>CM073753.1:7727764-9075889 GCA_037127355.1 Schoenoplectus tabernaemontani
GTTCATGAATTGGCCAAGTGCTTCAGATTCATAATCTAGAAGATCAGTGAGATATGAATGCGAGCTAAGTTCGCTAAATCTTCTGATTTACCAACCCTCAACACCAACTGACACAACGCTTCAAGCTTGGTTTTGTGTAATTGGATAGGTAATGTCGCCCTGTATCAAAAGGACACACTTAGATTTATGAACTGGCTCAGTGCTTCAGATTCATAATCTAGAAGATCAGTAAGACGTGTGTGCGAGTTAAGGTCGCTAGTCTTCTGATTCACCAACCTTAAGGTTATTTGGCATAGGCTTCAGGTTTAGCTTTGTGTGATTGGATGGGTAACGTCGCCCTATATCAAAAGGACACACCTAAGTTCGTGAATTGACTTAGTGCTTCAGATTCATAATCTAGAAGATTAGTAAGATATGTATGTGAGTTAAGTTCGCTAATCTTCTGATTCACTGACCTCAATACCAGCTGGCATATCGCTTCAAGTTAGGTTTTGTGTGATTGGATGGGTAAATATCGCCCTGTATCAAAAGGACATGCCTAGGTTTATGAATTGGCTCAGTGCTTCATATTCATAATCTAGAAGATCGATGAGACGTGCAAGTGAGTTAAGTTCGCTAGTCTACTGATATACCAATTTTAAGATCGACTCATGAGAGTAGTTCGATTTTACATAATTAGTTGGGTGTCAGCTACCCTATAAAGGCCCACGGTATAGGTTTTGAACTATCAAACTCATAACTCCTTAACCTGACTCATTTAATTCATCACACCACATCCCGTATCATGAACATCGTTAAAATTAATTAATCACTTATGTCTGCTTAGCTATAGTATTTGCTTCTCCTTTTTGAGATCCAGAGGTGCCTCAAGGTTAATAGCCCAGGGTAATTAACGGTGGGGGTTTGCGCCCATCGAAATCTTAAACGACCCACAACCTCTAAAAACCCATAAATATGCATTTCATAATCATAATACACCCTAAATGCACGCTTAGAGGGATCACTGTGTCCTTCTTCCGTAGCCCATCGCCCGAGCGGTGAGGCGCGTGAAAAAGGGTCGCACAGTAACACCGAAAATGAGTCCGGCGGCGCAAAATATGAAAATTGGACCCGGCGCCCTCGGTACCGCCCAAAATGAGTCTGGGAGCGTAAAATATGAATATTGAACCCGGAGCTCTCGGTACTGCCGAAAATGAGTCTAAGAGCTCAAAACATTTGTGTTAATTTTCACGAATTTATGCATGGTAATGAGTCCAGAACTGATGAAAAAGTCAAAAAAACATATTTAAAGAGTAGTTTGTAATGCACACAAATTATGTTTTGTACAAAAAAAAAAGTGCCGTGAAGAATATTCATATCGAAATATTAATAGGAAATCTCAGAATAGACATAATTTAGAGTATTTTTATAATAAGCGCACGAATTTATTCAAAGTTATTGTGCGACTCTTTATTATGAAAACCTCGAACGACTTGTTTAAACAGCTGTTTTTAATGCATTCTAGTTATGTTTTATGCGAAATTAGTGTCGTAGAATGTTCATATTAATGTATCAGTTGGAAAATCTTCTAATAGATATAATTAGGAGTGTTTATATTAATTTGCAACGAATTTATGCGTAGTTGCGTGGCAAATTTAAAAAAAAATATTGAGAACTCAAACAACCTGTTTAAACGGCAGCTTTTAGTACATTTTAATTGAGTTTTGCGCCAAATTAGTATAGTAGAACGTTCATATTGATGTATCAGTTGGATAATTTTCTACTAGACATGATTATGAGCATTCTTATTACTTTTGAAGAATATATCTGTAGTTATGAGAAGTACGAAAATGATGAAAAACTCAAACTACTTGTTTTAAACGGCGCTTGTAATGCATCAAAATTAAGATTGATGAAAAATTAGTGTCGTAGAATATTCATATCAAAATATTAATTAAAAATCCTTATATTAGACATAATTAAGGGTATTGATACAAATTTTCACGAATTTATGCATAGTTATGTGGCAAAAAATGATGAAAAACTCGAACAACTCGTTTAAACAGCAGTTTTTAATGCGTTCTAATTAATTTATGTTAAATTAGTGTAAGTAGAATGTTCATACCGATATATTAGCTGGAAAATCTTATAATAGAGATAATTATGAGTTCTTATATGGATTTTCATGAATTTATGTGTAGTTATGAGGTCAGAAATGATGAAAATCTCAAAATAACATGTTGAAACAGTAGTTTGTAATGCATATGAATATCGTTTTATGCAAAAATAGCATCAAAGAATGTTCACATCGAAATGCTAATTGAAAAATCTTGTAATAGACATAATGTGGAGTATTTATATTAATTTTTATCAATTTGTGCATGGTTACGTGACCAAAAATTATGCTAAACTCAAACAACTTGCTTAAGCAAGTTTTTAATGAATTCTAATTATGTTTTGTGCAAAATTAGTGTCGTAAAATATTCACATCGAAATGTTAATTTCAAAATCATACAATAGACATCATTATGAGTGTTTACATATATTTTAATGAATTTATGTCCAGTTATAAGGCCAAAAATTGATGATAAACTCAAACAATCTGTTTAAACAACAGTTTTTATTGCATGATAATTATGTTTTGTAAAATATTATGTGGTAGAATATCCATATTGATGTATTAATTGGAAAATCTTATTATATACATAATTAAGAG
The DNA here is from genome assembly GCA_037127355.1 of Schoenoplectus tabernaemontani. Lineage (NCBI taxonomy): Eukaryota > Viridiplantae > Streptophyta > Magnoliopsida > Poales > Cyperaceae > Schoenoplectus > Schoenoplectus tabernaemontani. The sequence continues at coordinate 7,730,460 of CM073753.1, forward strand.
TAGCTATATTTATTTGCACGAATTTATGTGTGGTTATGAGGCCAAAAAATGATGAAAAACTCAAATAACTTGTTTAACAAGCTGTCTTCAATGCATTTTGTGAAAAATTGGTGTAACAAAATATATAAATTGATGTATTAATTAGAAAATCTTATTATAGATGTAATTATGATTGTTTGTATTAATTTTCATGAATTTATGCGTAGCTATGTGGCCTTTAAAAATTATGAAAAACTCAAATAACTTGTTTGAAAATCTGTTTTCAATGCATCCTAATTCAGTTTTATTAATATTTAGCGTTGTAGGATATTTATGTTGATGTATCCATTGGAAAATATTGTTGTGTACATAATTTGGAGTAATTGTGTTAATTTTCACGAATTTATGCATGGTAATGAGTCCCGAACTGATGAAAAAGTCAAAAAACATATTTAAAGAGTAGTTTGTAATGCACCAGAATTATGTTTTGTACAAAAAAAAAGTGCCGTAGAATATTCATATCGAAATATTAATAGGAAATCTCAGAATAGACATAATTTAGAGTATTTTATAATAAGCCGCACGAATTTATTCAAAGTTATTGTGCGACCTTATTATGAAAACCTCAACGACTTGTTTAAACAACTGTTTTTAATGCATTCTAGTTATGTTTTATGCGAAATTAGTGTCGTAGAATGTTCATATTAATGTATCAGTTGGAAAATCTTCTAATAGATATAATTAGGAGTGTTTATATTAATTTGCACGAATTTATGCGTAGTTGCGTGGCAAAAAAAATATTGAGAACTCAAACAACCCTGCTTAAACAAGCAATTTTTAGTACATTTTAATTGAGTTTTGCGCCAAATTAGTATAGTAGAACGTTCATATTGATGTATCAGTTGGATAATTTTCTACTAGACATGATTATGAGCATTCTTATTACTTTTGAAGAATATATCTGTAGTTATGAGGCCGAAAATGATGAAAAACTCAAACTACTTGTTTAAACAAAGAACTTGTAATGCATCAAAATTAAGATTGATGAAAAATTAGTGTCGTAGAATATTCATATCAAAATATTAATTAAAAATCCTTATATTAGACATAATTAAGGGTATTGATACAAATTTTCACGAATTTATGCATAGTTATGTGGCAAAAAATGATGAAAAACTCGAAACAACTCGTTTAAACAAAGCAGCTTTTAATGCGTTCTAATTAATTTATGTTAAATTAGTGTCGTAGAATGTTCATACCGATATATTAGCTGGAAAATCTTATAATAGAGATAATTATGAGTTCTTATATGGATTTTCATGAATTTATGTGTAGTTATGAGGTCGAAATGATGAAAATCTCAAAATAACATGTTGAAACAAAGTAGTTTGTAATGCATATGAATATCGTTTTATGCAAAAATAGCATCAAAGAATGTTCACATCGAAATGCTAATTGAAAAATCTTGTAATAGACATAATGTGGAGTATTTATATTAATTTTTATCAATTTGTGCATGGTTACGTGACCAAAAATTATGCTAAACTCAAACAACTTGCTTAAACTAGTTTTTAATGAATTCTAATTATGTTTTGTGCAAAATTAGTGTCGTAAAATATTCACATCGAAATGTTAATTTCAAAATCATACAATAGACATCATTATGAGTGTTTACATATATTTTAATGAATTTATGTCCAGTTATAAGGCCAAAAATTGATGATAAACTCAAACAACTGCTTAAACAACAGCTTTTATTGCATGATAATTATGTTTTGTAAAATATTATGTGGTAGAATATCCATATTGATGTATTAATTGGAAAATCTTATTATATACATAATTAAGAGTAGCTATATTTATTTGCACGAATTTATGTGTGGTTATGAGGCCAAAAATGATGAAAAACTCAAATAACTTGTTTAACAAGTCAGTCTTCAATGCATTTTGTGAAAAATTGGTGTAACAAAATATATAAATTGATGTATTAATTAGAAAATCTTATTATAGATGTAATTATGATTGTTTGTATTAATTTTCATGAATTTATGCGTAGCTATGTGGCCGAAAATTATGAAAAACTCAAATAACTTGTTTGAAAATCTGTTTTCAATGCATCCTAATTCAGTTTTATTAATATTTAGCGTTGTAGGATATTTATGTTGATGTATCAATTGGAAAATATTGTTGTGTACATAATTTGGAGTAATTGTGTTAATTTTCACGAATTTATGCATGGTAATGAGTCCCGAACTGATGAAAAAGTCAAAAAAACATATTTAAAGAGTAGTTTGTAATGCACCGTAATTATGTTTTGTACAAAAAAAAGTGCCGTAGAATATTCATATCGAAATATTAATAGGAAATCTCAGAATAGACATAATTTAGAGTATTTTATAATAAGCCGCACGAATTTATTCAAAGTTATTGTGCGACCTTATTATGAAAACCTCGAACGACTTGTTTAAACAAACTGTTTTTAATGCATTCTAGTTATGTTTTATGCGAAATTAGTGTCGTAGAATGTTCATATTAATGTATCAGTTGGAAAATCTTCTAATAGATATAATTAGGAGTGTTTATATTAATTTGCACGAATTTATGCGTAGTTGCGTGGCAAAAAAAATATTGAGAACTCAAACAACCCGTTTAAACAAGCAGCTTTTAGTACATTTTAATTGAGTTTTGCGCCAAATTAGTATAGTAGAACGTTCATATTGATGTATCAGTTGGATAATTTTCTACTAGACATGATTATGAGCATTCTTATTACTTTTGAAGAATATATCTGTAGTTATGAGGCCGAAAATGATGAAAAACTCAAACTACTTGTTTAAACAAAGAAATAGCTTGTAATGCATCAAAATTAAGATTGATGAAAAATTAGTGTCGTAGAATATTCATATCAAAATATTAATTAAAAATCCTTATATTAGACATAATTAAGGGTATTGATACAAATTTTCACGAATTTATGCATAGTTATGTGGCAAAAAATGATGAAAAACTCGAATGTACTCGTTTAAAAAAGCTAGCTTTTAATGCGTTCTAATTAATTTATGTTAAATTAGTGTCGTAGAATGTTCATACCGATATATTAGCTGGAAAATCTTATAATAGAGATAATTATGAGTTCTTATATGGATTTTCATGAATTTATGTGTAGTTATGAGGTCGAAATGATGAAAATCTCAAAATAACATGTTGAAACAAGTAGTTTGTAATGCATATGAATATCGTTTTATGCAAAAATAGCATCAAAGAATGTTCACATCGAAATGCTAATTGAAAAATCTTGTAATAGACATAATGTGGAGTATTTATATTAATTTTTATCAATTTGTGCATGGTTACGTGACCAAAAATTATGCTAAACTCAAACAACTTGCTTAAACTATAGTTTTTAATGAATTCTAATTATGTTTTGTGCAAAATTAGTGTCGTAAAATATTCACATCGAAATGTTAATTTCAAAATCATACAATAGACATCATTATGAGTGTTTACATATATTTTAATGAATTTATGTCCAGTTATAAGGCCAAAAATTGATGATAAACTCAAACAATCTGTTTAAACAACAGCTTTTATTGCATGATAATTATGTTTTGTAAAATATTATGTGGTAGAATATCCATATTGATGTATTAATTGGAAAATCTTATTATATACATAATTAAGAGTAGCTATATTTATTTGCACGAATTTATGTGTGGTTATGAGGCCAAAAATGATGAAAAACTCAAATAACTTGTTTAACAAGTCTGTCTTCAATGCATTTTGTGAAAAATTGGTGTAACAAAATATATAAATTGATGTATTAATTAGAAAATCTTATTATAGATGTAATTATGATTGTTTGTATTAATTTTCATGAATTTATGCGTAGCTATGTGGCCGAAAATTATGAAAAACTCAAATAACTTGTTTGAAAATCTGTTTTCAATGCATCCTAATTCAGTTTTATTAATATTTAGCGTTGTAGGATATTTATGTTGATGTATCAATTGGAAAATATTGTTGTGTACATAATTTGGAGTAATTGTGTTAATTTTCACGAATTTATGCATGGTAATGAGTCCCGAACTGATGAAAAAGTCAAAAAAACATATTTAAAGAGTAGTTTGTAATGCACCAGAATTATGTTTTGTACAAAAAAAGTGCCGTAGAATATTCATATCGAAATATTAATAGGAAATCTCAGAATAGACATAATTTAGAGTATTTTATAATAAGCCGCACGAATTTATTCAAAGTTATTGTGCGACCTTATTATGAAAACCTCGAACGACTTGTTTAAACAAACTGTTTTTAATGCATTCTAGTTATGTTTTATGCGAAATTAGTGTCGTAGAATGTTCATATTAATGTATCAGTTGGAAAATCTTCTAATAGATATAATTAGGAGTGTTTATATTAATTTGCACGAATTTAGGCGTAGTTGCGTGGCAAAAAAAATATTGAGAACTCAAACAACTTGTTTAAACAAAGCAGCTTTTAGTACATTTTAATTGAGTTTTGCGCCAAATTAGTATAGTAGAACGTTCATATTGATGTATCAGTTGGATAATTTTCTACTAGACATGATTATGAGCATTCTTATTACTTTTGAAGAATATATCTGTAGTTATGAGGCCGAAAATGATGAAAAACTCAAACTACTTGTTTAAACAAGAGCTTGTAATGCATCAAAATTAAGATTGATGAAAAATTAGTGTCGTAGAATATTCATATCAAAATATTAATTAAAAATCCTTATATTAGACATAATTAAGGGTATTGATACAAATTTTCACGAATTTATGCATAGTTATGTGGCAAAAAATGATGAAAAACTCGAACAACTCGTTTAAACAAGCAGTTTTTAATGCGTTCTAATTAATTTATGTTAAATTAGTGTCGTAGAATGTTCATACCGATATATTAGCTGGAAAATCTTATAATAGAGATAATTATGAGTTCTTATATGGATTTTCATGAATTTATGTGTAGTTATGAGGTCAGAAATGATGAAAATCTCAAAATAACATGTTGAAACAGTAGTTTGTAATGCATATGAATATCGTTTTATGCAAAAATAGCATCAAAGAATGTTCACATCGAAATGCTAATTGAAAAATCTTGTAATAGACATAATGTGGAGTATTTATATTAATTTTTATCAATTTGTGCATGGTTACGTGACCAAAAATTATGCTAAACTCAAACAACTTGCTTAAACGGCAGTTTTTAATGAATTCTAATTATGTTTTGTGCAAAATTAGTGTCGTAAAATATTCACATCGAAATGTTAATTTCAAAATCATACAATAGACATCATTATGAGTGTTTACATATATTTTAATGAATTTATGTCCAGTTATAAGGCCAAAAATTGATGATAAACTCAAACAATCTGTTTAAACAACAGTTTTTATTGCATGATAATTATGTTTTGTAAAATATTATGTGGTAGAATATCCATATTGATGTATTAATTGGAAAATCTTATTATATACATAATTAAGAGTAGCTATATTTATTTGCACGAATTTATGTGTGGTTATGAGGCCAAAAATGATGAAAAACTCAAATAACTTGTTTAACAAGCTGTCTTCAATGCATTTTGTGAAAAATTGGTGTAACAAAATATATAAATTGATGTATTAATTAGAAAATCTTATTATAGATGTAATTATGATTGTTTGTATTAATTTTCATGAATTTATGCGTAGCTATGTGTATTTAAAAATTATGAAAAACTCAAATAACTTGTTTGAAAATCTGTTTTCAATGCATCCTAATTCAGTTTTATTAATATTTAGCGTTGTAGGATATTTATGTTGATGTATCAATTGGAAAATATTGTTGTGTACATAATTTGGAGTAATTGTGTTAATTTTCACGAATTTATGCATGGTAATGAGTCCCGAACTGATGAAAAAGTCAAAAAAACATATTTAAAGAGTAGTTTGTAATGCACCAGAATTATGTTTTGTACAAAAAAAAAAGTGCCGTAGAATATTCATATCGAAATATTAATAGGAAATCTCAGAATAGACATAATTTAGAGTATTTTATAATAAGCCGCACGAATTTATTCAAAGTTATTGTGCGACCTTATTATGAAAACCTCGAACGACTTGTTTAAACAAATGTTTTTAATGCATTCTAGTTATGTTTTATGCGAAATTAGTGTCGTAGAATGTTCATATTAATGTATCAGTTGGAAAATCTTCTAATAGATATAATTAGGAGTGTTTATATTAATTTGCACGAATTTATGCGTAGTTGCGTGGCAAAAAAAATATTGAGAACTCAAACAACCCTGTTTAAACAGCAGCTTTTAGTACATTTTAATTGAGTTTTGCGCCAAATTAGTATAGTAGAACGTTCATATTGATGTATCAGTTGGATAATTTTCTACTAGACATGATTATGAGCATTCTTATTACTTTTGAAGAATATATCTGTAGTTATGAGGCCGAAAATGATGAAAAACTCAAACTACTTGTTTAAACAAAGCAGCTTGTAATGCATCAAAATTAAGATTGATGAAAAATTAGTGTCGTAGAATATTCATATCAAAATATTAATTAAAAATCCTTATATTAGACATAATTAAGGGTATTGATACAAATTTTCACGAATTTATGCATAGTTATGTGGCAAAAAATGATGAAAAACTCGAACAACTCGCTTAAACAGCAGTTTTTAATGCGTTCTAATTAATTTATGTTAAATTAGTGTCGTAGAATGTTCATACCGATATATTAGCTGGAAAATCTTATAATAGAGATAATTATGAGTTCTTATATGGATTTTCATGAATTTATGTGTAGTTATGAGGTCAGAAATGATGAAAATCTCAAAATAACATGTTGAAACAGTAGTTTGTAATGCATATGAATATCGTTTTATGCAAAAATAGCATCAAAGAATGTTCACATCGAAATGCTAATTGAAAAATCTTGTAATAGACATAATGTGGAGTATTTATATTAATTTTTATCAATTTGTGCATGGTTACGTGACCAAAAATTATGCTAAACTCAAACAACTTGCTTAAACGGCAGTTTTTAATGAATTCTAATTATGTTTTGTGCAAAATTAGTGTCGTAAAATATTCACATCGAAATGTTAATTTCAAAATCATACAATAGACATCATTATGAGTGTTTACATATATTTTAATGAATTTATGTCCAGTTATAAGGCCAAAAATTGATGATAAACTCAAACAATCTGTTTAAACAACAGTTTTTATTGCATGATAATTATGTTTTGTAAAATATTATGTGGTAGAATATCCATATTGATGTATTAATTGGAAAATCTTATTATATACATAATTAAGAGTAGCTATATTTATTTGCACGAATTTATGTGTGGTTATGAGGCCAAAAATGATGAAAAACTCAAATAACTTGTTTAACAAGCTGTCTTCAATGCATTTTGTGAAAAATTGGTGTAACAAAATATATAAATTGATGTATTAATTAGAAAATCTTATTATAGATGTAATTATGATTGTTTGTATTAATTTTCATGAATTTATGCGTAGCTATGTGGCCGAAAATTATGAAAAACTCAAATAACTTGTTTGAAAATCTGTTTTCAATGCATCCTAATTCAGTTTTATTAATATTTAGCGTTGTAGGATATTTATGTTGATGTATCAATTGGAAAATATTGTTGTGTACATAATTTGGAGTAATTGTGTTAATTTTCACGAATTTATGCATGGTAATGAGTCCCGAACTGATGAAAAAGTCAAAAAACATATTTAAAGAGTAGTTTGTAATGCACCAGAATTATGTTTTGTACAAAAAAAGTGCCGTAGAATATTCATATCGAAATATTAATAGGAAATCTCAGAATAGACATAATTTAGAGTATTTTATAATAAGCCGCACGAATTTATTCAAAGTTATTGTGCGACCTTATTATGAAAACCTCGAACGACTTGTTTAAACAAGCTGTTTTTAATGCATTCTAGTTATGTTTTATGCGAAATTAGTGTCGTAGAATGTTCATATTAATGTATCAGTTGGAAAATCTTCTAATAGATATAATTAGGAGTGTTTATATTAATTTGCACGAATTTATGCGTAGTTGCGTGGCAAAAAATATTGAGAACTCAAACAACCTGTTTAAACAGCAGCTTTTAGTACATTTTAATTGAGTTTTGCGCCAAATTAGTATAGTAGAACGTTCATATTGATGTATCAGTTGGATAATTTTCTACTAGACATGATTATGAGCATTCTTATTACTTTTGAAGAATATATCTGTAGTTATGAGGCCGAAAATGATGAAAAACTCAAACTACTTGTTTAAACAAAGCAGCTTGTAATGCATCAAAATTAAGATTGATGAAAAATTAGTGTCGTAGAATATTCATATCAAAATATTAATTAAAAATCCTTATATTAGACATAATTAAGGGTATTGATACAAATTTTCACGAATTTATGCATAGTTATGTGGCAAAAAATGATGAAAAACTCGAACAACTCGTTTAAACAGCAGTTTTTAATGCGTTCTAATTAATTTATGTTAAATTAGTGTCGTAGAATGTTCATACCGATATATTAGCTGGAAAATCTTATAATAGAGATAATTATGAGTTCTTATATGGATTTTCATGAATTTATGTGTAGTTATGAGGTCAGAAATGATGAAAATCTCAAAATAACATGTTGAAACAGTAGTTTGTAATGCATATGAATATCGTTTTATGCAAAAATAGCATCAAAGAATGTTCACATCGAAATGCTAATTGAAAAATCTTGTAATAGACATAATGTGGAGTATTTATATTAATTTTTATCAATTTGTGCATGGTTACGTGACCAAAAATTATGCTAAACTCAAACAACTTGCTTAAACGGCAGTTTTTAATGAATTCTAATTATGTTTTGTGCAAAATTAGTGTCGTAAAATATTCACATCGAAATGTTAATTTCAAAATCATACAATAGACATCATTATGAGTGTTTACATATATTTTAATGAATTTATGTCCAGTTATAAGGCCAAAAATTGATGATAAACTCAAACAATCTGTTTAAACAACAGTTTTTATTGCATGATAATTATGTTTTGTAAAATATTATGTGGTAGAATATCCATATTGATGTATTAATTGGAAAATCTTATTATATACATAATTAAGAGTAGCTATATTTATTTGCACGAATTTATGTGTGGTTATGAGGCCAAAAATGATGAAAAACTCAAATAACTTGTTTAACAAGCTGTCTTCAATGCATTTTGTGAAAAATTGGTGTAACAAAATATATAAATTGATGTATTAATTAGAAAATCTTATTATAGATGTAATTATGATTGTTTGTATTAATTTTCATGAATTTATGCGTAGCTATGTGGCCGAAAATTATGAAAAACTCAAATAACTTGTTTGAAAATCTGTTTTCAATGCATCCTAATTCAGTTTTATTAATATTTAGCGTTGTAGGATATTTATGTTGATGTATCCATTGGAAAATATTGTTGTGTACATAATTTGGAGTAATTGTGTTAATTTTCACGAATTTATGCATGGTAATGAGTCCCGAACTGATGAAAAAGTCAAAAAAACATATTTAAAGAGTAGTTTGTAATGCACCAGAATTATGTTTTGTACAAAAAAAAAAGTGCCGTAGAATATTCATATCGAAATATTAATAGGAAATCTCAGAATAGACATAATTTAGAGTATTTTATAATAAGCCGCACGAATTTATTCAAAGTTATTGTGCGACCTTATTATGAAAACCTCGAACGACTTGTTTAAACAGCTGTTTTTAATGCATTCTAGTTATGTTTTATGCGAAATTAGTGTCGTAGAATGTTCATATTAATGTATCAGTTGGAAAATCTTCTAATAGATATAATTAGGAGTGTTTATATTAATTTGCACGAATTTATGCGTAGTTGCGTGGCAAAAAAAATATTGAGAACTCAAACAACCTGTTTAAACAGCAGCTTTTAGTACATTTTAATTGAGTTTTGCGCCAAATTAGTATAGTAGAACGTTCATATTGATGTATCAGTTGGATAATTTTCTACTAGACATGATTATGAGCATTCTTATTACTTTTGAAGAATATATCTGTAGTTATGAGGCCGAAAATGATGAAAAACTCAAACTACTTGTTTAAACAGCAGCTTGTAATGCATCAAAATTAAGATTGATGAAAAATTAGTGTCGTAGAATATTCATATCAAAATATTAATTAAAAATCCTTATATTAGACATAATTAAGGGTATTGATACAAATTTTCACGAATTTATGCATAGTTATGTGGCAAAAAATGATGAAAAACTCGAACAACTCGTTTAAACAGCAGTTTTTAATGCGTTCTAATTAATTTATGTTAAATTAGTGTCGTAGAATGTTCATACCGATATATTAGCTGGAAAATCTTATAATACAGATAATTATGAGTTCTTATATGGATTTTCATGAATTTATGTGTAGTTATGAGGTCAGAAATGATGAAAATCTCAAAATAACATGTTGAAACAGTAGTTTGTAATGCATATGAATATCGTTTTATGCAAAAATAGCATCAAAGAATGTTCACATCGAAATGCTAATTGAAAAATCTTGTAATAGACATAATGTGGAGTATTTATATTAATTTTTATCAATTTGTGCATGGTTACGTGACCAAAAATTATGCTAAACTCAAACAACTTGCTTAAACGGCAGTTTTTAATGAATTCTAATTATGTTTTGTGCAAAATTAGTGTCGTAAAATATTCACATCGAAATGTTAATTTCAAAATCATACAATAGACATCATTATGAGTGTTTACATATATTTTAATGAATTTATGTCCAGTTATAAGGCCAAAAATTGATGATAAACTCAAACAATCTGTTTAAACAACAGTTTTTATTGCATGATAATTATGTTTTGTAAAATATTATGTGGTAGAATATCCATATTGATGTATTAATTGGAAAATCTTATTATATACATAATTAAGAGTAGCTATATTTATTTGCACGAATTTATGTGTGGTTATGAGGCCAAAAATGATGAAAAACTCAAATAACTTGTTTAACAAGCTGTCTTCAATGCATTTTGTGAAAAATTGGTGTAACAAAATATATAAATTGATGTATTAATTAGAAAATCTTATTATAGATGTAATTATGATTGTTTGTATTAATTTTCATGAATTTATGCGTAGCTATGTGGCCGAAAATTATGAAAAACTCAAATAACTTGTTTGAAAATCTGTTTTCAATGCATCCTAATTCAGTTTTATTAATATTTAGCGTTGTAGGATATTTATGTTGATGTATCCATTGGAAAATATTGTTGTGTACATAATTTGGAGTAATTGTGTTAATTTTCACGAATTTATGCATGGTAATGAGTCCCGAACTGATGAAAAAGTCAAAAAAACATATTTAAAGAGTAGTTTGTAATGCACCAGAATTATGTTTTGTACAAAAAAAAGTGCCGTAGAATATTCATATCGAAATATTAATAGGAAATCTCAGAATAGACATAATTTAGAGTATTTTATAATAAGCCGCACGAATTTATTCAAAGTTATTGTGCGACCTTATTATGAAAACCTCGAACGACTTGTTTAAACAGCTGTTTTTAATGCATTCTAGTTATGTTTTATGCGAAATTAGTGTCGTAGAATGTTCATATTAATGTATCAGTTGGAAAATCTTCTAATAGATATAATTAGGAGTGTTTATATTAATTTGCACGAATTTATGCGTAGTTGCGTGGCAAAAAAAATATTGAGAACTCAAACAACCTGTTTAAACAGCAGCTTTTAGTACATTTTAATTGAGTTTTGCGCCAAATTAGTATAGTAGAACGTTCATATTGATGTATCAGTTGGATAATTTTCTACTAGACATGATTATGAGCATTCTTATTACTTTTGAAGAATATATCTGTAGTTATGAGGCCGAAAATGATGAAAAACTCAAACTACTTGTTTAAACAGCAGCTTGTAATGCATCAAAATTAAGATTGATGAAAAATTAGTGTCGTAGAATATTCATATCAAAATATTAATTAAAAATCCTTATATTAGACATAATTAAGGGTATTGATACAAATTTTCACGAATTTATGCATAGTTATGTGGCAAAAAATGATGAAAAACTCGAACAGCTCGTTTAAACAGCAGTTTTTAATGCGTTCTAATTAATTTATGTTAAATTAGTGTCGTAGAATGTTCATACCGATATATTAGCTGGAAAATCTTATAATAGAGATAATTATGAGTTCTTATATGGATTTTCATGAATTTATGTGTAGTTATGAGGTCAGAAATGATGAAAATCTCAAAATAACATGTTGAAACAGTAGTTTGTAATGCATATGAATATCGTTTTATGCAAAAATAGCATCAAAGAATGTTCACATCGAAATGCTAATTGAAAAATCTTGTAATAGACATAATGTGGAGTATTTATATTAATTTTTATCAATTTGTGCATGGTTACGTGACCAAAAATTATGCTAAACTCAAACAACTTGCTTAAACGGCAGTTTTTAATGAATTCTAATTATGTTTTGTGCAAAATTAGTGTCGTAAAATATTCACATCGAAATGTTAATTTCAAAATCATACAATAGACATCATTATGAGTGTTTACATATATTTTAATGAATTTATGTCCAGTTATAAGGCCAAAAATTGATGATAAACTCAAACAATCTGTTTAAACAACAGTTTTTATTGCATGATAATTATGTTTTGTAAAATATTATGTGGTAGAATATCCATATTGATGTATTAATTGGAAAATCTTATTATAGACATAATTAAGAGTAGCTATATTTATTTGCACGAATTTATGTGTGGTTATGAGGCCAAAAATGATGAAAAACTCAAATAACTTGTTTAACAAGCTGTCTTCAATGCATTTTGTGAAAAATTGGTGTAACAAAATATATAAATTGATGTATTAATTAGAAAATCTTATTATAGATGTAATTATGATTGTTTGTATTAATTTTCATGAATTTATGCGTAGCTATGTGGCCGAAAATTATGAAAAACTCAAATAACTTGTTTGAAAATCTGTTTTCAATGCATCCTAATTCAGTTTTATTAATATTTAGCGTTGTAGGATATTTATGTTGATGTATCCATTGGAAAATATTGTTGTGTACATAATTTGGAGTAATTGTGTTAATTTTCACGAATTTATGCATGGTAATGAGTCCCGAACTGATGAAAAAGTCAAAAAACATATTTAAAGAGTAGTTTGTAATGCACCAGAATTATGTTTTGTACAAAAAAAAGTGCCGTAGAATATTCATATCGAAATATTAATAGGAAATCTCAGAATAGACATAATTTAGAGTATTTTATAATAAGCCGCACGAATTTATTCAAAGTTATTGTGCGACCTTATTATGAAAACCTCGAACGACTTGTTTAAACAGCTGTTTTTAATGCATTCTAGTTATGTTTTATGCGAAATTAGTGTCGTAGAATGTTCATATTAATGTATCAGTTGGAAAATCTTCTAATAGATATAATTAGGAGTGTTTATATTAATTTGCACGAATTTATGCGTAGTTGCGTGGCAAAAAAAATATTGAGAACTCAAACAACCTGTTTAAACAGCAGCTTTTAGTACATTTTAATTGAGTTTTGCGCCAAATTAGTATAGTAGAACGTTCATATTGATGTATCAGTTGGATAATTTTCTACTAGACATGATTATGAGCATTCTTATTACTTTTGAAGAATATATCTGTAGTTATGAGGCCGAAAATGATGAAAAACTCAAACTACTTGTTTAAACAGCAGCTTGTAATGCATCAAAATTAAGATTGATGAAAAATTAGTGTCGTAGAATATTCATATCAAAATATTAATTAAAAATCCTTATATTAGACATAATTAAGGGTATTGATACAAATTTTCACGAATTTATGCATAGTTATGTGGCAAAAAATGATGAAAAACTCGAACAACTCGTTTAAACAGCAGTTTTTAATGCGTTCTAATTAATTTATGTTAAATTAGTGTCGTAGAATGTTCATACCGATATATTAGCTGGAAAATCTTATAATACAGATAATTATGAGTTCTTATATGGATTTTCATGAATTTATGTGTAGTTATGAGGTCAGAAATGATGAAAATCTCAAAATAACATGTTGAAACAGTAGTTTGTAATGCATATGAATATCGTTTTATGCAAAAATAGCATCAAAGAATGTTCACATCGAAATGCTAATTGAAAAATCTTGTAATAGACATAATGTGGAGTATTTATATTAATTTTTATCAATTTGTGCATGGTTACGTGACCAAAAATTATGCTAAACTCAAACAACTTGCTTAAACGGCAGTTTTTAATGAATTCTAATTATGTTTTGTGCAAAATTAGTGTCGTAAAATATTCACATCGAAATGTTAATTTCAAAATCATACAATAGACATCATTATGAGTGTTTACATATATTTTAATGAATTTATGTCCAGTTATAAGGCCAAAAATTGATGATAAACTCAAACAATCTGTTTAAACAACAGTTTTTATTGCATGATAATTATGTTTTGTAAAATATTATGTGGTAGAATATCCATATTGATGTATTAATTGGAAAATCTTATTATAGACATAATTAAGAGTAGCTATATTTATTTGCACGAATTTATGTGTGGTTATGAGGCCAAAAATGATGAAGAACTCAAATAACTTGTTTAACAAGCTGTCTTCAATGCATTTTGTGAAAAATTGGTGTAACAAAATATATAAATTGATGTATTAATTAGAAAATCTTATTATAGATGTAATTATGATTGTTTGTATTAATTTTCATGAATTTATGCGTAGCTATGTGGCCGAAAATTATGAAAAACTCAAATAACTTGTTTGAAAATCTGTTTTCAATGCATCCTAATTCAGTTTTATTAATATTTAGCGTTGTAGGATATTTATGTTGATGTATCCATTGGAAAATATTGTTGTGTACATAATTTGGAGTAATTGTGTTAATTTTCACGAATTTATGCATGGTAATGAGTCCCGAACTGATGAAAAAGTCAAAAAAACATATTTAAAGAGTAGTTTGTAATGCACCAGAATTATGTTTTGTACAAAAAAAGTGCCGTAGAATATTCATATCGAAATATTAATAGGAAATCTCAGAATAGACATAATTTAGAGTATTTTATAATAAGCCGCACGAATTTATTCAAAGTTATTGTGCGACCTTATTATGAAAACCTCGAACGACTTGTTTAAACAGCTGTTTTTAATGCATTCTAGTTATGTTTTATGCGAAATTAGTGTCGTAGAATGTTCATATTAATGTATCAGTTGGAAAATCTTCTAATAGATATAATTAGGAGTGTTTATATTAATTTGCACGAATTTATGCGTAGTTGCGTGGCAAAAAAAATATTGAGAACTCAAACAACCTGTTTAAACAGCAGCTTTTAGTACATTTTAATTGAGTTTTGCGCCAAATTAGTATAGTAGAACGTTCATATTGATGTATCAGTTGGATAATTTTCTACTAGACATGATTATGAGCATTCTTATTACTTTTGAAGAATATATCTGTAGTTATGAGGCCGAAAATGATGAAAAACTCAAACTACTTGTTTAAACAGCAGCTTGTAATGCATCAAAATTAAGATTGATGAAAAATTAGTGTCGTAGAATATTCATATCAAAATATTAATTAAAAATCCTTATATTAGACATAATTAAGGGTATTGATACAAATTTTCACGAATTTATGCATAGTTATGTGGCAAAAAATGATGAAAAACTCGAACAACTCGTTTAAACAGCAGTTTTTAATGCGTTCTAATTAATTTATGTTAAATTAGTGTCGTAGAATGTTCATACCGATATATTAGCTGGAAAATCTTATAATAGAGATAATTATGAGTTCTTATATGGATTTTCATGAATTTATGTGTAGTTATGAGGTCAGAAATGATGAAAATCTCAAAATAACATGTTGAAACAGTAGTTTGTAATGCATATGAATATCGTTTTATGCAAAAATAGCATCAAAGAATGTTCACATCGAAATGCTAATTGAAAAATCTTGTAATAGACATAATGTGGAGTATTTATATTAATTTTTATCAATTTGTGCATGGTTACGTGACCAAAAATTATGCTAAACTCAAACAACTTGCTTAAACGGCAGTTTTTAATGAATTCTAATTATGTTTTGTGCAAAATTAGTGTCGTAAAATATTCACATCGAAATGTTAATTTCAAAATCATACAATAGACATCATTATGAGTGTTTACATATATTTTAATGAATTTATGTCCAGTTATAAGGCCAAAAATTGATGATAAACTCAAACAATCTGTTTAAACAACAGTTTTTATTGCATGATAATTATGTTTTGTAAAATATTATGTGGTAGAATATCCATATTGATGTATTAATTGGAAAATCTTATTATAGACATAATTAAGAGTAGCTATATTTATTTGCACGAATTTATGTGTGGTTATGAGGCCAAAAATGATGAAAAACTCAAATAACTTGTTTAACAAGCTGTCTTCAATGCATTTTGTGAAAAATTGGTGTAACAAAATATATAAATTGATGTATTAATTAGAAAATCTTATTATAGATGTAATTATGATTGTTTGTATTAATTTTCATGAATTTATGCGTAGCTATGTGGCCGAAAATTATGAAAAACTCAAATAACTTGTTTGAAAATCTGTTTTCAATGCATCCTAATTCAGTTTTATTAATATTTAGCGTTGTAGGATATTTATGTTGATGTATCCATTGGAAAATATTGTTGTGTACATAATTTGGAGTAATTGTGTTAATTTTCACGAATTTATGCATGGTAATGAGTCCCGAACTGATGAAAAAGTCAAAAAAACATATTTAAAGAGTAGTTTGTAATGCACCAGAATTATGTTTTGTACAAAAAAAAGTGCCGTAGAATATTCATATCGAAATATTAATAGGAAATCTCAGAATAGACATAATTTAGAGTATTTTATAATAAGCCGCACGAATTTATTCAAAGTTATTGTGCGACCTTATTATGAAAACCTCGAACGACTTGTTTAAACAGCTGTTTTTAATGCATTCTAGTTATGTTTTATGCGAAATTAGTGTCGTAGAATGTTCATATTAATGTATCAGTTGGAAAATCTTCTAATAGATATAATTAGGAGTGTTTATATTAATTTGCACGAATTTATGCGTAGTTGCGTGGCAAAAAAAATATTGAGAACTCAAACAACCTGTTTAAACAGCAGCTTTTAGTACATTTTAATTGAGTTTTGCGCCAAATTAGTATAGTAGAACGTTCATATTGATGTATCAGTTGGATAATTTTCTACTAGACATGATTATGAGCATTCTTATTACTTTTGAAGAATATATCTGTAGTTATGAGGCCGAAAATGATGAAAAACTCAAACTACTTGTTTAAACAGCAGCTTGTAATGCATCAAAATTAAGATTGATGAAAAATTAGTGTCGTAGAATATTCATATCAAAATATTAATTAAAAATCCTTATATTAGACATAATTAAGGGTATTGATACAAATTTTCACGAATTTATGCATAGTTATGTGGCAAAAAATGATGAAAAACTCGAACAACTCGTTTAAACAGCAGTTTTTAATGCGTTCTAATTAATTTATGTTAAATTAGTGTCGTAGAATGTTCATACCGATATATTAGCTGGAAAATCTTATAATACAGATAATTATGAGTTCTTATATGGATTTTCATGAATTTATGTGTAGTTATGAGGTCAGAAATGATGAAAATCTCAAAATAACATGTTGAAACAGTAGTTTGTAATGCATATGAATATCGTTTTATGCAAAAATAGCATCAAAGAATGTTCACATCGAAATGCTAATTGAAAAATCTTGTAATAGACATAATGTGGAGTATTTATATTAATTTTTATCAATTTATGCATGGTTACGTGACCAAAAATTATGCTAAACTCAAACAACTTGCTTAAACGGAAGTTTTTAATGAATTCTAATTATGTTTTGTGCAAAATTAGTGTCGTAAAATATTCACATCGAAATGTTAATTTCAAAATCATACAATAGACATCATTATGAGTGTTTACATATATTTTAATGAATTTATGTCCAGTTATAAGGCCAAAAATTGATGATAAACTCAAACAATCTGTTTAAACAACAGTTTTTATTGCATGATAATTATGTTTTGTAAAATATTATGTGGTAGAATATCCATATTGATGTATTAATTGGAAAATCTTATTATAGACATAATTAAGAGTAGCTATATTTATTTGCACGAATTTATGTGTGGTTATGAGGCCAAAAATGATGAAGAACTCAAATAACTTGTTTAACAAGCTGTCTTCAATGCATTTTGTGAAAAATTGGTGTAACAAAATATATAAATTGATGTATTAATTAGAAAATCTTATTATAGATGTAATTATGATTGTTTGTATTAATTTTCATGAATTTATGCGTAGCTATGTGGCCGAAAATTATGAAAAACTCAAATAACTTGTTTGAAAATCTGTTTTCAATGCATCCTAATTCAGTTTTATTAATATTTAGCGTTGTAGGATATTTATGTTGATGTATCAATTGGAAAATATTGTTGTGTACATAATTTGGAGTAATTGTGTTAATTTTCACGAATTTATGCATGGTAATGAGTCCCGAACTGATGAAAAAGTCAAAAAAACATATTTAAAGAGTAGTTTGTAATGCACCAGAATTATGTTTTGTACAAAAAAAAAAAAGTGCCGTAGAATATTCATATCGAAATATTAATAGGAAATCTCAGAATAGACATAATTTAGAGTATTTTATAATAAGCCGCACGAATTTATTCAAAGTTATTGTGCGACCTTATTATGAAAACCTCGAACGACTTGTTTAAACAGCTGTTTTTAATGCATTCTAGTTATGTTTTATGCGAAATTAGTGTCGTAGAATGTTCATATTAATGTATCAGTTGGAAAATCTTCTAATAGATATAATTAGGAGTGTTTATATTAATTTGCACGAATTTATGCGTAGTTGCGTGGCAAAAAAAAATATTGAGAACTCAAACAACCTGTTTAAACAGCAGCTTTTAGTACATTTTAATTGAGTTTTGCGCCAAATTAGTATAGTAGAACGTTCATATTGATGTATCAGTTGGATAATTTTCTACTAGACATGATTATGAGCATTCTTATTACTTTTGAAGAATATATCTGTAGTTATGAGGCCGAAAATGATGAAAAACTCAAACTACTTGTTTAAACAGCAGCTTGTAATGCATCAAAATTAAGATTGATGAAAAATTAGTGTCCTAGAATATTCATATCAAAATATTAATTAAAAATCCTTATATTAGACATAATTAAGGGTATTGATACAAATTTTCACGAATTTATGCATAGTTATGTGGCAAAAAATGATGAAAAACTCGAACAACTCGTTTAAACAGCAGTTTTTAATGCGTTCTAATTAATTTATGTTAAATTAGTGTCGTAGAATGTTCATACCGATATATTAGCTGGAAAATCTTATAATACAGATAATTATGAGTTCTTATATGGATTTTCATGAATTTATGTGTAGTTATGAGGTCAGAAATGATGAAAATCTCAAAATAACATGTTGAAACAGTAGTTTGTAATGCATATGAATATCGTTTTATGCAAAAATAGCATCAAAGAATGTTCACATCGAAATGCTAATTGAAAAATCTTGTAATAGACATAATGTGGAGTATTTATATTAATTTTTATCAATTTATGCATGGTTACGTGACCAAAAATTATGCTAAACTCAAACAACTTGCTTAAACGGCAGTTTTTAATGAATTCTAATTATGTTTTGTGCAAAATTAGTGTCGTAAAATATTCACATCGAAATGTTAATTTCAAAATCATACAATAGACATCATTATGAGTGTTTACATATATTTTAATGAATTTATGTCCAGTTATAAGGCCAAAAATTGATGATAAACTCAAACAATCTGTTTAAACAACAGTTTTTATTGCATGATAATTATGTTTTGTAAAATATTATGTGGTAGAATATCCATATTGATGTATTAATTGGAAAATCTTATTATAGACATAATTAAGAGTAGCTATATTTATTTGCACGAATTTATGTGTGGTTATGAGGCCAAAAATGATGAAGAACTCAAATAACTTGTTTAACAAGCTGTCTTCAATGCATTTTGTGAAAAATTGGTGTAACAAAATATATAAATTGATGTATTAATTAGAAAATCTTATTATAGATGTAATTATGATTGTTTGTATTAATTTTCATGAATTTATGCGTAGCTATGTGGCGAAAATTATGAAAAACTCAAATAACTTGTTTGAAAATCTGTTTTCAATGCATCCTAATTCAGTTTTATTAATATTTAGCGTTGTAGGATATTTATGTTGATGTATCCATTGGAAAATATTGTTGTGTACATAATTTGGAGTAATTGTGTTAATTTTCACGAATTTATGCATGGTAATGAGTCCCGAACTGATGAAAAAGTCAAAAAAACATATTTAAAGAGTAGTTTGTAATGCACCAGAATTATGTTTTGTACAAAAAAAAAGTGCCGTAGAATATTCATATCGAAATATTAATAGGAAATCTCAGAATAGACATAATTTAGAGTATTTTATAATAAGCCGCACGAATTTATTCAAAGTTATTGTGCGACCTTATTATGAAAACCTCGAACGACTTGTTTAAACAGCTGTTTTTAATGCATTCTAGTTATGTTTTATGCGAAATTAGTGTCGTAGAATGTTCATATTAATGTATCAGTTGGAAAATCTTCTAATAGATATAATTAGGAGTGTTTATATTAATTTGCACGAATTTATGCGTAGTTGCGTGGCAAAAAAAATATTGAGAACTCAAACAACCTGTTTAAACAGCAGCTTTTAGTACATTTTAATTGAGTTTTGCGCCAAATTAGTATAGTAGAACGTTCATATTGATGTATCAGTTGGATAATTTTCTACTAGACATGATTATGAGCATTCTTATTACTTTTGAAGAATATATCTGTAGTTATGAGGCCGAAAATGATGAAAAACTCAAACTACTTGTTTAAACAGCAGCTTGTAATGCATCAAAATTAAGATTGATGAAAAATTAGTGTCCTAGAATATTCATATCAAAATATTAATTAAAAATCCTTATATTAGACATAATTAAGGGTATTGATACAAATTTTCACGAATTTATGCATAGTTATGTGGCAAAAAATGATGAAAAACTCGAACAACTCGTTTAAACAGCAGTTTTTAATGCGTTCTAATTAATTTATGTTAAATTAGTGTCGTAGAATGTTCATACCGATATATTAGCTGGAAAATCTTATAATAGAGATAATTATGAGTTCTTATATGGATTTTCATGAATTTATGTGTAGTTATGAGGTCAGAAATGATGAAAATCTCAAAATAACATGTTGAAACAGTAGTTTGTAATGCATACGAATATCGTTTTATGCAAAAATAGCATCAAAGAATGTTCACATCGAAATGCTAATTGAAAAATCTTGTAATAGACATAATGTGGAGTATTTATATTAATTTTTATCAATTTATGCATGGTTACGTGACCAAAAATTATGCTAAACTCAAACAACTTGCTTAAACGGCAGTTTTTAATGAATTCTAATTATGTTTTGTGCAAAATTAGTGTCGTAAAATATTCACATCGAAATGTTAATTTCAAAATCATACAATAGACATCATTATGAGTGTTTACATATATTTTAATGAATTTATGTCCAGTTATAAGGCCAAAAATTGATGATAAACTCAAACAATCTGTTTAAACAACAGTTTTTATTGCATGATAATTATGTTTTGTAAAATATTATGTGGTAGAATATCCATATTGATGTATTAATTGGAAAATCTTATTATAGACATAATTAAGAGTAGCTATATTTATTTGCACGAATTTATGTGTGGTTATGAGGCCAAAAATGATGAAAAACTCAAATAACTTGTTTAACAAGCTGTCTTCAATGCATTTTGTGAAAAATTGGTGTAACAAAATATATAAATTGATGTATTAATTAGAAAATCTTATTATAGATGTAATTATGATTGTTTGTATTAATTTTCATGAATTTATGCGTAGCTATGTGGCCGAAAATTATGAAAAACTCAAATAACTTGTTTGAAAATCTGTTTTCAATGCATCCTAATTCAGTTTTATTAATATTTAGCGTTGTAGGATATTTATGTTGATGTATCAATTGGAAAATATTGTTGTGTACATAATTTGGAGTAATTGTGTTAATTTTCACGAATTTATGCATGGTAATGAGTCCCGAACTGATGAAAAAGTCAAAAAAACATATTTAAAGAGTAGTTTGTAATGCACCAGAATTATGTTTTGTACAAAAAAAAAAGTGCCGTAGAATATTCATATCGAAATATTAATAGGAAATCTCAGAATAGACATAATTTAGAGTATTTTATAATAAGCCGCACGAATTTATTCAAAGTTATTGTGCGACCTTATTATGAAAACCTCGAACGACTTGTTTAAAAACAGTTGTTTTTAATGCATTCTAGTTATGTTTTATGCGAAATTAGTGTCGTAGAATGTTCATATTAATGTATCAGTTGGAAAATCTTCTAATAGATATAATTAGGAGTGTTTATATTAATTTGCACGAATTTATGCGTAGTTGCGTGGCAAAAAAAATATTGAGAACTCAAACAACCTGTTTAAACAGCAGCTTTTAGTACATTTTAATTGAGTTTTGCGCCAAATTAGTATAGTAGAACGTTCATATTGATGTATCAGTTGGATAATTTTCTACTAGACATGATTATGAGCATTCTTATTACTTTTGAAGAATATATCTGTAGTTATGAGGCCGAAAATGATGAAAAACTCAAACTACTTGTTTAAACAGCAGCTTGTAATGCATCAAAATTAAGATTGATGAAAAATTAGTGTCCTAGAATATTCATATCAAAATATTAATTAAAAATCCTTATATTAGACATAATTAAGGGTATTGATACAAATTTTCACGAATTTATGCATAGTTATGTGGCAAAAAATGATGAAAAACTCGAACAACTCGTTTAAACAGCAGTTTATAATGCGTTCTAATTAATTTATGTTAAATTAGTGTCGTAGAATGTTCATACCGATATATTAGCTGGAAAATCTTATAATAGAGATAATTATGAGTTCTTATATGGATTTTCATGAATTTATGTGTAGTTATGAGGTCAGAAATGATGAAAATCTCAAAATAACATGTTGAAACAGTAGTTTGTAATGCATACGAATATCGTTTTATGCAAAAATAGCATCAAAGAATGTTCACATCGAAATGCTAATTGAAAAATCTTGTAATAGACATAATGTGGAGTATTTATATTAATTTTTATCAATTTATGCATGGTTACGTGACCAAAAATTATGCTAAACTCAAACAACTTGCTTAAACGGCAGTTTTTAATGAATTCTAATTATGTTTTGTGCAAAATTAGTGTCGTAAAATATTCACATCGAAATGTTAATTTCAAAATCATACAATAGACATCATTATGAGTGTTTACATATATTTTAATGAATTTATGTCCAGTTATAAGGCCAAAAATTGATGATAAACTCAAACAATCTGTTTAAACAACAGTTTTTATTGCATGATAATTATGTTTTGTAAAATATTATGTGGTAGAATATCCATATTGATGTATTAATTGGAAAATCTTATTATAGACATAATTAAGAGTAGCTATATTTATTTGCACGAATTTATGTGTGGTTATGAGGCCAAAAATGATGAAAAACTCAAATAACTTGTTTAACAAGCTGTCTTCAATGCATTTTGTGAAAAATTGGTGTAACAAAATATATAAATTGATGTATTAATTAGAAAATCTTATTATAGATGTAATTATGATTGTTTGTATTAATTTTCATGAATTTATGCGTAGCTATGTGGCCGAAAATTATGAAAAACTCAAATAACTTGTTTGAAAATCTGTTTTCAATGCATCCTAATTCAGTTTTATTAATATTTAGCGTTGTAGGATATTTATGTTGATGTATCCATTGGAAAATATTGTTGTGTACATAATTTGGAGTAATTGTGTTAATTTTCACGAATTTATGCATGGTAATGAGTCCCGAACTGATGAAAAAGTCAAAAAAACATATTTAAAGAGTAGTTTGTAATGCACCAGAATTATGTTTTGTACAAAAAAAAAGTGCCGTAGAATATTCATATCGAAATATTAATAGGAAATCTCAGAATAGACATAATTTAGAGTATTTTATAATAAGCCGCACGAATTTATTCAAAGTTATTGTGCGACCTTATTATGAAAACCTCGAACGACTTGTTTAAACAGCTGTTTTTAATGCATTCTAGTTATGTTTTATGCGAAATTAGTGTCGTAGAATGTTCATATTAATGTATCAGTTGGAAAATCTTCTAATAGATATAATTAGGAGTGTTTATATTAATTTGCACGAATTTATGCGTAGTTGCGTGGCAAAAAAAATATTGAGAACTCAAACAACCTGTTTAAACAGCAGCTTTTAGTACATTTTAATTGAGTTTTGCGCCAAATTAGTATAGTAGAACGTTCATATTGATGTATCAGTTGGATAATTTTCTACTAGACATGATTATGAGCATTCTTATTACTTTTGAAGAATATATCTGTAGTTATGAGGCCGAAAATGATGAAAAACTCAAACTACTTGTTTAAACAGCAGCTTGTAATGCATCAAAATTAAGATTGATGAAAAATTAGTGTCCTAGAATATTCATATCAAAATATTAATTAAAAATCCTTATATTAGACATAATTAAGGGTATTGATACAAATTTTCACGAATTTATGCATAGTTATGTGGCAAAAAATGATGAAAAACTCGAACAACTCGTTTAAACAGCAGTTTATAATGCGTTCTAATTAATTTATGTTAAATTAGTGTCGTAGAATGTTCATACCGATATATTAGCTGGAAAATCTTATAATAGAGATAATTATGAGTTCTTATATGGATTTTCATGAATTTATGTGTAGTTATGAGGTCAGAAATGATGAAAATCTCAAAATAACATGTTGAAACAGTAGTTTGTAATGCATACGAATATCGTTTTATGCAAAAATAGCATCAAAGAATGTTCACATCGAAATGCTAATTGAAAAATCTTGTAATAGACATAATGTGGAGTATTTATATTAATTTTTATCAATTTATGCATGGTTACGTGACCAAAAATTATGCTAAACTCAAACAACTTGCTTAAACGGCAGTTTTTAATGAATTCTAATTATGTTTTGTGCAAAATTAGTGTCGTAAAATATTCACATCGAAATGTTAATTTCAAAATCATACAATAGACATCATTATGAGTGTTTACATATATTTTAATGAATTTATGTCCAGTTATAAGGCCAAAAATTGATGATAAACTCAAACAATCTGTTTAAACAACAGTTTTTATTGCATGATAATTATGTTTTGTAAAATATTATGTGGTAGAATATCCATATTGATGTATTAATTGGAAAATCTTATTATAGACATAATTAAGAGTAGCTATATTTATTTGCACGAATTTATGTGTGGTTATGAGGCCAAAAATGATGAAAAACTCAAATAACTTGTTTAACAAGCTGTCTTCAATGCATTTTGTGAAAAATTGGTGTAACAAAATATATAAATTGATGTATTAATTAGAAAATCTTATTATAGATGTAATTATGATTGTTTGTATTAATTTTCATGAATTTATGCGTAGCTATGTGGCCGAAAATTATGAAAAACTCAAATAACTTGTTTGAAAATCTGTTTTCAATGCATCCTAATTCAGTTTTATTAATATTTAGCGTTGTAGGATATTTATGTTGATGTATCCATTGGAAAATATTGTTGTGTACATAATTTGGAGTAATTGTGTTAATTTTCACGAATTTATGCATGGTAATGAGTCCCGAACTGATGAAAAAGTCAAAAAAACATATTTAAAGAGTAGTTTGTAATGCACCAGAATTATGTTTTGTACAAAAAAAAAGTGCCGTAGAATATTCATATCGAAATATTAATAGGAAATCTCAGAATAGACATAATTTAGAGTATTTTATAATAAGCCGCACGAATTTATTCAAAGTTATTGTGCGACCTTATTATGAAAACCTCGAACGACTTGTTTAAACAGCTGTTTTTAATGCATTCTAGTTATGTTTTATGCGAAATTAGTGTCGTAGAATGTTCATATTAATGTATCAGTTGGAAAATCTTCTAATAGATATAATTAGGAGTGTTTATATTAATTTGCACGAATTTATGCGTAGTTGCGTGGCAAAAAAAATATTGAGAACTCAAACAACCTGTTTAAACAGCAGCTTTTAGTACATTTTAATTGAGTTTTGCGCCAAATTAGTATAGTAGAACGTTCATATTGATGTATCAGTTGGATAATTTTCTACTAGACATGATTATGAGCATTCTTATTACTTTTGAAGAATATATCTGTAGTTATGAGGCCGAAAATGATGAAAAACTCAAACTACTTGTTAAAAACAGCAGCTTGTAATGCATCAAAATTAAGATTGATGAAAAATTAGTGTCCTAGAATATTCATATCAAAATATTAATTAAAAATCCTTATATTAGACATAATTAAGGGTATTGATACAAATTTTCACGAATTTATGCATAGTTATGTGGCAAAAAATGATGAAAAACTCGAACAACTCGTTTAAACAGCAGTTTATAATGCGTTCTAATTAATTTATGTTAAATTAGTGTCGTAGAATGTTCATACCGATATATTAGCTGGAAAATCTTATAATAGAGATAATTATGAGTTCTTATATGGATTTTCATGAATTTATGTGTAGTTATGAGGTCAGAAATGATGAAAATCTCAAAATAACATGTTGAAACAGTAGTTTGTAATGCATACGAATATCGTTTTATGCAAAAATAGCATCAAAGAATGTTCACATCGAAATGCTAATTGAAAAATCTTGTAATAGACATAATGTGGAGTATTTATATTAATTTTTATCAATTTATGCATGGTTACGTGACCAAAAATTATGCTAAACTCAAACAACTTGCTTAAACGGCAGTTTTTAATGAATTCTAATTATGTTTTGTGCAAAATTAGTGTCGTAAAATATTCACATCGAAATGTTAATTTCAAAATCATACAATAGACATCATTATGAGTGTTTACATATATTTTAATGAATTTATGTCCAGTTATAAGGCCAAAAATTGATGATAAACTCAAACAATCTGTTTAAACAACAGTTTTTATTGCATGATAATTATGTTTTGTAAAATATTATGTGGTAGAATATCCATATTGATGTATTAATTGGAAAATCTTATTATAGACATAATTAAGAGTAGCTATATTTATTTGCACGAATTTATGTGTGGTTATGAGGCCAAAAATGATGAAAAACTCAAATAACTTGTTTAACAAGCTGTCTTCAATGCATTTTGTGAAAAATTGGTGTAACAAAATATATAAATTGATGTATTAATTAGAAAATCTTATTATAGATGTAATTATGATTGTTTGTATTAATTTTCATGAATTTATGCGTAGCTATGTGGCCGAAAATTATGAAAAACTCAAATAACTTGTTTGAAAATCTGTTTTCAATGCATCCTAATTCAGTTTTATTAATATTTAGCGTTGTAGGATATTTATGTTGATGTATCCATTGGAAAATATTGTTGTGTACATAATTTGGAGTAATTGTGTTAATTTTCACGAATTTATGCATGGTAATGAGTCCCGAACTGATGAAAAAGTCAAAAAAACATATTTAAAGAGTAGTTTGTAATGCACCAGAATTATGTTTTGTACAAAAAAAAGTGCCGTAGAATATTCATATCGAAATATTAATAGGAAATCTCAGAATAGACATAATTTAGAGTATTTTATAATAAGCCGCACGAATTTATTCAAAGTTATTGTGCGACCTTATTATGAAAACCTCGAACGACTTGTTTAAACAGCTGTTTTTAATGCATTCTAGTTATGTTTTATGCGAAATTAGTGTCGTAGAATGTTCATATTAATGTATCAGTTGGAAAATCTTCTAATAGATATAATTAGGAGTGTTTATATTAATTTGCACGAATTTATGCGTAGTTGCGTGGCAAAAAAAATATTGAGAACTCAAACAACCTGTTTAAACAGCAGCTTTTAGTACATTTTAATTGAGTTTTGCGCCAAATTAGTATAGTAGAACGTTCATATTGATGTATCAGTTGGATAATTTTCTACTAGACATGATTATGAGCATTCTTATTACTTTTGAAGAATATATCTGTAGTTATGAGGCCGAAAATGATGAAAAACTCAAACTACTTGTTTAAACAGCAGCTTGTAATGCATCAAAATTAAGATTGATGAAAAATTAGTGTCCTAGAATATTCATATCAAAATATTAATTAAAAATCCTTATATTAGACATAATTAAGGGTATTGATACAAATTTTCACGAATTTATGCATAGTTATGTGGCAAAAAATGATGAAAAACTCGAACAACTCGTTTAAACAGCAGTTTATAATGCGTTCTAATTAATTTATGTTAAATTAGTGTCGTAGAATGTTCATACCGATATATTAGCTGGAAAATCTTATAATAGAGATAATTATGAGTTCTTATATGGATTTTCATGAATTTATGTGTAGTTATGAGGTCAGAAATGATGAAAATCTCAAAATAACATGTTGAAACAGTAGTTTGTAATGCATACGAATATCGTTTTATGCAAAAATAGCATCAAAGAATGTTCACATCGAAATGCTAATTGAAAAATCTTGTAATAGACATAATGTGGAGTATTTATATTAATTTTTATCAATTTATGCATGGTTACGTGACCAAAAATTATGCTAAACTCAAACAACTTGCTTAAACGGCAGTTTTTAATGAATTCTAATTATGTTTTGTGCAAAATTAGTGTCGTAAAATATTCACATCGAAATGTTAATTTCAAAATCATACAATAGACATCATTATGAGTGTTTACATATATTTTAATGAATTTATGTCCAGTTATAAGGCCAAAAATTGATGATAAACTCAAACAATCTGTTTAAACAACAGTTTTTATTGCATGATAATTATGTTTTGTAAAATATTATGTGGTAGAATATCCATATTGATGTATTAATTGGAAAATCTTATTATAGACATAATTAAGAGTAGCTATATTTATTTGCACGAATTTATGTGTGGTTATGAGGCCAAAAATGATGAAAAACTCAAATAACTTGTTTAACAAGCTGTCTTCAATGCATTTTGTGAAAAATTGGTGTAACAAAATATATAAATTGATGTATTAATTAGAAAATCTTATTATAGATGTAATTATGATTGTTTGTATTAATTTTCATGAATTTATGCGTAGCTATGTGGCCGAAAATTATGAAAAACTCAAATAACTTGTTTGAAAATCTGTTTTCAATGCATCCTAATTCAGTTTTATTAATATTTAGCGTTGTAGGATATTTATGTTGATGTATCAATTGGAAAATATTATTGTGTACATAATTTGGAGTAATTGTGTTAATTTTCACGAATTTATGCATGGTAATGAGTCCCGAACTGATGAAAAAGTCAAAAAAACATATTTAAAGAGTAGTTTGTAATGCACCAGAATTATGTTTTGTACAAAAAAAAAGTGCCGTAGAATATTCATATCGAAATATTAATAGGAAATCTCAGAATAGACATAATTTAGAGTATTTTATAATAAGCCGCACGAATTTATTCAAAGTTATTGTGCGACCTTATTATGAAAACCTCGAACGACTTGTTTAAACATTGTTTTTAATGCATTCTAGTTATGTTTTATGCGAAATTAGTGTCGTAGAATGTTCATATTAATGTATCAGTTGGAAAATCTTCTAATAGATATAATTAGGAGTGTTTATATTAATTTGCACGAATTTATGCGTAGTTGCGTGGCAAAAAAAATATTGAGAACTCAAACAACCTGTTTAAACAGCAGCTTTTAGTACATTTTAATTGAGTTTTGCGCCAAATTAGTATAGTAGAACGTTCATATTGATGTATCAGTTGGATAATTTTCTACTAGACATGATTATGAGCATTCTTATTACTTTTGAAGAATATATCTGTAGTTATGAGGCCGAAAATGATGAAAAACTCAAACTACTTGTTTAAACAAGCAGCTTGTAATGCATCAAAATTAAGATTGATGAAAAATTAGTGTCCTAGAATATTCATATCAAAATATTAATTAAAAATCCTTATATTAGACATAATTAAGGGTATTGATACAAATTTTCACGAATTTATGCATAGTTATGTGGCAAAAAATGATGAAAAACTCGAACAACTCGTTTAAACAGCAGTTTATAATGCGTTCTAATTAATTTATGTTAAATTAGTGTCGTAGAATGTTCATACCGATATATTAGCTGGAAAATCTTATAATAGAGATAATTATGAGTTCTTATATGGTTTTTCATGAATTTATGTGTAGTTATGAGGTCAGAAATGATGAAAATCTCAAAATAACATGTTGAAACAGTAGTTTGTAATGCATATGAATATCGTTTTATGCAAAAATAGCATCAAAGAATGTTCACATCGAAATGCTAATTGAAAAATCTTGTAATAGACATAATGTGGAGTATTTATATTAATTTTTATCAATTTATGCATGGTTACGTGACCAAAAATTATGCTAAACTCAAACAACTTGCTTAAACGGCAGTTTTTAATGAATTCTAATTATGTTTTGTGCAAAATTAGTGTCGTAAAATATTCACATCGAAATGTTAATTTCAAAATCATACAATAGACATCATTATGAGTGTTTACATATATTTTAATGAATTTATGTCCAGTTATAAGGCCAAAAATTGATGATAAACTCAAACAATCTGTTTAAACAACAGTTTTTATTGCATGATAATTATGTTTTGTAAAATATTATGTGGTAGAATATCCATATTGATGTATTAATTGGAAAATCTTATTATAGACATAATTAAGAGTAGCTATATTTATTTGCACGAATTTATGTGTGGTTATGAGGCCAAAAATGATGAAAAACTCAAATAACTTGTTTAACAAGCTGTCTTCAATGCATTTTGTGAAAAATTGGTGTAACAAAATATATAAATTGATGTATTAATTAGAAAATCTTATTATAGATGTAATTATGATTGTTTGTATTAATTTTCATGAATTTATGCGTAGCTATGTGGCCGAAAATTATGAAAAACTCAAATAACTTGTTTGAAAATCTGTTTTCAATGCATCCTAATTCAGTTTTATTAATATTTAGCGTTGTAGGATATTTATGTTGATGTATCAATTGGAAAATATTGTTGTGTACATAATTTGGAGTAATTGTGTTAATTTTCACGAATTTATGCATGGTAATGAGTCCCGAACTGATGAAAAAGTCAAAAAAACATATTTAAAGAGTAGTTTGTAATGCACCAGAATTATGTTTTGTACAAAAAAAAAGTGCCGTAGAATATTCATATCGAAATATTAATAGGAAATCTCAGAATAGACATAATTTAGAGTATTTTATAATAAGCCGCACGAATTTATTCAAAGTTATTGTGCGACCTTATTATGAAAACCTCGAACGACTTGTTTAAACAAATTGTTTTTAATGCATTCTAGTTATGTTTTATGCGAAATTAGTGTCGTAGAATGTTCATATTAATGTATCAGTTGGAAAATCTTCTAATAGATATAATTAGGAGTGTTTATATTAATTTGCACGAATTTATGCGTAGTTGCGTGGCAAAAAAAATATTGAGAACTCAAACAACCTGTTTAAACAGCAGCTTTTAGTACATTTTAATTGAGTTTTGCGCCAAATTAGTATAGTAGAACGTTCATATTGATGTATCAGTTGGATAATTTTCTACTAGACATGATTATGAGCATTCTTATTACTTTTGAAGAATATATCTGTAGTTATGAGGCCGAAAATGATGAAAAACTCAAACTACTTGTTTAAACAAAACTTGTAATGCATCAAAATTAAGATTGATGAAAAATTAGTGTCCTAGAATATTCATATCAAAATATTAATTAAAAATCCTTATATTAGACATAATTAAGGGTATTGATACAAATTTTCACGAATTTATGCATAGTTATGTGGCAAAAAATGATGAAAAACTCGAACAACTCGTTTAAAAACAGCAGTTTATAATGCGTTCTAATTAATTTATGTTAAATTAGTGTCGTAGAATGTTCATACCGATATATTAGCTGGAAAATCTTATAATAGAGATAATTATGAGTTCTTATATGGATTTTCATGAATTTATGTGTAGTTATGAGGTCGAAATGATGAAAATCTCAAAATAACATGTTGAAACAGTAGTTTGTAATGCATACGAATATCGTTTTATGCAAAAATAGCATCAAAGAATGTTCACATCGAAATGCTAATTGAAAAATCTTGTAATAGACATAATGTGGAGTATTTATATTAATTTTTATCAATTTATGCATGGTTACGTGACCAAAAATTATGCTAAACTCAAACAACTTGCTTAAACGGCAGTTTTTAATGAATTCTAATTATGTTTTGTGCAAAATTAGTGTCGTAAAATATTCACATCGAAATGTTAATTTCAAAATCATACAATAGACATCATTATGAGTGTTTACATATATTTTAATGAATTTATGTCCAGTTATAAGGCCAAAAATTGATGATAAACTCAAACAATCTGTTTAAACAACAGTTTTTATTGCATGATAATTATGTTTTGTAAAATATTATGTGGTAGAATATCCATATTGATGTATTAATTGGAAAATCTTATTATAGACATAATTAAGAGTAGCTATATTTATTTGCACGAATTTATGTGTGGTTATGAGGCCAAAAATGATGAAAAACTCAAATAACTTGTTTAACAAGCTGTCTTCAATGCATTTTGTGAAAAATTGGTGTAACAAAATATATAAATTGATGTATTAATTAGAAAATCTTATTATAGATGTAATTATGATTGTTTGTATTAATTTTCATGAATTTATGCGTAGCTATGTGGCCGAAAATTATGAAAAACTCAAATAACTTGTTTGAAAATCTGTTTTCAATGCATCCTAATTCAGTTTTATTAATATTTAGCGTTGTAGGATATTTATGTTGATGTATCAATTGGAAAATATTATTGTGTACATAATTTGGAGTAATTGTGTTAATTTTCACGAATTTATGCATGGTAATGAGTCCCGAACTGATGAAAAAGTCAAAAAAACATATTTAAAGAGTAGTTTGTAATGCACCAGAATTATGTTTTGTACAAAAAAAAAAGTGCCGTAGAATATTCATATCGAAATATTAATAGGAAATCTCAGAATAGACATAATTTAGAGTATTTTATAATAAGCCGCACGAATTTATTCAAAGTTATTGTGCGACCTTATTATGAAAACCTCGAACGACTTGTTTAAACAGTTGTTTTTAATGCATTCTAGTTATGTTTTATGCGAAATTAGTGTCGTAGAATGTTCATATTAATGTATCAGTTGGAAAATCTTCTAATAGATATAATTAGGAGTGTTTATATTAATTTGCACGAATTTATGCGTAGTTGCGTGGCAAAAAAAATATTGAGAACTCAAACAACCCGTTTAAACAAAGCACTTTTAGTACATTTTAATTGAGTTTTGCGCCAAATTAGTATAGTAGAACGTTCATATTGATGTATCAGTTGGATAATTTTCTACTAGACATGATTATGAGCATTCTTATTACTTTTGAAGAATATATCTGTAGTTATGAGGCCGAAAATGATGAAAAACTCAAACTACTTGTTTAAACAAGAAACTTGTAATGCATCAAAATTAAGATTGATGAAAAATTAGTGTCCTAGAATATTCATATCAAAATATTAATTAAAAATCCTTATATTAGACATAATTAAGGGTATTGATACAAATTTTCACGAATTTATGCATAGTTATGTGGCAAAAAATGATGAAAAACTCGAACAACTCGTTTAAAAGTGCTAGTTTATAATGCGTTCTAATTAATTTATGTTAAATTAGTGTCGTAGAATGTTCATACCGATATATTAGCTGGAAAATCTTATAATAGAGATAATTATGAGTTCTTATATGGATTTTCATGAATTTATGTGTAGTTATGAGGTCGAAATGATGAAAATCTCAAAATAACATGTTGAAACAGTAGTTTGTAATGCATACGAATATCGTTTTATGCAAAAATAGCATCAAAGAATGTTCACATCGAAATGCTAATTGAAAAATCTTGTAATAGACATAATGTGGAGTATTTATATTAATTTTTATCAATTTATGCATGGTTACGTGACCAAAAATTATGCTAAACTCAAACAACTTGCTTAAACGGCAGTTTTTAATGAATTCTAATTATGTTTTGTGCAAAATTAGTGTCGTAAAATATTCACATCGAAATGTTAATTTCAAAATCATACAATATACATCATTATGAGTGTTTACATATATTTTAATGAATTTATGTCCAGTTATAAGGCCAAAAATTGATGATAAACTCAAACAATCTGTTTAAACAACAGTTTTTATTGCATGATAATTATGTTTTGTAAAATATTATGTGGTAGAATATCCATATTGATGTATTAATTGGAAAATCTTATTATAGACATAATTAAGAGTAGCTATATTTATTTGCACGAATTTATGTGTGGTTATGAGGCCAAAAATGATGAAAAACTCAAATAACTTGTTTAACAAGTTGTCTTCAATGCATTTTGTGAAAAATTGGTGTAACAAAATATATAAATTGATGTATTAATTAGAAAATCTTATTATAGATGTAATTATGATTGTTTGTATTAATTTTCATGAATTTATGCGTAGCTATGTGGCCGAAAATTATGAAAAACTCAAATAACTTGTTTGAAAATGTTTTCAATGCATCCTAATTCAGTTTTATTAATATTTAGCGTTGTAGGATATTTATGTTGATGCATCAATTGGAAAATATTATTGTGTACATAATTTGGAGTAATTGTGTTAATTTTCACGAATTTATGCATGGTAATGAGTCCCCCGATGAAAAAGTCAAAAAAACATATTTAAAGAGTAGTTTGTAATGCACCAGAATTATGTTTTGTACAAAAAAAAAGTGCCGTAGAATATTCATATCGAAATATTAATAGGAAATCTCAGAATAGACATAATTTAGAGTATTTTATAATAAGCCGCACGAATTTATTCAAAGTTATTGTGCGACCTTATTATGAAAACCTCGAACGACTTGTTTAAATAGTTGTTTTTAATGCATTCTAGTTATGTTTTATGCGAAATTAGTGTCGTAGAATGTTCATATTAATGTATCAGTTGGAAAATCTTCTAATAGATATAATTAGGAGTGTTTATATTAATTTGCACGAATTTATGCGTAGTTGCGTGGCAAAAAAAATATTGAGAACTCAAACAACCTGTTTAAACAATGACTTTTAGTACATTTTAATTGAGTTTTGCGCCAAATTAGTATAGTAGAACGTTCATATTGATGTATCAGTTGGATAATTTTCTACTAGACATGATTATGAGCATTCTTATTACTTTTGAAGAATATATCGTAGTTATGAGGCCGAAAATGATGAAAAACTCAAACTACTTGTTTAAACAATGACTTGTAATGCATCAAAATTAAGATTGATGAAAAATTAGTGTCCTAGAATATTCATATCAAAATATTAATTAAAAATCCTTATATTAGACATAATTAAGGGTATTGATACAAATTTTCACGAATTTATGCATAGTTATGTGGCAAAAAATGATGAAAAACTCGAACAACTCGTTTAAACAAATGAGTTTTTAATGCGTTCTAATTAATTTATGTTAAATTAGTGTCGTAGAATGTTCATACCGATATATTAGCTGGAAAATCTTATAATAGAGATAATAATGAGTTCTTATATGGATTTTCATGAATTTATGTGTAGTTATGAGGTCAGAAATGATGAAAATCTCAAAATAACATGTTGAAACAGTAGTTTGTAATGCATACGAATATCGTTTTATGCAAAAAATAGTATCAAAGAATGTTCACATCGAAATGCTAGTTGAAAATGAGTCCGGGAGCGCAAAACATGAAAACGGGACCCTACGCCGTCGGTACCGCCGAAAACGGGTCAGGAAGCGCAAAACACGAAAACAGGACCCGACGCCGTTGGTAGCGCTGAAAACGGGTCCGGGAGCATAAAACATAAAAACTAGAACTGACGCCGTTGATACCGCCGAAAATGATTCTGGGAGCGCAAAACATGAAATCAGGACCCGACGCCGTCGGTACCGCCGAAAATGGGTCCGGGACCGCAAAACATGAAAACGGGACCCGACGCAATCGGTAACGCCCGACATGAGTCCGGGAGCGCGAAATGTTAAAACGGGACCCGACGCCGTTGGTACCGCTGAAAACGGTTCATGGAGCGCAAAACATGAAAACGGGACCCGACGCCATCGGTACCGCCGAAAACGCGTCCTGCCGCGCAAAACATGAAAACATGACACAACGCCCTCGGTACCGCCGAAAACGCGTCCTGGGGCGCAAAACATGAAAACGGAGCCCAACGCCCTCGGTACTGCCGAAAACCGGTCACGGGGCGCAAAATATGAAAACGGGACACGACGCACTCGGTACCGCCGAAAATGAATCCCGGAGCGCAAAACATGAAAACGGTACCCGACACCCACTCTACCGCCAAAAATGAGTCTTGGAGCGCAAAACATGAAAACGGGACACGACGCCCTCGGTACCGTCGAAAATGTGTCAGAGAGCGCAAAACATGAAAACGGGAAACGACGCCCTCGGTACCGCTGAAAAAGCGTCATGCAGCGCAAAACATGAAAACGGGACACGACGCCCGAGGTTTCGCCGAAAATGAGTTCGGGAGCGCAAAACATGAAAACGGAACCCGATGCCCTCGGTACCGCCGAAAATGGGTCTTGGGCGCAAAAGATGAAAACGGGACACGACGCCCTTTGTACCGCCGAAAATGAGTCAGGGAGCGCAAAACACGTAAACGGGACACGACGCCCTCGGCACCGTCGAAAATGAGTCCGGGAGCGCAAAACATGAAAACGGGTCTCGACGCCCTCGGTACCGCCGAATATGAGTTCAGGAGCGCAAAACATGAAAACGGGACCCGACGACGTCGATACCGCCGACAATGGGTCCGGGAATGCAAAACATGAAAACGGGAAATGACGCCCTCGGTAGCGTCGAAAATGAGTCCGAGAGAGCAAAACTCGAAAACGGAACCCAACGCAATCGGTACCGCCGAAAACGGGTCTGGGAGCGCAAAACATTAAAATGGGACTCGACGCCCTCGGTACCGCCGAAAATGAGTCCGAGAGCGCAAAACATTAAAATGGGACCCGACGCCGTCGGTAACGCCAAAAACGTGTCCTGAAGCGCAAAACATGAAAACGGGACCCGACGCCATCGATACCGCCGAAAATGAGTCCGGGAGTGCAAAACATTAAAATTGGACACGACGCCCTCGGTACCGCCGAAAATGAGTCCGAGATCGAAAAACGTGGAAATGAGACCCGACGCCGTCGATAATTAGTCCGGTTGCGCAAAATATGAAAATGATACCCGACGCCCTCGGTACCGCCGAAATTGAGTCTGGGAGCTTAAAATATGAAAACGGTACCCGGCGCCGCCGTTACCATCGAAAATGAGTCCGGGACGCAAAACATGAAAACGGGACCCAACGCCCACGGTACTGCCGTAAAATGAGTCTTGGAGCGCAAAACATGAAACGGGACCCGACGCCTTCTGTACCGCCGAAAATGAGTCAGGGAGCGAAAAACATGAAAATGGCACCCGACGCCGTCGATACGGCCGAAAATGAGTCTTGGAGCGCAAAACATGAAAACAGGACATTAGGCCATTGGTACCGTCGAAAATGAGTCCGGGAGCGAAAACGTGAAAACGAGACCCGATACCGTCGATACCGCCGAAAATGAGTCCGGTAGCGCAAAAATTGAAAACGGAACCCAACGCCCTCGGTACCGCCGAAAATGAGTCCGGGAGCGCAAAATATGAAAATGGGACCCGACGCCGTCGGTAACGCCGAAAACGGGTTCGGGAGAGTAGAACATTAAGACGAGGCCCGACGCCGTCGATATCGCTGAAAATGAGTGTGGGTGCGGAAAAAAAAAGGGCCCGACGCTCTCGGTACCGCCGAAAAAGTGTTCGGGAGCAAAACATGAAAATGGGACCCGACGCCGGCGGCACCGCCGAATATGGGTTCGGGGGCGCGAAACTTGGAAACGGGACCTGACACCGTCGGTACCGTCAAAAACGGGTTCGGGAGCTCAAAACATGAAAACGGGACCGGACGCTCTCGGTATCGCCGAAAATGAGTCCGGGAGCGCAAAACATGAAAACGAGACCCGACGCCGTCGGTAACGCCGAAAACGGGTCCTGGAACGCAAAACATGAAAATGAGACCTGACGCCGTTGATACTGTCGAAAATGAGTCAAGGAGTGCAAAACATTAAAATGGGACACGACGCCCTCGGTACCGTCGAAAATGAGTCCGATAGTAAAAACGTGAAAACGAGACCCGACACCGTCGGCACCGCCGAATACGGGTTCGGGAGCCAAAAACTTGAAAACGGGATCCGACACCGTCGGTACCGTCAAAAACGGGTCCGGGAGCTCAAAACATGAAAACGGGACCCGACGGCCTCGGTACCGCCGAAAATGAGTCCGGGAGCGCAAAACATGAAAACGGGACCCGACGCTGTCGATACTGCCGAAAATGAGTTCGGGAGTGTAAAACATTAAAATGGGACTCGACGCCCTCGGTACCGCCGAAAATGAGTCTGAGAGCGCAAAACGTGACAACGGTAGCCGACGCCATCGATACCACCGAAATTAGTCCGGGTGCGCAAAACATGAAAACGGGAACCGACGCCTTCGGTACCGCCGAAAATGTGTCGGGGAGCTTAAAACATGAAAACGGTACCCGACGTCGCCGTTACCGTCGAAAATGAGTCCGGGAGTGCAAAACATGAAAACGGGACCCGACGCCTTCGGTACGGTCGAAAATGTGTCCGGGAGCGCAAAACATGAAAACGGGACCCGACGCCGTCGATCCCGCCGAAAGCGAGTTCAGGAGAGCAAAACATGAAAACGGAACCCGACGCCGTCGATACCGACAAAAATGAGTCATGAAGAGCAAAACATGAAATGGAACCCGACGTCGTCGGTACCGCCGAAAACGGTTCCAGGAGCCCAAAACATGAAAACGGAACCCGACGCCCTCGGTATCGCCGAAAATGAGTCAGGGAGCGCAAAATATGAAAACGGGACTCGACGCCCTCAGTACCGCCGAAAATGGGTCCGGGAGGGCAAAACATGAAAACAGTACCTGACGCCGTCGATCCCGACGAAAATGAATTCAATAGCGCAAAACATGAAAACGGGACCCGACGCCCTCGGTACCATCGGGAGCCCAAAACAAGAAAACGGAACCCAACGCCCTCGGTACCGCCGAAAATGAATCCGGGAGCGCAAAACATTAAAACGGCACCTGACACCCTCGGTACCACCGGGATCCCTAAACAAGGAAACGGAACCCGACGCCCTCGGTACCGCCAAAAATGAGTCAAGAAGCGCAAAACATAAAAACAGGACCCGACGCCCTCAGTACCGCCGAAAATGGGTCCGAGAGTGCAAAACATGAAAATAGTACCCGACGCCGTCGATACTGTCGAAAATGAATCCGGGGCGCAAAACATGAAAACGGGACCCGACGCACTCGGTACCGCCGAAAACGGGTTCGGGAGCGTAAAACATGAAAACGAGACTTGGTACCGAAAATGATTCCGGGAGGGCAAAACATGAAAATGGGAGCCGACGCCATCGATACCGACGAACATGAGTTCGGGAGCGCAAACCATTAAAACGGGACCGAACGCCCTCGGTACGGCCGAAATTGTGTCCTCGAGCGCAAAACTTAAAAACGGGACCCAACGCCTTCGATTTCGCCGAAAATGAGTCCGGGTGCGCAAAACATGAAAATGGGACCCGACGTCGGTACCGCCGAACACGGCCTGGAGCGAAACACATAAAAACTGGACCCAACGCCCTCGGTACGGCCGAAAATGAGTTGGGAAAAGCAAAAATGGACCCGACGTCGCCGGTATCGCCGAAAACGGGTTCGGGAGCGCAAAACATGAAAGCAGGACCCGACGCCCTCAGTACCGTCGAAAATGAGTTCGGGAGCGCAAAACATGAAAACGGGACCGGACGCTGTCGGTACCGCCGAAAACGGGTCCGGGAGCGTAAAACAAGAAATCGGGACTCGAAGCCCTCGGTACCGCCGAAAATGGGTCCGGGAGGGCGAGACATGAAAACGGGACTCGACGCCCCTGGTACCGCCGAAAATAGGTCCGGGAGCGCAAAACATGAAATCGGGATTTGACGCCCTCGGTGCCACCGAAAATGGGTCTTGGAGCGCAAAAGATGAAAAATACACCCCAACACCCTCGGTACCGCCGAAAATGTTTTCGGGAGCGCAAAACATGAAAACGGGAACCGATGCCCTCAGTATCGCAAAAAATGTGTCCGGGAGCGCAAAACTTGAAAACGGGACCCGACGTCGTCGATACCAACGAAAATGTGTATGGGAGCGTAAAACATGAAAACGAGACCTGACGCCCTCGGTACTGTCGAAAATGTGTCCGGAAGCGCAAAACATGAAAATGGGATGTGACGCCGTCGATTCCGCTGAAAATGAGTCTGGGAGAGCAAAACATGAAAACTGAACCAGACGCCTTCGATACCGCCGAAAATGAGTTCGGGAGCACAAAACATGAAAACGGGACCTGACGCCCTCGGTACCGCCGAAAATGAGTCTGGGAGCGCAAAACAGGAATTGACGCCATCGATACCGCCAAAAATGGGTCATAGAGTGCACAACATGAAAACGGGTCACGACGCCCTCAGTACCGCCGAAAATGAGTCCAAGAGCGCAGAACATGAAAAAGGGACCCGAAGCCGTCGGTACCGCCAAAAACTGGTCCGGGAGCGCAAAACATAAGAATGGGACCCCACGCCGTCGGTACTGCCGAAAATGAGTCCGGGAGCGCAAAACATGAAAACGGGACAAGACGCCCTCGTTACGGCCGAAAATGTGTAGGGAGCGCAAAACTTGAAAACGGGACCCGACGCCGTCGATACCTTTAAAATGAGTCCGGGAGCGCAAAACATGAAAACGCGACCCAACGCCCTCGGTACTGCCGAAAATGTGTCCGGGAGCGCAAAACTTGAAAACGGGACGCGACGCCGTCGATTCCGCAGAAAATGAGTCTGCGAGAGCTAAACAAGAAAACGAGACCCGACGCTTTCGGTTCTGTCGAAAACGAGTTCGAGAGCGTAAAAAATGAAAGTTGGAGCCGACGTCCTCGGTATCGCCGAAAATGAGTTCGGGAGCGCAAAACCTTAAAACGGAACCCGACACCGTCGGTACCGCCGAAAATGTGTCAGGGAGCGCAAAACATGTAATCAGGACTCGACGTCGTCAGTCAATACGGGTATGGGAGCGCAAAACATGAGAACGAGACCCAACACCCACGGTACCAATGAAAATGAGTTCGGGAGCGCAAAATATGAAAACGGGACCCGACGCCCTCGGTACCGCCTAAAATGAGTCCGGGAGCGCAAAACATGAAAACGGGATCTGACGCCCTTGGTACAGCCGAAAATGGGTCCGGGAGCATAAAACATGAAAACAGCA
The DNA here is from genome assembly GCA_037127355.1 of Schoenoplectus tabernaemontani. Lineage (NCBI taxonomy): Eukaryota > Viridiplantae > Streptophyta > Magnoliopsida > Poales > Cyperaceae > Schoenoplectus > Schoenoplectus tabernaemontani. The sequence goes on from CM073753.1 coordinate 7,772,242, forward strand.
CCCCACGTCGTTGATACACCCCACGTCTCATTTTCTTGTTTTGCGCTCCCGGACACATTTTCGGCCTTACAGAGGGCGTCGGGTCTCGTTTTCATGTTTTGCGCTCCCGGACCGATTTTCGGCGGTAACGACAGCGTGGGGTGTCATTTTCATGTTTTGCGCTCCCAGACTCATTTTCGGCGGTACCGACGGCATCAGGTCCCGTTTTCATGTTTTACGCTCCATGACCCGTTTTCGGCGGTACCGACGGCGTCGGGTCCTGTTTTCATGTTTTGCGCTCCCGGACTCATTTTCGGCGGTACTGAGGACGTCGGGTCCGATTTTCAAGTTTTGCGCTCCCAGACCCATTTTCGACGGTACCGACGGCGTCGGGTCCAGTTTTGCGCTCCCCGACTCATTTTCGGCGTACTGAGGGCGTCGTGTCCAGTTTTAATGTTTTTCGCTCCAGGAACCGTTTTCGGCGGTACCGATGGCGTCAGGTTCCGTTTTCAAATTGTGCACTCAAGGATATATTTATGGGCGTATCGAGGGTGTCGGGTCCCGTATTCATGTTTTGCGCTTCCGAACTCATTTTCGTGGGTATCGACGTTGTCGGTCCCTTTTTCATGTTTTGTGCACCCAGACCCGTTTTCGTTGGTACCGACGGCGTCGGGTTCCGTTTTCAAGTTTTGCGCTCCCGGACTCATTTTCGGCGGTGCCGAGGGCGTGGGGTCTCGATTTCATATTTTGCACGAACCCGTTTTCTACTGTACCGAGGGCGTCGGGTCTTGTTTTCCTGTTTTGCGCCTCTGGACCCATTTTCGGCGGTAACGACGGTGTCGGATTCCGTTTTCGGGTTTTGCGATTCCGGACTCATTTTCGGCGGTACCGAGGGTGTCGTGTCCCGTTTTCATCTTTTAGGCTCCAGGATGCGTTTTCGGCGGTACCGAGGGTGTCAGGTCTCGTTTTCATATTTTGCGCTCCCGGACCCGTTTTGGACGGTAACGTGGGCGTCGTGTCCCGTTTTTAAGTTTTGCGTTCCCGGACCCATTTTTGACGGTACCGAGGGTGTCGGGTCCCGATTTCATGTTTTGCGCTCCCGGACCCGGTTTCGGCGGTACAGAGGACTCCGGGTCGAGTTTTTGTGTTTTGCGCTCCCGGACCCATTTTCGGCGGTACCGAGGGTGTCGGGTCGGGTTTTCAAGTTTTGCGCTCCCGAACCAATTTTCGATACCGCTGAACCTCGTTGCCGCCCAAAATGGGTCCGGGAGCGCCAAACATGATAACGGTACCCGGCGCCCTCCGTACCACCCATAACGGGTCCGAGAGCGTAAAATATGAAAACATGACATGGCGCCCTCGGTACGGCCGAAAACGGGTCCGGGAGCGCAAAACACGAAAACTCGACCTGGCGCCTTCGGTACCGCCGAAAATGGGTCCGGGAGCGCAAAACACAAAAACTCGACCCGGAGTCCTCTGTACCGCCGAAAACCGGTCCGGGAGCGCAAAACATGAAATCGGGACCCGACACCCTCGGTACCGTCAAAAATGGGTCCGGGAACGCAAAACTTAAAAACGGGACACGACGCCCACGGTAGCGTCCAAAACGGGTCTTGGAGCGTAAAACATGAAAACGGAACCCGACGCCCTATGTACCGCTGAAAACCGGTCGAGGAAAGCAAAACACGAAAATGAGACCTTGCGTCTTAGGTATCGGCGAAAATGGGTCCGGGAGCGCAAACACGAAAACGGAACCCGGTGCCCTCGGTACCGTCGAAAACCGGTCCGAGAGCTTAAAATATGAAAACGGGACCGATGCCCTCAGGACCGCCGAAAATGGGTCCAAGTGCGCAACACATGAAAATGGGATCTGACGCCCTCGGCGCCCAAAACAGGTCCGGTAGGGAAAAACATAAATACGGTACCCGGCGCCCTCAGTACCGCCCAAAACGGGTCCGGGAGAGAAAAACATTAAAACGGTACCCAGCAGCCTCGGTACCGCCCAAAACGGGTCCGGGAGCGTAAAAGTTGAAAACGGGACCCAGCGCTCTCTATACCGCCTAAAATGGGTCTTGGAGAGCAAAACATGAAATCGGGACTCGGCGCCCTCGGTACCATCGAAAACGGGTTCAGGAGCGCAAAAGACGAAAACGGGATCCGACGCCCTCGGTACCTGCGAAAACTGGTCCGGGAGCGCAAAACACGAAAACGAAACTTGTTGCCTTTGGTACCGCCGAAAACGGGTTCGGGAGCTCAAAACATAAAAATGGGACCCGACGCCCTCGGTACCGCCGAAAATGAGTCCGGAAGTGCAAAACCTGAAAACGGGACACGACGCCCTCAATACCGTCCAAAACGGGTTCGGGAGCGCAAAACAGGAAAACGGGACCCAGCACCCTCGGTACCGCCGAAAACGGGTTCGGAAGCGCAACACATGTAAACAGGACCCGGCGCCCGCGACACCGCCCAAAACGGGTTCGGGAGTGAAAAACATGAAAACGGTACCCGGCGCCCTCGGTCCCACCCAAAATGAATTTGGGAGCGCAAAAAAAAAGAAAACGGGCCCCCACGCACTAGGTACCGTCGAAAGCAGGTCCGGTAACGCAAAACATGAAAACGGGCCCCCACGCACTCGGTACCAGCGAAAACTATGTTTTAGAACCTTTATGACATAAATAGCGTTGAAATATTGATATTATTCGAGTTTTGTATCAGTTTTAGTCTCATTTCAACACATAAAAATCACCAAAATACTAAATATTATTTTCAATGATATCCTCTATTCGTTTATACTGTAATTATTGTGTTTTCAACCCTTTATGACACAAATACATTAAAACTATTTTTCAGTTTACCCGAGTTGTATCATTTGTAGTTTTATTTCAACATATAAAATGATTAAAGTACGCAAAAATATTTTAAATTCTATATCCTATGAACTTATATTATAAAATGTACGATCTTGAGCCATTATGACATAAATTACTCACAAAGATGAATATAAATGCATTAAAAACCAAACTCCTTTTGTTAGTTTATTCGAGTTTTCTACCTTTTATAGCCTTATTTCAACACATAAAATCACCAAAATGCATAAAATGGTTTTGAATGACTTTCCCTATTCGTTTATATTATAATCATTTTATTCTCGAACCATAATTATGAAACAAATAGCATTGAAAGATTAACACAAATGCATTAAAACTGGTCTCATTTCGAGTTTTGTACTATTTCTGGTCTCATTTCTACACATAAAATCACCAAAATATATAAATATATTTTAAATATTATATTCTATTGGTTTATATTATAATCATTGTGTGTTCGAGCCACGAGTACATGTGCTACGCACAAAGATGTATACTCATGCGTTAAAAAATGCATTAAAATTGTATAACCATTATGAAACGAATAGGATTGAAAGCTTAACAAAAATGCATGAAAACTGTATTTCCATTTTTCGAGTTTTGTACTATTTCTGATCTCATTTCTACACAAAAAAAAAATCACTAAAATATATATAAATGATGTATTCTATTGGTTTATATTATATTCATTGCGTGCTCGAGCCACAAGGACATGTGTTAAAAACTATAGTTCTTTCTTCTGTTATTTTAATCGAGTTTTTTATTATTTCTAGCCTAATTTCAACACATAAAATCACCATAATGCAAACAGTTCTTCCAAATGATGTCCCTATTCGTTTATATTGTAATAATTGTGTCATCGAACATTTATGAGATCAATAGTGTCGAAAGATTAACATAAATGCATTAAAATAGTATTTTGGTCTATTCGGGTTTGGCATCATTTGTAGTCTTATTCCTACACATAAAATCACCAAACTACACAAAGATGTTTTAAATGATGTATTATCTTAGTTTCCATTATAATCTTTGCGTTCTTGAGCCGTTAGGAAACGAATTACGCACGAAGATGATTACAAATACTTTGAAAACTATACTTTTTTTGTTATTTTATTCGAGTTTTGTATCATTTGTAGTCTCATTTCAATATATAAAATCATCGTAATGCAAAAAGTTGATTTTTGAAATAGCCAAATATGTTATACCGCCCATATCAATACCAACCTCCCCCAAGCATGTCCTACTACTAATTCGTGTTCTCGAACATTTATGAAACTAATAGCATTGAAAGATGTTAACAAATGCATTAAAAATGTATTTCAATTTATTTGAGTTTTTTAGTATTTGTAGTCTCATTTCTACACATACAAGTACCAAATAATACAAATATATTTTAAATGATGTATTCTATTGATTTATATTATAATATTTTTGTGCTCGAGCCATTAGGACACTATCAACGCACAAAGATGACTACGGAATCACTAAAAATATATTTCTTTTGTTAGTTTATCAAGTTTTCTATCATTTATAGTCTCATTTCAACAAATATAAACACCAAATTGCATAAAAATTTTTGGAATGTTTTTGACTATTTATTTATATTATAATCATCGTGTTGTCGAATCTTTATGACATAAATAGCATTAATAGATTAACAAAAATACATTAAAATAATATTTCAGTTTATTCGAATTTTATATATTTTGTTGCCTCATTTCAACTCGTAAAATCATCAAAATTGCATAAAGATATTTTAATGATGTCTTCTATGGGTTTATATTACAATAGTTGTGTCCATAAATTATTATGATACGAATTACACACAAACATGAATGCAAATATATTAAAAACATTATTTATCTCTTTAGTTTATTCTAGTTTTATATCATTTCTGACCTCATTTCAACACAAAAACTCACCAAAATACACAAAGTTATTTTGAATGATTTCCCCTATTAGTTTATATAGTTATCATTATATTTTGAACCTTTATGTCATAAATAGTATTGAAAGATTGACACAAATGAATTAAAATAATATTTCGATTTATTCGAGTTTTGTATCAATTTTAGTCTCATTTCAATATATAAAATCACCAAAATATAAAAAGTTATTTTCAATTATATTCCCTATTAGTTTATATTATAATTTACTGGGTTTCATTTCCATAAAGATTGGTTATTTTAGTGCAGGGCTCACCACACCCACCGTAACCCTCCTCATTTATTCTGGCTTGGGACATACTGTGCATAAACTAGTCCACACCCACCGCAACCCTCCTTTGATCTTATGTTTTCCAATTGGGTTTCATTTCTAGCCTACCCCAATTTATTTGGGATTAAAGACTTTATTGTTGTTGTTGTTGTTGTTGTTGTAGTTTATATTATAATTATTGTATTCTCGAACCTTTATGACACAAATAACGTTGAAAGATTAACACAAACACATTAAAACTGTTTTTCAGTTTACCCGAGTTGTATCATTTGTAGTTTCATTTTCACATACAAAATGATGAAAATATGCAAAGTTATTATAAATTATATATCCTATGAATTTATATTATAAAATATACGTTCTCGAGCCGTTATGACACAAATTACTCAAAAAGACGGATATAAATGCATTAAAAACCATACTCCTTTTGTTAGTTTATTCGAGTATTCTACCTTTTATAGCCTTATTTCAACACATAAAATCACCAAAATGCATAAAATGGTTTTGAATGACTTTCCCTATTCGTTTATATTATAATCATTTTATTCTCGAACTATAATTATGAAATGAATAACATTGAAAGATTAACACAAAGCATTAAAACTGTATTTCTGTTTTTTCGAGTTTTGTACTATTTCTGGTCTCATTTCTACACATAAAATCACCAAAATGTATAAATACGTTTTAAATGATGTATTTTATTGGTTTATATTATATTCATTGCATGCTTGAGCCACGAGGACATGTGCTACGCACAAATTAAAAACTGCAATTCTTCTATTATTTTAATCGAGGTTTTTATCATTTGTGGCCTCATTTCAAGATATAAAATCACTATAATGCAAAAAGTTCTTCCAAATGATGGCTCTATTCGTTTATATTGTAATAATTGTGTTATCGAACATTTATGACACAAATAGTGTTGAAAGATTAATATAAATGCATTAAAACTGTATTTCAGTTCACTTAAGTTTTATATCATTTGTAGTATAATTTTTGAAAATCAGTTCTAAAAAAATAATAATATATTCAATACTTAAACATCATTTATAAAAAATTAAAAATGGTGACTTAAAAATTTCAAAACTCTCCAAATTTTTGCATTCCACAAGATTTTTATATGAAAAATTTAATGAAGATGATAAATTAAAATTTAGAGACGATTTGATATACTTTATGAGTTAAGCTCACGGAAGGCCTCCGTGAGTTTAAGCTCACGGTATCTTTACTCCCGATTGTATTTATTATTATATTATGATTATGACTATTATTTATTTATTTAATTAATTAATTATTATATTATATTATATAATAATAATAATAATTATATTATATTATAATAATAATAATAATTATATTATAATAATAATATTATTATTATATAATAATAATTATTATTATTATATTATATTATAATAATAATTATTATTATATTAACATCATCATTGGTATTATTATTATATAATTATTTATTATTATTATATTATAATAATTATGATTGTAGTATTATATTATTATATTATAATTATATTATTATTATATTATTATGATTATGACTATGATTATTATTACTTATTATTATTATTTTATTATTATTATTATTTTATTTATTATTATTATTATTATCATTATTATTATTATATTATGATTATTACTATGATTATATTATAATTATATTATTATGATTATAATTATGATTATTTATTATTAATATTATATTATAACTATGATTATATTTTTTTTATTATATTATTATATTATTATGATTACGACTATGATTATTATTTGATTATGTTGTATTGTATTATTATATTATGATTATATTATTAGAATTATGATTATTTATTATTATATTATTATGATTATGATTATAATTTATTATTATTATATTATTATATTATGATTATTTTTATATTTCTATTATATTATTATGATTACAACTATGAATATTATTATTTATTATGATTATGATTATGGATTATGATCATTATTTTATTATTATTATTATATTATCATTATTATTATATTATTATTATTATTTTACTATCATCATCATTGTTAGTATCATAATTATTCATATTTTAACTATTATGATTAATAACTGTCAAACGATATTTTCGCTATTCCGAATAGTCAAAAATACCACTTTTCTACCACTTTTCTAAAAATACATTATTCTATCACTTTTCCAAAATTATTCTTTAATTTGCTAAACGAACTCTAATTACCTGAAAGATAAAGTTAAAGAGAAGATCTAAAATGACAAAATCAAGAACAAAAACAGCGAAACTATCGAACAAGAGAAAAAAATAAAGAGAAAAAGACAGAGAAGAAAGCGATATTATAATACTGGATGGACGTTTGTTTTTTAACACCCTTCTCCGTCGCCCTTTTGTCACAGAAAGCTGCTAGGGTTTAGCGCACTCTAATACAGCAAATCTCACGAAAGGGATCCTAGTACCTCTCTCCAATTTCAACGTGGCAAAAATATTACTCGCCTTAAGCTGTTCTGTGTTTTGGCTTCCAGAGCTAATCGAGATGCGCTCCCCTGGACGGGACGGTGCATGCAAATCCCGCCGATGTACGATCTTGGCCTTGGGTCAATAAATCTGGTACACAATCTCAACAGCGAACTCCGCATTCATCCATTCATCCACGACCACGTGCACAAAGGGCTTAACAAACTAAACACCGCTCTCAAATCTATTAATCGAAACATGGTTCCGCAAGTCGAAACCCCTTAACCAATCAAGTCATTCAATTGTTACTTAATCTAAGACGAAATGAATCTGTGGCCTAACTTTCGTTCCAAGTTACATACCGAGTCGTGTGCCAAAATCTACTTGAGAGCATAGTAATAAGATTCGTGAATAATTTGTGAATAATTTGTTTTTCATTCATAGCCGGATGTTTCATGAATAATTTATCAGTTTAATATACAATATATTTTTTGAGTCAAAAAAACGTTTTATTCATGAATTATTCGACAAAAAAATATATTATATATTATTTTACATGAAATTTGATAGTTTTTAATATATTTTTAATATTTTATCATTATAATATATATTTTATTTATATTATATAAAACAAACTATTTCCGAATTATACCTGTATTATATCCGAACGTCGAATTTTTAATCTCGCCGAATGTTTCCCGAATCACGAACTTGTCACTATGCTTGAGAGTCGGAGCGGTATCGTCAACTGTTACACGGATGTTACATAGAGAAATTTCACAAATTTAGACGCTGTCACCCTTTCCCAATTTTCTACACTGGGAACCTTTTTCGTTCTACACAGAATCGATTCTCATGGTTCCTCTCTCTCTCGCGTATATACTGAGTTGCGATCAGTCGCCGATGCAGAATAATCTCAGCCGCGGATTTGTCAGATGAGATGAGGCAATCCGTGTTGCTCCCAAGGGTTCTTCTCTTGGGGCTGTTCTTCATCGTTTTGCCTTGTTTCCTCTTTATGATGCTCAACTTGCCATCAACCAGCAGTAAATCTGGTCAGTTTTTGTTTCGTTTAAGAACTTTATATTTCGTATAGTTCGTTGTCATTTTTGTTTTTATTTTGGCTCTTACCTTGTGGTTTGCTTGATGCAGTATTAGAGCATATTGGAAGAAAAGGATCCGGATTGGTTAAGAACGTAATGGCTTACTTTTTGAAGCTTTTAATTACCTTTTATTTCAGTAATAGACATCTTGAATTTTCTGAAAATCTCTTACAATGGCACGAATTGGTGATATAGATTTTTTTTTTCAAATACAAAATGGTCTCTATTATCCCAACTCCCAAGCACTCAATTGGTAGAAATTGCTTACAGTGAGTACAGAATGGCCTTATGGCATGAAATTGTGGAACATCTAGAAAAGAGAGGATTACACATTGATCTCGTTTTTTTATAATTGAGTTCAGTATAATTCATATTGATTATTCAAGGGCCATTTTCAAAAAAAGAAAAAGAAGAAGAGCACACTATATGTTGATTTGTCTTTATATTCCCTTTTTTATTTTGTTTTTATGAACAGAGGCACACAGGTGACTCCCATAAACTCCATGTCATTGAGGAGGTATCTTGGCAATATACTTCCTTAGTCTTTGCTGAAATTTTTTTTCTTTCTTTTGGATCAAATTAAGTTTTGTTCTTCTGTATGGCTTGACATAGGATACTGAAGGAGTTGTATATAAAGATGTAAGACTTCATGCCCCTGTGATGACAAGCAACGCCTCACTTGAAGAAGGCAGGCATTTTTTTTGGCAACTTCTGTGAAATTTGTTATTATTAGATCTTATTAACTAATTTTCATATCTACAATTCATTTATTTTCTTTTTGTTCAAAATAAACAGGATTGTTTTCTAACAGTAGTAGATACAAAGAAGTTTGGAGTACTACTAGAGAGGTATATTTGCTACAAAGAAACTATAGCTGGCCAAAATTCTGTATTTAATTGCTTTAGACTTTTTCTGATCAACAATCAAAACACAGACAAACATAGTATCAGTTGAAGCAAATAGAGGAATAAGAGAGAAGATATGGCAAATGGAAGACCAGTTGATAATGGCACGGGTATATCTGCAGTTTACCCCTCCAAATAGCAACTCGCACCTAGTGAAAGAGCTCAAATTAAGGATCAAAGAGATTCAGAGAGTACTTGGTCATACTACAGCAAATAATCACTTATCTAGGAGGTAGGATAGAATAATTTTGGTTATAGCTTAACAGTTAACACCCAACTTTTCTTATATAGTTTAATAAAAAAAAGAATGCAAAGAATATTCTCCCACACTTGTAACTAATGACTAAATTGTTTTTGAGATCCTTGCATGTGGCACCTGCTAGTAGTTCTCTGCAGAATAAAAGACACATTTTAATTAATTGGCATATTTACCCGTTGCTGTTCTAATCTTGTTGAGCTCTATACTAGTTTACTTTTCATCTATTCAATTTTGTGGTGTCACATTTTGTTCCTTTTTGTTAGTAGGATATCGTTTGCATATTGTATGAAATATTGGGTCTAGTTTGCAAAATTTCTAGAAAAAAAATATTAGTTTCCATAAAATTGAGATCAAGAACACTGTGCCAGTGCATTGCAGAAAATCCACCAAATGGAGGCAACCTTATTCAAAGCACAATTTGCATATCCAGACTGCTCGACCATGGCGTCTAAGCTACGAGCTATGAATTCCAATACAGAAGAGCAGTTAAGGGCGCAACAAAGACAAGCCTCATATCTGACACAAGTAGCGTCTAGAACCATGCCAAAGGGACTTCACTGTCTCTCTCTGAGCCTCGTATCTCAATATTTTGGGTTGGATACTGAGAAGCAAATGTTGCCGAGAGGGGACTCGGTTGAGGATCCTGAGTTATACCACTATGCAGTGTTCTCAGATAATGTTCTTGCCTGTGCAGTGGTAGTCAACTCAACAATTTGCAATTCAAAGGTATTCTACTATTATCTATTTAGTTTGTTCATGACAGACTGGTACCAGTCAGATCTATTTTCCATTCTTTTCTGTTGGAATTTCAATTTTTGCATAGGGGTACAGTCTTATTGGAGTGTCGGCCAACTTATCTGTAGTCCACATTCTTTAATTTAATTCTACAGTTAAAAGGAAACATTTGCTCCATCTGAGAAACTGGCATTTTTATCTACTCATATTTTTAATTAGAAAAGCTTATTAAGTCTATAGTTAATTGACAATCTGTATCCAACATCACTACTGTAAATCTGAAATTACTGTCTGATTTTCTTACAATCCATATCCAATATCATTACTGTCTGATTCTACAGTTAAAAGGAAACATTTGCTCCATCTGAGAAACTGGCATTTTTTATCTACTCATATTTTTAATTAGTAAAGCTTACAATCTATATCCAACATCATTACTGTAATCTCAACAGTGCTTGTAAATCTGAAGCTATTGTCTGATTTTCTGATACAGGAGCCAGATAAAATCGTGTTTCACATAATAACCAATTCACAAAATTTTCCGGCCATATCAGCATGGTTTCTCTTAAGCCCTCCCACTCCTGCTGCAATCCAAATCCAAGCAATAGAAAATTTAAAGCATCTCCCCCCCAATTTCTCCTCGAGCTTTAAGTTCCGTGACATACAAGACCTCCGATTCACATCTCCCCTCAACTACCTCCGGTTCTATCTCCCACAGATATTCCCTTTTTTAAGCAAAGTATTACTTCTTGACCACGATGTGGTGGTGAGAAAGGACTTGGGGGACCTATGGCGGGTTGACATGGAAGGTAATGTCAACTTAGCTGTTGAGGCTTGTGATAACACAGACTCGTTCAATAGAATAAAAACCGTCCTTAATTTTTCTGAGCCAGTTGTGGCAAGTAATTTTGACAGCGACACCTGCATTTGGTCTTTTGGGATGAACTTATTCGACCTAGATGAGTGGCGGCACCATGATCTGACAGATTCTTTTCATAGATGGCTTCAGTTGGTAAGTGAATCTTATTTGAATTAAAGATTACAGTTTGGCTGACACTGATTATACTGTGCTGCATCCAAGTGCTGTCATAAACACTAATAGCGCCTCTTCTAAGAAAAATTTTCATTATTTATGGACCAGGCCTTGTCATGTTTATCTTTTGGTTCATTTTATATTGTTGTTGCTACTATGTTCAAAATATTGTTCAATATAATTCTTTTTTGGTATAATTGAAGGGAAAGGAGAGGCAGCTGTGGAGAGTAGGAACCCTACCAATAGGTCAGATGGTATTTTACAATCATACCATTGCTCTTGACAGAAGGTGGCATTTGCTAGGCTTTGGGCAACCAAATTCTAGAGTAGTTAGTGAACAGGAATTAGAGACAGCTGCAATACTCCACTATAATGGGAACATGAAACCCTGGCTAGAGATCTCCATTCCAAAATACAAGGCCTACTGGAAAAAGTACTTGAACTACAATAATCCATTTTTGTTACGATGCAATATTCACGAATAACAGTTGCCAGACTAACCATCTTTATAGTCGTCTTTTTGTTGTATTTTTGTTTACTTTTCTCCACGCAGGCACATTAGTCTGTTAATTATAGAGTTGCCATTTAATGCTTGCAATCTATATGTTTAGATAGTGATAACGATAGAATAAGAATCAAATTATAGGAATAGGTATGCTATTACAAAACTGCTTTCATTGTTCTTATATTCATTATTGTTATTGCTGCGCTGTTGCTGCCATTCTTTTTCTTTTTATTTTTATGGAATCAACTTCACTGAGAGGTAGCAACAGTGAATGAGGAGGTATGTTGATGGTATGCATGATGATGCAATTGTTTTTGTTTGGTATACTTATTTGAGATATTTTTATTTTTTATTTTTTTGTCTCAGTTCTATATAGGATCACCTTTGGATTCTTTTTTGCAAAAAAAAATTGTAAGCAAGGTATATGTCGGTATGTTCTTACATGGACAGATATGTTTGATTTTGAATGAAGGGGCCTCTCCAAATTCCAGTGTGGGAACGCACCCACAACACAAATATAAAAAAAATCAGAAAAAGTTGAAAGAATAAAACAATTTTCTTTTTAAAAAGCCAATTCCCAATTAAAACATTGGAAATCGAATAAGAACAAAACAATTATGTGTTAGTCCTTTTGTTTAAACTATACAGCACATTATTAACAATCCAGGGCCCAGGCTATTATTTGGAAATCAGTTTAAAATTCTATAAAATTTTACACATCTTGTAAAACCTCTAGTACTTCCACGAGAGCCTGCAGATCATGGTTCTATTTTTGTAATTTATATTTTAATAACTTCATATTCCAACCATTTTTTGAAAAAAAAAAGGAGATTTTTTAATTGGAAAAAAAAATTAGACAAGTATTTGGAGGGGGAGGACTTAAACATAAACAATATTTTTTCTTTCTTTTCTGTAAAAAGAATAGCCTAATCCGTCTCCATCAACAAATAAAGATAACTACATAGTACATCACTACATCATATGCTGCAAAAATGGAAAAAAAAAAACAGCCAAACATCAAGCTTATCTACCCTTGCGCCACAGGGTTCTCTCACAGGCTCACTGAGAGCTCATATCCATAACTGTCGTAAGTGCTAAATAATTGGTACCAGTTCCAATGTACCAGTATATGGTAACAGCCAAGAACACAAATTAATGAAAAAGGAAGAATATTCCACAAATCCAAAGACGGATGAGGATATAGGCTGCATCTAAAAACTGAGACAAATTCAAGAATAATGCGAATGCATCCCTAAAATCTCGTTTTGAACATTCAAGAGGACTAATATTTTATTGACACTTGGCAAGTAAAGGGTTACATGGTTGATGCTTACAAAGCTAACGATCAGTACTCTAAAAATTGAAATACTGAACTACTGATACTTGCACCAATAAGACAATAAGAATTGACACATGTCATTTTCTTTATGCACCATTTTTATTACTTTACCAGGTGAGTTGGCGACCAAAGCATTTCTGGTGAGCAAAATCTATCTCAGTTCTTTTTTCTTTTTCTTTTTCTTTTGCTTACAAAAGATGTTTGACCTCATTGTTTAACATTTGCAAGTTTCTCTAGTTTCTCTAACCTAAAATATATAGAATAATAACGATAATCTTGCTAGTGTTATTGCCCCCATGTTGTTTAGTTTCTATTTCATTATGTAAACACAAGCTAGCTGTAACAATGGTTTTGGAAGTAGTTCCAACTTCTCAAAAGAAAAATGTTCTCTCACTAGATGCTACCCGGATCCTGTCTTTGCCTTCTAACTGTCAATAACAAAATTCTTTATTGCACGCAAGTGTATTTTCATTAAATAATCCACGAGAACAACGAGTTGGATTGTTCTCAAAACTTAACCTGTTGAAATTATATTTTTTTAACAAATTCAATAAAAAAAGGAATATCAAAGAAAAAACAACGGGCTTCTACGAGCTAGAACAAATCAACACGTCCTAGACCATTGAATCGAATTTTAGGATTGAAAATAATTTTTTTTTCTTCGATCTCATTTTTCTAAGGAAAATAAAAGTAACGCTTACCTAAGATCCTTAATTAAGATTGGTGCATCAAGGAGCTGGGATCAGCGTTCAGAACCGCATTACTTATGATTCTTTTTTTTTAATTTTATTCTCTAATTGAAAGCTATAGTCCACTATCTGGATCCAGAAGGTAATTAAATTGCTTATAAAATGTATGTTTCATAATAAAATTGCAAACAGAAATTCTTCTAGCGAGGCAGAAGGCCAGAAGTCATTTGCAGAAATGAAGCTACGTACTTAGTCAAAATAGGGAGAATTTTATTTTCTTTATTATCATTCTTTTTGGGCTGAAGACATTACTTACAACCTGTTATCTGTTATGTTAAGCAAGAACAAGTCATTGTTTTAAATCAACCACATATAAATTAAATTAGCCATGGATTTCACAAGAAGAAGTCTCAACACCCCCCCCCCCCCCCCCAAAAAAAAAAAAAACACACACACACACAAAGAAAAAAAGTAAATAGACAAAACCTCATTTTTTTTTCAATTGAAGGACATTGTGTTTAAAGTGCACTGTTGAAATCAAGTCTTGAGAATTCAATGGATAAAAGACTGAAAGAAAGCACCACAGAGCGTTTATTGGGACCACACCCAGCATCTCCATCAGGTTCACCTTCACTGCCCCCCATATCAATTTCAGGTGATTCAACATCAACAAAACGGCGCCAATGGAGCTCTGGTCCACCAAATGTTGGTTCAATGCGGTACCGCACAGGCCGTCTCCCTAGCCCAATCCCCCCACCATCGCCCTCAGCATCATCAACAGTCTCGTCAAAAGATATTTTTCTGGATCGATCTTTTGATGATATTCCATCTGCAGGAGTAACATTGTCGCAACCGGACAAGCATATAAACCCGATATGGCCTGACATGGTGATAAACCTGATCAAGAGCTCAACATCTGATCCACACCATGGAGACCCTTCCACCATCCGCCGTGTCCCACATGAATTTCATACAGGATTAGACGATTTCTGTTCACCGAAGGTTGTTTGTCTAGGTCCCTACTTCCATTCATATCGGAATTCACCTTCACTTAAGTATATGCAAGATAATAAATGGCGGTGTGTGCATAGCCTCATATCTCGTTATGACGGTCTTGCGGAGCCAGACAAGACCATTATAATAACCCAACGATGTGCGATTCTTATGAAAGCTGTCGATGCACAGGTGCGCCAAGCCTACTCTGATTCGATCTCCTTGGACAATGAAGAACTTGCTGAGATGATGGTACTTGATGGATGTTTCCTTCTACACCTCTTGCTTCGGCATGCCCCATCAGGCATGATAAAGGAATTAAGTCTCAAGGAACTAGAGCAAGGCCAAAATCATACAAGCATCTCATCGAACCGGCCATGGGTTTGGAATATGGCCCTGTATGATCTCATCCTAGTGGAAAACCAGATACCTTTCTTTGTCATTGAGATTCTTTTTGACATTTTCAAGACCAAACAAGATGAAAAAGTTGATTTATTGGCCTGCATGCTTAACCTCTTTACTGAGATCCAGCCTCATGGTACAGAGGATATTTCCTTGTTTAGAAGTGGGCAATATCATATCCGCCATTTTTTGCATGCCTACTACCTTTCTCTCCTCCCACAAGTCAACCAAAGGGAGCATTCATCTATAGTCTCTCCACCTCTTCTGTCGCCTGTTGAGAGCACTGCCCGTCTAAGTAAACTTCTCGAAGAAGGAATAAGGGTAAAAAACAATAAAAAATCAACAAGTTTTATTGATATATCCTTTAAGAATGGGGTCATGACAATACCAACATTGCAGATCCATGATTATAGCATTAGGTTGTTCCATAACATTATTGCATATGAGCAGTGTGAGAATGACAATATGGGCTATGTGAGTAGTTATGTGGCATTCATGCGAGGGCTAATTGACGATCCAAATGACATGAAAACACTGAGTTCTAACGGCATCATAATTGATAGAAGAAGTGCAGATCAACTGGAGAAAAGTTTTTTTGGAAATTTTGGAGATTTGATCAGTATCAGTTCAGAAGAGAGTTACATGAGGGGGTTGTACTGGGAATTGAATCAGTACCATGGCTCAAGGAACGATACCAAATGGACCAGTCGCATACATCAACATCACGGAAGCTCTGCAGTTGTTTTCTCAATGGGGGCTCTTGTTATGTTTCTCTTGGTAACTAATATTCTGCTTGTTTATTTTTCAGTGTATTCATGCGGTCGATCAAAACAATAGGGATATAGATAGAATTAATTTACTCCTTCGTAGTTAATTATTTTTTATATTTGTTTTTTTTCCTGTTTTGCCTCAGTAGACTATTGTTCTTACCAGTTGTACTTTGTTTTGTACTATACTACCATTTGGGAATAAAGTGTAAACAACTTATAAATATGGTGAAAAAGTTATTTGACTGCAAAGATATTTTACATCATAAATATGTTGATCATATCAATTTTTTCATTAAGAAGAGAAGGAAATGCTAAAATTTTAGAAACAAAATTCTATTAAGAAAAAAGATCTGTGTGATTATGTTCCTACTCTGTTTAAATTGATTTGAACTTGACCTTTTGCAAACTTGGCTAGATGACAGAACAAAATTCACACAATTATGTATTCTTATTTGAAAATTTCTTGTCTTTTTATGCATAGGTAAGAAGCCAATTGGACAAGACGACTGGTGCTGACGTGAGGCATGCAAGGTTGGCTGCAACCGGTCTTAGTTTCTCATAGAGAAACTTAATTTTCTATTTTTAAAAGAAAAAGAGAAATAGTCCATAAATGGTTTATCCTATTTGCTTATGAATTTGTTTCATTTTTTCTTCTAGGTAATTAAGAAACACATGGTCTTCTGGTTTGGAGCTGTCTCAATCGATGTGATGCGTGCTTTGATTTAAATTCAATCCTCTTTTAATTTTGCAGAGACCCACATTTAGAATGATTTGTTTTTACTCACAGAGGAAAATACAAGAGGAAAGTATCTGAAATTTTGGAGGATATGGAGATAAATATTAAGCTAAAAAAAAAGAAGAAAACTCCCTCCACCTCCCTCTCAGAGGAATTGTAAAGCCCCAAAGGGTTGTCAGAAATAATTTGCAAAAAAAAAATGTAACTTAAAAAATCAACTACAAAAATGTCAGTAGAAGTTTGAAAATCTCAGTTTATTGTCTATTGACTATTGCATGCTGCCCATTGAGCCCAATTCATGAAAAACGCTCTCCACAGCAGAGCTTCCAATTATGGGCCTACCAGTAAAAGAAGCTGAAAACGGGCCTGTACAAAACCCCACCAATTTCAGCATTATCACTTCAGCCTACATAACATAATAGTTTTGGGCCTTATGTCCCATTGAGTGTTCAGGCTGGTGGCCTTGGTTGAGATCCCATGATAGATTGCAATTTATTGGTTTTGTGTTCCTAGCTACATGGCCATATATGGTAATTTAGTCATATGATTCGTGAATAATTTATTTTTCATTCATAGTCAAATACTTTATGAAAAATTTATCAGTTTAATACACAATACATTTTTAGTCAAAAAATATTTTAATCATAAATTATTTGATAAAAAACATATTATATATTATTTTATGTGAAATTATATTTTTTTAATATTTTATCATTATAATATATATTTCATTTATATTATATAAAATAAATTATTCCCAAATTATATTTGTATTATACCCGAACGTCAAATTTTTAAACGTTTCCCGAATTTATTACCATATATGGTATAGATACATGGAAGCATATCCTCTAATCTATACTATTATATAAAACAGCTAAGAATTGGAGAATCCATTTTTTGTCATGGTATTTTTTATTATATCCATTTTCTCCCTCAATTAGACGGATAATATCTATTTTTGGTTGATCGAACGTATGTAATCGCGTCCATTGATTCTCTCTTTCTCTCCATTTCTTTCCCATCTATACTATTATTTCCATTTATGCACATGATTTACAAATTAGAATACTCAATATATTTCTATTTATGTTATGATATAAAAATTTATTTTAAAGCTTAAGATATGCGCTATGATTATCTACCTTGTACATGTTTGATAAGAAATTAATGGTGATAATATATGCTAGAGTAATTCACTTTTCTTACCCTAAACACCATGAATCATTAAATCATATTGTACAGAAAATCTCATCTAAGATTAAATTTAATTTTTATTATAGGGTTTCTCTATAATTTGGTGAATTTATAATTTAATATTTGATCAATGTGATTTTTTTTATCTTATAATGTTTTCATGTTTAAATAAAAGAGTCAGCTGCAACGCGCGGGTATATTGCTAGTTACCGTAAATAGTGCAGTAGACAGTTTAAGAGAAGGAAAGAGAGACAGCTATAATACAATGAACAGTCTTTATATTTACAGATCTCTTTTGATTGTAAACAGTTCTAAAATAAAGACAAGAGTATGGAAAGATTTTTAAAATTATTTTTGTTTGTAATAAATTAATTCTCGAACTTTTAATTATTATAATCAGTCTCTCCAACTTTTAATTTTTTCCCCTTGATTAGAAGTGGTCGGGGTACTATTGATGCATTTATTCGTTGTTATTGATTGCATAATTTCGAAATGAATGAACTTGTCAAAATTAATGAAATTCGAGAGTTAATTTGTTACAAATAATAAGTTTCAAGATCTCTTCTGAAAATATCAGGATAAACGATCGGATAAAGCTAGCTCGTCGAAGCTTATTTTATTTGCAATTTAAAATGGTACAAATTCGGTGAACTCGGCGCGTTTTGAGACGACCCATGTTGTAGATTGACCCATCACCCCCTTTAATGAATGGCATTCAATTCACAAGAGGAACCTTTGTTGGTAGCAAGTAGCAACCCAAGTCCAAGTCAACAGTTCAAGTCTTTGCTATTAAATGTGATGCAATGGAGTAGTTAGAACTTAGAAGTTATTTGAAGTTGCATTTCATTTTTTTTTTGAATAAGGGATTAGATCAATTTAAGTAAAATTTTCTGTGTTTAATTTGCAAGAATATAAAATATATCTTTATGAGAAGGGATTAGTTGACAATGAGTTATTTTGACAAGCTTGACAATGAATTTAAAAAATATATATAAAAAATATTTAAAAATAATTTTTTTTATAGATGTGTTTTTCTACATTTAGATGGATGATCATTCAAATATTTAAAAATAATTTCATTTTTTTTGAATAAGAGATTAGATCAATTTAAGTAAAATTTTCTGTGTTTAATTTGCAAGAATATAATATATATCTTTATGAGAAGGGATTAGTTGACAATGAGTTATTTTGACAAGCTTGACAATGAATTTTTAAAAAAATTAAAAAAAAATTTAGATATGTTTTTCTACATTTAGATGGATGATCATTCAAATTTAATGTAATTGCATTATTGTTTGATAGTCCATCAAAGATCATTAAATTGAAACTATTGTAAATTATATGAAAATTTGATAGTCTCTGATGGACTATCAAACGATAATGAAATTACATGAAATTTAAATGATCATCAATCTAAAAATAGAAGAACATATATATATATATATATTTAAATTTATTTTATATTTTTTTAAAAATTCATTGTCAAAGTTGTCAAAATAACTCATTATCAATTGATTCCTTCTCTATCTTTATACAGAGAAACAAAATATTTTGTCATTGTACTACAGAACTAGACCTACAATCCAGTAGTTAAAACTTAAAATGACGGACCTAATAACTGCTTTCTATAAAGTCATCTTTTAAATATCATTTTTGGATTTCACACATCTTATAATATGTTTTTGCCTGTTTTGTCGATCAAAACCATCTTGTTTGCGTTGTCATGCTACTGCTTATTATTCAAATTCTTATTACATAAAAAACTGCTCCTCTACTTCATGGGAAAAGAAGTAGATTTCCGACTGGAGAAGTCCTAAACACCTTTCCAAGTGACTCTTCTCAGCTTTCTTACTATCTCTCCAGTGAGCCTATCACATATCTTCGAAATTAAGTTTTTAAGTTTTTTAAGTATACCACATCATCACTTTTCTCCATCATTAATTTTATTTAAACCTTTTCATTTTTTTGAATCCAAAGATTCATATAAAATAATTTCTCTCTCCTCATTTAAAATAATGTGTATAATATACTTAAGGTGAAATTTAACTTTTAAAATAATCTATTTTTTTATATGATCATTTATAGATTATTATGTGTTTAATTATATTATTTATTATAATAATTATTATTATCATTATTACTTAACATTTAAAAATATTATGTCTAAATTTTCTTAAATATATTTAAAATCTTATATTGTTAATTATTTATTTGAAGACTATATTGTCAGGGCGAAATCTGAATTATAACCCTAGTGTACATTTATTACCGTATCAGTACACATTTGTTTATTTCAGTTAACATATTATTGTCTATGGTTGTTATGTTATTTTATTATGAATTGTATTATGAATTTTAAGTAGAATTTTTTTGTGATTGAGTTTATTTTCTTAGGGCTAAGTTGTGGTACCAAAACTTCTATTTCTTAATGAAACTGATGGTATAATATAACGACTTTTTGTGAAAAAAAGAAAAAAAGAAAAAAAAGAGCCGGAACCTCATTTCTTTTCTTATCATGTGTACATATATACAATTCACCTGATTTGATCAAGTCACACCAATTGGGCCTTGAACTAATTAAATATGCCAACGAATTGTCATATTTTAACAAAAGTTCACCAATGAATTGTCCCAAATTGTTCGAATCGTAACAATAAACAGGTACTATAATTTGTTAGGTTTTGTTAATGGAGTAGGAGGGTCCGATGTTCATTAGATCAAATTTCATTTGTTGGACGGTTTTAATCGTGAAATCTGAAATTTCGCATGACTATTGAGTATTGAAGCGTCTCAGCAAATTGTTGCACTAATTTTTCGAATGTGTTTGGATGATGAAAGAATTAATGCAAGAATAGTGCATTTTGAGTTAGTAGTTAAGAATAATGTGTGGTTAATGATATCTCAAAAAATATGAGAAGAGTTAGTGAAATATTGTTTGGTTGGTAATTTTAGAATAATGATGGAGTGAATGAATAAAATGATAAATTATTTTTTATTTAGTATAATGATTATTATTTTTTATTGTTATAATTAATGTTATTATTAATAATTCATTTATTATTAATTATTATTTTATTTAATATTATTGATTATTATTTTATAAGGATCCTAGAAAAGATGTCAATGAGAAGAGGAATTTTGTTTATGAAAGAAGGAACCGATAAAAAATATCACGTTCCATGTGCGTTTGCACCTATTATGATTTTTAATTAATAATACTAATGGTCATTAATTTACTTATTATTATTTACTATTAATTTATTATTTATTATTTTATCTAATATTAAGAATTATTATTCTGCATTATAATTTTTAATTAATTATTATTTCATTTAATACTTATGGTTATTAATTTATTAATTATTGATTATTATTAAATTATTAATTATTATTATTTTATTTAATATTATTGATTATTATTTTATTTAATATTAAAAATTATTATATATTATGATTTTTAATTAATTATGATTTATTTATTATTATTTTATTAATAACTAATAAAATAATAATAGAAAAATAAATAAAACCTTGTTTATTAATATTCAAAATAATAGTAATTGTACAATTCTACTAAACCATCATTTTGATGGGTTACTAGAATGGAGCTAACTTTTAGCTATTCTAAGTTCCTAAATTTTGTTTGGATCTTGTGCTATTTTTTTGACAAATCAGCCGAAGAAATCCGACGGCGTCCATACTCATCGGATGTAAAAGTTCGTCCAAAAACCATGGAAAATCCACCATTACATTCATCAATTGTTTTCACTCTCTCACTTCAAATTTCGTTTAAGACTTTTTGGAGGTACCAAATCTGCTGTCCACGTGTTTCATTTAAGATTTTTTTGGAGGAATTAAATCAGTCTGTTCATATGTAGGTAATAAATTTCTACCAATACAACTCATAGATCAATTATTTCTTTCCATTCATATGAGTAACTCCACTTAAATATTTTTTTTGTATTCTGTATTTTATAGATTGATCTAGCATTTAAATTTAGAATAAATATTTGCTAAAAAAATGATTTATTCATGAATTATACAACATGTGGGCAATAGATTCGGTTTCTTGGAAGTGAGATATGTTGATTAACAACACTACTACAAAAATAAATAAATAACGACAAATTGCAATTTATTGCTTCCAATTAGAGAGATTACACTTCTCACTTATTTTATTTATTTATTTATTCAAATATTGTTACTAGAAGACACCAATACCATGAAAGAATTCTAGTCGCCACAGCTGACAAACTGGTAGTTGACTGTCAAGTGGCCGTTATTGTAGCCACTGCCATCGGTGTCAAGCTGAGAAAATACTCCCTGATCCAAATCTAGCCCTCCATTTGAGCACTGATCAATGATCCTCACCGTTGTTGTTGCCCCTGTTGCAGTGTTGGTCACCTGACAATTCACAAACGGCAAATTAGTTATAAACTGGCACATAAGAAGATCTCAATTAACATTTTCAGTATCATAAGAAAATAAAAAAAAATTGGGTCCTAACAGATTAATACATACATGCTGTTGTGTACATCAGTATCAGATTCTGTCCCTCTAAATTTGCAAAATTACACAAATAGCTGGATATTTAACAAGTACTAAAAGTGCCCAAAATGCAGCTAATTAACTTACACTTAGACACTTTCCGCAAGCAGCCTGGCCGGTGGGCCCGGCAGGCCCACAAAATGCCGTCCAGCCGTACTTCTTCCGCCATTCCAGTGGCTTGCTCGCATCCCATGTGGCACAATATGCACTCACAGCATTCAGGTCCCAGTTGTTCTTCTCCGGGTAGTAGTAGTTGTACGTTGCACGAACGCCTGATGCTTGTTGTGCAGTGGCCACGGCAAGGGCTGCACAGAGCAAGGCGACAGCAAGCAAGATGTTTTTTTCCTTGAGAATCATGGCACAGAGGTGTATTTACTTTTTTTTTAATGTGTTTGAAAGAGAAGGGGATGGATTTTACTGGGAAGGGGAATGGTTCTATACTTCTATTTATAGATGTTTCTTGATCTATCCAGATATTTTGTGGTTTTGTCTGTTTGTTTGAATTCAAAAATTACTGCCAATGATGACTAAATACGCCTTAATGAATTTCTGCACAATTTATTGAATACTAGCTATATACCCGTGCGTTGCAGCAGACTCTTTTATTTAAATATTAAAATATTATAAGATAAAAAAATTCATATTTATCTAATATTAAATTATAAATTCACCAAATTATAAAGAAAATCTATAATAAAGACTATATTTAATCTTGGATGAGATTTTTGCACAATATGAGTTAATGATTCATGATTTTTATGGTAAGAAAAATAAATTATTCTAACATATATTATCACCATTAATTTCTTACCAAATATGCACAAGGTTGCTAAATAAAAAAATAATATTATGGAAATAATGGTATATAAGGGAAAAAAATGGAGAGAAAGAATGGATCAATGGACGCGATCACATACGTTCGATCAACCAAAAATAAATATTATCCGTCTAATTGAGGAATAAAATGGATATAATAAAAAATTACCATGACAAAAAATGAACCCTCTAATTCTTAGATGCTTTATATAATAGTATAGATGTGGTACACATTGTCCACCTTTCAATTTCCTCGCTTGATAGAATTTGACTAAGCCAAGAGAACATAACATATTTTCCTCTTGGTTGACAAGATAAGATGATTTAATAACTTATCACTTTATCAGCCATCAGCTGCATGAAATCCGCAAATGATTCGTACCGGAATTGAACTTTCCAAGACATTTTCAATGGAAGATAGGTTCTGAAATGTGAGCAATTTACTGGAACAGGAACTAGTTTTGGATTGAACAACCTACCAGTCAGACCGATTGGTAGGATTGAGATACACATGTCAAAAATTGTAGGCGTCCTTCAGTCCAACTGGTATAAGATTGTTAGAGCAAGTCGTCTTATTTTTTGGAGAAATGTGGAATTTTAGGAGTGATTATATTCACATTTGTATATTCTCCCAATCTCCGGCCGTTATGTTTAAAGTGTTAAATAATTTTTAATATTTTCTTTTTTTGATGTAAGTAGGTACAAGAACCTGATTTTAATGTTACAAGCATTTCGGAATATGTTAACTTAATTTGGATATAGTTGAATTGAATAAACTACTATTAAGTTTAATAATGGAGTGCATCTTTGTCCAAAATTCATGAATGCATAAAACATCTAGGTCTAGGACATCTATGTTCATTAACAATTTATTCATATAGGGGCCATTTATATGTTGATGTGTACTTCACTACTTCTGTTGATTTATCATTTTCTGGAGCCCACACAGTGCGTCAGGAATTGGTCATACATATGCTCTCATCATTGTCCCTCATTTCTCCATTATCATTATATATAAGAATCCTACGCAGTATAGCAGATAGAGAAATTATGAAATAATATTAGAGGCATTATATATTTTTCGTACAAATTATGTGAAAAAAATAAAGGGCTACCCTCTTGTGGATTCTTTTCCATTTTCTTTCAAATTGGAATTAAATTAAAGGGAAAATTATTTATTTTCCACTACAAAGTTTAAAATTTAGAAAATTATTACTATAAAATTTCAATTAAGAAAATTAGCATTGCAAATCTCATTTGTTCTTAAAATTATCATTATATTTATTTACTCACAATTAAAAAAAAAAATACAAAACTACCTCTCCTTCCTTATTTTTCTCACCTCTCCTCCCCTCTGGCTTTGTTTTCATCTTTCAAGTGGGACAAAGAAATAACAACGGAGGAAAATTTAGCAAAAATTGAAGTTGTTGTGAAGCTCACCGGGTTTCAAGTCTCAACTTGTGAGGATGGAAAGAGACAAATGATTTAGTGAAAAAGAAACAAAGAGAAAACAAATAACATGCTAAGTAGCAAAACACATAATTCTCAAAATTCTTAACATAGAGCCTTTTTTATAGGCGAAATTTCATTCAACAGGTGTAGGTGGTGGTTCGGACTCGACTAGTCCATAGTACTCTTCTTTGGGTTGAAACTCGGCTAGTCTTTCGTCTTCGAACTCTTGATCCAACTCTGCAACTTCTTGAAATTCTTGAGAAAACTCTTCGAACTCGAGATATTCAACAACTTGTCGGGGAGACTCTTCAAACTCGAGATATTCTATGTTCTCTCGTGATTCTTGAGAAAACTCTCCGGACTCAAGGAACTTTTCGATATCGACCTCGTGTATTTTCTTCTCGGCATCTTCAGTAAAATAGTCGGGATCAGACTCACATATCTTTTCCTTGGTGCCATCGAAAACATACTCAGAATCATCCTCACAAACGTCCTCGGTGTACTAAAAAATGGGGTCATCCTCGTAAATTTCTTCCTCAAAAACATGCTCGGGGTCATACTTGTAAACTTTCTCTTTTTGAGTTCTTTCTCAAACTCTTCTTTTTCTTCTGGTTCTCGGGGAAACTTCTCGACTTCGAGAACCCCGCTAATTGAGCCCGAAAACTTGATAATAATGCCTTTTGAAATCGAAAAGTTGAGAACCTTGCTTTTCGTACCCGAGAGATCATCAAACTCGCTTGTCAAATCAGTAAACTTGAGAACCTCATTTATCGAACATGAGAAATTAAGACCCTTGTCAAATCCGAGGATTCAAGCACCTCGTCTTTCGAATTCGAGAACTCAAGAGCCTCGTTTGTTGAATCCGAGAACTTGCTCTTAAGAAGGGCAAAATTGCGACTTCGATCGAACTCCTCGATTTTGAAATTTCCCGAAGAATTTGAAACTTCTATTCGGAGACCATCAACCCAATTTTGGACCTGATCATGAATGAGAGGATTGATTCGGTCTCGGTTGATACTCGTGTTTACACGTCTCCTGATGACATCCATAAGTTGTGTATGTCATGTAGTTGATTGACGGTGGTTGTCACAGAGCGGATGGTAGTTGCGGTTCTGGTTGTCATATTTATCTCGGTTTCGATTGTCATTAGAGTTATATAGGGGGTACGGCGAGACAGACTATTAGGTCAGTAAGAAGTTGCCCGTTCTGTTGTTGTGCTTGTCGTGTTTCTTCTCGAGCTTGTCGTATCTCATTAAGAATGGCTTGGAGGTTTGGGTTTGTCATGGTGAAGGTTGTCGGAGATACAACTTCACACAAACACGAAGGTGGCTGTTGAAACTGTGCTCTAATACCACTTGATGCTCATCGGGTCCCAAGTATCAACTCCGCGAGGACGAAAAGAGACAAATGGTTTAGTGAAAAAAAAACAAAGAGAAAACAAGTAACATGCTAAGTAGCAAAACATAGAATTCTCAAAATTCTTAACATACTAAAAATTTCATGTTAGTGTTAGAGTGATCTACAGCCAATCATGTGATGATTATACTTAGATTATGTATTAGGATGACTATTTATAATATATCATTTATTCTTTAAGTTGTTTGTATATTGAGTTGGACTCAATTGTGAAACATATACATTAATTCATAATAACTCTAAAATGTCCCTAATCTGTTAATTATCTAGGAACAATAATTAACTAAGATTAGTGTGTAAGTTGAGTGATGATTGTGTTTCACAAATCATATGATAAATATTATTGGCTCAATTACACAAATAACGTGTTGGACATGTTATTGGACTTGACCTGTAATAAAATACTATAAGGGTTGTATTTATGTCATTAGTATTTTATTTGCTTGCTAATTCTTAGATATGAGATGAGTGTTCTTCTTATACAAATGATTTGTATTTGTGGATATTATCCAACGTTGTCCGTAACTTGCAGCCATACAGATTTTATCTCGATGTACATTTTTTTTATGAAGAAGAAGTATGAATCAAGAATACTGATGTCCCTCTCGTTTGTTAACGTGAGCGATGATATTAAAATTGGGTGCCCCTAGATAAAGAATGTAGTGCAAGAATGACACATTCCTATTTTGCACCGTTCTGGATATCATGTGACATGGAATGAGCTCGGGATAATTATCGTCGTTCAGGACCAAGATATTTGTAGCGTACATTATATCTGTATTGCTTAGGGGTCACAATGCACAGTGCTATGCACCGCTTATGATTTATGATGATTAAAAATATTTTAATCTCATTGCTAAGTGTATAAAGGTCCCAAAGGGTCACACCGTATAAGAACAAAGCCTATAAACATTTCTTGATCATTTTGGTATTAGTTCTCTAGAATTAACATGAGTTAATTAATCATTAGACATGATTAATTAAGTATATCTATCAAAGAGTTTGATAGATAGGTTAAAACGGGTTAAAAACAGGTCCCGGGGAGTGTTTTTGGGACACATACGGACCCCGTACGGCCCTGGGCACAGTGAATTCTGGGCAGTTTTCTGCACAGTGCGGTTCTGCGCATGGTTCGATTTTTGAGTCGGTTCGGGGGGTTATTTTGCTCCACAAATATCCAAATTTGGAAAGAACGTGGTCAACTATTAGTGAAAGGTTTTCATCTAAAAAAAAGGTCATACTTATAGTCAAAAAACTTGAGATTTTTCGTCCCTAACCGACCCGAAATTCTACTGAATTTCTGCTACACCAGTTTTGATTTTCTCATGTGTTGAGAACCCTTTCCACCACCATAGGATCAAGGAGAGCACTCTCAATTGTCCTAGCAAGAGGTTGAGAAAGCGTTTGTGGGCTGTTCTTGGTGGATACCGTTGGAGGAGATCTCAGTTGGTCTCTTGCTGTCGTGCGCGTCTCCCTATCATTTTCTGCCCTTCGGGTGACTCAAGCACACATCAAAGGTATATTAATCTTATTTATAACTTGTGTTTGGTTCAGTTTAAATCACATACAAGATCTTTTTGGTGTTTTAGATAATTTTTTTTGAATTTATACACTAGTTACACCGATAAAATCCCAACAGTGGTATCAGAGCAATTGGTTGTTGTATGTGATTTGATCGTGGCCAAATCATCAAGTTTATATGATTTTTTTTATTCTTAAATATGTTATTTTGATGATCATGCATGAATTATATTGAGTCTCATAAGTAGACATAAGATTTGATTGATTTGTGTTGTCAAAACTCATTTTCAAGCGTAGTTGATAAGTTTGACATGATTTATCTATGAAAACTCATTAGAACTGATCTTAGATCAAGTTTCTTGACTTTCTTGGGGTTAGTTATTGTTGTGACTGGCCATGAGTTACCATCTAAGATTAGCCTTTTTTCAGTTTTGAGGCCTCGGCCTTAACAGGTTCTTGATTGGGCGCCAAAATAGGAGTTGGTTATTTTTGGACAGCGACTTAACCTATTAGGGCTGCTTTTCCTTGTGATTTGTTGATCACATTGAAAGTGAAACTGGGTCTAATTGTGCATGATTATTATATTACAAGATTAAGAACGATTACAATCGGTTTGTGCAAGTGTTGCATGGCGCTAACTTTGTTTTGCAAGAGCGGGTTTGTATAGCCATATGTTCAAGCCTTGTGTGATGTATTAAATGCATGTGATTGTTTGTAATGCGACCTAAGGTGCCCCGTGATATTAATAATTAAATGAGAGTCTTGTTTACTCTCTTCTAAATTTAATTTAAGGCTTACATGCCGAATTTTATTTAAGATAAGGACGTGAGCTTTCTAGATTAGTTTACTTTTCTCATTAGAATAGTTCTAATTGGGAAGGGTAGTTAGATTATTGCTTTTAATCATGATGATGATCAGAAGGCGGTGATCAGACGTATTTGGAAGCACAAGGGCTATACAAACTCGCGACATATGTGATATATTATGAATTGCTTGTTTGTGATTGCATATTTACTTTGATGTGATTTGTGAATGAATTGTGAGTCATAGGATAGGTATGGGTGTATGCTATCACGACTACCATTATAGAGTCACATAAAGTAAAAGTCCCTAAAAATTAAGTAAATCTCCCTTCCTCCTCTATCCATGGATGTCTTGTATAGCTTGTTGGTAGGATCTACTCAGTAAACACTGTATTTTATCCTTGGTGAAGTGGGGCATGTCGAACATGTCGTCTCAAATAGAGAGGTTTTACTTGACAGAGTGCAATTCGGGGTTTCATGCCGCCGCTCGCCTAATTTTGCATTTTGAGGAGAAATTTTGTTTCTTGAGACTGGCTGCTCGAAACAAAATCAAGAGTCACATACGATGTGATTAGCAAATTATTGCTTACCTAAAATAGCTAAGTTCAAGTTTCATACCGTCGCTGGCTTATGTCTTAGTGAAGATAGGGATCTTGGACTCACTATAAATTATGGGACTTAATATTGATTGTAGTGAGAATTTTATTTTTTTAAATAAATTATACATAAGCTAAACGCAAACCTTTTAATTTATAGATCATGGCAAAGAACTTTTTTTCTCCTTGCGTTCTTTCTTAGACAAAGAAAAATTGAAATGTGATGGAATAAATTTCATGGATTGGCATCGTAACCTCAAAATTATTCTTAGGCATGAGAAAAATGAATACATCTTAACTGAAACCCCGCCTAACAAACCAAGCGACAAGGCAGAGAAATCTGTCAGAGAAGTACAACAAGTTTATAGATGATGAGCTTGATGTCTCATGTCTGATGGTCGCCACTATGAGTTCTGAGCTTCAGAAGAGATTCGAGACTCGTGGTGCGTTTGACATAATGGACCAACTCGAGAAAATATTTCAAGAGAAGGCTCAGACTGAGATGTGTAATCTCACAAAAGCACTTATGAAGTGCTCAATGCGCGATAACGAGTCTGTAAGCGCTCATATGTTCAAAGTTACGGGATATATTGAGAAGCTTGAGAAGCTAGGCTGCAAGTGGGATCCACAGCTAACTACGAACATCATTTTCACGTCATTGTCTCCTCGTTATTCGAATTTCATTATTACAACATAATGGGAATGTCGAAAAGCTTGGATGAGTTGCTAGGTTTGCTTAAGACTGCCGAGGAGGACATGAATAAAGGATCTGGGAATGTTCTCGCGGTCAGTTCGGTCGGAAAGAAGATTAAGAAGCATTCCAAGCGCAAGTCTAAGGGCAAGGGTAAAGGGAAGGCTCAAGTGGTGACTTCGAGCGCTTCTAAACCCAAGGATATTTCTGACGTTGAGTGTTTCTACTGCAAGAAGCGTGGACAATGAAAGTGTAATTGCCCTCAGTTCCTGGAGGACAAAAAGAACGGGAATGTCCCTTCTTCTTCAGGTATACTTGTTATTGAAATTAATCTTGCTACTTTTATTTCTGACTGGGTGTTAGACACCGGTTCATATGCTCATATTTATTCAAATGTGCAGTCACTAAAGAATAAGAGGTTACTTGGGAAGGGTGAGATGCAGCTCCGGGTTGGTAATGGAGCAAGTGTTGTTGTAGGAGATTTAGATTTATACTTACCTAGTGGACTTGTTTTAGAGTTTAGTAGTGTTTACTTTGTTCCTTCTATTTCTAGAAATATTATCTTCGTTTCATGTATGGACATGGATGGTTTTATCTTTTCTATTAAAGATCAATGTTTTTCTTTTTATAGAGATGATATTTTTTTTCGTCCCTAACAAAGGACGACCCAAAATATCGGTCATATGAATTTTTGCTTTGCACTCATTTTTTATTTTCTCATGTGTTGAAAAGAGAACCCTTTCCACCACCTCTAAGAGTTAGAATTCGTGAAGAAGGACCAGCGGATTAAGGAGAGCACTCTCAATTGCTCTAGCAAGAGGTTGAAAATGTGTTTGTGGGCTGTTCTTGGTGGATACCATTGAAGGAGATCTCGGTTGGTCTCTTGGTATCGTGTGCGTATTCCTATCATTTTCTGTCCTTCGGGTGACTCATGTACGCATCAAAGGCATATTAATCTTGTTTATAACTCTTGTTTGGTTCAGTTTAAATCACATACAAAATCCTTTTGGTATTTTAAATGATTTTTTTTCAATTTATACACTAGTTATACCGATAAAATCCCAACATTTCATTCAACAAAAGATAATTTCTGACAAATGACTAGAGCCTCTTTCATAGGCAATAAATGTCTTTGGTCCTAAAAAGCAATAACCGAAATAAAGAAAGCAAATAACTGATTGATTCTGTAAATAAATAGTAATTAACTGCTAGGGAAATAAAAGGTAGAAAATAAAAAAACTAATCTAGGTAACTTAGAGTGCACACAAAGTAATTTTGGAAATAAAATTTTGTTAAGATCCATTAAATTAAATTTAAATTTAAATCTGAATCAGCTGAGATCTCTTGCTTGTCTGCGTCATGTTGCCATCATTCCACCGTGATTGTTGATCATTTTAAAAATAGAACCAAGTGGCACAACCAGCTCAAAATAATATTGTTTGAGATAAGAGCAACAATTTTGATATGTGAGGCGTACACATGGTGACCTGTTTAATTTGGGAGTTCACTCGCTAAATTGTTAGATATAGGTGAATTAAAATTGTAACGAATTTTTATATCTATATATATTATTATATAAAGCAACTAAGAATTGGATGATCCATTTTTTATCATGATATTTTTTTATTATACCTATTTTATCCCATAATTAGACGGATAATATCTATTTTGATTGATCAAACGTATGTAATTGCATCCATTGATCACATCTTTCTCTTTATTTTTTACCCATCTATACTATTATTTTCATTTATGCACATGATTTACAAATTAGAATACTTAATATCTTTCTATTTATGTTATAATATAAAAAAATAATTTAAGGCTTAAAGTATGCGCTATGATTAGTAATTTTGTAAATGTTTGATAAGAAATTAATAGTGATAATACAAGCTGAAATAATTCATTTTTCCTATCATAAACATCATGAATCATTAATTCATATTGTGCATAAAATTCCATTCAAGATTAAATCTAATTTTTATTATATATTTTCTCTATAATTTGATAAATTTATAATTTAATATTAGATCAATGTGATTTTTTTTTATTTTATAATATTTTTATGTTTAAATAAAAAAAGTCTGCTGCACCGCAGGTATATTAGTAGTAACAATAAATAGAGGTTCATATTCTTTATATGGTTATGCTTTAGTATCTCAAGGGGATTGATTTGTGACAATTTGCATCAGTTGGTACTGGTGCGTTGATACCTCCTCTTTGACCAGTGTGTCGGAAGCAAGGGTGTCGTAACTCGCATCTTCTCTTCTTCGCTGTTCTCAAAGAAGTCCTGCTTCGTCGACTAATATTTTCCTCGAGTCCTGTTGCGACCCACCTGAGCTGGACCGGGAGTGAGGCGGCTTGTTGATCGAGGTAGTCGCGATTGGTACTGAAGTGGTAGGGGGGGGGAGCTTTTCTTTGCACGGGGAGAGTGAGGACAGACGATGGTGGAGCTGGTCCTACTTGAGCTGCATTCAAAAATGAAAGGAGGGGATGAGGAGGAGGGAAAGAATATTGGAGATCTCCATTTCAATTAATGGAGAAGCCGAGACAGCCTCCTGTCGCAATCATCATGCGTTGCAAAGAGTCTATCATTGCATCATTATACGAATCAAAATCTCTACCTTAGAACATAATCAATCCATCATATCACATAATACGACAGCCAAAGAAAGCAATCGTAACATATTTTCTCATGATAATAAGAGCACTTATCATGGACAAAAGAGATACATCATAGATTTACAATATATTTTTTATCAAGCTGGGTTCTCTGAAGTTGTCAAGAACAGTTTGCACAAGTATATTGAAAGCAACTTTCTTACGAGACCCCTCAAAAAATATATAATTTAATTTTCAAAAATATTTCAATATGAAAATTTATTATGGTTTATATATTATGATTTTTTTATGTCGAACTATAAATATTAGCATATAAGATATTATATGATGTCTGAACTTCTTAATTTAGTTAAACAAAAATATAAAAAAAAAACAAATTCATTTTTCATTTATGTTATATAATTATGTCCAGACTTTTTTTTTGAATCCGCTACTGAATGGGACCTACAAAAAAAAGTACATCCCGTGTAATCAAAATTTTGAGCTGTTAAAATCGAATTGAACGGTGTGAAAATAATGAAAACGGTGTTTCATAGTTTTTTTTTTTTTTATGAAAACAGATAGAGATCATGTACCACACATCTTTTTGGTACAGCCACAAAGGAATGGCTACTACTGAGGGAACGAAACAGAGCTTACCAGACCACATTTTCGGGTGACCACAAAATATATCAGCTACTACACCTGTAGAAGACACCACATATATTTTTTATGCTTCCCAAAAAGAAAAAAAGAAAGGAAAAATATCTGAGAAAAAAGAGGGCGAAAAAAATAACTTGCAAGAGAATTAGTCCCAAGTTACAACCAGGATTTTTGCAATGCCTTATGGTACAACCACAATGTGAAGTATCTTAAAAATAATATAAATGCAAACAGAACGAATGAAAAAGGGGAACTGTATGAAACATCAGATACTACAAATGTACTTGTGACCAGTATGGTACGGCTACTGCATGCCATATTAATCATAACAGGCTAATAATTATATACATTCCCCTTGGTCTAATGGGGGATTGGGACTACAAGCAAAATTAGAAACATCTCTTTTTTTAGTCTATTTCCATTAAAAATGGCCTTGCTACAAGGACCACCAAAATAACATGCACCCAGATATCTTAGACAATGAAATAACAAAGGCAAACCTAATATAATAATGTGACGGTAAAAAGCATTGGTGCATGGTAGATAAATACTCTTGCAACTAACAAATTACTGTATTTTCTTACAAGTTGTTATATAACAAAAGACCACCAACTGAAAGCGGCCAATTGAGAAGGAAATACAAAAACAAAGAGAAAAGAGAGTGCTTCTACTTTTACTACTACCACCAAAACTATCAATAGTACTGAAAAGGATTAATATATCAGGAGTAATCAATGGGCACGTGCAGTAAAAATTGGAACCTGCCTATGGCGGGTAATCATCATTTGTCATGGGAATGGTGAGATCACGCCAAACCGTCATTGCTTGAAATTTTCTGTGACTGAGCACTCCTCCCATGATTAATGCCCTATGAGTAAATAAGGAAATAGTGGGTATGATATATGATATAATTTTGGTAAAGGCCAACATCAAACTCAAAGATCAAAAAACAAGCATGTAACAATACAATACACATGTCATGGGGTGTTTGGATATGCACATATATCATATCCATTTTACAACAGAGAAAATGTGACTTGTTGTATGTTGCAACATGCAATGTGAAGCTCTCTAGCTATATTATGCATTTTTTTTTTAAATTTACTTTGCTCCTTTTATTTTGCTAAGTGGCAAATTCAGGAAAGGCGCATACTTGCTTGTTCATTTACTTTCTAGAGCATGAATAGAAGTTTCACAAATCCCATAATTCCCAAAGATTGCTCAACTTGAAAACAGAGGTTTGCTACATGTAATTACTAATACATACCCTGGTACAATAGACACTACAAGAACTGTAGATGGCATATCGCAAAATTCTATGTTATCAATATGTCTATCAAGATGTAGTATAATTTAATCAAAATTCTATGCTATCAAGATCTTATTGCATAGGACGGATTCAACAAACAAGATTCCACAAAGCTTTAGATGGCCAGTGTTATTTAGAAAGAAATGGAAGGTTAAGTAGTGGGGGCACTTCATAATATTTTATCTGAGCAATCTAGAACCATTCTATAGACATTTTTTTTTGAAACTTGAAATATCTTTTTCAATAGTAACAGAACAGTGTTTCATAGAATAACATCTCAATTAAATGCAAATTAGCATTTCATATGCTATCATAAAGATGCCTAAAGTTGCAAATAATAATCAACA
The DNA here is from genome assembly GCA_037127355.1 of Schoenoplectus tabernaemontani. Lineage (NCBI taxonomy): Eukaryota > Viridiplantae > Streptophyta > Magnoliopsida > Poales > Cyperaceae > Schoenoplectus > Schoenoplectus tabernaemontani. Next base: position 7,807,190 of record CM073753.1, read on the forward strand.
CCAGATGGTCATAAGCATCATAAACTGTTTCACAAAACTTCTTCATATATCACCTTAACCAACATAACCCGTTCTAGATAAACAAAAGGTCTTTAGATAGGAAAATAAGTTTGCACATAAATCCAAATAGAAAAGAAAATTGTGCATCTAACCCAAAAGAAAATTTACCACAACACGCTGTAGAGTTTGTACCTGGATGGGGATCCATTGGTAGCCAAAAGTTGAGCAGACAATATAAAACTCAGATAATTTTCATGATTCACATAAATTCCTAATTGAGTGAGAAAGGAGAGGAGGATACAGAGAGAGAAAGAGTGAGGAAGACTTAACACAGGAAGTTACTAGGAAAAGACAAAAGCCAGGATTGAAGAAAGCTACATAACATGGAAAATGTTTAACGATGATTCGATATTTCAGTACCTGTCAAAATATATGTAAGGGGGAGCTATCAATGATGTGCTGAGATGGTAGGGGTTGTGGTGCCACTTGCACAATTATTTAGGTAATCCACGTATAATCTGTGCTGAGATGGTAGGGGTTGTGGTGCCACTTGCACAATTATTTAGGTAATCCACGTATAATCTGGGATACATTTTAGTGAGCAATTTCTTAATATGAATTTTTTTAATACTGTACATTTTGTTTGATATTATATCTCAAATACACCAAAAAGATGCTTAATTTTTTTTCAAGAGCAGTGGCATCCAGAAAACCTGATAATGAAATGTATTTGATACCTCTCTTATGTGTCATGTTTTGCTTTTCAGAAAAATAACCAAAATGCATATTCTATCTCTCTTATTATCTAGGAATAGATCAAGGAGAGAACATCATTTTAGGCATTTGTGTCTATCATACTTTTCAGATTTCCCAAGGGATAAAAACAAAAGGTGCGTACCTAAAAGAAAGAATCAAGCAATTCAAACAAGGATAAAGAATTTGGCACAAAGCCCCCAACTCAAGATGCAGAAGAAAATAGGTTATTTGGTGTATTCATTTTTTTTTAGTACAGTTCAACTGCTTCATCTTATACAAACAAGCTCAAAAGCAAAAAAAACACACAAAAAAAAAGAATATGAGAACTTTGGACATCAAAAATCAGGATAAACGGTCAAAGGCAATTTTTGAAGTTGTGCATTGGTGAATCATGCTAGCTACTAAACATGAGATGTTTCTGAGACGAATACGTATGTCAGCAGCTAGTTTAAGGTTTTTGGGTCTATTTTTTTTAAAATGTAATAGAACTGTGTTATTGTGCTTCGTGAAACATTGTGGGGATAGTGCTTCAGACTCAAATATCTAATTTCAAACTAGATAAAGCCGATCCGAACAGTTCAATCTAATCTCCATATGAAAATATATTAGCAAGCTAAATTTTATATTTTTTGGAATTGGTTTGCTATCTTTCGGACGCGGAGAAAGTAACTTGATATGAGAATTCTAATTTATCCAAAAACAATGATTTTTTCTCCATCCAAAAAAAATAGCAAATCAATTTCAAAAAATATATAATTTGATTTGCCGATACATTTTCATATGAAGATTAGATTGAACGGTTCAAATCGATCATATCTAGTTTAAAATTAAAGATGTGGGTCCGAAACACCGCCCCCATATGCTTAGTGAAATACCATAACACAACTCTTTATAAATAGACAGCAATATCTAACGACGCAAATGGTCAAATTATATATGTAAGCAATATCTAACGAACAGATATTTTTGTGTCTAGGGGTAAAATGAGAGGTTCAAGGCATACAATAGTACCTTAGATTTATTTCCAATACTTCCTTTTGTTTGGAATTGGCATGCATTTACCGTACAAAGACGCGTATGGCACCACTTGTCCACTCACAGAAACAAACAAAAAACAAAAACAAAATCAAAAGGCACGGTCTTCTGCACAATACAAGTCGCCCACTCATATTCTTACATGTTGTTCTTGCAAGTATACGAACTAAAGGGGAAGAACATAATCTCCACAATCAAACACTTGCAAAACGAACTTTGAAATGTCTCCATCTCATCCACAAACTTGTTATCAACCCATTTTTCCCGCAAAAGGAACCACTCCATTTGAAAACATACATCAACACAAAGAAAGAACGATAAGAAACACAGATGGAGAGATCGACTCACCGGATGGCTCCTGAGGAGGAGACCGCACCTGAGATCGGAGGTACCGAGGCCTCTGTTGTTGCTGGAGAAAGAGGCGTGGCGAGGGGCCCAAGGGAGAGGAGAAGGGGAGAGAGAGAGAGGTGGCTGTTGAAAAGAGGCAACTGGCATCGGCGTCTTTTCATATCTTTTCCTACCTCCGCGATCCCATCTGCCCGTATCCTCAACTCCCAACGGAGCTGTGCGATTCTTTCGTTATGATCCGTTCAATCACTAACTAACGGTTCTGATTTAATAATAATAAATAGTCTCATACATTAAAATTCGTGTTTATACTTCATCATAACCATAAAAATTAGAACGAATCGTTTAGATTTTTCTGTAGTTATAACCGCAGAGGATTTACTCCGCAGATGTAACCTGCCCCATCGAATCAATTGCCCATCTCTTCAAAATCAATTGCCTAATCATCTCCGTTTTACTCAGAATGGAGGTGTTCGTGCTTTTTTCTGTACTGTTGTGGTCCTTGTGGCCCACGTGTTACCAAGTTCTTCCTTTTCAGATATTAACAGGAGTTCTAGAACTGAAAAGGACAAAAAAAAATGAGAGAAAAAATAAATAATTTCACTTGTTAATGTAATTTGGAAACCACTTGTTAATGTAATTTGGAAACCATTTGTTAGTGTAATTTGGAAACCATTTGTTAGTGCTTTAAGTGCTCTCATGACACTGAATAGTTGATTTGATATCTCGGAACATTTTTTTGCAGATTTTCCGCTCTTTTTTATCTTAAGATAATATCTCAAGTGCCTCTCAAACTTTTGGGTTATAACAAGTTGTCTCAGAAACTTTTAATTTTGACAAATATCATCATAAACTATTCAATTTGTGTCAAACGAAATAACCAAAATTAGAATTATTAATGATATTTATGTTTGTTATGTTTCATGAGCTTTTAATTTACAGAAAGTCGGCAACTATTTAAAAAAAATGTACACAATCGGTTAAATATTCATATACATCATGCATTTCTCATTTCATAAATATAATTTCAAAAAATAAATCATATAATAAAAATAAAAATGAACTAACAAACATATTTATATTGTAAATATTTAAAAAATATAATTTCAATTTTCATTATTTATGTAAAATATCTTTCTTATAAACATAAATAAAGCATATAAATGTATATTCTTATTTTTTTAAAATACGCATTTGGTTAAATTTAATTATTTATGTAATACTATATCGCTTCAAACATAATAAAAATAAAAATAGAATAATAAGAATATAATGAATTGTGAATATATAATTGAGTGCTTATATATATTTTCTAAAATGGTTGCTAATTTATGTAAATTAAAAATTTATGAAGCATAATTATCTTAAATATTATTTGCAGATAAAGATAATTTAGTTATTTCATAAATGAAATATTAGATAATAATTATCAGCTGAGATCATTTGTGACCAATTAAATCGTTCAGGGAGTATTTATGAAATTAAAAGTCCGGACCCTCGTGTCACAAACCAAAGTGTCAAAAAGGTCGAGAGGCACTGGATGTTTTATAAAAGAATGGAGATGATCTCTGCATTCGTCCAGAATTTAATGTTTTGACCTTCAAGTTTTGCTAAGTGCAGGGTTGAAATTTAATATGAAAAGATGTTATCAAACTTCAGTATTTAAAACCGTTCCTAGTTCCTAGTTCCTAGTTCCTAGTCCCTACCCACCTACCCTCTCTGTCTCTCAGCCTGGAATCGGGCAGTTCGGTCTCCCTTCTCCAATCACAATCACCCTGCCCCGAAACAACAACGGGCCATATTTAACGGTCCGGAAATTATTGGGCCTGATCTGTTATAATCTCTGCATTTTAGAGTGGGAGAAGAAATACTGGCCCATTATGTGGCCCGGTATTAAATCAGGCTGCTAAATAAATTGCGTGGTGTGCTTTCAAAAAAAAAAAAAAAAAAAAATTGAAGTATCCATCTTCCAAGAAAATTGCAGTGTGCTGTCGTCTGTTGAATGAAAGCAAAATATTTAGGTGGCACGCGTACAAGAAAAGAGTAACATTAATATTTCCTTATTTTGTTCTTCAGTTTGCGTGTGAGGATTTATATGTTATTCAAGAAATTGTTTCTTTCCAACTTTCCATCCATATTGAATGATAAAGATACGTCTCCTTTAATTCACTTCTCCATCTCTTCATTAAACCCAAAATTTCTCACTTTTCCCATCTCTTCACTCAATCCAAAAGCGACATATTAGTCATTTTTATTTCCAATAGAAAAGTTATCGATGAATTAACATAATTATTTTGGATTGAATAAACATGGAGAAGTGACGCATTTTCTGATATTGAAGGCGAAATGAGAGATATAATAGGTGTGTTTGGATGGTAGAAGAATTAGTGTAAGAATAATATTTTTTTGGGGTTAGTAATTGAGAAGAGTCTGAGGTTAGTTATATTTCGGAAAATATAAAAATATTTTTTTTTTGGCTATTCGAGTTAATAAAATATTATTTAGATGGTAACTTGAGAACAGTGGAATAAATAACTAAAAATAATTAATTATTTTAATTATTTTATTTAATAATAATGTTTATTTAATATTATTTCATACTAATATAAAAAAATAATTATTTTATTATTTTCACAACCCTCATGAATCACTAATCTACTAAATTAATATTTCCTATGGTTTAACGAATTTGTATTGTTTTGATGCTATTCTCAAATTTATTTTTATGTTTGAATAAATACTAACTCAAAGTTAGCACAACTATTCTGAAAATAACGTTATTTTTCACCATCCAAACAGACAAAATGTCTTGAGTTTTGACGGAGAAATAGAAAATTTTGTAAATTTTGACGAGCACATTAACAATTTTCCACTTAGTGTGTTTGTGTACAGCAAGCCATTCGTTTTTTTTTAATGTACAAAGGAGCCCTGGATACTGCTTAGATGGCTCTATAGAATATGCCATAGAAGAACTTGATGAGGTGAAAGCAGTTACAACTTACAACCATCAACTACCTCTTGTCAAATTCATACTAATTGCAGGTCTGATAGTGATTCATACCAGAGTCAGTATCCTTCCTCTATTTCTCTGGTATTTCAGAAAATAAAATAATCACACAGAAGATCTGGACCGTCCGATTTTGGAGACGGACATCTCGAAAAGTAATTCATAGCGGATAGATGCATGCATGGGATGGTGGTATGTTACTAATTTTAATGATTTTGGTGGCCTCTTTTGTCTATAAATGCAACAGTATTATTATATATTAGGCCGGCAAAGTGACAAAGAGAAGTTGGAAAATTAAATGAAAATGAAAAATACTATTCGTGTTTCGTGAACAAAATGTTGTACAGTCGTTGTTTATTAAATAGTTTGACTAATTAATGAACATTATTTGAGTAAGTTGTAATTAATACTGTGAACATTTATATTTTGTATCTTTCATAACTTCCGATAGTACTCTACCAAAATTGACGATGATCTGACGAAATTGTGACAATACTTTCGTAGGTTAAAAAAAAAATTCTAATTTAAACCCTAGCATGTTTAAAGTAAGTCATGAACTAATACAAGGTAAACCCCAACAATAAATTCTAACATGCTAAGGTAAATAACTTAAGTTGATTATTTACGTCAAATTTTTTTATTTTTTAAATGGGGCTCCTATTTAAGGTTGAATGTTGATTATTTATATCAAAACTTTTTATTTTTATTTTTTTAAATGGGGCTTCGGGGCAGCACATCGGAAATATTTTTGACAAATTGATAATTCTTATACGGTTTCCATACGGCACTAAAAGATATTATTTCAGTGGGAATTAATTAATATTGGACTATTAGTCATTGCTTGGCTTAAGGTGCGCTCCAGTTAATTTCTAGCTTTGTTCCCCCAGGCGATAAATCAAATAGCAAATATTCAATGACACGGACACAAATAATAAATAAATAATAAAAGAAGAGAGAAGAAATCTTATTGTGATTACAGATGGATGCCATTTTCATACCAATTCTAGGTTAACTTCGCACAATTCATTATTCATACCGAGTCAACGTGTTTTGAAACACCTGTTCTCCATTATAATTAAAAATATTACAAACTCAGATTAAAATAAAATAAGAGAAAAACACAAAGCGGTACTATATATACAGTCTTAATTAGTTGATCGGTCTGAACCAATTAATGGCAATGATTAACATATATACCGCTGACCAAATTAAATATTCATAGGGCAAATGAGTGGATATAGAATATATACCAGTTGTTGTTGTGTTATTTATATCCATAATTATGTATGGATATCCATGTTAATAAGGATATTTGTTAGCAATGGCGAGCGAAACTGGGTTTAGTTCAAGCTCGGCTTATAAAAATTCGAGTTGAGTCGAGCTGAAAAATCTAGCTCAATCTCGGTTTGTTACTATTCGAACTAGCTCATGAGCCGATATATGTACATTGACTCGGTTTGACATTTAGATTTAATATATCTATAAACTACAAGATTGGTACATGTATAAGACTAGTATACGAGTTGGTATATCAACAAATTATGTTTTCAATGATATTTTTGTTGTCATAATTTGAATGGATGAACCAATAAAAAATTATGGAGTCACATATATGGGTCGAGTCACGAGCGAGTAAGAGAAGTCGTTAAGCTACGGAGAGTGAAATGATGATAGATAATGACCTCAACTCAAACTCGACTCATTTAACTATCGAATTATATTAGCTCGAGTCAAATTAACTTGAATCGGATTAACTCAAACCAGATTAGTTTGAACCCGAACTATGTCGAGCTAAACTACGGACCCAAACCTTTTTATGCATCCCTACCCATATATTTCTCTCTGGATTATAGTGGATCCGAATGTATAAGAGCTTAACAGATCACGGATCTGTAACATCATGAGTGTATTGATCTTTGCTTGGTATAAAATCCGTTATATGGTTCCAAATGTCCAATGCTGATATGACTGAAATATAATTTGTTTTTTACATGCAAAAAAGAACAAGAAAATATCATTTTTTTAGATTAAAAATAAATTTTGCAAATAATTTGCGTATATCTCTAAATTTTGTAAATTTCGTTTGGAAAAATATTTTGGAGATAGCATAGTTGATACAATAGTCGATACTAACTTTATTATTTAAGTTAAATGAATATTCTTTATAAAAAAATATTTAATTGTGCAACTCATTATATTTAATATTTTTATGATTTAATTGAACTATCATAATTCTGAATAATAATTCATTTAAGTTGAATGAAAAAAATATTATATAAAATAAGCCTAAATAACTAAATCATTATTATGAATAACAAATCGTGTAACTTGAGTAATAAAGTTGGTATCAATTATGATATCCATGCCATTTTGTTTAATATATAAATATGAGATATTCTACTATGAAATAATTTTGGACCTTTCAATTTTGAGAGGTTCATGAGTAAATATCACTATCATTGATTAATAAATTGATGGTACTATTTTCCGACATAGCATAATTAAAAGTATATAAGAGCTTAACGGGTGTGAGGATTGTGTCGGATCCTCATCATTCTATACTGAGTCCGTGAAGAGCAATGGAAGATAGGGAGTGTTAACAGATAAGATAATATTTGATTTTATCCGTGATATGAAAAATAATAAAAAATAGTCAATTTGTATCTTTATCTAAAAATTTTTAACAGATAAGGATATAGTTTGGTTATTTCATATTCGTATGTGAACGTCTAGTTATTATTTAATTAATATTTAAGTTTTATAATTATCGATTTTATAAAAACTAATATACAAATATTTTTATTTAGTATATCCATATTTATCTCTATTTGTTCGATATCTGATCCGTATCCGGATATCCATCAAATATCCGATCTATATCAGTATTCGGAATATCTGAATTCATATCCAAAAAAATTATAACAATACAGATATAATAAAACCATTATTTATATCCTTTACATAGCGACAAATGTATATACGCTTTATAATTTTATAATTTATAACATCACGTAATGCGAACAAAGTCAAGTCAGTAATTAAGTTGCTAGTCTTCTCTGCCCCTTGGGCTGTCCGCTGTTGCCTGTTGGCGAATTGCCGAATTCAATGCGTGCTATACTGCCTCTTCCTCTGCAGTGCCATTCAAACTGGGGAGTACCCTTCAACCAATTGGTACAAGAGATCCGTTCTACATGCGTAGATAAATCCACGCTGATACTGTCTTTTTTCTGGTAAATTATAAAAAAATTGTCATTGTGTACGCAGCTAGCAATTCTTATGTACAAATAAATTACATATGTATAATAGAAAAGGAAGATTTCATGTGATCATACTGAAGACCCAACTATATATTAACATGTAATATACCAAATTATTTGTATTTTAAAATATATATATATATATGTATTTTTTTCAGAACATACTGAGTTTATTAGATACAGCGGGTGAAGCATGGATAAGTTCAACACTTAACATATTAATTCGTCAATTAAATTAACAGTTGAAAGCTGGAACAGTGGTTGGTCACTAGTTATCTCAGGTCATGGTTTCACCACTTAGACCTCAGTCCAAGAACCAATCAATAATAATTATTAGCAATAAGTTCGCTAGGTGGTTGCATCCGTCCCCCAAACCCGCTCCTATCTCTCTCATATAATGACCTACACCCATCCATTCTCTCTCTCCAACCTAACATAACAAAATACTACATCTTCAAATTTACACCTCTACCTATCTCTGCTTAATTTCCCATTAATCTCTCCTATTCTAGTGTGCTCTTTCTGTACAATGACAGAAAATGGTACCGGTTCAGTGCCAACAGATCCTGTACCGGTACCAACCAGACACCGACCTCGTCGGCATCTTGGCCTCAAACTTTTGTACCACTATTTGATCTCCAAATTTGTGTACCTTGTTCTCATACCTCTCCTCGCCATTGCTTCTGTGCGCCTGTCCAACCTGACAGCCGATGATCTGCTGGCGCTTCAGGACCACATGCACAACAATGCTGTACCAGTCATCATCTCTTCTATGCTTGTCGTTGTTCTTTCAACTGCATATCTCATGAGGCGGCCCCGCCCGGTTTACCTTCTCGATTTTTCGTGTTACAAGCCGGATGATTCTCGGAAGGTTACGCGAGAAATTTTTATTGAACGGTCTGCGCTGGCTGGTACCTTCACCAAGGTACAATTATAACTTTATCATGTGTACTGGAAAAATAACTAGTTCTTTGTTTTTCATCGCCCGACAACTAATTAATGTGGAGCAATTATTGTCTTGCTTGTGTTGTTCTGATAATATTAGCAAGAATGTGTACATGCTTAGATTATGCTATTTCTGGTATATATTTCGTGCCTGTATCTTTTATTATATTTTGCATATAACCGTTAGTACGATTGTACTGCAAAATATAAAATAAAACAAATAGGTCTATACAAAATATTGTGAAACGAAGTAATTGATAATTTATAGAGTTGGGAAACGTGTGCATGTGCAGGGACGTTTAATTCAACTGTATCATGTGCGGATTTAAGTTAGAGGCCTAAAGCAATCAAATTTTAGAGGCCTCTATCAATATACAATATTACAATTTTACACATAATCAAATTAATAACTGGGTCATTATTATTGTTTGCATTTTCTTAATTAATTAATTACTATCAGGTGTAAAAGAAAATACATAACGAATCTCTCTTAAATCTTTGCATGTGCACAACCAAAAAAAGTATTATATATGGTCACGAGTTAGCTAGTCATGCGCCTTATGTTATCACTCAGTTAATCAATCAATCTGTTTTAAATTACATGTAACTAATATTAATGAGCACACTTCTGTGTACCAACAGGAAAACCTAGATTTCCAGAGGAAAATCCTTGAGCGGTCCGGCCTCGGCCAAGACACGTACTTCCCGGATGCTGTATTAAACGTGCCACCGAACCCATGCATGGCCGAGGCGAGGAAGGAGGCCGAGATGGTCATGTTTGGTGCAATTGACGAGCTACTTGCAAAAACCAGGGTGAAGCCAAAGGATATCGGTATATTGATTGTGAACTGCAGCCTCTTCAATCCGACACCATCGCTCTCTGCAATGGTTGTGAACCATTATAAACTCAGAGGAAACATCTCTAGCTTCAATCTTGGTGGAATGGGTTGTAGTGCTGGGCTGATTTCCATTGACCTTGCCAAACAATTGCTCCAGGTTGGTGATATAAATTAACTAACAATGCTCTAATAAATGATTTGTTATTGACAAATTGTTGAAAATATAATTGTCTAATTTGTTTTACTTTTAGGATGGAGACCACTTGACAATGGACTTTTAAATAAATATCAAAAAAATTCTTAAAAATGGAAAAAAAATTTATAAATGTATTCTTCTACCCATAGATTGATGGTCATTTAAATTTCATGTAATTTAATTATCGTTTAATACTCCATCAAAGTATATCAAAATTTTATAAAATTTGCAACGGTTCTAATTTAACGGTTTTTGATGAAGTATCAAACGATAATGAAATTGCATGAAATTTGAATGTCCATCAAACTATAGATAGAATAACATGTCTATAATTTTTTTTTTCCATTTTTAAGAATTTTTTGATATTTATTTAAGAGTCCGTTGTCAAGATTATCAAAATAACCATTGTCAAGTGATCCCCACCCTTTACTTTAATCCCCTAATATGATTGTCTTAATGACTTGCTCAGGAGAGCATCTAATTTAGTTAGCCATAACTGGTACTGATCATGATTGATGATATATTCCTACCAAGAACTGAGGTATGGCTGAGCAAACCAAACTACCTTTTCAAACCAACTGTCCATTCCTACAAAAAAAAATGGGCTAGTTAATCTACTAAAATTGAAAATTTTGGTCCCAATACTCAATTTGACCCATATCCTGGTTACAGAAATCATCTCTCCTAGGAAATTATATTTGTAATTGTTACTCAATATAGTGTCTAAGTTAATTATCAATGGTCATACTTGAAATAGGTACACAAAAACACCTATGCCCTAGTAGTAAGCATGGAGAACATCACTCTGAACTGGTACTGGGGAAACAGCCGCTCCAAGCTCCTCTCCAATTGCATATTCCGCATGGGCGGTGCCGCTATCCTTCTCACAAACCGCCGGTCAGAGCGACGTCGTGCCAAGTACCAACTCGTACACACAGTCAGGACACACAGGGGCTCTAATGACAAGGCCTACCAGTGTGTCTTCCAGGAGGAAGACGAAACTGGCAAGACAGGTGTTTCACTGTCAAAGGACCTCATGGCAATTGCTGGAGAGGCACTTAAGACCAACATAACAACTCTCGGCCCGTTGGTCCTGCCAATGTCAGAGCAGCTGTTGTTCCTTGCCACACTGGCAGCAAAAAGAATACTCGGCATTAAAATCAAGCCATACTTGCCAGATTTCAAAATGGCATTTGATAATTTCTGTATCCATGCCGGCGGCCGAGCGGTGCTGGATGAACTGGAGAAGAACCTGGATCTGTCAGAGTGGCACATGGAGCCATCCAGGATGACTCTGTACCGATGGGGGAACACATCGAGCAGCTCGCTGTGGTATGAACTTGCTTACACAGAAGCAAAAGGTAGGATTAGGAAAGGCGACTGTACATGGCAAATTGCATTCGGCTCAGGCTTCAAGTGTAACAGTGCAGTGTGGCGCGCTTTAAGGACTGTAAATCCTGCCAAGGAAAAGAACCCTTGGATGGATGAGATACATAACTTCCCAGTTCACGTGCCAAAGGTTGAGACAATTGCTACTAAAAACTGATTTGGAGCAAAAATTAAATAGCTGATTCTGGGTTGTGTTATACATTTTATTCCATGTGGTATGTAGATGGTGATGAATAGGCAATAATTTTATCTTGGGTGCCTCTTTTTTTCTTTTTTTCCCAATTTCACATTTGTCAATGTATGAAAACTATCCTTTCAAATTATTTTGTGAAAATATAACATTTGTTCAGCTGCTTGCATGTTTCAGTTATCAGCTGTTTAAAAACCAGTTCATAAACAAACGAGATCTAACCAAAGTCCATTTTTAGTTTATCAAAAGAGAAACCATAATCCAATTGTTGAAGTCTTATATTAGTAATTTAAGTGAGATTTGATAACCTTACCTAAATCGTAAATTTACTCAATCAATTCCAATCATTCTTTCGTACTTACCTGTGTACTGTGTACTCATTTTGCTTAAATGTACGTATAGAGTTTTTCTAAATATGCATCTCCTTTTCTCGTCTTGCTTTAAACTTTGTTGTGTTTTCTTCCCTAACTCGTATCCTCTGCATGCGCACTGCTCAGCTTTCTTAGCAATTGTTGTTGCTTAGTTTCTGATTCACCTTTGAACTAGATAATTTCAACATTGGTACTGTTTATGAGTTGTCTGGTCTATTCAGACGTGCTCAACTCAGATTAGTGACTAAAATTATTGGAATAATGACTATTCTAAAATTATTGGATTAACAACTATTCTACTATTAAAAGATCATTTAATTACCATCTTGAAACTTTAAATTAGTGACTATCCTCACTATCACCAATCCATCCTTTGATCCGAATACAACCGAGGAAATAGGTTGGGCTCTATACCAGAGTTGCACGATAAGATCCAAAAATAATGATATTTTCTCGCCATCCAAAAAATTTCTAAAATTTCTAAAAATTATAAATTTTAATTTGCAAACACTTTTTGTTATAAAGATTATATTGAACGGTTCAGATCAATCATTTCTTTATTTGAAGTTATAGATTTTAGTTGAAGCATCACCCCCACGGTGCTTCGTGAAACACACAACACAATTCAAGCTTATATATAATAGTTAAGATTAATTATAATGAGAATATAAATATAACAGACTTATGCATATGATTAAGAAACGAAAATAGTAATTGAAAAATTAAACAAAATATATATAAGTATATAACAGATATACAAAATTTGTAATCATTTAATATTCAGAAAGTCATAATAGAAAATTAAAATATGAGTATACTTTAATAATAGCAAAGAGAATTTTCAATTTAAGATTCTTCGAGAATGGAAATATATTAATTCAAATAATTTGAATCTCTATATTTTGTAAATAACCATAAATTATATTATCATGGATCCCAGACCCATCTTTTTAATAATTATCTTTACTCGTATTGCAGATATAGATAATTATTAATAATTTTACGAATAATATTGGCTTGTTTATGTATCTGTTTCCAATTTTACGTATTGCCACTGTGGCTACTCAATCTCCTCCATTATTTTATGTACAATGTAAGGACCAATTTGTAAAAATAAACAACAATTTCTTCCAATGGCCCTACTTCCCTACTAATGACATCAAAAGATAGCTAGCCGTGGTCTTTGGGAAATGAGAAGGGATCACTGATTCACTTAACAATGATTATCTTAATAATCTTAACAAGGATCTTCAAATAAATATGAAAAAAATTATAAATATATTTTTTTATTTATAGATTGATAGTGATTCAAATTTCATATAATTTTATTATTGTTTAATAGTCCATTAAAAACCATTAAATTAGAACCGTTGTAAAGTACATAATATTTTGATGATATTTGATGGAATAGCAAACGATAATAAAACTATATAAAAAATTTAATCACCATCAATCTATAAATCTATAAATAGAATAATATATCTATAATTTTTTCTATTTTTAATTTTTTAATTTTTATTTTAAAAATTCATTATTAAAATTATCAAAATAGTCCATTAGTAAGGAGGGCGCACATCCTCTGGAAAGTTTTCTCTGAAGAATTTCTAAAATTTTACGATTTTTTTGTTGTAAACTGTCTGATCGCTAATTAACGGTCCTGATTTAAAAATAAACATGAATATTAATGCAGAAAAACCATTATATTGTTAAATCAGAAAAGTACCACATAGCTCTTCTTCAGAGAATGTGCTTCGTTGGCAAGGTCCGAAAAGTACGATATAACCCTGTAAATCAGTGACGTACAACAAATTTAATCTACTTATGAACCGCGTCTATTGAAAACATTGTATCTAAAGAGGCAAGTAACATGGCTTAAATAACAAAATTACCCTTTCCCCACCTCGATACGTTCGGTTTCGTCGCAATCCTTTCGTATCGCTCAATCAACACCAAGAAAACCCGCGAGGTACACATCCCTCTCCTCTCTTGCTAGACTGGGTTAAGATTTTGTCGCTATGGTTTCCCCTCTCTGATTTCGCTGTTTGCTTTTTTGATTTGAAGTTTTGAATTAGAACGCGACATGGCGGGAAAGGGAGGCAAAGGTTTACTCGCAGCGAAAACTACTGCCGCTAACAAGGACAAAGACAAGAAAAAGCCCATTTCCCGATCTTCCCGTGCTGGTCTCCAGGTATTACCTTAATTCCCCTTTGGATTTCTCTCTTTAATTGTTTTCCCCTTAGATTCACTACGACAAATTAGAGAAATAAATTCAGGTAGTCTTTGAAGCATTTCTATGGTTGTTGTCCGTCTTATCAGGCTTTCTTGCCAAAATACTTTAGATCTGTTCCTTTACGCATAGATTTATGGTTCAACTCCTTTTAGGTAGCATGGTTAAGGAATTGTTGATTTGTGAAAATCAGAGTAAAAGTGTGTATGAAAATGGCGGTTTGAATTTTACTTTATTTTCCTGCAATGACATGGAAAAAAGTGCAATTCATAATAAGGGCAGTTATTTTTTGGTAGCTTATCTAGGAGATCTTTAGCAGATAACTAGAGAATTTAGTGACTTAATTTCTTTTTTTGGATAAAGAATGTTTCTTTCAAGTTTTTCTTTGATTTTGACATGTTCAGAGATTGTGTTAGTATTAAAGCGAATTGTCTGGCTCTACTTAGCTTATCGTAGTTTTATTAAAAGAATGTGGATATATTATCAACTTATGATCACAAAGTTCTGAATGTAATTCTTAGAGCAGCCATAAAGGTATATAATATAGTACAAAATTCCATAAACCAGCCATCTGAATAGCTTGGTTGGTTTGATTGGATGGGCCAACGAATAGAGGCTAAGCTAGATTATGTAGCAACTTAAATCCTGTGTGTGTACTTTATCCCGGTGAATATAGGAATTCAAAAGGACCTTATTGATGATTGCATCACTAATGCTATCTTGAGAACAATATATATGTCACGCAATATGGTTTCAGCATTTTAGCGTCATATTCCTCTGTCCTACTTTTTTACTCCTCTTCATTGGCGGAGCCACAGAGCCCCCCCAACCCTGGAAAAATATTTTGTAATATGTACCTCTATCTCTCTCTGACAAAACAAATAACTAAAATATACTCCAATTTTAATATAATTATAAAGATTTTGCAAAATATATTTAAAAATGCTGTACTTTTGACATAGAAAATTATAAAAATATATTAACTTACAAGCCCTACCCTGAAAATTTTGCCCACCCTAATCCGAAGTCTGGCTCCTTCCCTGCTCTTTCACCTCTCATCTCTACTAGAAGAAAAATAGAAAAAGGAAACAAGAAAGAAACTAAAAGTAGAAACTTGTCTGGAGAATTGTTGATGCCTTGGGTTCAAAGAGAGAAAGCTATTCTTTGCTAAATTAGCCAAGAAAGCAATATATTCAATTCATATATTTCATTCTGAATTTATTTAGTAAAGAAATGCCCTCCAAATTGCTGATGGGGCATCCTAATGCTTTGTAATACAAAATAGATCTTGGCCACTACCAGCATGTCTGTACTAATCAATTGTTGTACGAAAGTAGAATGACTTCTCAACTATTGGCATTGTAGTTGTTATTACCATTTAAAATTAATGTTGAAACTTGGGATTGATACATATATTTGTAAATGATCAACTTATACCAGTATGCACAATGGACCTTACCGCAAAAGTTATTTCTCAATACAAAAAAAACATGACATCATTTATCTTAGCATATGATTTGGTTGTTGAATGTTATAAGATATCTAATATTACAATGTGAAATGCCTTATTGGCATGCTTGTCAATTGCAATATTAGGACGTCCTCATTTATTGTCATATAATCTAACAATATACTCTTCCAAATGCAGTTCCCAGTTGGCCGTATCCACAGGCAGCTTAAATCCCGCATACAGGCCAATGGGCGTGTGGGGGCCACAGCAGCTGTCTACTCAGCTGCTATCCTTGAGTACTTAACTGCTGAGGTTCTGGAGCTTGCTGGAAATGCGAGCAAGGATTTGAAGGTAAAGCGTATCACACCCCGTCACCTCCAGCTCGCCATTCGCGGAGATGAAGAGCTCGATACCCTTATCAAGGGCACCATTGCCGGTGGTGGTGTCATCCCCCATATCCACAAGTCACTCATCAACAAGTCGTCCAAAGAATAGGTGTGACTGTGACAGGTTTTGTTGTGCTCTGGTAATTATGTTATGATATGTCTAATTTTAGCTGCAGGGAACATCTTGTTGTGTGGCTGTGCGTATTGTTGGTAGATTAGATAGATGTGTGTTATCAGATCTTAACTTGTGTTACTGGTGTGTTATGTCTGTGAATGTAGGAACTGGTTTGTGTCATTGTTGTGGATAATAACAGGATTGTAGTTGGCTGTGCCTGTTGCTTTCTATCTTTTTCTCCATCCTTTTTTCGTCTTATTTTTTTACATTTCAATGTGCTGTATCGTTTGATGCATGTTTCCTTGTCATTCGGTGCTGGGATTTCCATATTACATTTACTGGCGTACTGCTGTTGTTATAACAATTGTTAGTATGCGTCTGGCCAGCATATGTAAGCAAGTACAATTTAAGGTCAAATGCAAACTGAAACCCACGTTCTTCCTTGGTTTCTTGTGTTTGCTTGTTTGCTTAGCTTATGTGTCAGCTGGCTTGCTTTTACATGATTACATCCACCAGAAACAGTAGCAGCAACTGAGCTACTGTTGAAACAAACCCAGGATAAGTTTCTAAAGCACGTACCCAAGTAGGCCTCTTTTCTGAATATTCCATAGAATAGAGAGCACATCAGAACTTGATTAGATTGAGTGGAAACAAAACCTCACTACTCAGCGCATTCTTGGCCCATTGAAAAAGTACAGAACCCATATGTCCATCTGAAACTGAGAAAATGACAGGAGACTAGGAGAGAGCATTTCAGCATTTGTATCAAGACCTCGGAAGGTATAACTGGGCTCTTCATATTTTGGGCTTGAGCAAGAATTGCCTTTTTAATCTAAGAACAAGTCGATTAATTTTTTTAGTATGACGAGTTGACGACGACAACATAAAGCTAGAATTTGTTGTCAATCATGAGATGCACGCCGACGCCATTGCTGTTGCTATCAAAGAGCTGGTTATATGCTTGAAAACTAACAAATCACGCATCTGTTTGAAGAAGGATAGTTCCCTACTTCCCTGGATGTTAGAGTTTCGGAACAAAGAGCTCAAATAATTGAAGAAATGAAAACACATGGTTGGGGCTTCGCTGAGTTGTATTGTTTTATGAACAGTGTATACATATAATATGAGCATTGCTTAATTTGTAGTAAAACCATACTGGCATCTAACATGGATAAGACTCGTGGGATGTTTTTCAGCCACTATTCAATATGCCAAGTGCCAAAAGAAAAATTGGAAAGAGTATGTGAGTTCCCTAATAATATGATATCCAATCTCCAATAATACCCCTCCCCCATGTGCCCAATCTCACCTCTGTTATTAGCCTGTTACGCATGCAGTTTAAAAACATGCCATGCAGAAAAGATATCAGCTTGATCACTTGTAAAATGCAGAACTGAAATTCTTTACGCCAATTACACAGAAAAAAAAAATCAGCTCATATCAGATCAAAAACAGAGAGGAGAGGAGGAGAGTATCATTTGGTGGTTGATTGTCAGTGACTCGCCACGCCGTATAGTCGGTCTAAACACACCATAGAAAATTGAAAGTGGAAATTGCTGCATGCTTGCATAGTGGCATGCGCAAAGGACATTTAAATTGGTTCCTTGTAACTGTCAAAAGCAGGAGTTGCAATGGGGTCCTTTGCTCTACATTTTTTTTTCTCTTGTAGTTTTCTTGGAGCGCATCTCAAATTATTGACAGTTGGTTTCAGATTCTCTCTTACCTACCGGGGCATTGAGACCTTAAGACTAAAAAGGAATGGTCAAGATTGCACTTTATCTTGCGATTTTTTCTATATAAGGAGGAATGAGAATGGGATGATGAATTATCAATTATCCGACCGATCCGAGCTGGATTTTTCATTTTTTTTTCTGGGGGATTGAAAGAAACTCTTGAATTCCTTCTCTGCAACAGTTCGAACTGTTTGTATTTATTATCTCAGTAGACACTCTGCTTTAAGTCGTTGATTGACTTCATGTGTTTGCACGCTAGATGCTTCAGAGTTCAGAGTCTTGTATTTCCAATACTATGACCTCCAAAAAGTAAAATAAATAAAAGATGAATTGTCTAGTGTTGTGAATTTCAGAGAAGCAAACATGATTTTTTGTAAAATTAAACAGTTCAGGCAATTTTATGACTTTGAGATGCATGGAAAAACGGTCATAAATTACTGGGAAAACAGAACGAAGATAAATATTTGATT
Source organism: Schoenoplectus tabernaemontani (assembly GCA_037127355.1). NCBI lineage: Eukaryota > Viridiplantae > Streptophyta > Magnoliopsida > Poales > Cyperaceae > Schoenoplectus > Schoenoplectus tabernaemontani. The sequence goes on from CM073753.1 coordinate 7,825,904, forward strand.
CGAATTTTTCTTCATCTGTCAAAACTCAAAACTGTAACAAATTTTAGTACAGAAACTTAGTATTTTTTTGCGGTTGCGGGCTTTTCCAAATGGGCCAGACAATACAGGGGCTCACTACAAGTTCAAAGAATAATTCCTTGTAATTCATATTGGTTAACTTCATACTAGTATAATACAAACCAATCATACATTTTAGAGTATTTTCCACTTTTATATCATTGAGATGAAATGCATGTTTTTTCTTTTAACTGTGGTACGGGATTTGTAGACATATTATTAGCAGTTTATTGGTGTAACTTCATTTACTCACAATTATGTCCTTACAAAATGTGAGTGTTAATTTTAGATTACCTTGTACTGATTTTTTTTTCAAATTACTTATACTAGCCATAATAATGCTCTCCTCTTCATTTAATTATCTATTTTTTAATATTTTATGTGATTAATTATAGAAAGCGGTAAATTTTCTTTTAAAATATGCAATCTAAATATACTAAAATTTGTTCGCAGTAAATTTTTATTTTTCCCTTGTGGCTTGGACTAAGAAAACAATGAAAACTTTTTATTGAAAGTATCCAAAGAAACAAAATTTAATTATATTACATGTATCCAATTTTTCTTTTGTATCTCATAATAAATATTCGAAATCTAATTTTAAATTAAATAAAAAGGATAATATTATATGTGCCAGTTGTTTCTTTGGCACATTAAGTGAATAACAAAATATTAAATAAAAAAACTAATAATAAAAAATATATTTTGTTTTTTTCTAAATTCAGTTTTGGACAGGAAGTGTTTGATATTTATATTTTAGCCAGCATCAAATATCTAATAATTTATCATTTTAACAAATATTTTTTTAAAACCTAATTTTTTTAGATTGTTGGATCATAATTATATGTGTTTTTTTAATCTTTTCAGTATCTTTATTTTTGAAATAGACAGGTAAGCATCCATTGCGATAATTTTCAAATTATCCTATTTCATTTTTAGGTCGTGTATTTAGCTATAAGAGTTTTCTTTTTGTGGGTCTCACTTGCCATAAACACAAAAAATTATAGCACAATTCTGCTCTAGATAAAAATGTGATACCGCAAGTAAATTCAAATTTAGATTGTTGTTCGACAAAATATTATAATCACATATCAAATTGGTTACACCAAAATTAATGGCATGATACTAATCATGTTGGAATGCACCAGGTCTATATTGTTCGTTTCCATCAACTTCACATATCTTTTTATTTGAGCTACAGACGTTAGCTCCATTGAGCCCATGGGCCATGCGTCAACACCACAATGTCTATGGGGTTCACCATGTACTTTGGGATCCGAATCTACTGCCATCGGTGTGAAGGTAGGGTTTTATGATGGGACAATCACAACGGTTCAAAAAAGTTTAAACAATTCAAATTTAATTAATAAGGGGTGAATTTTATTTTTTATTTTGATGGGCCCCACCTAGTGGATTGGAAAAATTCATCCGGTCCAATCCATCCTGGACCGGACTCAAACTCGTACCCGACCCGTCCCCTACCACGGTCTGGTCCAATGGTGGTCCGGTTCTCCCTACATCCAAAATCGGCCCATGTGGACTCATCCCTTACGGACCCGCAGACCGGACCGTGGCCCATGCGGAATCGTGGATCGGACCGGCTCCCGCCCCCCATCCCATCCAACAGCCAAAATTTCAAAAAAAAAAAAGGTGCTAGCCCCCTCCCCCAAAGATACCCCGAACATCCAACTTTAAAAAAAAAGGACTTTTTTTCAATAAAATTCAGAAAAAGTTGAAAAAAAAATTCAATTTTTTTTCTAAAAATCAAAAAAATCCCCCAAAAAATATCTATAAATATCACCCCCATTCTTATCTCAAAACACATCAAAATTTCATTCTCTCTCTCTTCTCAAACAATCATATTCTCAAGTTTAATTTCATTATTCCAAAAAATAATAAAAATAGTTTAGTATTATTAATTTATTGTTATTCCGCTAAAAAAATTATTAATTGAAGAAGGATAATTTTCGTCATTTCCCGATTTCATCGTTGCGATAATGGTATATGCACAATGACTTCTAGGAGTTTGATATTTCTTACCGTTTGAATTTTTTTATCTTTTTTTTAAATATTTCAATTATTTTTTAAATTTCTTTTTTTAAAAGAACATTACTAACAAAAAAGAGTTATAATTCCGCCTATGTTCTTTTTACATTGCCGGTCCCAAAACCGGGTTAAAGGAGGAGGTTAACTCAAAATATTATACAAATTTTATTTTATAATTTTTGGTAATTTTTATAATTTTTTGAGTATTATTTAATTTTTAAATAATTAAAAATATAAAATTAATTCGATGAAAATTATTATTAAAAAATAATAAATTTATTTTTTAACTTTTATTATTTTTTAAAATTTCCTGAAATTTTCTGAATTTTTTTATTTTTAGTATTATTCGATTTTAATATAATTGAAAATAAAAATTCAAATTAGTTAAAAATTATTATTAAAAAAATCATGATAAATTATTATTTTTTGCGATTTGTAAAAAAAATTAATCGGACTGGATCGGACCGTACCCGTCCCATCCCGACTCGTGGGGGTCGGCCCCCAGGGGCCAATGTGGGATGGGTTGGATTTTTTTGAATTTGGCCCGCCTAGACTCGTCCCGTATGGACTGTGGCCCGTCCGGGTTTGACCCGGACCAGACCGGACAGGCCTGTTTGCAAAACTCTAGCCCTACTTGCCATAAACACAATGACATAACTCTGATCACACCTATAACAAGGGATGTAAATCAATGCACTTAGTACATTTATATACTTTTAGAATATTATGGAGAAGTGAACATATTAGAAACAGATAATCTTTATGGATAATTATTAAATTTAAGATCTTGACTCTCATCTTTCTAATAAATAAAAAAGAAACAGATGATCTGATCTTAACATGTATTGAATGGATGGTTGATATTTATTATTGTTTAACAATGTTCATTACGGTAGCTCCTCTTAAACCCCATCAAAATTTATATACTTTATATAATTTGATGTCAATTTGAAGCAGTGAGACGCATGTTTCCCTTAGCTTAAAATCTAAAACTGGTCAATTTATTGCTTTGTATCACAAAGTAATCAAACATTGTAAAGGAGAACACGCATAAATAAAGTAGGTGAAAATTAGGAGTTGAAATCCAAAGATCATTAAATGCACAAGAGAGAGAGAGAGTTGAAGTTGGAACATGAAGTAATTAAGGAGACAAGCAACAATAACGTATGTCATAGTTCATATAAAATAAAATTTGATACTAGAAAAATAAAATTCAACACATTTCTTCTTCATTACTCCTTTAAAATACGAATCGGTACTTTCATGATAAAAATAATAGGGACGCCAATGGATATGATATAAATTGGGTATAAATATTTTTATTATCATATTATTTTAAAAATATTTATATTCATATCTATCTTTACCGATTGAAATTAGACTCGCTCATTTATACCGTTCTACGGAGAGCCTCATAGAAGTCATCAAAATTAATCCCTTTAACACGTAGAACGGTATAAGTGAAGTGAGATTAGTGTTATAAAATAACCTGCGCGGGTTAGGCCTGACCTGTTGGATCCGAGGCTGCGACCCGACTCGTCCCGTAACCCCACCCATTGGGTCCATGATCCGTTAGAACCGATAGTTCTAGAATGGGTGTGGACAATTTTTTTTTTTTAAAAATCCGCTTTGGACTTGACCTACCCCAATCGGTTGGACCCGTGAAACCCGACATGCCCCCGCCCCCCCCATGCCCCCGCCCCGACCCGACCCGACCCAGGAAACCCGTGCGGACCCGACCCAATACCCAGTAAACCTAGGAAAATTAAAAAATCCGAAAAAATTAAAAAATTTAATATTTTTAATAATTATTTTTGAATTTTCAGAATTTTTGAGAATTTATTTGAATTATTTTTGAATTTTGAAAAAAAAATGACTAATCAATCCCATTCCCGATCCGACCCGCCTCTCCCTTAGACCCGACCTGACCCGCCCTGCCAACCCGATGGGTCTAAAACGGGTCGTGATCTAACCCTCAAAATTGACCCATATTAATTCGTTGACTCGTCCCGCCAAAACTCATCGATCAGTGGAAACCCGTCTCATTCTTACCTGACCCGACCTCCCGTTTTTAAAACACTAAGTGGGATTAATTTTGATGACTTGTCTGAGGCTCTGTTCTTGACAGTCTCCCTCGTGATAATTCAGGAATCAGAGCATATATACATAATAATATAATAACTCGAGTTTTGAAGTTGTCAATCAACAATTGATCAGATTTTGTGTTTGGTGATCGACGCTTGACATCTCCCAACTATACCAGTCGTCACAAGATCTCCTGTCCCAAGATTTTTGGATTCAGATCATTATTCCTCTCCATTTATCCCATCTCCAATCTTAGATTTGCTCTTCTTAAGCTAAGAATTTCACGAGGGTGGGCGGCATAAACAGGAAACGGGTGCACCCAGTTAATTTTCCAATGGAGGTGACTAAATAATTAGTTGGAGAATTGACCGTTTCACTGAGGCATGATGCATTGCTGAGGTCATATCCAATAATAAGCCACCTTGGGCTGTGCGCACCTGATCTGCTGAAAAGATCCCCTTCTCTATTTAATATTTGTTTTTGATTTTTTGTAGCATCTCCTTTTGTACCATTGGACTTTGGGTTTCAAAAATATATATAATATATTTGAAATACATCTGTATTTTGGAATAATTCCATGAGGTCTGGTATTTATCATTCTAATAGGCAGTAAGTATACATATATAATTTGAAAAGAAATATGTTTTAATTTCTAAAACATAAGAAATATAGCAAAATGTCGATATCATCTCAAAATCAATAGTTGCTTTCCGGAGGAGCTTGGCTAATCAAATTTATATTTTTACTTGTGATAAAATTATCTACTACTTATGATAAAAAAAATGTGAAAAAGCTATCTATTTTCATTTCTTCTTAAAGAGATATATAGATAGTGTTCATAAGCAAAATATATACTATTCATAACATATGCTTAGGACAAAGGAAATTAATAAAGATGCACGGTTTAACAACAAGGCAGCATGGCTATTGTTTTATGGTTATTGTTACATCTAATGTTGTGCAGTACCGATGATTGCATCACTATTAGAAGGTCGTGTTAAAGGACCCTAATATTGTACATGATACACCTCGAACACGTGCTAATTATGCGTGATAAAATAACAAGCAATCAGTTCTTTTTTTTTCTAAAAAGAAGGAACTATTAATTAGTTTTTGGCACTGGCAAGAGGTATTACGTACAGTACTACAAATCTTTTTCATGCATTTCAAAACATTCAAAAATCTTAAAACTCTGATCAAAATATAATTAGACATCAATATCTGATCCTCAGGAATCCCCCACTAAATATGTGAATCTTCAAACCATAAAATATTCTGAATTATTATTAGACTCGTTTTCTACAGAGGCTCTGCATGTAAAATAGCGAATGGGTAATGTCCCTAATTTTTCTTTTTTAATTCACCAATTTCACCAATAAGGATGAACTTGCCTTGTTGGATTCTTATCCAAATACTCGTGCAGCCACGTGACATGGTTCCCCTTCTCTATCCTTTTCCTGCCTCGGTTTTTCCTTGCTTACTAATTAATAATATAGTATAATATAATGTGTAGTTATCAAATAATGTATTAATTTGTACAAAAATAACAAGTTGATTTTCGATATATTAATATAATTTATTCAAATTGCATATTTTATATTTTTAATATTTATAATTGGAGCCGATAGAACAGTAACAAAATATGCGAGAGCAATGGATGTGAACTTGGAATGCATTATTTAGTTTTTCATAACTTCATGAACCTTACGAATAATGCACGATTTAATTCCAAATTATTGAAAAAATTATATTCGCAATGCAATCTCTTAAACTTTGCCGAATTATTTCTTACGTTAAAGTTTTCACATATCGAAGAAATTTTATATTTTTATATATAGAAAAAGAATAATCAAATTCGGAAGATTTTTTATAATAAAGATAAGCCTTTGAATTTCATAAATGTCTATGGAGGACTCATTCGGATTTCAATCCTGTGACCGAACAGTGATATAGTATATTTTTATCACTAGATCAAAGATTGGTTCTCAAATTTTTAAGATTTAGAAGGGCTACAATTTTTTGAGCTCTATTAGAAAGACACAAGTTAAATTTTCAAACTCATCCAAAAAATCCGAGAAATTTACCCGTCCCTTATTTTGCTCAATTGTTAGGCTCATTTGGCAATTAATTGTGAAATGAGATGGGACCGAGTAAAAAATTCTGGTCCTTTTGAATGGGCCTGAGAAAATTATTAGGGTTTATGAATATTATCATTTTCAATTAGCTGGGTTTGGAGATGCTAAATCTCAGAAACCGTAATTAGTTAAGCCACGTAAAAAAAAAGTTGTTAATTATATTTAACTTTCTCTAACGCTAAAATCATATGATAATATTTTGTGTCAAACGAATAATTATCACTTGTGTCAAATAACAATTGTAAGAAAAAATTTGCGCCCATGTGCATGCCCTATCCTCTTCAATGTTAAATTAAGCGAGTTGCTAATATGATATGACAATTACAATTGAGTTACTAAATAAGTTGTGATTAAAATTTCTAAATTAGAAACTGTCTCTCTAACGCTAAAATAAAAAATAAACGGTGACACGTAGGAAAGAAAACACAATAAAAACTCCCATTGGAAATGATCTAAGTCCCAATGAATTTGTGTGTGCATATTACAGAATTAGTGAAAAATTACATCAACACATTTTATGATATATTTTGTACTTTGGATGACAAACGGGTCTAGGAATTATACCAAGGTCTGATTATCAAGCCGGACCCAACAATGATTAACAAGAGCTGGAGAAGGAAAATAAGGATTCTCATAGTTATGAATGCAATGAAGAATTAAATCAGTAGACTTAAAGAAAAGAGGACGTTCAAAAAGTGCATGAAAATCTTATTTTGTTCCAAAATAGATGTGAGATGTGATCAGTAATGGAGCTTGACAAGTATATTTAAATTTTAAGAGCAGGGCAACCATTGTAAATCATTGGTCTTACATTTTTTTGCCCATAAAATAAAGAGCTTTGTATCAGGGGCTAATGTAGGTTTGTCAGGGAGTCAGTAATTGAATTGCAATAATTTATCGGATTTAAATTCATTGATTGTCGATTATTAAATAAAAATAATAATTCAACATATATTATGACCTAATAAAATACTATTAAAATAATATAATTTAAAATATTAAAAATAATTAAAAAATAAAACTCAAAATATTAGATAATCAAGTCGATAAGGAAAGATTTTATCTGTGGGATTTTATATTTTGGAACATTTACATAATTATTTCATTATCCATGATATTAAATAAAAATTTCTCAATGAAAATAATTAAATAATTAGTAAATCAAAAATTAAATAGAGAGAGTCAAGTTAGCAAGAACTTAAATAAAAAATATTATTTTTTAAAATTCAGAAGAATCAGCTTATCCCTGACCTATTCAGCATCCACCACTGCTTTGTATATACTTTTGGATTGTAGGGGGGATAGCCCGTTATTTTTATAATAAGCTCTATCACTGGATGTAATATTATTAGCATTTCTATTATCAGAACAAATTCTAAGTTTTGTTACTATGTGAACCTGCTATTGTTGTTAGAATATTTGTAACCTCCTGGCTTTTAAAAATAATTTTAGTACTTTGATTCCGAGTAATACTCGGGCCCATTGTGTTTTAACTTAATTAAACTCTAACTACTTATAATGGGATTTTGGGAAAAAATAGATGGACCCAAATATTTTTCTCGGACCCAAAGATTTGAGATTTGCTCGGATTTTTCTATTCCATCTCAAAATGAGATATCCTCTTCTAAATCATGCAAAATCCTTTTCATATTTTCTATTATTAAAAAAAATGATATCGAAGAGGTTCCGTGAATAAAGAGATATTAAGCACCGGAGGAAAAAGGCTGAGGCTGTAATGTGAAAAGTAGTATTTAAAATAACCCGTCCGAGTTAGACCCTATCCGTCCGACTCGTTCCGACCCGATCCGTCTTTAAATTCATCAGAATCGTGACCCGTTAGAACCGACGGGTCTAGCACGAGCGCGGACAAAAAAATTTGAAAAAAAATTGTGCTAGACCCGAACCGTTTTGGACTCGTCCCGACCCGACCCGCCCAACCCGTGATAACCCGCCCCCGACCCGTCCCGACCCAATACCCGGTAACCCGGAAAATAAAAAAATAAAATAAAATACGGTGAAATACGGGAAAATTAATTTTTTTGTCAAAATATATTATAGTTATATATTTTTAATATTCTTAATAATTATTTTTGAATTTTTCGGATTTTTTAGAATTTATTTGAATTTTATTGAGTTATTTTTGAATTTTGAAAAAAGAAAAAGAAAAACCCGTCGATCCGTCCCGTTCCCGACCCGACCCGCACCACCCTTGAATCCGCCAACCCGTCCGACTCGACGGGTCTAAGACGGATAGCGACCAAACCCCAAAAATGAACCGTCTCGTCAAAACTTGTCGATCCGTACAAATCCGTCCCACCCCGATCCGGATCCGTCCCGTTTTTAATACACTACCCAAGATGATGAAGTTGTCAGTGAAATAATCCAGAATACTATTTCAGCATCTTGCTCTTGGTGCCAGTTGCTGATAATGATGACGAACAATGGTACCGTTAAGTCCGAATCATGTCGAAATGACCAGTTGAAGGTAAGTATTCAAGATATTTAATAATAAAAAAGTTGGGAGGGACCATTTGGCAATGAGCCATTTTAACAATTTTAACAATGACATTTTGAATAAATTATAAATTAATTTAAAAAATAAAAAAATTATAGATATATTTTAAATTTTAAATTTTATGTAATTTAGTTATATTTGGTTGTCCATTAAAAACCAACAAATTTTATATAATTTTCAATAATTGTAATTTAATTGTTTTGATGGATCATCAAACAATAACTGAATTATGTAAAATAGAAAATATGTATAATTATTTTTTTTATTTTTAAGATCTTTTTGATTTATTTAGAGTATCATCGTCAAAATCAAAATAGCACATTGTCAAAACGGGCATGCAAAGTAAATTTCGAGATAAATTTCAATTTATTTTGCATTCACAAAAGGGTCACGATGTTTCTCGTTGGTGATACAGGAATGAGGACTCCAACATGTCTATCTCACTCGGCATATCACATTCTCAGATTAAAATAGTCCTGACTATATTAAGATTACACTCAAATAATAAAAGAAAATACTATATTATTATTTGTTACATGTTTACATCAAAATGACCCTTTTTGAAATAATTCTTAAATCCCCTGTCACTAACTTTTCGACTTCTCCCTGTTACATTCATTAATAACACATTGACCGATCTTTTCTAAATAAAATAATAATTCATTTTTGGTCCTTCGGCAATTGACAAATGATTAAAAAGAACCATATATGACAGAGACTAATTCTTGCCAAAAATTTTGACTAATTTTATTTAAAAAGGCTAATTGCTGGGGTTAAGATTTACACTGATGTGTGCCGAAATCAGAATAACTAATTTTAATATAAAATTTTATCCAACATATTTCCACCGTTGGGTCTCATCAGATCCACGATGCAAACCAAGGGTTGGGATCATGATCATGTATCATAAAAGATATCATGTATACATACACCACAACATAACTCGTCAAGAAAACTGTTATATATAGTGTTATTAGTTCAAATCACATGCATTCAATTGTTAACTATATATGCGAGACTAATTAAAGATTATTCAAACCTAGATTTGGATAGAGAATCTTTCCTAACAGTTTTATATTCCATATGTAATTGTTATTGGTCAGTATTGGTTTTGCGTAAGAGCAAAAGATATGATAATATCAAACAACCACCTTCTTATAATAAAATGATAATGCAAGTGAAGTAATCAAGGAACCAACTATACAGAATATTTACAAGATTGCTGAAATCATGGCTATTAATAATTAAGATTCTTACTAATTTAAGTCACCCGTTGGGATCCCATGCTTCATGCAGTTGTGGTATATATAATTTCTACTTCAAGAATTTTTTTTGTGTATACTCACTACCACAGAAATGAACATCAATAACAGTTTTTAAAAACCATTAGTAACGGTTTCACAACCGTTATTGATGGCAGTCACAAAAGGTTTATAACAACTGTTAGTAAAGAGCAATGAACTCCACATCAAAATTTATGTCAGAACATTTTTTATGTCTAACTTCAGTAATAATTTTTATAAAAGAACTGTTACTGTAAAGCATCTTAATAATAGTTTTTATGTAAAAAATATTACTGCTTATGGAATTCAGTGATGATTTTGTACTAATGGTCTTCATTTTCTTAAAAAATAATTTATAAAAATATCCTTAAAAGTTTATAATAATTTTTTTATGGTCGCATGGCACAATCTAATCAGAATTTTCTATCAAATGTTATAATCATTTGAAGTTGAGGTGCTTGAATTTCAATTGTGCCTTCACATTTTTTTTGTTTTCTTGTTCTTTTTCCGTCTCTGCCTCTCAATATATCTTCCAAGTTTCACTACAAGAATCAAGGATTTTTGTGAAGAATAATTTCTTCACTTAAAGTGTCAAATTTCATTGCAAAAATATTTTTGTGATGATTTTTTTTTTAGATTTGAATTTTGAAAATGAGTAGGAGGGTGCAGATAAAGCAGAAGGGGGGAGGCAACGTATTATTTTGAGGTTCGTTTATTCGAGAACCTTTAGATGGAGTCAAAATGAACAATGAAGATAATAAGAATTCAGAATCCGTAAGTATCACTTTTTTTGAATTACTAAAGGTAGACATAGAGTTATTCTGATATGTAATATACTGTCCTTTAGTAATGGTTTTTCATAAAAATCATTATTGTGGGTTTACCTTCAGTAATGATTTTTATAAAAAAATCATTATTGAAGATATTTGACAATTAAGTTAATAAGATTCTGACCTAATGATATAGATGGGGCTCATTGACCTAATATCGTAATGATTTTTATGTAAAAATCGTTATTGAAGATGAGGTATCTGACAATTAAGTCAGAAGATTCTAACATAGGTTGGGCCCATTGACATTCAATAATGATTTTTGTTTTTCCATAAAAATAATTATTAACTTTTTATTTTATTTTTTATTTTTTTGACACATCTTTTGTAATTATTGTTATATAAAAAAGTATTACTGAAGATTTTGATGGACTATCAGACGATAATGAAATTGTATGAAATTTGAAAACACTATCTTTTATGATACATGATCACTTCCTATATAATTTACAATAGTTCCAAATTAGCGGTTATTGATCGACTATCAAACGATAATAAAATTACATAAATTTTTAAACACTATCAAGCTATATTTAAAATAACATATTTATAAAATTTTAATATTTTTAATATTTATTTAAAAATTTATTGTCAAAATTATCAAAATAACCATTGTCACAGATCCTTCCCCATTTTCAAATATCAAGATTTTGCACTGAAACTCTAGTAGCATATATAATTTTGATGAAGCGCTTGAATTATTTTCTTAAAAAGTGGGATTCATACCCCAATAAATGCTTCTCGTTGTCTTAAAAAAAATAGAAAAACAGATGTTCAAACCTCAAAAATGTGTACTGTTGATAATTTCTCGAAAAGTATCATTTTAACATTATTATTTTTCAAAAGAAAATTTGCAGGAAATGTGAAAAGTTAGTTCTAATCACAGATCTTGAAAAGACAAAATAAAGGTCCTTTGCAAATGTTGGCCAATTGGCAATTGGGCATTGCTCTAAGAACACACCACATGCTTCCTTGGTCAGGATCTATAGGAAAGAGAGCAATTAAACCGAGGTCCTTTCATCATGTAATAAAGCAATGCGTCATGACAGCTCACCAATCATAACTCTATTTGGTGTTACATTTCTTTTCTATTACAAGTTACAATGTAACTCCTGGTCCTAGAATGTAGACACAAACCCAGTCTACTGGTCTAGCCATTGATAAATGATAAATATGATATCAACCCTTAATTAAATTGCAACAGGAGTTTGTGGTTGCTGGAGTAACGATTTCTTAATTAGCTGAATTATGTTATTGAATGTGTTTAGGTCGCTGAGTACTGGTACAAAATCAACTCTTAAGTGTGTTGATGGAGATGCATAAGAAATCAGTACACATTTGTACTCAATCAATTAATAACCATTAATTTTGAAATAAATATATTTTTATCAATAAGAAAATTGCTAATATCTTTGTTAATAAAATAAAATAATGCTGATATTTAAGAAGAATTACAACAATATGTTACGAGTCAATATTCCACAATTTCTATTTGAATATGTCTGATTCTGTGTTTGAATGTCAAAATAGAATCATTTGATCTCTAAATTACTATTTTTCAATTTTTTTTTATCTATGTAAATAGTTACACGTATAATGTACATTCAGATTCACATAGATGCATTTTAAATTTGTAAAACTGAAATTATTAGGGAAAGTACATATGTATTAGTTCGGTTAGGTAATTAATTATACTGGCACGCAGCTGGGTTGTTTTGAACAGGGGATACAAAGGCAGTGCTTCCTAACAATTCTGTTAACATTTTTTTTTTCTGATTTCTGTAACTTCTACAGAAAAATATAATAATAAAGTTGGATGTCCTTGAGGTAGATGCATGGTCATAGGTGTTAGTAGCCACCCTTTACTTGTCATTATGTCATCCCATGCAAACATGATTGAATTGAGACATATTATTGTTTAATTCCTATTCCCCCTAAATGACAAATAATCAAAACATAATATATGGTTGACAGCTCCATGTGACAGCAGTTTTGTGTGATTTAAGAGAGAACAAGATAACTTGTTTTTAAAATGAAATGTTAACAGTTGATGCAGCGTCTTGAATATAATGTCTTGCATTTGTATTGTAAGGATTTAAGCATAAAATATTCTAGAATTAGCAGTCAAGAATTTATTTATTCCACTCAGATTAATTAATTTTTTTTACTGTTCTTTAATTGCATTTGGCTTGGAGGATCTCAGATTTTTTTTCTCATTGTAAGCTTAAAAATATTAGAAGATCAATTACCTAACACGTGAATAAAACTCAAAACCCTTATTTATATAACAATTTAAAATTGCATTCTTATAATTTTATGCTTTTTTGACATGTGATTGCACAAACTTGGTATTAGTGTTACGGAGGCAATGAGGGCCTTGATCCCATTTCTTGCCGACATTATCAAATTTGCTCAGTTAAAAGAATGAAATTTAGTATTTTTTTTCTTATAATTTTATGCTTTTTTTTTTCTAATAACTCAATTTCATCTCAAATCAATACTATTTTTGGGAGTTGGTTTGGAGAAGCATATCAATAGCTTGCTAACTAATATCAAAATAAAGTTGTAATAAATTAAAAATAATTATTAGTGAAGAACTAACTTAAACAAAATAAAAAGAGAGAACATGAGAGCAAAGGTTGAAAACTGTGCACTACTCAAACCCCTAGATGGGTGATCCACAATTCCACATTCACATCACCAGCTCATAGAAACCAGTGAAGTAACAGCCTGCATTCAATCCATCCTTTAAACAATTCGTAAATCAACGGTCTAGATTTACCAGATCTAGGGATCCAACAGTTGATCTTTGACTGTTTTTTGTTCGGTGGGCCTGCTCTGAGTACTGGGCTTTAAGATAAGAGACGCACGCGACGCACTGCACATGTGCATGTGCGCTCTAAAGTTTTGATAGAGAAAATACTGAAAAGTATGAGAGAGATAAAAAAATAAAGTTTTATAGTCTTTTTTCAGAAAGAATATTAACTTTTCGAGGGCTTCAAACTTCAAAGTTGCAGTAGTAGTAATTAGAAATTATTTTCTTATTTTTTTACTTTTAGCTAGATGCAATGTACTGCAGCAAAGAGATACTGATATCTGTCTATGAATTTAATAAAAGTATTAATAATGCATGTAATTAGGTGTTATTTTTAAAATTATTTATTGTTATTAATTTTATTTACCTTTTGGCGTTATTTTTTAGAACAATTGTAAGATTAAAAAAAATAAAAGTGGGTTGTAATCTTGAATCAGGATGAGGAGGAGATGGATCTTACAACTGTAAATGATTGATTGAGGTATCAAGAGAATAGAAGGAAGAAGACACATGGGAGGAGTAAGGCTGTAAGGGCTTGGTGGGGCCTTTGCGCCCCCCTTTTTGCCTCTCTTCGTTCGTTTCCGAGACGAGGAATTTGTTGGGACAAAGCAAGGTGGTACAGATTGGAGATGGGGGGCATGAGATGAGAGAGACCTCTTTGATCTTTTGTGACTAGTTAGTGACTACTATTAGGATTTTATCATTTTCTATTTATGTCCAATTTTGTGAATTTGCGCTGCATTGCTTTATCATGATGGTGAATTGGTGATGCTCTCTTTTAAATTTGAAGTAGGTCTATTGAGGATTTGAGGTCATAATGATAATACAATTTTATTTGAAATATTACTTCAAAACTAACATAAAAAAATAAATGAAAAATTTTTTTTGAATTTTACCGTAATAATTTGCTTAAATTGTTGTTTGGATATAAATCATATAATATGGATTTCAATAAATTATCTTTTCATTTCTCTCATTATTTCAACCATTTTTTTTAAAATTAATAAAATATATTAGTGGATGCGAGAAATTGTCAAAATATTTTGGCGATATTAAATAATTAATTAGATCATTGTAATCTTCAAACTAAATTATGGTTGAAGGATATCGATAACGCAGGCATAAAAGCCACAAAAAATCATAGTAGCAGGAGATGAGGCAAAGAGCCCCACCAAAGGCCACATGCCACATGGGGGATGAACATGTTTTGGCAGAGTGGGTATAAAATATATAAAATAGTATACAAAAGAATGTTTAACAAAATTCAAACGCTCCAAATTGGCGGGAATAAGAAAAAAATACAGTTATATATTGTTAAAAATTCAATGGAATGGGGCTAATCAGTTGTCAAGCGGGCCACAATTTTTTTTAAGGATGTTTCAAATTAAGATTCCCACCGGCTTTGGCAGAGATTCCGTGTAGGAAGAGATAAGGACGTGAGAATATGAAAAATAAATAGATATATTATTTTGAATAAGATAAATATTTAATGGAGATTTGGAAATTCCGAATCTAATCTTGATTTTTAAATTGTAAATTATGGCCATCTGCGCTAAGCTCCACTAAATCTGCTGCTTTTCGGAATGACAGTATGGTCTTATTTTTGGAATTCAATGATGCTCCTCAAATTTGTATTACAATATTTTTTTTATTCAGTGATTTTTGACCGTCTGATTTTACAAGTAGACTTTGGGGCTAAGGTTAGTGAATCTGTGAATGATTTGTATATGTTGGCGACAATTGATTGTGTGATTATTAATTGGGGAAACTATTTTAGTAGTACTTAGCAATTAATGCATAATATATGAGTATTAATATGGATATTCCTTTACAATGATTGGTAATCATTACAATGAGATATTTATATTAACATTCATATATATATTTACACATAAAATTTAAAGTATTACCCTAACATACCAATATATGATCTTTTTTGATAGTTTTTTCTACTTTTTATTTGAAATAATTGAAGCAAATATAAGATAAAATTTATCTAAAAAGAGAGGATAGAGTTTTAAAAATATACTATAGTACTTCGAGAATGATGAAAAGGAGAAAAACACATAAAAGATGTGTGTGAGAGAGTTTATTTTAAAAAAGAGGGAGGAGTGTGTGAGAGAGAATGTATGATATATAGCCAAGGAGCTCATAAACTTATATCAAAAATTGATATAGACTTTATTGTTTATATTATAAAAATTAAATTTATAGTAATGATCTTATTATGGGAAGGAATCACTTAACAATTTTGATAATGAATTTTCAAATAAATATGAAAAAATATCTTAAAAATAGAAAAATTTTATGACTATGTTCTTCTACTTATAGATGACGGTGATTAAAATTCCATATAATTTTATTATCATTTGATAATTTATCAAAGACCGTTAAATTATAACTGTTGCAAATTGTATAAAAGTTTGTTGGTCCTTGATGAAGTATCAAACTATAATGAAACAAGCATGAAATTCTAATCACCATCAATTTATAAGTAGAAAAACATATACTATAAAGTTTTTTTTCTATTTTTAAGATGTTTTTTAGTATTTCCGCTACCCGCACCGCCGGCGATGGGTTGCGGAAGAAGGACACGGAGATCCCTCCCGAGCGTGCATCCGCTTGGGTGTCGGCCGATTCTGCCGATTAAAGATATTTGGATGCACATTCGGGGGTTTTTAGTGATTGTGAGTTCTTGTAGATTCGGTGGGCGCAAGCCCCCACCGTAATTACCCTGGGCTACGAACCTCGAGGCACCTCTCCGGATCTTTGAAAGAGAGAAGCAAATAGTATAGTTAAAAGATGGTCAAGTGGTCGTCTAGGTTTATAAAAAGGGATCTACGGAAGATGAACCTACAAACAGATCGGTTCAATCTATGAAAGACAAACCTACAAACAGATCGGTTTTGTCTTATGGGGACGAACCTACAAACAGATCGGTTCGATCCATGCCACCTCGAGATATAACCTTACCAACGAGACCGAGTTAATCTCTTCATAGGGGGCTTGAGGTGAGTCTACATAGGACCGAGCTCGACCTCTGTTGATCTAGAAGATAAACCTACAAACAGACCAGGTTCAATCTTAACTAGTCAACAACCAATCACACAAAATACAACTCGAAAACCGAGCGGTTGATCTTGAGGTTGGTGAATCGGGAGAAGAGTGGATATGGTCCACGTATTTCTTCTCACCGATCTTCTAGATCATGAATTCGTAGCACTAAGCCGATTCATAAACCTAGGAAACACAATTGCACACAATGTCAAACTGAGAAGTTTGGGCCGGTTCAACATTGGGGCATGTGTTAGTGAAGGAACCTACCTACGAACGGTTCACATTCACCGTTTTGTGGATGAATCTACCAATGAGACCGATTCAATCTCACATTCTCGGGAAATGAGCCGGGAGACAAACTCATCGACGGACAAGTTCGGTCTTGCACTCAAATGGTCATGAATTACTTGTTCATGACACCGAGTCATTAAGATGTCACTTCGCTAGGACATCGTAATGTTCTTCATCTTCAAAGTCGACATATCTCTCCATGTCGATGTCGTAGCTTTGGTCAATCTTCAACGAACGTCAAGATGTTCTTGTCTCGACTAATCATCCTACGTGTTGCATTACTTGTGCAAAATTACTATGTAGCCCTACACCCTTGTGTGAGCGTATTCAATCATGAGTTACTTGCTCATGGCGGCGAGTCATTAAGATGTCACCTCTCTAGGACATCGTAATGTTCTTCTTCTTCGAGTCGACGTATATCTTCATGTTAGTGTCGTAGCTCGGTTATTCTTCATCGGTGTCAAGATGTTCTGTCTCAACATACTTCTTCATGCCGCTATCAAAGCCTTATTCATCTCACGTCAAGATGTTCTGTCTCGACGTATCTTGTTGTTCTTCATCAAGTGTCAAGATGTTCTTGTCTCGACATATCTTCTCATATTGCTATTGAAGCCTTAATCATCCCACGTCAAGATGTTCTTGTCTTGACTAATCACTTTAAATGTCATGTCATGTGTGCAAATATTCATATGTGGCTCTACACTCCTTATGTGAGCATATTTATTCATTTCTTAGAATGCACAAAGTCTATTATAATATCTTCCATTATTATAAAGATGCATTTATTATTATTATTATTATTACTATTATTATTATTATTATTATTACAATTATTATATTACTATTATTATTTTTATTATTATTATTTTTATTTCTTAAACCCTATTTGTCTATGTAGAAAATTATTTACAAAAATAAGAAAAGGGGTAGCTATTAATATTTTTGGGATTTTTTTTTTATAATGGCTAAAATAGTAGAATTTTATTTTTATTATTTCTAAACTCTATTTATTTTGTAGAAAATCACTTACAAAAATAATAGAAAATAGGATAGCTATGTTTTATTTATATTTTTAAAAATGCTTATAATAGCTAAAGTGATAGAATTTTGTTATTATATTCTATTATATTGTAATACTATTCATTATGTAAGAATTATTTACAAAATCAAAAGATGGTTAGCTATACTATTTTACTATTATCATTATTATTATATTTTTTTTTATATCTATAATAGCTAAAAGAAATCATTACTAATATTCTATTCTATTTATTATACTATTCATTATATCTATTTTTATTATCTCTATTTATTATCTATAGAAAAGTATAAGATTTTATTATTAGTCATAAGGGATGAAATTCATTATGTTTTTATTAAAACTATTATTTTTATCACATTTTATTCATCAAAAGTATATTTTTGTATATTTGTATAGAAATAACAAAAGAAATACAATTCATATTATAAAACTATATTATCATTCTTTATTATAAAGAAAATGCATTTTACTATTTATTACCATAGTAGTATATTTTTGTTTATTTTGTGCTATTTATTTTTATTATTATTTTTTTTTACAGAAAATATCAATATAATATCTATTATTATTATTATTATTATATTTTTTATTTATCAAAGAATATAGCTAATCTCATCATTTATTATAGTATATTACTATCACTATTATTATTTCATAGAAAATCACTTTGAAAAATCACTAAAATATATCTAGTTGTTATTTATGATTTTTATTTGTATTTTTGGAATTTTTATAGTATTTAAAATGACAAGTCAAAGCTAAGTCAAATATACCAATATATGTGATGTATTTTGCTTTTAAATTGTTTTATCATGATTATATTTCTAAAACTGGAATATTATTGAATAGAAAAGTAGTATGAAAAATAAGAAAATTTTAGAAACAAATTTGAGTCGATTTGGAGTTCAATAGCATTTTTAAATCATTTATTTACTCCATATTATTACTATTCTGTTATTATTTAATTAATGGGCCTAATCTGGGCCGCCAGATCTGTATCAAGATCAGTGTACATCTTTTATATAACTTTGTTTCTTATTTGGGCCGCCGGATATGCTTCAAGATTGATTCGTATTAGATGAGAGGCCCAGATTCTCTTATCACTTTATTCAAGTTATATTCGTTCGATTCATTTTAAGATTCGTATGTACGCTTCAATATTCGTGCTCAGGCGCCAATACTCGTGCTAGCGTGTTTGATTGACTCTCCAGTCAATGGCGCCTTCAAGATTTGTGCCGGCGGCGTTTCCGGCGATTAAGGTCGTCTCTTTCCGATCAGAAGGTACCTCCGGCGTCGTCTCTTCTCGGGGAGTTGTTTCATGAGGCCTGATCAACGATCTATATGGTGGTTCTTGCTGTGCACCAATGCCATATGAGTTGGCTTGGTACCAATCGGTACCGAGTCTCAATTCTTGCTAATTCAACGAAATTAGTTGATGTTTTTGACAATTAACCCCTCTATTCATATCGTATATGTATACTAAGGTGGATTAGCATGATTATTATAACGCAAATTGACTCAAACAAGATCTCAAATTCAAATGTTATCCAAAGCATAACAGTATAATTCGGTACCGAAGATATAACTATGTATTACAATGAATCTTAACAATGTTCTTATCAAATTAAAATTCATAATGCATCGTTTGACACTTTTGCATGGATCAGGCTAACATCATACCTTTAATTTGAATGATAATCGTGTTATAATTGGATAAAAATGGGTACAGTTCAGTATCGCTCAACACCGATTACAATTTCACTCAAAATTCCGACTATTCACTTACTTTCAATACGACTTATGCACTTAATAGACTTCTTAATGACAATTATAACCGAGCTATATCCAATCATGCATGCAATTTTCCCTAATCTCAAGTTTGGAATCGGATTTAACTGGTACGACGCGATAGCATATTGAAGATCACTGATTCTGTCGAGTTCTCAAGTTAAAACTGAGATCAATCGACTCTGAACAACACTACAACCTTGAATACATGTGATACAAACACAAACTGAGATGAATTTGACGTTTAAACAAAGAATCAAAGCAAGAACTTTTACTGGTATCGAGTTCTCAGGTTTTAACCGAGATCAATCGATCTAACCAGCTTAATTACTTGAAATCCAACCAAGAAACGAAGCAAGAACTGTAATTCAGATCAAGTACTAGAGGAAAGAAGTTATGAATTTGCAAATTAAAGGAAAGAGATTGAAAAATTCAACTCAAAAATATCTTGTTACTCTAAGATTCGATGTGATATATCAATTACATCGAAAATTCAATACTGAAACTTCAAATCCAATTGAAATTAAGCTCAAGACTGACCTTCTAGTGAATAATTGGAGATATAACAACCGAGTTCTCAAGTTAAAACTGAGATCAATCGGTTTCTTGGCTTTCTTTCTTTCTCACAACCAATTCTTCTCTTCCAATTGCCTTTTCTGTGCTATAGCTCTCTAATCTATCACTCTCTATCTCTCTCTGGTCTGTTGTATTGTGTGTTGTTGTTGTGTGGGCTATTAATCGGGTTATATAGGCAATTGGAGTGGTGCACCAAAGGATTATAGCCATACACCCTCTAAACACCATCAATTAACTTGCCCGGCCTATAGACATGGTCTTTGCTTTCTCGTTATTGCTTCGTTATGTTGTGGGCCCTACCCGTGAGAATCCAAAGCTCCAATCTTTGATCGTTGACTTGATTCCACCACCTTCTCATTTCTCATCGTCCATAGAACCTTCTAGCATCTTCAACATGCTACATATACCCATTTGAATGTACCCAAGGCGCCTCTCTCTTCTCTGCCATTGTAGTTCATCTCTCCAAGCTTCAATTTGTTCATCCGAGCTCAAGTCTTGCTTCAAACCATATCTACCTTGTTCAATTGCCAATCTTCATCACCTCAACATCATCGTGTGAGTGCATGGAGGCTATAAGCTCTGTTAATTCGAGTCAATAGCACAAGGTTTTGATTTTCATCAATTTGCCCGATCTCACTACCTCATCTCAATTGTTCTTATTCAACGTTCAATTGCTGATTTTTCTTTCATTTACAGCATCGCCTAAGTGATTAAGGTCTGCTTGTATCATCAATTTCAAGTTTAAACCTACGGATCAAAGTTCTTCATTAATCGCCTTGAGGTGATCATCCTCTCTTCGCCTATATTCAATTGTTTTTCTTTAAATTTCAAGCATTAACCCTTTCTCTCCTATGCACAGGCTATCTTTAGCTATAAAGGATTGAAGTTTCAAGCTTCAGAGAACTCGATTAACGCTAATGGCGCCATCGGCCTCGGCGAGAAGAAGAAGGAAGAGAGGGAGAGGAGAAGGAGAAGGTTCTGGAGAAATTTGAACTCGGCGCACCAAGTCCATCGCAAGACAGGGCCCACCATCAGAGGCATGACACGCATGGGCCGGGTACATATCTCCTTTTCTCCTTGGTTTAAATTTCTGTTTGTTTTTGCGCATGGGCTTGGCTCATAGTTATCTGTATAGGCTGTACACTCATAAACCTTACACATGGGCCCCTATGTAAGCAATTCGAGTCCAGGCCCATATATTTAATTGTGACTTGGTTAGTGGCCTCGCTTAGGTTTAATTGATCCGACTTGGCGCAACCGATAGGTCCATTTGTCTAATTACCTCATTAATCATCCGCCATAGCATTTAATCCGTCTTTGAGGTGGCTCTATAGTGTAGTGCCATTTGTCACTGTGGGACCTATGCTGCATAGTTGGACCAATAGCATGTAGCCATGTGTTAATAGGTGTGGTGTAGTCTGCTGAGGTGTTTTGCTAATGATGCCATGTGGCATATGAGGAGTGAGGTGTCTTGCCGTGGGTCTTTGCCATGTGGTAAGTGTAGGGATGAGGTGGGCTGTCGGGCAGAGCCATGTGGCACCTTTGGGGTAGTGAGGTGGCCTCTCTGCAAATTTGTGCCCGTGGCACGGGGTTGGGTTAAGTGGACCTCGGTGTGGTGCCATGTGGCACTAGGGTGGTGAGGTGGCCCACCGGTCATGTACGCCACGTGGCACTAAGGTGGGGCCCCCTGTCGGTGACTCATACCGGGGTGGGGCCCACGTAGGCCGAGGTGGACCCGATAGGGCCGACACGTGGCATGAGGTGGCCGGTGAGATGCGACACGTGGCACACCCTCTCTCTTCTCTTATTTTATTCCTTTCGTGTTTCCCTGCACCCGATTTGTACCCGCAGCCGTCGTTATCCCCAACTTGCACCCGTAATCGCTCGATCAAATCTCGGCCCTTGATTAATTCATTTATTCGCCTTTATTTTCCCCGAATTTATTTTAATAGCTCCACTTATCCAAAAATCATGAAAATTTCACCAAAAATCCCTAAAATCATGATGATCATCCCTGTAATTTTTAATTCCATTTTTACCCCTCCTTCTCTGAATTAAAAATTCTTTTATCAAATAAACCCTATTATTTCCTCGTAATTAATCCCGGATCTCAATTGTAGCTCGGTGTCTCGCCAATTATCTCCCTCTTGCAGAAACCACCCTAACTAAATACCAATTAGACTTATATTGATATTCATTAGGGCTTGATTTGATCAAATGTCGACTACTTATCGAAGAATTAATACAAATCTAGACTTGATCAAGGTGGTTGCTCCCACTTTGGCACTGATCGGTCTTGTGAAATTGACTTTCAATCCCTTAACATGAGGGTGACTTGGTCAAAGAACGACTACTTATCAAGTAATTGACACAAATCAAAGCATAGTTAGGTGGTTGCTCGCATGACTTTGCACCAAGTCACCTTGAAAGCAAAATCACATTTGGAATTTCTTATAACTAGCCGCATCAAAATGCTAGCTTGGCATTGACATCATTTCATGTAGCATAGGGATTATACGCTTCGACTCCTTTCTAGGGTTAGCTCCAAAGGCAGATTTTTAGGGTTCAATTTCGACTCCTCAATAGGTCACCGAGGTGTGGGGTCCATTGTCGGTGAAAATGGTCACATGGTGACTCATCGATAGGCTATGTTGTTAGATTCATCTGCAAGGGACCGCCAGTGGGTCCCACTTGTCGATAAAATGTAATCAAATGGTGACCCATCAAGAGATTTTCTCTCCTAAATCTCCCGAGGTCACCACCTCGAATGAGTAAGAGGTGGTAGGGTATTTATATCCTCGTCATTCACCCTATTATTTCATTGTGGGATTAATGCTTAACCTCTCGTTCGGGTTGGTTAGCTCTCTTAGCAAAATAGGCTAGGTCCATGTCATTGGAGCGCTCATAAGGGATCGCCATGTGGGTCCCACTTGTCGAAAAGATATAATCACATGGTGACACCCAAGAGGTCTCCTCTCTCCCTCGATCTTCTTGGGTGTCACTCATGCTGAGTGGATAGAGAATAGCGGGGTATTTATACTCTTCACTTCATGCCCAACATTCCATTGTGGGACTAATGGATTTGTTCCGGGGTTATGCAGCGACCTTTCCTGATCAGTGGGCCACCTTTCCACTGCTCTCTCTCTTCTTCCCCTTTCTTATGATTTATCATCAATTTATTTCATTTATTCATCTACTCATCCTTGAGATTTTTCAAGGGTAAACAAAGAGCCACCCACCAAGACGAGCCTTGAACGCTCGAAAGGCTTGTCTTGGTGCATTATTCCTTATTGTTCATCACTTCATTTCTCATGACGTCTTCTCTTCTTCGGGTATTGTAGTTTTATCTCATGACGCCATTCCGCGCCGCCCCTTGAGTCATTATCATTCTTTTTATGAGGATCCTAGCGATTGGACTCCTCTCGTCTCACCATCCGAGCGACTCTCGTCTACCCGCGAGGCGGCGGTTTATTCTTCAGGATGATCGCCTCATGACATCATGCCCCCTTCAGCCCCTTAGGCGTTGCTTCTACAGCTCCTTTGACACATCTCCGGGCAAGGAGATTATCGACGGGGAGGCTCACGATGGACTATCGCTCCTTCATCACTCCCTTGGAGTGCCATGGATATCGCCAGAGTGGACCGTATGTGCTTATGCGGGAGGGACTCTCGCTCAAAGTAGCCGGGATATATGACTCGGTTTTCTTGTCGATGTTTCATTATCGTATCGACACACCCCGGCTACGGGCCTTTTGTGAGAGGTGGAACTATTCCACCAACACTCTATTCATCGACGATCGGGAGCCGACTCCGACCCTCCAGAGATACGAGTTAGTTGACTGGCCGCCGATCTTCGCCATTTCTATGACGAGTTCATGGTCTCGCCCGCCGACTCGGGGACTTTACTCGATTCCCGCCTTCTTTGCATAGGATTTATGAGATTTATCATCATTTACGGAGGGGGCATCCGGAGTTCCGTTCGTACATTGGATCGCCTATTTCACCGATCGGTCCACACTCGCCCTACGGTCCGGCTTCCACCGAGATCCATTTGGTACGGTGTCGGCTCGAGATTCACCACGACGGCCCTATCCCATCTCGGGATACCCCCGTGTTCACATGACGTGGATCGGGAGACCTATCTCGACCGCCTTCATCTCTTGGTGGATTTGCTATTTCTTATTGCCTAGCTCCCCCGCATACACCATTCGGCCTTCGGTGTTCATTATGGCGAGCCTGATCGCGCGTGGCGACAGGATTTCTTTGGCCGTGCCTGTTCTGGCCAACATTTATAGGTGCCTCCGTGGTCTGACTTCATCTCGTAGTCCTTCACAGTGCCAGGAGCTGATCCCATGGCATCTGATTAGTGGATGGCTTCATTTACACTGGTCTGGCTCATATGATCCCGGCATGGCGGTCACGCTACGAGATCGTCTACCCTTATTGAGTGACTTAGCTGGGGTGCAGCCAGCTTCATTGACTCCAGAGGCTGCTCGGTATAGATTCTTCAGGAGTCGAGACCATTTGCGCTTCTCTCGAGACAGATCAGTGGCCCGTGGGGCAGCTAGGGTTGCTGACAGGATGGTGATTGACAGCAGGGTTCCCTCTTCTGACCCTTCTAGCATCCGAGCCAGGCCTATTGACTTGGAGTACCTGATCAGTATTCGTCAGGGCTTTCTTCCTCTCAGATTGGGCGATCATATGTTCATTGAGCCCTATTCGCCACATCGATGCGCACATCAGTTTGGCTTGGATCAGGATATTCCAGCGCCTCTTCTCCGCCCTATATCACTGGCGATCGATTTGGAGGGTATCGGATGGTGCTACACTCACCTCTTCCGACTAGGCACGGGCACTCGCTACCAGATGGCATCCACCTCTAGGACTTCCACCTTCACGAGGCGTTATCAGCAGTGGTATTATGAGACCATTCGCTCTTACCGTCGTATACTCCTCCGGTGGTCGTCCGGAGTACATGTCCGCGAGATGGCCGGCCTCTATTAGATGGCACCGTTTCGCGTGATCGCAGCCTTTCCCGCCCTTGCGTCGCGAGCTGTCGACTTTCGGGGTTTAGGATACCGATTTTCTCGTGTTCCCGTTAGGACCATTCTTACAGTACACTTCATTACCCTTTAGGTTATTTCTTTTCGATAAGCCTCATCTCATTTCGACCAATTCTCTTTGATTCGAGTCGGCTTATGAGTATGATCACGCGGAGCCCGGTTCTCGGTCCCTCGTCCACGAGTAGTTGGCGTTCATTCTCATCCACATGTGAGCCACCGGCTCCAATTGCTTATGGGGAGGGATCGAGACGCGCGCCTCTCACCGTCTTCTCCATCTTCTTTTCCTTCTCCCACTCCGGTGATTTTCTTTTTTGACTCGCCTATCCTTATTCGGGCGCGCTTCATTTACATCTCTCGATTAGGGTTTATTTTTCAGCTCATGGGACATCTCCTGTGGAGGCTACCCGAGACGATACCATAGCGATTTATCGCGCGCTCGCGAGCACCGCTATTCCGGGGTTTTGCACCGACCTTGCCGTTGCGGGTTCGTGTGCTTCATTTAATACCTAGTTGCCCGCATGCACTAGTATTTTCATTCTTACATGTAGATTTTGAGACCACGAGGCCGATGACATGGCGTCTCCTCATCGCTCGGAGTCTTTCTTTTATGACGGCCCCGCTTCACCGTCGATTTTATTGGTGCCTACGGGGATGGTGACTCGTTCGATGTGGTTTTGGGGCCAGTGCTCACTCTTGCACGACCAGAGGAGGCTTCTTTAGAGTAGGGGAGTCCATTGGCTGTCGAGCCCGCAGGCGACGAGCCATTATTGATCGAGGGAGGGCCATCTCATGCCTCTTCATCTCCCAACAGGCAGCCTCTCATGGCCACGGATGGCGAGTCTCGACCGAGCGGGTTGCGGTCGACTACGACTCGAGTTGGATGAGAGCCGGGCCGAGTGGAGCGCCTATTCCACGACCCGAGAGACGGGGTTACGGCTAGCGAGGGTCTCGCCGAGCCTCATGCTTCTCCGGTACCTTACATTTCCTTTTGTCATTTGCCCGTATTTTTTTTCTTTTCCATGTATTTATGCTTTTCATTTTATTTTGTAGCCGAGTCTAGTGCACACCGCGGTCCTCCGAGGCGACCGACATCCCTATCCCTGACTCAGTCCCGCCTGTCTCAGGCGACGAGGCGATAGGTTAGATCTTCTCTTCCTTCTATTTCTTCTTTGGTTATAACAATTTGTCTAACCCATTTATTTTACTTGCAGATGTTTCATCGAGGGATGTGCAGCTCGCCTTGGCCGCGTTGGCGGATGCACTCCGGGATACCTTCTTCGGAGGCTATCCGCTAGATTTCGAGATCCTGGACTCTCTGCCCAGCGGCTTCTCTTTCGATTGGTATAGGCTGATGCGGGATACCATCGCGCCAGCTCTACTCATTGCACCTCGTCTCGAGAGCACTTTCATTTCCAGGAGGTGTGAGGAGCTGCTCAGGGCTTACCAGGATGCGAGCTCTCTCGTATATCGCACGAGTTAGAGATTCATGAGCTACGCAGCATTTGGAGGTCGCTCGACTCCGCTATCTTCACGGCTCTCTTCTTGTGCCACTCTCCGCTCCATGGGAGTCGGTGGTGGCCCGCTCGATCGCTCGTGCGGAGAGCTAGAGGACCACGATTATCGGTGGAGGGCTTCTCTCGACATTTGGCGGACGTCTCCCGGAGTTGCAGATTCATTCGAGCGCCCGGGATAGTGCCTTCGCTCAGTTCTTGGACTTCGAGGCAGCTTCGGAGGAGGATAGGCACTCCCTCCATACTCATTTAGAGACTATTAGTACTGTGCTATTAGAGTTGGAGTCCCGCTTTTTGGGCCCATAGACTGCACTTTTCATTTCTTTTTTCTCCTTTTCTTTTACCATACTTGATATAGGATGCTTTGACACTTATCATTTGGATCTCTTGTTGTGGATGATGCTTGCCTCTATTATTATTCTTTCATCGCTTCCTCTGCAGCGCGAGGAAATATTTTATTGATTTCATGCTATGCACCTCCAATCTTATTTACAAAAGCGCCCTATTACAACTGCTTCATTCTTTCGCAGTCTAAAAAGAATAAAGAAAAATCTTACAACATCCTATTACATTCATTCTATACATGTTTCTCTTTATTTATGGCAATACAAAACTCAAGTAACCGTGGTATTTTACTTGATACCGAACTCGTCCGTATTGACCTCTAGGTCGGCACAGAATAAACCCGTTTATCCCTTTATTACCGATGGATAAACTTACCGTATCAATTGGATTATGGATGCAACTGATAACACCATTTTGTGGATGCTCCTTGTATATTTAGTTGACATTTATTTGTGGAAACTCACCCACTCTCCCTCATTTGTGCACCGTTGCGTGCGAAGTGGAAACTCACCTTCACTCATCTCCACTTAATTTGTTTTTGGGGGTACTACCCTCAAACATCCATCACGCATCCCTGCGAGACAGGCTTTCATCGGGTAGGTCCGCTCTCCATGACCTGAGTCACTTCTTTAAGCGAATTACTTTATTTGACACTAAATGTCGGGCAAAAGCATAAACCCTTAGTCTGACCCCTCCATGACCTATTTTGGGATTAGAAACAGATCACCTCCTTGGGCGTGTGGTACTTTTGCGGATGAATGTACCCAACCTGGTTTTTATATTTTGGCTACCCTCAAACATCCATCACGCATCCTGCGCGAGACAAAGCTTTCATCGGGTAGGTCCGCTCTCCATGACCCGAGTCACTTCTTTAAGCGAGCCGCTTTGTTTAACATGAAATGTCGGGTACAAGCGTAAACCCTTGGTCTGACCCCTCCATGATATGTCGTGGGATTATGACACACCATTTCTTCGGGCGTGTGGTGCTTTTACGGATGAATGCGCCCAACCTGGCTTTGTATAACACTCATGGTGTCGGGGACAAAGGTGGCAACCCCTTATTGAAAAGATTTTATTATTTTTTTATTATCATTCATCATTTTTTTTTTATGAGTAGGAAAATAGGTTTTTATTATTTTACATATATATCCTTTTATTTCATTGGAAGAGAGCAGATTTTTGTTATTAGTGATACATGTTACTAATAGTACGAGAGTTATTTATTTATATGCCCTCGGAAGCGACTATTTACTAGCCACCAATTTGCTCGACCTATCCCTTGGCTTGCGCCGCGGGCGACCAATGTGAGCAACTTTCGTCATTGGGCAACAGATGGTTTGAGGGACAAACTGCAAACCCTGCCCATTTTTGTGTTTATTCTGTATCAAATGGACAAACCCAGTGGTATTTGTATTGTGAGCCCAAACACCAAAGCTCTCGCCTTACATTCTCGCGTGGTTTTGGCGTTGAATTCTCTTATTCTATATTTTTATTTTTATAGGGCTAAATGTGTTTGTGTGGCTTTTGGATTTTTGGATGTATTCTATTTACATATGCACAAGTAGAGTTTTTGGGATTTTTATGCAAAAGTGGAGGTTAGACATGGGTTTGTGTTTCGTGCACGTGTGTGTAAGCGAACACTTATTCCCTCCTTATTTATTTACAATAGATACTACTCGATTGGCCCCGCTTCGGGCTATGTGTAGTACTTCTTCAGATATCGCCCATTAATCGGTGGCATGGGTCTTTCACCTTCATGGTCTATGAGTTGGTATGCGCCGCCCCCGTATACCTTCTCAATTACATATGGCCCTTCCCAATTCGGAGAGAATTTCGGGCCGATGTGCCGGCCAATGATCGGCCTCTTGAGGACAAGAACAAGCTCCCCTTGTTGAAATGCCCGACTCGCGCCATCTTATCATATGCCCTTGCCATTTTTGCTCGATATATTTCAAGGTTCTGTGGGCTATCGATCTCTTCTCGTCCATGGCATCCAACTCGTCCGGCCTAAGTTGTTGGCATTCGTCCATGGTCATATCATTTTGCATAGCCACCCGCAATGACGGTAATTCCACCTCAAGAGGAGAACGGCTTCAACCCCAAAAGCCAAAGAATACGGGGTAGCTTGCGTAGGCGTTCGGTATGTGGTTCGATAAGCCCATAATGCCTCCCCGTAGACGATTATCCCGCCTCGTTGGTTGCGTCACGGTCTTTTTCATAATGTTGATCGGGGTTTTGTTAAAGGCTTCGGCCAGGCCGTTGGCTCTCGGGTTGTAAATGGACGAGAATCTCCAATCAATGTTAAATTGCTCCGCTAGGGCATAGACTTTAGAGCTCTTGAAAGCCGTCCCATTATCAGATATTATCCGTTGCGGTGTGCCGAATCGGTAAAGGATGTGCGTCTTGAAGAATTTAACCACATCGGATGCTTTAACTTCTTTGAGCGGAACGGCTTCAAACCCATTTTGTAAAATAATCCGTCGCCGCCGGGATGAACCTAAGTGACCTCTCGACGTCGGAGGGTCTATGGGCCCCACTATATCCGTGCCCCACATATTAAATGGCCGGGATGCTACCGTGGGGTGCAACGGGTTTGGCGCTTGATGTATAAAAGGCCGTGTATCCGGCACATGCGCACTTCTTTGCATGCTCTTCACAATCGCCCACCATCGTGGGCCAATAATACCCCATTCGCTTGATCTTCAACTTCATTTTTGGCCCAGATCGATGTGCTCGCATAGTCCGAATGAACTTCTTTCATAACCCGCCCGGCCAGGCCCCCGATACACATCTCGGCCCACAATCGATCATAAGACCTACGGTATAGCGTATTACCCACATATGCATACCGTAGTACCCGTTTTCTTAGTTGATCGGCTATCCTTTTATCCTTGGGGAGGGTGCCATGTCGGAAATATTCGATGAACGGTTGTCTCCAATCATCGTCTTCTTCGATTATCATTGTCTCTTGGCATTCCATCTTTTCTAGCCCAGTATTTTCATTATTCACATTGTCTGTCGTCTGACACAATGATAATGGTCTTCTATTGCGGACGATGATGTGGATTTCAGGCTCTGTTGGTTCACCCAACTCTTTAGCGAGTTTGGCCAACGCATCCGCTTCACCGTTCACGACCCTCGTGACCTTCTCGATGGACACGTACGGGATTTTCTTCATTAATTCCATGGCCTTTCGGTGATATTGTATTAGTTCCGCTTTAAAACTTTATATTCGCCAATTATTTGATTTATTATCATTTGTGAATCCCCAAAGATACGCACGACCTTGATCTCTAGTTCCAGTGATAGCTCTAGTCGGCGATAAGTGCCTCGTACTCGCTTCATTATTTGTGCATGGTTCGGTTAAAGCCGAGAGAATGTCGTATTATCCCGCCTTCGGGGTTACGAAGACTAGTCCTGCGCCAGCTCGCACAGTTGGGACTCCCGGGCCCGCGATTGGCTTGATCGACGAAGCACCATCAAAGTACATCTCCCATATAGGACTTCCTTCTTCAACATGTAAAGTTTCCTCGTCAGGAAAGTCGCATTTTAATGGAGAGTCATCTTGAATCGGGTGTGCAGCCAGGAAATCTGCTAGCGCCTGCCCCTTTATCGCCTTTTGCGGTGTATAGGTGATGTCGAATTCGGTAAGAATGATAGCCCACTTGGCCAGCCTCCCCGTCAACATTGGCCGAGTCATCAGATATTTGAGAGGGTCCACCTTAGATATTAAAATGATTTTGTGGGCTAGCATGTAATGCCTCAATTTCTTCACCGCGAAGATTAGGGCTAGGCAATGCTTCTCAATCGGTGAATACCCGTGTTCTGCCCCTACCATCATGCGACTTAAGTAATATAGCGCTGTGCGACCCTTTTTCGCGCGCTCCGCACCGCCGCCGGGCGATGGGTTGCGGAAGAAGGACACGGAGATCCCTCCCGAGCGTGCATCTCTTGGGTGTCGCCGATTCTCGCCGATTAGAGATATTTGGATGCACATTCGGGGGTTTTTAGTGATTGTGAGTTCTTGTAGATTCCGGTGGGCGCAAGCCCCCACCGTTAATTACCCCGGGCTACGAACCTCGAGGCACCTCCGGATCTTTGAAAGAGAGAAGCAAATAGTATAGTTAAAAGATGGTCAAGTGGTCGTCTAAGTTTATAAAACGGGGTCTACGGAAGATGAACCTACAAACGACGGCTCAGGTTCAATCCCAGGAAGACAAAACCTACAAACAGACGGTTTTATCTTATGGGGACGAACCTACAAACAGATCGGTTCAGTCCATGCCACCTCGAGATGTAACCTTACCAACAGACCAGTGTTAATCTCTTCATGGGGGCTTGAGGTGAGTCTACATACGATCGACTCGACCTCTCGTTGATCTAGAAGATAAACCTACAAACAGACGGTTCAATCTTAACTAGTCAACAACCAATCACACAAAATACAACTCGAAGCACCGAGCCGGTTGATCTTGAGGTTGGTGAATCGGAGAAGGGTGGATATGGCCCACGTATTTCTTCTCACCGATCTTCTAGATCATGAATTCGTAGCACTAAGCCGATTCATAAACCTAGGAAACACAATTGCACACAATGTCAAACATGAAGCGCTGGGCCAGTTCATCATTGAGGCATGTGTTAGTGAAGGAACCTACCTACGTAACGGTTCACATTCACTCGTTTTGTGGATGAATCTACCAACAGACCGATTCAATCTCACATTCTCGGGAAATGAGCCAGAGATAAACTCATCGACGGACGAGTTCAGTCTTGCCACTCAAATGGTCATGAATTACTTGTTCATGACACCGAGTCATTAAGATGTCACTTTGCTCGGACATCGTAATGTTCTTCTTCTTCAAAGTCGACATATCTCTCCATGCTGATGTCGTAGCTTTGGTCAATCTCCAACGAACGTCAAGATGTTCTCGTCTTGACTAGTCATTCTACATGTTGCATTACTTGTGCACAATTACTATGTTGCCCTACACCCCTTGTGTGAGCGTATTCAATCATGAGTTACTTGCTCATGGCAGCGAGTCATTAAGATGTCACCTATCTAGGACATCGTAATGTTCTTTTTCTTCAGAGTCGACATATATTTCCATGCTAGTATCGTGGCTCTGATTATTCTTCATCAAGCGTCAAGATGTTCCTGTCTCGACATACTTCTTCATGCTGCTATCAAAGCCTTATTCATCTCACGTCAAGATTTTCCTGTCTCGACGTATCTTGTTATTCTTCATCAAGTGTCAAGATGTTCTTGTCTCAACATATCTTCTCATATTGCCGTTGAAGCCTTAATCATCTCACGTCAAGATGTTCCTGTCTCGACGTATCTTCTGTCGTTGCAACTTTATTTATCTTCCGTCAAGATGTTCTCGTCTTGACTAATCGTTCTAAATGTTATAACATATGTGCAAATATTTCTACGTGGCTCTACACTCCTTATGTGAGCATATTTATTCATTTTTAAAATGCACAGAGTCTATTATAATATCTTCCATTATTATAAAGATGCATTTATTATTATTATTATTATTACTTTATTATTATTATTATTATATTATTATTATATTCTTACTACTATTATTATTTTTTTATTATTATTATTTTTTTTATTTCTTAAACTCTATTTATCTATGTAGAAAATTATTTACAAAAATAATAGGGAAAAGGGGTTAGCTATTTAACTAGATTTTTCATTTATATTTTTGGGATTTTTATAATAGCTAAAATAGTAAAATTTTATTTTTATTATTTCTAAACTCTAATTATTTTGTAGAAAATCACTTACAAAAATAATAGAAAGTAAAATGGCTATGATTTTTTATTAGTATTTTTAAAATGTTCATAATAGCTAAAGTAATAGGATTTTATTATGTAAGAATCATTTACAAAATTAAAAGGTGGTTAGCTATACTATTTTACCATTATTATTTTTATTATATATTTTTTTATTTTTAATATCTATAATAGCTAAAAAGAAATCATTACTAATATTCTATCCTATTTATTATATTATTCATTATATCTATTTTTATTATTTCTATTTACTATCTATAGAAAAATATAAGATTTTTTATTATTACTATTATTAGTTGAAAAATAGCTATAAGAGATGAAATTTATTATACTTTTACTACAACTATTATTTTTATTACATTTTATTCATCAAAAGTATATTTTTGTAGATTTGTATAGAAATAACAAAAGAAATACAATTCATATTTATCATTCTTTATTATAAAAGAAAATGCATTTTACTATTTATTACCATGGTAATATATTTTTGTATATTTTGTGCTATTTATTTTTATTATTCTTTCAGCAGAAAATATCAATATAATATCTATTATTTTTATTATTATTATTATATTTTTTATTTATCAAAGAGTATAGCTAATCTCATCATTTATTATGGTGTATCACTATCATCATTATTATTTCATGAAAAATCACTTGAAAAATCACTAAAATATATCTAGTTATTATCTATGATTTTTATTTGTATTTTTGGAATTTTTATAGTATTTAAAATGACAAGTCAAAGCTAGGTCAAATATACCAATATATGTGATGTATTTTGCTTTTAAATTGTTTTACCATGATTATATTTTTAAAACTGGAATATTATTGCACAGAAAAATAGTATGAAAAATAAGAAAATTTTAGAAACAAATTTGAGTCAATTTGGAGTTCAATAGCATTTTCAAATTATTTATTTACTCCATATTATTACTATTCTCGTTATTATTTAATTAATGGGCCTAACGGGCCGCCAGATCGCTCCAAGATCATCGCTCATCTTTCGATAGTTCTATTCTTATTTGGGCCGCTGGATATGCTTCAAGATTGGTTTGTAATAGATGGACTACCCGATCTACATCCATCTCCCTATTAATGCGACGCTTCACCTCATACGCCCGATCTCTTCAAGATTCACACACGTACGCCAATACTCGTGCCGCCGTGATTTCTCTCGACTCTTCGTCAATGCCGCCTCCAAGATTCGCGCTCTTGGTACGGCGATCGCGACCATCTTCCTCCGATCAAAGTGACCGTCCCAATATATTGCTCTCACATGTGGGAGTTATTCTACGGCGCGTCCGATTGATGATCTATGCGTGGTTCTCGTAGGCACCGTTATCAAGTTATCTCGTAGCACATTTCTGCATCGAGATGATTTCAATATCAAATTCGGTTTATTCATCGATCAATTCACACAATTTTTATGTTATATGGCATCGCCTTAGCTCCTTTAACAAGATAAAGCATGATCAATTTCTATTTGAATTCATTCAAGAAGACTCGCGTGAGCTCAAGATTATTCTGCACCGTTTGGTACCGACTCGTAATGCGTTTGTAATCAATCTATATATGATATGCAAACTATCTCAACACTTCGCATACTCTTAGACTTGCCTAAAGCGAGTTATCGATGTATAAAGCACTAATAATCCATGTATCTATACTAATCGAGTGAAATGCTCGATCTAGATCGATGCAATCGTCAAGATATGAATTATTCCAAAGGAATTAGTTAAATTCTTGAAATCAAATTTGCAAAACTCATTTAGGCGACTATGAAACTTCTCAATTATTACCTGGATATAGTTTTAAATCTCACTATTATGATAATTGCAAAAATAAAAGGGAAAAAAATTCCAATTCACTCCATTGTATATCAAGATATCAATTTCATTCGATGAATCCACCGAATTTATGCAATTAAACTTGTGAAAGAGTTGAGAGGGTTACGGAACCCTTCAATCAACTTCCATCACCAACTCAAAATGAATTACAATTCCAACTCAAATATAAAATCGGGAGGGTTACAAAAACCCTTCAACCGATCACCAATCGACCTAATTCCAATGCATTACCCTCTGTGCAAATGTTTATAACTCTCAAAGAATCAAGAAATGAAAAGAATAGATGAAAAAAAGAAAAGGAAGAATCAAATTCAGAAAAAAGAAAGAATTACACTCCAATTCTATATCAATTACATTTGTAAATGAAAATCTTACTTATCCTCGCTCTTGATGGAGATAATAAGGGTAGTCGTGCTGTTTCAACTCAAGGTGCTTGAATCTTCTTCAATTGCCAAAAACCCGATTCCAACTAATTCTTCTCTTCTCTCTCTATCTCTTTGTTCTTTATTATTTTCACTCTTCTCTATCTTCTCTCTTCCCAATTGCCTCCTTCTATTGCCGTAATGGGGTTTATATAGGCCTCTTGCTTAATTGTGATCGTTAAGTGATTAATGGCCGGATTATGGTTTCTAAGCCAATCTTAGCCCTTGCTTCAATCCTAATTAACGCCAAGATCTATTTGTGCTTCTTATCACTCAACAAACTGCCTCTAACTGATTTCATTGCGGCTGGAGTTAGTTATTCTTATTTTCCTTTTTACTCTTTTGCCACTCTCTCACATACTTCGGCCTCCCATTATTCCGTAGCTTTCTAGAACATTCTAAGCGTTCTAACATCCATCCCATACTCCTATAAATCAATCGAGTCGATGTAGAGGTTCGTTTAACACTTTAAACCCATTTTCCACTTCTAAGCCTTCAAATCGGGTCTCCATTGCCACCTCACCTTCCCTTCATCAATTCTTCTATTTGCAGCCTCTAAATTCATCATTTTAACTCTAGAACTCGATCCTTCACACTCCTATGATCAATAAGCATGCTCCATCACCACTTCTCCATTACTAATCTCGCCTCTAATGGTGATCTCGGTGGAACATCGCTTAGAGCTTCCAAAGATATCGTCTTTGCACTCAAACAAGATCGCCTAAGTAGTAGGAAGGTGTACAAGTGATCAATTTGTCTCCCGCCTCTTCACAAAGGTTAGTCCCAATTTCAATTCCGCCAATTGCTTCAACCGATTACTCATCGTTTTTCTCAATTTTCAAAATTGATCACTCATACAAGCTTTAATCCATGTTATATAGCTCGTGTGAAAGAATTTTGAAGAAAGAAGTCGTATTCAACTCTATTCAACAATGGCGCCTTCTTCTCCATCGCGCGGAAGGAAGAGGAAGAGAGGAAGAAGGGAGAGGGAGAGCCTTCCACGGTGCACATGGCGCATGTGAACCGAAGCTCCCGGGAGAGACTTGTCGAGAGGGACTCGCGCAAGGTCCAGGTTTGTTCTCACCTTTTCTCTTTTGATTTAAATTTCGCTTCTTATTCGTACGAGATCGGTTCATGATCGTTGATCCGCGCCTCTCGTCTCATTCTCTTACAAGTGGCCCCCCCCACCGCCAAGATCTTATAGATAATCAAGTCGACATGGCACACCGTGATAGGGTTAGATGTATGATTAAGCCGCGATTAGTCGCAATTATCGCCGATCGTGTCTCGTCTATGATGATGCCACATGGCACAGTGTGGTCCACCGCGTCGAATTTATCCAATAGATATACCGCCATGTGTAAATGAATAGGATTGTATCTCGCCGATGTGTATAGCCCGATGCATTGCCAAGTGTCATGTGGATGTCAAGGTGGCTCACGCGCCTGCCACGTGGCATGTTATGCGGCCCACATGTCGCTCATATCAGAAGACGGGGCCCACATGGCCGAGGTGGACCAACAGGGGAGAGCCATGTGGCACTCAGTGTTGAGGTGGACCACTCGCCGCCGCCATTTGTCATGCTCCTTGTCGGTGTGGACCACTCACGATAGCCATGTGGCTCAAGCGATGACGCGCGGCTCAAGACGCACGCCACGTGTCCGTGTCGTATCGAGCGGCCTCCTCGGGTCGTGCCACGTGGCATGTGGTGGGTTAAGTGGACCTCTCGGTGTGGTGCCATGTGGCACTAGGGTGGTGAGGTGGCCCATCGGTTGTCCGCCACGTGGCACTAAGGTGGGGCCCACCGTCGCCGACTCATACCTGTGCCTGGGGCCCACTCGCCGACATGGCCCAACGAGAGGCCGCCACGTGGCACACCCTCTCTCTTCGATTATTTTATACCTCCCGTGTTTCTTGTACCCGCTTGTACCCGTAGCCGTCGTTATCCCCAATTTGCACCCGTATCCGCCCGATCAAATCTCGCCTTTGATTAATTCATTTTTCGCCATTATTTTCCCCGAATTTATTCTCGATAGCTCCACTTATCCAAAAATCATGAAAATTTCACCAAAAATCCCTAAATTCATGATGATCATCCCTGTAATTTTTAATTCCATTTTTACCCCTCCTTCTCTGGATTAAAAATTCTTTTATTCATAAAACCCTATTATTCTTTATGAATTAATCCCCGATCTCAATTATAGCTCAATGTCTCTCGCCAATTATCTCTCTCTTGCAGAAACCACCCTAACTAAATACCAATTAGACTTATATTGATATCCATTAGGGCTTGATTTGATCAAATGCCGACTACTTATCAAGAATTAATACAAATCTAGACTTGATCAAAGTGGTTGCTCCAAACTTTGGCACTGATCGCCTTGTGAAATTGACTTTCAATCCCTTAACATGAGGGTGACTTGGTCAAAGAACCGACTACTTATCAAGAATTGACACAAATCAAAGCATTGTTAGGTGGTTGCTGCACTGCACTGTGTCACCTTGAAAGCAAAATCACATTTGGAATTTCTCATGACTAGTTGCATCAAAATGCTAGCTTGGCATTGACATCATTTCATGTAGCATAGGGATTATATCGCTTCAGCCTCCTTTCTAGGGTTAGCTTCAAAGGCAGCATTTCTAAGGTTCAATTTCGACTCTTCAATAGTCACCGAGGCGCTGGGCCCACTCGTGCTGAAAATGGTCACATGGTGACTCATTAGACAAGCTATGTTGTTAGATTCATCTACAAGGGACCGTGTGGGTCCCACTTGTCGAGAAAATATAATCAAATGGTCGACCCATCGAGATTTTCTCTCCTAAATCTCCCGAGGTCGCCCACCTCGAACGAGCAGAGGTGCGGGTATTTATATCCTCGTCTTTCACCATATTATTCCATCGTGGGATTAATGCTTAACCTCTCGTTCCGGTGGTTAGCTCTCTTAGCAAAATAAAGCTAGGTCCATATCGTGGGGTCGCTCATAGGGACCGCCATGTGGGTCCCACTTGTCGAAAAAGATATAATCACATGGTGACACCCAAGAGGTCTCCTCTCTCCCTCGATCTTCTTGGGTGTCACTCATGCCGAGTGGATAGAGAATAGCGGGGTATTTATACTCTTCACTTCATGCCCAACATTCCATCGTGGGACTAATGGATTTGTTCCGGGTTATGCAATGACTTTTCCCGATCAAATGGGCCACCTTTCCACCGCTTCTCTCTCTTATCCCCCTTTCTTATGATTCATCATTAATCATCAGTTTATTTCATTTATTCATCTATTCATCCTTGAAACTTTTCAAGGGTAAACAAAGAGCCACCCACCAAGACGAGTCTTGAACGCTCGAAAGGCTTGTCTTGGTGCATTATTCCTTATTATTCATCACTTCATTTCTCATGACGTCTTCTCTTCTTCGGTATTGTAGTTTCATCTCATGACGCCATTCCGCGTCGCCCTCGAGTCATTATCATTCTTTCTACGAGGATCCTAGCGATTGGACTCCTCTCGTCTCGCCCATCCGAGCGACTCGTCTACCCGCGAGGCGGCGGTTTATTCTTCAGGATGATCACCTCATGACATCATGCCCCTTCACCTTTAGGCGTCGTTTCTACGGCTCCTTTGACACATCTCCGGGCAAGGAGATTATAGACGGGGAGGCTTACGGATGGACCATCGCCCTTTCATCACTCCCTTAGAGTGCCATGGATATCGCCAGAGAGGACCCGATACGTGCTCATGCGGGAGGGGACTCGCTCGTCAAAGCGAGCCGGGATATATGACTCGGTTTTCTTGTCGATGTTTCATTATCATATCGACACACCCCGGCTACGGCCTTTTGTGAGAGGTGGAACTATTCCACTAATACTCGTTCATCGATGATCGGAGCCGACTCCGACCCTCCTAGAGATACAAAGAGCTGACCGGCCGCCGATCTTCGGCCATTTCTATGACGAGTTCATGGTCTCGCCCGCCGACTCGGGGACTTCACTCGATTCCCGCCTTCTTTGCATAGGATTTACGAGATTTACCATCATCTACGGAGGGGCATCCCGAGTTCCGTTCGTACATCGGATCGCCTATTTCACCGATCGGTCCACACTCGCCTA
Organism: Schoenoplectus tabernaemontani; assembly: GCA_037127355.1. Lineage (NCBI taxonomy): Eukaryota > Viridiplantae > Streptophyta > Magnoliopsida > Poales > Cyperaceae > Schoenoplectus > Schoenoplectus tabernaemontani. Next base: position 7,865,524 of record CM073753.1, read on the forward strand.
CGGTCCGGCTTCCACCGAGATCCATTTGGTGTGTCGGCTCGAGATTCATCATGATGGCCCTATCCCATCTCAGATACCCCGTGCTCACATGACGTGGATCGGGAGACTTATCCGACCGCCTTCATCTCTTGGTGGATTTGCTATTTCTTATTACCTAGCTCCCCCGCATACACCATTCGCCTTCGTGTTCATTATGGCGAGCCCGATCGCGCGTGGCGACAGGATTTCTTTGGCCGTGCCTCGTACCGGCCAACATTTACGATGCCTTCGCGGTCCGACTTCATCTCGTAGTCCTTCACAGCGCCGTGAGCCGATCCCGTGGCATCCGATTAGCGGATGGCTCCATTTGCATCGTCCGGCTCATATGATCCCGCATGGCGGTTACGCTACGAGATCGTCTACCCTCATCGAGTGACTTGGGTCGGGGTGCAGCCGCCTTCATCGACTCCGAGGTCGCCCGCATAGATTCTTCAGAGTCGAGACCATCCGCGCTTCTCTCGAGACGATCGGTGGCCCGTGGGGCGCCTAGGGTTGTCGACGACAGGATGGTGGTCGACAAGCAGGTCCCCTCTTCGACTCTTCTAGCATTCGAGCGTGCCTATCGATCCGGAGTACCCGATCGCATTCGTCGTGGCTTTCTTCCTCTCGATCGGGCGATCATATGTTCATCGAGCCCTATTCGCCACACCGATGCGCACATCGCTTTGGCTTGGATCAGATATTCCAAAGATCTCTTCTCCGCCCGTATCACCGGCGCCGATTTAGAGGGTATCGGATGGTGCTACACTCACCTCTTCCGACCGGGCACGGCACTCGCTATCGATGGTATCCACCTCTAGGACTTCCACCTTCACGAGGCGTTATCGCAAAGTGGTATTATGAGACCATTCGCTCTTACTGGGCCGTATACTCCTCCGTAGTCGTCCGGAGTACATGTCCGCGAGATGGCCGCCTCTATTAGATGGCACCGTTTCGCGTGATCGCAGCCTTTCCCGCCTCGTCGCAGAGCCCGTCGACTTTCGTGGTTTAGACAAGCCGATTTTCTCGTGTTCCCGTTAGGACCATTCTTACTGTGTACACTTCATTATCCCTTTAGGTTATTTTCTTTTGATAAGCCCTATCTCATTTCAACCAATTCTCTTTTGATTCGTAGTTGGCTTACGAGTATGATCACGCGGAGCCCGGTTCTCGGTCCCTCGTCCACGAGTAGTTGACGTTCATTCTCGCCACACGTCGAGCCACCCGCTCCGCCTACCATGGGGAGAGATCGAGACGGCGCCTCTCCCGTCTTCTCCATCTTCTTTTCCTTCTCCCACTCCGGTGATTTTCTTTATCGCTCGCCTATCCTTATTCGGCGCACTTCATTTATATTTCGATTGGGTTTATTTTTTAGCTCATGGGACATCTCCGTGGAGGCTACCCGAGACGATATCGTAGCAGATTTATCGGCGCTGCGAGCACCGTTATTCCAGGGTTTTGCACCGACCTTGCCGTCGCAGTTCGTGTGCTTCATTTAATACCTAGTTGCCAAAGCATGCACTAGTATTTTCATTCTTACATGTATATTTTACTGATTCTCGAGGCCGATGACATGGCATCTCCACACCGTTCGAGCCTTTCTTTCATGACGGTCCCGCTTCACCGTCGATTTTATTGGTGCCTCACCGGGATGGTGACTCGTTCGATGTGGTTTTGGGGCCGTGCTCACTCTTGCACGACCGCAGGAGGCTTCTTTAGAGCAGGGGAGTCCGTTGGGTCGTCGTGCCCGCGGCGACGAGCCATTATTGATTGAGGAGGGCCATCTCATGCTTCTTCATCTCCCGACGGCACCTCTCATGGCCACAGATGGCGAGTCTCGACCGAGCGGGTTGCGTCGATTATGACTCGGAGTTGGATGAGAGTTGGGCCGGTGGAGCAGCCTATTCCACACCCCGAGACAGAGGTTCCGGTTAGCGAGGGTCTCGCCGAGCCTCATGCTTCTTCCGTACTTTATATTTCCTTTATCATTTACCCGTATTTTACTTTTCATGTACTTATACTTCTTCATTTTATTTTGTAGCCGGTCTAGTGCACCTATGGGTCCTCCCGAGGCGACCGACATCCCTATCCCTCGACTCTCACCCGCCCTGTCTCAAAGCGATGAGGCGATAGGTTAGATCTTTTCTTCTTTCTATTTCTTCTTAGGTTATAACAATTTGTCTAACCCATTTATTTTACTTGCAGATGTTTCATCGAGGGATGTGCAGCTCGCCTTGGCCGCGTTGGCGGATGCACTCCGGGATACTTTCTTCGGAGGCTATCCGCTAGATTTCGAGGTCTTGGACTCTCTGCCCAGCGGTTTCTCTTTTGACTGGTATGGGCTGATGCGGGATACCATCGCACCGGCTCTACTCATTGCACCTCGTCTCGAGAGCACTTTCATTTCTAGGAGGTGTGAGGAGTCGCTCGTGGCTTACCAGATGCGAGCTCTCTCGTATATCGCACGAGTTGGAGATTCACGAGCTACGCAGCATTTGGAGGCCGCTCGACTCCACTACCTTCGCCGCTCTCTTCTTGTGCCACTCTCCGCTCTATGGGAGTCGGTGGTGGGCCCGCTCGATCGCTCGTGCAGAGCTAGAGGACCCGCGTCATCGGTGGAGGGCTTCTCCCGACATCTAGCGGGACGTCTCCCGTAGCGCGCAGATTCACACGAGCGTCGGGATAGTGCCTTCACTCGCTTGGACTTCGAGGCAGCTTCGGAGGAGGATAGGCACTCCCTCCATACTCATTTAGAGACTATTAGTACTGTGCTATTAGAGTTGGAGTCCCGCTTTTTGGGCCCATAGACTGCACTTTCATTTTTTTCTTTTCTCCTTTTCTTTTGCTGTACTTGATATAGGATGCATTGACATTTATCATTTTGATCTCTTGTTGTGGATGATGCTTGCCTTTATTATTATCCTTTCGTCGCTTCCTCTGCAGCGCGAGGAAGTATTCTATTGATTTCATGTTGTGCACCTCCAATCTTATTTGCAAAAGCGCCTATTACAATCGCTTTTTCGCAGTTGCCTAAAATAAAAGGAAAATCTTACAACATCCTATTACATTGATTCTATACATCATTTCTCTTTATTTATGGCAATACAAAACTCAAGTAACCGTGGTATTTTACGGATACCGAACCGTCTGTATTGACCTCTAGGTCGGTACATGAATAAACCCGTTTATCCCTTTATTACCGATGGATAAACTTACCGTATCAATTGGATTATGGATGCAATTGATAACACCATTTTGTGGATGCTCCTTGTATATTTAGTTGACGTTTATTTGTGGAAGCTCACCCACTCTCCCTCATTTGTGCACCGTTGCGTGCGAAGTGGAAATCACATTCACTCATCTCCACTCAATTTGTTTTGTGGGGTACTACCCTCAAACATCCATCACGCATCCCTCGCGAGACAAAGCTTTCATCGGGTAGGTCCGCTCTCCATGACCTCGAGTCACTTCTTTAAGCGAGCGCTTTGTTTAACATGAAATGTCGGGTACAAGCGTAAACCCTTGATCCGACCCCTCCATGATATGTCGTGGGATTATGACACACCATTTCTTCGGGCGTGTGGTGCTTTTACGGATGAATGCACCCAACCTGGCTTTGTATAACACTCGTGGTGTCGGGGACAAAGGTGGCAACCCCTTATTGAAAATGTTTTATTATTTTTATTTTTTTTTATTTTTTTTTATTTTTATGAGCAGGAAAGTAGGTTTTTATTGTTTTACATATATATCCTTTTATTTTATCAGAAGAGGGCAAATTTTGTTATTAGTGATACATGCTACTAATAATACGAGAGTTATTTATTTACATGCCCTCAGAAGTGACTATTTGCTAGCCACCAATTTGCTCGACCTATCCCTTGGTTCGCGCGCGGCGACCAATATGAGCAACTTTCGTCATTGGGCAAATGATAGTTTGAGGGACAACCGCAAACCCCGCCCATTTTTGTGTTTATTCTCGTATCAAATGGACAAACCCAAAGTGGTATTTGTATTATGAGCCCAAACACCAAAGCTCTCGCCTTACATTCTCGCGTGGTTTTGGCGTTGTATTCCCTTATTCTATTTTTTATTTTGTTATAGGGCTAAATGTATTTGTGTGGTTTTGGATTTTTAGATGCATTCTATTTACGTATGCACAAGTAGGGTTTTTGTGATTTTTATGCAAAAGTGGAGGTTAGACATGGGTTTGTGTTTCGTGCACGTGTGTGTAAGCGAACACTTATTCCCTCCTTATTTATTTACAATAGATACTACTCGGTTGGCCCCTCTCTGGGCTAGGTGTAGTACTTCTTCAGATATCGCCCATTAATCGGTGGCATGGGCCTTTCACCTTCATGGTCTATGAGTTGGTATGCGCCGCCCCCGTATACCTTCTCAATTACGTATGGCCCTTCCCAGTTCGGAGAGAATTTTGGGCCGATGTGCCGGCCAATGATCGGCCTCTTGAGGACAAGAACAAGCTCCCCTTGTTGAAATGCCCTGACTCGCGCCATCTTATCATATGCCCTTGCCATTTTTGCCTGATATATTTCAAGGTTCTGCTGGGCTATCAATCTCTTTTCGTCCATGGCATCCAACTCGTCCAGTCTAAGTTGCCTGGCATTCGTCCATGGTCATATCATTTTGCATGCCACCCGCAATGACGGTAATTCCACCTCAAGAGGAGAACGGCTTCAACCCCAAAAGCCAAAGAATACGGGGTAGCTTGCGTAGGCGTTCGGTACGTAGTTCGGTAAGCCCATAATGCCTCCCGTAGACGATTATCCCGCCTCGTTGGTTGCCGTCCACGGTCTTTTTCATAATGTTGATCGTGGTTTTGTTAAAGGCTTCGCCTGTGCCATTGGCTCTCGGATTATAAATGGACGAGAATCTCCAATCAATATTAAATTGCTCCGCCAGGGCATAGACTTTGGAACTCTTGAAGGCCGTCCCGTTATCGGATATTATCCGTTGTGGTGTGCCGAATCGGTATAGGATGTGCGTCTTGAAGAACTTAACCACATCGGACGCTTTAACTTCTTTGAGTGGGATGGCTTCAGCCCATTTTGTAAAGTAATCTGTCGCCGCCAGGATAAACCGGTGACCTCTCGACGTCGGAGGGTCTATGGGCCCCACTATATCTGTGCCCCACATATTAAATGGCCAGGATGCTACCGTGGGGTGCAACGGGTTTGGCGCTTGATGTATAAAAGGGCCGTGTATCCGGCACATGCGCACTTCTTTGCGTGCTCTTCACAATCGCCCACCATCGGGCCAATAATACCCCATTCGCTTGATCTTCAACTTCATTTTTGGCCCAGACCGATGTGCTCGCATAGTCCGAATGAACTTCTTTCATAACCCGCCCGCTTCAGCCCCGATACACATCTCACCATAATCGATCATAAGACCTACGGTATAGCGTATTACCCACATATGCATACCGTAGTACCCGCTTTCTTAGTTGATCGCCTATCCTTTTATCCTGGGGAGGGTGCCATGCCGGAAATATTCGATGAATGGTTGTCTCCAATCATCGTCTTCGATTATCATTGTTTCTTGGCATTCTATCCTTCCTAGCCCAAAGCATTTTCATTACTCACATCATCTCGTTGTTTGACACAATGATAATGGCCTCCTATTGCGGACGATGATGTGGATTTCCGGCTCTGTTGGTTCTCCCAGCTCCTTGGCGAGTTTGGCCAACGCATCTGCTTCACCGTTCACAGCCCTCGTGACCTTTTCGATGGACACGTACGGGATTTTCTTCATTAATTCCATGGCTTTTCGGTGATATTGTATTAGTTCCGGCTTCAAGACCTTGTATTCGCCAATTATTTGATTTATTATCAGTTGTGAATCCCCAAAGATGCGCACTGCCTTGATCTCTAGTTCCAGTGATAGCTCTAGTCCGGCGATGAGTGCTCTCATACTCGCTTCATTATTTGTACATGGTTCGGTTAAAGCCGAGAATGCCGTATTATCCCGCCTTCCGGGTTACGAAGACTAGTCCGCGCCGCTCGCACATTGGGACTCCCGGCCCGCGATCGGCTTGATTGAAGAAGCACCATCAAAGTACATCTCCCATATAGGACTTCCTTCTTCAATATGTAGAGTTTCCTCGTCGGGGAAAGTCGCATTTTAATGGGGAGTCATCTTGGATCGGGTGTGCGACAGAAATCTGCTAGCGCCGCCCCTTTATCGCCTTTTGCGGTGTATAGGTGATGTCGAACTCGGTAAGAATGATAGCCCACTTGGCCAGCCTCCCCGTTAGCATTGGCCGAGTCATCAGATATTTGAGAGGGTCCACCTTGGATATTAATATGATTTTGTGGGCTAGCATGTAATGCCTCAATTTCTTCACCGCGAAGATTAGGGCTAGGCAATGCTTCTCGATCGGTGAATACCCGTGTTCTGGCCCCACCATCATGCGACTTAAGTAATATAGCGCATTTTGGTTACCATCCTGGTTTTCTTGGGCCAATAGGGCTCCCAAGGATCCATCTAGGCGGTCGTATATAGGATAAGTTCCTTCCGGTATGGGCGCCGCCAACACCGGAGGGTTGAGTAGATATGCCTTGATTTCTTCAAAGGCTCGTTGGCACTCGCCATCCCATTTAAACGGGATATTCTTCTTAGTCAGCCGGGTGAAGGGTTGGATTTTACCCGATAGGTTGGTTATAAACCGCCTAATGTACGCCAATTGCCCTTGCAAAGATCGCAATTGTTTTAAATTCTTTGGCGGGGATAATTCAGTTATTGCTTTGATTTTGCCCGGGTCTATCTCAATGCCCCTGTGGCGTACCACAAACCCCAGAAATTTACCAGATGATACCATAAATGCGCATTTCAACGGTTCAATTTGAGCGCATGTTCTCTCAGGCGGGTTGAAAACGACCTCAAGATATTGGAGGTGTTCTTCATATGACATGGCTTTGACAACCAGATCATCCACATAGCATTCAACTATCTTGTGGATTAAATCGTCGAATATTTTCGTCATCGCCCGTTGGTAGGTGGCACCTGCATTTTTCAGCCCAAACGGCATGACTTTGTAACAATATATGCCAATCGGCGTGCGGAATGCCGTATGCCTCTCATCTTCCGGCGCCATCTTGATTTGATTATAGCCCGCATAACCGTCCATGAAGGAGAAGACTTCATAGGAGGATGTATGGTCAATTATAATTTCAGTCACTGGGAGCGGGAAATCATCTTTAGGGCACGCCTTATTCAAGTCCCGAAAGTCCACGCAAATGCGGATTTGCCCATTTTTCTTCTTAACCGGGACAATGCTAGCCACCCATTCTGGCGTCTCTTCTTCCCGTATGAATCCGGCGTCGATGAGCTTCTTTGTCTCTTCCACGACCTTCTCTTCGAGTTCTATTCTCATTCGCCTCGGCGCTTGCTTAATCGGCTTGAAGGTTGGATCGATTTTTAAGTAATGGACTGCCACGTTGGGATCTAATCCAGGCATTTCTTTATAACTCCAAGCGAAGCAGTCCATGTAGCTTTTAAGGAATGTCTTCAACCTGTCAGCCACCTCTTCTGGCAACGACGCGCTTATGAAAGTTGGTCGTGGGTCTTCTTCCGTCCCCAGCATTAATTTCAGCTAACTCATCGACCGTATTAGGCTCCTTTTCTAGTTGTTTCAAAGCATTTTTCAGACCGGGTATTGTCCTCTTCGTTTTATCATCTGGCATTTCGACAGAAGTCATGCAACAGCTTTCTTCCATACGGTAGCCGTTGAGAGACCCTTCAAAACATGCTGCGTTATCGCAGTCATACCCTAACCCCCGGGTATATTTTATTTTACCGTCCAGGCTCAGGACTTTATTCTGGCCGCCATTCCAGAGTTCATCAAAGCGCTTGGCCTCGGCCTTGGATATGTCTCTCAGACATTTTGCCCTTTTTGCCAATTTATATAGCTCCTTTCCAAAGGGATGAGATGCAGCGTCATCGCTCGTTGCATTCTCTGACTCTTGTTCTATCACCCACTTCTTCCAAGTGTTGTGATCGGGATTCTTCGTAGACGGGTTGAATCGCTCCGATAGAAAATTATAGCCTTGTGGATGATAGTTTTCCCTTTAATGCGCTCTACCTTTGCTTCGCACAACAAAGGTCTTTAGGGTTTGGATGTGGTTCACCTCCCTTGGTATGAGGTCTTTGAAATGCCTTTCGGGAACCACGGTGATCTCTAGCGCCGCCATCTCTTCTTCTATCTCAACGTTCATGACCGAATTGGAGCGGTAGATTTCACGATAGGCTTACTTCTCGCAACCTTAGGTTTGCTAGGTATGGGAGTGTGCGAGATCGTATAAGCCACCCCTTTGCCCTTATTATTCGGGTTATGCGGAGCTAGGGTCTTGTTGAAAACTCTTCGGGAGTTGGATCGTCCCGTTTCTATGCCCTTCTTCTATAAGGTCCTTGAATACCCAACACTCTTCAATAGTATGGCCCAATATGCGATGATAAGGGCGTAATTCGCCTTCGCCGCTCTTTCTATGTCGGCGGGTCTTTACAAACGGAAGTGTTAATCCGTTCTTTAGGGCTCGTTCAAATATCCGAGCCGTTTTATTTCTCGAAAAGAGTATGGTTTACTCTTCTTGACCTTGAGAGTTTGCATGACGGTCGTTGCTTAGCTTTCGTTTCTTCCCCTTTTGATTCATCTACTATGACAATTACCCGTTTGCCGCTATCGGGTGCTTGTTTTTCGGGGGTCCCGGAACGGGGTTCGCTCGTCACCTCCTTGAGTAGCTCGGAGTTATAGATCACGGTTTGCAGGTTTTCAATCATTACCATGATTTCATTGTGTTGCGTCTTGATATCCTGCATCACTTCCCATTGTTCAGACACCTCCCTTCTATTATTTTCAACTTGGTGCCTTATTTCATCGATCGCATTCCGACGCGACCTTCGAAATTTTCCCGCCATGAGCGTTCTTCATTTATAGGCCTCGCCTAACCGGTTATCCCTTCCGCTACGGTCCGCGTTGATCATATATGACTCCTCACTTTCATTATCCTGTTTCGGGCCCTTTATATGGCTTTTTGAGGATGTGATAGATGATCTCTTCGTCGATTCTTCTTCCTGGGTTGACGATCATGGCCGATTCTTCTCCTGAGGTGATGTCGCCCGAGTTATCAGAATCTTCGGAGTCTTCTCCTGAAGTTGTTCCTGTGATCTGAATTTGAGGGGTGTTGGTAGGTTTAAAGTTGAAAATGACCTCCTCCTCAGAATCACTTGACTTGATTTCGCTCGGCTTTATTTGGGCCTTATACGCAGCCACCTGTTTGAAGCGGAAGGTTGCTTCTTCACCCGACTTTCTTCCGGGTCTTTGGGCTCGAACACCTCGGGGTTTAATATTAAATTTGACCTCTTCTTCTTCTCCAGACGAGGTATCAAATTTAGGGCCTTTGTTGAAGGGTTTCTGACCTGCTTTAGTTATAGGCCGGCTCGGCGCCACGGCGGATTTAGGCAGAAAATATCTGGGCGTCATTGAATTTAATCTCATGCACCCCGAATGGCTTGACATCTCCATCAATTCTCTTTTGCTTACCATTCTCAATATATTTCTGCATTGGTGCAGAGTAGTAGGTATGACCGATTCTTTGTGAAGCCACGGCGACCCAAAGAATGCCCGATAAGAGGTTTCAGCGTCAATGACATAGAATTTAGTAGGCGCTCTTAGGCTTCCGCATTGCGGTGTTCGAGTTATAGCTCCCTGTGGCCTTTTGGGAGTTTTGATTGAAGCCATGAATGATCACCTTTTCGTCGGATAGGTTCTTCACATCTAAGGTGATGGTCTTCGTGGTTTTGAGCGCATGATATTGATCGAAGACCCCGCGTCAACCGGGATGCGACCAACCTTTGCCCTCCACAGGTTTCCGTAATGTACAACGGGCGGTGGTCGTCGACGGTGCCTATTAGGAGGTCGTCGTCGTGAAATTTATACAGGCGGCCCGCTTGGCGTGAATAGGGCCTCCCGCATATTTTGCTCGATGAAATATGACTTGTACTTTCGGGATCTTGCAAGGCTTGGATTAATACCTCCCTTAGGTCCGTGACATCATCAATGCGTCGAATATGCTTAATAATGCTCGGGATCTTACGCAGATGTGCCAACACATTGTATTCTTCGCCCGTCGACCGGTCTTTTCTCGGGTTCTTGCTTAGGTTCTCGACCTCTTTACCTTTATTCAGGGCCTTATCTTTTCCCTTATCGGAATCCTTGGGAGCCTGTCTCTCAGGTACGTAAGTCCCGGACCGGAGCACGGCTTTGCACTCTTCATTCTTGGTCCCAGAGGTGCTTGCTTCTCCTTCGTTATTCGGGAAGAACATCTCCTCTAATGTTGGCATATCTTTGTCATGAGAAGAATATACCATATTGCACGAAGCACCCCAGATCTCTTCGCTTTCTTCTTTATTTATTTCTTCATCCACATTTTCTTTCTTTTGACCCAGGGTTAGCTTCTCCCGTCTTCTTTGGAGATGAAGTGTTGGAGGGTAATCGCCTCGGGAACTGCCCTGCTCGTATTCTTCAATTTTGTTCTTTTTGGACTTACTGTTTCTATGCTTCTTTTTCTTCTTAATAACCTGGTCTTGGCTCTGGTCCACCTTATAATATACCCTGGGTTTCGGCGGGACCACTGGCGTGATATCGTCTTTCCATTTCATGCCAGGTTCTTTCTTGAGAGCTTTAAGCATTTTAATCGATTTCTTCGATAGGTGCGTAGTCCATTGCTCCTCTTGATCTTCGCTTAGCCGGCCCGGACTTTCTCTTCCTCATGAGAGATCGTATTGGCTCTGTTCATGGGCCGATGGGCTTTGCAAGAACCCTTTAGGTAAAGTAATTTCACCGTTTTTATACGCCTTCTCGACCCAATCTTTGAAGACCCAGCAATCTTCAATCGAGTGCCCTATTATTCTGTGGTATGGGCAAAAGTTGGGTTCATCCGATTTATCGGCATCTTCCGGGCGTTTACTGGCCGGCAGGGTTAGGCCATTCTTCAGTGCCCCTCTGAAGATTTGGGCAACTTTATCTTTCCTGAAGGAGTACGGTTTAGATTTCTTTTGTTTAAGGGATTCAAAACTCCGTGAACTCCCTCCGGATTGGGCCCGGGTCCCTTATTATAATTGTTGCCATTTGTGCCATCGCCGCCTTGGTGTCTCGCGTTGGCAACCATCTTATCTTTCAACGAGGTGAATGCCACTTTGGTTTCAGCTCGGCCCTCGTTGCGCCTATTATTCATAAAGCTTGGCACGGTATGCGGTGACATCCTTTCCATGTTGGATACCGATCCGAGCAAGTCTTTAAATGTGTTGACCTTTGTCACACCAAGAAGCATGCCCATCCACCCGTCAATGTTCTTCATGATTAGGTTGACGGCCTCATCTTCGGTTAATGTGCGGTCGCATTTGATGCCGAGGTTCCGCCATCTATTGATAAAATCGTCATTGACTCCCCTTTCTTGGGTTTAGTGCTTGCAGACGGCTATGTTTATTTTGTCGATACCATGACAAATCGTGCCCCGAACGAGTCCGCCATCTCGTCCCAGTCCCGATGTCGTTGTTTTCCAGTGAATAGTACCATTGGAAGGCGGTTCCCACTAAGCTCGAGGGAATTGTCTTAACAACAAGCAGCATCATTGCCGCCCGTGTCGCGCACGAGGCTACAAAGTGGGCTGTGTGTTGTTCGGGGTTGTGTCTTTATTGCCTTCCCCGAGAAGGTCCCGAAGCGGGGATCACATACCCTTTAGGATATTCTTCTAAGTCGTATATGGCGGTGGTATGGATGTCCACGCTTTTAACGGGAGGGATAGCGTATCCACCTCCGCCTATTTGCATTTGTCGGGCAATCATGGCTTGAATCTCTTTCCGGGATATTCCCGTTGGTTCACCCTCCACTTCTATGGTTCTATGTGGATGGGGTTTAGAATCGATGGGTTGTTTTTCTTTATGATTGCTCTTGTACCGTGGACCCCTTTTCGACGGGAGCTACCACTTTGAAATTGGCGTCTTGTGATTCTTGCAATGACTTGACCGCCTTAATCAATTCTTCATTTTGTTTCAAAGATGGTAGCGATTAGTTCCCGTTGCCTAATCGCTCTTCGTCCCGTGCCTCGATGTGGCCTTTTAGTATTTCAATTTCATCGATAGGCACTTCGGGACGTGTTTCAACGTCATCTTCATTATCGAAGAAGTCGGGTTTTCGTTGTGGTCTTCCCCTTCCCTCGCTATTGCCCTCGGGATTGACTCTCTTGGGAGGTCTCCTTTTCTACCATTATTTTTATTGGTATTGGTGACGTGAGCTTGATTAAAGGGGGACCGGTCATCCCGGGTCATATTCACCTCAAAGACGTTGTGTGGATCGTATCGTAGCTTATGCCGATGGTGTTGACCGAGAAGTGCTCTTCATAGCGAGCGTTCTTCTTCTTCTTCTTTTTGTTTGGTCGGGGCGTTAGTTACTTTCAAACTATTGAGTGGTATTCTCGAGCCTAATCTACCGAACACACTCTTTTGACCTAAGCGGTTGAATACGCTCTCGGACGGAGCGTTGGACTGCCGCCGCCTTGTTGGGTGGGCTTGAGATTGGGACCTTGTTGGTCGGGAACCCTTTGGGACCCACACCGCCGGGTGCTAGGTGTTGCCTTTAATGTAAACCTCCAGGGTTCGGAGTGGAGATAATGGCTTGCGGCCGAGCCATGTCTTGAGAGTGATTGGGGCGGGAGACGTATTGTCTCGACCTAGCGTTTTTGACGCTCTTCCTCTCGTTTGAGGGCCCCGCGAGCCTTGTAGATGGCTTCGCAGGGCTTCGAGACTTATCTGGCGCGCGCCGAGGCCTTTGAGATGGGCGAGGTGTGGGCTTAGGCACCTCCCATGCCTCGGCGGAGCCGGCCTCGCGGCCGAGTTCTTGGCCACTATGCGAGAGAGCCGTGAATTTGTTAGAGATCGGGATAGCCGGCCTAGCCACCGGTGGTTTCGTATGCATCCGTGGCCCTCTTCCCGGACGCTTGAGAGTTGCGGGTAGTTTGGGCCGCGCCGTTGGGGTCGTCTTCTTAGACGGTCGCCTTCTCCTCTTTGGGGAGGTAGTAGGAGAGGCCATGACGTTATTTGAGATCCCCTTGGGAGTCAGGGTGATCGAGTCCTCCTCCTCGTCCGGGATGGAGATCCGGACGGTTGCGGGAGTGATCGTGGCCACTGGAGCTGGGCCGTAGATGGTGAGTTCCTGCGGGATGGTCCCGAAGAACATGAACAATTTGCCCTCTGGGCTCTTTGCAGGAGTGACAATGTAGGGAGCGAGGTTGAAGTTTCCAAAGTATGCCATTTCCTGCAAAAACAAAAACACTTGAAAATTATTAGTCATTTTAGCACATAGAAGACCACTTGTATCTCTTAAGTATTCTATTTGCCTCTCTCTTTCAGAGATAAGAGGAGAATCTAGGTCCCACCGGGCGTGCCAGATCCCGTGCGACCCTTTTTTTCGCGCGCTCCGCACCGCCGCCGGCGATGGGTTGCGGAAGAAGGACACGGAGATCCCTCCCGAGCGTGCATCTCGCCGGGTGTCGGCCGATTCCGCCGATTAGAGATATTTGGATGCACATTCGGGGGTTTTTAGTGATTGTGAGTTCTTGTAGATTCCGGCGGGCGCAAGCCCCCACCGTTAATTACCCCGGGCTACGAACCTCGAGGCACCTCTCGGATCTTTGAAAGAGAGAAGCAAATAGTATAGTTAAAAGATGGTCAAGTGGTCGTCTAAGTTTATAAAACGGGGTCTACGGAAGATGAACCTACAAACAGACGGTTCAATCTAGGGAAGACAAAACCTACAAACAGATCGGTTTTATCTTATGGGGACGAACCTACAAACAGATCGGTTCAGTCCATGCCACCTCGAGATGTAACCTTACCAATGCACAGTTAATCTCTTCATAGGGGGCTTGAGGTGAGTCTACATACGACCGACTCGACCTCCGTTGATCTAGAAGATAAACCTACAAACAGACCGGTTCAATCTTAACTAGTCAACAACCAATCACACAAAATACAACTCGAAGCACCGAGCCGGTTGATCTTGAGGTTGGTGAATCGGAGAAGGGTGGATATGGCCCACGTATTTCTTCTCACCGATCTTCTAGATCATGAATTCGTAGCACTAAGCCGATTCATAAACCTAGGAAACACAATTGCACACAATGTCAAACATGAAGCGCCGGGCCGTTCAATCATCGAGGCATGTGTTAGTGAAGGAACCTACCTACGTAACGGTTCACATTCACTGTTTTGTGGATGAATCTACCAACGACCGATTCAATCTCACATTCTCGGGAAATGAGCCGGGAGATAAACTCATCGACGGACGAGTTCATCTTGCTACTCAAATGGTCATGAATTACTTGTTCATGACACCGAGTCATTAAGATGTCACTTTGCTCGGACATCGTAATGTTCTTCTTCTTCAAAGTCGACATATCTCTCCATGCTGATGTCGTAGCTTTGGTCAATCTCCAACGAACGTCAAGATGTTCTCGTCTTGACTAGTCATTCTACATGTTGCATTACTTGTGCAAATTACTATGTTGCCCTACACCCCTTGTGTGAGCGTATTCAATCATGAGTTACTTGCTCATGGCAGCGAGTCATTAAGATGTCACCTATCTAGGACATCGTAATGTTCTTTTTCTTCAGAGTCGACATATATTTCCATGCTAGTATCGTGGCTCTGATTATTCTTCATCAAGCGTCAAGATGTTCCTGTCTCGACATACTTCTTCATGCTGCTATCAAAGCCTTATTCATCTCACGTCAAGATTTTCCTGTCTCGACGTATCTTGTTATTCTTCATCAAGTGTCAAGATGTTCTTGTCTCAACATATCTTCTCATATTCTTTGTTGAAGCCTTAATCATCTCACGTCAAGATGTTCTGTCTCGACGTATCTTCTCGTCGTTGCAACTTTATTTATCTTCCGTCAAGATGTTCTCGTCTTGACTAATCGTTCTAAATGTTATAACATATGTGCAAATATTTCTACGTGGCTCTACACTCCTTATGTGAGCATATTTATTCATTTTAAAATGCACAAAGTCTATTATAATATCTTCCATTATTATAAAGATGCATTTATTATTATTATTATTATTACTTTATTATTATTATTATTATATTATTATTATATTCTTACTACTATTATTATTTTTTTATTATTATTATTTTTTTTATTTCTTAAACTCTATTTATCTATGTAGAAAATTATTTACAAAAATAATAGGGAAAAGGGGTTAGCTATTTAACTAGATTTTTCATTTATATTTTTGGGATTTTTATAATAGCTAAAATAGTAAAATTTTATTTTTATTATTTCTAAACTCTAATTATTTTGTAGAAAATCACTTACAAAAATAATAGAAAGTAAAATGGCTATGATTTTTATTAGTATTTTTAAAATGTTCATAATAGCTAAAGTAATAGGATTTTATTATGTAAGAATCATTTACAAAATTAAAAGGTGGTTAGCTATACTATTTTACCATTATTATTTTTATTATATTTTTTTTTATTTTTAATATCTATAATAGCTAAAAAGAAATCATTACTAATATTCTATCCTATTTATTATATTATTCATTATATCTATTTTTATTATTTCTATTTACTATCTATAGAAAAATATAAGATTTTTTATTATTACTATTATTAGTTGAAAAATAGCTATAAGAGATGAAATTTATTATACTTTTACTACAACTATTATTTTTATTACATTTTATTCATCAAAAGTATATTTTTGTAGATTTGTATAGAAATAACAAAAGAAATACAATTCATATTTATCATTCTTTATTATAAAAGAAAATGCATTTTACTATTTATTACCATGGTAATATATTTTTGTATATTTTGTGCTATTTATTTTTATTATTCTTTTACAGAAAATATCAATATAATATCTATTATTTTTATTATTATTATTATATTTTTTATTTATCAAAGAGTATAGCTAATCTCATCATTTATTATGGTGTATCACTATCATCATTATTATTTCATGAAAAATCACTTGAAAAATCACTAAAATATATCTAGTTATTATCTATGATTTTTATTTGTATTTTTGGAATTTTTATAGTATTTAAAATGACAAGTCAAAGCTAGGTCAAATATACCAATATATGTGATGTATTTTGCTTTTAAATTGTTTTACCATGATTATATTTTTAAAACTGGAATATTATTGCACAGAAAAATAGTATGAAAAATAAGAAAATTTTAGAAACAAATTTGAGTCAATTTGGAGTTCAATAGCATTTTCAAATTATTTATTTACTCCATATTATTACTATTCTGTTATTATTTAATTAATGGGCCTAATCTGGGCCGCCAGATCTGCTCCAAGATCAGCGCTCATCTTTCAGATAGTTCTATTCTTATTTGGGCCGCTGGATATGCTTCAAGATTGGTTTGTAATAGATGGACGGCCCAGATCTACATCCATCTCCCTATTAATGTGACGCTTCACCTCATACGCCCGATCTCTTCAAGATTCACACACGTACGCCAATACTCGTGCTGCCGTGATTTCTCTGACTCTTCGATCAATGCGGCTCCAAGATTCGCGCTCTTGGGTAAAGGCACGGCGATCGCGACCATCTTCCTCCGATCGTGTGGACCGTCCCGGCGTCGTCTTGCGGGTGGGGAGTTATTCTACGGCGTCCGATTGATGATCTATGCGGTGGTTCTCAGTAGGCACCGTTATCAAGTTATCTCAGTAGCACATTTCGGTACCGAGATGATTTCAATATCAAATTCGGTTTATTCATCGATCAATTCACACAATTTTTATGTTATATGGCATCGCCTTAGCTCCTTTAACAAGATAGCATGATCAATTTCTATTTGAATTCATTCAAGAAGACTGTGGAGCTCAAGATTATTCGGTACCGTTTGGTACCGACTCAGAATGCGTTTGTAATCAATCTATATATGATATGCAAACTATCTCAACACTTCTGCATACTCTTAGACTTGCCTAAAGCGAGTTACTGATGTATAAAGCACTAATAATCCATGTATCTATACTAATTGAGTGAAATGCTCGATCGGTACTGATGCAACTGTCAGTATATGAATTATTCCAAAGGAATTAGTTAAATTCTTGAAATCAAATTTGCAAAACTCATTTAGGCGACTATGAAACTTCTCAATTATTACCTGGATATAGTTTTAAATCTCACTATTATGATAATTGCAAAAATAAAAGGGAAAAGCAGTCCCAATTCACTCCATTGTATATCAGTATATCAATTTCATTCGATGAATCCACTGAATTTATGCAATTAAACTTGTGAAAGAGTTGAGAGGGTTACGGGAACCCTTCAATCAACTTCCATCACCAACTCAAAATGAATTACAATTCCAACTCAAATATAAAATCGGGAGGGTTACAAAAACCCTTCAACCGATCACCAATTGACCTAATTCCAATGCATTACCCTCTGTGCAAATGTTTATAACTCTCAAAGAATCAAGAAATGAAAAGAATAGATGATAAAAAGAAAAGGAAGAATCAAATTCAGAAAAAAGAAAGAATTACACTCCAATTCTATATCAATTACATTTGTAAATGAAAATCTTACTTATCCTCAGTTCTTGATGGAGATAATAAGGGTAGTCGTGCTGTTTCAACTCAAGGTGCTTGAATCTTCTTCAATTGCCAAAAACCCGATTCCAACTAATTCTTCTCTTCTCTCTCTATCTCTTTGTTCTTTATTATTTTCACTCTTCTCTATCTTCTCTCTTCCCAATTGCCTAATTCTATTGCCAGAATTGGGGTTTATATAGGCCTCTTGCTTAATTGTGATTGGTTAAGTGATTAATGGCCGGATTATGGTTTCTAAGCCAATCTTAGCCCTTGCTTCAATCCTAATTAACGGCCAAGATCTATTTGTGCTTCTTATCACTCAACAAACTGCCTCTAACTGATTTCATTGCGGCTGGAGTTAGTTATTCTTATTTTCCTTTTTACTCTTTTGCCACTCTCTCACATACTTCGGTCTCCCATTATTCCAGAGCTTTCTAGAACATTCTAAGCGTTCTAACATCCACCCATACTCCTATAAATCAATTGAGTCGATGTAGAGGTTCTGTTTAACACTTTAAACCCATTTTCCACTTCTAAGCCTTCAAATCGGGTCTCCATTGCCACCTCACCTTCCCTTCATCAATTCTTCTATTTGCAGTCTCTAAATTCATCATTTTAACTCTAGAACTCGATCCTTCACACTCCTATGATCAATAGCATGCTCCATCACCACTTCTCCATTACTAATCTCGGCCTCTAATGGTGATCTGGTGGAACATCGGCTTAGAGCTTCCAAAGATACTGTCTTTGCACTCAAACAAGATCGCCTAAGTAGTAGGAAGGTGTACAAGTGATCAATTTGTCTCCGCCTCTTCACAAAGGTTAGTCCCAATTTCAATTCCGCCAATTGCTTCAACCGATTACTCACATGTTTCTTCTCAATTTTCAAAATTGATCACTCATACAAGCTTTAATCCATGTTATATAGCTCGTGTGAAAGAATTTTGAAGAAAGAAGTCGTATTCAACTCTATTCAACAATGGCGCCTTCTTCTCCATCGCGCGGAAGGAAGAGGAAGAGAGGAAGAAGGGAGAGGGAGAGCCTTCCACGGGTGCACATGGCGCATGTGAACCGAAGCTCCCGGGAGAGACTTGTCGAGAGAGGGACGGCGCAAGGTCCAGGTTTGTTCTCACCTTTTCTCTTTTGATTTAAATTTCGCTTCTTATTCGCATGAGATCGGTTCATGATCGTTGATCCGCGCCTCGTCTCATTCTCTTACAAGTGGCCCCCCACAAGATCTTATAGATAATCAAGTCGACATGGCACACCGTGATAGGGTTAGATGTATGATTAAGTCGCGATTAGTCGGTAATTATCGCCGATCGTGTCTTGGTCTATGGATGCCACATGGCACAGGCAGGTCCACCGCGTCGAATTTATCCAATAGATACCGCCATGTGTAAATGAATAGGATTGTATCCGCCGATGTGTATAGCCCGATGCATTGCCAAGTGTCATGTGGATGTCAAGGTGGCTCTGTCACGCTTGCCACGTGGCATGTTAGTGGGGCCCACATGTGCTCATATCATTGTAGCATGGTGGGGCCCACACGGCCGAGGTGGACCAATAGGGAGAGCCATGTGGCACTCAGTGTTGAGGTGGACCACTCGCCGCCGCCATTTGTCATGCTCCTTGTCGGTGTGGACCACTCACGATAGCCATGTGGCTCAGTGATGATGTGCGCGGCTCAAGACGCCGCCGTGTCCGTGTCGTATCGAGGTGGCCTCCTCTCGGGCCGTGCCACGTGGCATAGGGTTGGGTTAAGTGGACCTCGGTGTGGTGCCATGTGGCACTAGGGTGGTGAGGTGGCCCATCGGTTGTCCGCCACGTGGCACTAAGGTGGGGCCCACCTGTCGCCGACTCATACTGTGTGGGGCCCACTGGCCGACATGGCCCAACGAGAGGCCGCCACGTGGCACACCCTCTCTCTTCGATTATTTTATACCTCCCGTGTTTCTTGTACCCAGCTTGTACCCAGTAGCCGTCGTTATCCCCAATTTGCACCCGGATCCGCCCGATCAAATCTCACCTTTGATTAATTCATTTATTCTCGCCATTATTTTCCCCGAATTTATTTCGATAGCTCCACTTATCCAAAAATCATGAAAATTTCACCAAAAATCCCTAAATTCATGATGATCATCCCTGTAATTTTTAATTCCATTTTTACCCCTCCTTCTCTGGATTAAAAATTCTTTTATTCATAAAACCCTATTATTCTTTATGAATTAATCCCCGATCTCAATTATAGCTCAATGTCTCTCGCCAATTATCTCTCTCTTGCAGAAACCACCCTAACTAAATACCAATTAGACTTATATTGATATCCATTAGGGCTTGATTTGATCAAATGCCGACTACTTATCGCCAATTAATACAAATCTAGACTTGATCAAAGTGGTTGCTCCCAGCCTTTGGCACCCTGATCGCCTCTTGTGAAATTGACTTTCAATCCCTTAACATGAGGGTGACTTGGTCAAAGAACCGACTACTTATCGCAATTAATTGACACAAATCAAAGCATTGTTAGGTGGTTGCTCGCACTTTGGCACTGGTCACTTGAAAGCAAAATCACATTTGGAATTTCTCATGACTAGTTGCATCAAAATGCTAGCTTGGCATTGACATCATTTCATGTAGCATAGGGATTATACGCTTCGCCTCCTTTCTAGGGTTAGCTTCAAAGGCGATTTCTAAGGTTCAATTCGACTCCTTGAATAGGTCACCGAGGTGTGGGGCCCACTGTCGGTGAAAATGGTCACATGGTGACTCATTAGATAGGCTATGTTGTTAGATTCATCTACAAGGGACTCGCCAGTGGGTCCCACTTGTCGAGAAAATATAATCAAATGGTCGACCCATCAGAGATTTTTCTCTCCTAAATCTCCCGAGGGTCGCCCACCTCGAATGAGTAGGAGGTGGTGGGGTATTTATATCCTCGTCTTTCACCATATTATTCCATTGTGGGATTAATGCTTAACCTCTCGTTCCGGTTGGTTAGCTCTCTTAGCAAAATAGGCTAGGTCCATATCGTTGGGGTCGCTCATAAGGGACTCGCCATGTGGGTCCCACTTTGTCGAAAAGATATAATCACATGGTGACACCCAAGAGGTCTCCTCTCTCCCTCGATCTTCTTGGGTGTCACTCATGCTGAGTGGATAGAGAATAGCGGGGTATTTATACTCTTCACTTCATGCCCAACATTCCATTGTGGGACTAATGGATTTGTTCCGGGGTTATGCAGCGACTTTTCCTGATCAGTGGGCCACCTTTCCACTTCTCTCTCTCTTATCCCCCTTTCTTATGATTCATCATTAATCATCAGTTTATTTCATTTATTCATCTATTCATCCTTGAAACTTTTCAAGGGTAAACAAGCGCATTTTGATTACCATCCTGGTTTTCTTGTGCCAATAGGGCTCCCAAGGATCCATCCAGGGCGGTTGTATATAGGATGAGCTCCTTCCCGGGTATGGGTGCTGCCAACACTGGAGGGTTGAGCAGATATGCCTTGATTTCTTCAAGGGCTCGCTGGCACTCGCCATCCCACTTGAACGGGATATCCTTCTTAGTTAGCCGGGTGAAAGGTTGGATTTTACCCGATAGGTTGGCTATGAATCGCCTGATGTACGCCAATTGCCCTTGCAAAGATCGCAACTGTTTTAAATTCTTTGGCGGGGATAGTTCAGTTATTGCTTTGATCTTGCCCGGGTCTATCTCAATGCCCCTGTGGCGTACCACAAACCCCAGAAATTTACCAGATGATACCATAAATGCGCATTTCAACGGGTTCAATTTGAGCGCATGTTCTCTCAGGCGGTTGAAAACGACCTCGAGGTATTGGAGGTGTTCTTCATATGACATGGCTTTGATGACTAGGTCGTCCACATAGCACTCTACTATCTTGTGGATCAGATCGTCGAATATTTTCGTCATTGCCCGTTGGTAGGTGGCTCCCGCATTTTTGAGCCCAAACGGCATGACTTTATAACAATATATGCCAATCGGCGTGCGGAATGCCGTGTGCCTCTCATCTTCTGGCGCCATCTTAATTTGATTATAGCCGCGTAAACCGTCCATGAAGGAGAAGACTTCATAGGAGGATGTATGGTCGATTATGATTTCGGTTACTGGGAGCGGGAAATCATCCTTAGGGCACGCCTTGTTTAGGTCCCGAAAATCTACGCAAATGCGGATTTGCCCATTTTTCTTCTTAACCGGACAATGCTAGCCACCCATTTCGGCGTCTCTTCTTCCCGTATGAAACCGGCGTCGATGAGTTTCTTTGTCTCTTCCACGACCTTTTCTTCGAGCTCTATTCTCATTCGTCTCGGCGCTTGTTTAATCGGCTTGAAGGTTGGATCGATTTTTAAGTAATGGACCGCCACGTTGGGATCTAATCCATGCATCTCTTTATAACTCCAAGCGAAGCAGTCCATATAGCTTCTAAGGAATGTCTTCAACCTGTCAGCCACCTTTTCTGGCAATGACGCGCTTATGAAAGTTGGTCGTGGGTCTTCTTCCGTCCCAGATTGATTTCACTAACTCATCGACCGTGTTAGGTTCCTTTTCACAAATTTGTTTCAAAGCATTTTTCGGGACCAGGGGTATTGTCCTCTTCTGTTTCATTATCCGGCGTTTCGACGAAGTCATGCAACAAACTTTCTTCCATACGGCACCGTTGAGAGGCCCTCGAAGCATCTTCGCGTCATCGCGATTATACCCTAACCCCCGGTGTATTTTATTTTACCATCCGGCCCGGGACCTTATTTCGCCGCCATTCCGAAGTTCATCGAAGCGCTTGGCCTCGGCCTTGGATATGTCTCTCGACATTTCGCCCTTTTGCCGCTTTATACGGCTCCTTTCCAAAGGGATGAGATGCGGCGTCATCGCTCGTTGCATTTCTCGACTCTTGTTCTATCACCCACTTCTTCCAAGTGCTGTGATCAGGATTCTTCAGAGACTGGGTTGAATCGCTCTGATAGAAAATAATGGCCTTATGGATGATAGTCTTCCCTTTGAGGCGCTCCACCTTTGCCGGCACAACAAAGGTCTTTAGGGTTTGGATGTGGTTCACCTCCCTTGGTATAAGGTCTTTAAAATGCTTTTCGGGAACCACAGTAATCTCTAGCGCTGCCATCTCTTCTTCTATCTCAATATTCATGACTGAGTTGGAGCGGTAGATTTCTTTGATCGGCTTACGTCTCGCAGCCTTAGGTTTGCTAGGTACGGGAGTGTGCGAGATCGTATAAGCCACCCCTTTGCCCTTGTTATTCAAGTTGTGCGGAGCTGGGTCTTGTTGAAAGCTCTTCGGGAGTTGGATCGTCCCGTTTCTATGCCCTTCTTCTATTAGGTCTTTGAATACCCAGCATTCTTCAATTGTATGGCCCAGTATGCGATGATAAGGGCAGAATTCGCCTTCACCGGCTCTTTCTATGTCAGCGGGTCGTTTGCAAACGGGAAGTGTCAATCCGCTTTTTAAGGCCCGCTCAAATATCCGAAAATTTGTTTTATTTCTCAGGAAAGAGTATGGTTTACTCTTCTTGACCTTAAGAGTTTGCATGACGGTCGGTTGCTTAGCTTTCGTTTCTTCCCCTTTTGATTCATCTACTATTACAATTACCCGTTTGCCGCTATCGGGTGCTTGTCTTTCGGGGGTCCTGGAACGGGGTTCGCTCGTCACCTCCTTGAGTAGCTCGGAGTTATAGATCGCGGTTTGCAGGTTTTCAATCATTATCATGATTTCATTGTGTTGCACTTTAATATCCTGCATCACTTCCCATTGTTCAGACACCTCTCTTCTATTATTTTCAACTTGGTGCCTTATTTCATCGATCGCATTCCAGACGCGACCTTCGAAATTTTCCCGCCATGAGCGTTCTTCATTTATAGGCCTCGGCCTAACCGGGTTATCCCTTCCGCTACCGGGTCCCGTGTTGATCATAAATGACTCCTCACTTTCATTATCTGTTTCGGGCCCTTTATATGGCTTCTTGAGGATGTGATAAATGATCTCTTCGTCGACTCCTCTTCCCGGGGTTGACGATCATGGCCGATTCTTCCCCAGAGGTGGTATCGCCCGAGTTGTTAGAATCTTCGAGTCTTCTCCCGAAGTTGCCTCTATGATCCGAATTTGAGGGTGTTGGCGGGTTTAAAATTGAAAATGACCTCCTCTTCGAATCACTTGCATTGATTTCGTTCGGTTTTATTTGGGCCTTATACGCACGTGCCCCTTTGTTTGAAGCGGAAGGTTGCTTCTTCACCCGACTTTCTTCCGGGTCTTTGGGCTCGAGCACCTCGGGGTTTGATATTAAATTTGACCTCTTCTTCTTCTCCGGATGAGGTATCAAATTTAGGGCCTTTGTTGAAGGGTTTCGACTCGCTTTTGTCATTGGCGGCTCGGCGCACACGTGATTTAGGCGAGAAAATGCGGCGTCATTAAATTTAATCTCATGCACCCCGAATGGTTTGACATCTCCGTCAATTCTCTTTTGCTTACCATTCTCGATATATTTCGAGCATTGGTGCGAGTAGAGGGTATGACCGATTACTATGAAGCCACGGCGACCAAAGAACGCCCGATAAGAGGTTTCGGCGTCAATGACATAGAATTTAGTAGGCGCCCTTAGGCTTCCGCATTGCGGGTTCGAGTTATAGCTCCCGGGGCCTTTTGGGAGTTTTGATTGAAGCCATGAATGATCACCTTTTCGTCGGATAGGTTCTTTACGTCTAAGGTGATGGTCTTCGAGTTTTAAGCGGCATGATATTGATTGAAGACCCCGTCAACCGGGATGCGACCAACCCTTTGCCTCCCAGCTTCCGGTGATGTATAGCGGGCGGTTATGGTCGACGGTGCCTATTAAGAGGTCATCGTCGTAAAATTTATGCGGGCGGCCCGCTTGGCGGTGAATAGGGCTTCCCTGCATATTTTGCTCTACGAAGTATGACTTGTACTTCTCGGGATCTTGCAAGGCCTGGATTAGCACCTCTCTTAGGTCTTGTGACATCATCAACGCGTCAAATATGCTTAATAGCGGCGGAATCTTACGCGGATGTGCCAACACATTATATTCTTCGCCGTCGTAGGGTCCTTTACGGGTTCTTGCTTGGATTCTCGACCTCTTTACCTTTATTACGGACCTTGTCCTTTCCTTTATCGGAATCCTTGGGAGCTTGTCTCTCGGGTATATAAGTCCGGACGGAGCACGGCTTTGCATTCTTCATTTTTGGTCCCGAGGTGCTTGCTTCCCTTCGTCATTTGGGAAGAACATCTCCTCTAATGTTGGCATATCTTCGTCGTGAGAAGAATATACCATACTGCACGAAGCACCCCAAATTTCTTCGCTTTCTTCTTTATTTATTTCTTCATCTACATCTTCTTTCTTTTGACCTAGGGTTAGCTTCTCCCAGTCTTCTTTGGAGATGAAGTGTTGGAGGGTAATCGCCTCGGGACTGCCCTGCTCGCATTCTTCAATTTTATTCTTTCTGGACTTGTTGCTTCTATGCTTCTTTCTCTTCTTAAGAACCTGGTCTTGGCTCTGGTCTACCTTATAATATACCCTGGGCTTTGATGGGACCACTGGCGTGATATCGTCTCTCCATCTCATGTCAGGTTCTTTCTTAAGGGCTTTAAGCATTTTAATCGATTTCTTCGATAAGTGCGTAGTCCATTGCTCCTCTTGATCTTCGCTTGACTGGCCCGGGACCTTCTCTTCCTCATGAGAGATCGTGTTGGCCTGCTCATGGGCTGATGGGCTTTGCAAGAACCCCTTAGGTAAAGTAATTTCACCGTTTTTATACGCCTTTTCGACCCAATCTTTGAAGACCCAGCAATCTTCAATTGAGTGCCCTAGTACTCTATGGTATGGGCGAAGTTGGGTTCGTCCGATTTATCGGCATCTTCCGGACGTTCTTGGTAAGCAAGGTTAGGCCATTCTTTAGTGCTCCCCGAAGATTTGAGCAACTTTATCTTTCCGAAGGAGTACGGTTTAGTCTTCTTTTGTCCGAGGGACTCAAAACTCCGTGAACTCCTCCCGGATTGGGCCCGGGTCCCTTGTTGTAATTATTGCCATTTGTGCCATCTCGCCGCCTTGGGTGTCTGCGTTGGCAACCATCTTATCTTTTAACGAGGTGAATGCTACTTTGGTTTCGGCTCGGGCTCCTCGTTGCGCCTATTATTCATGAAGTTCGGCACGGTGTGCGGTGACATTCTTTCCATATTGGATACCGATCCGAGCAAGTCTTTGAATGTGTTGACCTTTGTCACACCAAGAAGCATGCCCATCCACCCGTCAATGTTCTTCATGATTAGGTTGACGGCCTCATCTTCGGTTAATGTGCGGTCGCATTTGATGCCGAGGTTCCGCCATCTATTGATAAAATCTGTCATTGACTCCTTTCTTGGGTTTAGTGCTTGCCGGATCGGCTATATTTATTTTGTCGACACCATGACAAATCGCGCCCCGAACGAGTCTCGCCATCTCGTCCCAGTCCCGATCTTGTTGTTTTCCAGCCGAATAATACCATTGGAAGGCGGTTCCCACTAAGCTCGAGGGAATTGTCTTAACAACGATGCATCATTGTCGCCCGTGTTGCCGCGTGAGGCTACAAAGTGGGCAGGTGTTGTTCGGGGTTGGTCTTTGTTGCCTTCCCGGAGAAGGTCCTGAAACGGGGAATCACATACCCTTTAGGATATTCTTCTAAGTCATATATGGCGGGGTATGGATGTCCACGATTTTTAACGGGAAGGATAGCGTATCCACCTCCGCCTATTTGCATTTCTTTGGCAATCATGGCTTGAATCTCTTTCCGGGATATTCCCGTTGGTTCGACCTCCACTTCTATGGTTCTATGTGGATGGGGTTTAGAATTAACAGGGTTGCTTTCCCTTATGATTGCTTTTGGTACTGTGGACCCCTTCTTGACGGGAACTACCAGCTTTGAAATTGGCGTCTTGTGATTCTTGCAATGACTTGACCGCCTTAATTAGTTCTTCGTTTTGTTTCAGCATGGTAGCGATTAGCTCTCGTTGCCTAATCAGCTCTTCGTCCCGTGCCTCGATGTGGCCTTTTAATATTTCTATTTCATCGATAGGCATCTCGGGACGTGTTTCAACGTCATCTTCGTTGTCGAAGAGATCAGGGTTTTCGTTATGGTCTTCCCCTTCGCTATTGCCCTCGGGGTTGACTCTCTTGGGAGGTCTCCTTTTCTACCATTATTTTTGTTGGTATTGGTGACGTGAGCTTGATTAGGCGGGGACCGGTCATCCCGAGTCATATTCACCTCGGCGATCGGTGTCCGGATCGTATCGTAGCTTATATGCGATGGTGTTGACCGAGAAGTGCTCTTCATAGCGAGCGGTTCTTCTCTTCTTCTTCGTTTGGTCAGGTGCGGTTATTTTCAGACTGTTGAGTGGTATTCTCGAGCCTAACCGGCTGAATACACTCTTCTGACCTAGGCGGCTGAATACGCTCTCGGACGGAGCATTAGACTTGCCGGCCTTGCTGGGCTGGGCTTGAGATTGAGGCTTCGTTGGCTGGGAACCCTTCGGGACCCACACCTGCTGGGTGCTAGGTGTTGCCTTTAGTATAGACCTCCTTGTGTTCGGAGTGGAGGCAATGGCTTGCGGCTGAGCCATGCCTTGAGATTGGTTAGGGCGGGAGACATATTGTCTCGACCTAGCGTTTTTAACGCTTCTCCTCTGTTTGAGGGCCCTGTGAGCCTTGTAGATGGCTTCTGCAGGGGTTTGAGATTTGTCCTGGCGGCGCTGAGGCCTTTGAGTTAGGCGAGGTGTGGGCTTAGGCACCTCCCATGCCTGGCGGAGCTGGCCTGTGGCTGAGTTCTTGGCCACTATGCGGAGGGCTGTGAATTTGTTGGAGACCGGGATGGCTGGCCTAGCCACCAGCTGGTTCTAGTATGCATCCAGGGCCCTCTTCCTGGACGCTTGAGAGTTGCGGGTAGTTTGGGTGCGGCGTTGGGGTTTGTCTTCTTAGACGGTCGCCTTCTCCTCTTTGGGGAGGTAGTAGGAGAGGCCATGACGTTATTTGAGATCCCCTTGGGAGTCAGGGTGATCGAGTCCTCCTCCTCGTCCGGGATGGAGATCCGGACGGTTGCGGGAGTGATCGTGGCCACTGGAGCTGGGCCGTAGATGGTGAGTTCCTGCGGGATGGTCCCGAAGAACATGAAGAGCTTGCCCTCCGGGCTCTGTGCAGGAGTGACGGTGTAGGGAGCGAGGTTGAAATTTCCAAAGTATGCCATTTCCTGCAAAAACAAAAACACTTGAAAATTATTAGTCATTTTAGCACATAGAAGACCACTTGTATCTCTTAACTATTCTATTTGCCTCTCTCTTTCAGAGATAAGAGGAGAATCTAGGTCCCACCGGCGTGCGAGATCTGTGCGACCCTTTTTCGCGCGCTCCGCACCGCCGCCGGGCGATGGGTTGCGGAAGAAGGACACGGAGATCCCTCCCGAGCGTGCATCTCGTTGGGTGTCGGCCGATTCTGCCGATTAAAGATATTTGGATGCACATTCGGGGGTTTTTAGTGATTGTGAGTTCTTGTAGATTCGGTGGCGCAAGCCCCCACCGTTAATTACCACGGGCTACGAACCTCGAGGCACCTCCGGATCTTTGAAAGAGAGAAGCAAATAGTATAGTTAAAAGATGGTCAAGTGGTCGTCTAGGTTTATAAAAAGGGATCTACGGAAGATGAACCTACAAACGGATCGGTTCAATCTATGAAAGACAAACCTACAAACAGATCGGTTTTGTCTTATGGGGGACGAACCTACAAACAGATCGGTTCGATCCATGCCACCT
The DNA here is from genome assembly GCA_037127355.1 of Schoenoplectus tabernaemontani. Classification (NCBI taxonomy): domain Eukaryota; kingdom Viridiplantae; phylum Streptophyta; class Magnoliopsida; order Poales; family Cyperaceae; genus Schoenoplectus; species Schoenoplectus tabernaemontani. The sequence goes on from CM073753.1 coordinate 7,894,001, forward strand.
CGAGATATAACCTTACCAATGACGGACAGTTAATCTCTTCATAGGGGGCTTGAGGTGAGTCTACATACTGGACAGACTCGACCTCGTTGATCTAGAAGATAAACCTACAAACGAGGCCAGGTTCAATCTTAACTAGTCAACAACCAATCACACAAAATACAACTCGAAGCAACGAGCCGGTTGATCTTGAGGTTGGTGAATCGGGAGAAGAGTGGATATGGTCCACGTATTTCTTCTCACCGATCTTCTAGATCATGAATTCGTAGCACTAAGCCGATTCATAAACCTAGGAAACACAATTGCACACAATGTCAAACCCGAAGCTATTTGGGCCGTTCAACATTGGGGCATGTGTTAGTGAAGGAACCTACTACGTAACGGTTCACATTCAACTTTGTTTTGTGGATGAATCTACCAACGACCGATTCAATCTCACATTCTCGGGAAATGAGCCGGAGACAAACTCATCGACGGACAAGTTCGGTCTTGCCGGCTCAAATGGTCATGAATTACTTGTTCATGACACCAAGTCATTAAGATGTCACTTCGCTAGGACATCGTAATGTTCTTCATCTTCAAAGTCGACATATCTCTCCATGCGATGTCGTAGCTTTGGTCAATCTTCAACGAACGTCAAGATGTTCTTGTCTCGACTAATCATCCTACGTGTTGCATTACTTGTGCAAAATTACTATGTAGCCCTACACCCCTTGTGTGAGCGTATTCAATCATGAGTTACTTGCTCATGGCGCGAGTCATTAAGATGTCACCTCTCAGGACATCGTAATGTTCTTCTTCTTCGAGTCGACGTATATCTTCATGTTAGTGTCGTAGCTCGGTTATTCTTCATCGGTGTCAAGATGTTCTGTCTCAACATACTTCTTCATGCTTTGCTATCAAAGCCTTATTCATCTCACGTCAAGATGTTCTGTCTCGACGTATCTTGTTGTTCTTCATCAAGTGTCAAGATGTTCTTGTCTCGACATATCTTCTCATATTGCTATTGAAGCCTTAATCATCCCACGTCAAGATGTTCTTGTCTTGACTAATCACTTTAAATGTCATGTCATGTGTGCAAATATTCATATGTGGCTCTACACTCCTTATGTGAGCATATTTATTCATTTCTTAGAATGCACAAAGTCTATTATAATATCTTCCATTATTATAAAGATGCATTTATTATTATTATTATTATTACTATTATTATTATTATTATTATTACAATTATTATATTACTATTATTATTTTTATTATTATTATTTTTATTTCTTAAACCCTATTTGTCTATGTAGAAAATTATTTACAAAAATAAGAAAAGGGGTAGCTATTAATATTTTTGGGATTTTTTTTTTTATAATGGCTAAAATAGTAGAATTTTATTTTTATTATTTCTAAACTCTATTTATTTTGTAGAAAATCACTTACAAAAATAATAGAAAGTAGGATAGCTATGTTTTATTTATATTTTTAAAAATGCTTATAATAGCTAAAGTGATAGAATTTTGTTATTATATTCTATTATATTGTAATACTATTCATTATGTAAGAATTATTTACAAAATCAAAAGATGGTTAGCTATACTATTTTACTATTATCATTATTATTATATTTTTTTTTATATCTATAATAGCTAAAAGAAATCATTACTAATATTCTATTCTATTTATTATACTATTCATTATATCTATTTTTATTATCTCTATTTATTATCTATAGAAAAGTATAAGATTTTATTATTAGTCATAAGGGATGAAATTCATTATGTTTTTATTAAAACTATTATTTTTATCACATTTTATTCATCAAAAGTATATTTTTGTATATTTGTATAGAAATAACAAAAGAAATACAATTCATATTATAAAACTATATTATCATTCTTTATTATAAAGAAAATGCATTTTACTATTTATTACCATAGTAGTATATTTTTGTTTATTTTGTGCTATTTATTTTTATTATTATTTTTTTTTACAGAAAATATCAATATAATATCTATTATTATTATTATTATTATATTTTTTATTTATCAAAGAATATAGCTAATCTCATCATTTATTATAGTATATTACTATCACTATTATTATTTCATAGAAAATCACTTTGAAAAATCACTAAAATATATCTAGTTGTTATTTATGATTTTTATTTGTATTTTTGGAATTTTTATAGTATTTAAAATGACAAGTCAAAGCTAAGTCAAATATACCAATATATGTGATGTATTTTGCTTTTAAATTGTTTTATCATGATTATATTTCTAAAACTGGAATATTATTGAATAGAAAAGTAGTATGAAAAATAAGAAAATTTTAGAAACAAATTTGAGTCGATTTGGAGTTCAATAGCATTTTTAAATCATTTATTTACTCCATATTATTACTATTCGTTATTATTTAATTAATGGGCCTAATCTGGGCCGCCAGATCGTATCAAGATCGGTGTACATCTTTTATATAACTTTGTTTCTTATTTGGGCCGCGGATATGCTTCAAGATTGATTCGTATTAGATGAGAGGCCCGATTCTCTTATCACTTTATTCAAGTTATATTCGTTCGATTCATTTTAAGATTCGTATGTACGCTTCAATATTCGTGCTCGGGCGCCAATACTCGTGCTAGCGTGTTTGATTGACTCTCCAGTCAATGGCGCCTTCAAGATTTGTGCGGCGGCGTTTCGGCGATTAAGGTCGTCTCTTTCCGATCGAAGGTACCTCCGCGTCGTCTCTTCTCGGGGAGTTGTTTCATGAGGCACGATCAACGATCTATATGGTGGTTCTTCTTTGTGCACCAATGCCATATGAGTTGGCTTGGTACCAATCGGTCCGAGTCTCAATTCTTGCTAATTCAACGAAATTAGTTGATGTTTTTGACAATTAACCCCTCTATTCATATCGTATATGTATACTAAGGTGGATTAGCATGATTATTATAACGCAAATTGACTCAACAGCATCTCAAATTCAAATGTTATCCAAAGCATAACAGTATAATTCGGTACCGAAGATATAACTATGTATTACAATGAATCTTAACAATGTTCTTATCAAATTAAAATTCATAATGCATCGTTTGACACTTTTGCATGGATCAGGCTAACATCATACCTTTAATTTGAATGATAATCGTGTTATAATTGGATAAAAATGGGTACAGTTCAGTATCGCTCAACACCGATTACAATTTCACTCAAAATTCCGACTATTCACTTACTTTCAATACGACTTATGCACTTAATAGACTTCTTAATGACAATTATAACCGAAGCTATATCCAATCATGCATGCAATTTTCCCTAATCTCAAGTTTGGAATCGGATTTAAGCTGATGTACGACGCGATAGCATATTGAAGATCACGATTCATCGTCGAGTTCTCAAGTTAAAGCGAGATCAATCGACTACGAACAACACTACAACCTTGAATACATGTGATACAAACACAAACTGAGATGAATTTGACGTTTAAACAAAGAATCAAAGCAAGAACTTTTACTGGTATCGAGTTCTCAGGTTTTAACCGAGATCAATCGATCTAACGACTTAATTACTTGAAATCCAACCAAGAAACGAAGCAAGCGTAATTCAGATCAAGTACTAGAGGAAAGAAGTTATGAATTTGCAAATTAAAGGAAAGAGATTGAAAAATTCAACTCAAAAATCTTGTTACTCTAAGATTCGGATGTGATATATCAATTACATCGAAAATTCAATGCGAAACTTCAAATCCAATTGAAATTAAGCTCAAGACTGACCTTCTAGTGAATAATTGGAGATATAACAACCGAGTTCTCAAGTTAAAACTGAGATCAATCGGTTTCTTGGCTTTCTTTCTTTCTCACAACCAATTCTTCTCTTCCAATTGCCTTTTCTGTGCTATAGCTCTCTAATCTATCACTCTCTATCTCTCTCTGGTCTGTTGTATTGTGTGTTGTTGTTGTGTGGGCTATTAATCGGGTTATATAGGCAATTGGAGTGGTGCACCAAAGGATTATAGCCATACACCCTCTAAACACCATCAATTAACTTGCCCTGGCCTATAGACATGGTCTTTGCTTTCTGTTATTGCTTCTGTTATGTTGTGGGCCCTACCCAGAGAATCCAAAGCTCCAATCTTTGTTGTTGACTTGATTCCACCACCTTCTCATTTCTCATCGTCCATAGAACCTTCTAGCATCTTCAACATGCTACATATACCCATTTGAATGTACCCAAGGCGCCTCTCTCTTCTCGCCATTGTAGTTCATCTCTCCAAGCTTCAATTTGTTCATCCGAGCTCAAGTCTTGCTTCAAACCATATCTACCTTGTTCAATTGCCAATCTTCATCACCTCGACATCATCGTGTGAGTGCATGGAGGCTATAAGCTACGTTAATTCGAGTCGATAGCACAAGGTTTTGATTTTCATCAATTTGCCCGATCTCACTACCTCATCTCAATTGTTCTTATTCAACGTTCAATTGCTTGATTTTTCTTTCATTTACGACATCGCCTAAGTGATTAAGGTCTGCTTGTATCATCAATTTCAAGTTTAAACCTACGGATCAAAGTTCTTCATTAATCGCGAGGTGATCATCTCTCTTCTTGCGCTACTATTCAATTGTTTTTCTTTAAATTTCAAGCATTAACCCTTTCTCTCCTATGCATGAGCTATCTTTAGCTATAAAGGATTGAAGTTTCAAGCTTCGAGAGAACTCGATTAACGCTAATGGCGCCATCGGCCTCGGCGAGAAGAAGAAGGAAGAGAGGGAGAGGAGAAGGAGAAGGTTCGGAGTTTGAACTCGGCGCACCAAGTCCATCGCAAGACGGGGCCCACCATCGGAGGCATGACACGCATGGGGCGGGTACATATCTCCTTTTCTCCTTGGTTTAAATTTCTGTTTGTTTTTGCGCATGGGCTTGGCTCATAGTTATCTCATATAGGCCGTACACTCATAAACCTTACACATGGGCCCCCTATGTAAGCGATTGAGTCTAGGCCCATATATTTAATTGTGACTTGGTTAGTGGCTGCTTAGGTTTAATTGATCGACTTGGCGCAATCGATAGGTCCATTTGTCTAATTACCTCATTAATCATCGCCATAGCATTTAATCCGTCTTGAGGTGGCTCATAGTGTAGTGCCATTTGTCACTGTGGGACTATCTTTGCGTAGTTGGACCGATAGCATGTAGCCATGTGTTAATAGGTGTGGTGTAGTCTGTGAGGTGTTTTTTACTAACGGATCGCCATGTGGCATATGAGGAGTGAGGTGTCTTCTTGTGGTCTTGCCATGTGGTAAGTGTAGGGATGAGGTGGGCTGTCGGGTAGAGCCATGTGGCACTTTGGGGTAGTGAGGTGGCCTCTCCTGTCGTGTGCCGTGGCACGGGGTTGGGTTAAGTGGACCTGCGGTGTGGTGCCATGTGGCACTAGGGTGGTGAGGTGGCCCCGGCTGGTACATGCGCCACGTGGCACTAAGGTGGGGCCCACCTGTCGGTGACTCATACCGGGGTGGGGCCCGCGTGGTGAGGTGGACCCGATAGGGTGCCGACACGTGGCATGAGGTGGCCCAGGTGAGATGCGACACGTGGCACACCCTCTCTCTTCTCTTATTTTATTCCTTCGTGTTTCCTGCACCCGTTTGTACCCGCAGTAGCTTGTTATCCCCAACTTGCACCCAGGAAGCGCTTCGATCAAATCTCGACCCTTGATTAATTCATTTATTACGCCTTTATTTTCCCCGAATTTATTTTAATAGCTCCACTTATCCAAAAATCATGAAAATTTCACCAAAAATCCCTAAAATCATGATGATCATCCCTGTAATTTTTAATTCCATTTTTACCCCTCCTTCTCTGAATTAAAAATTCTTTTATCAAATAAACCCTATTATTTCCTCAGAATTAATCCCAGATCTCAATTGTAGCTCAGTGTCTCTGCCAATTATCTCCCTCTTGCAGAAACCACCCTAACTAAATACCAATTAGACTTATATTGATATTCATTAGGGCTTGATTTGATCAAATGCTGACTACTTATCAGGAATTAATACAAATCTAGACTTGATCAGGTGGTTGCTTCCAGCTTTGGCACCTGATCAGTCTTGTGAAATTGACTTTCAATCCCTTAACATGAGGGTGACTTGGTCAAAGAAGCGACTACTTATCGATAATTGACACAAATCAAAGCATAGTTAGGTGGTTGCTCATGCTTTGGCACCAGTCGACCTTGAAAGCAAAATCACATTTGGAATTTCTTATAACTATTTGCATCAAAATGCTAGCTTGGCATTGACATCATTTCATGTAGCATAGGGATTATCTTGCTTGACTCCTTTCTAGGGTTAGCTCCAAAGGCGATTTTTAGGGTTCAATTCGACTCCCTCAATAGGTGTTTGAGGTGTGGGGTCCACTGTCGGTGAAAATGGTCACATGGTGACTCATCGGATAGGCTATGTTGTTAGATTCATCTGCAAGGGACGCCAGTGGGTCCCACTTGTCGAGATAAAATGTAATCAAATGGTGACCCATCAAGAGATTTTCTCTCTCCTAAATCTCCAGGGTCGACCACCTCGAATGAGTAAGAGGTGGTAGGGTATTTATATCCTCGTCATTCACCCTATTATTTCATTGTGGGATTAATGCTTAACCTCTCGTTAGGGTTGGTTAGCTCTCTTAGCAAAATAGGCTAGGTCCATGTCATTGGAGTCGCTCATAAGGGGACTGCCATGTGGGTCCCACTTGTCGAAAAAGATATAATCACATGGTGACACCCAAGAGGTCTCCTCTCTCCCTCGATCTTCTTGGGTGTCACTCATGCTGAGTGGATAGAGAATAGCGGGGTATTTATACTCTTCACTTCATGCCCAACATTCCATTGTGGGACTAATGGATTTGTTCCGGGGTTATGCGGCGACCTTTCCTGATCAGTGGGCCACCTTTCCACTGCTCTCTCTCTTCTTCCCCTTTCTTATGATTTATCATCAATTTATTTCATTTATTCATCTACTCATCCTTGAGATTTTTCAAGGGTAAACAGTATTTATATAAAAAAATATTGTCAATATTGTCAAAATAACCTATCAAAGTGATCCCCACCCTTTCATTATACAGCTTATTTCTGCAGTATTGTTGTTGTTCACATTTTCATATAAAATTTTAGTAAAAAAATGCATTATAAAAAAGTTACATAACATAGTCATAAATGTGAGTAATAAAACATTTAAAAAGATAAGGACGTGTTGATTTTAATATCTATTTTTGTATCATCGGAACATTTTCCATAAAGCAATGCTACAAACTAGAGAATATCGGTTACGTGGCGGAAATATTTTTGTATATGCTTACAGTATTCTCAATAAAAATCTAAGATTTAATCATTAAAGTTACTACTTTTTGTAATGGTAGTTGAAACAAAATGAAAATTTGAAAGAAAAAAAAAATCTGATTCCGGTCACTAAAAATAAAAAAAAAATGTTAGAACTAATTCTGATTCGATAAAATATAACATATACTGTATATCACGTGCATGATTAAAAATGCCTCAAAAGTTATAAATAAATTTTATTAATAGGGTTATTTATAAAAAAAAATTGATAGTGCTTATTTCGCAATTCCGACAGTAAATTTTCAAATACATTTTGATAAGATTTGTTCCCAAAGCTCAATTAACTTAGAACCAAACACTTAGCCTTAAGACACTAATTTACTAGGCTCTAAAAGACCTACCTCACATAATATTCATCTCAAATAATTTTGAGTTTGAGAACTATCCGACATTCATCTCAATTATGATCGTTGTTGTCATTAATTTCTCATATCTCACAACCATTACTTATATTGGATATACGATCATGTGCACTTAATGCCATGATTTCATTCTTAAAACTCATTAACTCACGTTAATGAAACTTATTTATGATCCCTCTTCTATATAAGGAATTTCCAAGGATTTAGAGAGTGATCACTATTTTCAAATACGCACAACATATACGTCAGAGTAGCTCCTATGCTCAATTCGCACACACTCTTACGCAATAAAACACCTTTTACACTTCAGATTTTATATATGATCTAGACTTATAGACAGGTTAATATACAAAATTCTACATAAATTTAGTATCATTCGACGATGCATCAAAAGCTATTCTAACAGTTAAAATTTTGAAGTCCCTAAATTTCTCATAAATACGATATGCACACCACATATTTCATATACATAGAGAGAGAGGTGTGCTAATGTATTTTATAAAGCACAAAATATTTCATACTTCACCCTTATATCTTACATTTCAAAATATAAATGGACGATCCAAATCATTAAATATGATATTCATATCAAAATCTCCTTGATGATCAAATTTTATATTTCATGCACATATATCTCATAAGCCGAAACCGAATGGTCGATCTAATTTACTCAACACAATATACATGTTAAAATATGAAGGAATATCAAATTTTATAATTTTTTATAGTTTTTTTTTACTATTTTTCCAATTTTTTTTAAAATGATATAAAATTAATAATAAAATAATATAATTTACAACTCAAAATTTAAGCCATCTTTAAAAATCTAAATAAATAGTAAAATAAATTTAAAAATAATAAAATTTAGTATTCTACAAGATGTTAATATGTAGATTATATTGAGTAAATTGGATTAACCATTGAGGCTTTAATTTTTGAGATACGAGTCTGAAGTAAAAAAAACTTTGACCATCTTGCCTTGCAAAGTACAGAGGCGTTGTGTGCTTTACGCTCTATTCTTAATTTTAAGTCAGAAATGATTGATCCAAACTATTAAATCTAATATTCATATCAAAATCTATTAGTAAACCAAATTTTATATATTTTTTAAAAAATTTTGCTATTTTTTTTGATGAGGATAAAATGACTTGAACTGAGAATTTTGATTCATCCAAAAATGATGGTTTTCCCCCTATCCAAAAAAATAGCAAATAAATTCTCAAAAATATAAAATTTAGTTTACGAATAGATTTTGATATGGAGATTAGATTGAGCGGTTTGGATCAATCATTTCTGACTTAAAATTAATAATAGAGCGCAAAATACACAACGTTCTTGTACTTTGTAAAGCACCATATTCTAATTATATATATATATATATAGTTATGTTAAGGTGAGTTAGAAAATATAAAATGTCTTTTGTGCTTCTTGTAATATCTCTCATTTTAAATTTAAAATATTAATCCAAACATTTAAAATGATTTTCATATTTAAATATACTTGAAGATCAAATTTAACCTTTTTTTAAAGAATTGTTAAGATCGTCAAAATGAATATTTGTCAAATTATTCTTCTTTTGAATGTGCATCTAATTTATATTATATCATAAAGCACATGAGCAATGGACTTTTCCATTATTTTTGTGTTTAATATATGTTCATTGCTCAAATCATCCTTTCCTAAAAAAAGTGGCGCTAATTAAAGAGGCGCTAATTAATATGTTGGTGTTATAAAATTAATGATAGATGTTTCACCTCATTCATCTCTCTCTCATAATGAAAGAAGTTTTTTATTCTCTTTATCTCCTCCTTAATTCTAGATTTAATTTTGTATTAATTTTCTCCTTTATTACATAATGTTTCTATAGCCTATAAATAGAGGCTTGTATGTTATTGATTGTCATATATCCCTAGAAGAGATAATATAGAAATAAGATTTTAACCTGTCATAACTTTTATCTTCTATCTTTATTTTATATCACGTTATCAGCACGACTTCGCTCTAGTCGAGTTGTGACGGGAGTTTATTTTATAGTAGAAGCACGAGATCGACATAATCATATTATCGTAAAATTGTCTCTAAAAATAGGTACACTTTAGATTATATTTTACCATTTTACCATTAATTAAAATATCTATTTCTTGATGAAATTGTTCTTATATTGGAAGAGACTAATATTTTCATTCCCCGAAGAGAATGATAAAATAAGTAAATACCAGAAATATTTTTTATTATTTATTCAATAACCAAAAGTTATTGATACTTTTAATGACCATAAATCATTGTATATGATAATTGAAAGTTTTATCAAAATATGTTACAATTGATAACCTAAAGTTATCGATATACTTAATAATCGAAAGTTATTATTTTATTCAACTAAAATGATAACCAGAAGTTATCAATTAGATAAATAAATAAATGTAATGTCTTTAATTTTTTTCTCTTAATGACATGAAATTATTAATATTTTTTTCTTTAGTAATTTTTATAAATTGATGTTCGATTAAATTTATTACTATTGGTAGTATTTTTATTTTGTAGTCTTTATGGCAAATCTTACTAAACTTGAATTCGTTGCCTTTGATATATCGGGTAAGAACTATCTCCCATGGACTCTCGACGCAGAGATTCATCTTACCGTAAATAATCTTAGAGATACAATAAAAATGAAAATAAGGTCTCCCCGCAGGAGAAAGATAAAGCAATAATATTCCATTGTCATCATCTCCATGAGGATTTAAAAACAGAATATTTAACGGTGAAAGATCCGTTATAATTGTGGAAAAATCTAAAAGAAAGATATGACCATAAAAAATAAGTACTCCTCTCAAAAACTCATTATGAATGGATTCATTTAAGATTACAAGATTTTAAATATATGGGTGAATATAATTCCGTAATGTTTCGCATAACTTCTGAACTAAAATTCCGTCATGCTTCGAATTTGCTCCTGCAGTAGCAATATCGGGAGCGTGATTTTAAAAAATATTCATAATTGATATCATGTCTTCTCGTTGCGGAATAAAATAATGAGTTTCTCATGAGAAAAATCATCAATCACGACCCACTAGCTCTATTCTATTTCTTGAAGCAAATGTGACAGCATTCTTTGAAGCGAATGCAACATCATTTAAAGAAAATCATGGTCGAGGACGTGGTCACGACCACAGAAGAGGTCGTGGATGTGATCGCAATAATATTTGGTGACGTAAAGGTCATAATTCTAAATCAAATAACAACAATACAGAGAGATATGAAAATGAAAAAATTCACCATCTTCTAAAATGTATGAAAATAGTTGTTATAGATGTGGCATGACAAACCATTGGTCACGCACATATCGTACTCTTAAATATTTAGTTAAACTCTACCAAACATCCATCAAGAAAAAAGGAAAAAAAAGTAGAAATAAATTTTATTGAAGATGAGTCAAGTGGTATACTCATGGATACACATGTAGATGTTTCTGATTTTTTTAAGAATGTTGATAAAGAAATTGATATTATGAACTAAGTTTTTTTGTTTATTTTAGTTCAGTTTTATGTTGTTAGTTTATATTTCTCATGAATAAAATTAGTTTCTTTAAATTTGATCATGTATATTTCTTTTGTTCAAAGGAAAAATAATATGATTGAAAGCTTCAGCAAAGCAATGATAAGTATTAGAGACGAATGTCTAGTAGATAGTGGAACAACAAACACTATATTAAAAAGCAAAAAATATTTTTCTCAATTGTATCCTACAGAGGCACATGTTAATATAATTTTTGGTATTAGTATCTTAATTGAATCCTCTGGAAGAGTTTATATTTTACTACCTGAAAGAACAAAATTAATTATAAATGACACATTATACTCTAGTAAATCTAGAAAAAATTTATTAAGTTTTAAAGATATTCGGCGTAATGGTTATCATATTGAAATCATGACTGAAAATAACATTTAATATCTTCAATTTACAATGATTCAGTATGGTCAGAATATCATAATGGAAAAGATGGAAACTTTATCATATGAACCATATTATACGAACATAAATTCAATAGAATCAAATATGATCAGTAACCAGAAGATACATGACACACAAATATTTACTCTGTGGTATGACATATTAGGTCATCCAGGTAACATTATGATAAGGAGAATAATTGAAAGTTCAAATGAGCATCCCCTGAAGGACTTAAAGATCCTATTATCAAAATATTTATCATGTGCATGATGCTCTCTTGGAAAATTGATAATTAGGCCATCTAAAAATAAAATTAAAAATGAATCTCCTTTGTTTTTAAAGAGAATTCAAGGAGATATTTGTGGGTCTATTTCTCCTCCATGTAGATCATTTAGATATTTTATGGTTTTAATTGATGTATCAACTCGATGGTCATATGTTTGCCTATTAGATACAAGAAATATTACATTTGCTAGGATATTAGCACAAATAATCCAATAGAGAGCAAATTTCCTGGATTACCAAATTAAGAATATCTGTCTTGATAATGCAGGAGAGTTTACATCTCAGTCTTTTAATGATTATTGTAAGTCAATTGAGATTAAGATAAAATATCTAGTTCATCATGTAATACACAAAATGGTTTAACTGAATCATTAATTAAAAAATTATAATTGATTGCTAAACCATTACTTATGAAATATAATCTACTATCTTCTGCATGGGGACATACCATATTATATGTTGCTGCACTTATTAGATTAAGATCAATTGTATCTCATATTTTTTCTCTATTACAATGGGTCTCTGAAAGAGAACCAAACATGTCACATTTTAAAATTTTTTGTTGTGCTGTGTATGTTCCAATTTCTCCTCCACAACGCACAAAAATGAGACCACAAAGAAGATTAAGAAATTTTATTGGTTTTCACTCTCCATCAATTTTTAAATATTTAGAACCATTAACTAGAGAATTTTTATAATTCATTTTGCTGATTGTCAATTGATGAGACAATATTCTCAATCTTAGGGGAGAAAAAAAAGATGAAAAAGCAAATAACTTGGAATGCATCATCAATATCTTATCTTGATCCCTAGAGTGGTCAATGTGAACTGTAAGTTCAAAAGATTATACATTTATAAATAATAACAAATGAGTTATCAGATGCATTTACAGATACAAAAAGAGTAACTAAATCACATATATCAGTTTTAAATGCACCTGCTCGAATTGATATAACCCAAGCAGAGGTTACTATACAAAGAAAACGTGGAAGACCAATCGGTCCCAAGGACAAAAATCAATGAAACATAAAAGAGTAGAATAATACAGTGTTGGGTTTTGGAACGCTCAAATCTCATTAATACTCAAGCCGCGGAAAGACCGTAGAATAAAATTTTTACTTCTATTTAAGTTAGTAATTAAAGTATGTCGGATAATAACCGAGAGATACAGACATTTAATCCTTTACAAAAGACGGTAAAATATTATTTTACTTCTAACTTAAGCTTAGAGTTAAAGTGATATGTCGGATGATTACCGAGAGATACACACCTCTTTAAACCTTTATTGATCTACTCCATTATTGATTTCTAAAATATTAATCTACTTAATAATTAAATAGATTAATATAAGATGTTATATCTGGCTTCCAAATTTAAATTGGAATGAAAATCGACTTGTCTCGAAGCACCAAACGTCTGATGCCTCTGTAGGTTATCCACAAGGACTAACCAGAGAGCGACTTATTTCTTTTGTCAGAAATATTATAAACCGTGATTTCTCGCAAAAACCTATTCACCTGAGAAAAAGACGAAATAGTACTATTCACGACTCGCAGAAATTTTTTTTCACAAATGTGCAGAAATATCGCAACTTTCGTAAAACTACTATTCACTAATCCCATAAATTCTGAAACAACCGTATACCGATAGAGAGAGAAAATAAAACTGATTTGGTGTAGCTTTCTCTCTCACCTTACCCCTCTATTTATAGAAAATATGAGATTGATAAATTACCAAAATACCTTCATGAATCGTAAGGAGGTTCCAATGTGAAAAAACTAAAATACCCTTAAATTTCATCCAATTTACCAAAACGATATTGGGCTTTTTGTCCAAATTATCGAAATACCCTTGGAGGTTGGCATGGGCTTTTCATGGGCCTTTTTGGGCTTTTCGGATTTTGGGCTTTTTCAATTTTAGGCTTTTCTGATTTTTGGCTTTTAATTATTAATTAAGGCTTTAATTATAAATGGGCTTTGGCCCATAATTCAAATCCATAATTAACATTTAAAATCCAAATCAAATATATATAATTGTCTTCTACAATTATATTTTTCTCGGTTGTTGTTTCGGCGAATTTATACGACGTGTCCAACACGTTATAAATTCAATCTGATTTTTGCTTCTTGTCATCTCTATGACAAATATAATTATATCATATATAATTAATTATAATCATTTTATTATTATTAATTATAAATAATTTCTAATTAATCAATAAAATTCTCCGATTAACTCTTATACGGTGTGACCCGATAGGATCCGTGTTTTGTTGGTAAATAGAGTTAAAACCATTTTAACTTCTATAATCATAGGAGGCATCTGGCAGAATGCACTATGACCATCCAATTACACAGATGATGATGTACTGTACAATATCATGATCCAGTAAACTATTTACTTGTGTTTAATTCTTTTGTCTCATAGCTATAAGATTAATTTCAAGGTAGATATGTGTCATCCTTACAAACTTAATCTTTTCTTGATCCTGAGTAAATTATCAAATATAATTACTCTTATAATTATACTGCTAGCAGATAATCTTACTCTATCAAGGGGCCTAGTGATGTTATAACTCGTATAGAAATACGAGGGACAATAGTACTTTTGGCAAACCATCTCTTCCTCCGCATAAATTATGTATACCGAAGAGCTACCTTTATAGCCATCTTTTACGGATAACGTTTGATAAAAATCAGACACATACATATCTTATGTAGGAAAGATGAATACCTCATACTTTAGAATTTAATACTGAACAAAAACATTAATGGCACTAACACAATTCCATTTAATGTTTCATTCGGGGTTTATCAAATACGATGTTTCTAGAACATCTATCTATGTGATTAAAATGATAACTCTTTGTCTATGATCTGTAAAACTTGACCATCATTTAATCCACATACTAACTTGATAACGGTTAATTAGTGTTCCTGCTAATTACCTTGGTTAGTGACTTTTAAGAGTATATTCTATATTATGAAGTTTCACAATTTCAGTCATGAACTCGGAATGATTCATAAATTCAATAATACTAAAGGAAACAAAATATCGTTTAAATATCCAATTCATGAACAAAACTTTATATAATCAATTTATTGTATTATTAACTTCAATATTATTACAAACTAACAATCTCCCACTTAAGCTTGGAGTCAATCATATTGAGCTTTGCCTTATACAAATCTCTTTATTCTATAAATCTCTAAGATTTAAAGAAAAATCTCACAGCCAATCTCGTATGTGTCTCATACCCACAGAAGATATGTGCAACTAGTGCTTGACTTGAGGTAGAGATCTTATAAGTGGATCAACTGTGTTGTCGACTGTATTAATTTTATAAATCTTTATATCGCCTCTATTTATGATTTTTCATATGAGGTGATAACGTCTGTGTAATCACTTACCACGAGCTCCGAGTCAACACCGTAGATGAGAAACATATCCTTAGTTCTTCTTAAGTACTTAAAAGATATTCTTTGCAGGATTCCAGTGCTCCTAGCCTGGATTAGCCTGATATCTACTCGTCAAACTCCAAACGTACGAGACATCAGGGCGAGTGCACAATATGATGTACATGATAGAGCCAATAGCTGAAGCATATGGTACTCTACTAAATATGCTTCGCTCATCAGTTGTCAAAGGACACTGAGTCTTGCTAAGCTGTGCACCATGATTCATTGGTAGAAATTCTTTCTTGAAATTCTACATGCTAAATCAATTCAACACTTTATCAATGTATGTGCTTTGACTTAATCCAATAAGTCTCTTAGATCTATCTCTATAGATCTCTATGGCTAGTATATAGATAGTCTCGCCCAAATCTTTCATTGAGAACACTTTCTTTAATGAAGATTTGACTGATTGCAATAGGGGAGTATTATTTCCCATTAAGAATATATCATCCACATAAAGGATTAGAAAAGCGATGACACTTTCACTAGTTTTACTGTATACACAAGATTCTTCTTCGCATCTGACGAAGTCAAACTGTTTGACTTATTCATCAAATCAAAGATTCCAACTCTGTGATAATTCATGATAAAATTAGAATAGCCAGGAGGGAGAGAGTTCAGGGTAACATCCGTTGCAAACTCTTTGCTCAACAGACTGTTAAGCTTCTCCAACTGCTCAACATCGCTCGTCATACGGAGCATGTGAGTGTCAAGAGAGCCGCCATCAGTCATCTTATGACTCAGCAGAGATTTAGTCATCTTAAATTTCTTGACCAAGAAATTTTGTACATCAAGCTTATCTTCTTTGTTGTACATGATAAAATTTTTACATATGCTATAGAAATTGAAGCGATAAATGAGAAAAATTATGTGTCAAAAATTTTAGAAGAGTGTATGCACATAAATGATTGGTCAAAATGAAAAGATGCCCCGAAGACTGAATTAGATTCGCTTGAAAAATGAAATGTTTTTGGACCTGTAATACTAACCCCTAAAAATGTTAACCATGTAGGTTATAAATGGGTATTTATAATAAAAAGAAATGAGAAAAATGAGATTTTGAGATATAAAGCAAGGCTGGTGGCACAAGGTTTTACACAAATACCAGGAATTGATTATGAAGAAACGTATTCACCTGTAGTGGATGCAATAACTCTTTGATTTTTAATCAGTTTTATAATCACTAATAACCTTAAAATGCATCTCACGGATGTTGTCACGGCATATTTGTATGGATCACTCGATAATGATATCTATATGAAAGTCCCTGAAGGACTAAAAATAACAGAAGCATTTAAATCGAAACCTCGAGAAATATATTCTATAAAGTTGAAACGATCATTGTATGGACTAAAATAATCGAGTCGAATGTGGTATAATCGAATCCGTGAATATCTCTTAAAAGAAGGATATAAATCTAATATAATTAGTTCATGTGTTTTCATTAAACGATCAATCTCGAGGTTTTACAATTATTGCAGTATATATTGATGACCTGAATATCATTGGGTCTCCTGAAGAGATCGAAAAGACTACAAATTATTAAATAATAAATTTGAAATGAAAGATCTTGGTGTAACAAAGTTGTGTCTCGACCTGCAGATTGAGCATTTCCATAATGGTATCTTTGTCCATCAATCAAACTACATCCAGAATATGTTGAAACATTTTAATATAGACAAAATTCATCATCTAAGTACACTAATAGTTGTTCGATCACTTGATATGAAGAAAGATCCTTACCGGCCTTCAGAAAATAATGAAAAAAATCTTGGTCCTGAAGCACCATACTTAAGTGCAATTAGGACTTTGATGTATCGTGCTAATAATACGAGACCTGATATTGTTTTTTCTGTAAATATATTAGAAAAATATATGTTCTGATCAAACATATATTACGTTATCTTTGTGGGATACGTGATATGAGACTATTTTAACAAAAATATACAAACTCCAAACTAGTTGGATATGCAGATGGAGGATATTTGTCAGATCCGCATAAAGCTCGGTCACAATCCGGATATGTGTTTACATATGGCGACACTGTAATTTCATGACGATCAACAAAACAATAATTGATAGTAACATCTTCAAATCATGCCAAATTAATTGCTCTTTATGATGCTGGACGAGAATGTATATAGTTAAGATCCATGATCCAACATATCTAAGAGGAATGCGGTCTCGAGTCAGTCAGAGAAAATCTGACGATGACATACGAAGATAATACCGCATGCATTGCTCAAATAAAAAAAAAGATATATCAAAGGTGACAGAACCAAGCACATCTCGCCAAAATTATTCTAAACACATGATTTACAGAAGAATTGTTTGATAAATATTTTTCAAATCAGATCAAGCGATAATTTGACGGACTTATTCACAAATCATTCCCAATAAATATTTTTGAGCAGTTTTTACATAAGATTGACATTCGTCGCTTAAAATATATACATTAAAATGAGGGGGAGTATTATACATGTTGCACTCTTTTTTTTCTTCACAAAGTTTTATCCCATTGAGTTTTCTTAGTAAGGTTTTTAATGAGACAATATAACTGATTCAGAAGTATTAATTAAATTAAGTTGGTCCTGAAGTATCAAAATTTAATATTTGTCCAATAATATAATATTAATAGTGTATAATATAAGGCGAAACATCTAAATGAGAGTGTTATAAATTAATGATATATATTTCACCTCCTCCACCTCTCTCATAATGATAGAAGTTTTTCATTCTTTTTATCTCTTTCTTATTCTAGATTTAATTTTATATTAACTTTCTATTTTATTAAATGATGTTTCTCTAGCCTATAAATAGAGGCTTGTATATTGTTGATTGTCATATAACTCTAGAAGAGATAATATAGAAATAAAATTTTAGTTTCTCATAACTTTTATCTTCCATCTTTATTTTATAACAGTTGATACCTGCATAAATTTAGATATTCTAAAAGCTCTTATAGGATAATTTTGGGTATAATTATTTTCATCATATGTATTTCTATGATCAAATTTTAGGAAAGTAATGAGATATTATTTTACGGAAGAAGTGAGAGTTAATTTAATAAATTAGTTGGGAAAAGATATATCATCTTTACTTTAGATAATTGTGAAAATCTTTATTTGTATGGCCAACCATATTGGCGGCACAACACTACTCTTTTAAAATGACATCAATTAATTGTATATGTGAAATTTATTCTTTATTATTCATTATTAAATAATATATTACATCTTATATCTTGTGTTGGATTAAATGATATATCAATCCAATGCACTGTCCTTATTTTTAAAATAAAAAAAGGTTCTGTACCACGGACAGGTTTCCCTCTAGGTACCCATAAATCTGATTTTGAATTTGTGATAGCAGATGGAAACATATCTGTATGATATTGATTTCATACGTCACTCCAATTAACATCCGAGAATAATTTATACAGTTGAGAAATACATAACTTCTTTTTTGTAAGACAGGACAAAAATTAAGTCTCCTGATTTTAACTATATTTATAAAATGTCATTTATGTTATAAAATAAAGATAGAAGACAAAAATTGTGAGAGGCTAAAATCTTATTTCTATATTATCTCATCTAAAGATTTTTTATATATATTGTCATCAACAACATACAAGCCTCTATTTATAGGCTAGAGAAACATCATGTAATAAAAGAAAAAATTAATACAAAATTAAATCTAGAGTTAAGGAGAAGGTGAAGAGAATGAAAAACTTCTATTATTATGGGAGGAGGTGGAGGAATGAGAAGAGATGGAGGAGGTGAAAACATCTATCATTAATATTATAACACTCCCCCTTAGATGTTTCGCCTTATATTATACACTATTAATATTGTACTACTGGACAAATATTAAATTTTGGTACTCCAGGACCAACTTGATTTAAAGCGATACTTACGGATCAGTTATGTTGCCTCATTAAAAACCTTACTAAGAAAACCCAATGGGACAAAACTTAGTGAAGGGAAAAAGAGTGCAACGTGTATAATACTCCCCTCATTTTAACGTACATCTTTTAAGTGACGAATGCCAATTTTATGTGAAAATTTGCTCAAAAATATTTCTTGGCAATGATTTTGTGAATAAGTCCGCCAAATTATCGTTTGATCGATTTGACAAATATTTATCAAACCATTTTTACGTAAGTCATGTGTTGAGAAGAACTTCGGCGAGATGTGTTTGGTTCATCACCTTTGATATATCCTTCTTTGATTTGAGCAATGCATGCGGTATTATCTTCGTATATCACCGTCGGGTTTTCTCTACGATTGTCTCGAGACCACATTCCTCTTGGATGTGTTGGATCATGGATATTAACCATACACATTCCGTCAAAGCATCATAAAGAGCAATTAATTCAAACATGATTTGATGATGTTGTTGTCAATGTTTGCTTTGTTGATCGCCATGAAATTGCAAAGTGCCGCCATATGTAAACACATATCCGGATTGTGACCGAGCTTTATGCGGATCTGATAAATATCCTGCATCTGCATATCCAACTAGTTTGGACTTTGTATTTTTTCGATAAAATAGTCCCATATCACGTGTCCCACAAAGGTAACGTAATACATGTTTGATTCCGTTCCAATGTCGGCGTGTTGGATCAGAACTATATCTCGCTAATACATTTACAGAAAAAGCAATATCAGGTCTCGTATTATTAGCAAGATACATCAAAGCCCCAATTGCACTTAAGTATGGTACTTCAGGACCAAGAGCTTTTTCATTATTTTCTCGGGGCCGATAAGGATCTTTTTTCACATCAAGTGATCGGACAACCATTGGTGTACTTAGAGGATGAGCTTTGTCCATATTAAAACGTTTCAACATCTTCTGGATGTAGTTTGATTGATGGACAAATATACCATTATGCAAATGCTCGATCGATCTAGGCGAGGCACAACTTTGTTACACCAAGATCTTTCATTTCAAATTCATTCTTTAATAATTTTGCGTATTTTCGATCTCTTCAGAGACCCAATGATATTCGGAGTCATCAACATATATCTTGCAATAATTATAAAACTCGAGATTGATCGTTTAATAAAAACACATGGACTAATTATATTAGATTTATATCCTTCTTTTATGAGATATTCACTGAGTCGATTATACCACATTCGACCTGATTGTTTTAGTCCATACAATGATCGTTTTAATTTTATAGAATACATTTCTCGAGATTTTGATGTAAATGCTTCAGACATTT
This sequence comes from Schoenoplectus tabernaemontani, assembly GCA_037127355.1. NCBI lineage: Eukaryota > Viridiplantae > Streptophyta > Magnoliopsida > Poales > Cyperaceae > Schoenoplectus > Schoenoplectus tabernaemontani. Next base: position 7,914,654 of record CM073753.1, read on the forward strand.
TTAATCCTTCAGGGACTTTCATATAGATATCATTATCGAGTAATCCATACAAATAAGCTGTGACAACATCCATGAGACGCATTTGAAGGTTCTCAGTGATTGCGAGACTGATTAAAAATCGAAGAGTTATTGCATCCACTATAGGTGAATACGTTTTTTCATAATCAACTCCTGGTTTTTGTGTAAAACCTTGTGCCACCAGCCTTGCTTTATATCTCACAATCTCATTTTTCTCATTTCTTTTTATTGCAAAAACCCACTTGTAACCTACAGGGTTAACATTTTTAGGGGTTAGAATTACAGGTCCAAAAACATTTCGCTTTTCAAGCGAATCTAATTCAGCCTTCATGGCATCTTTCCATTTTGGCCAATCATTTCTGTGCATACACTCTTCTGGAGTTTTTGACACATAATCTTCCTCATTTATCACTTTAATTGCTATAGCATATGCAAAAATTTCATCAACACGTGTTTCATTTCGGTTCCATATTATACCATTCTGTACATAATTTATTGAGATCTCATAATCATTCGGTGCCTGAGTTTCTTCTGGAACTTTATCAACGACCTCTTCTAGGGTTCTACTTCCAATCTCTTCGGGATTTTCGATAATCTCTTCGGGATTTTATCGGTAACTTTTGTTGAAGTTACACCAACTGCATTATTCTGCTCTTTCATTTTTCGTGGATTTTTGTCTTTGGAACCGATTGGTCTTCCACGTTTTCTTTGTATAGTAACCTCTGCTGGGGTTATTTCAATTCGAGCAGGTGCATTTAAAGCTGGTATATGTGATTTAGTCACTCTTTTTGTATCTGTAAATGCATCTGGTAACTCATTTGCTATTCTTTGCAAATGTATAATCTTTTGAACTTCCAGTTCACATTGACCACTCCGGGAATCAAGATAAGATATTGATGATGCATTCCAAGTTACTTGTTTTTCCAGTTTTTCTTTTTCTCCCCCTAAGATTGGGAATATTATCTCATCAAATTGACAATCAGCAAAACGAGCTGTAAAAACATCTCCAGTTAATGGTTCTAAATATTTAATAATTGATGGAGAGTGAAAACCAATATAAATTCCTAATCTCCTCTGTGGTCCCATTTTTATGCGTTGTGGAGGAGAAATTGGAACATACACAAAGACAACCAAAAATTTTAAGATGGGACAAGTTTGGTTCTCTTCCGGAGACCAATTGTAATGGAGAAAATTTATGAGATGCAGTTGGTCTTAATCTAATAAGTGCGGTAGCATGTAATATGGTATGTCCCCATGCGAGAAGATGGTAGATTATATTTCATAAGTAACGGTCTAGCAATCGGTTGTAATCTTTTAATTAATGATTCAAACTAAACCATTTTGTGTATGTACATGAGCAACTGGATGTTCTACCTTAATCCCAATTGACATACAATAATCATTAAAAGACCGGGATGTAAATTCTCCCGCATTATCAAGTCTAGGATACTCTTAATTTGGTAATCCGGAAAATTTGCTCTTAATTGGATTATTTGTGCTAATAGCCTAGCAAATGCAACATTTCTTGTAGCTAATAGGCAAACATGTGACCATCGAGTTGATGCATCAATTAAAACCATAAAATATCTAAATGGTCCACATGGAGGAGAAATAGGCCCACAAATGTCTCCTTGAATTCTCTCTAAAAATAAAGGAGATTCATTTTCAATTTTATTTTTAAATGGCCTAATTATCAATTTTCCATGAGAGCATCTTTGCACATGATAAATCTTTTGATAATAGGATCTTCAGTCCTTTAGAGGATGCCCATTTGCACTTTCAATTATTCTCCTCATCATAATGTTACCTAGATGACCTAACTTTGTTATGCCACATGAGTAAACATTTTTGTGTCATGCAACTTCAGTTCTTGACCATATTTGATTCTATTGAACTTATGTTCATACAATATAGTCCAGATGATAAAGCTTTCATCTTTTCCAATATGATCTTCCGACCGTATTTAATCGTTGTAATTTGAAAATATTCAATGTTATTTTCAGTCATGGTTTCGATATGATAACCATTACACCGAATATCTTTAAAACTTAGTAAATTTCTTCTGGATTTACTAGAGTATAATGCGTCATTTATAATTAATTTTATTCCTTTTGATAACAAAATACAAGCTCTTCCAGAGCCTTCAATTAAGTTACTAATACCAGAAATTGTATTAACATGTGTCTCTACAGGAGACAATTGAGAAAAATATTTTTTGCTTTTTAATATTGTGTTTGTTGTTCCACTTGTCTACTAGACATTCATCTCTAATACTTGTCATTGCTCTTCTTTGGAGCCTTCAATCATATTCTTTTTCCTTTGAACAAAAAAAAATATACAAGATCAAAATTAAAGAAACTAATTTTATTCATGAGAAACATAAACTTACAACATAAAACTGAATTAAAATAAAAAAAAAACTTAGCTCATAATATTTATTTCTTTATCAACATTCTCAAAGAAATCAGAAACATCTAGGTGTGTATCCATGAGTAAATCACTTGACTCATTTTCAATAAAATTTGTTTCTACTTCTTTTCCCTTTTTCTTGATGGATGCTTGATAAAGTTCAACTAAATGTTTAGGAGTACGACATGTGCGTGACCAATGATTTGTCATACCACATCTATAACAACTACTTTCAAACTTTTTAGAAGATGTTGAATTCTTTTCCTTTTCATATCTCCCCGCATTGTTGTCATTTGATTTGAAATTATGACCTTCACGTCGCCAAACATTATTGCACCACGTCCACGACCTCTTCTTCGGGGCCGCGACCACGTCCTTGACCACGATTTCCTTTAAATGATGTTGCATTCGCTTCGGGGAATGATGTCGCATTTGCTTCGGGAAATGGACTAGAGCCGATGGCCGTGATTGATGATTTTTCATGAGAAGCTCATTATTTTGTTCCGCAACAAGAAGACATGATATCAATTCGAATATTTTTAAAACCACGCTCCCGATATTCTTCTTTGCGGGAGAGCAAATTCGAAGCATGAAATGTGGAAAATATTTTTTCTAACATGTCTTCATCAAGAATCTTTTCTCCGCATAATTTTAACTCGAAGTTATGCGAAACATTGCGGAATTATATTCACCCACAGATTTAAAATCTTGCAACCTTAAATGAATCCATTCATAACGAGCTTTTGGGAGGAGCACTTGTTTTTGATGGTCATATCTTTCTTTTAAATTTTTCCATAATTCTAACGGATCTTTCACCGTTAAATATTCGCTTTTAAATCCTCATGGAGATGATGACGGAGGAATATCATTGTTTTGGCTTTCTCCCCATGGGGAGGCCTTATTTTCATCTTTTATTGTATCTCCAAGATTATTTGCGGTAAGATGAATCTCAAAGCATTGAGAGTCCATGGGAGATAGTTCTTGCCCGATATATCAAGGGCAACGAATTCAAGTTTAGTAAGATTTGCCATAAGGACTACAAAATAAAAATACTACTAATATTAATAAATTTAATCGAACATCCATTTATGAAAATTACTAAAGAAAAAGAATATTAATAACTTCAGTCATTAAAAAAAATTAGAGATATTATATTTATTTATTTATCTATCTAATTGATAACTTCTCGGTTACCATTTTAGTTGAATAACTTCCGGTTATTAAGTATATCGATAACTTCGGGTTATCAATTGTAACTCATTTTGATAAAACTTTTAATTATCAAATACAATGACTTCGGCCATTAAAAGTATCAATAACTTCGGTTATTGAATAAATAAAAAAATTCTGGTATTTACTTATTTTATCATTCTCTTCGGGAATGAAAATATTAGTCTCATCCAATATAAGAACAATTTCATCAAGAAAATAAATATTATAATTAATGGTAAAATAATAAAATTTAATATAAAGTGTACCTCTTTTTAGAGACAATCTTACGATAATCTGATTATGTCGATCTTGTGCTTCTACTATAAAATAAACTTCCGTCACAACTCGATTAGAGCGAAGTCGTGCCGATAACGTGTTATAAAATAAAGATAGAAGACAAAAGTTGTGAGAGGCTAAAATCTTATTTCTATATTATCTCATCTAAAGATTTTTTATATATATTCCTATCAACAACATACAAGCCTCTATTTATAGGCTAGAGAAACATCATGTAATAAAAGAGAAAATTAATACAAAATTAAATCTAAAGTTAAGGAAAAGGTGAAGAGAATGAAAAACTTCTATTATTATGGAAGGAGGTGGAGGAATGAGAAGAGGTGGAGGAGATGAAAACATCTATCATTAATATTATAACAATTTACTCCTTTTTAGTTTGCAATTTGGATTTTTATGTCTTGCGCTCACACAAAGTAATTATTTTGATTAAACCAAAATTTTCGTTTATTACACAATTGCGTTAACGTGTCAGTGACAATTAATCAATGAACAGTATCCAGTTTGTGATCTTGTACGATATTATTTTCATTTTGCGGTGGAAAATTATACGTACCGTGATAAAAATAAAATAAAATAAAAATGACGTGGCACAGCATGCTTCGATTCAAGTAATCAATCATCGACCTTTCATATTTAGAAATGAGAAAAAAAGAATTAAATGCATGTACTGCTCATTTCTACTCAGATATTAGTTAGTCGAATCTCAGTCAAAGCAGGGAATATCTTGCAAATTGACAGTGCAAACAAATATCTGACAATTCGAGCCTGTGACAAAATTATACCGAATATGCACGCAAAAATATATTGGTCAAACACTCAATTTTATGGTGATGTCTGTATTTATGGATCCATTTTGCTGTTGCATACTATAATTGAATTTGACTGTGGTGTTATGAGATAAAGAGGATTTGTTGTGCAACAGATAAAATGCACGCAAAAATATATTGGTCAAACACTCAATTTTATGGTGATGTCTGTATTTATGGATCCATTTTTCTGTTGCATATTATAATTGAATTTGACTGTGGTGTTATGAGATAAAGAGGATTTGTTGTGCAACAGATAAAATGCTTTACTTTGTAATGATTAAATAATTGATGCAATTTATTTATTGAGATTAGAGTTCGAAAGTCAATAAGAAAATCAAATCTACAATATTTTTTTTAAAAAAAATTTGTTGTTATTTTATTAGTTAAGGAAAAGTTGAGCATTCGACGGCGGATATAAGAAAAGAAAATGCCATCACGCATGGTTTTATTTTACGAAAGAAATTTTTATTTAAAATTTAAAATTCTACGTCATCTGATGAATAAAAAAATTTCTTTCTAATTTTGACATTTCCATGTATATAATATATACAACATATAAACTGCATTTAACTTTCAGATTTCAGAAATAATAAAATTCAAATGATTGTTATGACTATTAAGCTAATCCCTAGTTTATGAACTCCAATCAGTTTGGACAATAATAATTTTACCTTTTCAATCGTGAATTTAAAAAATAATTTTGAACTTGTACTTTTTGCCTAATGCTTTTCTGCGGAGAGTAAATAGCCAACCAAACATGATAAATAAATTGTGTGGAAAGTATTGCAACAAATTTAAATAATGTACACTACTATTACAAATTATTTTGGCTGTAAAATTTAATAAATAGTGAGAATATGAAAGAGTGAAGGATATTATATAAGTCACAACTAATCATACCTTGCAAAATAAAAGAAGAACAGATAGAGAAAAAAAAAGGAAAATTATCAAGAAAATGTGTAAGCATTAACCCTCTCGCAAGCGTGTAGGTTTCATCGCTCGCTTCCTAATTTTGAGGTTTTTTGCGATGTCACCTGAATTTTTTTTTCAGTTATGTCAAAAAGCAATATAATTATTTACTAGAAGTAATTCAATCAAATTTTAAATCATTGGCTGCATGGAGAACTTTTCTTAGTTATACCGATTTTTTTTTGAATAGGGGATTGTTGTTGATATTCCATTAATAATAAATATATAGTTATTAACAGAGAATTATAATAATAATTAAGATTTTAATATGAAATAAATTGGGGTTGGTTAGAAATGAAATTCAATCCGAAAGCATAAAGATTTGAAATATGAGATCATATATATAGGCGTGCTAATGTGCTATATAAAGCACAAAATATTTCATACTTAACGTTTATATCTCATGTTTTAAAATTCAAATGGACGATTTAAACCATTAAATATGATTTTCATATCAAAATCTCCTTGTGATCAAATTTATATTTTTTGAATTTTTTATACTATTTTTTGAAGGGATACAAAATTCATTGATCTGATGTCTTCTGAACCATTCAATATCAACGAATTTCTATCCCTTTAAATAAATAGCAAAAAAATGTCAAAAAATATAAAATTTGATCACCAAAGAGATTTTGATATGAAGATCATATTTAACGGTTTGAATCGTTCATTTAAATTTTGAAATATGAGATATAAACGTGAAGTACAAATTATTTTGTGTTTTATAAAGCACATTAACACATCTCTATATATATAAAATTTCATGTATTTTTATAAAACTGATTTGCGTATTCTAAATTTGATCCTCGAATTTCTCAAACAAAATTTTCTTAGTTACCTCTATGTGTTCCAATTGGAGTGTTGGATTCGGTGTCACTAAACTATATCTAAACAGCTTATAAAATCTAACCGAAAATCTATTTCTGTTTATTGTATCACGAGAATTTTCTGTCTTTTTTAATATATATAAGGGCTTCCGTTAATTTCGATATATATATCTTTTTCAAACATCTTTTTGTAGAACTTGAACTACATATTTTCAAAGAAAGATGAGACCGAACTATCAAATGTGTTGGGTTTGCATCTCTGTCATCAGAATTAAGTAAAAGGTTTTACTTTGAAATAGTGAGAAAATGACATGATAGCAGGACGGGGCAACCAACTTGATTTTTTTTTAATATTTGTTGTGATTTTTCTGAAATAGAAATAAAAAAGATTTATTTATGTACGGAGAAATTTGCATGTTATTTGCATCATTAAAACAAAGGATAATTTATCTTGCTTTGAAAGGTACTAGTAACTTTGTCACTGGTTTGGGAACAACCAATTATGTAGGGTTGATAACCCATGTCAGCCATGAATGACAAAATGAATTTGCTTCATAATTAAGACAATACAAATAGTCGTAATGAATAAACCTTATTTATTAATTAAGTTTTTAATTAGTGGAAAAGTTTATTATTCCTGCTCAAACATATACTTGGAGGACACATTGTCCTTATTAACCTTGCTCTTTAATTTCATCTATATATCTATATATTATTTAAAGATTTGACAACTTTGACAATGAACCTCTAAATAAATATAAAAAATCTTAAAAAAAAATTTATAGAACTGTTTTTTTACTTTTAGATTGATGGTCATTCAAATTTCATGTAATTTTATTATCGTTTGATAGTCCATCAAAGACCGTTAAATTAAAACCGTTATAAATTACATGAAAATTTGATGGTCTTTGATGAACTATCAAACGATAATGAAATTACATGAAATTTGAATGACCATCAATCTAAAAGTAGAAAAACACATCTATATATTTTTTTTATTTATTTAGAGGTTCATTGTCAAAGTTATCAAAATAACCCATTGTCAATGGATCTCACTCTTATTTAAATACCGGAGCATGCATGCATGTGTCATACAGGTGGCCTTCTCCTGCTCTGAAATCTTAACATAAATTAAATCCAACCTTTTTAATTTAATTACAGTTAACAGGAATGGATCACGGTACTTTGGAAGTGGACAACACATGGAACAATGAGTTACATTGCATGTATCTTGACATCTTGTGAGTTGTGTTTCCCTAGTATTGGCTTAACATGCAACTCTTTTTGGTATAGAATTAATTAAGTGACTAATTAAATCGTTTATCCTGATCTCCTTTTCCTGGCCGACATTCACAGCGACCCGTTAAGTTAATCCAACCCATCTCCCGTGTTAATATCTGTGCAGTCAGGACTGTAACGAATCAATTTTAAAGACAAAGTGTAATGGGCGCGACACACGGAATGCTACATTCAGTGATCCACAGAAATCAGTAAGGGACGGAGGTGTATTAACTATCCGGGAATCGTCGGTCGTTCGCCCTGAACAAGTGAACTCTGATACTAAGAATATTCGTTTAAAACCTCTCCATTTGTGCGAATCTAAGGACCCTCCTGTTCATAAAATGTTGGATGTTTACTAATTACTAGTCCAACTGTTATGTACACTGTTAAAAGAACAAACGTTATTTCAATAAAAAAAAATAATTTCATGTCTTGATATCTTCCAAATATATTCAAATAAAAGCCGCCTATGTATCATCGTGGGGGTATTATCTAAAAATTGGAAGTTCGAGTGGAAAACAATCTTCCACCAATACATAGCTTTTGCGTTTTAAAAATATATAAATATAGAAAATACATTAACATCTCAGTAAAACAGTGAATTTGAGAACCACTTAACATTATTGACTAACATATTTACAATCCAATAATATTTGTCTACTTGCAATATAATCAATTTTGTTTTACTCCCACGCTTTTTCAAATCAGCACTCTATTTGTTATATTGTTCAACTATTGCAACTATAATAACACTTGTATTGTAGACTTGCATAATTCCTTTTGACTATTCAAACGTACTCTTCTATCATCTATTAGAACGGAGTAATTTTCTGAAAGAAACCCAGTGCAATTTCACTCATGTTTCATTGATTTAAGCGGAAAATATAATTAACAGAACTTGACCCAAATCACAAACATATCTTACTGTTTTCTCCAAAAAAAAAGGAATTTTTTTTTATCCCGGACTTAATTCAAGAGGATTCTCCAGTTTACTAAAACTGGACGACATAAGTGTCGGGAGAGAGCGCAATTGGTGGAGCTTGGCCCACCAACTTATCTACTCTAAGGATCACGTTTAAATTTATTTTCACATAGGGTTATGAGAAAGGCGTAATCAGGGCTCACGCCCTTCAAAATGTATTTTTCATGCCCGACAGCTTAACGTGTCCAACAAAGATTGAAGAGCGCAAGCCCAACTTATACCATTCAGTTCAAACTTGAAGAGCACAAGTCTGACTCATGCATTTCAAATGAGCTAGCAGATAGACTTTTCGTGAGTTTTTCAGATTGTATTTAAACGTCCGATCATAGTTTCTTATAAAAAAATATAAATGTTTAAAGATCAATTTTTCAGCATATTAGAAGCACATATTTTAAAATTCTTCGCACATTGATAATTATGTAACAAATAATTAAAATTATATTTATATTTTAATTAAAAATTGAAATATATTTTTAGTTATTTACATATAGAATTTGTTAAAATTAATTAAAATATAATTAAAATTACATTTATATTTTTAAATACAATCCGATTAGCTATTAATTATATTTACATTTATATTTCATTATCGACATGTTATAATTTTCAATATAATTTTAATTTATTTAACTATTTACATATATAAATAAATAAAATTATATGTAAATTATTAATTAAAAATATAAATATAATTTTAATTAATTTAACTATTTTATGTATAAATAACTAAAATTATATTTCATTTTTTAATTAAAAATATAAATATAATTTTAATTATTTGTTATATATAATGAGGCTGAAATTTTTTTAAATTATGCTGATGAGATGAAAATTTAATCTTTAAATATTTATAGTTTTTTATAGGAAACTCTGATTGGAATGTTTAAGTACAATTTAAAAAGCTGGCGAAACATCTATTTGCTAGATCAATTAAAAAACATGAGCCGGACTTACGTCGTTTAAGTTTGAACTCGTTTTCTTCAATTTTGATTGGACGTAATCGTTATCAGATATGAAAAATACTTTTTGAAAAATGTGAGTCCGAATTACATTTTTTGTATGATGAAAATAAATTTAAAAAGTAATCTTATAAATAAATTACTATTTAAAATCTTTAGGAAAAAATTCCAAATGGTGTCCCTATCCGGTCAAACTGCGCCTCGGCTCGGAGGCCGTGTGGGTCTTCTGGCTCGCCTCTCACAAAAGCACGCCATCTCAAATTTTACCTGTCCCGCGCACGCAGCCCAAGTGGTTATCATGCTATAATTCAATTTCAGAGGTACATCTGAAAAGGCCAAAACTGCAAAAAGATATGCAATTACGCTGTCCACTTTCCACCGTCGGGCAATGAAATTAAACGGATTGGTACGTCACGGACTCTCTCTCTCTCTCTCTCGCAATAAACTAAAGTTGGAGACCCATTTCCGTAAATTTATCCAACACACCGCCGCTTTAAAAGCCTCCCAAGCGGGATACCTCGAGCGAAAAGAAAGCTCGAGCACCCCCCTCCGCAAAAGGCAAATCTCACCAAAACCAACAGAGCAACATTCAGCTAAAAAAACTAGATCAAATTTCACTCTTAAGCTCCGATAAGGAGATAGATCTTGCGCACAGGATGAGAGAATTGAACGAAGAAGATGAAGATAGGCAGTTCGCTAAGCAAATGGGATGTGTGGCGACTCTGTTCCATTTCTTCGATCGGCCACACGTCCTCTCAGGTTCTCGTCGTGAGAAGTTCTCCTCCTCCCAATCCCAGGTTTGTATCAGCATCTTCCAATTTTGCTCCAATTTTAGCTCGAAACGTTTTGTTAATCTCTATCAAACATTTGTGTCTTACTTCAGGTCTCAGAATCCGCATCTCCATCTGAGCTATCCGAGCAATCCGGACCGTTAGTCTTGCCTGAAAAGGAGAATCTGATGGATAGACCGCCTTCTCCCGAGCCAACACGTGCATCATTATCAGCATTCAAAACCACCACCACGTGGAAGATGAGAGAGGCACCTCGCCTCTCCCTTGACAGCCGGCTCCGGCCCCGTGAAATCCGAACTACGGTGGACAAGGTCCAGGATCTCGACGACAGTGACTGTAGCCGCCGGTCACCTAGTGTGGTTGCCAGGCTCATGGGAGTTGATACCCTCCCCACTGGCTCAGGGTTGGGTCCTGGTTCGCCAGCTCAGCTCTGCCGATCCGCATCAGAATCCCGGGTGCCACGTGAGCCTTCATATTATCGTTTCATTGACTCATCAAATTTCAACAACAACGTTGATTACAACAACAAATACAACACTAATAACAAGAGGGTGGTACCTGAGCTGAAACAGGATATGTGTGTGAGGGTCGCAAATCCGAACACAAACCCAAACCAAAACAAAAACACACATGTTCCTTTCCAGAGGAGGAGTTGCTTTGAGCCTGTGGATTGCTACCCTGATCCAAAGCGGTCAAGCAATGGGGAGATAACATTATATGGTGAGATTGAGCGTCGTCTCAGAAAACGTGGCATTGACGAACCTTGCAAGGACCTAGAAACCTTGAAACAAATACTGGAGGCATTACAACTTAAAGGTTTATTACATTCACAACCACCAGACCGGCAATCAGATGGTCGTCGTAGCTTTTCAGATGACCATGTATCAAAACCCCAACCGCCAATTGTTTTAATGAAGCCCAGTCCAAGGCCACCACGGTCTCCCAAAAATGAGAGGTCACTCGGCCGGGGTGGCGTACCCAGGTCCCAGCATTGTGGGGTCCATCCGAGAAGGGAAAGAGTTGAGATGGATCGGATGGTGTGGCGTTCAAGGTCTCCTGATCGAAGTGAGGTTGTCAAAAGTCCTGGTTCACCAAACAGGAGGCGGCCGGGGTGCAATGTTGTGTCCCCCAAAAGGCTGGGGCAATATGGGAGCAACGTGGAGTCACCAAAGAGCCCCCAGATGCAAAAACAGGGTATTTCAGCTATCCGTTGTGGTAAGGTGAGGCCGGAGCCCCTGGCTGTCCGATCAGGGAAAGGACACCGGGAAGTGAGGTCACCTATGGAGGATGACACTTCACCTTCCATGTCTGACAGCAGTGTCAGTACCTCTTCTGGCCTTGATTTTGAGGTACATATTTCTTCTTTGTTATAAATTGACATCTAAATAGCAGACATTACTGATGTATGATTGTATTCAACACTATCTACCGTAATTGGGTGTTACTGCTTTTTATAAATTTCTTGTGTGTGATACTGTCCAGTTTAGTACAAACCAGATGGCATCATTTAAGTTGTTGGGATTTGTTTCGTCCACCTGTATGTTATCATTTTAATTTATTGTGTGTGATCTCTCTGCATTTTCACCCTTCCAAGTTCCAACCACCAAGTTGCGAGTTATAGCATACTGTCTTGTGTACACAGTACACCTATATTTTATTTGAGAATTTAAATAGTAAAATCAACGGGCGTAATTTGATGCAGAGATCAAAATTAGAAGAAGAGAATAGTAAATCAGGGCGCCACCTCCTGGAGCGGTGTGACAAATTACTGAGCAGCATTGCGGCATTTACTTCGACTGATATTGTGGACTCCCAACCTAGTCCAGTTTCTGTACTGGATGCCTCCTTTTTGACCGATGAGAGCTCTCCTTCTCCCTCTGGCAAGCGGCTGGTAGTTCCTCCCAAAAGCCCCAATGCTAGCATGTGGCATGTAGAATTGGACATGGATAATTTATTTGACTCTGATTCTGATGAACCATGCACAGTTCAATCAGAATCAGATGATCAGGATTATATCTACCTGTGTGAGTTTTTACGTGTGTCTAGTCGCCACTGTGATTTATCTAAGACATGTGAGTTGTTGAAGAAACACCACCAATCTTCTGATGCCACATCGCAGCAACGCGGTGTTGTCTACGATGCTGTCAAGGAAATTGTGGAGAATAGTCGGCAGGTGTCACCATGGGATGCGTTCACTGGACATTTGGGGCCGGCACCTCATACACTTAAACAGCATGTATGGGGTGAGTTACAAAAGATCCGGGAACCCACGGTTAGTTTCAGCGAGCTGGTTGACTTGAATGAAGCCACTTGCCAGGCCATAGAGAAGGATTTCTCAGCCGATCATAGGTGGAACAAGCAATCGATTGAGATCTCTGATGCCGTGTTGCAGATCGAACGACTAATATTCAAAGATCTTGTTGCTGATACAATCAAAGAATTAGCTGATGTTGCCTCCATGGATCGATACATGGTTCCTCGCCGCAAGCTTGTATTTTGACTCCCAAGCTTGTTGATAAGTAAAGAGAACTCGTTGTGTTTTCTAATTTGATAATTGTGTGTTAATATTTTACCTTTGTTTAGCCTTAAGTTATTTTCCTAGCCTAGGTGATGTACTTCTGTCAGCTGTTAACAAAGGCCTAAGCTTGAAGCCTTGAATTCAGTTATAATATAACTCAACTTATTTTTGCCATTGTATTAGAGCAAAAAGGATATTTTACTATTGCAAATTTTATAGTTGAGATTGAATTTGAATCTGTTCTCAGAAATTTTTTTGCTGAAGGCATTTGTATTACTCTTTTCTCTGTAAGCGAATCCATATCTTAAATCAGCATGTCATTGTGGGATCTGGTATTAGTTTTGGTTATAGGTGTCATGCATGTGAAATCCTGATCAGCTCTGAAAATCTGAAATAGACAGCAACCAGACCCAGTATCCATTACCAGAAAAAGATATGATAAAATAGGAATGCACCAAGGAACGGACACCATCGCAGGAATGGTGGGTGTATATGCCAGTCAAAAACTCAATAGCGACATGGTCAATATTTTCATGACAATACTGGTGAGTGCTTCAGAGACAGTGGCAGCTACCAACAAACGCATCCAATGGCAGTTGTGTATCTGCGATTAAAAGCAATGGTGGCGGTTATGCAAATGGGATGGGAGAAGGCCCCGGAAGCGAGTCAGAGGTCACGAGAAAGAGATGAGGTTAAGTTAAAATGGGACCCGTTTGTCAGGTGTGTTTGTGTGGGACCCATAATCCTATGATTGGGGGTCTCTGTCTCTGAAGTCAGTGTGAAATTGTGAGAGAGAAAGAGGGATACAGTAGGATCTACAATCTACTGTAGATACCAGTATACACATGATTGTTGTTGACAATAGCGAGATCAGAGGATGGGCAGATTTTTTTTTTTTAGTAATTAAGTTAAATAAAATGAGGTAAATAGTTTGATTGCTTTGAGTTGTTGGGTATTTAGTTTGAACTGAGTTTGAAATTCGGTCTCAGTTTTTTAAACGAGTTTCAAATTCGATCTCATATTATGTATTTTTTTTTGCGTATTCAAAACTGATTTGTTCTCTCATGCTGAAATCGAATTTGAAACTCAAATCAGATTATATATACATAAATCAAAAGTAATCATATTATTTTTCTGTTTTCTTTTATTTTATTTACTAAAAAATGTGAGAGGATGGGCATTTCAATGCGAATGGGGTATACTGAGGTGGGGCTAGCCGTAATCCGAAAGGGGGGCACAGGGGGCACACTGCATAGAGTGTGCTCAGTTCGTGGGGTTCTGAGTAGGTGTTGTTTAACATAACATGGTGACATATGCCAAGTTTGACATCCGTTTTATCTGTTTGTTACATTCTTATTTAATAATTAATGATTGAATTTATTAGTGATCTAAGCCACTCGTGATCGGTTCTACAGTTTTTTCGGGTAGGGATAATGATCATGTTTTTTTTTAAACTATAAAACCAATAGGACGCGAATAACAGTATCTAGCGATAATTGCTCAAAAAATTCTCCGCAAATGACTTTTCATTTTTAGAAAGTTTCGCTTAACTACGCTTAACGAACTTTCCTTTTAAGCACGCACGCGATTATTAATCCGCTGCGTACAGACCATTAGCGCAAAAGTGTACGTGATAATTTATAATTTCCGAACCGTCAATCCCGTGTTCTATGTAATTATATTGCACATGTATATATATATATATATATATATATATATAATATTTTAAAAAAATTATAAGTATATAGATTTCTATTTTTATATAATTACTTATATTAGTTATTGAGATATGTGTCATGCATGCATAATAATATATTATATGTAATTAGATATAATATCTAGGTGTTTAGATTTCATACTTAGATATTTAGATATGTGTTATGGGTGTTTAAATATTTATCTTGGGTATTTATATATATATATTATATATATTTAGATTTTTTCCTTATGTATTTTGATATGTATTCTGGGTATTTAGATATGTGTCCTGGATAGTTACATATATTATCTAAGTATTTAGATTTCTTACTTATGTATTTAGATATGTGTTTTGGATATTTAGATATAATATTTAAGTATTTAGATTTCTCACTTGGGTATTTAGAAATATGTTCTTATGTATTTAGGTATTTAGATTTCTTATTTAGGTATTTATAAATGTGTTTTGGGTGTTTAGATATTTGTTTTGGGTATTTAGATATGTGTTATAAGTATTTAAGTATAATATATAGATATTTAGATTTCTTATTTAGGTATTTATAGATGTGTTCTGGGTATTTATGTATTTATTATGGATATTTAGATATGTGTTTTGAGTATTTATGTATAATATCTAGGTATTTAAATTTCTTATTTAGATATTTAGATATGTGTTCTGAGTATTTAAATATCATTTATATGTGATTATCTGATGTATGCGATTTCTTTCAATTATTTATTGAATAACACGGAAAAAAATTAAACTTCACAAAATAATATTTTCTCATAAAGCAGCAAATATACTTTAAATATATCTTTATATAATTTTATCAGCCTAATAATATATTCAATATCACAACATTCTAATTTATGTTCAACATCAAAGTTATAATACATGAAACACATTTCAACACCATAAGTTGTAAGAAAGAAAGAATTTAAAAAGAAAGTGCTACACGTCAGATCTAATTGAGAAAAATATTGAAGAAACTATATATATGAGATGTCGGGCTCAATTAGCACGTTCTTAATTAAAAGAAATGAGCGTTGATAGTGCGGAAATTATTTGAGGATGGAGGGTGCAGGGAGAAAAATATTTTCTCAGACCAATAACATAAGGACTGGAATTCTATTTATTATTGAAATAAATGGAGTTCAGTTACAGGTCAAATTTATGAATTGGGCGCTTCAAATTTAATAGAAGTTTTAAGGTTCGACTAATTAAAAATCCTCCGCTGTATCTAGCTTACACTTACAGGCAATGGTATTGAAGTCAACAGATTAGAATTTACCATTCTGATTTCTTAAGAATACTATGACAAAATTGACCAAAAGAAGTTATTGAGCTGTCAGTGCAGTGGAGAGAGGATTTCTATAGTAAATGTGTATATATGAAACGATATCAACAATATAGTTTTCTTACTATTACAATCTATACTATTATATAAGGAATTGAGTTATTCAGTTTTTGTCACTTTCCTTCAAACTTTCATAATACTCAAATTATCCCTTATAAAATGTTTCACATTTGATTAATCGAATGGACATGACGGCATCATTTTCCTTCCTCTCTATTTCTTTCTCAGCGAACAAATATGGAATGTAATATAAAGATTTTTTTTTAAAATAGTTATCTGATGAAACATAAAAGGTAGAGAGAAAAAAGGAGAGAAAATCACAAATGAAAACATGCAAAAAAACACGCATATTTTCTTATTGTACTCCAAAGAGAAGGAGATACAAACGAAAGCATTTAAAAAAATATCTAATCTGTAAATTGCATATAAAAAAATGAATGGGGTAAATAAAAAAAAATTATCTAATCGATTTTGAACTTATCATTCTAGGAGGCAAAAAAATGAATTTATATTGCACATTAATACAAAATTGAATTGTGCATGGGGTAATCTGATCAAAATATTCTCATAGCAATATAATTACAAAGGAAAAAATGAAATATTTATCTGATTGAAATCTGATGATACTAAAAAGAAAGAACTAATCAGTATATTAGCAAAAAAACATATGATTTTGCTTGTAACGAAAAAAAAGGGAGGGGGAAAGTTTCTCATATGTATCTAATGCTTGCATATTCAATGGTTTTAATTGATTCCCATAATTAATCATAAGTGCCATGGATATGATTATTTGCATGTCATCATGATTAATTGATTCCCAATCTTCATGGCATGTAAAACTATCTAAATCATGAGATGAATCTGGAACACGTCATATATTTTGTGTTAGTATTACTGATTTTTGTTGAAGGAAAGTTTTGTTTCTCTCCTACCCTCATGATTTCTATGAAGCTCTTCAATGTATGTATTTCTTTATCTCAGACATAGTTCCATTGGGAGCTTTTATATATTTCTCATGTATTTTCTATTTGTTAGTCCCAAAAGTTAGAATCAATAATTTTCGCTCGTTTGAAAATAAATTAAGAAAAAGTTGTTAAAATTTTCAAATTTAGTCAAATATTGTTAGTATTATGTCAAAATGAAAAAAAAGCAGTAGGTTTATATATAGTTGTAAGAACCTACGTGTTAGTTAAGGTATGTTGGCACCATTTTGATTCTTTTGCCTTTTTGTTTTCTAAAAGCTACAATTTTTTTTCCAGTTACTGAAAGTGTCCATTTTAATTCTTAGAATTTAAAGCCATGCACTACTTATATTTAATGAACTTATCATTCTAGCAATTTCTATTATATTTTACTTACAATTTGATGAATTTATATTTTTCATATTATAATGATGCATGATTATTTTTTTATTTAATAAAAAATTCATTGCACGCGCGGGTATGAAGCTGGTATATTAAAAAAACGGGAGGTTTTGCATTTAAAATTTTAATAAAGGTTTTTTTATTGATATCTAAAATTAGATGACATAAATCTTAAATTTTGAGCGTGCGTCAAATCCTATCAACTTGGATGATATAGAGTTTTTTTTTTTTTTAAAAAAAAATTGAATGATATTGATCTTTAATAGAGGTTATATGTTTGAAATTCAAATAGAGATCTTTTATTGACATCTAGAAATAAATAACATAGACCTCCAATTTTATTTCAAATCCTAATAGATTTGAAAAAGGTCCATGTTGGAATTTGAACAGAAATTTTGAAATATTTATGAACATGCATTTAAATGTGATGAATTGGATTTTGAGTTCTATCTTTTGTTGGGGGATTTAAAATGGAAGAAATTATTGGATTCTTAAGGGAGTTATTGGTTAAGACCTTAAGGGAGATTATATTATTTCGATTTTTTATGTTTATTTTAATTTTAGACAAGTGTAGATGGTGGTTCGGACTTCAGAGCATGCCTTTATCCAGGATATTGTTATATTGATATTTATTTTTGTTTTCTGACAGTGAAGCTGATTAAAACGGGGATGAAGATGGCATCGGAAATCAAGGATATTAGACTGCATTGTTACTGTGCGCGTGGGAAAAAAAATTGAGTCTGAATAAATTTTTTTTCCCACGCACACAATAAAATTTAGTGCAAAATCTGTGCCCATTTCCATTCCCATTGGTCTACCGAACAAGGCTGATTGTGGTTGGTTTGGGGTCTGGTAGTTAGTTGCTGTTGTTAGTTAGAAATATATGATTTATATTTCTTGGCAATACATATATTGGATGTTATATTAGCTTAAACATTTCTCATGATGCCTTTCTATATTGCGGCTATAAGGTTCTTTTTTGTTGTTTTGTTATTCACCCAATGCGTGCCTGATTGGTTTTATTCAACATTTTGTAATCGCTTTTGTGCTTGATTGGTTTTATCCAACATTTTGTAATTAGAAGGAATGAAAATGGATAACTATCATTATTTTTTAAAATAATAAATGAGCTGTTTTAAATTATTGTTTCTAATGGCATTGATACGGCACAATTAAAGAACCGTGTGTTGATTTTACAACTTAATATTAAAAAATAAAATAATATAGAGCAAAGAGAAATAACACATAATGTCTTTATGATCCACAATCATTAACTGTCAAATTGTGCCGAATCATTATAACACAATGTTCATATAATTGTGAACTTTCGATCTTTTACACCAAGTAGATGGATAGCTGTCCAGCCTAAAAAAAGAACGAGCACAATAACTCTGAAAATAAGTCTTACCAAGAAGAAAACAAATCTCACAGAAAAAATGCACAATAACCACTCAAAGTTAGAAAAGTAATTTTGAGGCTAAAATAATTATTTTAAAGATTTTAAGATTTAGCAATTACGGTTAGGGTTTCTCAAAGTTTTGGCTTTCAAAATTGTGAAAAGAGAGAGAGAAATAGACAGTCGATTGCTTTTTATAGCCTAATTGTAATGTTGGAAGGAATTGGTTTATTAGTTGCAACATATCACTAACAATTTCAACAAATGAGAGTTGTCAACTCTCGGGTAATTTTTTTTAACAACTCTCGATTTATTCTGTTATAACTGTTATGTAACCATTGCAACATTTATAGTAAAAACTTGTATTTTTATTATTTAATCTCAAGATTACTTTCATTATTTATATTAATTTAATATTCCTAACTAAATTTTGTTGAAGTTTCTTGCAATCTTATACAAATTAATTATTCTTCTCTTTTCATTTTATTTCCTGGATTTTTTCAT
This sequence comes from Schoenoplectus tabernaemontani, assembly GCA_037127355.1. Lineage (NCBI taxonomy): Eukaryota > Viridiplantae > Streptophyta > Magnoliopsida > Poales > Cyperaceae > Schoenoplectus > Schoenoplectus tabernaemontani. The sequence continues at coordinate 7,934,046 of CM073753.1, forward strand.
TCTCAAAAGAGATTGTTAAATTTGATTATATTTGTTTTGCAAACTTACCAAATAAGAAATGAAATTGTTTACAATAACACAAATGTATCATTGCTTGGCTCTAGAAAATAATAATAATACTGAGGCCATTTTTTAGTAACAATAAGAGTGTATGGAAAATTTGTCTATATTTTGGAAGCCCATTTTTTGTTTTGTTTTGAAACCATGTAGAATTCATTTTTTGAAATGTACGCGATGCACCTTTTCGGACAAAAAAGAGAATGAATTTTAGAATAAGAGTGTATGGAAAATTTGTCTATATTTTGGAAGCCCATTTTTTGTTTTGTTTTGAAACCATGTAGAATTCATTTTTTGAAATGTACGTGATGCACCTTTTCGGACAAAAAAGAGAATGAATTTTACACTGAGCGAATTCGCAATAAATACTCATATTTTATATAGAGATAGAACCTTTTCAGTAAATAAATTAAGGTTATCTGCTAATACATCAATAAATGTGCCTGAATATTTTTCTTTCTGAATCAAGAGGCAACACAATGAATAAAATAGCACAAGAATATTATTGAGTGGATAATTTTCTTTTGAAAAGATGTTTGGTTCATAGTTCATACACCAACAAAGTTCTAATTAATGATTTTTAGCCGTTCGTTTATCTCTATTTATGCAACTTCAATTTTGATTTTTTTTTTCTAAAAATTCATTCGGTCATTAAATTGCATAGCATGTGATAGCATGTGTGAATGTACGGGAGATGAATATATGATAATGAGTTGATGACCCTACTATATACCATGATTGACTGGTGTACAATCAGTCAAATGCCACTTCTATCAATAGGGTTTTTTTGTTTGGACTTTGGAGACATGAATTAATTCCCTTGGACATGCCTACAGTGCGACAAACAGAGCTAATTTTAGCAGGCTAATAATAGGTAACAGAAACAAAAGGACTGTTTCAGTTTCTCCTAAGAGGAAGATATGATATTATATATGATCATCAAAATTCAAAGCAGAAAAAAAAAAGAAGAGAGAAAAGCAAGATGATGATCCATCTCTTTGAATTGATTGTAGTTACATCGCTTTGGAAATGGTTATTTGTCTCAGAACGATTCTTCTACCAGTGGCTAGCTGGAATACAACCAGGTAAAAAAGGATGAAAAGAAGAAAAGTGCACTGTATCCTTTTGCTGTTACCTTGGCAAGCAAATGCCAAGGAGATGTGGTGTGCTGTCTTTAGAAAGAAAAAAAAAATATGTTCTCTACACTCAAGTGACTGCTGGAAATTTCAAAATTTGAAATTGGAGAACTTATAGTTCAGAATTTAGCAAAAAAAAAAAAAAAATGGCACTTTTGTATCAGCTAATTATTTTCTTTTTCTTTCTGAGACAAAACAGTAGACATTCTAATTGAAAACCAAAATATAGTCCATTACATTGCAAAAGATAAAAAAACTAACTGCTTATAACTAAAATTAAACCTGATTCAGAAAAAAAAAATGAAACTATCATTGTACTCAACCTATTTAAACAGTTAAGACCTGTTACCGGGGCGGAACCAAGCCTGAGAGTGAGTCTGAGACCAGTTTGGGTCCTGGCACCCTCTTGATATGTAAAATTATATATACTGAATATGAAATATACATATTCTTGTTTAGTTAATAAGTTGCTAATAGCATTTGATATGTTCAAAAATAGATAGCTATGGCTATAATATTTAGAAAGGACTTCTCATCTTTCTGTTGCTTTATAGGAATGCCAAATCATGATTGTCAAAAGCTAAAAGATACGTTATACCGAGTAAAACAGGAAAACACATGGCGTCAACTTATATACAGTTCATTGTTTTAATCAGTTCTTCCTTGATCAATTTCAACTGTTGCATTAAAATATCACAAGTTGAAATTCAAGTGATCGCTCATGTTTCAAAAAAGTGAATGTAGTCTTTAGTAGATATATGATATGAATGAACAATCCATGATAATTAATTAATATAACATTTCTCATGCAGTTTTCATCATGTTTTCGTGATGATTTGAACAATTTTGTTTCTCATTAGGACCACATGATCTAACTTTTCTCTTGATTACCGACTTAATTAATTATTAGGATGTCATCATATAAATAACTTTAAATTAAACTTGTCTGGCCCAACTCTCTCTGTGTAACACTCTCATATCTCTGTGTTACTCTCCTCTGATTTGACAAGACGAGACGATGATACCAAGCAACAACAACTCACCGATTCTTTCACCTCGGCGGCCCGACTAACGCATCAAGCGACTCTGACACTCCATGGTATAGCGTGAGGCCATCTATCATTGAACCCTCTAGATGATTTTGTTGAGAAATAAAGAACGATTAGGATAGTTAATTAGTCTCAGACCTGTGATGATATTTTCGTCATTGGCTAAATAGGAAATACACCATCAAATATCTACAACTTAGTAATCATAGATGGATTATATATTTTTTTGTAATTAGGCAACATATATAGGCAATAGTAGGTAGTTAATATTCCAACGGTAACATTTATTAAGTTTTTATCTTTTCCCATTAAGCATAGGTATAAATAGTGGTGCAAGTGTACAGTGCAATATGAGGAATGAAAATTACTTTTAACAATAAATCTCAAATCAATACTCAAATTCAACAGATTTCTTGGTACACCACTGTTGGACAAATGATTTGAGTGCTCTTGTCAAAAATGTTTCCAGTAAGTACTTGGTCTAATTTCTGAGGAAAGATATCCAACAAACATCTTTTAAATATTGACATATCATTATTAGTATTAAATGTGCAGAAGCAGAAAAGGTAAGCAAGAAAAAAATGCATTCAACTAAGTTGGTAAAATAATTAATTAGTTGATGAAATGCATTCAACTAAAGATAAAAATGCATTCAACTAATACAAAGTGAAAGCAACTTCATCACTACATGTTTGCATCTCTTAAAATGAATTGAAGAGAAACAACCACCCCTCTTTCATTGTGGTACTCTGTGGGGCATAATTCTTCATTTCAAACGCAGACAACTGTGCCAGCAAAGTAGAAAAGGAAGCTTTACTATTTTGCTAAGAAGGGAAATTACATTACTCGGCACCTTCTCTCATTTTGCGTTTGTCCCCTTGCAGTAGTATTCTTTGTTGCCAAAGCCAGTTGTAACTTTGGTGAGAGCTTGGAACTTGTAAGAAACGATGTGAAACTTCCGAAATTAATGTCTGTCTGGACTCTGGTCACAATTGCACAATTGAAAGCATTGAAATATCTGTCAGTATATATTTTTTCTGGTAGAAATAAGAAATTGATTTTTTTTACTTCTCTCATAAAATCAAGGAAATGAATGCACATATGCACAGTGTTACTCAGTCCTTCCATACTTCCCAACCAGCAGCAGCACGGAACTACTGATTTCAACACTTTTGTTCCTTTCTTAGCAAAATAGAGGAAAGATGAATAGATAAATACAAATAAAAAGTAGTAAATTCATTGCCAGCCAGGAAATTACATCATGATGGTAACACCTTGCCGATTCCAACGTGAATTACATTTTCCTATTTATTTATTCAATAAAATGATTGAGGAAAAAGAGGAAAGTACTTGATGTCTCTTTAGCATATGGGTCGATTATATCATTTAATAGTTCAACAGGTTACTGTCAAAATCAGAAAGTACAGCTTAGAACATACCAACGCATTTGGATATTGGGATTTGACAATTCATAGTAGTTGTCTAGTTGGTTTGAAGTAATCACAGTTTCATATATTTAGAAAGCACAGTAAGTACCACTTGCCGAATCAATGTGTTCTCTCTAACAAATCAATGTAAAATGGATGTCGTGGACTGAATCTCTCTGACCTAACATTTGCATAATCAATAGTCATTACTGGGTCTGTGATCCTTAATCAGGAATGTAACTTTTATGACTAAAGTGCATCCTTGGCACCAGAATTTGACAGCACAAATGGTTACACAATTAGGGTGCGCCTGAATTGTCCTTGAAGAATAGTGAAATTAATAATAGTGAAAAATAGTGATTTTTAATTTAGTACGAGAATAATAAATTAATTAATTATTATTTTAATTGATAAAAATATTATTTGGATTGTTATTTAGAATAGCAATAATTTCCAAATGAAAAAAATTACAAGAAGAACAATTATTCCAATCCTAACTCAAAATAAAAAAAAAACTAATAATTATTCTCACGCTTCAGAACAAATTTACATTTATCGTTATTTGGTAAGTGTAGTAAAATATAATAAGCACTTTAAAATACCAAACAGAAGTGATTTAAGGTAAAATAAAGTTAAAATACCTTCATAATTGTTTTAAAGTTAAAACATCAATTTTTTTCTTTCAATATTTTTACACAAACTAAATTAACTATTTACCTCACTATCTTAAGGTAATTTAATTTTTACCCATTTTAATTTTACTGCCTTTCTAAAAGGGTTAAATTTGTTATTCCAATTTTAAGAATAAAATACTATCTATTTTTTTCTGCATCCAACCGTACCCTTAAAAGTTAGAATCCACCGAGGACAAGAGGAGGTTTCTCTCTGAAAAAAAAAAAAGAGGACAAGAGGAGGAGAGAAGATCTGCACTTTTAGCAGTGTGGCACAGAAGCCAAGGTGGATAATTATTTACCATGAGGTCATCATTGCATCAGGTATCTAGTCTGACAAACTTACTGATACATCTGTCCTCCAGTCATAAAAATAACTGGACCTATACTTCACTTCCATCCCAAAGGTTATGTGAATGAGATCATCTAATCAAACAGGTGTCTGTATTCGTTTGATTCTTCTCTCCTTTTATTTATTTTGCTTGTAAGATGCAAGTAAATAGGTGCAGGTATATTACTTATCAGCTGAACACTGATTGTTACTGGTTAGTGGGTTAAACCATTAAATGATTTCAATCAGTTTTCTAATTGTATTTACTGAAAATGGAGAAAGTTATCTTGAGATTATTAAAAACGCATAGAGCACATAAATTGAAACCTCCACAGAATCAGTGGACGATCTGCCGGGGAGGTAACTTTCGCTGTCAAGTCACAAACAGCACCCCCACAACAAAGCAAGCAATGCCTTGTTGAAACGTTGACAGATACATAGTATTATCATAACTACATGAATTAAATTTGTTTATAAATAATCTCATGGTGAGTCATGGATCCAGGAGGCAGGGATTCCAGCTCTGTTCTGGGTCCCACAATAACCCAAAACAAAAACCAGACATGTACAAAGCAGTCCCTATTATGGGTCTTGCATTTGGGAGATGCGACAACAGTTGACATCTTAAATTGTAGTGGCCCATCGTGATTTTTAGCCGTTTGATTGATGTCAGATGGATCAGATTGGATCATTTGCAGCATTGATTGCTTTGCATTACTTACTGGTAAGTGGTTACATTCTGGTTTGATCTGAAAAGATAGACTGGTTGAGCAATTATTTTGTGACCCACTAGATGTGGTATACGTACACAGATATGTTAGAGTTGCATTTATGAGTCCATGGTATTCCAAGAAAGAAAATTACATACAGATGTAGGAATAAATTAACATACATACACACAGATAGAAGGGTGCTGCTTTACATCAGAGGACAACTGTTTGATAGTTGGATACCACGCAAATAACCGCTGCTGCTTGGATTTTAGTAATCAATTTTAGATATCATAAGTTGTGGGCCACAGAGAAAGGCTTGGACCATTTGAGCTCTGTGTGGTGGTCAGACCTCAGACCTAAATCGATTTGTATTATACCGAGCAATGCAATTTTACCTTATCCATAATCATTAGTAAATCATTCTAATTTTTTTAAGTGAAGATTGAGCTCAGGTCCTTTTTTTTTTCCACAGCTTCATAATTATCATTTCTCGAGCCCTTTTTTTGTACCGTAAGGATTTTAGAAGATTTACATTGCACTCAAGTTCTTGACACTAGGAGGTTGGAGAATAAAATATTTGATTATATTTTAAATAAGGGCTCACGTTATTCTTGCTATCTATTTCTCTTTTCAGACATCTTTCATTAGAATTGATCATTCATATTTTCGTGCAAATTTAAGATCCAGCACCATGTGGATTGTGCCATTGATTGAAATGAGCTAGTCATATTTAATATATATGACAGTTCTTCCAACAGCTCAAAAAAAAAAAAGGAAAAGGAAAAGAAAAAAAAATAACAACCTGGAGCTAACCATTATCAGCCTTTATGGAACTATGAGGCATGGGCCTTGTTTAAGCTTGGTCGTGCATGTAAGCCCATATTTAAGCTTAATCGTGCATAGGCCTAATATTTACATCTAGCCCATTAAACGATGAGCTTTCATCGATTAGCCTTCTAGCTACATAAAATTGGATCCCTGGGCCTCCGCTTTCCTTCATTTGTTAATTAATACCTATACCTACTTTTTCATAAGCTCTGTCTGGATGCTTTTTTGCTTTTATTTTTTGTTTGTTGAGGGCGGGGGTTGAAAGCTTGGCATCAATGATCAGTTGCGTTCTATTCAACTGAATTATCCAGTAAATGAAAGATGAAAGAAGATGATTATTTTATTTTATGCTAAATACTGGTCAATTTTGATTGGGACAATTTGGCATATTAATTGGTTTTCAAGTGCTTCAATACTTTCTGCTACAATTCTATATCATGTTCCAGTCGATGTGTTTGCATAATCAAATGAAAACTATTGAGAAATGAAGCTCTTTTCCAAAAAAAATTCAAAGTTCAATGGCCATTTCAGTTCTGATCGGTTTGAAATGTGCTAAATACTGGGTCATGATGCAAAGATGAGGATGATGCTTAGGTTGTGCTCCAAAGTCGGAGAAAGGAATTAAGGAGGAGGAATGAAAAGTGAAAGTGGAGAGAAGTCTGCTCCAGAGTTTTTTTTAGGCAGAATTGGGTATATACCCCTCAATATATTTCAATTTGGATATTTACCCCTTCAAACTTGAAAATTGGATATTTATCCCTTAAAATGTTAAAATTTTGGATATTTACCCATAACTATTATTGTTCTCATAAAAATTAAATTATAATTAATTAAAATTATAATAGAATAAAAATATCATTCCTTTAATTCCCGCTATTTACTTAAATCTACAACAGTCTCTTTAAATAATCTTGTCCTTTATTTTCTCATGAATTTCACGAGCTCGAAAAGAGATAATTAGCAACTTTCGATATAATCATTAGCCTCCCTGAAAGATTGATCGAGCTCCAGCAACCTTTCGAAGACACATGTGACTAGATCTTCTAGATCTTGACTGTGAAGAAAAATATATGTGTTTGTTGAAAGTTTCAGATTTGAGAGTTGGAGAAAATTAAAGTTTAAAATTCGTACTATTCACTTGATCAGATGATAAAGATAAATTATTGCTTCTCAATTTGCTAGCTCTCAGCGAAATATTGACTGATTGAGAGATATTTATCCTTTTATAAATTTAATTAATTATTAATTTATTTTTTATGAGGATAATAGTAATTTTGGATAAATATACAAGATTTTAATGTTTTGAAGGATAAATATCCAATTTTAAAGTTTGGAGGGGTAAATATCCAAATTGAAATATATTAAAGGGTATATACCCAATTTTGCCTTTTTTTTAACAAGGGATAGGGGTATCGATGGGTTAACGAGGAGATTTATGGTGTGTATTTTTTTTCCTGATTGATTCATTTCTGATTTGAGGGTTACATTACGTAACCCGTGCTTCATTTCCGCTTCTTCTCTTTCCATTCCACTCTATCTCCTTCGATCATTCGAGCACAGCTTGGACTCTGCTCCTGTGCTCCAAATGGAGTTAATGGAGGGGAGATTAAATTTTAAACTTGGTGCAGAATTTTATTATAGAAGGTGAATGGAGGTGTACGGAGGAAAATGAGGGTGAACTCCACTATTCAATTTTTTCAGCAAATTTGTTAACCTCATTTTGGAGTGTAACAAATTTTACCACCCCTTTATTCCCTTCTTCTCCCCTTCCCACTTCGATTTTACTTGCTCCGGAACGTTAATTTTAGGAGGGGAGGGGAGGGGAGGGGAGGGGACACAAGATAAATAAAAGATAAAAATCCTATAAGGGTTCTCATCCATTGGTTACCTCCCGATTTGAAAAGTAAAGTCCGGGTCTTCTTTCCTTTCCCTCCCTTCGTGAGAGTAAAATCTGGAGCACAGTGTTAATGGAAAAATTTTCATTTTTTTCTTCTTTAACATAAATTAAGCAGTAGAATTAGAGTTGTATGCAGAAAAGTATCAACATATATATGAACATTGTTTGAGAAACTATTATATTTTAAGCAGCTTGAGGTGATGCTTACACAAGATCATTACGACATTCAATATTTTATTCAACATTATTCATACTTAATTATGGCTATACATTCTGCATATATATCACTTGGTCTAGACTCTAGAGAGTTGTATCCTAAAGTTGACATTGTGCATTTCTATCTGCCACTTTATTGATATTATATTCTATATGGGTCCATTTGACAAATCAAGGAATAGTTTTGAAAGAGTGGTAATTTTGGAAGAGTGATAGAATAGTATTTTTTTTTGAAAGAATGGTAGAAGAGTGGTATTCTTGACTATTCGGAAGAGTGAAAATATCATTTGGCAGTTGTTACTCACAATAGTTAAAATATAAATAATTATGATACTAATAATGATGATGATGATAATAATAATAGTAAAATAATAACCATAATAGTAAGATCATAATAATAATAAAGTAATAAATAATAATCATAATAAATAATAATATTATAATAGTAATATAATAAAAATATAAACATAATCATAATATAGTAATATAATAATAAAAAATTATAATTATAATTACAATCATAATTATAATAATAATAAGTAATCATAATTTTAATAATATAATCATAATATAATCATAATCATAATCATGATAATAATAATTATAGTTATAATCATAATAATATAACCATAATCATAATCATAATAATATAATAATAAAAATATAATCATAATCATAAAAATAATTAAAAATAATTATAATTATAATAATATAATAATAAATTAATCATAACTATAATCAACATATAATAATATAATACAACATAATAAAATAATAAAAAATAATCATAATAAATAATAATATTATAATAGTAATATAATAAAAATATGAACATAATCATAATATAGTAATATAATAATAAAAAATTATAATTACAATCATAATTATAATAATATAATAATAATAAGTAATCATAATTTTAATAATATAATCATAATATAATAATCATAATCATGATAATAATAATTATAGTCATAATAATAATAATAATATAGGCATAATCATAATCATAATCATAATAATATAATAATAAAAATATAATCATAATCATAAAAATAATTAAAAATAATTATAATTATAATAATATAATAATAAATTAATCATCACTATAATCAACATATAATAATATAATACAACATAATAAAATAATAATAAATAATAATAATCATAATCATAATCATAATCATCATAATATAATATAATAATATAATAATAAATAATCTTGATCATAATAATATAATAATAAAATAATTATATTTATATTCATAATATAATAATATAATATTAAAATTATATTTGTAATAATAATAATAAATAATATAATAATACTAATGATAACGATAATATAATAACAATAATGATAATAATAATTTAATAATAATAATATAATGATAATAATAATAATAATAATCATAATATTAATATAATAATAAATTATAATCATAAATATAATATAATAATATAATAATATTAAATCATAATCATAATCATAATATAATAATATAATATAATATAATCAAACAATAATCGCTATTCCGACGAGAGCTAATCCGGTATTCCACCTATAAGTTGGTATACCGGATTAGCACTATTCCGCACTCTTCTACTTAGTCTAAAATTCGTTTGGCAAATTTATTCGTCGAAATAGCTATTTTATTTTAATTTTTGTTATTCCATTGAGTGCCAAACATTCCTATAGATCTAGCCTAACATACCGTGAATCATTATGCTTCTCATTTGCTAGCTATTGATCATAGTCTGGCATGGTAGGCTACTTGATAAGCACAATTATAAACAGATTTTTATTTTGAGATGCGTATTAAGCCACTTGTTAGACAGAGTTCTCTGTAATCATTTCATTAATCTGTATCACATTTTGAGAATTTTTATACTGACAATTTTCCGAAAAGAATAGAATAGAGTTCGTACTTGTATAATAAAACAAGTATTGTTTTTCCGACAGATTACTGGTTGTGTGGAAGTTACTGGAAAGAAATATGTGAGCAAGTGCTGAAATTTTCATGCAATTAATTATCTTGTCACATATATAAAGATATTTTATGGTGATCCTTGCAAATTTGACTTTTAAGTGGGCAGATGCGCATGCAGCATCTCTTTTCAATTGGAGTGCACTGTTTGGACTATGGAAGTATAGTATCTTTGACTAAAATTGCATTATTGTGGAAATGTGAAATAGAATCTCGTAGAGAATTTAGTCATGTCAAATAAAAATAATCAATTAATGTCAGTACATACTTCATAGTGGATGAACCAAATTAATTATCTCTTTATATGATTTCATTGATGCTTTGACTTGATATGTTGTGGTGTAAGTTAACCATACACTAGGGAATATGAAAGCCAAAAACTATGCAGATGCTTCATATTTTTGTGGATTAATTGCATTGCATAAGCCTTGTAATATCCATGATATTCATTCCTTTTTATCATATTTCTAATCAGGTAGAACAATCAACACCACGTCGTTGTTTTGCTATACCTGAAACAGAGAAATATCAAATATATTAGAAGACATTAAACATATTAACATGAAATGAATCAGTTTTCAATGTTACATGGGTTTCAATTTAAGAATAAATAAAACTTACATCGACTGGCATGGCAAGGTTGATTAAGCGTTGGGTCGTCCAAAGGAGGGTTTTCTCCAAATATAATCTCACAGCTCATATCTTCAAAATCTGAAAGAAAAAAAAAGGATCATAAAATTTTAATAATGATTTGAGGGAACATTTTGGTGTTTGCTCAACTTATACCATTTATGTGTTTTCGGTCCATGCAAGGTATATTCGGAGGCATATATTAGGCAGAAATTTTTTAAAGCAACCACAATTAATTGTAATAATTGTAAAATTCAATATTTAGTAATTCTGATGGTAGTTTATTTGCAAATAACAATAGCATAACTTATTTTTTTTTCATGTACGTCATTGCGTTCCACATTACTACCATGTTATGTGGTATACACACACCACTATGTTAAAAAATAGTTCAAAACAAAGTTCACTACCGTGCGTATTAGAGTACTCACGCCAATTATTTTTATACTCACGCTATTTAAATTCATATATATTTACGTTGATATATCAAATTCTATTAGTGTATATCTATTTTCTTTACAAAATAAGTGCAAAGAAAAAAGAAGTTTTTAGAAAGATATGAAATGCCCTGAAGTTAAGGCTCACACATTTCACAACAATCAGCGGTAGATCAAAAGAATCTTTTAAAAAGTTTTATTGTATGGATTTTGAGGGAACACTATATTACTATTTGAAATATAATAATAAGAAACAAGAGATTAATATCTGAGGATACCAACTACTTGTCGATTAATAGTAAAATTGCTAATGAAAAATGATGTAAGCAACGGCGAAGTTTAAACAAAATGATTGGAGTGAGAAAAAAATAATAAAATGTCAAAGTCTTCTTTCTTTTGAGGGAGGAAAAAATAATAAAATATCAAAGTTCTTTCTTTTTAGATAGAGAAATTATAATAATTTTGTTATGTAATCATAGCGTAATTTAGTAAATTTCTTTCATTTTCATTATTTGGTTGGGGAGGGATTGTGGACCGCTCGTATTTCTATGTAGTTTCGTTATTAGATGGTTGTAAGACAATATAGAGTGAATCTGAAATTTGATGCCATCTTTGATATAAGAGACCAAATAAAGATATTTCATTGCTTAATTTTTCTTTTGATTTTTACTGTAAACTGATGTGTCAAAAAAATAGGGATTAGGGAGCGACAGAAATTGTTTTCAGTTATTTCTATTTCTCAAAATTCAGACTATAATTTAGTAAATATTTAATTTTGAGAAGATATATCCCTGCTTATTTTACAAGGTTCAGAGAATATTTGGTGTATGATTGAACCTTTATGTGTGAATCTATCTATGAGTTTGTCATGCCTTGCACTCACAATGGTTGGCAAAACTTTGCATAGTCCTCTGAATTTCATATACATCCAGTCAAGTCATAGCCATAGGCAGTGTATATTGGAGCTTTTCATTTTCACTTACATCTTGTCTGTTCTCTCAGTGGTTCATATGCGGGTCCCTCTTTACGCATGAGCTTGGTTACGTCATCAACTTTTTATATTGCTTTGTGTTAATTAGGATTCATTGTACTGTTTTAGAAAATTCTGTCATTCTTCACTTGACAAGAAGGGAATTTGGACTTGTACTCACTGAATAACTGTTACTCCATTACCAGCATGAAATGAGAAGGATTGACTTCAAATAAGCAATGGAAAGATTTTTAACTGGGCACGTTAACTCTTGGCATGATTATGAACATATGAACCTAACCTCTATTTTTTAATTTTGAAAAAAAAATGAAAAAAAAAATGGTACGGAACTGGCTACAAATGAATTATCATATACAGAACACTAATCTATGAATTTTTGTCACGTTTGTGCATTCTAATCTAGTGAATATATATATATATATTACATACTGCCACTGATAATTATTGGTAAAATTGAAAATTGGCTTACTAGGGAGCATGTAGACAGGCATGCCAAGTGAGTCATGGATGAATTTCTGACAAGGTACCTTGCACATGTTGGTGCACATCCCTACACACTGAGTGCTCTCCAGAAACCTATCATCACCATATACAAAAGGTGTTGTAAGCCAAGCACTGTATCATATTCAAAAGAAAAAAAGAAAACAATTCAATTGACAGCAATTTTAGTGTGAACAATTAGTCACTTTAATCTTTAACATGGCCAATATGCTAGGCTAGCTATCCATCATAAGTTGCCAGAATAAGCAATTTATGTAAGTTACTGGTCAAATTGTATAAATTATTTTTTTTTCTTTTGAATACATATATTATTGGATAGTACTGCCCATTATATGCCATGGATTTAAATATTTGCTTTGCTTGTGTATCGACATGTGGAATAGCAAATGTTGTAATTATCTAATTTTCTGATTGCAGGAATGAAAGTTAATTACCTGCACTTAGGGATGTAGACCACATTTCTCTCTCTCCTTCCTTCAATTTCAGATTCCCTGACCTTGCTCAACCACAATAAAATAATTTTATGATTAATTTAAGATCATAGGCATATGAAACTTTAGCTGGAAGAAAAGAAAAATAAATGAATCCTTAAATCTTCAATTAAGAGAAAAATTTCCTGTATCTATATATACCAAGAAACCGGTACTGATGTTTGTTGTTGTACTTCAATCTAAACACAGAGTACCAGTAAATGAGTTTAACCTTATAATTGCCCAAATTAATCTCAAATTACTGATGTTTGTTGTTGTACTTCAATCTAAACACAGAGTACCAGTAAATGAGTTTAACCTTATAATTGCCCAAATTAATCTCAAATTGCTGATCATTCTGAATGTTTATTTTTGTTGCATTCTTCTTTCCGATAAAGACATCTTTTAATAGACTTTTAGTGCTCAAGTACTGTTATATGCATCTTCAAAATTAAAAGAAATAAACGTGATATGTGGTAGGTGTATTACCTGAGAAGGTCCAACCAGCCAAGCAAAGAACACAACGGTGAATATAGCAGACAATTCTCTCATGAACTTTGTAGGTGGAAACAACATTTTTATCTGCCATGTTAATTACAAATTAGTTGCTCAATTAGTGCTCATTATTAACTTCTTTTTCATCATTATTAATTGCAATATTACATATCCGAAATGTCAAATTCAATGTTAGCAGCAATATCCATATCCGGTGGTAGGGTGTTCTGCCATTCTGCTCATATGCATCATGCAACCAAAAAAGTATAAGAGCTGCAATCAAATGAAGTTCTAACCAAAAAAAGGAATGTGTGAAAATGATATGTGCTCAGCCATGAAGTTGATTATAGGAATGATTTATCTTCACAATTAATGGATAAAAAATATTTATATTTGTTGAAACAAAAGATATTTTCCTGCAGTTTGGTGTTTTTTTTTTAATTAAAGTATTTCACCAGTAAAAGATATTATAATGTATCAACAGCTTGTTAGCCAAAGATAGCTTGCCATTTTCAGGAGGAATGTTGGAAATGCCTTCTCAAGTGACTTGACAACCAGATCTCGTTGCATCTCTGCATCAAAGGTTCTTGAAACCATCATTGCTAGTTCAGTTAAACTTTCATAACCTTGTTTCTCATTCGCGAACCCTGTTGAAGAAATTGATAATAATTGTTATTTGAAATTTACTAGTATTGATATTTTGCTTAGTAAATATACTTGTTTTCATTTTGTATCTCAATTAACAAGTTTATCATGAAATGGCATGCTTCTTCACTGAACACTGGTAAATTTTCTGACTTTAACTGATAATAAGGTACTGGTGTACCAACTTGATCGTTTATGTCTATGACATTATATTGTTTTTTTCTTATTCATCTCTCTTTATTTTGGCTATTAATGTGAAGGAATTTAAAAGAACACATATTAATTAAAAAGATGCAAACTGTAAGAACAACTTTGCTGATCGATGGTTGTACCAGTGGTATGTTGGAGGCTTTGGGACAGATATTGAATGGCCAGACGATCAAACCAGTTGTCTCTGTAAACAGTCTCATCTTTCCAAGTCACTTGAAAAGTTTCTTTAGCCTGCAGCATGGATGCAGCCACCGTGGAACGATGACTTGGATTACTAACCCGAGTTGCATTTCGGAACTTCGGCCTCCGCATTAGTGTTTTGGTTTGAAGCGGAACTGTTTGGCCTATGTGGAGCAGATGAGAGGCATTCATGTCAGAAAGAGCTGGAGGTGTTGAGATTGTGTGAGTGTGGTATGAATTGAAGGTGCGCGTGTGATGGTGCAATGGAGGGTATACTTATAGTGGTGTTGCCATCTTTCTAATATAAAATGAAAATTTCTAAAGTCAAACTATATATATATATATCAGCGCAATTGAGATTTCCTTCTGTAAGTAATTTTTGGATTTGCTTCCATTCAGTTCTGCATGAGACAGAATGCATAATACAAATTTTAATCAGTTTGAACCGTTGAAAAGATTGAATCAAAAAATATTTTCATGTTTTGCACATCATTAAACAGATTATATTCCACAATTAAAAGTAATTTTCAAATCGACATAAAAATAGGAAAAAAAATAGAAAAAAAAGACCCACTTAAGACATGAGGTCGGGGGTAAATAAACGGGCCGGATCATATTTGTAAAAACCATGATTAATCGAATTGAGCCCATGAAATCTAGAGCCGACAAGGACCAGTGTCATAAGTCTTCAAGCTTTTCAATTTGCATCGGATGCTTTGATGTAGGTTTCGGTCTCAGATTTTAACTGTCCTTCCTGTGGACTTTAGTAGCAGTACACTAAGCTTCACATCATATATAATATAATTGCAATCAGAGCATGACCAAGGTTTTTCTCCTAGGGAATCGGACTTTGCCATAGAAAATTCGATCCCCTGAGCAACACTGCACACAGAGACCCCGGTGTACAAGTTGAAAAGTTAAAACAAACGATTTTTACTGACAGTGTCCGTCATTTGACTTTGGTATTAAACAACCGAAGGTTTAAAGGTTTTAAACTTAAAATTTAATTTAAAATCTCTCATATTCATTGATTTTGTATCCAGATTCATAAAGAGATGAGAGAGGTTTTTGGATCAAATTAAAGTGTGTATCTCAATACAAAATTAATGGATGAGAGAGACTTTGAATTAAATTTTGAGTTTAAAACCCTTTGAATTTTTTCGGTTCCATTAAACAAATATAATACCCAAGCCACTGATATTTCTTCTACCTTTAGATCTCTTCAAGATTTATGTGGTTTTTGCTCTGATGGTCTCAATTCAATGACAGTAATGCAAAAAAATATGCTGTGCTGTTATTCATCTGTAGTTGTCCGTGCAATCCTTATCTTTAAAATAATTAAAAGGTCCTTGAGATAGATTCAATATAGCGAGTTGCACAAAATTGCAGAGACCAACTTGACCACCAAAAATGAATGAAAGCTATTCTTCTACGATGGAAAAACAACTGTATTTTCTTTTATATGTTGTCAACTTCGGTCCCTTGCGTAGATTTATTTGCATAGACAATGTGTTGCGCATATTTTTTACGTTACCCAACTCATGCTTATTTAATTTCTTTAAATGTTCGTCGAGTTCATAACACTAACTCATGAAAAATAAATTCGGTGATGGTGAAACAAATACAAAGTATTGCTTTTGATTTATGTGGAAAATATTGTATACAATATCTTTTATTCTTGGCATAAAAAATATTGTTGTGTTAGAATAAGATATAATTGTATGAAAAATGGGTTTACACTATTAGTTTATTTCCAAACTATGAAATAAAAAATTGTCGTTATTAGTTTTGTAGTGATAGAATAATTCAGTGTATTATGTACATATATTGTGAATTGACAGATGTGTTTAATATGTGAGCACGTATGTGTAAACACATACACAAATACATACTCATGTCTGCACGTATCAACACATGATGTATTTACATATCAGACGTGTCGTGTTCTTTAATGTGCATGTTCACTCTCTGAACAATTTGGCACGGTTAAACACGCATGTCTAACACGTCAAACACGAACATGTACATATAGTATATATAAAGAAATGTCTAACACGTCAAACATGAACACATACGGTTAGACGTGCATGTCTAATTTTATCATATTTTCTTGACCGTTCAGAGTTTTTTTAAATTTATTTCAATTTTTTTCAAACTTATATGTGTTGTGTAAGTGTCGATACACGTTTTGCACATCGTACTAAACGTATCATTTGTTTTAAATGCATGTTCGATTTTTTAAGATTTTGACATATTAAAATATGCATATCTAAATATGTAAATTTATATTGACACAACACGTTATATATTAAATACATTATTTAATAGTACATGATACACAGTGATAGAGCTTAAACCTGAAATTGAGAGGGACTAAAATAATTTATATACGCTTTAGATATTACATCTCATTTTTTTCTGGAGAGATTAAAATTAAAAAAATATCATAATTATATTATAAAATATTATAATTTTTTTTACAAACATACTAAATTTCAAAATTTTTAGAGAGGTAGACCCCTTCCAATCAATTCTAAGATCTGCCATTGATAACACATTCATATATCATATATTTTCTGCTTTCTGTTAGTAAACGTCGTACAAAGTTCTTTCTAATACCAGTACAGGTGTGAAATCTCTAACTTTGAATATATGGCTTATAACAATTAGGTAATCTGTATGGAAAAATTATCCATATATTTCTTTGTCTTTTTTTTAGAAAAAATTACCCATATATATATATATATATATTTGAATATGTATACATCATATATTTTTGTGTCTGGAAAATTTATCTGCGAAACAGTTGGAGGAGTTGAAAGGCCGCTGCACAATTTTTAGTAATAATAAGTTTTATTAAATTAATATTATTAAAAATAAGAGTGAGAACCGTAAAATTTTAAATATACGAATGACAGCGCGCCACTGTCAGTGGCGCGTTTCGTTCAAATCCCGCGCAAGTGAGATAGAGAGACGCTACGCGTTTTGTATATATAAGAAGCAAACGCGCCACTGACAGTGGCGCATTTCATAAAAATAATGAAATGCGTCACTGATAGTGGCGAGCTGCCATTTATATATTTAAAATTTTACGTTCTCACTCTTATTTTTAATAATATTAATTTAATAAAACTTATTATTACTAAAAATTGGCCGCTGCATCAGAGGACGGGAATTCCACGGATTTATCTGCGAAACAGAAAAGCAAATGATAGTATGATACACGTGTCCCCGGCCACGTCAGCACCACCTTCCTTTAGTCCTTTCTCATCTCTCATCACTCATAATTTCTAACAAAAGACAGGTTAAGTGAGAAAACGCCAAAAGGCAAAAGGTAGAATGATTAAACAACAATACGAACCAAAACCTCATTGTCTAGAAGACTAGAACCCCCCTCGTTCTGATTTCTGGAACAGCAGCAACCCATCAATCTCGCACTGCTTTCTCTACTTCTTCTTCCCAAATGATCTCGGCGCAAGTTAGCGTCTTCGCCTCTCCCAGTTCTACTCTGCGCCTCCTCCTCTACGCTTCGTCTCATATCAATCTTCCTTCCTACAATGGGAGAAAAGGTAAGGTTTATCTTCACACCTGGAGGAATGCTACTGGCCGTGAGGAGCGGCGATTCCAGCTCCTCCAAGTCGGGGTGGTTAGCGATCAGACCGCTGACGTGGATGATGGAGAGCCGTTGGATTTGAAGACGGAGAAGTTCAACCGGCTCCAGGATGTTCCTAGAGAGGAGCGCGATCGCATCCAGAGGCAGCAGCTCATTGACCGTGCGGCTGCTGCCATTGCAGCAGCTCGTGCGTTGATCAGTGAGACCAGGCCTGAACAGTTCGTTCCAGCCACAGAATCTCGATCGGACGGCTCAGATGCTCAGAAGCAGACTGGAGGAGCTGCTTTGGTTGCACAGGAGAAGGGTATTTTTGTATTTTTTTTGTTAATTAAGTGCTTATTTTGTTCATCAGATTAATTAAACCCTAAAGGATATCTGAGGTTGATAGAGATGCCTTAAACCCTATGCTGTACAAGTTCTACTGGTGAAATAATGCTGCTTTCGTTGACCTTATTTTATCTGGTTTGTTTTTTCGTTTCTATAATTAGGGATTGTTTATTGAGGTTTCTATAGCTGTTTACGCCATGTTTATGGTGATTAGCTTAGAATGAAAATTTGCAGTATAAGCTAGCTTTTGACAATGCCAAGGAGAAAGATATACTGGGTAAACTGTAATTGGGATTACATTCAGAGCCTGGATGACTTGGGTAAATTAATTCAGCTAATTCGAGACAATTTCACATCCTTTGATATTACCAAAACTTTACTATATTTGCACGTAAACTGAACATGAAAATAGAGAATGGACATGATTAGACTTTTGTGAGCCTATGTCCAAGAATTAACTAACAAGGATATGTACAATTTATATCAGCATTGTACTCTTGCTAGAAAGAATACAGTTAAAATAGATGGGAGAACCGACTATGTGAGACAGCTCTCTAATTTTGCTACACAGAATATAACTGGTTTAAGGCTTAATAGACCAACCAGCTTCCAGATTCCCTACATTTATCGCTAGATAAGTCTAGAATGAACACTAAAATTATGCTCAAATAATTGAATATATACCTGAAAAAAATAGAATTAATAATCCTGCATTGGGCCTGACTGCTCTGGGTCAGTAAATTTTCATCCTATATTGTTATTCAATTTTAAAGACACTTTTCAGAGAAGATAATATTTTGCCATTTGCAGTTGCACCAAACAAGAAATCAGCAGCATCAGATCCTGTCTTGGAAAAAACAGACAGTTCTAGTACTCCTGCTGAAGTGATTGTGCAAGGTAGAATATCTGCGATCTTAATTTTAAACCTTGTGTGGTCAATCATGCAAAGTACATGTACAATTCGGTAGAGGGTCTTCTGTGAGTTAGGATAAAGAAAGCAAACAAAAGAAGCAAAAATAAAGAGTCAATAACATCATGACTGGTACATTTTTTTTTTTTTTGCAGCGGTGTTAATGACAGGCACAGTTTTACTCAAACCCAGCTTCTATACGTACTTTTTGTGGTACCAGTCAGGGAATACCATGCATTTAACTTCTTAAAATTGAGCTTTTTTCAATGCCACTAATATGTTTTTTAGACTGTTATTTAGTCTCTAAATTTTGTTACTGTCATCTAGTTAGGCAGTGATCCCCTCCACGCTGGTGGTACCTTTAAGGAAACCCCGGGCCCCGATTTCTGGTCTTGGGCTCCACCAACTCAGGAGGATAACACAACAATCGGGAAATCAACAGAAGATGCCCCTCAATTGAAACCCATAAAGGAATCAGGTACCTATCCACATCCACAACCAGCATACCTACTACTCGAAAAGGAGTCCCCTCCTGACACCTTCCTCCCAATCCCATTTGAGACAGCCACATCTCCCCCTCCTCTTCAGCTGTACCTCGAACTTGATACACGCTTCTCAAATCATGCAGTGGAGGCTGCTTCCGCTTTGGACAGCTCCAGCGGAGAGTTTGCACAGGAGGGGATTGGGCCTGATGGGTCAATGTGGTGGAGGGAGACGGGGAATGAGGAGAGGCCGACTGGGGTGGTAGTCAAGTGGACCTTGACACGTGGGGTCACCTCTGAGGGGACTGTTGAGTGGGAGGAGAAGTACTGGGAGGCATCTGACAAGTATGACTATAAGGAGCTTGGGTCAGAAAAGTCAGGCCGAGATGCCAGGGGAAATGTGTGGCGTGAGTTCTGGAAGGAGTGCATGTGGCAGGTTTGTGTATTTTATAAAATACAGTTTATTAATAATTGCGGTACTAGAATACTTAATTTTCAGGAAATACCAAGAAATATGTGGAAATATTATATCTATATTATTGTATGTTATAATTATTTTTTGACCTTCCAAACTAATTTAGGATATGGCAATTGGACTAACACACATAGAGAAGACCGCAGACAAATGGGCAAAGAATGAAAAGGACGAGGAATGGCAGGAGAAATGGTGGGAGCACTACGATGCCTCTGGCAAGGCAGACAAATGGGCCCACAAGTGGTGCTCTATTGACCCTTCTACTCCATTAGATGCTGGCCATGCTCATGTTTGGCATGAAAGGTACCTCATCTCTCTTCTCCAGGTAGGTTCTTTTGGTTGAGTATTGAATGAAACCTCTCTTTCAGATGAGCCTTTTTGTGTTTAGTAACCCAGACTGGTTAGTTTATAACCATAGAGACTGTATAAAGTAATACAGGTAGGGGGCTGGATGAGCTTAAAAGTTAAATTCTAGAATTTACCCGTTTGGTTAAATTTGATATTATGAAAAAAGGTTTGGCCAAAGACAAAACATCATCTTTTCTAAGTTCTAACTCGAGACTTGCGTCTTAGACCAATCTCATCATGCAATCTCCTTTTTTTCTGGAATTTTCTAGATTAAATGGAGAATACTAGAAGCCATGTATCCATAATATCCAAATTTGTAGATCAATATTAATCAGCTTAAACACCTTAGTCAAAAACTTCTGGTATATCCTATTGATAAATGGTCTTGTGGCTTAAACTGGTACATTGGCACTGAGGCACTGACCATGGACTTTCCAAAATTATATAATGTAGCAATTGATTAAATATCTCGGATCCCCAATTATATGCTTTTTGTGTCGTTTCTTGGTCCTGTGATGCGCTCACTAAACAATAGTTATCTTAAAATGTGTATGGAGAATATTGTAGAGAGTTTCTTGGAAAGTGTATGGCAACTTGGCAAGTAATATTGTAAGTGCATGAAAACTGTACAGAATGAACCTACACAAAAGTGTGAAGTAATAGGATGCTTTGTCTTATAAGTTATAAATTTTGTTAGAGTTTTTATTTGCAATTGACCCACTCTGTGAAGAATTCCCAGCACCTGATACTTCTGCTTATCTTCATTTTTTCTATGTACATCCTTTTTGTGCAAGTACTGTCCATGCATGTGTTTGCCGGTTGAATTGGGTCTATATTGAGGTGCTTATTTCTGCAAATATTATTTTGTTAACAGGTGGGGAGAGAACTATGATGGCCGAGGTGGGACAACCAAATACACTGACAAATGGGCCGAGAGGAATGAGCCAGGTAGTGGTTGGGCCAAGTGGGGTGACAAATGGGATGAACGTTTCAACCCAATTGGTGCTGGGTTGAAACAAGGTGAAACCTGGTGGGAGGGTCCCAGTGGACAGAAGTGGAACCGTACCTGGGGTGAGGAGCATGATGGCACTGGATGGGTGCATAAATATGGGAAGAGTAGTGATGGAGAGCACTGGGACACACACGTCAGAGAGGAAACCTGGTATGAGGGTTATCCACATTATGGGTTTGAAAATTGTTGCGAGAATTCGGTTCAGCTGAGGGCGGTAAAGAGGCAGTTGTAAGGGAGTTAGAGCTGTTTGTGTTTCTTCCCCTGATCATTTTCATTCTTTTGTTTTTGAGGCATTGTCTAGTGTGAGCATCATAACATTTTTTTTATTAATTGCCTTTTGATAAATGTTAGCGTTGGTACTTTCTTTCATCTTTTACTAAGGCTCCATATCTGCTGAGACCGGGAAGCCGATCTCAGAGTCCTGAGATCGCATCAGACCGAGATCAGATCCCAAGCACGATCTCAGATTCTGAGATTGGATTTCGATCTCAGAGATTTCATCGCTTTTTACTAATGCTTAGACCTTGGTCCCTTTTCCTGAATAATAATGTTTAGCTTCAAGGACAGCATGTGGTAGACCCGTAGATGCGTGGACTTTGTTTTTAAAAAAATGTAGTGTGATCGCAACACGCTAAATAGCAAACAGTGACCAAACACTGCTAAATTTAAGGATGTTATATGAGGCTATGGTATTTGCTCTACCACATGCTGTGTCACAAAAAAGAAAAAGAAAAAAGGAGGGACTGGAGGAAGGGAGATGAAAAAAAATATATATTATTATTTTTGTTTGGTTGAAAATTTAATAAGAGGTTATGGTTAATGGAGGTTATTTATTTAAAATTTTCTAACCTCTTAAAGCTTATATTTTATTCAAATTGGATCGTAATGAAGGTTAAAAATATGAACCAAACAAGAGTGTAAAATATTATATTTTTTCTTTCCATTTCATTCTCTCCCCTTTATTTCGTGTTATCCAAACATAATATTGGAAGAAAACTGCTGAATGTATAAAAGAGAGTAATCATTTTTCCACAGAAAATAATAAACTGTTCGGTAAGAGTATAGTATATCTAAAGTATATTCGTACAACAAAGGATGCTTTTGTACGTTATGCGAAATCGTAAGGTGTAATAAACTAATAATGCGTCAATATTGAATTTTAATGATCACATCAGCTGAAAACAATGCTCGCTAAAATTACATCGAGAAATTGTAAAATAGAGCAGTTTGCTGGTTTACGGACGCTTTAATTATATTTTACTTGTTGCCATTGAAAAAACCAAATATATTACTTTTTTTGCCGTTTGAAATTGGCTTTCATCCTGGAATCCAGAATTTTTTATTCTTTTGACATTATTTTTAAAAACTTTAAAAAAAATAACTCTTTAATAAAATACAAGATAAGCTGATATGCAATTGTCACTCAATAGGATTGTGTAATTTATATGGAAAGGGTTGGGTATATATTGTGATTTTGTCTAATTCGATTTATTGAATTAGGTTATAGAATTACTTTCAGAAACCCGTCTAATCCGTACCCGCCCATATAATCATATATAATATATATTTCTAATACTATATATAATTTATTGATGATCAATAAAATAATTATTTAAGAGTTCAAATTTACATTGTATTTTAATTATTATCATGTAATTTTTTATCATATTTTTATTTTTTAGATGTTATATATCACTTTCTTTATAATATTAATTATTTTTATATTTATTTTTTATAAAACTTGATAAATATTTAATTTTTTAATTCATATTCATAATTAATGTGAAATAATCATTAATAAAGTATATATTATCTAATATTAATAAAAATATTATATATTATTTAATTAAAATATCAACCCGTTTAATCCGTATAACCCGCAAAAATCCATATGTAAAAAATTATATGAGTTACTGTGGGTTAGATAAAAAGTTTTTTTAATCCAATATAACAAAGTTAGGTTTAAATTTTTATAAAAAATCATTAACATGCTCGTTGTATAGCTCGGTGAATGTCTTTAGGGAGCTAATTAACACAAAGGACATTGTTTTTCATAATTCATATTGGTTGGTCGTTGACTGCCTATCATAATTTTTTTATTAAGCAAAAAGTAAATCAAGATATTTGTTTATAATTAATAACAACATTTCTACAGTACTCTAAAACACATCATCCCCGATATTCGTAACATGCTTCTCGCTAAATAGCATGGACCAGACCCTTTTTTTCGAGAGCAAATTGGAGGTTTTGCCAAACAACAACGAAATTTGCCAACTATCATTACTAAAATGTAACTTTGGGTGTGTTTGGATGGTCCAGAATAGCACTGTTTTCGAAATAGCGGTACTATTTTCATATTAGCAACCATTAAAATACAAAAATAAAATTAAAAATAGAAGCAAAACAATCATAATCCGCTAACTCAAAGAAAACATTGGGTTAGCGGATTAATGTCTATGAGAGTGGTGAAAATAATAAAAAAATATTTTTTCTTTTATATTAGTATATAGTATTAAATAAATATTATTATTAAATAAAATACTAAAAAATAATTAATTATTTGAACTATTTTCTCCACTGTTCTCAAATTACTATCCAAATAATATTTTACTAACTCAAAATAATAAAAATTAATACTTTTCTCACATTTTCCGAGATATCACTAATCTCACACTATTCTCAACTACTAACTCAAACAATGTTATTCTTGTACTAATCCTTTTATCATCTAAACACACCCAAAAAGAAGTCAGAAATCTGTTAATCATGTTTATTTATACTTAGCAACAATAAAGAAAGGATCATGTTTATATTCCATAACTAAGTTCTTGGGTCAAGGTTTGTGCTACATACAAATCATTTAAAACGAAAGTTCCTTGCAATAAGAGAGGAATGAAAATTTGAACGAATAACTATTGTGGAATAATGGGGCACACATATATGTTTCCGGTTTCCACCATATGCAAAAGACGATATTTCTTGATTGAATTTTGACAACCCCGAGAGAGGAATATTTCTTATGTTATGTTCTTTCGAAAACAGTGTAATGGACGCGCATAATAAAAATAGTGCACCGCACAATCAATCATTGTAAAAGTGAGACATATTGCACGCAAGTACCTGCAATTACAAATATTAGTAAGAAGACAGAAAATTTACTATGTAAAAGAAAATGGGTCTGAGGTGGAACGAAAGAGGAGCTGGTTCAATTAATTCCACCTTTTTTAAAAAAAAATAATCCTAATGTACATTCAATTCTTATGGTAAATTCAATATTTACGGTACATTTTTTAAAAAAATATTGTTCAAATTAAAAAAAATCAAAATCATAGATGTGCTTCTAATAACTTAGGTAAAATGTGTACTAAATTTTATCTAGTTTGAAAGAGATTTTATCTTCCATCATACAATTTTAAAATTTTAACGGTAGAGTTTTAATAACTTTATGATGAATGATCTATTAAAATCTAAATTATTTCAAATTTATACATATTCTATTTAAATTATTAAAAATACATCTATACATTTGATTTTTAAATTTGAACAATATTTTTCAAAAATATACGTCATAAGTATTGGATGTACATAAAGCTTTAATGTACACAAAAATAGTCTAAAAAATATGTTTAAATTATGAGCGTTAACTTCACTAAAAGAATTCGTTAAAAAGTTTCTTTTAGTTGACCCCTCGTGAAATTGAAATATTAGCCCCGCCTCTAAAAAAAATTACGATATTTCAGCACAAGAAAAAGTTTTCTTTCATGAAACAAAAAAAATATTTGCGGAACACCTTTGTATTTATTTTTTGTTAAATACGCACTAGGTACATGCAAGTATAAGCACGCTAGAATATTTCTTTCAACGGCAGATGACTCGAGCAATATACATCAAATTGTTGGAATTTATCATTTCAATTTTTTAAACATACGAAGTTAAAATTGTCTGGCATTTGATATCCGTTTCGGAAATCTAAATTATCGTTCTAATGATGTAGAAAATATTTTATCACTAGAATATCTCTGTACCTATTATTCACTAAACATTTAATTTCCTCCACACTTTAACAGTGTAGAAAATATTTTATCAAAGTTAATTATCATAAAGGAAAAATATTCTGATCTAGAAATTTATTAACAACTTATTTCTTATTTAAATAAACTTGTTAATAAACTATGCTTTTTTAAATTACTTAATTAATTTCCTGGAAAATTACCCGAATATAGATTTGATTGGGATCCATTTTAGAATCCTCAGCATTGTTGATTAATTAATTAAATAAATTCTCCAACACTCCTTGTATGATTATGATCCGACGGCTTCAGATTAATTAGTAAGGTTGAGCTATATTTATTTGTTTTATTTACTAAAATAAAAAAAATCTGTAGGGAATCCCCTCAGCATTGTTGATTAATTAATTAAATAAATGCTCCAATACTATATATATATATGATTATGATCCGGTGCTTCAGTTTAATTAGAGGTTGAAATCCCCATAAATAATAATTCCAAACTTTTAATTTTGGCATATACACTCCTAATTTATTCGACTCCTGTCTCCAAAAGGGTCTTTTACTTAATATAATTGAAGCATTATTATTAACATAATTAAACAAATTAATCCTAACTTTAAAAATTTAAGAGATCAATGGAACCTAATAGTGGTTCGCTCCATTGAGGATACGGATACGGGATGTCCTATTCCATTTTCCTCCGTTGAAGAACTCATATTTTATACTTATTATCTAATATTAAAACTCATATTTTATATTAGCGTATCTAATATTTGATTTCTGCACAAATAAATTTATGAACATATAAAAAGCATATTGGATGAAATTCATTAATTTTGATAATCTTCAGCGATAAGAATGGGTACAAATGACTTAACTGATATAATGCAATGCTCTTAGAGAAATTTATGCATAAATATAATTATTGGTCAAACTGCTTGATTTTCAAGCAAATAAATTTATGCACTTGTAGGTTAATATTATAAAACATAATAATTAAATGCAACCCAAATAAAGTTATTCAGCAGTGTTGATGATTTAAAATTAATGGTATCCGCCAAGGGATTTCTCATTCCAAGAAAGAGTTTTAATTTTTTTTTTGACGTATGTCTATTATATCACCTAGAAAATATACATCGAATCGATTGGGTAAAGTGTTAGAACCAGTTCTATTATGAATTTCTTTCAAAATATTCTCTGATTATTCGAATTTAGCAACACAATGTATTGTAAATATATTTTAGGACGACTTTACACATAATATTGTATAAATTTTTTGATTTTTTCTGAGAGAAATTTATGTATATGTGAGGCATATATCTTTTTAACGTTGCATCAAATATCTTTTAAATACCTACATTATTTTTGTTATCTTTTAATCGTGTTTCAAATCTGCAATAACCTTTTCTTTATTGAAAGAAATTATAACTAGATGCTTTAAGAGTGGAATTTCGCTCAATCCGTTTGAAGTTGATTTAATTACCAGAAAAATTAAGTTATATTTTGTAGGAACTATGAATTGAAAGTGTGGAAATTAATGATTCAGTTCTACAAAATAAAATGCTTAAGAAGAAACTGTATAAATTAAAATTAGGGAATTTGATGTACGGATTATGGATTAGAATTTAGAAGTGACCTATGTTGAAATTTCCTTAAATGGTAAAGTTCTCAACAAACGTGACGCCTTCAAATAAAATAAGTCATCTCTCTGAAATATCATTTTCAAACTTTCAGGGGTGAGTTTTAAAAAATAAGTAATCAACTATAAAAAAGTTAAAATAAAAAAATTCAAAAGTCTCCTGCACAAAGTCTATAAGAAGTCCAGCCATCTGGGCCTTTACTTTTATCCCTCGATTTCTCTCTCCTACAAAAAAGCTTTCTCAACTACAGATACCAAATTAATCTCTCAAAATCTTCCTCCAATTTCTCAAAAGCTTTCTTATTTTCTTTCAGAAAGTAGAAAATTTAAATGGAAGTGATGACAAATGAACAGATTGCTGAATATAGGGAGGCTTTCTCGCTCTTTGATAAGGATAACGATGGTATGTTCTCTTTTTTTCCCCTCTAAATTCATTAATTTTAATTGTTTTGTTACAAGTAATATGTTTGTTTAACCTATAGGAAAATATATAGATAATCCGTTTGTTTTGTTTGGATTCTTTTTGAGTTGATTAGCGTTCTATCATATGCTTAAGGTTTTGGTTTGTTAGATATGGTAGCTTTTAGATACAAATTAGATACGGCATCAAAGTAGGTATAAGTCGATATTCAAGTACTTTTTTGGCTCATTGAAATGTTTTTTTGTTCTTTTTAGTATGGTAAAAAATAAATTTTCTTTTGCTATGAAGACCCTTTTTTTTGAACCGAACATCTCCTACTAATTATTTTAGGTCCCGCCCCAAATACAAACTCTAATTGATTAGCGTTGTTTTATAATGGATTTCATGTTTAGTACCAACCGTTGGTACCATTAATTCATGTTAGATTTCTTTATGATTTGAACGAAATATTTAGAATAAAACTGACATGCAAGCGACTCACCTATTGATAATTTCCCAACAATTACCAAAAATATACGGGTCAAAGCGCTTATTTCCTATCATCATGTTTAGTTCTTTAGTGGTGGCGCACCAAACTTTGACCAGTATTGCAATCTTGACTTTGACTTAGTCTTACTCTAGTAGAGAAATAGACTGTTTAGTTCCATTGACCGACCCGGAAAACCAGAACGCGTTTTGCTTTGTAATTGTTTGGGATTGGAAGGTTGGTGGAACTGTTTGGAATAACCCCTTGTAAACTTCTAAAATTTTCTCTTCTAGGAAAAGTGGTGAAACTCTGCACATACGACCGTTGTTTTATTTAGACATCGTAACATCTAATAAGAAAATACAGAATTTTAAAACAGACTTCATATGCTCGATTTAGATTATACGGATATTCCCTTTTTGAAAATAGATTATACTGCATATAAAATGGTAATTGAAAATATAGGAGTGGATGTAAGATTTCGGTCGGGGGAGGGGAGAGCAATTATTTAATTATTATAGTTTATCGAATACAAATTCATTAACTAATTAGATTTTAAATAAAATAATAATAATTTAATTTATTCTTATCTAATAAAAAAACTATCAAAATAATATCTTTTTACATATTAAAAATGACAAAAAGAATAAAACTCAAAGTGATAAATAATCAACTTGATGATTAAAGTTTTCCTCTATGAAATTTTATAATTTTAAATTTTTGCATAATTATTTCATTATGCATGATATTAAATATTTTTTTAATAAAAATAATCAAATAATTCAGGGCAAAAAAATATTCCGGAGAGGGGATAGGAGGAGGGAGCGGTTGTTCCCTAGTGTTAACTGAGTCCGCCCTAGGAAGTTTTACTTTTAGAAAAATATATCCTTCTAGATATGGACGGAGCCATAAATTTTTCAATAGATCAAAAAAATATTTAATAATGATATTAATAAATAATTATATCCAAATTATTAAATTATTACTCTGGATTTAATAGTGATACAATTTTCTTATTGGCCTTCATAGGTATACCAATGACTAAAAATTTCCGTTACGTGCAAAAAGTTTGTACGTAAATTCTTAAAATTTTCCCTAACCGTTGGTACATTGTCTCAAGTATCAAAATAAATAATAAATGATAGGTACTTGACCGTTTATTTGGTTCTCATAATAGTCAGTCAGTACTTCAATATTACAAATGAGGATGCATATATAAATAATTTCCGAATTACAGCATTACCTAGGGTGACAATTCTTGATCCGATCCGATGGGTTAATCCGACCCGATCCGAACCCGACACGATCCGAAAATAAATGGATCGGATATGGGTTCAATTTTTTTGACCCCAACCCGACCCGATTAATTATATTTTTGTAAGTAATTTTGTGATTTAGTACTAATTAAAGTTTAAATATATACTAATTATATACTAATTAAGATTAATTATAAATTAATTAATATTTTATTGCTTAAAATTATATAAAAATAATTAATAAATATTTAATTATTTTACACGGATCGGGATAGATATGAATTAAGATTTTTTGATCCGAATTTAATCGGATCGGTCAAAAAAATAATAAAATAATGTGACTCGATCCGAACCCGACCCGACCCATTGACACCCCTAACATTATGATTTAATATTTTGACTAATGAATTTCTCGCTTATAGGTTGCATCACAATGCAGGAATTAGCGACAGTGATAAAACAACTCGGTCAAAATCCAAGCGAGGAGGATGTGCAAGAAATGATAAGAGAGGTGGATTCAAATGGAAACGGCACTGTTGAATTTAATGAGTTCCTAGCACTTATGGAGAAGAAATTCAAGGTTCATATAAAATCCAAACTTTTGTCAAAAAAAATTATATTAAGCCATTGGAGAAACTCAAATTACAAAGGACAATATTCAGATTATAAATAATTTTTAAGTTTGAATTCGGATAAGATGTTTTTATGGATATTAAACTTAAGAAAATCAATTTTTGCACTTATACTTTTAAAAAATATATATATAATCATTAGAGACAACTCAAATTACAAATGACAATATTCAGATTATAAATATTTTTTAGGCTTGAAACCGGATGAAGTTTTTTTTATTGATATTAAAATTAGATATTTAGACTCTCATTTTTATCTAAAAAAAAAAAAAAAATTTATAAAAATTTGGGGAGGTTTCATCAGAAATTTCATAAAATAAAGGGAATTTTCTGTAACAAACAACTTATAATTTATCATTTATTACGCATGCATGTGTGCAGGAGACTGATTCGGAGGATGAGCTGAGGGAAGCATTCAAGGTGTTTGACAAGGATAACAATGGCTATATTTCTGCTAGCGAGGTAATACAAAACATTCTTTACAAATATTTTTTCATAAATGCATGCAGGTCTAATATGCCTTGATAATGTGATATCCTAATATTGATATTTTGAAAATAGAAAACACAGTCTCTTAATTATTTCGAGCTTCAATTCTAACTAGCAGCATAGTACAATCAGGGGCGGACATAGCATTCGCCGGGGGTCGATTGACCCCTTGGATTTTGAAAAATATTAAGTTAATATTTTGTTAATCGACCCCCTGGATTATCGATTATTTTTCATTGAGAAAAAATATTTAATATCACGGATAATGAAAAAATTATGTAAAATTTTTAAAATATAAAGTCTTGTAGAAGAAAATTTTCTTTATTGCTATGATTATTTATTATTTTAACTTTTATTTTTTATTATTTTTAATATATAAAGATATTATTTTAATATTTTTATTTAGTACCCGATTAGTTAATGGATTTAAATCTGATAAGCTACTGAATCCGATTATTGACCCCCCTGACCAAAATTCTGCATCCGCCCCTGAGTACAATAGCATATTTTTGTCTTGGAGAATTACTGTTACATATACATCTGTTATATGTACCTTATTTTTATGTAGTTGAGGAGTGTGTTGATGAACTTGGGGGAGAACATATCAGATGAAGAGGTGGATGAGATGATAAAGGAGGCCGATGTTAACGGCGACGGCCAAGTCGACTATGCCGAATTCGTCAAAATGATGACCTACAACTAAGCCTCTTTGAGGCAGAACTAATTTTTCAATGTTTCTCAAAATTTATTTGTTGATTATTTATGTTGTGCATGTTTTTAAATTCCGTCTTTTTTTTTTGAATTGTGATCATTATTATTGAACGTGCTAATCATGCATGAGGCAGCGGTTTTGACTTTTGATTGTATCTCAACTTCAATTGGGCATGTTTTCATGAAACATATAATTTAGATATTATTGAAAAGAAAACTGGAAATTCAGATATTATTGATAATATTCGTGCTTCAGATTTTCTTCTTGTTTTCATATAATTGCATTTCCTGGAGAATAAATGGGACCCAAATATCTTAGTTGATGTCGTCAAAATAGTGAAATCTTGAATGATATATAATTTGAAATTTTCGAAAATATTTTCTTAAAAAGATATAATTGGCAACTTTTTTAGAGAGATTTTATTCACATAATGACATCCGACATCTTGTGTCTGTCACACATATTCCTTTTATCCCTTTCAATGAACCCTTCAAAAAATAATATCATCATTGCGTCAGATGCATGCATAAATTTGCCTTCAGATAAAAACAGAGGTTAACTCCCTATCTTTTATTAATTAACAAAGTTTTACATTATAGATAAAACAAATAAAATTAAAACAGTCATAATATTATGCTTAAGAGATTTGAGTTGGAATAATTTTTACTGGGGTTGGAACTGGACTCAGCAAATTTTTTGTTATTAAATATTTACCCATCAAAACATTAAAATTATTTATGTACCCAAATTTTTTTGCTTATATTTCAAATATCCCCACCGACTCTGTTGAAGAAATTAATCTAATTATCGCATTGAACAGTTACTATTTTGTTCAATTTTGTTCCATGGACAATGCTTTCTTTAAAATAATATTGTCTCAGAGTATGTAAGTGGGAACAAAATTTATTGCTATTCGGTTCCGAAAGTAGGATCCGCTTTTCAAGATCCGACGGAGCCAATTAATTTTATTTTTTTAAAAATTTATACAGCTATTTTTCGATATTTTTAGACCGTCCGATCAGAACAGCGTGATCCTGCCCTCGGAACCGAAGAGCGACAAATTCTTTTCTATGCAGAGGGATTCATTATTCATGTGAACCAAGCGGATAAATGAGAAGCACTTCTCATTCAAATTCAGCATACAACAGATTATAATTTATTGCTTATCAAATCAGGCAGTGAAGATTATAAATGTATTAATTATTAACTAGGTTTATTCTTCATTTCTAAATTCTAATCACCGATTTCTAATTAACTAGGACACCGCCTGCTTGTTGTACACTGGACTCACATATCAATGCTTTTGAAAAATGAATGATATACAGTGCTCTATTCTCCTCAACAAATATTCTCCTTCGCTTCAAATTGGGAGTGACAAAATTTAATCTGATCAAAGATTAAATAATTTATAATTCAATAAAAATTGATTTAAAATCTGAAAAAAATAAATATATAAATTGACTTAATCTAATTGGATCTCGTTCCGACTCAACTTTATTTCTTCTAAAAAATCAAACTGATCTGATCTGATCTGATCCGCTGGATTGTCACCTTTAGCCTCAATCGACTTGACGATCTACAATTTGGTGATAAATAAGAAAGCAAAAATACGTCCTCTAACTGATGGGGAGCGGGAGGACAATTATTTCCCAGAAATGTGAATTCAAAGAAATTAAAGAAGGCGAATAGATAACTGGGGATATTAATAAAGTTCTTCCATTAGATGGGTAAATATCAAATTTTCAGACTGTGATGGGGAAATATATAAAAAAGTTTTGATGGGTACATAATTTATTTGTAATAAATTGGAAGTGCAAATACATGTTTGGACTAAATATGATAATTTGAAAATGTACATTTCATTTGAAGTAGTAATAATGCGATAATATTTATCTAAATTTTCTTCAACCGGAAAACAAAAAATAATACATATTATATTACTAAGCGACTCCATATAATTAAATGCAATCAGAGGCCTCTACATATGATGCTGGATTTTAAATTAAAATTTGAAAATTATTAAAATAAAGTACTGTTAAGTAATCTCCCTCGTAGTTCATCTATATAAAAAAAGACATATTACAAAAAATTTAAAATAAAAAATATGCAATTTCATTTTCTGTACTCGAATCCGTCCATGCGTGTGTAACAGTAACAGCAATGTTCACCACGAATGATTTAGAGACGACGAATACTAGAAACTAAAATTGAGATTTATAACCAAGGTAATTATTACTAATTAGTGTTCAAACTCCAGTAATCAAGTTGGATCTAGGGCCAGCAACGAGCGAGTCGAGTTGAGCTGGACCAAACTCGTACTCACCTCATTAGCTTAACGAGCCGAGCCGGCTCAGCTCATTTCGGAACCAAAATCTTTGACTTGAGATTGACTCGTTAAGTTAATGAGGTAATCGAGCTAACTCGTTAAGATTCGTTAAGACTTATTTAATAGTTAATAATATTTTATATCAAAATTTATATAGAAATTAATAAAATAACTAATATAATATATTTCATATAAATTTAATATAATAATTTAAGTACATGTCATGCTATAAACTACTTACTATACTAAAAAAATCATAATAAAATAATAAATATAATAGTTTACCGAGTTTAATGAGTCGAGCCAGCCAAAACTCAAGCTCGACTCATTAACTTAACGAAGTTAACGAGTCGGCTCATTAACGGTTCAATCCACTAATGAGTGAGCCGGTAACGATTTGATCCGAACGAGTCATAAGTGAGCCACAGATTTTTTTGCCAACCTTAGTCGGATCACAGACAACTGTTGTCTGTATTCTATTGTTCCTCGTGGGTCTCAGATTACAGCCTTCCATAGAGATGGCAATGGGCCGAGTAGGTGGGTAAAACGTCAATCCCGTGGACCTGAAAATCTCGGCACGTCCTTTTTTTATGGCCCAGCCCGGACCGGCCAGACCCATTCTGCAGTGTAGTCTTTTAAAATCGACGGAGAAACATATTTTTTTGAGCATTTTAGATTATGAATTTGAGAAAATTAAAAATATAAAAAGTTATAGATTTTATTGTTATAAATCTACAAAATTTTATTTCATCTTAATATGATTTTTCAATACATAGGTATGATTAAAAAAGTATTCATAGATCTAAAAATTTTCAGCAACTAACCTTCATAATATGAATTTTTGAGATCTATATGTTTCGTTTTTAAAAGAGATCAAAATATAAAAATGATAGATATAGTTATCATGGTTTTAAAGAAATTAATTTTGTATTGATTGTATTTTTAAGTTAAAAAAATATGACTAAAAAGATACCAAGGTATCTATTGAATTACATTATTCACATTTATAAATTATAAAAATATTAGTGCTTCTATTTATATAATAATATCATAATTAAATATTTAATATAATTTAAATAATATTAGTGTTATATTAAAATTATATATAATTTTTAGAATATATTATTATATAATATATATAATATAACTATAAATATAAATAAATTATATATATATATATATATATATAAATATATAATTACTCTGGACGGACTCTAAACCCATAGAATGATCCGGTCTAGACCTACCAATTTATTAACCGAATCTAAATGAATTTATCGGACCACGGACTAAATTATCACCCTAAAGTTACAGCTCAGCTACAAACGAAGCCGCGAAAGGAGTCTGCAATTCAAAATTGGCCGTATCGGATAGCACAACGTGGTACTCTGGGACCAGTGGTCAGTATGATACACACATGTACACCCAGCTCAACTAATGAAATTCGGATCTCTAGGAACTGTCAATTCCGATTAAATAATCTCCTGACGTCTGATTCTTTATATATTAACCTCTCCGTTACTCCGTCCCTCCCAAATTCAAAATTGATTTCTCTCGTATTTCCACACAAACCAGGAGGCCGGAGCTCTCGACGAGATCGCAACGCGACCTCTTCAATTTCTCTCTCTATTAACGAATTTTAAAGCAGAGGGATCATGGTGAACTCCAAGTGAGCTCCTTCTCTTCACTCAATTAAGAAATGGAGGCTCTGAGCTTTGAAATTGAGCGTAACTTTTCCACTGTCCTTGCTTATTGTCCAGATTTGAAGATCAGGGACAACTTCAGCTGGTGGATCCGGATGATATGGAGGAGGAGGAAGATTCTTTCGAATCTATTGATAAATGTGAGATCGAGTCTCTTTTCTTCCTAACTGATCTACATTCTATGTTATTCTGCAACTTAATTTTAGGCTTTGGTACATCAGTTACCAGGCTGTCACATCTACAGCATTGATCACATTTTATAATGGTAGAACCTATGTGTTAATGGAATCATCGACTCACATTTGATATTCTTCTTGTGGCTTTCAGAATGTTTTTTCATTCTGTCACTGTTATCCATGCTTTCTGATTAGATGATTAAATCTCCATTACAGATCAATTTTATATCGATGTCTAAGAATGATACTCCCTGTTTATTTAAGAACTAAAACAGATCTTGTGCTATTACTCTAATGTTCAATTGAACGAATTCCTTATGCTAAATTCTTAATTTCTGATCATAATTCTGTTAAATCACCACTTCATGTAAAAACCGCCTTAAAATTCATTTTTCTACTGAAATCTAATGGTAAAATATTATTGTAATCTTATCATAGACAATGAAATTTTCAAATCTTACATCTGATGTCTTTAATTCCAATTTAAATAGTGATCTCTCAGGGGATCAATGCTGGAGATGTTAAAAAGCTTCAGGATGCAGGGATCCACACTTGCAATGGCCTCATGATGCATACAAAGAAGGTATATACTGGATTTATTTTGGTTTAATTAAATATGAAATTTGCCTCAGTTTCATCTTTTTAAAGAGTTTGACAGGTATAAAGGGTCTGTCAGAAGCTAAAGTCGATAAGATCTGTGAAGCAGCAGAGAAAATTGTGGTATGCGTTTGTTTTTCTTGATTTACAAAAGCTACGAATTTTGGTTTGAGTTTTGCTTGATTATTTTCGTCCTTGTTTTGCACTGAAGAGTATGGGATATGTCACTGGAAGTGATATGCTTCGGAAGGTAATTATTATTTTATTTCTCCTGTCTTCATTCATCTCCTTATTTTTTTACACTTTATGTTATTTGATTTAGTGACGCATCTTACTATTTTCCTCTTGCTTACTACAGAGAAAACAAATTGTAAAGATAACAACTGGAAGCCAAGCTTTGGATGAGTTGCTTGGAGGTAAATTCTTCAATTCCTTCTATTTAAGTCCTAGATTATTTAATTTTTTGTGTTCTCTATTTGCAACATATTGAAAGATTATATTGTGCTTTCAAAGGTGGAATTGAGACAGCAGCACTAACAGAGGCATTTGGTGAATTCAGGTCAGAACTTTTTCTTCCAAGTATAGATCTGGTTGCTCAAAATACTTGTAAAGCCTTTATTGATATATCTAATACTCAGACAATCATATCTGTATAATACATTATGTTTTGCAATTATATTAGGTCAGGGAAAACTCAACTGGCCCACACACTGTGCGTCTCTACTCAGGTTTGCTTGCTTCAAGCGTTTTTAAATTCAAACCATTGACATCAAGCAAATAGATGAAGTGTAAGTGCAACAATGTATTAATAGGAGATGAAATTCCTTTTTTTTTGTTTCTTGCATTCAGCTTCCAATCCACATGCATGGGGGCAATGGCAAGGTGGCCTACATTGACACTGAGGGAACTTTGTATCCTTCTCAAAACACTTTTGCTATAGCACTGTGATACAGTTAGCCTTTTCTTTTCAAAGCTTGATTTTGTTGCACTCCTTAATGATGTAATTAAGTCGCCCCGACCGGATTGTGCCAATTGCTGAAAGATTTGGTATGGATGCTGGAGCTGTGCTTGACAATGTAAGTAAATTAGAGCCAGATTTATTCTTAGTTATTCCGATTCATCCAGAGGTGGTTCATGGAGAGAGATCAGTACACTATGTATAAGTAGATCATCAATAAAAAGGAAAAGGAATGTAAATAAGAATGGCTTCGTTATGTGGAGCTCATGATGCACTGGGAAAATCTTTATATCAGTTGATCTAATTTGAAATGAACTTTTTTAATTCATCTGTATTTTCTCCTAAAAAACAGATTATATATGCCAGAGCATACACATATGAGCATCAATACAACTTGCTCCTTGGCCTTGCTGCCAAGATGGCTGAAGAACCTTTCCGTCTTCTGGTATGTATTTTACCTTTTTTTATCGATTTCAGTGTCATTGTGACACCATATATTACAAAAGCCATACCTATTCAGTACCACTTTAATAATAATTCTGGTCATATTCTCCCATCAGTTATTATGATTTTTTATTTGCATATTGAGGTTTTTAATCATCATGACCAGACCACCAAAACATAGTCTGTGTGTTAGCACTGGTTTGGTGGGATGTCAGTTCGATTATGAACTGTTCTGTGAAATTACTGATGCTATTGTTTGATTTTCATATGCAGATTTTGGATTCAATAATCGCATTGTTCCGTGTAGATTTCACTGGTAGAGGAGAGCTGGCAGAACGTCAGGTAATGATTTTTCTTCTGCTGTCCATAAGAGCACATCTGTATTTCGTTTATTTTCTAGGTCAATTAGCTCTCTTTCTTTATATGTTTCAGCAAAAGCTGGCTCAGATGTTGTCACGCATCATAAAGATTGCTGAGGAGTTCAATGTTGCAGTTTACATGACAAACCAAGGTTTGTAACACCAGATCAGACTACCACTAAAAATATTGAAATAAACCTTTCTGAACTTAGAAAATTCAAATTATAAAGAAAGCAATTCTAGATGTATTGTTTTGCCTTTTTAGTACCTTCTGATGGAAAGGTAAATAAGTCGGTAAATGTTCAACATATGAACATTTAGGAAAAGGCTATCAATACATATATCCCATTGTTATGGATTGCTTCGATAAAATTAGTCTCCATTTGAACAGTTATTGCTGATCCTGGAGGTGGTGTGTTCATAAGTGACCCAAAGAAGCCAGCTGGTGGGCATGTGCTTGCTCATGCATCAACTGTTAGGATGATGCTGAGGAAAGGCAAAGGGGAGCAACGTGTGGCCAAGATCATCGATGCTCCCAACCTTGCTGAGGGCGAAGCAATATCCTTTTCTTTTATATAAGTAACTGTTTAAGTTTTAAAATTACAGTGAAAATCCAGTCATTACAGTGAAAAAAAGAGGGTTAATGTCTAACAATACTGCCAAGTATTGGTACCATGATGACTTGGTTCTTTATTGCAAGGCATGGTAAAAGGCTGTTTTCCCTTGACAAATTGATTTTCACGTCTTTCAGATAACACCAGGTGGAGTCGTAGATGCTAAAGATTGACCAGGATTTTTATCACTTCAAACTAATGTTTACAGGAAATCTCTATTATACAACTTATTGGGAGTACAAATATACCTTCTGCGAGTATAGGATTAACACTGGTTAGTCTAGTAAAATAGATAGCAATTATTGATGCATGTGTTTTGGTTGTCAGTGAGGTAGTGAAAGCTCTATAGTCTTTTCACTGCAACATTGTAATTTGTTAAATTCAAATAACTGGATATAGATTTTACTTACATTTTAGAAGACCACTTAATAGCACTCTTATAATTCAACTACATAGTTTACCTTTATTAGCCAATATTTAACTAATGATCAGGATAAGATAGTATGAAGATGACAGACTAATGGTATATTTAACTACTATTTGGATCCATTTAGATCCAAACATTAGTTAATGTAGCTCTCAAGTCTCAAGTAAGAAATCCTCTACAGACAATTTCCTTAATCCATTGGATCCATTTGGAACAAAATCCTCTAAACTTGAGCACTTCAAGTAAGTATATTTCAGGCCGCTTGACGAAAAGGAAAAGAAAGAAGATCCATGAAAACTTGTACTGCTTTACTCGATAAGGCCCTTACAGACACCTGAGTTAAATCTAAAAAGGTTCGAGGGCCGCTCCCTACTTCCTCTCACATATCATAATTTCAAGTAGGTTTGGAGACCAGTCTAGGAAACTACATCTTTTTTTTTTTGGATTTGTACAAAGGTCGAGAACCTTCACGCATAATCTTCGCCTTAATTGAACATAATCTTCGTTTTATAGTTCTCTCGCTGGCGTAAACTTTGAACTAGTGGTACAACGCCTTATATCTCAAATATTAAGTTCAATTAAATGATTGAAGGCGCAAGTACAGTTTTGTTTAAGCAAACAGACAACCCCATGTGTTGCATGTAGAGTATTGAAAATGGGATAGGTTGGTCCGGTCCGGTCTAATTATTTTTAGTCTAAGAGTAAGGACGGATCATAGGTCAAGAATAAATACAGATCGAACGGTCTGAATTAGTAGAGTGATTCAAAATGAGAAACTTCCGACCTAATCCGCATTAGACCCTTTCGACTAAGACCCATACGGATTAGGACAGATGGGCCAAATGACGGCCCGGTTCAAAGGGTGGACAGTTTTTTTTGCAATTTCATCAAAACACAAATAAACAGCTAAAAAACTCTAAAATTTCAAAAAATTGTAAAAAAATTAGAAAATATCCAAAAAATGGATGTTAAATTTTTTATCATAATATTTTATATAACAATTTTAAGGTTCTATTTATTCTAATCGTTTAAAAATGTAATAAATTTTGAAAATTTTCAAATAATTCCAAAAAATCCAGAAAAAATGTAAAAATAATAAAATCCGAAAAAAATATCATATTTTTTAAAATAACAAATTTAAACTAATTCGGTTTTTAGATTAGATAATAGTAATGAACTTTTTTAATCTGATTTAAAAGAAATTGTAACCATGCAACTTCGAACTTCGGTTCAATCATTCCAGCACGCATGATACTTTTTATGTTTAACTGATCTCAGTGTTCGATTAACATTTCTTAACTAAAGAGTTTGGTTGCACAAATAACAAAAATAACAATTCCATAATGAATATGATGTGTTCTTCGAACGGATTATGAACTCATCTCTTAACAAAGCAAAAATTAACTCATATGTAAATATTGAGATAATTAGTTACCTGAT
Organism: Schoenoplectus tabernaemontani; assembly: GCA_037127355.1. Lineage (NCBI taxonomy): Eukaryota > Viridiplantae > Streptophyta > Magnoliopsida > Poales > Cyperaceae > Schoenoplectus > Schoenoplectus tabernaemontani. The sequence continues at coordinate 7,974,754 of CM073753.1, forward strand.
GTCAGTACCAAACATCCAACACATCATTGACCAATTAATATCGGTATAAAATATTTGCCAATTTGATTATATAATGGTAACATACCATGATTTTAATAGAGTTGATTATATACTGCTGTTAATTATTTCTTAAAAATTAATGAGTGTTGACATAAGCTATTGAATCATTTCGATGTAATTAAAATACCAGTACATAGGTGGGTAGGAAGGGGTTGGGGGCAGGTATCACGGATCTAGGCCGGGTTAAGCGAGTAGCGGGTCCGAATTTATCCGGGTATCACGAGTTTCACGTCTAGATTTCACAGGTTGACTTGTTTGGGTTGGGTCCGGTTTTTAGGGAGGCAAGGCAGGTGGGGCGGATTAGCTTGGGTGGGGTGGGTTTAGACGGGTCACGGATAAGAAAAGATGAATTAAAGGAGATCAATGTGAAAATTTTAAATCAGATTCTTGCTATGACTGATTTTTTTTTTTGGATTCGGATTATCCATAATCTAGGCCGATCAAAATCAGACGGGTCACAATTATGAATTTTCACAAAACGAATTGACCGTTTAGATATTTTTAATACTCTGATTGCATGCATCCACATAAGGGAAATTCTTAACAGTACAATCACAAAGCAGAGAACCACGCACTGCTTGCAGACAAAAACCGGTCTCGAAAAATTCCACAGAGCAATCTGAATGCTTACAAATCGGATAAGACAAAAGAATGAACAAATCGCAGCTCACACTACACACTAGCAACTACAATAGATCTAACAATTAGTCCTATAACTATACAGTTATTACTAGTTACTATTTTGTTGGTGCTTTGTTAGCTCTTGAAGTATGGGTGATTTAATGCTTCATCTACAGTAAAACGCCCCTCCTGTAAAGAATCTCAGTGAAAAGACATCAGTTAGCACATGGAACTACTAAAAAATAATGGTAAAAGAACAATATGAAAAACAACGGAAATGTATAAATGCTTACAGGATGCCAAACTAACAGCTGACGAGCCAACATTAGTGCCCAAATATTAGGAAAACTGCATGGTAATTATAACACATCAAATTAATTGTCATGCCTGTATTCATTTTGTAATTCCTATTGGTAACTGTTTCAGAGAAGAATATCAGCTCCGTTACCAGTATCACGTCAGTGTATTACCACAAAACAACGCATCGATTTCTTTTGTTTGGACTTTCTCTCACATAGTGACAATCAACTTCAATATGCTTCGTCCGCTCATGAAACACGGATTTGCCGCTATGTGCCTTGCCGATGGTTGTCGCAAAACATCTTCATCGGGTCCATTGATTTCGAAATTCAAGTCGGTGAGTAATTATTTTATCCAAGATAGTTCACTAGCGGTGGATGCCATTGCTCGGTATTCCGCTTCTGCGCTTGATCGAGCTACAACATTTTGCTTCTTACTTTTCCATGTGACTAGATTTTCGCCTACAAACGTGCAAAAGCCGGTAGTTGATTTTCTATCAAAGCTTCCCGCCCAATCGCATCGGAATAGCCACATATTGCATTAGTATTATTTCTTTTCATCCAAATTCCCTTCCCGGGAGAACTCTTTAAGTATCTTAAAATTCTATTAATAGCATCTAGATGCGGGGTTCTCGGTGCATGCATAAATTGGCTAATTTGGCTTACGGCGAATGATAAATTCGGCCTAGTGACCGTCAAATAAATTAATTTTCCTACAAGTCTTTGAAAGTGGTTTATGTCCTTTAAAGGTTCACCATTTTCAATATTGAGTTTAATATTGATTTCTATTGGTGTTTTAGCTTAGGTTTGCACCCAAGTTTACCGATTTCTTTAAGCAAATCAAGAACGTACTTTCTTTGGGATATAAAAAGCCCTTTTTGCGAATGAGCTATTTTTATCCCGAGAAAATATTTTAATTTGCCTAAATCTTTTATTTCAAATTTTTGTTTGAGGTCTTTCTTTACACACTCAATTTCTATTTGGTTATTACCGGTTACGATTATGTCATCGATATAAACTAACACTACAGTTGTTCCATTGGTATTATGTTTGATAAATAGAGATGAGTCGGCACCGCTTACCTTAAAATTACATGAAATTAAAAATTGAGAGAGTTTTCCATACCAAGCTTTTGGAGATTGCTTTAGTCCATATATCGATTTGTTTAACCCACAAACGAGATTAGAGGTATTTTCCCTTTGGTGACCGGGTGGAAGTGTCATATATACTTCTTCCTCAAGCGCCCCTTGGAGGAACGCATTTTTCACATCCATTTGGTAAAGATTCCAATTATGATTTACCGCTATTGACAATAATATTCGTACAGTGTTCATTTTTGCAACCGGTGCAAATATTTCATGATAATCAATACCATGAGTTTGGGTATAGCCTTTATCAACTAATCTAGCTTTATACCGCTCCACGGTATCGTTGCTATGATATTTAATTTTGTATATCCATTTACATCCAACCGGTTTTTTATTTTTTGGCAAATAGTATACTTTCCAAGTTTGATTTCTTTCTAATGCATTAAGTTCTTCATTCATTGTTTTGCACCATTTTGGCTCAAGTTTTGCTATCTCATAATTTATTGGTTCTTCAATTCTTGACAAGGAACTTAGAAATGCATAATGTTCATTAAAGATATGATTGTAAGAAATATAATTTTGGATTGGATAATGTACCGAATATGTGATAAAATCCCTTAATCTTGTTGAAGGTTGCACTTGTCGACTTGACCTTCTCAACGACATTTCTTCCTCTTGAGTTTCCTCCGAGCTATCACCTTCTTCTTGGGCTTCCTCATGATGCTCGATTTCTTGTGTACCTAATTGAGCATGATTTTCTATAGGTACTTCTCTCCTTTCTTGGTTAGTATAGCATGGCAGTACAAATTCATTTGATAATAATATATTATTGTTATTTATTTCAATAGCTTTGTAAAAAGAAGGAGTTTTTTCTCATGATGCTCGATATTATTGTCATTTCTTGAAATAAGGAGTTTTTTCTCTTTTGGATCATAACATTTATAACCCTTTTTAAATATAGAGTATCCTAGAAAAATTCCTTTTGTTGAGGTGTAATCTAATTTATCTACTTTATTTTTATGAACATAGCATATGCATCCAAATACTCGTAAATGATCAATATTTATTTTCCGACCATAAAGTATTTCTAATGGACTTTTAAATTTTAGATTGACACTGGGTAACCTATTTATCAAGTAGGCCGCGGTGAGTACGGCTTCCGACCAAAAAAATTTTGGGATATTATTTTGAAATAAGAGAGCTCGAGTCATCTCGAGTAAATGACGATTTTTTCTTTCAGAAACACCATTTTGTTGTGGGGTGTAAACACAAGAGGTTTGGTGAATTATACCCTTTGAATTGGTAAAATTTGAAAAACTTTGGTTAATAAATTCTGTACCATTATCTAAGTACGTAGGATTTTAATTTTTTTATTATATTGAGTTTCCACTAAATTTGTAAATGTTACAAAATGAGAAAAAACCTCACTTTTATTTTTCATCAAATATATCCATGTAGTTTTTGAAAAATCATCGATAAAAATGACATAATATCTATAATCATTATATGAAATTATGAGAGCGGGTCCCCAAACGTCCGAATGAACAAGTTCAAACATATCACTACTTTTGGAATTAGAATTACAAAAAGGAAGTTTTGTATATTTTGAAAGGCTACAAACTTCACATTTGGTACAATAATCTTTGGAGAAATCAAAAATAAATTTAAAAATCTTGTTGGAAGGATGCCCCACGCGTTTGTGCCATAGTTCGCACAAATCTTCATTTTTTTCGAGTATTGAAAATTAATTTGTTCATGCTCAAAAAATAGAGACCATTTTCTAAATAACTTTCACCAATCTTCTCCTTGGTGAGTAGATCCTGAAAAATCACGCTTTTTATTTTAAAAATTACTTCACAATTTAAATCCTTTGAAAGTTTACTAATAGATAAAAGGTTTACCGAACAATTATTAACATGAAATACATCTTGAATAAATTTTTTTTGGAAAAATACTAACCATGCCCCATCCCTCAATTTTAATTTTTTCATTGTTGGCAACCGTAAAGAATTGATCACTATTAATTTTACTTGTAATTGGTTAACATATTTTGGTTTCCGTCATATGGTCCGTAGCACTTTGAATCCAATACCCATTGGGTATAATTTGGTAATACATTTGTGGTTGAAGGGCCTATAGTCAAGCATTTATTGAAATAACCAGAGTTTTTGGTACAATTTGTGGGGTTATGAATTAATTTGTCAACTGATTTCTCAGTTTTATTGTGACAATAGATTGTACCACTTTGTGTATTTGTTCTCTGGTTCAGCAGAGTCGCCAGCATCGACTCCAACCGATTTAATCGGTCTGAGTCAGTCTGAGTCGAGTGCGAGTTCATTTCGCTGAATCTCTTTCTCTCTCCTTCGCTTGGTTCTTCTCTGGCAGCCGCGAATCCCTTTCTCTCTTCTAGGGTTTTTGCGAAAACCTTTTTCTTGACTACCTCCGCCTGGTTTCGATCATTTCGCTTAGGCCTGAGGTGGGGATGAAGTATCCAGCATCTCTCTTGGTTGTGCCCTTCCTCTTGCAAATGCGAGCATCGCTTCGCTTTTCCTTTCCGACGAGGTGTTGGGGTGAGAAGGCAAGGGCTTCCGGCTTTGGGTTTAAGTCGGGAGTCTTCATTGCAACCGCCGCGCCGCCTCTTGTCGATTTGGGTGGACCGTCTCAAAGGACAAGTGTTTCGTCGAGAGCAAAATCGTGCTCGATTGGCTCGTAGCTTGGTTCTAAAGCAGCCAGGAGTGTATAGATACGATCCATTTATTCCCTCTCTTGGAACACTCTCAGGTCAGTGGTATTTGGTCAATAGAGCTTGAGTTCTTCGTATTTTGCTCTAACATGCCCGATTAATGTGGGTACATCTCGGGATTCTTGTGAAATCTTTACAATTTCTTGCTTGAGATAGTATATCTGAGAGTGACTCTTTTGATTACTGTGTTGATTTTCGATTTCTTGCCATAATTCTGCTGCTGTCTCACAATAGCAGAAACTCTCGGATAACTGAGGCTCGAGTGAGTTGGTGATTAGTGTCATAGCTTGACTATCCACCATATCCCACTCCTCTTGTTCCTCGGTTCCAGTTTCTGGTCGGATTTTGTTTCCATTGATAAAACCAAATAACCCTTTGCCTTTTAATGTGACTCTTGCTGCCTTGGCCCATGGGATGTAATTCCTCCCATTCAGTGGAACATTGGTTAGCTTTTGAGATGAATTGAAGTCGAGAATTTGTTCTCGGCCTTGTTGAACTTTGGTTTGGGTTTGGATTGAAATTGAACATGGGCTAGCCTCTCGTCATGTTGGTTGTGGCTTGATTGCTCTTTGCTTGATGTGTAATCAGTGTTTCTGATGTGGGATCAGGCTTACTGGTATGGGATGTTTTTACTGGTATGATTTCTGGTACAGTTTTTGTTGATTTCGTTCTGAACCTTGATGGGGACAGATACTATATTGTTGCCTTTGGAATTTTATTTGAACTTTGATAAGAACGAGATACTACACCATTTCTTTGGTTGTTGCCTTTCTTGATGTGCAAAGTGTTTCACCGCAATTGTTGCCTTTGAGATTCGAACTCGATTCTTTGGTTGTTGCCTTTGGGATTTCGGAATTGAGTCGAGTTCACCATGATCCATCGTTATCACACTTGAAAAAACTTGCAACCATCCCATCCCAAAGCACTATTAAGCATACAAAGAGCAGTTCACAAAATAGGAAAATCCAAAATCAAGCAAGAACACCTCGCACCTCTATCCGGACTGAAGCTAAGAAATGGAATGCGGAGGCTGAGTTCACAGACGGCACGGTCCTCCTGATACCGCCTTCTCCCCTGATTAAGCGCCAGGTGGCATCCCAGCGTCAATCGCCGGAAACGGGCGGAGGAGGTCGGGAGGAGGGTCCAGGGGGGCATTTCGGGGGCTGATACACGCGGGAGCGCCGCCTTCTCTGTACACCGCGACGCAGTTGGGTGACTCGCCGGAGACGGGAAGAAAAAGGGGACGATAATGCAAAGTGAGATGAGGAAAAGGAGGAGAGGAGATGGCATCGGAAGCGGAAAAGAGAAGTGTTTCTCTGAGTGTCACCTAAGGTGTGATTTGAAGAAATTGGATGAATTATTTGGCGGGAAATGAGAATTTTTGGTGGTTTGTGGATAAAGGGTATAATTGGATACAATAAAAAGGATAATCAGACAATTAACAACTAATAATAATTTTTATTTTATTTCTCAACATACCAAAATTATAATGGAGAGTGGGTATTTATAAGATAATTATCCCATCTAACATTCAAATTTGCTAATTACCCTTACTAATTACCTTTAATAATATCTCTTATACAATTATTCTAGATTATAACATTCATTCTAGTTCAAACAATCCTTGTCCTCAAGAATTATGAAAAAAACAAACAAAATAAAATATTAGGCTTTGGAGTTGGTCTCCTAGCCCAAAAAAAAAAAGTATGAACAATGAAAATATTAGACTTTGGAGATGGTCTCTTTGTCAAAGAAAAAGAACAATCAATAAATTTGATTTTGGAGGTGATCTTCTTGGCCAAAGAAAAATGTGGCCCAAAAATGTTTGTCCCGTCTCGAAGGAAAGGTGTCGCCATATGAATTGATTTTCTTGTACTACCATAGAGGAGTGTAGGCTTGAGGAATGACACACGAATTGAAATGGGTCTTTGTATGAAGTTTCTTGTAGGGAATTTATTATTGAAGCCTCATATTGGATTGAGTGTGACAAGATATTGAGCGAGTCTTGATCATCATGGTGAGTAGAGTTTTGATCGTCTAGGTGAGTTGAGTCTTGGTCTTCTTGCTCGAGTGTGAAATTTTGTCAATTAAGTCTTAATTATTTTGGTGAGTTGAGTCTTGAATCTCTTGCTCAAATGTGTAATCATTGCTAATCGGATCTTAGTTGTCTTGATGAATAGAATCTTGATCTTCGTGCTCCAATTTACAATTGACATGTATCTCGACTCCAAGTTTCTCAATTGGTTGATCTTTTAAATTCACATTTTTCTTAGGAATCACACATCACAATCAATTTATTCTAAGACTCTTTCATTTTTTAAAGCCATTCCTTATGAAGAAATGCTTGTACCGCATCGATTTCTCTTGATGTTAAGCCATATATCCGATAACTCATTCCACAAACGGCTCGATATTCATCAAGTATCATTAGTTGTTTGCACGAATTATTACACACGTGATAAAGACACGTATCTTCACAAGTGTATTAATCATCAAAATTCCATAAAACCATGCATCTATGATATCTATGTCAATCTTTAATTACATTTGGGTTCATAATATCCTCAAGATAATATTTTTTTCCCAAATATTGTAAAGTTTTTTCTCTATGCACTTTTTTTAATTTGTTTATTTTTAAGTTGAGAATGGATCACGTATAAAAATTTGAGACAATGGAGTGCAACTGTTGAATGGCAGCCCAAAATTTGATGGTAGAGTGCAGGCCCAAGAATGTAGTATTAATGGTTTGGATCAAGAGCACACAATCAAGAAGCCCAACTAAGAACAAATTTCAGCATTACCGTGAGTGGCCCGTTTGGTTTCTTGTTGTCGCCTCTGTAGCGTGTAAGGGAGCTCGCAAAAACTTTAGCTGCAAATTAGGGAGTTGCGAGTGGGTTTTGCGTCGTGAAGTTCAAGTTCAATAACCAACCGCTCCTCTTCCTTCGCGAAATCCAGCCTCAGACGATGGCGAGAGCAGTTGTGTCATGGAACTGGTTGTGGCGTGGACTGAGACTTTGAATGGATTCGCTTGAGAGTGGAACAGAGCCGATCAAGTTCGTCCTACTGAGCAGAAATCAGAGCGAGAGGAATCTGCAAGAATCCCAATGAAGAACCGAAAGAGGAGAGGTGGGGATTGTCATTGTGCTCTGTGGTGGATGCAACCGCGATAGGGTCTGTGAGGCCTAATTCAGTCCCGATCTTGTCAGAAGACAGCTGGTTCGTGCTGCCGTGTTGTCCCTTCTCCACAAGCACACTGGTTTTGGCGACGGTACTAGTACAAACTGGTAAGGCCTGATCTTGATTTCTTGTTGTCAGAATTGGAGCCCAGCTGTGATCTTTGGGCTCTGATATCAAATGTCACACTCCTTAATTGGAATTAGGGTGTGATTTGGGAAATTGATGAATTATTTGGTGGAAATGGAATTTTTGGTGTTTTGTGGATAAAGGGGATAATTGGATGCAATAAAAAGGATAACCACTAGTTTAACCAGGATAATTAATAACTAACAATAATCTTTATTTCATTTCTGAACATACCAAGATTACAATGGGGAGTGAATATTTATAAGATAATTATCCCATCTAACATCCAAATTTGCTATTTACCCCCACTAATTGCCTTTAATAATATCTCCATATAATTATTCTAGATTATAACACTGAGTGAGGCAGGGAGGAGAGATTGTTTGTCTTTTGTGCAGCCATGGCGGAGCGGGACATGAGAAATTCCGTTTGCACTTCACGTTCGGCGCTCGATGCGGTGTTCGTCGACTTTTGTACAGAAACGTCGCGCGCGTGGCGCCAATGCCCAAGAGCAAAGAGACCACATTACTATCAGAGAAAGATAGTATGGTTGCATAACGAAGCTCGGGCAGGTGAGGTTACTCAATTCGGACTTGAGCTAATCTGATTCGAATTAATTTAGTTTGACAAATTAAATGAGATGAGTTTGAGTTAGATTGGCTTGATTCGTAGCTTAAATAATAATAGTTTATGTGTTTTTTGTATTAAATTCTAATCTGATAATTCATCTCTAATTATCTTTCATCATTTCATCATCTAGTGATTTAACGACTTCTCGTACTTATTCGTAACTTGGCTCATATATCTGACTTAATAATCTTTTTATTGGTTTATCCATTCAAATTAGTGTAACAAAAATATCATTTAAAATATAATTTGTTAATATATCAATTTTGTACTAACTCATGTATCATTCTCGTAGATGTACCAATTTTATAGTTTGTAGATATAATAAATATAAATGTCAAACCGAGTCAACGTACATGCATTGGCTTGTAAGTCGGCTCATGAGCTAGTTCGAATAGTAACGAGCCGAGCTTGAGCTAAATTTTTCAGCTCGAAGCGTTTACGAGCTTAACTCGAATTTTCATGAGCCGAACTTGAGATAAGCCCGACTCGTTCGAATTTGACTCATTTGTAGACTCATTCAAATTTGACTCATTTGTAGACTCATTCAAATTTGACTCATTTGTAGCCCTAACTGACACACTTTTTCACAAAAAAAAACAATGCTAAAAAAATTCATTCAACAATACTTTTAATTAAAATATGTATGTAATAAATTTAATTAATTAAAATGTATGATTAATAAAAGAGAATTTTTTTTTATACCTTAACTTTCATATCTTACTCTATACCTCAATTATCTTAACTAATCTAACTATTTTCTAACTGTACTCAATTTAGATTTTAAAGAAGATTGAAAAAAATACGGGTCACATACTTGACCCGTTTGAATCATACTATTTATTATTGGAAAGTGGAAATGAGGAGAATGCAATGAGCTGAATTACTGGTTTGAGAGAAATCAAAGGAGAAAGTATTTAGGTTAGAAATTTAATTGGAGTGATCTAGTGCGGGTGAGTTTCAATCGATTGATAAAATATTTTTTTCTAGACTAAGGAGATGATACATGAAGTTTAAACAAAGTGCTCTAATGTTTGAAGTATTTGGATCACCTTTTTACTTATCATGTGCAAAAATAATGTATAGAAACTCACATTTAGAAGCTCAGTTGATCAAAAAGAGTAGCTAGAATAATTTCTAGGAGTAAGAAAATAAAAATGAAGTATTCATTCGAATGAATTAGTTGAGAGATATGAATGTGCACACTTAGTATAATGGATATGAAGACTTATTGTATTAGATATAAAGTTTATTATACAAAATATACATACTTGGATTGTAATATTGAGATTGAAGGAATTTCAATGTGTAATATAAAGTTTTTTGGCACATCAACTTAAAATTTTCTCTATGGAGTAACAAATAATTATTTCAGGAGGATTTTATCTTCAATTGCATATAGAGTTCAGACCTGAGCATTCAATTTGTACTCTTGCAACTGTTGAGAGTGACTCATTAGCTCTAATTTATAGTCAGGAGTTACATATTAATGCTGATCTAAATTTTAGAGTACCTCAAAATTGAAATACAGATTTTTGTTGTAATTTGAAAATAACCTTATTTGTTAGAAGTTCCATTGACATGAATATTTATAATCTCCAAATTAGTTAGAAAAACTATATAGGAATAAAAAAAATCTCATCAGTTGCATTATTTTTTTAATTTCTAATTTATTGTTACTTTTTTGTCTTTCTTTCATATTCGAATAATACAGAGACTCTTCAACATATTCAAGAAATAACTAAAACTGCCATGCAGAATCCTAAGGTCATGGAACATCTGCATTTACTTACCAAGAAATATGTTAAAATCAATATGTATGCATATTACATATATATCTTCCTAAGAAACAACAATATTGATTATGAAGAATAATTTCATGTGCCTTTGTTTGGTTCATGAGATATTCACTCTTTGAAATATTTTATGAGATTTGTCAAATATATGTTTGCTATAATTGATGTATCACATATGTTGATATGGGAGGCTTAGAAGCATCGGCGTGAGAGAAAAATGATCTAAGAGACATGTCATGTAGAATGGTGCAATATTATAGCAGACGTGGCACATATTGGGTTGTTTATGCCTTTGTGTAAAAACAGACAATAGATCTTTATTAGTTATATAAACTTATTCAACTATAATTTATGGATATACATACTTGTCTATATTATTTTTACTCTGCATGGTAGGTATTAAGACTTAAAATGACTTATATTAAAACTTAGAGATATAAAAATTAAGACTTGAAGTGATTAATATTAAAGATTTTATTTTCATTTTTTTTTATTTTAATTTTTGTTTTGTTTTTATGCCCAAAGGCTCACTATTGATTTTTTATTTATTTATTTTGAAGTAGCGGGCAAAAAACCTACTATAAACTTTCATTAAAGTAAATTGAAGAAGAGTTGATACAGACTAAAAGAAAGAAGACGAAGATAAAAAAAGATGAAAAATATAAGATACAATCATAACCCTAAAAAAAAAAGTAAAACAAACTGAATTGAAAAATAAGCTCCATTTATTCGTCGATCAGCTCATTATAGTTCGTACACTTTTGGAAGTTGATATGATCAGATCGGATGGGAGCTGAGCGTGGTTTGGGTTTAAGTTTTCGATTTGGGAAAAGGGATTTAGGTTGTCAGTTTGAGTTTAGGTTCTTGATTTAGGAGACTTATAATTGAGAGTCAATCTAGATTTTGGAGACTTATAATTTATGATACTAAGACTTGTTATTTCTGATATTAAGATTTGATATTTTTATATTAAGACTTATTTTTCTAATATTAAGAGTTATTATGTTGTGATGAAATTCAAACTTTTTTTAATTTTGAAGACTTATAATTGAAAGTACTAATATTTATTTTGGAGGCTTATAATTATGATATTAAGACTTATTATTTAGAATATTAATACTTATTATTTTTGATATTAAGACTTATTATTTTTAATATTAAGAATCATTATTTTATGATGAACTACTTATTTGTTATGCTTTTAAAACTTATAAATATGTACTATTAAGACTTCTCATTTGTGATAATAAAAATTATAACTTACAATATTAAGAGAAGTTTATTATGTTTTTAAGATTTGTAATGAAATTGAGATTTTAAAGTTATGATTTTTGAACGTCATAATATAAAATTAAAATATCACTTGTTATATTAGATATTAAGATATTTTATTTTTCATCTTAAGATTTAAAATATTCGGCCTTAAGACATTGATATAGGTATATAGATTTTTCATATCTTGATGTCCGTCCTAAAAAAAAAGATTTCAATGTATAGGTATTAAGATGTGATTTTTCTAGTGTTAAGACTTAAAATAGTCGATTTTAAGAGATTGAGGATTATGTATATAGACTTGTTAATATCTTGATGACAGCTATAATATAAATTTAAAGTTTAAAATATCATTTTTGTATTAGATATTAAGATATTGTATTTTTTATATAAAATTTGGAACATTCAGTTTTAAGACATTAATAATTTATTATATAAACTTACTCATATTCAGATGGCTACCTGAATATTAAGTTGAAAATATCATTTTAGGCATTTGTAATTAAGATCTGTGTTGGCAAGTTTTTTTATGATCATAGCTGTTAAGATTTGGGCACTGCCTCTAGGGCGATCGTCAACTCATTTTTGTGAATGTGGACAATGAAATTAACAATTTTTTGAGTTGAGACAATTCGAGATATAGATTTGAGGTAAAATTAGTTGATCTCTTTAATGAATCTTTTTGTTAGACTTACATGTAGATTTTGTTGCTACGTTTTCTCTTGTACAAAAATTGGAAAAACATTGTCAAGAAAAAAAAAATAAAGCAGCTTTATAATATAAGGAGACTCCCTTTGTTCTTATAAGTAGACTCGCTCAATTTGAGCTCCGAAGAAATTCGCCTCTCTTTCCGTTTTAGTTTGAAATTTTCTTAACCATCTGATTCAGGACGAATGCACTCAAATTGATTTGCTGATGTCATATACAAACTCATCTCTAAATGACGTCAACAAATCAATCAGGCCCGTTTATTTTGAATCAGAAGTACTGAATCCAATCTTAATTGGTGTTAACCGTTAACATTAACAGCACAAGCGACTCTGCTAAGCGTCTAAACCCACTCTTAAAGTCTGAAACCTTGCAAATGTGGTTACTTTATCTAAAAAGAAAATGGCTAAATGCCCGCTTCCCATGAGATAAAATGCCACTAATCTTTGGTACATGAATTATTAACGCTGTTAGCAAATTACAGTAATTACTGGCCAAAACTGCAATGTATTGTTTGTCAATTTTGTCACGTTTCATACCTTTCTTTCACGGAGAGATCTTAACTTTTAGCTTTCATTATAGAATTAAGTCCCTATATTTGTCTGATGGTAAAGATATAGAACATTTTTTTAATACTACCAAAATTCTTCTTGTCGTTAGTTCTAAAATGAAATTAATATGTACAATTGAACAACACAAAAAAAATATTTACTAATTAATCAATTATTCTAAGATCAACCAGAACACACATTATTTGGATTTCTATATTTTTTAGATAAAAATAAGATCTGGTATTTCCATTTTAAATATTTAAAATTGGTTTTAATAACTGAACATAGAAGATGTTTAAAAAAATAATTTTGATGAGGAAAAATATATTACCTTAATTCCATATTTCAATTCAAGAAATATAAGGAAATAACAAATAAATTGAAAAGGACTAGTTACTCATCCAGTCATGCTCCCCTTCCCTAGTTCCATTCCTTTACCCCTATATTTCCAATTTTCTTTCTCCATACCAATCTGCCCGAGTCGCTTCTTATTTTTAATAATATTAATTTACTAAAACTTATTATTACTAAAAATTGCCAGTCGAACATTCTTTCGACCATCTCCGCTGTCCAGAACTCAACCTGCAGGCTGCTGTGATGCCATGTCAGCCTATCGCTGGAGGAATGGAGGGTACTACTTCCCTCCTCCTCCTCCGGCCAATCCGCCCGATCCTCGTTTCAGTAAGCGCCTTTTTTTTTTCTTTCTTTGTAATTTTTTTTAATTACGCACCAAGAAAGATTCACCATGTGAATACCAGAATATTCTACTGTACTATTTACTTGTCTGGTGCTTGCCACAGAAACCCCTGGAAAATTAACATGTTTTATTTTAAATGTAATTTACCTTATTAATAAGTGGATTGGTTGGAGCCAATTATACTTTCTTTTCCGAAGAAAGCCAATTTTGAAGTTAGTTTGGTACATTAAGTCATAGAACAGTCGGACGGGAAACTGGGGCAAATCATGAACAAATCACTTGTTTTTTGAGTTAATCTAATGGGGTTTTGTCAAAATAAAATAACGGAACTGTTGATATCTTTGTAACCCAACGAATGGTGTAAATTTATAATTTCATGGACCTCGTATGAGCAGAATGCACCCAGTATCGGAAGTTCTTTTTCTGATTAAATAATCTTGGTGGGTATTTAGTTATCTCTAGATTGGGGCTCAAAAGTTTTAAGTCCTGGCAAATGAAGCTTGAAACATCTCTAGTGATGTTTCCTGTACCAGCCAGCCTACTATAGTACCAGTTGTCCAGTACTTCTAAGCCAATGCCATGTAGGTAACTACGTTGCTACTAAAATTATGTGTTGATATGTTCTTTTTTTTTTTTGCCTCTTTTAGATGGATACTCAAACTACCATACATATAACAATCCAAGTTATTTTCATGCAATTCCACCTCCACAACATCACATGAATATACCGGCATCTCAACCCCCCAATAATGGCTTTTATTCTCCCCGAAACAGTCTCTTTGGGGCTCCTCAATATAACTACCGGACAGTTCCAGACAGTAAATCCTGCAACTTCTCAGATGAGGCATGCAAGCTTCACTCAGTTCCCAAATTATTTATCTACTAGTTCTACTCCATCCGTGGGTCAAACTTCTCATAGAAAACCACCCAGAATTAATTCAACATTGCAGATACAACAAAATCCTCGTAATACATTCAAAAAGGTAGAAGCCTCGGAGCCAAATCAAGCACCTGATGACACAGCGCGTAGCAACTCCAATTACATTGAATCCACCTGTAAAGAAAAGAATACAGTGGCCAAAACCAGATATTGAGCTAGTAGTAAAGGACATTCCAAACCCAGTTAATGAAACACAAGATTCTGTCTCAGAAGCTTCTTCACAGAAGAGGAAAAGGAGAACAAAAAAGAGAACGTTAAAAAAGAACCACCTCAGCTGATGCATTATTATAGGAAGCACATGGTGCGGGACCCTTGGTTATATATGAAACCAGTCGTTGGAATTATAGTTTAGAAATGGGTAGACGACTCCGAGATAGAAAATAAAGAAAAATGTGAAGGTAGTGTCAAGGTTGACTGCTAAAAAATGAGCTTGGCTGATTGCTTAGAGATGACTTTTGATGAATCTGTAAATGGTTACAGTACAGTTACAGTTGATTAGGTGTAGGTTGTTTGATAGAAGATGATTCATTATTATTAGTATTTAGTAATTGCAATAATTTTGTTGTAATAAATTGTATGTGATTGGTGGTGATTTAAGGGAGGTTATAGATTTGAATTTGGATGAACTTCAGATCAGTATCTGTTCATGGTTTCTGGACCCACTGATCTGATCCAATAATTCCCACTTAACATGTTTGCATGTGTTATATTTTGTTAGCATAAAAAAGGATTAAACTTTATTGGCCCAGTGTTATATTTTGTTATATTTTGTTAGCATGAAATTCTTCGGCTTCTGATTTTCTCTTTTGAGTTTCAAATCAGAGCCTCAGTTTAATTTGATCTCAACATCTATTGTGGTATACAAAACCAATTTTTGGACGAGCGCATATTCTTAAATTTTGCTCTGTGTAGTCGCTTTCAGGCTCCAAAAAAACTATAGTGATAGATATTTATCACACTACTTTCTGAGATGCGAGTATAAAGTAATTTTTAAGATCTGCATATCAGGAATCAGCAGAGAGCAATTGACTAGATATCCTCTTTTAGTCCTTGTCAGCGATGTATCCTGCTGTAATTCCTGTATTTAAGTCTACAGAAAATCAAACTAATATTTTGTTTTATCTTTACTAAGTTTTGTATAGAAATTACTTAAATATTGTAAAAAAAAATCATCTGACGGAAAATTAAATATTGTACAAATTAAAATTTAAGCCAATTACAATAAGCAAACCTTTTCTTTTCTAATATTCCATAATTAGAGAAAACAAAATTTGATATAGCATAGGAAAACGGAAGGGAAGGATTAAGAGATGACCCAAAGTACTTTTTGTTGAAAACTTTCAAGGAGATAATTTCAAGATTTTCAAAGTTTAAACAAAAATTTAAGTTTCCCTTGTACAAGCAGATGTATTAGTTATTAGTTTATTACTAGAAAATACAGTTCCGAGTAGGTAAAGTATTATTGTCAAAACCTAACAGTAATAAATTCAAGGACGAGAAATCTAGTAGAGCCTGCTAAAATGGGCTACAGGTGGAAAACCAGTAGAGCAATAAATATAACAATAAAAGATCTCGTTCAACATCAACCTCCATTTCATTTTCACATCAAATGTTTTCTTTATTGTTGGTTATCTCTTCTGACTTGTTAAACATATAAAAGCCTAATCTATCTAACACTGAATAATTACAAAACTTCAACGCACGGGACCTTTAAAAGAAAATACAGCAACCAAAAATGAGAACTGTGAAATTATGTAAACCTAATTCCTGTGGAACATCTACACAGTGTATATCGTATGAATATACACATGCATGGCCCTTTTCAAATGCATCTCATTTCTTTTAGACGGCTTACAAATTATATACAGGAAAGTCCAGAAGAAACACAATTTCTATATTATGTTCAATATGGCTCCTACACCCTTTTTTTAATTAAACCCCAAAAAAATTTCAAGCCTTTCTGTTGATTTAGCATTGACAATGTGATGTTGTCCAAAAGCTCATTTTGACCCAATGCAGTTCTCTCCAGTGTGGGTCCTGCAACTTAATGGCACATGACAATTCATAGCATACATATTATGTTCTGGGGCCCAGTTCAGAAAAAAATTAGAGCCACACTGAACAAAACACAAAATTTAGGTCCCATTCTGGACTTCCCTCTGTGACATGTTTATTTTGAAGCAAATGTTAGGGTTCTTGAGTGTGAACACGAGTATGGAGCTCAAGCATCTCTTGATGGGTGGGATCCACTGACAATGCAGCCCGGCAGTCACGCAAGGCAGCCGAAACATTGCCAATATGCTCATGAAAGGCAGCACGCAAATGGAGGAGGTGGAGGTCAGCTTTGAATGAAATGGCATGACTTAGCTCAGCTATTGCCTCTTTCTCCTTGTGGTTATCCATTAAAACTGTAGTACATTTCATAATAACATTTTAGCGCAACTTGTGTTAACAATTCTTCTTTTGAGTTGAGTTTTGTCTCAATTGATGCTTAAACAATGAGATACAGCCCAATAGCGCCAAAAATTTAAGATGGGTAGTGCACCGTTGTGGATTTTTTTTGGTTTAATGCTCATTATCTCTCAAAACTAATATCATGGATGCCAGTGTCAGTCTTAATATCATGGTATACTAGTGCGCTTCTATTTACCTCCCAATTTTTTTTTTACCTATTGTAATTTGCAGATGGTTACAAAGTTGGGTAATAATTTGCAACAGCTGAAAGTTTAAACTAGTGGTGAAAATAATGTACAAGAGTCCACCTGGGCATAAGCCCTGGAACACCTCAAGTATGAAATCTTACATAATTTACAGTGGGTCCACCTAAGCTGTCTTTTGAATTCAAATTAGGTATCAGGTTTTATTTCTTTTTTTTTTTAATTTTGTAGTAGATGTTAGGTCTTATTTTCTAAAATATTACCACTTTATAGGTTGAAGACAGTTTGGTATACCTGTCCTAGGTGGAGCAAACCTTTTTTTCTTTCCAATACCTTGGATTAAAGTTATAATATGCTCGTCTAAGAGACCTTGGATTAAAGTTATAACATGCCCGACTTTCCACTTGTCACTTTACTTCAACCAACAATACCTTCCTCTGGTATGAAATATTAAAATATAATGCATATCCAGACAGTAGATATGGTTGAAAGAGACTAAGCAGACCAGATTAGTTAGAAATACCAACAGCAAACTAACGCTGACTGCTTAATATCTAGTCAATAAATAGAAAAAAAGGAAAAGGAATAGAACAGTACCAGCAGCCCGGTAACGGTATGGGTAGACTCGCAAAGGATCCAATTTGGTAACCATGTGTAGGTCGGCCTTGGTGAGATCACGCTCACAGTATTCTGACCTCTTCTCATATGCAGAGGCATTGTTTCGTGCCTTCTCAATCAATTTTGTCAGTTCTTCATAAGCTTTATTTCTGTCATTTCGTAAAAAGTGGACTCGTGCAAGACCTTGATGGGCCCGTGTGTGGCCAATTTTCAAGGCATTTGAATAGCACTCAGCTGCTTGGTCTAGCTTGACACAGTCCACATAGACACTGCCGAGATTATTCAGGGCCTGGGCAATTTTTTTTGTCAAAATAAATTGCATTGATTAGTGGGCAAAATTCAGGGGAAAAAATAGAGAGAAGACAACGCAGAAAGGAAATAAAATTTCCATCAAGAACTCTCAAGCAACAAAAGCCAGAACAAATCTGAAAGTATGGGAAAAGAGAAACAGGCTCCAATTTGTCACTGCATTTGGTCTTTTATGTGCATGTTTTAGTGCATCTTTATCTGATACAGAAGAAACTCATTGGTTTCCTTTTTGATGGAGAAATAAAATAAACTAACTAATAAGCAAATCACACACCTGACCCTTGCGTAGCCTATCAGAAGGACACTTGAGTGCCTCCTCAAGCAATGATACTACAGCTGCAGATGAAGGAGGGTCAGGGCCAGAGTCGGCAAGTGCATAAGCCTTGAGAAAGAATGCTTCGAAGGAGCGGTGGATTGCAATGGACTCCTCAGCCTTCCGTAGGCCTTCTTCGCAGTGCCCAGTGTCATACAGGATCCACCCCTCATAGACCAGCCTCTCATGTTTGCTCGATGCATGCTCTCGTGCCAGTGCAAGGCTCCGCATTGCTGCTTCTGGACAGTTCAACCTGGCAACATCAAGCATACATGAAAACTAGACATTAAGTCGACAAATCTATATTCCTAAATTCTAGCTCACATTCCTAATGAAAAAAAATGTATCAGGATCAAGTCTGATTTTATCTTTTGTTCTTTTATTGTAATTTCCATCCATTGTACCTATGTTCTTCTGACTACCAAACCTAATTAATCTGGTTGGGAGTTATTTAATCAACCAACTGAAACTACTAAGAACAAAAGAAAGAAAAGTTCAAATAAAGATGAAGGGTTAGAAAGTTGAAGATCCATCAGTGACCAATAAATCCTCATCTATTCTTGTCTGCACTATACTGAAAGATTTTTGCAAAGAAAAACAGTTACTTGCCTTAAAAGAAGCAAAGATTGCCGGAAGTACAAAATTCCCTTGGGAAGATCTGACTCGAGCATCTGACAAATCACACTGAGTGATCCAACATCATCCACTGCTGACCACCGGTCATACAAGTGCATCCAGCAGTCACCAGGTGTCCACCTCTCCACATGCTCCATCACCAGCATCTTCATTTGCCCCACTGCCACTCTCCCTTCAAACATCTTCCACTCTGGATTTAATGTGACTATGGCATGTATATCTCTTAATGCGCCTCTATAATCCTCCAATGCAATGTGCAAACAAAACCGCATCTCTAGGCACTCTAGAGAAAGCTTGAAACCCAGAATCCGGTTGATCTCAACTAGTGCAGCTTCTATGCTTTGCTTCTTCATTAAATATGCAGTCCGGTACATGTATGGGTATACAAGTGTAGGGTCTGACTCCGTGGCTTTGCTAAGGCTCTCCCATTTAGAGTCTCCTTCAGAGTACAAGGACCTCTCTTGGTACATCCAACCGAGTGGCATTGGACAAGAAGCGATAACTGAATCCAGCATCTTTATAGAGAGATGAGTATTACCTCTTAATGAAGCAAGTCGTGCCAAACCAGCAATAGAATAAACATGGCCAGCCGAAAAAGCTAGGTTAAACAGCTCTTCAGCCTCTCTGTACTCCTTCCTAAGAAACCTAACACATCCCAATTGGTGCAGTGCAAACTGATTCTGGCGTTTTTCAGTGGCTGATTCAATCAGCTTCTCTAGGAAGAGTACTGTGGCTTCAGATTTTGTATCGTGGCTCATGGCAACCTCACTTAGGAAACAAAACAGAGAAAATGACGCATTATCGACAAGGGTTGATAAATGGGCTTGATTCAAATTGGAGAAGAGATTGACCACATGCTCATCATCTAACCACACTGGCAACTCATCCAATAGCACATGCAGACAAGATGCTGCTAGAATAGTGCACCCCAATTCTAAAGCACACTCCATATAATCAACTGCATCTTGTGTCGTATGTACAAAAGTGGCAAGTTTTCTGTCACAAGCCTCTTTCAAACCCTTACAACAATACTTATTTGAAAACTCTAGGATTTCTAGTAATACATCAGGGGCAAAATGGGGTAACTTACCAGTTAGGCTAAATTTACTCACTGCCCGCATGGCAAGAGATGAAATCCCATTGTTTGACATGTCAACCACCTCCAGTTTTGATTCTTTAAATCCTCCGTTAAGCATTGTGTAAAAAGGAGAAGATAAAGCTGCAATCTTTCTCCTATCACACGCTACCATATCTTCCCCGATTTTAAAATATACCATATTTGAACCCCGCAAAGGGTAATTAATTTCTTCAGTTACACTTTCAGTTGATATTTGAGAAACAAAATCCAAGAGATTAAATTTCTGGCAACATTTATGGCAAGAAGAAAGGAGGTCTGAAATGGGTTCTTCCCCTTTCTTCTCATATTTTAACCAGGCATCATAAATTATTTTCTCATGAATTGTGGTTGATTTTTCCCATGCCAATTGTAGGCTCCGTAATGACAGTTTGCTCTCATCTAAGCCACGAAAAACCTGGAATTGAAGAAGAAATAGGTTCGACCTTTGTTCGAGTTTGCATGTCTCTAATTCCTCATGTATTTGTGCAAGGATTTCAACATAATCGGTGGGTTTGAATAGTGGCAGGAGTGGTGGCTCAGCAACCTTTATTAAGGTTTCTCTGCTCAAAACATAAGAGAATAAAAAAAAAATTAAAGTTTTGTTCTTCTTTAACCAACCTTCTCAAAACAAATTTGAACTGCAAAAACCAGTATGGAGAAGCTACAAGCAGCCCTTGGGCAAAACAAAGTATTTGGTGAAGTAATTCATTTGAAAAGCTAACAGATTGGAACTCTAACAGAAGAGAAAGGCTTGTTATACTCTGCTATCTCTACTAAGGTACCTAAACTGGCCAACCTGTTGAGCATATTCATTCATATGAAGGCAATTTGGCATCTTTGCCAAAAAAAAAAGAAAGAAGAAGGAAAAAAACGCAGAGGGGAGGAAGAAACTTACATAGAAGAAGGGGATTGGAGAGAAGGCTTCGAAGAAAGCTTTCCTTTGTCAAACTGGAACCATGAATAAGGGTTCACTCTCTGCAATTTCGTTTCTCTGCAAGAGAGCTCAGAGAAGAATAGCTTCCTCATGGGCACATAACACTCTAATGCACCCTCGAGTCTCAAAATTTCTTGCAATCTCTCTTCAACAGACCCAAATTATCAGCGAGTCAGCACCAATATGAGGTAAATTACACAAAATCTTGCAATGGGGATAAAGCTTGGAGTAAAGACACCCTTTTAAGTAGGCTAAAGTACCACGAAAAGAAACGGCTGTTGTCTCTCTAACTAAAACTCCATAGCAAACCCAAAATTAGAAACGGGCAAACCTTTAGCTAAACCACAGAAAACTCACCTAATGTTTCAAATGGAACTTCAGAAAACACCCAAAATCAGTGGATTGAGAAAGAACCACTGCACTAGAGAGAAGGAAAGAGACAGCCGGAGAGAGAAGAAGCTTAAGCTGCTCAGCAAGTGGAGTTGCAGTGAATCATGGGTTTAGTCAAAAAAGAAGAGAACATTAAGCGAGTATTGGAACCAAAGAGGGGCTTTAATTGCTTTTTATCAGGTTCTCTCTCTCTCTCTCTTCTTTCGTGAGGTGAAGAACATGGAAGTGGGAAACAGAGAAAGTGCTTGCTTATTGGCTATTTGCTCTTTGCTAGTTGAGTTCTTGGAGTAATCGCTTCTCCAGTATCATCTCCAGTTTGGTTTATGTTGCAAATGCAAGCCCACGCTTTCTTATTTTACAGCCGACCTCTATTTTTTTCGTTTTCTTGGTTTAGAAAACTAACCCTTCAAATTTGTCATCATAAAATGATTTATTCATTTTATTTAGACATAACAATGATTTATTCATGTGTGTTACAATATACTTTTACATAAATAAAAGAAAAAAATATTCTTACATATTAAGTTTTCCACGTCTTATTTGGACACAATATAAAGCATAAAACATTTTTTCTAAAAATATACATTGGGAATTTGGGTTAGATACTTTAGATTTTTAAAAAAATACATCTAAAATTAGATAAAATAATGGTGTAATCACCACTACTTTAATCAAGGCATGCAATCAGTGTTAAGAATTATTTGAAACGTTCCAACTTATCTCGTGAATTCTGAAAATGCACTTAGGTTGACCATTGCATGATGTACACTTGACTAATGTAAAATATACTCTTCTGCTATATGAATCATCCCCAACATGTTCTTTTTAACGATGTACATTTAACATGTTATTTAAAAAAAAAAATAGTTTCTTAGAGGCTATTTGGAGGACAAACTATAATATTTTTTTACGAAACAGAAACTCGTTTTTTTTTTTAATTGAACCTTGAATTACCTGATTGAATATACATCTTATGAGGAAAAGAACAGAGTCATTGTGAGTTGCGCTGCAATACTTTCTTTACATTGTTGCAATTAAAAAATAATAATATTTTTCACTTTGTAACATTTTTTAATTTTAATATAAGAATTACACAACAAATTTTAAATAAAAAATGTCTTTTTTATTTGATGTCGTTCATCATGATCTTTACAGAGACTTCAGAAATCAAATGTTTCCAACCTATACATGCCAGCAGTTATGTTTTTGCATTACTAATTGCCACCATTTTTAAGAAACTTAATGCTAGATTCATTTCAACGCAAATATAAACTAATTAAGACATATTTATGTCAAAGTATTTTTACATAAATCAGGCATTTACTAAAGATAAGCAAAGTTTTTAAATAACTATTACATACTTAATATATTCTTTTTAAAAGAAAGGACTCTCATTAACTCCGGTATATATTACCTTTATATATCTTTTAGGTGCACTATTTTTTCATAGACGTGCCATTTCATACATTTTTACTATAGATGAACTATTTTTTCAAGTAACCCTATACAAATATACAATATAGAAAAGTTGAATATACTGCACTAGCTTTTATAACAATTATTTATTAGATTGTCGATAATTCTAGGCACGTCTAGTTTGTTATGCCCAATCTATATATTTTCCATTAATTATAAACATAAAAAATGAATATTTTATCATTTGATCCGTTAACCATAAACTTTCTAATAAACCCCACAACTCTCCAATTGAATTGGAATCGATATAAGCCATCACTTCTTTAACTGAAGGTTTTGAACGTGTTTCTAACTTTGAACTCACATTCTTTGCAGAGCTGTGTAATTATTTTATTGTGAACTGTTCGATCAACGATCAATGATTCTAATTTAATATTAATATTTTTTTGTATATTAAAAATCGTATTTAGACTTCTCTACAGTTGTTTAGATTAAAATAAACCGTTCTGATCTTTCTATGAAGATATTGGCGGAGAAAATCTTCACAGAGGAAGAGCGCCCCTAGGGTTGTCAATGGCACCATTTTGGTCGTTTATCCGATTAATATCGTACCCGATAAGGCGGGTATAGGTAAGGTTTTATTTTTGTTAGGTTATCGGATATAAGTATGGATAAGAAAATAATTTCGTTAACTTATCGGACATGGATATGGGTAAGAGTTTTCGTTACCCGTCATCAATTGGGTAATTATATAAATATATATAAGTACAATTATTTTATATTTTTAATAAATATATATAGTTAAATTATATATATATATAGTAATTAGTATATATTTTTTATGACAATTGACATGAAAAAATTATATAACTTTTGTTATATCTAAAATGTTAATTATTATTGTACTTTATTAGTATATTTATTTAATGCTATTTATTTATCTACATCATATAATTTTTTTCGTTGAATTATTTTTATTTTTACTCGTTATCTACTGTTATTCGTTCGTTACCTGAAATTTTTAATGGATAAAGATAAGGTATGAATAAATTTTTTTTTTAATGAATATGAATAAAATATAAATATATATTTTTTAATAAATATGAATATAAAAATACGTCCCCTCCTACTTTACCAAACTATTGAAAACCTAAGCGCCCCTTAACTTCGGATACCTGAAGTTATTAACGCACATAAAATATATATTTTTATATAAAAAGACAGAAAAGGCTGAGTTGCTTTGCGAAGATTTCCGTCCTGTTAGTACTGCGTGTAGTGTACTACAGCATGGGCTAGTGCTGGTGCTGTGCCACAAGCACTGGAGAGGATCTGACCATTGAATCGGCAGTAACCACTAATCAGGCTTCTTATTAATATATTAATACTATTAGTTACTAATTTCCTCTTACGCTGAAAAGAGAAGAGAAGAAGTCAGGAGACAGTAACGCGTTGGAGTTGGAGGTGGTGATGTTCATTCAAGGTACTGTGGCTCTTTTCTTCATACCGTGTTGACCTTCGTGTGTCTTTCTTTACAAGTAAAATTTGGATTGTACTGTTACTACTGTATGTTATAATGTACCCAAATTTGGGTATTTACCATCGTGCACATACGGAGGTCTATTGAGTAGCGGCCACAGAATTATTACGACAACTGTTAAGCACCGAGCATGTGCAACAGTGCAACGCTATATTTGGCTTTACCAACTGACCAATAGGAAATTCCCAAGGAAAGATCCACTTGCTTTTCACTTCTTTTTTCATAAATTTAATTTATTAGAGCACTAATGTAATTTTTGTTTTTGGGGAAATTGCGGAACAACGGTGCAGTCTTTCAACTAATAGAGAGATTCCTAGTGCTCCAAAGGGCAATTATTTGGAGGTGGGGTTTCAAAGCTATTTTGAATTAAAAATTGAGTTTAAAATCTTTTAGAGCCGTTGATTTTGCATCGAGATTCGTGATAATTATTGAAAATATGAATTTTGAATTTAGATTTTATTGCAAGTATGAATCTCAATGCAAAATCAACGACTATCAAAGGCTTTGAACCCAATTTTTTGTTCAAAGCGCTTTGAACCTCCCCCCACCCAATTATTTTGGATCATGCGAAAATTGTACATGAATTTCATCAAAAGTGACATGCAGATCGCACGAATCATATTGTCTTATTTAGTTAATTAATTGTAATTTATTTTTTGAAAATAAATTTGAATGCATTCAAAACATATTTGGTATGTTAATAATAATACAATTAATATCAAATTCTTCATATATTTCAAATTTAATTTTACATGATTCACGGGCGAATTTTTAAACAAATCATCCAATTTCAAATTTTAAATATACTATCCTATCACCTATGATTTACCAAACAATGTGATTGAAGGAAAAGTCGCATTTCATTTCGAAATTTCAATTGAGATCCACCTCTGAGTTGTCAATAATTTCGCCGGGACGAAGACGACACCTATGGAAGGAGCTAAATGCCTAAATCTTGTACAAAGCGAGGAATGAAATGCAAAATTACAAAAAACCGGGCATTTTGAGACCACATGTAGACCCACCAGCGGCCCCACCTTGGTCCCAGCTCCAGACCTTCTGTGGACAGTATTCATAAAATATTATGTGTCATCATGTACAAAGGCCTACCTCTTATGACAGTAACTCGCTACACAGTATAGTATTTGTTTAGTTATTACAAAATATCAAAGACTTGCCCATGTGCTTAGAAGTTGGAATAAGTTCCTGTCAATTGTTTCCTGTATGTTCAAAAAAATATATTTGTTTCCTGTCACTTATTTTCTCCATTTCTTTTCCTACTTATATATTTGATTATCACTATTACGACCTTGACTTGTATGATGTAAATTAAGCAATGCTACTTTAATATTTGGAATCCAGCGTCAGGACAACTAAGTCTGACAATAGCCCTTTAATAGTGATTTGAAAAAGAAACTGAGATGTAAACCTTTTAATTGTAAAATTGAATGTCAAATAGTAAATACAGGGTCAATTCTGAACAGGGACGTAATAATTTAAATTAGTTCCCGCTTCAAATTGGAATTAATTTAAAAGTTAAAAAAGGAATTCTGATCTTTTAAAAAAAAATTCCATATTTTATTAGCTTTTTCAAACGGGACAATTTTGTTACAAGGAAGAGATAAATCCATATGCATTTTATTTTAGGGAGTTAATACACTTCCTTGTCATCAATTTTATTATTTATGTTAAATAAATTATTATTTATATTAATAAATTATTATGCAGACAAAAATCAATCTTACTTTTTCAACCTCGGAATTGGTAAGCAAAGTTAGTTTTTTGAGAATTCAAACTTTTTTTTTTCAAATGAGTATTAGTTAATTAAACATCGTCAATCAAACAACAATTTATAAACTGCCACATAAATCATGATTCATGACATAAACGTCAAACCGTGTATCATTACTCATTAGTAGTTTGTACTTTTACGATTCTTATTAGATTGTCGTTTGATGGAATGGGGTCTTGTCATTCCAATTTTCTTTAGTTAATTTTATGAATGATTTCAACTTCCAAGATTGCAATTAAAACATGATGGAACAGCAATTGCGTCACACACGCGCTTTTGTACCACTTAACTAATAAATTGTCAAAATTTATAATTTTCTTTTTTAATGACAAGATGATGGTGCTTGATTACCCATATTATTTGAAACTAAATGCCATCTTACGCCTTAATTGAACCCCAAAGAATTATATTCATATATTATTATTTTTTCTGCTTTGGGGATTTGTTTGTGCTACATTAACCAATGGAACCGGTTAATTTTCCAATGGCTTGGGATCAAAATTTATCCAAGCCTTGTTTTAACCATTGGATCAATTTTTTTTTCATCAATTTCGATGCAATTCATTTTCCATTTTATACCTTTTCTAATTTCAATACTAATTCAATGGTTGAAACAAGGCTTAAGACAAATTTTGATCCCAAACCATTGGAAAATTAACCCATTCCTTAACCAATTAGGAGTTGTTGGTGTAACAAAATTAGAAAGATGGTCGTATTTTTCTCTTCATTTATATATTTTTCTGGAAACGAATAAGTCAAGCCTACTTTAAATAATTCATTTATATTATGGTTGTAATAAATTCTAATAATATTATTATTTCCCTGTGTTGTTTTTATTACCTGACAAAGCAATTAGTACAAATTCAAAACTCAATTACTCATTTTTTTTGAAAATTATTCACAGCTCAAAATATATACCTAATGCATTTTTTGCAGTCTCAGTTTATAATTTTTCTATCTCAAGACAAAGCTATTTTATACAACCGAATTACACTATCTTTTTTTGTGTGTGTTTTTGCATATAAACTTCATTTAAACCCCTGTTTTTTAATAATAATTATTATTAAAAATAAGACTGAGAACTGTAAAATTTCAAATATACGAATGACAACACGCCACTGCCAATGGCGCGGATCAAACGCGCCACTGTCAGTGGCGTTGAGACCAAACGCGCCACTGCCAGTGGCGTTGAGACCAAACGTGCCACTGGCAGTGACGTGTTCCATCGAAACGCGCCACTAACAGTGGCACATTTGGTCTCAACGCCACTGGCAGTGGCACGTTTAATCCCTATAAGTTCTCACAAACACGAACATATGAACATCTATGCGTTTTATTTATATAATAGGCAAACGTGCCACTGGCAGTTGCGCGTTTGGTCTCAACGCCATTGGCAGTGACGTGGTTCAAACGCGCCACTGATAGTGGCGCGCTGCCATTCGTATATTTGAAATTTTACAGTTCTCACTTTTTTTAATAATATTAATTTAATAATTATTATTATTAAAAAAAACTGTTTAAACCCGAATCTCACACTACATCTCCTATACGCCACCACATGCCTCACCACATAGGATGAACTACATATTAATTGCACAAAATTATGCAAAATAAGTCAGATAAGTGGTAATTTTGGAAGAGTGATAGAATAATGTATTTTTAAAAGAGTGGTAGAAAAGTGGTAGTTTTGACTATACGGAAGAGCGAAAATATCGTTTGACGGTTATTAATCAAAATAGTTAAAATATGAATAATTATGATACTAACAATGATGATGATGATAATAATTATAATAATAATAGTAATAATGATAATATAATAATAACAATAAAATAATGATCATAATTCATAATCATAATATAATATAATAAAAAAATAAAATAATAATAATAACATAACTATAATCATAATCATAATAATAATATAATATAATAATAATAAATAATCATATCATAATAATATAATAATAAATAATCATAATCATAATAATATAATAATAATAATACTAACGAGTGACGTTAATATAATAATAATAATTATTATTATAATAATAATATAATATAATGATAATAAATAAATAAATAAATATTCATCATAATATTAATATAATAATAAACCATAATCATAATTATAATTATAATATAATAATATAATATAAATAATCAAACAATAGTCACTATTCCGACGAGAGCTAATTTGATATACCACTTATAATTTTATATACCGAATTAGCACTCTTCGCATTCT
Organism: Schoenoplectus tabernaemontani; assembly: GCA_037127355.1. Lineage (NCBI taxonomy): Eukaryota > Viridiplantae > Streptophyta > Magnoliopsida > Poales > Cyperaceae > Schoenoplectus > Schoenoplectus tabernaemontani. The sequence continues at coordinate 8,003,425 of CM073753.1, forward strand.
TTTACTTAATTTAAAATTTATTTAACAAATTAATTCATTGAAATAACTATTTTATTGTAATTTTTTACTATTTCACGCAGTGCCAAACAAACAATGAATGCAAAACGGGAGAATGAGTATTGCAGAGGAATTGCACGGCCATGTACAAAATATTAAATGGGTAATAGCCTAATAGGTACTAATAAATAGACTAATAGGTCAAGATATAACGGCTACAAAAACTAAGGCAGGCAGGCAGGCAGGCGAGGCGACAACTGACAAGACAAAGAGGCGTGGGCCCGTGGGGTGGGGGAGGCAGGAGTGCACTGGCCACTGGCACTGGGTAATTTTGGTTTGGTGGAAGTTTGGCCAACTTATTTCTTACTCTTTCAACCTCGCTTCGCTGCCCATGTCTACAATCCTTCATGTCAAATCATAGTTTACTATTAAGGCTTGTTTTACTTTCAGTTTCAGGTGAGAACACCACTCAGGTCAGTAATAAACTAAGCATGATGGTTGTGTTATAGAATATCAAAAGTAATTATATATTTTTAAATGGATATTAATTGTACATGACACGTGTAGCAAAGAAGTGCTTAAAATAATTGAAATAAAAACTATTATTTATGTCATTATTGGAACAAAATCATTGCTAATTGATGATTAGAATGTTTGAAAATATATATTTTTAATTTCTCTATAACATAAAATGAAACAAAAATTGGAACTTAGGCCTTTTACTGTTCTTCTCTTTTATCTTATTGGATATCTCATATTGACATTGGAGATAAAAAAAACAGTTAATTTCATAGTGTTATATACTGTAAACATCGTGTTTTGATCGTTTTTTTCTGAATTAAATTATAAAACCAACCCGAATTCGACAGAGCACACTCATAAATAAATAAAACAGAGAAGTGTGTATACAATAAAAATCCTACAAAAAGTAATTCTAGGGTTCTATTAGGAGTCCTGAATCTGCATTGGTCTCTGCGATTGCTTTCATGTGACCTATCTCAACCTACATTTTCAGAAATGATTTAATATTTTCTCACTTGCATCGTCAGTTTGCAACGACCTTCTTCATTTGTTATAAACTTATAATTATAATTTTCTACCGAGAGGTTCCATCGGACTCATATATTGATTCAATGACTCCATTCAATGTTGAATATTTTTAAAATTTGTACTTTAAATTTCTTTATTATTTTAAAATTTGTGTCCCATTTAATAGTACGGATCACACACCCCATTCAACTGAGTTGGATCCGATGAACATCGGACCTACTCCCTTCCCAAAATTCCATTCCTTTGTTTTCTAATTTTTCTTCTTGTACATAATTTTACAATTGATTACCTTTATCCACAACAAATTATGTCACGAGTCAGTTTAGTATCAGAAATTCACGATGAGCACATTAACAATAAATCGTTAATTTGCAAAGTTAGGTATTTATTCATGAATAAAACGTATTATATAAAATTCAAAATGATATTTTATATTTTTGTACGGTTTTTAAAATTTTAGCATATTAATATATCTTTTATTTATATCATATGATTTTTTTTTGAATTATATCTAAATTACATCTAAATTATAAAATTTTGACAAATTAGTTATATGTCACTTCAAATTTATGGATTTTGAAAAATATCACTTTATAATATGAGTTTAGATAAATGTCACTCCAAACTCAATTAGCTTTTATTTTTACCATTCTAACCAGAATAATATATAATTTTATCATTAAAAATATAATAATTTATATATTACCAAAATTACCAAGCATCTCCTCTTCCTTTCTCATTCAAACATAATTTCCCCGTCTATTCGGTGTTCATGTTTGATCTCAATTCTTTAGCGTTGAAATTTGGATTTGACGACTTTCTAGAGGTTGTGTGCAATTGCATGGCGGATGTGGTGCATGGGGTCTGATTTTTCCTGGCATGTTTGTCAAGGAGGAGGGCGGATGCAGGATTTTAATCATGGAGTAATTATCGGATTGTAATAATTTATCGGGTTTAAATCTATTAACTAATCGGATACTAAATAAAAAATTAATAATTTAATATATATTCTTATCTAATAAAAAAATTATTAAAATAATAATTTTTATATATTAAAAATAATAACAAAATAAAACTCAAAGTAATAGATAATCAAGTTGATGAAGAAAATTTTCGTCAACGGAACTTTATATTTTGATATATTTGCATAATTATTTTATTATGCGTGATATTAAATATTTTTTTCTCAATAAAATTAATCGGACAATTCAGTGGAGGTGAATTTTTTTTTCTGAGGAGATAAATTATCAAAAATATTATCGAAAAGAATTATTTTTAAAATTCAAACGAGACAGCTGCTCCTGACCCAAGCTAAATCCGCCCCTGCCAATCAATTCTATTTGAGAGTTGTGGAAGTGTTTCATTTGCCTCCTCAATCTGTTCCAAGAAGGAACTGGTAATCCAAGTATACGACTCGGACAAAATAGGTGGGATTTCCCCCTGTTTCAGTTAAATTTGTTCAATTTGTACTGTATATTTTAATTTCTTAACATGTATTTTGATAAGTGCAGGAATTATTTCCATTTTACAAAGTTCCTCTTCCACAATCCTCACTCATCATCTCCACTGCAATTAATCTTTGTTTATCCGATTCATAACATAGGCCCCAATCCAGACTATGCATGATGCATCAATTATTTTATTTGGAACGATGTCGATGGGGGATGGAGCATCTCTCTGCTATGAGCTATCTCACGCTTCTTATAATGGGCTTTGTGAACTCCGACATGGTGGGTTTCTTTCTTCTTGAAACTAAAACACAACAGGAATTAATCATATCACTAGGTCCATGCGATGCTCCCCGACTTCTCGAGTTGTCTCCCGATTTCTTATCAACTTGGAGGCAGGTCTATTTGATTCTATTATTAAGGGCATTCGGAGGAGGGGACGAGACTGGGGTGGGATGATGTCGAACGACATTCTCGGGAGAAAAAAAAAAACTCTTACCACGCCACGAAGTAAGGTTTAAGCAGTAATTTCAATAAAAAATGAAATTTATTAATTTAATGACCTGTCTGCATCTGCCAGCAACCAAGCGACCAACCTCAACCTTTTTTTCTACATATATATATATTTATTCCATACTGAATTGATGTAATTCAGGATCATAATTTGCGCCGGAAATATTTCATGTCGGAAGTGATAATTATGGGTAAATGGATCCATCAGAATCTAATGATTAGTTCGAGTTGGTTCTTTCATACGTTGTACGCGTGCAGGTATTCGGGTATGGATGCTGGTATTATATTTGATATTAGTATATGTGGTCGGTGCGATGTTGTATTCATAAGATTATACATCTGCATATTCAAAAATATATATAAGATATTTTTATTTTTTTTATATTAAGTCTTATAATTAATCATATGATATTTCATGCGATATATTTATTTTTTTGAATTTTTATTATATATTTTTATTTTATATTATGTTCTTTAAAAATAAAATGATCGATTTAAATATTTTATTTTTTTTAGAATATATATCCACATAAATAATTCACATATTGAACCGCATATATATCCCACACGTGACATATATGTTATGCAGTGACCAATAATATATATATTCACATTTTCAGACTTTGGTATCCAATATGGTGTGAATGCGATGATATAATAATTTTCAAAATTTAAATACAGATGCAGTAGTACAATATATTTTTATTATTTTATTATCATTTTACATAAGAACATATATATTAATTTTAGTTTCATTATCCTTTTTTATTGGATAAAATTTCTTATATAACATTATCGATTCATATAAATTAGTAAAAAATATTATTAAACATGATATTATATAATATTATTAATTACCAAAATTGTATTTGAGCACATAATTTAATTCATACAGAAAAATTTGATCTCATAACGTATTCTTCTGTTTGATAAAATAATCTCACATCGTTAGAATTTGAGAATGACCGAATGAGCACAACAACTGGCTAGTATCTTATATGGGTAAAGCGCAACAACTGGCCAGTATCTTACAATACAAGAGAGCTTCATTCCCTATCAGTCTATCACCTACTTAGGACTTCCTCTAGAATGGCGTGCTGAACTCTTATCGATTGGAGGACAGCTCATGTTACTAAACTCGATTATGGCAGCCCAACCGGTGTAATATATGTCAGCCTATATGCTTCCTAACATAGAATAGATCAAATAAGATGAATTTCTCTTATGACACAGGCATAAGCATAACCAAGGAATCAAGAAAGGCATATGTTTAGATACCTGGACATTAGTGACAAGAAGCAAGGAGCTTGAAGGTTTAGGAGTAAGAGATTTGAAACAAATGAACAACTCGTTAATACTTACATGGATGTGACGATGGATAAGCGATGATTAGCTTGGTGGAAAGGGACCACACCCACGCCGAGCCAGCACCTCAAACCATGGGAAGTAGCACAAACATCACCATTTTGGAAGTCTCACAACGCTTGCACCGATATTCAATTTGTCATTCGGTTTCAAGTGGATAAAGGGAGCAGAGTGCAGTTTTAGCATGATGATTGGTTAGAAGGTTCTATCAAGCACCAGTTCCCACCCACAGTGAGCAGGCGAGATATAAGGACATATTCAGTGAGCCATTGCATACAATAGGGAGAATGATGTGTACTGGTACAAGGGAATCTCACACTACAGGCTCAACAACACTTGCACCAGTTATTGGGGCGGATGTAAAGGATTTTAGTCCAGAGTATAATTATTGGGAAAGTATTAAATAAAAAAATAATAATTTAATATATATTTTTATCTAATAAAAAAACTAAAATAATAACATTTCATATATTAAAAATAACAATAAAATAAAGCTCAAAGTAATAAATAAACAAGTTGATGAAGAAAATTTTCATCTACGGAACTTTATATTTTGATATCGTTGCATAATTATTTTATTATGCATGATATTAAATATTTTTTTCTCAATAAAAATAATCAAACAATTTGGAGGGGAGATAAAAAAAAAATTTCAGAGAAAATAAATTACTGAAAAACATTATTTTTCAAAATCCAAGAGGAACAGCTGCCCCCTCCCCGACCCATATGGATCCGCCGCCGCCACTTACAATAGATACTCGACAACATTTATATTCAACAAAACTCAGATGAGATGAAATGGACAAGATCTGCATCAGGGCAATTTACCACAAAGTCAGCAGATATATTCATTACTGACAAGCCTCACATACAAGTGAACTATTTTCAGATATGGGAGGTCAGAGTTCCACCAACAGCGCAGTTTTTTACATGGTTGGCAATGCAGGATAAGATACTAACAATTGATAACTTAATCAAAAGAGGGTGGATAATAACCAACATGTATTATCTCTGCAAAGCCGATTCAAAATCGATGCAGCATATCCTCAATGAATGCATTTTCACAGTAAATCTGTGGAACTATATTGCCAATGTAGTGCACACACGAAAGGCAATTGTGCACACTATATTACAAGCACCTCAACAACCAGTATTATACGAGGAGAAGGCCAAAAATATTGGAAACAATTGGAAATCACAACAATCCTCCTAATCTTGAAAGAAAGGTGCAGATGCATATTCCAAGAGAAGCTCACCGGATAACAGTAGTGAGAGAGGTTTTCAAGGAATTAAAATCCTGACTTGGGAATCAAAAGAAAAGAAAGGCAAACTCAATGCCAGGGATTATATATAACCTCGTTTTCAGGGAATGTTAAACTCTGATCGTTAAGCTTTCTTTTTTTTTTTTCTCTTTTTCATTCACTACTTATTTTTCTTCCTTTTTTTTTATCTTGTAATAATCTTTCTTATAGAACGTAGATCATAATTTGTGATCACATTTTCAATAAAATTTGAGAGTTTAATTCTCATCTTTTTCTCAAAAAAAAAATGACTGAATGAGAGAGTTTTGACTTTTTAATCAACCCTATAGCTCCACACTTCACCTCTATAAAAAAAAAAAAGGAGAACAAGAATGCGCATCTTTGGAACAAGAACATATATCTCTGGATTGTGCAATCATAGTCCCAACAGGGGAAAAAAATCAGTATATTAGCGATGAAGGCCTTACAAAAGATGCACCTCTTCTCAGTCAATAACTTAAATTCGCGAGTGAGCGGATTTCATCAGGGTTTCTCTGAGCAATCTATAATGGTTTGGATAATGGTCGGATGGAGGATTTTGAACATGTAAGTAATTATGGGATTGTAATAGCTTATCAGATTCAAATTCATTAACTAATCGGGTACTAAATAATTTTTTTAATGTATATTCTTACCTAATAAAATATTTATTAAAATAATAACATTTTATATATTAAAAATAACAACAAAATAAAGCTTAAAGTAATAGATAATTAAGTTGATAAAAAAATTCATCTACGGAATTTTATATTTTGATATTTTTACATAATTATTTCATTATGCACAATATTAAATATATTTTTATCAATAAAATTAATCAGACAATCTAAAAGGGGATTTCAGAGGAGAATAAATTATCAAAAAAATATTATTTTTTAAAATTCAGAGGAGACAGCTGCCCCCTCCGACCCATGTCACATCCGCCTTGGATACACGTACCTTACATATCATGGACTGGATCTGTCGGTCAAACAAATATTTTTTACGCCGTATTTTGTATCTGATATGCATCACACTTATATCAAACGTAAATTCATATCGGATATGCACTCGATGCAGAAACGACAACTCTTTTTCCTTATCTGGGTAAATATATATATAGTTTTTTTTTCATTTGTTTTGAGAATCTCTGTTGTTACACAGATAAATTCCAAGCATTTTACACAGCTATCAAATACAAGTCGAGATTTAAAGAAAATCACTATATACTATTTCCCCTATAGATCTAAATTCGATAATTTTAGATTGAACGAATTAATGTGAAATGCAGACAAAAATCCAATCCATCCCGCTTTTCAACACCTGAAGAGCATTAACTATGTACTAATATTTTGATATTAAGTACCAACCGCAAGAAATTGGTTAGTTTAAAAAGATTGTCAATACAGATTGATATTCCGGTTTACATCATTAATGCTCAGTTATTAAAATTAGCATATTATCTTTTTTCTTTTACAAATCATGTATTTGTGGTTGAGGAATTTGAAAAAAAAAATTAAATCGTACCCCTCCCCGCGGAATCGTTGGAAACTTCCAAGAACATGTTGAATTTTATTTTAAATCATTAAATTAAACTATTTTTCACAAAACAAATACAAATAATGAAATAAAATAATTTATAATTGGACATGTTAGTACCGCAATAGGCTTGTAAACGAGCTGAGTCATATCAAACTCGTGCCTGATTCATTAACTTAACGAGCCGAACTGGTTCATTAACAACTTTAGTTCTGAGCCAAAAATGTGGGCTCGTGATCGGCTCGTTAAGGTAATGTACGACCCAAGTTAGCTTTTCATAACTCATTTAATATTGAATAATATTTAACAAAATATTATACTAAAATTTATGTAAAAGTTAATGAGAACAAAGAGCAATATATTTTATATATATTTTATATAATAACTTCATACATATCATATTATAATTTATATAATATAATAAAAAGACATAACAAAATAATATAAATAATAACAAATTAATAATTTAATGAGCCAAATAAGCTTAGTCAGACGAGTTAAGTAAAACTCGACTCGTTAGTTTAATGAGTTTAATGAGTTTAATGATTTGACTTATTAGTAATCCGGTTCACTAACTAGCAAACAAAATTCAAAATTGATTCTGAACAAATTATGAACTATCCACTAGCCATCAGCTTTTTTTCCACCCCTATGCATGCCCATCTACGTTAATCGTTCATGCCCAAGTGCTGCTTTTGCACGCTTTTGACGTGAGAGATCAACCCAAAATTCCAATTTCAGCAAATTTTTTTATATAATGTATCGGTGGGGATCCACTGTTATTTTAACAATTTTAATGATGAATTCTTATAAATATAAAAAACTTAAAACTTAAAAATAAAAAATAATTTATAAATATATTCTTTTACTTGTAGTTTGATAGTGTTTCAAATTTCATGTAATTTAATTATTATTTGATAATTTATCAAAAATCGTCAAATTATAACTATTATAAATCATATAAAATTTTGATGATGGACCATCAAATTATAATGAAATTATATAAAATTTAAAATACTATCAATCTACAAATAAAATAATATATTCATAAATCTTTTCTATTATTAAAAGTTTTTTATATTTATTTAAAGTTCATTATTAAAAATAACTCATTGTCAAGTTATCCACCCATAATTTGTCGCAATCAACACCCATAATTTATCGCAATCAAAATCTGGCCAGTCATTGGCACAAATAGTGACCACATCACATGTAAAAAAGACAATGGTTGTTAATGATAACGACCTCAAGAGGGAGAGATCCGTATTGTCTGATAGTTTTACACGTGTACACAGCACATGTGATAAGCATATAAAACAAAAGGTACAAATCTACAATCTCTCACCTCTGGAAGCAAGACAAGGCGTATGGTACGGTACAAACACCTACGATTACCATTTACCAGTAGTCCAGTACCACCAGCCCATAACTAGGCAAAGAATAGAATGGACCAATAAATAAGGGCCTGAAAGACAATAAAATAGAGATTATCAATTGCAACGGTCGTTGAGATAGTGGGCCCTCTTTCTGAATTCGGCTGTTATTCTCATTTTTCTTTTATTACTCTTTTTCTTGGTTGGTTATTGTGGCGAGTTGTTGTAGAATGGGTGCGCCTTCAAAATGGGAAAAAGAAATGTTACTAATTAATAGCTTTTCAGTTTTCACAAATCACAATTCACAAGGGCATGGAAACTTCTTTAATATTTCTGAAAAACAAAAATGCACCAGCGTTGTTAACTCCACCGAAATAGATTTTCCAAACCCTTCTACAACATATCCAAACAAAATATCATTCCAATTCATTCCATATCTCTGCTCTCTGATTTCTTTCTCATTTACACAAACAAATTTTGCAACATGTGGTTCATACCAGTATATCCTCCAAAGAGGCCAGGGTCGGGCTGGACCCCGAGGCAGTTCCTGCCGGGGTAGCGAGACCGCTTTACCCGGTCATGACAAAGAGACCCGAATTGTGGCGGACATTCTTCGGAAAGGTTTACTCTATTGTGAGCTTGCAAATGTTGCTTGCCTTTGCTCAGAGGCGGATCCAAGTGGGTCCAGGGGGGGGGGGGGCAGCGGACCCCCTCTGAATTTTGTAAAATAGTGCTTTTCAGTAATACTTTTAGTAATTTATTTCCCTCGGAATTTTTTTTGCCATCCTTGATTATCTGATTATTTTTATAGAGAAAAATATATTTAATATCGTGCATAATGAAATAATTATACAAAGATTTTAAAATATAAAGTTCCGTAGACGAAAATTTTCTTCATCAATTTGTTTATCTATTATTTTGAGCTTTATTTTGTTGTTAATTTTAATATATTTTAATAATTTTTATTAGTTAAGAATATATATTAAATTATTATTTTTTATTTAATACTCAATTAGTTAATGGGTTTGAACCTGATAAACTATTATAATCCGATAATTGCCCCCTCTAACCAAAATTCTGCATCCGCCCCTGCCTTTGCTGTCAGAGCTGCTGTTGTTTATTATCATCCCATTGCATATTTTTCATCTCCATTGGAGCTGGTCTGGGGCTGTTGCCCTTCGTTGGTTTGTTGTTTCCCTCTTTTTTATTTTTCTACAAAACTGTTTTATTTATTTTCAAAGAGTTTTTTTGGAACTATTTGTGCCTTTCATATATAGGTCATCTGCTTTTAGAAAATTAGACAATTAATTTCTCAATTTCCGTAGTGCTGCCATTTCTATACTCCTATCATCAATGGTACCCATGGAACATGGAATTTTTGTGTCTATCTCTGTTTTTTAACTTTTAATAATAATATTTCTATTTTAAAACTTTTAACAATACTATATACTTTTTAAATATATACGTTCATAAGTTATACGTGAATATGTGTTTAAACAGATAAAAATAATCGTCTGTGAATGCATGCGTTCACAGACGCTGGTGCTCACTTATATATATATAGTAAAGATATCGTGAGTTTAACTCAAAAAATATATCAAATTATCTTTAAATTTTAATTTATCATCCCCATTAAATTCTTTATATGAAAATCTCGTGGGATGCAAAAATTTGGAGTGTTTTGAGTTTTTTAAGTCATGATTTTTAATTTTTGAAAATTAACTCTAATAATAATAATAAAATATTTAATGTTTAAACATCATTTTCAAAAATTAAAAACGATGACTTAAAAAACTCAAAACGCTCCAAATTTTTGCATCCCACAAGATTTTCATATAAAAAATTTAATGAGCATTATAAATTAAAATTTAGAGATAATTTGATATACTTTTTGAGTTAAACTCACGGAATCTTTACTCTCTCTCTCTCTCTATATATATAGTTTGTCTATTGTGCTTCCAGTAGCACTTCGGCTGAAATGCTATCAGTGTAAATTTTATTTTTTCATGCTCAAAATTTTAATTTAAATAGCTCAATAAAATTTTTATATCATAATCTTATAGAATACTAATTTTTATCGTGTTTGGAATTAGTTTACTATACTTAATGATTTTTGAAAGATAACCCTAAAATAATAAAAAATAATAAAATTTGTATGTCAAAAATGTTTACTTTATATATATATATATATAGTTTGTCTAGCATGTTTTCGTTAGTATTTCAACTGAAATGCTAATTGAGTCAAATTTTAATTTTTCATGTTCATAATTTCAATTTAAGTATCTCAATAAAAATTTTATGTCATAATCTTGTAGAATACTAATTTTCATTATATTTGGAGTTAGTTTACTATACTTAATAATTTTTGAAAAATAACCCTGAAATAATAGAAAAATAACAAAAATTGTATGTCAAAAAACTTACTTTCTAAAAATCATTAAGTATAGTAAACTAACTTCAAACACGTTAAAAAATAATATACTATAAGATTATCATAAGATTTTATTGAGCTACTTAAATTAAAATTTTGAGCATAAAAAATTAAAATTTGATTCGTTAGTATTTCAAGTTGAAATACTAATGAAAATATGTTAGACAAACTCTATATATATATACACATGATTTTATCGAAAATTTAGAAATTTTTTTTTTGACCGCGTGCGGCCATGAATGCTTGCGTTCACGTATAAAATAGATGGACAGCGTTTTGTTTTCAAATCGACCTCATTATCCTTTTCATAGTGGTTCAACAGCTATCAGAAAATAGCATGTGGATTGAAATTGACCTACTGCGCACAACTGTGGATCATTACTAAAAAAAATTAAAAGATTGAAATTGACCTCCTATTGCTTGCATCTTGATTCGCATCTAACCCTACAACTAAGGTGTCAATTAGTTGGGTCGGATTATATTATATTATTATTATTTTGATCTGACTCGAACATGATTCGATTAAATTCGGATTAAATTTTTTAACTCATATCCGACCCGATCGGATCACGGTTCGACCCGATCGGATCACGGTTCGACCCGATCGTGTAAAATAATTAAATATTTTTTTAATTATTTTTATATAATTTGAAGTAATTAAATAATGATTAATTTATAATTAATCTTAATTAGTATATAATTAGTGTATATTTAAGTTTTAATTAGTACTAAATCATAAAATTATTTCAAATAACATAATTAATTGGGTCGGGTCGGGTTGACCTGAATCCGATCCGACCCAATTTGAATCAAAAAAATTAAATCTACATCCAACTCATTTATTTTCGAAACATATCAGGTCGGATTTGTTTCGGATTAGATCGAATTAATCTAGATCGATCAATTATTGACACCCCTACCCACAACCAACCGCTTTAAGAATCAGGAAGCTTAAATGCATGCATGTAGCGCCATAAATGTTGCTTTGTTTTTGTTTTTTTTTTGTTTTGTTCTAGTGAACGCATGGCCGCATGCGGTCATAATTTTTTTTCTTCTGAATTTTCGATTTCTAAGCAAGTAATAAGACTGTATAGATATGAGTGAGCACCAGAATTTATGAACACATGTGTTCACAGACGATTTTTTTATCTGTTTAAACGCATATGTTCATATATAATTTGTAAACGCAAGCGTTCAGAAAATATAATAGTGTTGATAAAAGTTTCAAAATAAAGATATTATTATTAAAAGTTTAAAAAATAAGGAATTTACACACAAAAAATTCTGGAACATTCTGGAACGCGCCTTCACAAGTGGTAAGCAAAGTTCTTTCTGTTTCGCTTAATTCTAGACTTCTACTTGCTTTTAACTAAAAAAATAATATACTGGATAATCCAGAAAATAAGTGGCTCTTAAAAAAAAAATGAAACTATCATATTTATTAGAGTTTTTTTTTTCAATCCAACTCCATGCTGTTTAGATGTCATTGTTTACATTTTAGTATTTTTCCTAATTTCAATCCAATAATAACTTTGAAAAAGGCACAGATTAGGCCTTTACAAATCAGCCCATTCTTTTGTAGACTGGGTCACAACTTAATATAGAAAAATGGTTTGAGAACACACTCACAACAGCCACAATTGGATGTTTTAACTTTCAGTGTTGATTTGTGAAGTTCAACATTGTATATTGTCAAGATTACAAAAGTTGCATGCATGAATATCATGCATATTGTGTGAAATTTACCAGAAAATATATCATTCTGTGAAATTTGTGGCATCAACAGGGAAGGTGATTTTGGCGTCGGTAATGCTGACAGCAGTGACGGTGACAAGTCTGACTGTACACTTTTTGGGCTGCTAGGAGAGACCGTGATTTCAGCTTCTTGGGTCCATTAATTTTTTGTTTGCAGCTAATCCTCTTTGTCTATGCTCTCATCCAGGTACAGTATTTAATTATGTATTTATCATTTTACATGTTGGAGGTTGAATCAGTTCCCTGGCCAAAATTTCATACGAAGTTATCTATATATGTTTAGCTCTTGGTCTAATATTTTGATAATGGTACTAATGGGTACGTTTTCTATTATGTTGTCATCAATTGAAGTCATTTGGAGATTAATAATTTGCAAACCAGTACCAAATTTAATGTGCAAATTTTAGAGGTGACTCAGTTTTTTTTTTAATTTGGTACCTATCTTTTGGGATGTTAAAGTTGAGAAATGAGTTTGTTATTTATATAATTTATCTTTTTTTTTTTTTTTTGATAAATTATTTAGTGATTTATTTATTTATTGTTCTTATACATGTAGCTTTTATTGCCAATGAGTCGACTCTCTTTGTCATTTTAGAATTTATAGGGGGAGGGTATGACCCAATTTCCTTAAAGGAAGCTCCGCCACTAACTATTTTTATATTGTTAACTTGAATAACAATAATATATACAAAATAAATTGAATATTAAATTTGCTAACTGAATACTAACTCATTTAACGTAAATACTAAAACAATATCGATTATGATATCAAATTTAGTACCACCGTAACATTTTTCTGCAGTCACATTCATGATTCATCTATTTCCATTTCCTGTTAACGTGCAAGTTTAAAAGCGGGGTGAGGAATAATTAAGTGTTAAAACTAGAAAGAAGATGGATCATCCTCCACTTATAATTTCTCTCGGCCACACAGGTCATGTGGCGTATGACCTAGGACTACATCTCTACAAGCAAACATGTAGGAATAATGCTCTCTGATATTCTATCTTTGTCTTAGTGCTTCATTAATGCCACACTGGTTTTCTGTGCTACATCTGAACCGCCAAATGGTGCCCCAGCTGAAGAACAACCTGGATCTCAGGGTCTCAGTGTATATATATATTTTTTCTTTTCTGTCTTTTTATTTTGTTAGAGCACCTCCGACTCTGCATTGTAGAAATTTCGATACAAATCACATTTCATAATGTTTTAATATATGCAATTATTAATTATTGATGTAACAATTTTTAATTAAAAAAATAACTTTTTATAATTTTAAACATGAAGGTACGTACTCTTAAAAGTTGCAAATATTGATACGATATTTGAAAAAAACTTAGGAGATGCTCATCTTACTTCATGTTGGATGGTCTTAATTTCGTAGGGTCTACCTTTAATTTTTCTTGCCTGTTTGAAGAATTGTGACAGAACTTGCTAAAGACAATTAATAATTAAGATCAGATGATCCTTCTTCTTCTATCTCTCTCTTTCAAAAAAAAAAAAGAAAGAGAAGAAGATAGTCTTCAATACTACTTGTTGCACCATTCTAAATTAATGTAAAAAGGAATAACTTCCCATCACACATTCAGCTTCACAGAAAAAGGAAACAGATTAAATGCAGTTAGCAATTTCAACTTTACTCAGACTAAACGGAAGTTTGGTATTTGTCCGTCAATGCTTTTTTAAGAAAAAGTAAATGAATATTTCGTTTGAAAAATAAAACATGGCAAGACTACGTTCAATATTTTGATCACGTATTATAATTTTTTTTTATTTGATGCCATTCACAAAGTAGCAGCAGAACCATAATTTTTATCGCACGATGACCGGAATTTAGAAAAAAATAAAAAATAAATTTATTAAAAAGAAGAAAAAAAGAATTCAATTAGAAAGTAGAGAAGAAAAATGAAAATGCACAAAAATTAGCTATTTTTTTTTCACAGCACAGTATATTAATTGCTTAAACTAAACAAATATTTATTTAATATAAGAAACCTACTATATGTTTATAAAAATGAAAAATAATACGTGAACAATTAAATTCTTTTGCACCATAAAGAAACTGGGCAATGGGCCCCTTCCACATCATACAAAAATGACAGTGTATCTGCTTCGATCCATGTTTTAATTTTTTTGATCCGAATATTGGGTCCAAGTTTCGTGGAAAATTCGACTCATCAAATAAATACCCAACTGCATCTTCACTTTCCTCTCACATCCTCCTCACCTCTACCACCTCACTTTTTGCTCTCTCCTCTCTCTCTATCCATGGCGCAAGAACCGAAACCCCAAGCGAAAGAAGCGGAAATGCATTCGGATTCGGGCGACGTCGAATCGGGACGCGGAGACGATCTCCTCTACCCGAAGATGACGGAGGATCCGGCGCTGCGCTGGGCGTTCATCAGGAAAGTGTACGCGATCCTGTCAGTCCAATTTCTCTTCACAGCCGCTGTCGCCACCGTCGGATTGTTCCTCAAGCCCATCCCCGATTTCCTCCTCACTCGTACCCCCGCTGCTTGGGCTGTTTACCTTGTTGTGCTGCTCTCGCCCCTTGTTGGTGCGTTCGTTAATTTAAGTTTGTACTAGTTATTGTGAAATTGGCAGGGTTTATTATGTAAAGGTCATTTGATTTCAAGGTTTTAGTAACTTCGTTGGAATACATTGGATATTTCAAGAAAAAACTATAGATATTCAATTGTAAAAATTAAAACAATGATGATGATTTCCCTGGAGTTTTGGGTAATTCTTTTCACTTAAAAACTGTGGTTAGCTATTACCTGAAAGATGTACTAATTTTCTGCCCAGTCACTTGAAACAAAGAAATCAGAATCACTGGAACCGGATTCTGTGGCAAATTGAGGAAGTTATTTTCTTTTTCTTGAAGTGAAATTGTGGACGTCAGACGATAGTATTAAAAGTACCAATTTTAAACTTAGATTTTATTAAAAGTACGAATCTCGATGCAAAATCAACGGTTCTAAAGGGCTTTGAACTAATTTTTTGATTCAAAGTGCTTTGAACCTCCCCCACTTCCTAAACTTAATTGGATTTTCTATGGCAGTACTGTGGCCAATGCTGGTGTATCGTCAGAAGCACCCAGTGAATATCATCCTTCTCGCACTTTTCACAATTTGCATAAGCTTGAGCATCGGCGTATACTGTGCTATTGTTGGTGGTATGAATGACATTCTTTTTTGATGAGAGGATGCTTCAATTTGGTGCATGCTAATAAAATTTAAAATTTACATGGTCATTGTAGGAAACATGAACAATAAGCTAGGCTAGTTTAAGTACCGTTTAATAGTCCATCGAACACCATTAAAGGTGGAACAGTTGCAAATGCATGAAATTTTACTAGACTTTGATGAGCTATCAAATGATATTCAAATTGTATGAAATTTAAAAATTATCAATTCAAGAATACATCTATAATTTTATTGTTGTGTATAAATTTACATGAAATCCTATTGCCAAAATTGTCAAAATACCCTTTGTCAAGTGATCTCTCTGCTTTAAATAAACACTTTGAATAAGAAAAATTGAGATACAAAAGCCATGAGACAGAGTCCATTGTAAACAAAAAAACGGACAATTTCTATTCACATCTGTGAAAAAGACAAACAATTGGAAATATTATCACCCTTGATGTCTTTTAGAGGAAAAACTGAAACAGTTTCAGATTTCAACCTCAATATTGCTCCAATTCTAGTAATTAGCAGGCACCAAATTATACTACTAGTTTTGTATTCACGTGTTTTGGCAAAGAACACTATTATTTTTCTGTTGTATTTTCTCGTCTTTTTCTATAACAGGTAAGGTGGTGCTTCAGTCGGCAATACTGACAGCAGCGGTGCTAGTGGGTCTGACACTGTACACATTTGTGGCTGTTCGGCAGGGTCATGATTTCTTGTTCCTCTTTCCTTTCTTGTTTTGTTGCCTCATTGTGCTGGTTGTGTATTCCCTCATGCAGGTACAACATATAGATCAGTTTCATATTATAATTACATTTTTCCAACTCCTTTTTCCATGCTTTATTTTCAGGTGAGTTTTCTTTTGAATTGGATGTCTTATTCAGTTTTCACCAGCCAAGTCAGGCTAAACTGTCTCTGGTTCTTAATGAAGTTCTTGTTATGTGTAGTACAGAACCTGTGTCCCCAGTAGAGATGACATTTGCTTGATCTTGTTTCCATGTTTCTCTCTTTACTAGATGGAGATATCGGATTTTAAATATTTCATTTCCCAGTATAGGATATGTTGTTGTTACCTGCCACTAGGAGTAATTATTTTGGCCTCCTTAGGGTATTTATCACTGTGGATTATAGAAATTGTATTTTGTTACAACAAATGGAATTCCTTTTATGTATTTTTTTGGGAGGACTTCCTTTTCAGATTGATGACAAGAAAAATAGATCTGAATGACTACCTTCTTTTTTATGTTTTCAGATATTCTTTCCCCTGGGAAATCTGGCACACACCATATATGGTTGTCTGGGCACACTCGTCTTTTCTGGATTTATTATTTATGACACTAACCTGTTGATCAAGAAGCACACCTACAATGAATACATACTTGCTGCAATTTCTCTCTACATGGATGTGATTAATCTTTTCATGTCCACTCTGACCTTCTCTTCCTCTTGCCGCTGATCATAACTGATGTGTTAGTTAACATGCAATTAGAATCATGTAGGCATGTGCTAGTTTGGTCAGGATGTTTTTTTTTTCCTTACTCTGTTGGGATCGACTTTAGTTGATGTGATATATAGTTGAATATTGAAGAAGCAAGTAAGAATGATTTTACTCGGAAGTTTATATAACATAAATATTTGAAGTTGAGATGGCTTCAATTTTTTCTTGATAGGTGTCGTCCAATGTTCGGATATGACTTGTATTAATCTATTACAAGTCAGTTTTGTTGGGGCATTGAATCAGAACAATCTTTTCCTGGTATCACCCACAAATCAGAATCTACAGTGACTTGAATCATTTGCGGACGGTGCTAATTGTTATTTTAATCTATCAATGTCATATTGTTATTGCCACAAAAAATTTCAGGTCTAAATCATTAGAAATTATTTGCACTTGATATAAATGTATCGGTGCTAGTAATTATGTAATTGATATTTGCAAATTTGAATTGATGCTTATAAGACAATGTCTCTGATTGCACCTTCCCACCATGCCGTTTCATCCGTGTCAAATGTATATGGCTATTGTGTAAGGCCTCTTTTGTGTCCTTTCTTTTGCCATCGCACCATGTCCTTCGGTGTTTTCTGCGAAAAGATGATGAATGATGATTATACAAAAGCTGTAGCGCCAGCAAGGAGTGACTGTGTATTCTAGTGTTTTTAAATATAAATTTTTTCATACATGTGGAGAGTCATTGCATACCGCATATGTGGTATGCGGCCTTTTATGCGGATTTATATGTGGGATAATATATACGGTCTAATAGTATTTTAATGTGTATTAAAATAAAGCAAAACCTACTTCAATCACAAAAATATATCCGGCCTAGTGGTCAAAGCCTAGTGCTCACAACACCAAGGGTGTGAGTTTGATCCCTGGGTTTGCTCAGATCTTTTGCGCCATAAGATGGTGTAGCACCGCATATATAGACTTTTTGTGCATGGACCACATGATATTCTCAGCGCGGTCCATGGACCGCATACGCATATGTAGTCCATGCGGCCGCATTTAAAAACACTGGTGTATTCACTATACAAAATTTACACTCAGTTGTTATACATGCAGTATCAGAGTTTTGGTCTGCATTTGCTATATATTATAGACTGGATTAAGAAATAACGATCTTTTTTTTTCTATCTTTCATGTTATATTGTAACCGCATGTAAGGCATGCCAATGTTATCTATGGTCTATGACATTACTTGTAAAACTCTTTGAAATATTACTATTATACTACTATTCTACTTTTTTTACCGTTTTAATAACACTATTAATTCTAGTTTTTATCAAAAGTAGGAATATTATAACACTATCCTTAATTTGTTAATTCTACACGGTGTATTGACAAATGTGTGTATCGTGCGTGACACGTGCAAATACGTGATGTATTGACACAGAATGTGTCATGTCAATATGTGTTTAGACGTGTATATTTTAATGCGTCAAAAACATAAAAATACAAAGATGCATGTTTAAGACACATGGCATATCTAACACATTGCGTTAAACATATTCATGTTTGACACATGTAAACACTATATTTAACAAAATTCAAATAAAATAAAAAAATTTAGAAGATTGGAGAAAATGACAAAAATATCAAAATAAGAAAAGTTCATAAAAAATATGAAAATTGAATGGAAACAATAATTTTGCCATCGATTTAAAAAATAATTAATGAACAGATTTAAATTTCTTCATTTTTATGGAAAATTAGGGGAAATTCAAAAGTTTGATATCATTTCAAAGCCTTCAAATTCAAATTCATATTTTTTTCTCTACATAGGTGTTGCACCATTAGATCACATCATTTAATGAGCCTGAAGACTTCACAAAAAACACAATATGTCCATTTATCCATGGACTCTCTTGGTGTCTGATAAAGGAGAGTGACATGGCAAAGTCAGAGAACTAAGAACTCTCACTCTCCCAACTTCGTATTTCAAATTTCTACGTGATTGTCACGTGTAGCTATTTGCTATCCTTGTCCGACGTGTTATATATATATATATATATATGAGTAAAGATATCGTGAGATTAAGTCAAAAAATATAATAAATCATCTCGAAATTTTAATTTATCATTCTCATTAAATTCTTTATATGAAAATTTCGTAAAATGTAAAAATTTAGAGTGTTTTGAGTTTTTTAAGTCATGGTTTTAATTTTTAAAAATAATCTCTAAAAATAATAATAAAATATTTAATATTTGAACAATATTTTTAAAATTTAAAAATGATGATTTAAAAAACTTAAAACACTTTAAATTTTTGTATCCCATAAGATTTTCATATAAATAATTTAATAAAATGATAAATTAAATTTTAAAATAATTTAATATATTTTTTTAGTTAAACTCACGAAAATCTATGAATTTAAGTTTATATCTTCACTATATATATATATATATATATAGAATCCAACTAAGGTACTTCCAACAACACTTCAATCAAGTACTGCCAAACCTCATAACCCTTCGATTGCTTTCAGATTCGTGCGCTTTTGAAGTACGGAACGGAGAATTTAAAAGCGCCGTTACGCTCTTAACATGAACCAAAAAATAAAAAAACGAAATAATCCCCTCCTCTCTTTGCAATTCCTGTTCTCCATCTTCTCTTCTCAGGGCAGGATCACTCTCTGAGAAACTTGATTCCCCAAATAACAAGTAATCTCTTTGAGCAAGCTCTCATCTTCTCAGGTCCTTCTCCGAGCCCCGTCTCGTCTCGTCTCGTCTCGTCGAGAGCGTTTGTCGCTAATCACCGAAAACCCTATATCAGCCCTCTCGCACAGCTTAGCTTGATCCACCCTCTTGCACAGTTTAAGATGCCCAGTTAACATTCAATTTGAGGTAAATCTCCTTCTTCTCACTATAATCTAGTTCTCTTTTATTTACACAGTGTAAGTATATTAGAATACTGCGAAGCCCCATGAAGGGTTAATTGAATACTGCCCTGTATGGGATGAAATTGCTTTAATTGAATACTGCCTTGTACAGGAATTGCCTTAATTGAATGTGATGTATGAGAATCCATGAATGGTGCCTTGTTGACTGGTGCCCTTTAATTGAATGCCCTGTTGACTTTAAAACCTTCAAAATTCATGTACGAGAATTCTTGAATGGTGCCCTTTAAATTGAATGCTTGCCTGTTGACTTTCCTTTAATTGTATGTACATATTTATTTCTATATTTTAGTTAAATTATATTTTCTTTAACTGAATAATGCACGCAGAAGAGGCCAAAATTAGTAATTAACCTTATTTATTTATTTATTTTGGACTTGCAGGTGCCTAAACTACTAGTTGATTGAGTAGCAGAAAATGAATGAATTTGTAGTAGATGAAACCACAAATTTGGCAGTAGATGGTGAAATATACAACTTGCCAACAGAGGGGCATGTTGGAAGTGAGATTTCAAGAGATGTTGGTTTTGAGCCTTACGAAGAGATGAAGTTCGCTAGTAAAAAAACAGCATATGACTTCTACAATGCTTATGGGTACATTCTTGGATTCAGTATTCGTGAGAATAGCTCTTACATGAATAAACAAGGTATAATAACTTCAATGAGATTGGTATGTTCCAAACAAGGACTAAGTAGGCGACAAAAAAGTCAATTGGAAGAACCAATAGAGACAAATAGTAGGCCAAACATGAAAACACCTGAAAAGCAAGTGTCAGAAAAAAGAAGTTGTTGTAAGGCTTTATTTCATGTAAGGTTACACGGTGATGGAGTTTGGAGGGTTACTGACTTCCACAAAGATCATAATCATGAGTTCATTAGAAGTACTCCATCAAAAAAGCGACATCTTTGACCTCACAAGTCTATTTCACTCGAGGAGAGGTCAGATATTAAGTTGTTAAGCGAGCAAAATGTTGGAGCTACTCAAATCAGAGAGTATCTTGCAGCAAAAGCAGGCGGCAAAGTGAATCTCCATTATGGCAAGAAAGACGTTAATAATCAGATTGCAAGTGAGCACAGAAAGTTAGTTGGGGTGGATGTCAATGCTATGGTAGATTACTTCAAACGAAGGCAACAAGATGATCCTGATTTTTTCTTTGCTATAGAACCTGATGAAGACAATGCTGCGAGAAACATATTTTGGGTTGACGGACAATCAAGAATGGCATACGAAGAGTTTGGGAATGTTGTCACATTTGATACTACTTACAATACCAATAAATATAGCATGCATATGGCACCGTTCATTGATGTGAGTCATCACCAACATTCCATATTTTTTGGTTGTGCGCTTATTAGAGACGAGAAGAAGACAATATTTTTTTGGTTATTTCAGATATGGTTGGATGCAATGGGAGGAAAAAAAACCAAAGACTATTCTTACTGATCAAGACCCATCAATGAGGGCAGCAATTCAAAAGGTTTTCGGTTCTGACACTGTTCACAAGTGTTGTATATGGCATGTACTGAGAAATGCTAGAGACCATTTAGGGGTTTTTTATGGGTCAATTACTGGTTTCAAAGATGAATTACAAGCAATCATCAACTTAAGCTTAACGATTTCAGACTTTGAGAAGAAATGACAAGTCATGGTTATGAAATACAAAATGCAAAACAACCCTCAACTGAAACTTATGTACGACAAGCGAGATGAATGGGTCCCAGCCTACTTCCGCGGTACCTTTTGTGCTGGTATGTCTAAAACGCAAAGAAGTGAGAGCATAAATGCAGTAACTAAGATTTGGATGGGGTCAAACACTTCACTTTATGATTTTGCTGTAAAGTTTGAGAAGATGGTTGAAGGTACTTATGAGAGAGAAAGCAATGAGGATATTAGAACAATGAATGAGAACCCACAACTGTGGTCTTGTGATCCAATTGAGGCAGAAGCTCGAAAAGTGTACACACGAAGTGTTTTCTCCCTTTTTAAGAAAAAAATGAAAAGGGCTATTGGGTATCGAGTACTAGAGGTGGAGAAAGACAAATACTATGAGGTACGTCTTGCAATATCTGATATCAAGTATGAATGGTATAATCCTGTACGTATGGTTGTCATAGATAAGGAAAATGGTAAAGTTGATTGTGAGTGCAAAGGTTTTGAGTACCAAGGACTTCTATGTCCACATGCTCTTGAGGTGATGCGACATGTTCAGATGGAGCCATTCCTTCCTACCCACTACATTCTAAAAAGATGGACTCGTGATGCTAATGCAAACATAAAAATAGCAATGAGTAGGAAAATAATGGAGGGTAAACAATGCGAAGAGTTGGAGTCTGTCATGCTTCACAAACTAACCTAACTTATGCAAAGAGTTATCAAGAAGGCTGTCAAATCTCATCCTGCATATGATAAAGTTTGTGCTATGATGATTGAACTTGAAGATGAAGTAATTGAAATCAACCAAGAAATAGGCATAGAGTCTGACAATGCTGGTACAGTGGATGCTCCATGTGAAGCATGAAAGTCTCTGAAGTTTAATGACCCACAAGTCTCACAATGCGAGGGGAAACGAAAACCCCAGCGGTTGAAGCCTGCATCTGAAGTAAAAGATGCTAAGAAGATGCGCACTTGTAGCTACTGTCACAAAAAAAGGTCACAATATGTCTTACTTGTCCAAAGGTAAAAGCCGTATTTTATCTTCTATGCTCTATTCTCTCATATCTTATTTGAACCCTTCAAATTCATTGTTCTATGTAGAGACTGAAAGATGAAAAAGCACGAAATGATGATGATGACGTTGGCTGTGATGATGAAGAATTTCAGTGAAGGAAATTAGAGATTATTTTGTATAGTGATGGATGGCACATTTTGGTATAGTAATATATAGGTGTACATTTTGGTATAGTAATAGGTGGTACATTTTGGTATAGTAATAGGTGGTATTTAAATGTGGTAGTGAAATAGATGCTGTTAATGTACTAGGTATACATTTTGTTGTTAATGTATGAATATGTATATTGTTATCTTGAATGAATGAGAATGAATGAGACAGTCTCTATATATGTAATTTTTTTCTTTTGTTTTTCATTCGCCAATGCATTATTTAATTGTTTCTGTTTAGTTATGTAAATATTGCAGTGAAGAAGAAATAGCAAGTGGAATGGACATTTTGGTACGTTATAGAAGGGGCATTTTATTTGCATCGATCAATTTGATGCTTTTATGTCCTTGTTCTTTCTTAATTTTTGTATTGACATTTATGTGTTTGCATTTACATGCTGATTTTATTGGGTAGTTGTCATCTATATTTGTTGGCACCTCTTTTATTTGTATTTTATAGATTCATATAATTACATATATTCTATTGGGAAGTCATGATGTTACTGTCAATTACATCGAAGAATTTTGTTTATGAAACCTCTATGTTCAAGCATTCGTTACAATTGCAAGCATATTGATACCACCTGAAGCTCCCTGTTTAGTTAGTGATTAATGCACAGTTTAGTCATGCATATAGGCATATAGCTAATATGTAGCTAGTCCAAAGGTTTGCATTGAAACAATATGAGAGAAATTCAGATTATATCCTTCTCAAATTGATAGCAGAGTAAATGTCTTTTTTAAAAGAAAGCATGAGAAGTTGTACCAGCTCGAGAACCACATTCACACATTTTGATTAATTGACTCTCTATAACAAAGTCAAAACAACAAACAAAGATAACAATATAGACTGATTCTTAAGTACCATAAAGTAATATGAAGATGGGTTACAAAATGAAGAGATTAACCGGTACATTAACAGCACCTATTCTTCGTACCACTGGTACATTAAAATTTCAATACCATATATTAAAAGCGTCTATTACAATACCAAAATGTACATCAATTAGACAATTACTATACCAACATGTACCATCCATCATTATACAAAATGACCTTTAATTTCCTGCTGAAGTTCCCTGAAAAAGAATATATATATATATATATAGAGTTTGACTACGGTGCTATGCGTAGCACGGATGACTATGTGCTACGGACCGTTTCTCCGTATTCAAAGTTTAAATGGTTGATCCGACCTGGTCAAAATATTTTTCATATGAAAATCTAGTTGGAGACCAAATTTTATATTTTTAAAGATTTTTTTACTATTTTTTAAGAGAGCTAGAAAATCACTTGATTTAATTATTATAAGTCATTCAAAAGAGTCATTTTCTAGCTATCTTAAAAAATAGTAAAAAAATCTGAAAAAAATATAAAATTTGATCTCCAACTAGATTTTCATATGAAAAACATTTTGATCGGTCGGATAGACCATTTAAACTTTGAAGACGGAAAAAATGATCCGTAGCACACGGGCCATCGGTGCTACGCGTAGCACCGTAGCCAAACTCTCTCTATCTATATATATATTAATCTTTATAACACAAATATTAAAGTTGTAAATAATACTATACTATTGTACTGAAATAATTATTAATTTTAACAAATATAACTTAATCACCGATATCTAAGGGACATGTGCCTGTAAATAGCCCATATTATGCATGTTAGTGGAAGACGGATGTACAGGTATAGTTTCGACAACATAAATAACATATTTACAATCCAAAAGTATATATACAATAATATAAACTGCTGATGTTGATATTTCAAGCAATATGATATTGGGGAATCATTTCAAACAAGTAACACCAGGATCAAAATTTTCATAACAAAAAAAAAAAGTAACAGAAAATTTATAAAGGAGTCTCAAGTAGTTACCAATAGAAAATTTATAATAATGATGATCCTCGCGTAAAAATTGAGCAGAATTATAATTACCGACTGCTGGACGGGTTTACCTCAAATTGAAGGTTAACTGGGCATCATTGTTCCATTTATCGCCAAAAACTGCCAAGAGATGATCTAGCATGGGCGAGGTTAAGCTGTGCAAGAGGGCGGATCAAGCTAAGCTGTGCGAGAGGGCTGATATAGGTTTTTCGGTGATTAACGACAAACGCTCTCGACGAGACGAGACGGGGCTCGGAGAAGGACTTGAGAAGATGAGAGCTTGCTCAAAGAGATTGCTTGTTATTTGGGGAATCAAGTTTTTCAGAGAGCTGAGAAGAGAAGATGGAGAACAGGAATTGCAAAGAGAGGAGGAGGGATTATTTCGTTTTTTATTTTTTGGTTCATGTTAAGAGCGTAATGGCGCTTTAAATTCTCTGTTCCGTAATTCAAAAGCGCACGAATCTGAAAGCGATCGAAGGGTTATGAGGTTTGGCAGCACTTGATTGAAGTGCTGTTGAAGCACGGTAGCCGAACTTCCCTTTTGATTGGAAGTGGTGTTGTTTTGCATCCCACAAAATTTTCATATAAAAAATTTAATGAGGATGATTAATAAAAAAATGAAGATAATTTGATGTACTTTTTGAGTTAAACTCACGGAATGTTTCCGTGAGTTTAAGCTCACGGAATGTTTCCGTGAGTTTAAGCTCACGGAATGTTTCCGTGAGTTTAAGCTCACGGTATCTTTACTCTCTCTCTATATATTATTTTTTAAAAACACATAATTATGTGTCGAGGCATGCTAGACATGTCAGACATAGGGATAGCAATGGGCTGTGTAGAGTCGGATTTTTGTCAAATTCGGGGCCTATCCGTCCAGTCCACCCATGATGTTTCACGGGCCTACCTTCCCGTACCCGCCCCTGCCCGGCCTAGAGAATGATAGTATTTAAACTAAAATATAATTAAAATATGTCAATATTTTCGTAGAATAAGTGTATTAGTATGGTAATTAAAATATATCGATCTTTTCGTAGCACAAGTATAGATATTCATTGTCCTTCTAATAATTATTTAAAAAAAATATATATATCTATTCATATAATCATATCATAACTAAATCCTTAATATAACTTAAGTGACATTAGTGTTATATTAAGATTGTACATAATTTTAGAATATGTTGATATATAATATATATAAATATAAATAAATTATATATGTATACTACCCTAGGACGGACGGGCGAGCCTAACTCCAAACCCGTACCCGATCCGACCCGTAGGATGGCCTGACCCGACCCTACCATTTCACTGTTCAGGCTGGTGGGTACACCAAGCCGCATGCTATATTTCTATCACTAGTGAGACATACTGAAATATTTTATATGTGTTATACGTGTTAAACATGCGTGTTCATATTCAATGTGTTAGACATATTACGTGTTTAACCGTATTAAAATTATTCATATGTTAATTATGCATATTTAATAACATGATACATGTGACATATGAACACATTACATACAAACACAAATACGTGTATGTGTCCATATTTATACATACGTGTACACACGCCTGACACATTTATCAATTACCTAACCCTACACATGTCAACGTCATCATCTTTGCATGATTATACTCTTTTATGAATTAATATTTTACAAATTTAGAGTTGACGATCATATGTCATACAAAACTTGAATTATTTAAAGGTAGTTGATATCAGAGTTAATGGGTGAAGAAAATGTATATATATTTGTCATCGATATTTAGACTTAGCCGTTGAATATACGAAATTGAAAACTCAAAAAACAGTTGCTTCATTGAAATTAACTACTCCTAGAAGGAATAAAAAAAAAGCTAGAAACGGATACAAGTTAATTTATTAAAACATGGTTAGAACTTAGAACCATATTGGATGATTTCTAGGCATAATTATCATGATATTGGTAGTTAAAGAGAACGATTATTGTGACATATATACCATAGAATTGAGCATATGTAACTACATTTATAAGATTTCAGCATTCAACAAAGAATAAGAAAATTTAGTCTGTATAAAAGAAAATGATGAATCATAATAATCGAAACTTAAAAAGAAATGCAGTAAAATATTGGTGAAAACCAAAGTTTTGCTCTCTATAAGCATGTAGTTAATTATAGAGATGACTATGCACTATGGTGATCACCATAACATAGAAAAGGCGGGACAAAAAAACAAAACACCTCCAAATACTACTAGAACCCGCACTAAAATCAAAATTATTTTTTAAAAACACATAATTATGTGTCGAGGCATGCTAGACATGTAGTGTTTGCAATTGCACTGAGATGATTCCCACATCCATTGTCTCTTTTTGCTTGAGCCTATCCTCAAAATTTCAAAGATTAATATATAACTCATCCAGTGTGAAATAAATATTAGCTTCTTACATAACCTTCAAGGCACTAACTAAGGTCTCGTACGGTGGTCTCTTGAGTATCTCTCAAGATATTACCTATAATCTTGTTGTTAGTAAGAGACTCTCATCCAAGTCGGATAATCTATTTTGAATGGACATGAAGCTAGAGTACATGTCTTCAATAAATTCATTATCTTCTATTTTGAAATTCTAAAATTTAGTTTCTAAATCCATGACCTTTGTTTTTTTAATTTAGCTATTACCTTCATATCTATTTAAAAGAGCTTACCACATATCTTTGACATTGATCATATTGTCAAAGACCAAGGCTATTAGATCACTTATCGAGTTCAAAATAGTATTTACTACATTATCGTGTAGGGCCTTTTGAATAAAGGACTTGATAAACAATTTGTTAGTTATGGCATTACATTTTGGAATATAACTAAGTTGTACAATATCTTAAAGTTTTAGGATATTGAATTAGTTAATCATACATTTCTTTTAATAAGAGAAGTTTTTACAAGTAATGTCAAAAATGAGGGACCTTAATGTGCTTTGGGGTGTCATTCCGAACGTGTTTCAATTTGCACTAGTTTGAGCATTGGCATATACTGTGTTATTATTGGTGGCATAAATGAGATTCTTTTTTGTGTAAGGGCTCTTTTGTATCCTTTCTTTTGCTATCCCAACATGCTCTTTTGTGTCCATTCTTTTGCTATCGCAACATATCCTTTCAGTATTTTCTACGAAGAGGATGATGAATGATGATTGTACAAAAGCTCTAGCACGCTAGAAAGGAGTGACTGTGTATTTGCCATACAGATTTAACACTAAGTTGTTATACATGTAATAGCATGGTTTTGGTCAAAATTTGCTATATATTATAAAATGGATTAAGAAATACACATCTTTTATTTCCTATCTAGTTTCCATTGTAACCGCATGTAAGGCATGCCGAGGTTATCTAAAGCATTACTTGTAAAACTTTTTAAAATATTACTATTATACTATTATTCTATTTTTATATTTTAATAACACTATTAATTCTAGTTTTATTAAAGTACCACTAGAATAACACTATGTTTATTCTTTTGTCAAACAGGCCCACTACGCCAAAATACTTCTTTTGCAGCGCATCATTTACAGTGGTTTTCAGTTAAAAACCGCTGTAAATGGGTTTACAACGCTTGTTAAAAGAAAACCGCTGCTAAGTTTACAGCGGTTGTTAGGTAAAAACCGCTGTAAATTTTACAGCGGTTTTTTCAAAAAATATTTTTACAGTGGTTTTTAAGGTAAAAACCGTTGTAAAAGGTGATGTTTACAGCGATTTTTAGTTAAAAAACGTTGTAAATGGTATTTGGCAGCGGTTGTTATATAAAAACCGTTGTAAATAATTTGCAGCGGTTTTTAACAAAACCGCTGTTAAACTTTACAGCGCTCCCAATAACGGCGGTTGTACAACCGCTGCTAACTGGGAGAAATAACCGCTGTAAAAACCTATTTGTGGTGTAGTGGCCCTACATATCTACATCACTATCTTTGTATGATTACTCTTTTATGAATTTGGAGTTACATTAATAATATTTTACAAATGAAGAATTGATGCGCATATGCCATAAAAGCATGAATTAATTAAAGGCAATTGATATTAGAGTTGGCTGAAGAAAATATATATTTATTTGTCATTGATATTTAGATTTAAATGGGTTAAGCCGTTGAATATATACGAATTGAAAACTCAAAAAGCAGTTGCTTCATTGAAATTAACTATCCGAAAAAGAATAAAAAAGTAAATAGAAACGGGAAACGGATACAAATTAATTTATTAAAGCATGGTTAGAACTTAGAACCGTATTGGATGATTTTTAGGTAGAATTATCATGAGATGGTAGTTAAAAAAATGATTATTGTGATGTACCATGAAATTGAGCATATATAACTACATTTAGAAGAATATTGCAACATTTAACAAATAAGAAGAAAAAAATAGTTTGTATCAAAAAAACTGTTCAATAATAATACTCGAAACTTAAAAAAAAATGCAGCAAAATATTGGTGAAAACCAAAGTTATGTTATCAGTAAGCATGTGGCTAATTATAAAGCTGACTGTGCACTGTGATGTGATGATAGCCATGACATAGAGAAGGCAGCACAACAAAACGAAACACCTCCAAATATACTTGTAGATCCTGCACTGGAATTAGATTCACAAGAAAATTCTTTGGCCCCACCTGCACTGCACTGCTTGCAACTGTATGGGCCGTTTCTCACATCCGCTATCCCTTCTTACATGAGTCCCCGCTACACAAAAAATTTACACATAAACATGACCTGACAAGAAAAAGGCACTGAGTTTCGACCTGTGAGGGTAAACGACCAAATCGACAAGAATATCTGAAAATAATGTTTGACATGCTGGGCGATCTTCTTTTCACCTCTTTTCACCATCGTTTTGGCACTTCCTTTACCATCTTAGCGTCCGGAAAAACATGATGAAGCTAATTAATTGATCTCGACACGTTTTTAAGTTGGGAAGATTCTGTTACGGTGATTATGCAATTCTCTTATCTTTACTGTTCCAATAATACTAATATTATTGCTGTGTTATCCTATCACCCGATTATAAGTGTCTGAGAGTCTGAGTCTGAGTCTGACGATCGATTATGCAAATCCACGTCATGAATATTCCATTCGTGCAATGGTTTGTATCATTCTTCTTTAGGCAGGCATGATTACTAGCCTCGTCTTGACCCACATCTAGGAGGTTGTAATCTACATCTTTCAGTCGGAGCATGATCCAAGATTATAAAGGTCATTTTTTATATATATATATATTTTAGACACTGCGTTTTAAATTTTATAAGAGGAAAAATTATCATAACTATCCTATAATATATTATAAACCTTTAACAATATACTAATTTTTAAAAAAATTTAGGGACCGTTGCTCTGACATCTATGCTTTCATATATTTTTGTCATTGAGGTTCATTAATTTTTGAATTATACAGAGTATAAAAATTGATCTCGAGTGATTTTTCAAGTTTAATCCCCGAAAAAACTAGAAATTAAATTACACCAATAACTTCGTTGCTTTGGGGAAAAAATATTTAAGTTGAAAAAAAAACTCAAATATCACAGAAATTTGATGGATCGAAGTAGTTTGCAATCAGTATATCTGTGGACCAAAATAGTAGTGCACCATCTTCATTATATATATATATGTATGGATAATGTAACACATAATTGTAAATGCATGAGTCCTCTCTAATTGACTGAGCTATCACATGCCGTCTTGTCTATCTCTTCATTTCATCGATTGTAACATATATATCTTGGATTAACTAACACCGTTTTGATATTATATTTCAATTACTTATACTTTTGTTTTATAAAGTCTAAACAAATAATTATTTGAAATTTAATCTTATTGAGACTAAATACTAAAACTTTTTGACATAATCAGTTGGAGACCTTTCTCTATAATACAATTACAATTGCTTTATTTAGTATAAACTCGTCTTTTATCCTTTATGATGAGTGTATATATATATATATATATATAGTGAGGCTATGGTACTTTGCGAAGCACAAAATCTCTCGTGTTTTGCGTCCGTATTTCAAATTTGAAAGATCAAATGCCCAATCCAAACTGTTGAACATGATTTTCATATTGAACTATCTTTGGAGATCAAAATTTATATTTTTTTGAATTTTTTTGCTATTTTTTAGATGGGTACAAAATCGCTAGTTTTGGATGGTGCAGAAATTGTTAGATTAGCAAACTTTGTACCCATTTAAAAAATAGAAAAAAATTCAAAAAAATATATAATTTGATCTCCAAGGATATTTCAATATGAAGATCATGTTCAACGGTTTTAATAGGCCGTTTGAACTTTCAAATTCGAGATACGGACGCGAAACACGAGATATTTTGTGCTTCGTAAAGTACCATAGCCTCACACACTCTCTCTCTATATATAGCGTTAGCTAACAATATAATTAGTTATAGTTAAATATTAAAGAGGCAACAAGAAGTGCTTGGCTTTGTATAAATTAATCTTAGGTTAAATTCCTTAAAATTTGCGTATCAGAAGGAAATTCCTTACCTCCATGACCGCAGCCAGAATGCTTGCACATAGAGGTGACAAAATCCAACTCGATCTAAACAATCTGTCTAATCTGTCTGCATCTGTTATGATCTGAAATTTGAGATAACTCGATATCCGATCCGAACTAATCTGATACGATTCAAAATTCAAAATGATCCGACACTAGATAATTCGATACCGACCCGGCTCGACCTGATATGACCCGACACTAGATGACCTGACATTCGACCCAACCTGACCTGATACGACCCAAAATCTAAAATTACCCGACACTAGATGATCCGATACCCGACCCGAGACTGACCTGATACGATCCAAAATCCAAAATGATCCGACAATAGATGACCTGATACCCTACTCGACCTGACCTAATACGACCCGAAATTCAAAATGACCCAACATCAAATGACTCGATACTCGACCTGACCCAACATTATCTGAAGCTCGAAATAACCTGACAACATACAACCCAAAACTTGACCCGATATGACCTTAAACAAGCTCTTATTTTAACAACGGAGTTGATATATGACAATTGTTAAATGAATATTGTCTAAAATTATTTTCGTTGTAGTATGACAATAGATGACGTGCTGACATGATTGTCAAAGAGATTGTAAAATTTTATCAATTATCTAATTTTACATACTCCATGCATCCTTAAAAGTAAATTAACAATTACCAAATAAAATTTGATAATTAGTTAGACAATGCAATGTGTTGTTGTAAATGGTGGGGTGGAAGAGATGAAGGTGGTATGCAAATGGTGGCCAAAATGGAGCTATCAAAACTCTAGGCTGTTGGCGAATTTATAGGAGAGGGATCAGCCAAGTTAAAAGAGAATCGCGACATTAAATTGCTGTCTTCTTTGGAGATTTTTCCGGATAGAGACCATACGGCCCGTATGCAGATGCATACAGGTCATATGCTCTTTGTAGATGTGACAAACGACTTCTGTTGATCCCATGGTCCATCGGTTGGCGTGAAAGCTCAGTTTGGGACCCGATTTCTCGACTTTTTGGCTTGATATCCCTGAAATAAGTAGCAGGCAAGAGAAGAATCAAATCTAAAATAAATATGCTTATGTAATGAAATAAAATATGAGATTGAGAGTTTTAATCTTATTTTAGGCACAAGCATGGGTGAAAATGTGTATATAAATGCGTAACATCATTAAGCTTTAAGAGAAGAATACTGGATTTGGACCAAATTACATGAAAATCTCAAAAATAAAATTAGGTTAAGTTAGTTTTGTAAGAAATAAAGGTAATCAAAGTAATCTTGAGATCAAAATAAAGAAAATAAAGATATTTTATCTTAACTATTGCAACAAAACCCATAACTGTTGCAACAAATGACCTCAAAACCTTTTTTAGTGCATTTCAGGCAACAATTATTGTAACTGTTACCATTACTATTATAACGGAATAAATCAATCTTATATAAATTTTATCTAAATTGCTCTAGAGCCAAAAAATACACTATCCGTTGTAATTGTTGCCCTATCCATTGCAACTGATAGCCTTTCGTTGTAAATGTTAAAGTTTCATTATAACCAATAGTTCAAATTTGTTCAGTTTTTCACAACCGTTGGAACACTATACAACCACAACCGTTACAATGAATATTATCAATTTGTTGCTTATTTTACTTCCTGGTTATAAAGGCAATGCTTTTTCTTTCTCAATTTGTGATTTTTCATAACCAAATATTATTTTAACCCTAGCCACTGCTAGATCTTTGAAATCTTTAAATATTTTATTCTAATCTTAAGATTACTTCGCTTAACTTTTAATAGATTTAATATGTTAGATTAGAGTAATTATTTAGTGTTTTCTTCTTCGTGTGATTTATTATTTTTAGAGGTGTTGTTATCATTATTTTTTTGACAGATGGTTGTCCATTTACTTAGTGTAAGAGACCAGATGTTAATATTTATAAGAACAATTGTGTTTTAGTGACTCGTCTTGATCGACTATTGTGATTACGGGTCCCGAAGATGTAAGTTCTTCATAGCAGAACTCCGTCAAATACTGTGTTCTCTTCTATTCTCATTTTTTTTTTCTTGTGGTTTGTATTTAACACTAGACATATAGGTAAAATAAAATGATATTATTTTAAGTCTTGATATTGAACGATAAAATCAGTTCAAGGTTCTTCTATTCCGTATTATCAGTGCTGTTAGAGAAAAACAAAATGCAGATTCTCTTATGTTTATATTCATGTATCTACATTATACTTAAAAAGAATGAGACCAAAAATTAAACCTCCTTAATATTTGATTATTAGGTCAATTTTGTTTTCCAAATAAGTGAGCTGAGATCGATTCCATTATTATATTCTTATATGTATATAATAGTGTTTATTTTTTTTAATTCTACTCAGACATAACAGTGTTTGAATAATTTTATTCTCTTACGTCCTATAAGGCAGTAGGCACTAGGCACTAAACCATGCCAACACTCAACACCAATCTATATTTCTTTTCGTACTTTTGTGATTTCCAATAAAGGGAAGGGTAGTTTTATTTGAATATATATTTTTGACCGACATTTAATTTTTGACTAATAGCTGAGTTGGGATAGCTTTGCGCCTCTGCCAATAGGTCAGATGCTTGAATACTTTTTTTTTTTTTTATTAAAACTCAGATGGTTGAATACTTTTTTTTATTAAAACTCATAGGTGGACTGTTGAATACTTATATAACCGATATTTTTATTAATAACGTAAAAAATCTTAAAAATATGAAAATAACACTTGATGTTAACATATCGACGATCATACAAACTTGAGGTTATTGAGTATACTGATTCCGACTTTGCGGGTTGTGTGGATAGCTTAAAGTCAACATCCGATTATATTTTTATATTGGCTGGATGAGCTATTTTTTGGAGGAATGCAAAGCAATCCATGATTGCCTCCTCCACCATACAG
Source organism: Schoenoplectus tabernaemontani (assembly GCA_037127355.1). Classification (NCBI taxonomy): domain Eukaryota; kingdom Viridiplantae; phylum Streptophyta; class Magnoliopsida; order Poales; family Cyperaceae; genus Schoenoplectus; species Schoenoplectus tabernaemontani. The sequence continues at coordinate 8,037,981 of CM073753.1, forward strand.
TCGAATTCATTGCGTGTTTCGAGGTATCGAACCATGAAATATGACTAATGAACTTTATCACAGGGCTGCGTATTGTGGATACTATTAAGTTACCACTTAAGTTATATTGTGACAATAGTTCAGTAGTGCAGTATTCTAACAATAACAGGAGCTCGTCGAAATCCAAACATATCGACATTAAGTTCCTTACTGTGAAGGAGAGAGTTAAGAGTGAACTTATAAGTATTGAGCATATTGGTACAACTTCCATGCTAGCAGATCCACTGACTAAGGGATTGATATCCAAACAGTTTCATGAGCATGTCGCTCATATGAGTATATATATTATAGAGGATTATTAGGTTGAGTGAGAGTTTGTATTTATATTTCATTTTTATGTTTTATATGATATACTTTTCCAGATATCATGCAGTAGTTTTTATATGATATTATGTGATTTCGTATGTATCATGCAGTTATTCAGTTTTATATACACACTGAGCTTATAATTGACCTCAAATTCAGATTAATTAAGGTGATCAAATTAAAAATAGGCATGTGGATCACATTGCACGTAATTTTCAAACTACACATTCCCTTCATGATTCATGTCATTCAGTTAGATTTATATCGTGATTTGTGTTAGTTTAGTTTCGCTTTATGAGACGAATACTACATAAGTCCTTATAAATATGATTGATGGACAGAATTGGATAATGACATAAAAGGTTATGACAGCACAGTTAAGAGTACTCAATTCAATATATATATATATATATATATATATATATATATATATATATATTTCAGATACATATAGCCTAAGTGGGAGATTGTTGGAATTAATTATTATTAATTACAACATGTATGGGCTTATATGTAATAAATATATATTATATAATGGACTGTTAAATTATACCCGTAATGAAGTGATCAAATTCTGTATCAGGTTTATTATATGTCATGAGAAGTGGGCTCTTTAATGTGTAGAATGCGTATTAATGACTTTATGATTTAGTGATGGTCTAAATTATATAAAGTCTGATAATAATACAATTATGTTATTAGTCTCTGGAGAACACAACTATAGACGACTTTCTGATTAAGCAACGAACCCGTTAAGAGAGAATCTGGATCCGATATGGACCCGTTAAGATATAACTGCACTCAGTTATATAGGCGTCCATATATATGCAGGAACACTGTTGGTTTTGAAACTACTCTCATTTCCCTACTTTCTGTCACCCTTTCGTTTCCCAACACAGTTCCATATCTCTCTCTTAATAGAGTTTCAGAAGAGAAGAAATTGTCGACGCCGGTCTTCTCAATCACTCCATCGGATTAGAGGAAGATCGCTGGAAGGTTAAAGAAGTCTGGTGATCAATGAGGTTGTGTCTCTCTGAAAGACCGACAACATGGATCAAAATAACCTAATTTATGTTTGAAATTCATTAGAGGATCACGACCATACAGTAAAAATCTCTAACAGTTTTTATTTTTATCAAAATTCGTGTGCAGATGAAACTCATACGATCCTCTTTTGAGTAGCAAAGGTATCCGTATTAAGATAGATTATGCAGCCGGTGGCTTCGAGCCTCGATAGTTATCAATTTATCATGAAAAATGTGTGTTGTCTATATAATTTCATTATGGACGGTTTAGATTCAAAGACACACTGAAGACATGTAAAGAGATTTAAATCCTCCCTTTATGTATTGTTTTAGTACATAACAACTATCCACGATCCATTTCTTCATATCACCAACAAAATTAACTAATACCTACTGAAATTTGTCTAAAGGACAAAAAAAAAGAGAAAAAGAAGTTAACAAAGTGCTATGGAATCATGGCAGTCGGAGGCACAGTGGTACGGCAACAGGGGCAGTCGGGGTGGGCAGCCAGCCACGGCAGCACGCAGTCGGAATGGTATTTGTGGGAGCAAGGCAGCCATATGACCTTCTTCCTCCCTCTCACCTTCTCCAAGCATACGGCACATAGCTCGTCTGCCCTTGATGCTACTCTCTTTAACGAGGGGCTCTCGGCAACGACAACAGCTGGTTTTTGGGTGGCTTCAACTGAATTTACTATTTCTAATGTCGTTGCATCATTTGTGCTTGGCGTAGTGTTTTGCTGCCTCGACATGTTTGCACCATCGCGCAAAAATTGACTCCATCTGTATGCAATGTAAAAGTTTGTGATGTTAGAGATCAGGTTACATTACAAATTCGTTATGGTTAAAGTTTCGACTAATAATATGCTCTAATTTTATATTTTTTACAAATGGCAAGGATTGGTGCAAAATGATTAACGGGAAGACATAACAAAGCACACACCAGTTGGAGGAATGCTATGTGCATGCATGACTTCACAATTCACATCCAGGTACAAAAAAATTAATTACAAAAAGATCCTTAAGACCCGCCACAATTTTTACCACAAATATGAGTGAAGTATAATAATTTATCAGCCCAATTGCCCAACTGTTGTTGAAATGGAAAAATATATGAGCCTCATCTCAAATCAAGCTTTTCGAAATAAATCAATTATTTTATTCCTTTCCCAATTCAAATTTCCTTTTTCTTTAATTGAGGTGCTTGGGCCACCAGCCCGCCACAAAAGATGATCAATTTGACTACAAACATAGCGCTGGAATTCAGCGGCGGTTTTCTCTATAACACACAAAACCACAAACGAGCAAACCATGTTCGATCCCTAGTAGCAATAGTGCAATACTGATATTTGAGTGCATTTTTTTACAAGGATCAATTCGCAAATTATAGAAATTAAAAGGATGTTCTGGAGAACTGACCTGGAACTTGAATTGGATGGCGTGGCCGAACTAACACCGCGTAGCCTCTCCTCGAGCCTCATCCGAGCTGCCAGAGCTGGCTCCGCCATGCTGGAGTAAAGCGAGCCCCTTGGCTGAGGAATGTGGCCATGTAGGCCCCACGGCTGGATCTCGTGGTTGTGAATACGCCGCTTCCTCGCTACTTCAACACCAGGCAGCATCATCTTCAACCCCCACCTCTTTCTCTCTCTCCCCGCCTATCCTCTCCTATCCTTTAGAAATCTCCTTTGGGATAATTCGAGCAGGGTATGATGGCTAACATGCGCCGATCAATTTATGAGGTGGAGAGAAGGTTGCCACTTGCAAGGGGACGAGACGATAACAAGCGACGACGCCCTGCTTCACTTCTGTTTGAGCAGTCAACATTCAAATGGGCCGCTTTGAACCTTACTTAATAAGTTTCCATTTCTGGAAATCGTGCTGTTATTCTGAGAATTTACGAAAGAACCATTGGGTTGTGCCTTTCAATCTTTGGTAGAATTGCAAAGTTGAAATAATATGAGAAAGAATAGTTGAAACTTGAAAGTAAGGTAGGAAACATCGGAAGAGTTCAGTTGACAAGCTGGACCGGAAACTACACGGCGCTAAGATTTCTGTGTGACCGTGTCCCTTTCTTTTGTTTACTGGGGCACAAAGAAGTTTCTTTGATGTTTCCAAACAGAGCAAAAATATAAACTTCTTTTATTACGGACTTGTACGAATGAAAACTAGCGATCAATGAAAAGCGGGCGGGGATCACTTGACAATGGATCGGCATCTCCTGACGTCGTAACTTGCAGCGTAGAAAATCTCCCCCCTTCATTAAATCAACGGCTGGAGTTTACATTCTTTAATTTTCAATCCATTAAGTAAAACGTGATAATTAAAGCTCGTGTCGCGTCTCTTTTCTTCCGCTCTTCTGATTCGATAACCTAGTTCCTTCTTTGCCTCTCTTCTGATTCCCAATCTCGTCGCACTCCTCCTTTCTCCCTTCCGATTTCCAATCTCATCGTGCCTCTTCTTCTTGCTTCCGCCAATCAGAGCTCACTTCAGCCTAGCTTTGATCTGCGCTATTGCTCCTCCGTAACGTCCATGCTGCTTTTTCTCCGTCATGTTAAAAGAGAATGATGAATATCACACTTCGATATAAGAGAAAAGATGGATAAAATAAGATTTTTTGTATCTAGAAACTTTTGTATCTTTCTTATATATCAGATTATAATTCTATTTATAGATTAAGATAACAGAAATATCTAGAAAATTTATATTAAAAATGGAATATCAAACAACAACTATTTCAACTGATTCATGTCCACTAAAATAGTTATAACTCTCTGTAGGAAACTCCAAACGACTTGATATTTGAACTATTGGAAACTAAACTTCACGAGCTTTCCATCCATAGATAATACAACCAAAATGGACATCATTTGATCTTTCATATCCTCTCAACAATCAATCTAAAAATTCTGCAACTGTTGAATTTTAAGAGTCTCTTTTATTTTTCACTAGACTAAATATCATTAATGATAATTAAGTTTATATTTCAACAAAACTCCCCATAAATTTAATTTTCTTCTACCATTTGTCATGCCAATCATCATTGCACTTCTTCATAACTCGTAGCGAATAACGATGTCATCTATTGACGACTTCTTCTCGATTCATTGAGTTAGAAATCCGAAAAATCAGTCGTGATTTCATCTCATATGCCATCCAATTGTCTGACTCTTCAGGTCATTTATATGTGAGATTCACACCCACACTGTAACTTCACACCACATTTTTTCATGTAGGTCCACACCACATCTTCTCATGATCTTCACACACTTCCAGCAAAATATCTCATAATGTTGCTAGTTTTCTTATCCTGACACTCATTGCACAGACTATCATGAGTCATTGCTCATATCGGATTCATCACGCTTTTATAACATTCGCTGCTTGATACATAACTCTCATGATTGACAAGTTTTCCTTTTTTTTCTTACAATATCTTTAAAACTATGTTCACGAAAAGAAACACCACAAAAAAATACTCTTTTTTTTTAGAGAATGGTGGATATCACACTTCGAGATAAGAGAAGAGATGAATAAAACAAAATTTCTTTCTATTAGAAACTCTTGTATCTTTATTACATATCAAATAACAGATTACAACTCTATTTATAGGTTAAGACAACAAAAATATCTAGAAAATTCATATTAAAAACGGAATACCAAACATAGTTGTTTCGGCCGACTCCCGTCCACTAAAATAGTTATAGCTCTCTGTAGGAATACCTTACTTCCTCTCTTCATCGCCACCATTTTTTGTTAGAAGGCCGAACTGGTACAGTAGTCTTGGTCAGTGAGTTGTTTCTGACAAGTACATATTTTCATTTCTCAATTTCTTTGAAGAATCAGAGGCCAATGTGTACAGTTTTCTAGCAACTCACATGGTACACCGGTATCGATACTTGGCACATTTTCATTTTCTATGCACCGGTACAAAAAATAACTCACATTTTCATTTTCTGATTGTATAGTGGTACCATAAAATACACGTTGCAACATAATTGTTGGGTTCAATGGCATTAATCGAATTAGAAAAGAAATGTTTGGGTTTTGATATGGTGGTTCCATTTTCTTGTACAATGATAGCATTTTCAGTAGATCATGCAAATATTGCTATTTGACATTTATTTTTTTCTCTTTGTTTGTTCTATCTCCAGCTTATTTACTTCAAGAATTTCAGCTCAATTGGCTGTGTCAAACTCTCTTACAGCTTTGAAGATGACTTTCAATTCTGATGAATATGGTCTTTGCACCATTTATTGGCAATTTCAGTTAGAAACTTATCTAGTATATTATTCTTGTGTACAATATTATTTGGATATTTATTTGTAGATATCAGGTTTCAGTTAGTAAGTTTAATGTATTTTTGTTCAATAAGTTGAAAATTGATGCTTGTGCCGTAATTCATGCTTCATAATGTAAATGGATACACACAACTCTTGGCCAGAGATAAGAACCATCGTACTAATACATTTTTCAGATAAGGATCACATATCACTTAGCCAACACCAACAAAAAAAAAAAGCTCTTAAATCATCAATAAGTTACAAAACAGCCGCATCATGTCATATAAATTATCAAAATATCAACATCAACATAATCTCAATATTTGAACCAAGACATTAAAAAAGAACCGGACAATATCTAAATAGTAACATATCTTAAGGCATTTTAACTATTAATTTGTCACTTACATCTATAAAAAGAATAACTTTTATCTTTAAAAGCTATACAAAAGAGGATTGGTAATTCAGATTATACTTCCACTAACGATTTGTATTGTTGGTTTTTCTTGACGAGTCTAAAAAACTCCATTCCCAATTGAGGAATCCAAGCCGTGTCATAGTTATATTGTATACTTTAAGTAATTTTGTTCAACTAAAAATTACAAAGAAAAGACATATCAGATGACACAATTAAAGTAATTAAACTCGAGGTAGAACAAGCAAAAATTTAGAGGTCATATGGCAAAAATAAAGAAGTTCATTTTTTCCTAAGAAAAAGTGGTAGATGTTTCCTATATTGCATTCAAATAAGAGTGACATTTTACATCATGAAATTACATACCTAGAGCGCCTAATAACCAATCTAAATTGAACACATTAAAGACAGAAAAAACACTAATAAAAATATGACATAATTAGCAATACTTGAATGCTCTACCAGATGTCAGCGTCATTTCAGAAAAATGATACCAATGTACCAAAAATAGTATCACAAAGATTATATATGTGATTTAGAAAAAGATACTGCTATACTAGTTCTATATTCTAACGAAAATTGATTTGGCAGTGAAGGGGGGAGAAAGCAAGTAAGAAAATAGAGTGAGAGAGAGACCTGTCACATGAGCTTAAAGCGAGGAGGAGAAAGGTTCGTCGAGCCAGCAGACAGTCTGTGTAGGAAGAGAAGGGATGCTGGCAGGAGAGGGAAAAGAGGCGAAAAGGGCTCGAACAGTAAAAGATTTTTGATTTATAAATTGATAGTGTTTCAAATTTTATATAATTTCATTATCATTTGATAGTCCATTAAAAACTATCAAATTTTATAATTTATAAATGTTATAATTTAATAGTTTTTGATGGATTATCAAACTATAATGAAATTTCATGAAATTTTAAATACTATCAATCTACAAGTTAAAGAACATATTTATAATTTTTTTTTCTATTTTAAGATTTTTTGAGATTTATTTAAGAGTTCATTATTAAGATTGTCAAAATAACTCATTGTCAAGTGATCCCACCCATGAAAAATACCGCTTCTATGTTCTCCAAATTACATAGATTAATTGTAATGATTTCATTTTACTATTAAGGTTTTAATGTTTTGTAGTATTACGAATTTTAAGAGTTGAGACACCATTAAATTTCAAATTAACAAAAGTAGAAGTATTCAAAATTTAGTAAAATCGAATAGATATATAAGTAGCTTTTCAAATTTTGAATAAAAATTAGAATTTGACTATGAAGTAAAGTGTTATTTTATTTTTCTTGGGCAATCTAATTTATGAGATTTGTTTCTGAGATGCGATAGAGTAGGGGTTCGTATGAGTAACATTGTTATAAATACAAATAAATTTATCAAACACATTTTAAATTAAGAAGAAGAGTGAGGAAGAACACTAAATCGGTATTTCAAACTATAGATGGAATGCCGATTTAGTTATTGTAGAATAGCGAAATATTGTATTATGATTATTATATTATATTATGATTATCATTATTGTTATTATTTTTATTATAATTATTATTTTATTATTATTATATAATAAAATAATTATATGATTATTATTTTATTATATTATTATGATCATGATTATTATTATATCATGATTATATTATTATTATGATTATGATTATATATTATTATTGTTAAAACATTATCATCACTATTATTATATTATTATTGTTATACCATGATCAATATAATATTATTATTATAATTATATTATGATTATATTATATTATAATTATTAATTATGATTATATTATATTATTATTATTATTATTATTATTATTATTTTATTATTGTTATTATTATTATGATTATATATTATCACCATTATTGTTGTTATTATTATATTATGATTGATTATTATTATATTACAATCACTGTTATTATCATATTATTATTATCATCATTATTAGTATTATGATTATCAACATTTTCACTACTCTAATTAATAATTTTAATAATATTTTCTCTCTTTCAAATAATAAAAAATATCACTATTTTATTATTTTTTAAAACAATTATTTTTCTAATCTATCATTATTACGTCGCTATTCCTTAAGGGTTCGTTTGGTAAATTAGGGAGTGTTTGGCACCCAATGGAATAGCAAAAAGTTGGAATAGAATAACTATTTCGACGAATTAATTTGCCAAACGAATTTTAGACTAAGTAGAAGAGTGCGGAATAGAATAGTGCTAATTTGGTATACCAACTTATAGGTGAAATACCGGATTAGCTCTCGTCGGAATACCGATTATTGTTTGATTATATTATATTATATTATATTATTATAATTAAGCTTTAGTATTATTATATTATTATATTATATTTATGATTATAATTTATGATTATATTAATATTATGATTATTATTTATTATTATTATTATCATTATATTATTATGATTAAATTATTATTATCATTATTGTTATTATATTATCGTTACCATTAGTATTATTATATTATCGTTACCATTAGTTTTATTATATTATTTATTATTATTATAAATATAATTTTAATATTATATTATTATATTATGAATATAATATAATTATTATATTATTATATTATTATGATTAAGATTATTTATTATTATATTATTATATTATGATGATTATGATTATGATTATGATTATTATTACTTATTATTATTTTATTATGTTGTTTTATATTATTATATATTGATTATAGTGATGATTAATTTATTATTATATTATTATAATTATAATTATTTTTATGATTATGATTATATTTTTATTATTATATTATTATGATTATGATTATGGTTATATTATTATTATGACTATAATTATTATTATCATGATTATGATTATGATTATTATATTATGATTATATTATTAAAATTATGACTACTTATTATTATTATTATATTATTATAATTATGATTGTAATTATAATTTTTATTATTATATTACTATATTATGATTATGTTTATATTTTTATTATATTAATATTATAATATTATTATTTATTATGATTATTTTTTATTACTTTTTTATTATTTTATTATGTTGTATTATATTATTATATATTGATTATAGTTATGATTAATTTATTATTATATTATTATAATTATAATTATTTATAATTATTTTTATGATTATGATTATATTTTTATTATTATATTATTATGATTATGATTATGGTTATATTATTATGATTATGACTATAATTATTATTATCATGATTATGATGATTATATTATGATTACTTATTATTATTATTATATTATTATAATTATGATTGTAATTATAATTTTTATTATTATATTACTATATTATGATTATGTTTATATTTTTATTATATTACTATTATAATATTATTATTTATTATGATTATTATTTTTATTACTTTATTATTATTATTATCTTACTATTATGATTATTATTATCATCATCATTATTAGTATCATAATTATTCATATTTTAACTATTCTAAGTAACAACTGCCAAACGATATTTTCGCTCTTCCGAATAGTCAAGAATACCACTCTTCTACCACTCTTCCAAAAAAAATAATATTCTATCACTCTTTCAAAATTACCATTCTTCTAAAGTTATTCCTTAATTTGCCAAACGGACCCTAATTTATCAAAGTGTCAGAAATGATCTTTTTCTTTTTGTTTTTTCCTTTTCATCTGTTGCAGTTGGTGGGCTGTTATTAGATAGCAATGCCCATTAATTACTCTTTGCCACCTAAAAGTAACTAAGCACTTCACCATTCGGCTCCTTGGTTTTTTCCAAGTGCAGTTCCTGGTTATGGTTTTCTTGTGCTGTCAATATACCGGGTCACTGTAATGGGATATAGACTTCTTTCACGCATAGTAACAACTTTACGATTCGGGAAACGTTCGGCGAGGTCAAAAATTCGACGTTCGGGTATAATACGGGTATAATTCGGGAATAGTTCGTTTCACATAATATAAATAAAATATATATTATATTGACAAAATATTAAAAATATATTAAAAACTATAAAATTCTATATAAAATAATATATAATGTGTTTTTTTGCCGAATAATTCGCGAATAAAATGTTTTTTTGACAAAAAAAACGCACTGTATATCAAACTGACGAATTATTCGTGAAACATCTGGCTATGGATGAAAAACGAATTATTCGCGAATAATTCGCGAATGGTGTTACTATGCGAATGGTGTTACTATGCTTTCACGGTTTCACCACCCGTTACAAAAGAATATGTGCGAAACTAACTCAGGTTACAGGTAGCTCCTCACATTCTTATCTTTTGTGTGATGTATGGTTCTTTGCGAATTTATCTCTGTAGAGAATTTGTAGCATAGCTTCCTTAGATCCAGACAGAATATAAACCGATAAAGGAAGATCGTGGAGGCGTGAAGCGGGATATGTTCACCCACACCCGCTTCATTATTGAAACAGATAATTAGGCCCAGAAAATACGAACTAAAATTTGTTTCCTTTCGTGTAAACCTTGACGGGATAACTAATTCCACATTACTCGATGAATCATCTCGGTTCCTCACTTTTGAATTTTTCGAGTTCTTGAATAGTGCCTAGTGGTGTCGATTGTGATCGGAGAAGAGGAAGAGATTTGGCGGAGAGAAAAATGAACGGCGAGGGTTGCGGCTCAACGCAGCTGATCGACGGAGATGGAGAGTTCAACGTGGAGGGGTTGGAGCGGTTTATCAAGGAGGTCAAGCTGGCCGATTGCGGTCTCTCCTACGCTATCGTCTCCATAATGGGCCCACAGAGCAGCGGTATGGTGCTTAATTTTGCATTTTATCCTTTCATTTGTGTTGAATCGTCGGAATGTTCTTGAAATTGGATGTGGAAGATGTGGAAATGATTTTAATTGTACCCAGCCAGCATAGAAGGAACGGGTTGTGAATTTAGTGGGGGGAATAAGTGTTTGAATCTGAGCTATCATGTTACTTAGAAATTTCTGATTTGTGTGAGGTATGAGTCTGCATGTAATTTGCTTCATTTTACTTGGTGGTTTGGTAGGTAAAAGCACATTGCTTAATCATCTGTTCAAGACTAATTTCAGAGAAATGGATACTTTTAGAGGAAGGTAATGGTTATAAATTTCTCTTCTTTGAAATGCGTTCGATTTCCTTTGTTAAATTCTTGTTCAAGAATGTTATTCGATACGCACAACTGACAAGTCAGGTAGCATGCCAACAGTGACACAAACCAAATTGACACATCTTTGTTTTGGTAAATATAAAGTATATTATTTTTTTGTCACCATGTTGAGGTGCTAGAATACTTTATTGGGATTCATTTTTAGCCTACCCCAATTTATTTGAGATTAAAGGTTTTGTTGTTGTTGTTGTTTCATGTTGAGGTGCCAGACCAAGCCAAACATCATATGTTTCATCGGTATTTAACACCAAAGCCTTACATTTGTTGAATTTGCTTGATACTAGTATGTACATCCAGTATGGAGATGATTTTTGTATGCTAACTTGTGGCCATTACCTTATCTCGAGATTTCACCTTTTAGAGGGAAACCTTTTCATAAAGTCCCATTTTTTTTTATTTGGGTTTATAGGAGCCAGACTACAAAAGGCATATGGATAGCGAATGGTATTGGCATTGAGCCTTGCACTATAGTCATGGACTTGGAAGGCACAGATGGGAGGGAAAGAGGAGAGGTTACACCTCAATATTCTGTTATTTCTCATTTTATGACCTCATGTTCATCTTTTTGTTTTCATGGTTTGATAAACTTCCTAGTTTTGCTCAGGTGTGCTTCGTTAAATGCCGTGCTGCATTAATTATGACCTCAATTTTTTTTAAAAATAAATATTTATGGAGTGTTCAAGTCTTATTTGGCAAGAAATTCTCAACCTTGCTAATGAATAAAAGTAGATTTAGCTGACATGATCAAAATATGATTTTTAGAGCAGGCTCTGCTCTCCAACTTTTTTGAGCAAGAAGGCCAAGAAGCTATTTAAATTTTGTTAACCAAAAATAGGAAAGAGTGCTTGAAGCTCAAAATTTGATATGTTGACCTTTTGTGCTTTATTTATCAACTTTATATCAGGATGATACTACATTTGAAAAGCAAAGCGCCCTTTTTGCTCTTGCTGTCTCTGACATTGTTCTGATTAACATGTATGTTTAATTTTACCTCTATAGTCTATAATCCTCTAAGAAGCACTAGTCTTTTCCTTTTGGGACCTTGTTGTGTTTGGTTGCTAATTTATGTGGTCTGTACAGGTGGTGTCATGATATTGGTCGAGAGCAAGCTGCCAACAAGCCTTTACTGAAGACTGTTTTTCAGGTTTGAAAATCTTCAAAATGTTAAATCTATTTCCAATCTTTAGGTTTAGAGAGCCATCTCTTGTGCTAACTCAATGCTTCGAGAAAATTCTTAAGAGACTAATATTTCATGGTTTGATTAACACTTAGGGCTTCTTGTTCACTGGTGGTATGCATAATGCATCATCTTTTTGTTTTACAAAAGAAATATTATTTTCCTCTGACATATTTGTAAGTTTCCCAAATGTTGTACATTTTGATTGTTATGAAGGTGATGATGCGCCTTTTCAGCCCACGCAAGACTACTTTGCTGTTTGTGATTCGAGACAAAACTAAGGTTTCTTATTTGTTATATTTTTGTTTATTTTGCTCCTGTTCTTCTTATTTTGTTTTGAATTAACTTAGTCTTTGTTTCTTTCCCTAGACTCCGATAGAGTATCTGGAGCCTGTGTTAAGGGAAGATATTCAGAAGGTAGGTTTTTTTAATAGTTTTCATTTAATTCATTTTACCTAGACCATTGTATGTATTTCATTTATTTTATTCCTACTTTGAACTTCAATTTTCAAGATATGGGACTCTGTTTCTAAGCCTCAAGCACACAAGGAAACACCGCTAAGAGAATTCTTTAATGTAAGTTATTTTTTTTCACCTACTTATTTAAATCATTCAAGAGTAGCTTTGTTATTTTATATAAGTTATTTATTTATTTTTTTGGAAATGAAGGTGGAAGTCACTGCTTTGCCGAGTTTCGAAGAGAAGGAAGAGCAATTCATAGATCAGGTTATATATCTGTTACACCGTCACTTGCACATTATATTTTGTTTCTGAGTTTTATCTATTGTTGACACATCCATAGATGGATTGGCTTGTCTTTCTCCTTTCTTGATGATTTGGTATTTATTTGGATATGGATATGCAAAAATAGCCAATTCAAACAGAAGTTTGGCCAAAAAAAAAAAATCATGTTACTTTGTTTATCATCTGTATATATTTTATTGGCGCAGGTTGCGCAGCTAAGGCAACAATTTTTCAACTCTATTGCACCTGGTGGTTTGGCAGGTGATAGAAGCGGAGTTATACCAGCATCAGGCTTTTCTTACAGTGCACAGCAAATATGGAAAGTTATTCGTGAAAATAAAGACCTTGATCTTCCTGCTCACAAGGTTCTTGCAGGATGCTATTTAATCTAACTTGTATTTTTATCCATTAGGCCCAACTTCTTTGAGTTTAGAAAAGCTTGTTTCTTAGAGGTTTTAAAGTTGAAGGGTTCTGATATTTATTTCCAGGCTTCCTAATTTTTAGTTTTGAAGCTACTTCAAATTTTCTAGAATGTCTTTCTAATGTTTTTTTTTTGTGGATTTTCTGATTATCTTAATAGAATCTAATTTAATTTAATCCATGATTAGGTCATGGTTGCTACTGTGCGTTGTGAAGAGATTGCAAATGAAAAGCTTAGCCAACTGACTTCTGATGAGGTAAAAGTTTCAGACAACAAATTTTTTCTGATTTTCCTTGAAAGGGTTTACTTATCAACTGTTTTGTTTTTCTGATGAGGTAAAAGTTGCAAATGTTCTTCCTGTTTTGTTTCTTCATTCAGAATTGGTTGGAACTGGATGCTGCTGTTCAAGCTGGTCACGTACCAGGCTTTGGAAAGAAACTTAGCTCAATCCTTGATTTCTATTTATCAGAGTGAGACTGCAACTAATGTCCTTCTAAGTGTTTCTTAATGTGTGCACTTGTGTACTATAACATTGCTGTTAGGTCATCTTTTTTTTTTTTTTTGCTTGGACTGCAGTTTGAAAAATCAATGAACATGACATTTTAATCATAGTTTATATGATGTTTTTGTCGTTATATTTTGGTCACTATGTCATTATAGTAAGATAGACCCTACTTTTGTTTACTTGTAGATATGACTCTGAAGCGCTTTATTTTGATGAGGGTGTTAGAACTGCCAAGAGGCAACAGCTGGAAACCAGAGCCGTAAATGTGAGTGCTTTACCTGACTTCTGTTTTGCAGCATTGCAGTATATTATCTTTTTTTTACATGCCCATATTGAAACTAACAGGTTCTCAGCAATGCCTGACCTACATGCCAAACATGGAACTGATTATCGCTTATATAACCTATCTAAATCTCTTCAAGTGAAAAGGCTGAATTATGTTCTGCAGTATCATAGTTTTTAACACTGTTATAAAATTTCATTTTGCTCAACTTCCTTTCTGTTATATTAATATTTTCTTTTGGCCTTTTTTCACTTTCATGCAGTATGTGCATTCAGCATTCCAGACTTTGCTTGGACATTTTAGATCCAGAGGCCTCGAAAAATTCAAGAACGATCTTGATAGGTCTGTGAAATCTGAAAATAAGGGATTTGCGCCATCTGTTCGAAGCCGTACCGAGGCTGCCATGCTTGAATTTGATACCAATATAAAAGGTAAAGGCTTATCTGACTGGGTTTTGCTACTGAATTCTGAAATATGCGAAACTTGCATAAAGATCTTTCTTTTTAGAAAAAAACATTTCTGCATATTGGGTTTTTTTTTCTGTGCAATTTGGTTTAATTAGTTTGGACATTTTTTATGAAGTACATCCTGTAATTGGTTAATATCAATATCTTGGCGCTGAATTGCCTGGGTCGCTATTCAGTAGAAATTCTTAACTTTGTCTAATATTCTGTGGTAAAATGATCTGCCAGTTCAATTTTGCAGACATAATTTTTAAAATTTATTATATAATTTACTGATATGTTTTGATTCTGGTTTATTTGCCCCTTATCAGACGCAGCAGTGAAGCATGCGGACTGGGATATAAGAAGAGTCAGGGACAAACTCAAGCGTGACATTGAGGTTTATGCTGGAGAAGTTCGCAGTGCCAGATTGGCTGAGCTCAAGAGATCCTATGAGGTTTTCAGAATTTACTACTAGTGTAATCTTCTTTGTGGCGGTTTGCACATTCGGGTTTGTTGCACTTGTTTGCAAGCATGTAGCCTTCTTTAGTACTTTTGATGCAACAGTATTAGTATACAACAGTAATTACCAGTTAAAACAAATGTCCTAATTATGCAAATCGATCTTTGCTCAACTATGTATTGTTTAACAACTTCGAAGACTGATTTTGCATGATTTACACACAATTGTTAAATTTTGCCTCAAGTAATGTTCATCCCCTGGTTTAATTGCATGCAAAATAGGTTTGCATGATATGCAATTAAAAAAGCAATATGGATGTATAAACCAGCATACTACAGCTGAAATGGTATTGGAGAATGGAGATCACTTGAGGACCTAATCCTTATCAGAGTGTTCCAACATTTGATTACCTCTGGTTAGAAATTTTTAACGCTCCATTTGTGAATTGTGGAAACGAAAGAATATTTAAATAAAATCTCAAGGTTGGTGCCAATTTGTGGGATATAGAGGTAAAAAATAAAAAAAGAATCTTGGCTGGATAGTGGCTCCATAAAGCACCGTCAATGCATATAAGAAGTCTGATGTTGGTTAAATTGTTTTTTGTGAACTGAAATTATCAGGAGAGGCTGAAAGAAGCACTATCAGAACCAGTGGAGTCAATCCTAGAAACAGGAAGTGACAACACGTGGCAATCTGTACGGAATTTACACAGAGTTGAGACTGAAAGGGCAGTGTCATCATTTTCTAATGAACTCTCTGGCTTTGAGCTTGATGATGCAACTCGTGATGCTATGATATCAAGTTTGAGAGAAGTGAGCAGAGACATAGTGCATAAGAAAGCAAGAGAAGAAGCAAGTAAAGTATTAATACATATGAAGGAGAGGTAGCTAATGGCTTGTCTAGTAAATTACCGATGTGCCTTTTTGGCTTAAATGAATTCTGTTTACATCTATAATACTGATGGTGAAATATTACTGTTTTATCATTTTTTAGGTTTTCAACTGTGTTTAGCCATGATAAGGACTCAATGCCAAGGGTTTGGACTGGGAGGGAAGATATACGAGCTATCACCAAGGAAGCCCGTACAGCGGTAGCATTTTATTTAGTTCCCTTTATTCTCATCTTGGTATTGGCATTGTATATGATCTCTGATATGTTGTCACTTTCATGCAATTCTTGTCTTTAAAAATTACTAGAATAATCTCTTTGTTTTCTTCATCAAATCGGGAAGAGCAGCAAAAACTCTCTTGAACAGTTGATTTTCTAACATCATTATGATACACAAGCCTGACTGTAGTGTCATTAGGAATTTTACACTTATTTCCCAATTTTGTAGGCTTTAAAACTCTTATCTGTGTTGGCTGCTGTACGTTTGGAAGATAAAACTGACAAGATTGAGTGCATCCTCCGCTCAAGTCTCCTAGACGTGGGCTCTTCATCCATGACAAGAAGTATTGAGGGCTCCGCAGATCCACTTGCCTCAAGCACTTGGGATGAGGCAAGAATAACGTTTTTCACATAGCTTTCTACCACCCAATGTTAATTTTGTGGAAAAATAAATGTAAGTTGGTGGGAAATGTTCTTTTACAGGTTTTTCCGAAAGATATGTTGCTCACACCAGTCCAGTGTAAAGCATACTGGCGACAGTTCAATACAGAGACTGAATATGCAGTTGCACAGGCTATCTCTGCTCAGGTAAAATATCTTGTTTGAATATTTTATTGAGGTAATAATTTTCTTTTCCCACAGCATGACAACAGCACCGGTCAGTATGCATTGTCCTTTATTGTGCTGTATACAACTACAAAGTGAGAAGTATCATGCATACTTTTGCGAGCTATGAAAAATGGTGTCTAGGCCCTTTTACTTTTAAAAAAATCTAGTTTGTGTATATGTTGCCTGAGTAAGATTGGGAAGTGTATTGACAAGCATAATTTAAGATTGTTTTAAAAGGGTTACACATGGCTTCTCATGGGCATATTATGAAATTTACTTCATGATCATTGTCTTGTTGTATTATATGCAGGAGGCACACAAGCGCAACAACAGCAAGCTTCCTCCTCTCTGGGCTCTTATTGCAATGTTTGCGCTTGGATTCAATGAAATTATGGCCATCATCACCTTTATTCTGAGGTCATACTTCTAAAAATATGTACTTTTGAGAACTAAATGTAAAATTTATACTGTTTCTATTCTTGTGCTAATAATTTACCCTGGTTATTCTTGTGTGAACAGGAGTCCCTTTTACCTATTTGGCATTTTTGTTGTTTTCCTTCTATCTTATGCTGTTGCTCTGCAATACAACATGGCTGGTTACTTCCAACATGGCATGGTAAGATGAATGGTTATTTAAATTTGTCAAGCAATCTATAAAAGAGTTGCTTCACATGCATTGAATATGTGTACTTTATAAGTGCTCAGGCGAAGTAAAGTCATATTCATACTAGGTACTTTACCAGACATGTTGTGTAGCAGTAGGATATGGTCTTTAACAATTCAATGCAGTGCTGGTAGTGAAGAAAACTACAGCTGGTACTGGCCACAGAAACCAAGAGAAGGGAATTGTTTCATTATGTATATTAAGTTTAACAACCTCAGCTAGCAGAAACGTGAATGGAATTTCAGATGAGATCTGAGTTGTCTTTGGTTAATATTGGAACCTGCTCATGTAGAAGCTTGAGTGTCCCTATGTATCAGATTCAAACAAAATCCATTTGACGTGACACCTCCCTTACTGATTTGGATGAAACTGCAGTATCTATTTGTGATTCATGCTTTTACAAGAAATGACCAATGTTATCAACACCAGTAGTATAATAAGTTAACCTCTTGTACCTGTATGGTTCAATTAAACTCAACCTGCTGCCATGCAAAATAAAATAATTTAGACACTTATTGCAGAAAGAACTATATTACTTGCAGGTATCTGGGATTCTTACACTGTCAGCGAGATTTCTTCCGATGGTTATGAATATACTTCAGGGAGCAGTTAATCTAGGGCAACAACAATACCAAAATAACCCACAGTATCCCCAACCAAACTTGCCGCCTATCGGCACTGGGCAAAGCTTTAGACAACAGAGTGAGTATCAAAGGCATGCTCCATCAAGCTCGGTTGTGCCTGAACCAGCTTCTTCAGCTTCATCGATGTCATCCAACGGTGCCATTGATGATGCAAGTCTGAGCAGCAGGAACCCTGCAGGTGAAGAAGCAACCAGCTGATATTTTTGAGATCTGTGAACTGCATAGTTTTTGAAACTTATATAAGAGGTGATATGAGACGTATAAAACAGATTTGAGCTTGATCTCGTACTTGTTACATAAGAAATAGAGAAGTTAGTTGATTAATATTTTGCAAACGTCGTCAAGTGAATATAATTTTATTAGACATCTTCTTTTTTGTTTAATATCATATTTATTCTTAAACTCTTCTTCTATTTCATATTTATTCGTAATCTTTTTAATACATCATATTTACATATCAACTCTTTAGATTCTTTCATATTTATTCATATACTCTTTAATATATTCTTAAAATCTTTAAATTCTTTCATATATTATTTAACTCTTTAACTCTTATTATATTTATTTATAGAATTAAATTTGTTATTTGATTCGACAGATGCTATTTAATTTTCTTGATCTGACTTGAAATTATACCGAGTCATATTGGGTTGCATCAAGAAGAATAATTAAATAGTATCTATTGAAATTAATTTAAACAATTATGAATAAATATAAACAGTTTAAGTGTTATAAACTATCATAAATAATTATTGAGAATATATTAAAATATTTTAATAATTAAATATTTAATTGAAATATAAGTATACAATTTTTAATGATGTAAAAATTTTAGTAGGCTTTTCGCCTACTACAATTTTTTTAATGATGTATTTGGGAGTTTTTTGGTAAATATGAAAGAATTTGAAGTGTTTAGTAATATATTAGATATATTAATGAGTACGTGGGTAAGTATGAAAGGATTTGTAGAGTTGACACATAAATATGACTTATTAAAGTGTTGCGGAGATAAATATGAAATAAAAAAGAGTTAAAGTTAAATACAATATTAACAGAAGTGAATATTTAAGTTTCTGTTTACCAAAATTTGGGAATTGAGTGCCGTTGCTAAACGAAGAAAATAATTGTATCTAAATTCTAATTGAAGGCTAACATTGCAATCCAAAGATCCTACAACTATTATTACTTAAAATTTCCATCTTTTTTGTTTTTGCTTGAAAACCCGTAGTCAATAATTAATTTCTCCCTTAAAATAATTTAAACCGAAGTCAGATGGGTGTGTGTGTGTGTGTGTGTGTGTGGGGGGGGGGGGGGGGGGGGGGGGTTCATAAAGCTGCAGTCAAAATAGGAGGGAGTTGTTTGACATTGCGTGAGCCAATAATATCTTTAGGGGGTCCATCTCATCTCACGTGGCAAAATCTGGGTAGGCGCAGGTCTGACCTCTCTTAGTTCTGAGGTGCGGCGCCGAGTGAACCGAGGCTTTTTGTCGGGGACGAGACTAAAAATCGACCACCCCCAGACCCCCGTCCCCACGTAGGAATGAGCTGGTTCGAAAATCGAAAGAAAGAGTTCTCATTCCGATCTTTTGTCTTCTTTCTTTGTTCGCTCGTTTGATCGCTCGGCCGCTCCCTTCCTTAATGGAAGAAATAGAAGCTCGAGAAGGGACAGAGGGCCTAGTTCACTCGATCAAGAATGAAAAAGTATTTTGATTGGATTTTTCATATTTCCGAATCATTGGAACTCAGCTTCAGAATAGGTATGAAAAGGGGTAGGCATATTACTAAAGTAGAGGCTTAGGTAGGGAATGAGACACTACTCTTATTAGCAGATTTACCATAGTTATGCACAGCAGGCTTTGGGGCTTTCACACTACGAAGTCCTTATTGTGGATCTATCTCTAATTGCATGTATTCCTAATTTGCTCTTCTGCCTTTCCTCATTATAAGGCAGGATGCATGAAAAGTCAAACAAGCTCGGTAGGTATATAAGTAATAGCATTTTACTTCCATTCATTTAATTGAAATAAAACGTAAGTAGGACAACTAAGTAAGAGCACTAATAATTAGACTTCCCTGATGAAGGGAGATATAGGCCAGGACACGTGGATTCTGACTACAAAGGGAGCTGGGTTAGCTGATTCATTTCACGTGCTTTCGACGACACCCAGTTTTTAGTAATAATAAGTTTTATTAAATTAATATTATTAAAAATAACTAAAAAGTTTTATTAAATTAATATTATTAAAAATAAGAGTGAGAAACGTAAAATTTTAAATATACGAATGCAGTATGCATGCGCGTGGCGCGTTTAAATCAAACACCGCGCAAGTGAGATGGAGAGGCGCGCGCGTTTTGTATATATAAGAAGCAAACGCGCCGCGCCCGTGGCGTGGCGTTTCGTAAATAAAAAATAATGGCGTGCGTGGCGCGCCATTCGTATATTTAAAATTTTACGTTTCTCACTCTTATTTTTAATAATATTAATTTAATAAAACTTATTATTACTAAAAACTGACGACCCCCGCTTTGATTTTGTCTTCAGATTCATCAGGTGTTATGATTGAGAAATTCGTTTGGATTCAAATTCGATTCGATCTGATTTTTTAAAAGTCAAATAATTTCAATCCGATCTAAGATTAAATAATCTATAATTTAATTAAAATTAATCTAAAATTTGAAAAAAAATTCAATATATAAATTAATCGATTCCGGTCCGATTCTGTCTTAATTTCTTTCAAAAAATCAAACCAACCCGAGCCAATCCGATCCATCCGAACCTAAACCCGTCTCATAGCAGCCTGCTCTGATAATGATTGAGCAGCTAGAAGTTGCAATGTCTATTCAATATAAGTATGAAGTCGGAGGTCCAATTTGTTGGATCAGTTGAAAAAAAAGTAACATTTCCTTGTTCATGAGTATGATTCAGTTAGTGTTTGCTTGTGTTAAGTAATTGAACGAAAATTTGGTTTCACATTGATTCGATAATTTGCAACTACATAAAAAAAAATGAAGCAAGCTCGCAATGCAAGACTTTTGAAATGAAATCCAACGTTCCCAGAGAAGTGGAATCATGGCCACTAATTTAATTGAATATAAAAACAAATTACAAACAAAACACAATTTATTTCTATTCTAAAAAAAACACAATTTCTTTTATCTAGAGCTTGGAAGAGCTTGCTTGAGATCCGACTCAAATAAGATCGTAATAATTTATACCCAAATCGTCGTTTTTCTCTATATTGTTTTAAGGCAATAATTACGTATTATAAGGGCGGCTCACTTGACAGCCTAGCTTGACAATAGGAATTAAAGTAAATATAAAAAAAAATGATATTTTTGTTGGGCTGCCAATTAACACTCAAATTGTATGAAAATTTGAAACACCTTCATCTATAAATTCAATAATATATATTTATATATATTTTTAAATTTTTAAGCCCTGGAGAAATTAAACTTTCAAGGCGCGCAGCTAATGAATAAAGTCAACATTCAAGGCAGCTAATGAATGATAAAAAAAATATGGATCTGTAATTCATTCTAACATATTGAATTCTCAAAGCTAACCTTCTCTGTTTGTCAAGTACTTGTCATCAGTCAGCCCTGAATACTTCATATTACTGTCCAAGAACATGAACAAAAAACGACCAAAAAATAAGTAAACGGATGAACAGGACCATGGTGGGCCATCAAGAGATAGCAGCCTGTTTTCTCCAGATGATGACATGAATATTAAATATCTATAAATATGGTATATGGAGGAGATCTAGAGACAAGTCCCAAAGGAAAAGAAAATAACACTCCTCCAGGATATCCATATATACATTTTGGTCAAGAAAAATGTTGCTTAGGCTTGCGGTTTTGCCATGCATTCTGCTTGACAAGACCCCTGCAACTAGAAGAGAGCTTGCATATAGTAGGCATAGCTCACCCGTCCGTGCGCAAATTAATCATTCCGAACCGGTGCATACAAGACGTTCCGCGAACTTTAAGCCGACCATCTGGCATGACAGCTTCATACAATCTATACAAATTGAAGACAAACATGTAAGTCACAGATAGAGGTGGTAATCGGCGGGTCGGGTCGGATTCGGGTTCGGATCAGACGGGTCGGATCAGTTTGACTTTTTAAAAGAAATCGGGTTGGGCCGGGTCGGGTCAAGGTCGGGTCGGGTCGGGTCAATTTATATGTTGTGTTTTTTCAGATCGTTGATAGATTTCGATTGGATTAAAAACCATTTGATCTCAGATCGGGTCGGATCGGATCAATTTGACTTTCTTAAAAAAATAGATCGGGCCGAGTTCAAACCGGACGGATCGGACGGAGTTTCTCGAGTCGGGTCGGGTTCTGCCACCTCTAGTCACAGAGTTGCTAACTTTAGCATATTAATTACTTATACTAAGCTGTTGAATCGTACTTCATATTGCGAATTGTTGTATTTGATATTGAATCGTGTATTGCACATCGTATTGTTAAGATACATAATTTATTCTAAATATTGAAAATCATTCACTATTATATAAAAATATTTTTGTAGTCCTATTTAATAGCGGTTATATAATAGAACAACTATAAAGTCATTAATAGCGGTTGTTTAATAGCAACCGCTATTAAAACTGAGTTTTTACAGCAGTTGCTATTAAACAACCGTTATTAAAGCCTTTTATAACGGTTTTACTAAAGAGCCGCTATTAAAGGGTACCTTTAATAGCGGTCCCTTCAAAAAACTATTATTAAAAGTCAACCTTTAATAGCGGTTGTTCAATAGCAACAACTATAAAAGGGGTCATACAAATATGCATCACTGTCCATGGATTGCCAATATATTTTTTAATCTATAGCGTTTATTTTAATCGATCCAACGCTCAGAAATCACTCAGAAAATTCCCACGGATTCATCCCTTTCTTATCTATATATATACCACTCTTCACCCCCATTCATCTCTCATTTTCTCTTCATCTTCCCAATTTCTCAAAATTCAAACACAAAATATCAAACAGATTTTTTATTTTGTTCTTTTTAAATTCATTTTTTTATTCTTTCTTTTTTTTTTCAAATTTTGAATTCAAATTACTTTTCTGTTTTAAATTTTATATTCAAATTGTGATCAAATTTAAAATTCAAATTATTTTTATGTTCTAAATTTTCTGTTCAAATTAGTTTTGATTCTAAATTTTTTGTTCAAATTAGTTTTTAAATTTTGAATTTAAAATTTATATTTTCGAATGAAAAAATAAAAAATTAAAATTTGACGAATGTGACAGCTGTACAGCTGTCACATCTGTCATCATTTTTTTTTAAATTCGGCACAACTCTTTAATAGCGGTTGTTATATAACAACCACTATTAAAGCATACCCTTTAATAGCGGTTGTCGCATAAGAACCGCTATTAAAGAGTGCATTTAATAGCGGTTGTTATGTAACAATCGCTATTAAAGGGTATTCTTTAACAGCGGTTCTCAAGATTTTTTATAGCACCCCCTATTGCAGGCCCCTTGGACCGCTATAAAATCCCGTTTTTAACCGCTATTAAAGGCAGATTGTGTAGTAGTGATTATAATAACAAAATTTTGAAAGAATTTATGTCGATAAAATAAAGTTTGGTTTTCTTTAATCCGATTTGCCATAAATTAGCTGAATTCATCTTTCTGTCTTTGCTCAATCCTTATAAATTCTTTTTCTTAGGCCCTTAAAAAAACTTCTATTTTTATTCTTAAAAATAACCAAGGACAACTTCTAATATAATAACATGAAAAAATTCTAATATAATAACATGAAACATACGAAGATAAAATAACTTTATATAAAAAGACCAAAACATTTATTTTAATTATCTGTAAGTATATTAATGCCGCTTTTAAAGTTTACATAAAATTGGTAAATGATACGAAATTACAGATAATTTCCATATATGATGCATAACACCATAGTTAGCATTCCTTGTAATGATATCATTAATGAAGGAGATGAGAAGCATAGAAAAAGTGAACAAGCTCAAGGAAGAGGTGCGGCAAATGATAAACAAGGAAGAATTGCTCATAGATAAGTTAGAGCTTATTGACACAGTGCAACAACTTGGAGTGGCATATCATTTCAAGGACGAGATAAAATTTGTACTTGCCAACGTCCATGAGTCTATGGATCAAATATTATTGCGGTTCACCAGTGGAGAACTCCATTTGACAGCACTTCTATTCAGACAACTAAGATTGCATGGATTTAGTATATCAGAAGGTATATGTTGTCTTAATGTTATTTGACTTGTTTCCGAGCTCAATGTTAGTCTAATAGCAAAGTCATTGTAAGAAATATGCAAAATTGAAAATGGCTGAGAAAATACAGTTTCATCTTTTCAATGTCATATACAGATTTTATGGTATAACTAATAATGCTACTGTTCACAACACAATTCCAAGCAGATATATTCAATAGCTATATCGACAACAAAGGGGGCTTCAGAGCAGAGTTATCTTCAGACATTAAAGGAATGTTGAGTTTGTATGAAGCTTCTTATCTTGCAAAAGAATGTGAAGAGACATTAGAAAAGGCACGGCGATTCACGACAAAACATCTAAAAGATTATGTAGAGAGCTCCAACTGTGATGACTTAAAACTAAAAGAACATGTTGCTCATGCACTGGAGCTGCCTCTACATTGGCGAATGGAAAGATTGCACACCCGTTGGTTCATAGAAGAATACAAGGTGGATGAAGATATGATTCCCACTCTATTGGAATTGGCTGTTTTGGATTTTAACATAGTCCAAACCTCATTCAAGAAAGAGCTAAAGGAGTTATCAAGGTAATGATCAAAGATAAAACAAGATCCCAATCCTACTAATTGATTTAATTCATACTTTTATGCATTATATATTTGAAACGGACATGAAATGAGCATACCAACTCTTGAAGTAAATTATAATAGCTTTATGCATGTACAAACAATGGTAGAGCAACTCAATCCAGTATTAAAGAAACTTCTGTTCATTTTCTAGTTTTCAAACAGAACTTTTTTTTTTGCTTTCCAGTTGGTGGACTGACTTGAGTCTTTACGATAAACTACCTTTCATTCGAGACCGACTTGTCGAGAACCACCTTTGGAGTGCTGCCTTTACTTTTGAGCTGAAGCATAGGAATCTTAGAAAAATACAAACGAAAACTATATGCCTTATTGCAATTTTTGACGATATCTATGATGTGTATGGGTCATTGGATGAGCTTGAGGTCTTTACTGATGCTGTGGAGCGGTAATTGTCAATTTTTCATATAAGCACTTAACATGCTCAATTATACCGTTTAATTAGTTGCGCTCTTTGACTTTTGTAATCTTCATATGCATTTTCTTTATGCATTTACTATGCTTAACTGTACCAGTAATTTATTTATTTTATTGTTTGAAGGTGGGACCAAACTGTGATGGAGAACCTCCCTGAATACATGCAGTTATGCTTCTTAGCTCTACTTAACCTTCTCAATAATACCGCTTACGAAGTCCTCAAAGAGAGAGGGCTCAATGTCATTCAATACTTAAGGAGAGCGGTAATATATAATTACTCTTTATTTTCCAATGCTATTCTATCATCATCATGTATTGCTTTTGTTTTTCCTTTTTATTTCCTACAAGCTGTTACTGAGTGTTTGAATTGATAAATCTGTAGTGGACCGATTTATGTAAAGCATGGTTAACAGAAGCAAGATGGTATCACAGTGGATATTCACCAACATTGAAAGAGTACCTTGAAAATGCATGGGTCTCTATTGCTTCAACTATTGTTCTTTCCAATGCCTACTGTATCAATGATGATGTTACTGCTAAAGAATTGGAGCAATTCTCATCTGGCTATCCTGAAATCATGCGTCTTTCATCTATGATCTTTCGGCTTTATGACGACTTGGGAACATCCAGTGTAAGATGAATTAAAATTACAAAGAAGTGCATAACCTGGTATTAGATCTTATTTCTGAAGTATCTAATTAACATTTATCTTTAAACATGTAGGCTGAGATAGCGCGGGGCGATGTTGACAAATCTATCCAATGCTACATGCGTGACGAACAAGTCACAGAATACGTCGCTCGGAAGGAAATAAGGGACATGATATTGAAATATTGGAAACTAATGAACAGTGAAAATGTGGGTAATTCTGCTTTTCAAGAATATTTCAGATCGGTTGCTCTGAATCTCTCACGCATGGCACAATGTATTTATCAGCATGGTGATGGCTATGCAGAGCCCGGTAAAGAGACCAAGGATCGGGTAATCTCGGTATTGCTTGACCCAATTGAAATTTAAGAGGTAACTATATTATAAACAATTAATGTTTTTTTTTCATTTTTTTTAAATTTATTGTACAGAATGGACGTTGAATCCAGAAATTTGTGTATGCAGCGTTCATGTTATGTTTCGTGTATACATATAGAAAATAAAGGAAAGAGAATTTATTGAAGCTAACAGTTTCTTCTATTTGGAAAAACAGCCGGCTTAATACGAGGTTTCAAATTAAATTAGAAGCCCAAGATAATGAATTAAAATCATAAAATTTTCTGTGATCTGCATTAAATCAGATAAACTAACGGAGATGTAAAGTCCATTAAATCATCTTCACTTACGGGGAAGTCCAGCATTAAATCACTGGCTCATACTAATTTACATTGGGCTGAGATCTCTACTAGTTAGTTTGGGCCGACAAAATTTGACAACCTTTTTTTTTCTCCTCTGTTGCCTTTAGTTATATTCATTATTTAAAAAATACGCCGCATAATCATATATATTGTCTATTTATATTTATGTGGAGTGATGTTACATACATACAAATATGTATCTATGTATTCAATAGTATAGGATATTTTGTTTAAATTTTTATTGTATCTATAAAATTAATCATATGATATATTTCACACAATAATTCAAAATTATATAACATTTTATTATATTAATTCTTTAAAAATAAATGATAATTTTAATATTTTAAAAGCTTTTTAAAATACATATTCACATATTAAATCACATATGTACCTGCATAGCATAGCGCACAGTAAGAAATATTTTTGTTATATGTTGTCTTGAGGTTATTATTATTATTTTTTTTAAAAAAGTCATTTTTATAGACGGTACGCTTTTATTGAAAAATGGAAACAAATATTCATACAAAAATAAAGAATATCCCAAAATATCCCCTCCCTTCCCACCAAACCCTTGTCCTAAAATAGAATATATAATTCCCATCCCAATAACAGGTTCATTGGTACATCACAGTCTAAACACATTAGACATGCGAAACACTACAACAGTCAAATTTTTGTGGCATCCACATCATCTACCATCTCATTGTCAAGTATTTTTTTTTTGTTGAAGTAGGCTTTCCCTACTTGATAATTTATTTAAAAGAATTAAAAATATATTTACAGTGCTAGTGGATCATCCTAAATAGTCTGATATGAATTGCTAATTTTCTGATCCCCTTTTCCAATATAAGTTTCTACCTGTTTTCTCTCCAATGAGCCATGTCCCTTAGTACTAATTCTTTTAATCGTATCGCGGGTATTTTTTTTTTTTGACTGGAATACTTTTTTATTCCTTCCCTTCCATATGTGCCAGTAAGTGATCTGTGGTTTCGACAGATTATATATGCGTGCAACCCTACAGTGTAGTAGAAGGTGATCTGTGGTTTCGACAATTTATATCCTGCACATGATGCATCTATCTGAGTGGGGCCAATCTTTCTTCATCAAATTTTTCTGTGTTAAGATACTATTATGCTTCATTAGCCAAATGAAGATCCTTACTTTATCTGTCAAGTATCTTCATAGTAGGAAGTTAAATTAATCACATTAGAAGGTATATATAACTCCATGTGTTTTTCCTGTCCGAAAGGAAAGGAAGAAATTAATAGAGAAATACTAATAATTTAGGTCGTTGTCCTCGGAAAATAATATGTTAAAGTGACTTTAGTTCTATCCAGTCAGATCAACCAAAAGAATATGCAAACGAATGCTTTGCCCTATTTTATTTTGCATCACAGTACTATAATTGAAGACTCATTAATTATTGGTTGTTTTTTGAAAGTAGCTTAAAACTGAAATTACTGCATTTGGGACTCCATAACATTTTCGGTGTTCGTAAGATATGATGATGGCGATATTAATTCTCCAAAAACAATTCAATTAATTATTATTGTATACTGATAAAGGCCATTGCAGCTGCTACAGAAAATTTCATGAAAAGCACAAAAGTTATATATGCCCTTATTGACACATAACTTGAACCATGAAAGTGAATCCGTATGATGAATGGGGAGAACATCCAACCCGTCATTAATTTCTGACATGAATAAATTATTAGATTGTGTTTCCCCCGTAACAGCGACAAATAGTATAAATTGTCAAAACCGGATTGAGTGAGATAAACTCGTCCGATCTGATGGAATGCATGAAAAAAAAAGAGAAATAGAAGGCTATTTCAGAGTAAAACAACGCCGCCAATAGCATTACTAGGAATAGGACCGTCAATGAAATGTGTTTCGCTATTTTTTATTTTATATCGTGGTAAACAAAATTGTTAATGGAATATTTTTTTTTCGTTTATTAAATGAAACTGTTAATGAAATTATTTTCTCTTTTGTGCCAATGACGAAATAATTAACGAAATAATACTTTTTGTTTCGTTAAATATATGAAAAGAAAGGATTGTATTGAAAGAAAGGAATAAAAGGCTATTTTAGGGCAAAACAATGCCGCCGATAGCATTACTGGGAATTAGGGCTATCAACGAAATACGTTTCATCATATTTTTATTTTATTTCGTGGCAAATGAAATAGTTATTAAAATACTTTTTTCTTTTGTTTATTACACGAAACAATTAACAAAACTATTTTCTCTTTCATGTCAATAATAAAACAATTAACGAAATAATACTTTTTGTTTCGTTAAGTTTATTTCAGATTAAAATATATGAAGTTTCGTGTTTCATTTCATTTCGTGGCAAACAAAATGGTTGACGAAATGATTTTCTATTTTGTTTATTAAACAAAACTGTGAATGATTTTTTTTCGTTCTATTAATGCAACGGTTAATGAAAGCATCTTATTTCATGACCGTAACCCACGTTTGACAGCCCTATTGGGAATTATGACACAGAACATTAGTAGTTGGAGGAGAAGAATACGCTAGTACATAGAAATTCAGAATTTGATTACTTATCAAATTCACAGAATGTACATCGTTCTGTAAACACTCATTTTCTTAGTTTAATAAAAGATTAAAGTGGGAACCCTACTTAAAAAAAAAACTCATATGATTTATTCGGATCTGAACTTAATATGATCTGATTTAAAAAAAAATACTGCAACAAAAATGACATTAGACAACACCCATTTAACAACAATTATATATCAAATCTGTTGTTAAAATGGCTCAGTGAAATCATTGTAATATTGAGAAATTCTTTAATAACGGTTTATAATAATAATAAATATTATTAAAATAGACTCCCAAAATATTAAAAAGTAGCAGAACTATTCAGCAATAGTTTCTTGAAGGAACCGTTGTTAAACACTGTCTTTAATAACGGTTTTGTGTCTAAAACCGTTGTTAAATGGTTTTGACCCGAACCCAATCTGACCCGATTCGGATCAAAAAATTAAACTCATACCTAATCCATTTATGTTCAGTTCATGTTGGGTCGGGTCGGGTTAACCCGTCGGATCAGGTCAATAATTGACACCTCTAATACGGACAAATCTTGGACTTAAAACAAATTTCTTCTTATATATATATATATAAGAGCAGTCATTTGCATATAGCTGCCTTTCGAATATACAATTTATAAAAACCAATTAAATAAGCGTGAGAAGTGTGGAGAACTCATAACTCAATTATGCAAATGTAGAAATTTCTCACGGAAAGTGACTTGATTTATTTGTTGGTCTTATCAATTATCAGATTATGTTGAGGATACACAGATTAATCCAGTAAAGTCGACACTGCATATAGCATCGAAGCTTAACAAGAAAAATATTATACTCTACCCATCATTAAAATAATCAATTTCTCTCAAGTTAAATACATTTTATTTTCTCTGTACAAGCACTGCAAAATATAAAACATAGAACAGAAGGAAATATAAAACAAATATCCCTAAAAAGATAGATAAATAATTAAGTAAACAAATAAGTATAAGTGCTAAATTAATTCCAGTATATAACGTTAAATAAACAAGTAATTATAAGTGCGTAATTAATTGAACGTACTTCATATTTTTTGCAACATCAGAACTTATCAAGTCATGAGATGTAAAATAATATTTTTGACGATTAAATTATATATCCACTTCAAATATTCATTAAGAAATATTAATTCTCTGATATGTATACATAACAGTACATATGATAATAATCCTGGTCTTCTAGCTTGGAAGATGCATATTTAATTATGTAAAAAAAAAACTAACATATGGTACGTCTTGAACTCTTGATAGGGGATGGAGTTAAGATCGTATCATTAGAGGCCGGGAGACAATAATTTTTTTAATATATTTTTAAATTAAAGTAACTCTTGAAAATATATAATTATAGGGAGGGATACTTGATAATGGATTATTTTGACGACTTGACATAAATTTTTAAATAAATATAAAAGAAATTTTAAAAATAAAAACATAAAATATAAACTATAACACATTGAAATATATCACTAAGAGATAATCTTAAAAGAAAAAAATAAAAAAAAATCAAGTTGCTTAAAATAGATTTCATTCTCGATTGTTAGAAATTTAAGAAGTGAAGGCACAATAAGGGTAAAAATATGAATGTATTTAAACTAGGTGTGCAAATGGTTCAGATATTTTTGGACTCATATATGGATACGAATCTGGATACATATATTTTTCGATAAGAATATAGATACGGATAAAATTTTATCGGATATGAATACGGATACAGTTTTTAATTCGGAATCGATACGGATCCAAATAATTTTGAAATTCATATATCCGGATAAAATACCCATTATATATTTTTCAATATGATTTTTAATGTAGATTACAAATCTAATTGTAGCAATATCTAATTTGGTCTTATTATTTATTTATTTTTATAATTTCTAAGTATATCTTCACTAATATTTTATTTTTAATATTTTTTATATCTAATTTTATAATGATAATTAATGACTAAATCTCTAATAATGTAATGATGATTAATGATTAATTTATATAATAATGCAACTTTTCTAATTAATGATCTATAATGAAAAATACTTTACAATTATTTTTTAATTATATTCATGATATTTTAATTTAATATCCGAAATATATTCGTATTCATATTCATATTCATCTATTATCCGATTCGTCGTATACGTTTAATATAGGATGGTAGAAGTGCATTTCATCTCTTCAGGATTCATGCACACTCTTTTCAAGATGTTCATCATCGTCGGATTTACGAACAGAAGGAGATGGAGACCTAGACAATTGAGGTACTTTCATTATCTTGCCATCAAGTGTGAACATTTGATCTAATGATTAATTACTGTACTTTGATGGATTACGACTTGATTAAAACATGTATGAAATGACATTTAGTTATTTCTAGTCACTATTAAGCATGTAATTATTCTGATCTTGTAACGGTCAAGAATGATGAAAATTCATAGATTAATTTTCAAAGAGAACATGAATGGCTAGATATATTAGAGTTCTTTTGTGTTGTGATATATCGTAACAAAAATATTGAAGTCAATGTTAAAATCATAATACATCTGCTACATTAAAAATTATATAATTGATGATATATCTTTCTTAAAGTCATCATTTGCCGAAGAATTTATCAAATTTGAAATTTAATTATATATTTTTTAGAAATACTATGATAAATGTATAAAAATAACTGATTAATTATGTTGACTTTTTACTTTGTTTATTATCATATTTTAAAAATATTGAAATAAGATGATATTAAGGAGTAATGCCTCCACACACCCCTAAACTTTTCACTTGTGACAAGTTATCCCCTGAACTTTTAATTTTGACAAAAAAAACACCCCTCCGAACTATCAAATCTGTGATAAATTATCCCTCGATAGTTAATTAACTATATAATAATTCATTTTTACTTGTAAAATAACAAAAATAACCTTATATATTTATAACATTATAAATTAAATATTATGTTTCATATACTTTTTATTTACAAAAATATAAGTAGCCAGCTAAATAACATTCACATACATAATATATATTTAATCTCATTTTCTATTTTTATTTATATAATCTACTTTGTATATGTATTTCAATAAATAATTAAAATTCATAATGAAAATTTATTTTTTATCTTTTTATTTTAATTTTGAAAATCAATTTTTAAATTAATAAAAACTAATTACTAACTACATGGTGTTTCAATTTTTTTATTAATTTAAATTATTTTATGATAATAATAAAAAATAAGTTATGTAAAATATGACTAAAAATGACGCAATAAATATATATTATTAATATTTAATTAGATTCCTCTAATTATTTAAAAAAATAGAAATTAAAAATATATGAAATATAAATATTCAATCTATAATGGTATAGGTATATAAGGTTATTTTTGTGAATTTATAATTAAAGATGAATTATTATAAGTTAATTAACTGTCGGGGGTAATTTGTCATGAATTTAATAGTTCAGAGGGGTATTTATCAAAGTTAAAAATTTGAAGACCAACTGGTCACAAGTAGAAAATTTGAGTGTGTGTGAAACCATTACCTCTATTTTTAAATTTTGGTATAGAAAAATTATAAGATAAAAACCACCGGTAATAAAATTCGGGCAATATACTAGTAAAGTAGTTAACTATCATGTCAGAGTTAGTATGAAATGACTTCATCGTTTCAACTCAGCATGAAACCATATGAACAAGCATGATGTGCCACTTAATTAGCTATTTTAAGTTCTTCTAAAAATTTTTATGTGCCAATCATCACAAAAAGATTGATTGCCTGAGGAGTAATTTCTCATGAGCAAAGCATGATCGATAAAAAAAAATAGCTCAGTTGTTCCGTGCTTATAGCTAGGTGTTTGAGGATAGTACTCCTAAAATTAACTAATATTCAACTGTTCAGATTTCATTTTAGCTTTCTCTTGTTTTTACTAACATCAAACTAACACTTTCACTATCGCAAAAAAGTACTAATAATGGTTCATTTTACCATTTAATAACTTTTCATGAACCGTTATTGAATGTGGGGTTACTAAAACTTTATAACAACCATTATTAAATTATGTGGCGTAGCGTCGAAATATTTGGACTATTAATAACGGTTATTAACCATAACCGTTATTAATTCTTGAGCTTCAATAACGGTTTTAAGCAAAGAACCGTTACTGAATATTTTTATTTATTTTTTACTCATTTCTATGGCAACGGTTGTTCACTAACAACCGTTACTAATTTTTTTTTATCTTTTTTATTTCTTATTCAACCTTGGAGGTGCTGTCCATTTTAAACATATTAATTTGAGTTTGAAAATTTAAGCACTCCTTTCCATTTTACATAATATTATCAAACAATCTAAAGAAATCATTTTCTTGATGCTTTTATCTGATTTTTATATCCTCGCGCGCCTTGATTAGTAGAGAGATTAGAGAGAGATTAGTAGAGAAATTGTTGAATAAAGACCATTGAAATAGGAAATCGAAATATACTGTAAAAATTATATCATTAAAAAATCAATTAAACAAGAAAAAAAGGAAGAGCTAGCTTTAACTTGTATAAAAGGGAAGAAAAAAGGAAAGAGCACCTTCCTATAATGCTTGTACAGAGAGAAGTTTGAAAGAGAACTAGAAATTTTGAATAGACAGTCAGTAGAATGAGAAAACAAAGAGTCAACTTTAACTTGTATAAATTTTGAACAGGGAGTCGATCATGTGCTCTAAGAAATAACCCTTGGATTAAAATATAAACAGTGAGGATTTAATTTGGGCTGCAGTGCGGATCGACAAACATCAATAACGGTTATTAACCATAACCGTTATTGATTTGCAACATCAATAACGGTTATTAGCTAATAACCGTTATTGATTCACACATTTGGTAACAATTATTAGCTAATAACCGTTATCAAATATTTCTCCGAAAAATATACATATATCCGCACACATTTTAATAATAATTTTTACCAAAGAACCATTATCAAATATTTCTCCGAAAAAATCTCCGATCTGACACACATTTTAATAACGGTTTTATTAAACAACCATTACCAAATAGTTAACAAATATTACCAAATTACAACTGACCTTCCCTACTAACTGTTTTCTTAATGAACCATTAATAATTGAGTGTTAGCAAAGCTCCGATCTGTTGTAGTGTTTGTTCCTTTTTTATTCCTTTCTTTTTACTTCTGTTATGGTTGCAGTAAATCATATGATCGAAGTACTGCAGGTTGCAAGTTAATATTAAAATGATCATAAATCTGTAAGGAGAAATTCATAATGATATAGCTGTGAAGGAGATGCATGTGAAGAGGATTGCTGGTTCGGGTTTGTCTCTCTCTATCTATGCAAATAAGGTATTACTTTGATATATCTTCATAGCATGCTTGGATATTAGACTATTAGTAACAAGATGCTGCTGCTAATGTAAGAATTCCCTTATTGTTAATAAATAAGTGATATTTTTTTAGCGAAATTTAGAGATAAAAATTAGACATACATCATGTCTTTGCAAAATCTTGACTGTTTGAATTTGATTTTGAAAGAGCTAGTTCTTTGCATTGAAGTTGTATCATCCTTGATATGTTTCAAGCGTTGTTTAATTAGACCTTAAGATACATTTTTCTTCATTTATTTACATTTGATTTGCTTTGTAATCACAACCTTTTTTTTTCATAGGATCACATGGATGATAGTGCCTGATAAATTATTGTGAGCAGCCACCACAATGATGATGGCGAGTGCAATGAAAATTAGAATTTGTCGTACCTTGATGCTTATAATAGAATAATAGAATATTTGTTGTACCCTTGTGTACTGTCTATATGTTAATGTTCATTTTTTGTTGTGTATGTATAAATTGTGATTTTGTATAACTCCGGTGGATAATACGAAACTACAACATGCATGTACATTACGATGTTATTATATAATAATATTAATATATTTGAATGTTATATTTATTATTGTCTTTTGCGGAATGATATTAAAATATCACCTTGTTAAAAATATTGAATCAATAATAATAGGTTATTATTAATAGCTCAAAATGTACTATTTGGGTGAGCTTAGCTGATGCAAAATTTCTATTTGCATTGGCTTGACGAATGCTAGTGATAGATTTGGAAGCTTTTGATCATAGTTATTTGGATCAGCTTGACTAATATCATGTAGCCTATGTACATGATTTAACTGCACCATCTACTGCATCAAGTTATTTACATCTGTTGACCGATGTTATTAACTATTTGCATGTGCGTGGCATCATTGCCAATAGAAAACTTTTTGACCGATGCAAATACATCATTTTCCGGTATTGAATTACTGATTAAGGGTTGCTATAAAAAATTTCATGAAAAGCACAAAAGTTCGGCCCTCATTTGTAGGATCCCAATTGGCTGTCATAGTTTTATATGACAGGATGTTGCCATAAGAAATACGGCTCGTAGAATTAGTTATTCAGATTTTAAAAATAAGTGGGGCACTTTTTTAAGTATGGACTCCACTTTCATAGACTCATCCATTTCTATGACACATTCTTGCCATAGAAAAATATGGGAGCGGATTCAAATCCCTTATTCGCATATAATTTGAACCACGCACGAAGGTGAATTTAGAGTTTTAAAAATGCCCAGACGGATAGACTCGATTCATACAAATTTGTGTCGTCATCCATCCCGGACCATCTCGTTCAAGACTAGTGGGTAGATCCGAATCCGTGAAAAGTCTGATCCTAGTAAGGGCCGAGTTTTATTTTTCCCACATTAGCCCTTGTAATATTTAACGGATAAAACTTACAAGTTGCTCCGTTAATCTTCGTGCGGAAGCGGTTCTGACCAATACAGCACTATCAACGGTTCTACAAGAAATCACGAGCCGAAGCGGAAGCCTTGCGTTTTCCACAACCTAAATTCTTCAAGTCTTAACGAGTATCTTTTCTCTTTCTCTCTCTCTTTGATAATAGTGTGATTCGTTTTACGATCATCTGTGAGAGAGAGAGTATACTAGTGTATATTTATAAGCCAACGCATCTGCTCAATACACTTGTTCAATGCACCTCTCAGTGCATGCACTGTTCAATGCACCTCTCCGGTGCATCTGTTCAATCTTATAACGGGTTGGGTTTGGATTCGGGTTTCCCATAATGGGCGTACTGATAATTAAATCCAACATCTCCCACTCGCACAAAATGGAAGACCCGATATAAACTAAGAGAATATATAATTTCTTATCTCTGTTAAAATTCATACAAGAAAATAGCCGTGATCGAGCATATTTGAATTTGAGAGCATATGTTGTTATCAGTTTGTTAGGTATGTATAACAACATCTAAGTAGAGTAAATATGCAGTACCCCAGATCATCTAATCATATTTTAAGTATAATATGATCTCTTTTATTTATTGATACATCCATACTTATATATTCACAATCATGTCACATAAACATAATTGGTGCACCGGTGAATATAAATAAATATGATACTATAATGATCTTTTTCTTTTATCTAAAATCTCTTCATTCCAAAACAATTGTTATCCGAGATATGTTTCATTAGACCGCATCAATCATGATCATTGATAACATTCTAAAATAACTAATTGAAATGAAACTTCAAGTATTTAGTAAAAAATCAAAGAGTACTATGAGATTCTTTTTATCTCACGGGTCTCGCACAACAAAGAAGCGAGAGATCATATCTTACATTTACCCTATTGGTCAATTGCACATATGGTATGAAACATATGCTATGGTATTATTCTCCATTTTCTTATGGAGCGTATGTCTAAACTAAAATTTAATACCATACAAGTGATAGTTCAGATATATATAAAATATCTAACTTGAGTCCACAACTCTACTTACTTTTAAATACAATAACAAGACTCCCACTTGGCATAAGACAGTTAAGGTAAATAGTGGGTATTTCACCTTCGGTCATAATTGTAATTCATATGACCTCATCTTGATTCTTTATCAAGGCGATATTATTTTAAGCACTTTGCTCTCACGTTTTGTATCATATTTAGCTTAAAACTAATCTCATTTCTATGTACTACAAAGACATAGAAGCGATTACTGTGTGAGAAGACCAATCAAATTGTCGACATACCTTTTATTTTATATCTCATCTCATGTGTTATGCTAAATATCTTGATATTAAATAATTTATAACAATCATCACATAAATGAATTAAGAAAATAGCATCCATTGCATTTATCCCATAAATATAAATATACATGATATATTATTCAATAAAATATAAAATCATAATCTACGTAACCCTAGAGATTTGACATGACCAACAAACATATCTCTAGGTATTGCCTTTGTAAAAGGATCTGCCACCATTTTGTGTGTAGATATATCGCATGCAAACTTGCTTTTTCGCCACCATGTCTCTAACGAAGTTATACTTAGTATCAATGTGTTTGGTTTTTGAATGATACTTGGGATCTTTTGTATAAGCGATCGTTGCGACTATCACTATGTACTAACATTTGGGTCGTTTCATTCTCACGAAACCCAAGTGATTTAAAAATCTTCTAAAAGCTTGCTTCTTCTTCTTCTTGAAAATGCCACAAATTCGGCTTCCATTGTGGATAAGGATATACAACTACTGTTTCTTACTACTCAAGAGATGACTCCATTATTAAGTAAGAAAACATAACCGAGAGGTAGATTTTCTTTCATCTAAATCTCCTCCCCGATCGACATCTGCATAACCCATGAGTTGTAGATTTTCTCCTTGAAAACATAATGAATAATCTGCGGTACCTTTCGGATACCTAAGTATTCTTTTTCTTGCTTTCAATGGGGATTTGTCTGGATTAGCTTGATATCTACTCACCATTCAACGGCGAATGGCCGATATCCGGTCTAGTACACATCATAGCATACATAAGACTGCCTACAGCACTTGAGTAAGGAATTTTTTTCATTTGTGCTTTTTCATCTGGAGTCTTTGGACACATTCTTAAGCTAAGACCTTCGCCTTTTGCTATAGGAGTATCAATGGATTTAGAGTCTTGCATATGAAACTTTTCAAGTACTTTTCTGATGTAATGCTCTTGTGATAGAGCTAACATCTTCTTGGAACGATCTCTTTCAATCTTCACTCCAAGAATATATGCTGCTTCACCCATATCTTTCATATCAAAATTGGAGGATAACCATTCTTTGATAGTTTTCACATACTCCTTATTGTTACTAGCCAACAGTATGTCATCCACATAAAGTGATAGTATCACAAATTTATTTTTGGATCTCTTAACATACACGCAGTGATCTTCATCAATCATTTTAAAATCGAATGATATGATAGCTTGATGAAATCGAATGTACCATTGTACGGAAGATTGTTTGAGACCATAAATAGATCTCGATAATTTGCACACTTTGTGCTCTTGACCTTCAACAACAAAGCTTGCGAGGTTGTTCCATATATATCTCTTCTTCAGATTGCCATTTAGAAATGCGGTTTTGACATCCATTTGATGCAACTCCAAATCTAAGCCGGCAACAATAGCTAGTATCAATCGTATAGAAGTAAATCTCACAACAGGAGAGAAAGTTTCTTCATAGTCTATCCCTTCTTGTTGTGTATACCCCTTAGCAACAAGGCGTGCCTTATATCTGTCAATTGGAGCGTCGGCTAGACGTTTAATCTTGAGAACCCATTTGTTCCCCGATTGCCTTACGTCATACGGGAGATCAACTAATTCCCAAACATTATTTGATCTCATTGACTCCATTTCTTCTTCCATTGCTTTCATCCATTTCTCTTTAGCGGGACAAGTAAGAGCCTCTCGAATATTTGTTGGCTCTTCTTCATCTTGCATGACAATCATGTAAGATTCATTCTCAATTGGAAAATGACGTTTAGGAACTCTAGCACGGTTGCTCTGCCTAATTTGTGATTGTGCTGAGCTTGGCTCGGCATCATCTGCTAATTTTCTCCCACTTGGATGAGATACTGTTGGAGGTTCAGGAATATGCACTAAACGATTTGCAACAATCAAATCATTTTGTTCATCTACCTCGTATATAAAGAAAAATCTGAACTATCTCACCCTTTTTTGGAAATTCATTTTCTAAGAAAATGACATCTCGTGACTCAAATTCTGTTACACTCCCACTTGATTGTTCGCGATGAACACATAACCTTTGGAATGTTCGGAGTATCGTATAAATATACTCTTTTTACCTCGTGGACCTAATTTACCATCTTTGCGATGAGACATATCATGAACAAAAGCGACACGTCCCAGAGGTCTCGGATTACTAAGATCTGGTTTTCTATTATTCCAAAGTTCGTAAGGAGTAGAAGAAAACGATTTAGAGGTACACGGTTTAGAATATAAACGACGATCAACAATGCATCACCCCAAAAAGTGATTGGCGATTTGCTTGAACCATCATTGACCTAACCATTTCTAAAAGAGTTCGATTTCTCCTTTCGGCTACTCCATTTTGTTGTGGAGTATATGGTATATGGTCAATTGCCTAAGTATTCCTTTTTCTTCGCACATTTGTTTGAATTCATCAGATAAATATTCGCGACCACGATCCGTTCTTAAGGCCTTAACCTTTTTGTCTAATTGATTTTCAACAAAAATAATAAACTTCTTAAAGCATGCAAGAGCTTGATTTATGAGATATCAAATAGACATAAGCAAGTATCGTGTATAATCATCGATGAAGGTGATAAAATATCTACCTCCATGTCGTGCCCTCGCATTCATTGGTCCACAAATGTCGAATGAATTAATTGCAATGGAAATTCAGATCTAGTTCGGTTAGAATGGTTTTCTTGCCATTTTTCCTTTTAAACAATTTTCACATGTTGGTAGACTAACCGTTCAAGATGGCCTAGTAAGCCTTCTTTGGCTAATCTATCCATCCTTTGTTGTCCGATATGACCTAATCTCATATGCCATACATTCACATCGGTATTATCATTAGCATATGTAATTAAAGAAAAATGAGTATTATAAGAAGTCATTATATTAACAACATCTAAAATGATAAAACCATTCGATACATATCCATAACCATAACATACATCATCCGGATACAACTTAATACTAGTCTTGCACATGTTCAAAGTAAATCCAAATCTAAGAAGAACAACAACGAGATACAAGATTTCGTCGAATTTGGTGCAAAGAGAACATCATGTAAGAGAAGGGTTCGACCATCACGCATATCCAACTTGCATGTGCCTATACCCTTGGTAGGTACACGAAATTATTTCTACATAAAGCCATTTTGATCCTTGAGGAATTCGACGAAAATCCACAAACAAGTCACGATCTTTGGCTACATGGTGCATGTTGCCCACGAGTCTACGGTCCACAAAGGATAAGAATCGGCCATAAAAACGAGCGGAAACATATGAAAAATATGAAATATTTTCTATTATCTGTACCTTGCGGGGCTCATTGCATTCACGAGCATAGTGACCTTTCTTGCCACTGATTGAAACATTTGATCTTGGCCTTGTTATGCTTCTTAGAAGCGTTGCGAGAAGCCTTTCCCTGCCATGATTACGCCCCTTATACTTTTTCTCTTGCTTTCCCTTTCCCTTGCCATAATTTGACTTACGTTTCGACCTTGTCCTCCATGAGAACTTGAGCCGGCCAAATGCACGGTAGTTTCGGTTTCGAGGTTTTGATGCCTCGATACGATCTTCCTCGAGTTCTAAATGCTGACGACATCGTTGAGAGTTTTAATACCCTCGTTATGAGTTAAATTCACTTTCATGTGTTCCCGTGTATAAGGAAGTGAACGAATCTTTGCTTGAACTCTTGTTCATCGGTCAAAATATGGCCGGCATCCTTGACTCACTAATCATATTCGACATCTCCACGAGATGTTGACGCATCTTTGTGATTAGGACGCTTCTTGTAAGTGTCAAATTTGATGGTGAGTTGTCTCGGTTTGGTAAGAAGTTCCACCAAACACGCGCAAAGCAAGCCACATCTCTTTGGCAACTTCATGTTGTACGAACTCACGCATCACGTCATTTTCCATCTTGCTCAACAACGTAATGCGAGCGATGGAGTTCTTCTTTTTCCATGATTCAAATGCGTGCCTTTGTCACTAATGTGCTTGGGAGTTGTACCTTTCTCTGGTTCGGTTAGAATATGATCCGGGTAGTAAGAACCTCTTGTTCTTCCGGGACATCTTGAATTTTCATGGCCCAATTTCATAATTTTCGCCATTCGGTTTTTCACCCTTATTAAGTTACGCCCATGATATTTCTAGATGCGGATGCCATTTTGCTAAGAAATTTAAAAAAAAAATTAAACTAAGTCAGGACATCACACAATTCTGATGACTTAATATAAATTATTTAATACTTAGCATAACACATATAGTTTTGTAACAAACTCAAAATAATTTAATAATAATAATATTTATAGATTAAAATCGAAAGATCATCAAATTTCACAATCATCTTTTAATTCTATAAATTTTATTAATATTAATTATTTTAAAGTACAAAACTCCCACAAAAAATTGATAAACAACAAATATATAAATAATAAAAAAATTGAACAATAAAAAAAATTCGAACTTAAAATAATTATTCAGAAAAAAAATTCCGAATTTAACAGATGTATATATATAAATGAATCACTATTCTAACACAAGTTGTAGTATGGTGTAGTGGTAAGACCATTCTTACTTTAGAGGTCATGGGTTCAAGCCCCAGGTGAAAGCAATGTTTCTTTACTTTTTTTGCGCGGTTATTTGGATTTATATAGACTAAGTTCATTTAAAAAATAATTAAATGAATACAACCAAATGGTCCCCTCTTCCTCTCTCTCCAGCGAAAAAATAAGAAAAAGGATTTGGGATTTGGTACAATTCGGAAGTATAGAAAAATATCCTTCCCAATCAAGAACCCCTCAGCCCATAAATAGAAAATTTCGCATAAGTCAAGAAATTTGGAGCAAAAATTTCTTCTTTGTATGGTTTGTGATTTATTTGGATTATAAATTTGTCCAACCCGGTTGTACAAGATCAGAAATAAAAGTGTATGTTGATTTCTTTTCACTATTTTGCTATGGATCTCAAGAAATGCACTTATAAAATCTCCAAAAATAGTGAATTTTATAAATATCTTAAAATAACTAAGATTTTCTTGAAAAATTTTCAGATTTATAAAAAATTTGCGATTCAAATCTGAAATTTATATTTATTTAATTACGGAATTAAAAAAATAAAATAATTATTTTTTATCAAAAATTATCTTATGTAAAACTAATTTTACATATACATAAAATTCACTAAAAATAGTGATTTAATAAACCAGAATATATGCTATAAAAGCTCTGATACCAATGTAATATTTAACGGATAAAACTTACAAGTTGCTCGTTAATCTTCGTGCGGAAGCGGTTCGACAATACTGCACTATCACGCGGTTCTACAAGAAATCACGAGCCGAAGCGGAAGCCTTGCGTTTTCCACAACCTAAATTCTTGAGTCTTAACGAGTATCTTTTCTCTTTTCTCTCTCTTTGATAATAGTGTGATTCGTTTTCGATCATACGTGAGAGAGAGTATACTAGTGTATATTTATAAGCCAACGCATCTGCTCGATACACTTGATGCACCTCTCAGTGCACTGTTCAATGCACCTCTCGGTGCATCTGTTCAATCTTATAACGGGTTGGGTTTGGATTCGGGTTTCCCATAATGGGCGTACCGATAATTAAATCCAACAGCCCTCTCTAACCCGCCCCGTATTGTACCCAAGACCCGTTGAAACCCGCCCCTACCCGCTCATATCTGTTCAATTTTTTAACAATTAAATATAAAAAATGAATTAGTTCAAATTTATTATTTTAAAAATTATGATATATTTCTTTTTGGGCTTTGATTATTTTTTTATATATTTTTAAAATTATTTGGAATTTTTTAAATTTTCTTTCATTTTTAAACAATTAGAATTAATAAAACTAAATTAGTTAAAAAAATTATATAAAATATTATGATTAATTTTTTTTTATTTCTATTATTTTTTGGAAGTTTTCAGATTTTTTTGGAAATTTTTAGAATTTTTGGAGTTTTTGAAGGTTTATTTTTTTTTTGTGAAATTAGAAAAAAAAACCGAGCTGTCCTCACCCCTTGGCCCATCTGAATCAGTTCTTGGCCCACCTGTTCTAACCCATGAGGGTCCTATTTGCGGGAGTCTAATATTGATCGGAACATAATTTTCTAATTTTAAACCGCTCAAACATCTGTCATTCGTGGCCCGAGATTTACCTGGACCGAACTATTCCGTACGATCTTCAAACCTCTAGGTGAATCCGTACGATGAATGCGACAATAGCCAACGAGTCATTAATTTCTGCACAATGACAAATATACTTTAAAATGTGTAAAACAAGGTTTGTACGATCCTGAAATTGGATTGGAGTAATCAACATCGCTACCACTGGCTTTCTATAGCTAAAGTAATAACTAGGCAAGTAGATAGAGGAGTACGGAGTACCACTGGGAGCGAGATGCACGCCAGGTCTGTACTCTGTAGGACCCGATTCAAATCAATTCAAAAATAATTTACTATCATAGTATTTCCGATAAAAATTTCTATTGAGTTTTTCTTTTTATGTTTACTGTCAATTTTTTATTTTAGTATTGGAAAAATAATTTCTAATTTATAAATTTTATTCATAATTTCTAATTTAGCAACTCAATTTTAGAAATTGGAGAGTTTTAATTATAATTAGTAACTTCT
Source organism: Schoenoplectus tabernaemontani (assembly GCA_037127355.1). Lineage (NCBI taxonomy): Eukaryota > Viridiplantae > Streptophyta > Magnoliopsida > Poales > Cyperaceae > Schoenoplectus > Schoenoplectus tabernaemontani. The sequence goes on from CM073753.1 coordinate 8,082,236, forward strand.
CTAATTAAATCTGATGTGACAATAATAAAAGATTTCGAACCTGTTGTTACATTAGATATGCTCTTAAATGCTGTGTATCTAATAACATCACATGCAATCGTGCTATCTATTTTTTTTAAAATTAAAATAAAATTAAAACACAAGTCAAAACAGAAATACTTATATGCTACCGCTTTCTTTGGTAAAAAGAATACCTGAACCAATTTTAGCATATTATTCATTTACACCACTTATCTATATTATTATATAAAGCATCTAAGAATTAGAGGGTCCATTTTTTGTCATGAAATTTTTTTGTTATACTAATTTTATCTCTCAATTAGATGGATAATATTTATTTTTGGTTGATCAAACGTATGTAATCGCGTCCATTGATCCATTTATTCTCTCCATTTATTTCTCATCTATACTGTTATTTCCATAATATAGTTATTTTTTTTATTTAGCAACCTTATGCATGTTTGGTAAGAAATTAATGATGATAATATATATTGGAATAATTTATTTTTCTTACCATAAACTTATGAATCATTAACTAATACGGTGTAGAAAATCTCATCAATATAATTTTTTTATCTTATAATATTTTAATATTTAAATAAAAGAGTCTGCTGCAACGCGCAGATATATAACTAGTATATATAAAGGAAGTAAAAGCCCAACAACAAAAAGACCTCAGTAAGGCGCGAAGTGAAAGCTCGGCTTCAGTGCGTCCTTCTTGTGTCGTGTTTTAAGCCTGCTATCTCTTTTAGATATCCCAGATACTATATATAAGCTTTTTTAGTTTTTTTTTCTTTACTAAGAAGCTTCAAAAAAGAAAAAAAAAAGATGATTCTCGCTTCCGCCAACCAAAGGACGATCCTAACCAATGGGTGGCCGGAGGTAGGTTTTTAAATCAGTAAGGGTTCGTTTGGCAAATAAGGAATAATTTTGGAAGAGTGGTAATTTTGGAAGAGTGATAGAATAGTGTATTTTTAGAAGAGTGATAGAAGAGTGGTATTCTTCACTATTCGGAAGAGCGAAAATATCGTTTGACAGTTGTTAATCAGAATAGTTAAAATATGAATTGATTATAATTTATAATAATTATGATTTTAGTATTGTATTATTATATTCTTAAGATAAATATGATTATATTATTATTATATTATTATGATTATGATTATTTATTATATTATTATTATTATTATTATTATAAATATTTATTATTATATTATTGAAATTATGATGATTTATTATTATTTTAGTATGATTTTGATTATATTATTATATTATGATTAATATTATTATATTATGATTATGATCATTATTTTATTATTACTATATTATTATTAATATTATTTTACTATTATTATCATCATCATCATTGTTAGTATCATAATTATAATCATAATATAATAATAATAAATAATTATAATCATAATAATATAATTATAATCTAATATAATATAATAATAATAATAATAAGTAATAATGATCATAATCATAATCATAACAATATAATAATAATAGAACCATAACCATAATATAATAATATAATAATAATAAAATTATAATCATAATCAAAATAATATAATATAATATAATAAATAATCATTATTATAATATAATAATAATAATGATTAGAATAATAAATAATCATAATCATAATAATATAATAATAATATAATCATATTTATAATCATAATATAATAATATAATACTAAAATCATAATTATTATAATATAATTTTAATAAATAATAATAAAATTTATCATATAATAATAATACTAACAAATGATGTTAATATAACATTAATAATAATAATTATAATAATATAATATATAATAATATTATTATTAATAAATAAATAAATAATCATAATATTAATATAATAATAAATTATAATCATAATAATAATATAATAATAAGCATAATCATAATTATAATCATAATATATAATATAATAATATAATATAACATAATCAAACAATAATCACTATTCCGACGAGAGCTAATCCGGTATACCACCTATAACTTGGTATATTGGATTAGCACTCTTCCGCACTCTTCAACTTAGTGTAAAATTTATTTGGTAAGTTAATTCGTCGGAATAACTATTCTATTCCAACTTTTTGCTATTCCACCGTGTGCCAAATGTACCCTTAGATTAGATCAAGAATTACCACGAGTTGTCACTGCTCTACTCAGCACCTGTTTATTAGTTACCTGATGATGAAAAAATGAACCAAAAAAGATAAAAAAAATGCCCTTTATGTAGAACCAAATTAGTCCATTAAGAAGAAAGGAGAATAAGGTCTGGATCCGGAACTTAGTGGAGAAAGGGAGATGTTGCAGCTCTATTTTTTTTTTTAAAACCACTATATCTACTAAGTATTTAAGATATTTTTTAATAATTGTACTATGATTTAGCCCCTCTAGAATGTGGAGAATGATGATAAATATTGATCATAAGTCAATTGTGAATCAGTGAATTGCTAAAGTTGCTTTCAAATCAGCAAACTAATTGAGATTACTAAAAGAGCACAAGGTGCTCAAGCTAAAGAAGACATTATGTGAGCTGAAACATGCCCTGAGAGCATAGAACATGAGAATAGATTATTACTTCAAAGAGAGTGATTTCACACGATGTCCTTTCGAGCATTTCATTTATGTGTAGACAAAGAAGGATGAACTCTTAATTGTCGCATTATATGTGGACGACCTGATCTTTATGAAAAATAGCTTAGGGCTCATTGATGAGTTCAAAAAGGTGATGAGAGGCACAACCTTCACATGATTGTTGAAAAAGTAACCTATCGTCATATTATCGACATGTTAAGCTAAGTATATAGCAGCATCACTCGGTGTAAGTCATGCTATTTGCCAAGGAGATTACTGCAAGATGTGAACCTCTCACAACTCGAGACAACCAAAATTCGAGTTGACAATAAATCAACCGTTGAATTAGCCAATAACTCAGTGCATCACAAGATGATCTAATACATATATGTAAAGTTCTATTCAATTCGAAAACATATCAAGAATGAGGAAGTTCGATTGGTCCATGTGAAAGACAATGACTAAGTCGCAGACATTCTCACTAAGGCACTACCGAAGTCTTTGTTTGAGAACAACAAGTAGATGATTGGGATGTTGGACTTAAGATAGGATATTGAAAGTTATAACCACAAAGTCCTGAACCTATAGTGTTTGGTCCCGAATCTGAGCTCCAGAAGTCCTGAGAACTAGAACCTAAAAAAACAACATGAAGAACCCGAGCTCGAGAATGAAGCTTGAGATAACTAGCTTGAGATGAACATTCAAGACAAGATTTGACTGACAACCGTCTATGTCAGAGATAGCTCATGGAAGAATATTTTGTGTCAGACGACGACATCAATTACCTATATATTTAAGATTAGAATATAGATATAGATTTGTACAGGTAATGATAACACCAACACCTTTAAATATAAGTGGTGCTTATGAATTTACAAGAAAGAGAAAATATTTGTAACTTTCAGTTCAAATCAATAAAAAATATCTTTTTAGAGAATATCTTCCTTCTTCTAGATCTAGTAGATCACATTTAATTTTTTAATTAAATTTATGCTAATTGTCCTAGAGAGTCAGAGTACACCATTGTGAAGGTCTTTGAGATAGTACTTTGAGATCATAGACTCAAGATACATTACAGTGAACATCTGTGATCAAGTTTTAGGATAATATTTCGAGTTCATAGAGTTCGAGATATATTTTCGACATAATCCACTTCGAAATAAAGTTTAAAATAATAAAATTAATTAATAAGATAATATTATTTGCGGCTCAATTATTTTGTAATTGATAGTTGTAAAAAATTTTGAAACCTTGATGGCGATGGTCCATTGCTCTATCCTCTCCTCATCTCTGCCTCTCTCAGTCAAGTTATAGGAACTTTGATGATTAATTTAATTAAAGAAATGGTTCAAGTCATGAATGCTTTACTCCATAATCATATATAAAATATCTGATGATATGTTATATTACAGAAATTGGAAATTTAATTGGACTTTGGTGTGTAAATTTCCATTAAACATTTTTGTTCCTCCAATTCATCAGATTATATCCCTTGCAATCTTTTTCTTAGGTCATGGGATCCTTTGTTCTGGGCACGATATAGAAGAGAGGAAATATCGTGATGTCTATATGTTGTTGTATAATTGTATTGCCACTAGCTGAAACAGATGTTTTTGCGTTGACAACATCGTGACTTCCGAAAGAGAGCAAAAAGAAGGTGAATAATGGAGAGAATGAAAATATAAAAGGGAAAATACAAAAGGGAGGATAGGTTATTTTAATAATTTTAATAATAAACTCTTAATAGATATTTAAAAAATTCAAACTAAAAAAATTATCAATTGCCTGGATGGCTCGGTAGAACCCAACTCCATCACAGTTCTCCTCCAAAATTAGGAATTTCCTTAGTTCCTAGCTCAGCTTATCCAAGAGTTCTTCAAATTCGTAGCTCATCTCCTCCCACCAGCACCTCGTCTGCTCATCCAAACACTGAGATAAGACTGATGATTTGGTGTTCTCGGAAGTGAAAGAACTGGGCTGAGGTACTGATTTGTCTCTTTTAGGTTTAATTTGTTTTTATCTAAGAAATGTGACAGATTATATTGTCAAACATTGTCAGCCAAGACTTCCTTACATGTTCAAATTGTTGAATTACAGTAGTGTTTTATTTAATTTTTTTATATACAAACTGGTGTTGCTTCTAGTACAATACATGCTGAGGGTGTATGGGAAACAGAAGTGCCACAATACTAGTTAATTGGTCTTTTTTTCCTTTTTCGGGATATTTATTTCAACTTGCTTCTTATTTTGTGAAACTTTCATTAATTCAACAACTGTAATGATAATATATCTTCAGGGCGACGATTGGTGGGGAAGAAGAAATGGGAATGAATATATAGTGTCCTTTTGAGAAAAATAAAATAAGATTTAGTTGTTGTGAAATGTAACAGAGGGTTCTTTAGGAATAAATTGCCTGGAGAAAACTTGAAACTATGGAACTGATTGAACTATATTCCAATTTCAATCTCTATGACAGATTAAAGTCTCAAATTATGAGAAAAAGCAATCACTGACTTGGTAATTCTAGAGCGGTGTCAAACAAACTAAAACTCATTACCAGAATGAAGCAGACTGATCAGAGTATCATTGCCAGGTTATTTTGGGTCTACGTTTAAGATGCATAAGATAGTGTGATTCATTAGAGGTAGGATGTCTATCCAAAGAGAATCTCAGAAGTTAGGATTAATACTCTTTTAATTATCATATCTTGATACAGATACTAATTATGCATGGAGAGAAATCATTCAAGTCTCAGATTCAGTTCATAGCACAAAAAAATCATAGCATAGAGGTACTTGCCCCTTCTATTAATTGTGATTTGATTTTCAGTTATTAAGTTTAACGATAGTTATACAACACTTGATTTTGAATATATGATATTGTTAAAATTGTTTATTGGAAATAAATATTATTATTTTTAATGATTTTTATCATCGACAACATCCATGCACGGGATATATTATTTAAATTTGTATATTTATTGATTTAAAATGCCTATTAATTTTAGAAATGTGTTGTGTTGTAATAATTAATTTTAGGCTTGATTATTTGCTAATTAACTAATTATAGGCGTGAGTTTAGTCAATGATTATTTGCTTTTAAAATTTTATAGGGACGGATTATTGATTTTATATTGGTTCGAGTACGGACAGTTTGATCGCTGTAATAAAATTCCATTAAGGGCAATATAACCGTCCTTACATCATTTCATCAGGTCGAAGTTGGTGTCTCTATTTAGCAAACATAGAGATGATTTATGTGTCTCATTAGAATTAGTTATAGACGGTTGAACCGTAGATAAAAAAATTCATATGGACGGGCTCATCGTCTCTAGAGGTATATAGATATGGATGGTCAATGTATCTCTAGATATTTTATAAAGTCGACTAAATCGTCTCAACAAGAATCTACATAAGGATAAAAATCTTGAGATGGTTATTCTACCGTCTCAATAATTTTTTGAAACGATAATTCTTACAACGCCTCTGAAATAGATATGTAACCGTCTATACAGACGAATTTAACCATCCATACATGCTCAAATTGTAGTCTCTACAAACATAAATTGTAGTAGTGACCATTTCCTATTTTCTTGTATCTACATAGTGTCCACTTATTCCTGTTCCTCTATATGTGGCCAAGAAAAATGAAATAATTATTGAGTTCGATTACATAGAGTTGCATTTTATGCTGTACTCGATTGATGCGTTGCAGTCACTTGTTATTTGGAGAAATAATGTGATTTCTACTCTAATTTTGTATTGTTTCGTTAAGATAATAAGACTTCGTAAATAATTTGGTTTTCAATTTGATTGATTGATGCAAGTGATTCGTGTGCGTGTGCGCCTTTTACTCAATCCTCCATTTTTATCTAAAATTGATAATGCAACTACCAACTAAACGATCCTTCTTGCTTGAATAAATATGTTAATGAATATAGATAGACACATTCTTATAGACGTTTCACGGAATCCTAATTATAACATAGGAGGCTGAGACACGGATTCCAGTTATGAAAGCATTGAAATTGGTAAATTAAAGATGGGGAGGTAATATACTTAATTAAGGGTAGACAAACCCAAACTCTACAAATAAGATGAGAAAAGAAATTAAATTAATGATGAAAAAACCCTACAAATAAATTAATGATGAAAAAACCCAAACTCTACAAATAAGATGAAAAAACCCACCATGCGAAGTAATTAAATTAATGATGGCCGATGCAGGGGGAGCAAAAAAGGTGGCGCGGGCCTATACGAAGGTAAGCAATGTGAGAAGAAATACTGATGGCTGAGAAGAAACTTCAATAGTCCGTGGGAGAATAGGCCGCAGGTAGGCGGTGTTACATAAGACGTAGTAGCGGAGCTTCAACGAAATATAAGAGGGGGCCGAAAAAAATTTAATGTAAGTTTGTATCAGCTTATTAAATTTGATCTGGTTATTCAATTTGATCATTCAACGAAATATTAAATTTGATGCTCTCAGTTATTCAATTTGATCATTCCATTTTTTGATTGAGAAGAGAAGAACGTCGATAATACTCAGGTGTAATAGAATGAAAAAAATGAAATAAATAGAGGGGGCCATTTCATCGCTCAAATAGAAAATAGCTTACAAATCTAAATGACTCGTCAAATTTTTCTGGATTTGAGGGGGGGTCATGGCCCAAGTTGGCCCCAAGAAGCTCCGCCACTGATAAGACGGGATCAGAATCTGCTGCCATAGTTGCTATGACAGGGTTATGTCATGAGACAAAGAAAATAGCTCGATTTAAGTTTAACGGTCTAGATTTAGATGATATGGAGTGGGATTTTGTTTTTTATTTTTTAGGCCCCACCTGCCATAGACCCAATAGCAGGGCCCTGCCTAGGGGTGTCAATGTGTACAATATGGGTTGGATGAAGATATTTTCATTATCATACCCATTTTAAATTACTCTTACTCATACCTTACCCTTACCTATTAAAATTAAACTTACCTATACCCTATCCTTACCCTTTAACAAAATTTTAATGGTGCTAACGAATAATGCTAATATATTACTTAGTTTATTATCATTTATAAAAAAAATATATTAACTTGTTTCGTTCATACAAATATATCTCTATTTTACTAGTATGAAATAAAAATATAACTATGTAATCAATTCTAACTTGAGTCATTTCAAAATAATTAAAAAAAAACATCTCTTGTCAAAAATTTTAAGTAGAAAATAAAATATATTAAAAATAAAAATAACATCTTGTCTAAAATAAAATCAAATATTGTTTCATTCAATCATTTTAAGAAGTAATTTACTAAATATTATTCAAACATTATAATTTATAAGATGGTTAAACTTGAAAAAGATAATAATTATAATTCATAATAATTAACTTATAAAAATCAGGATAACTAACATATAGATTTTTTATTTTGATAAATAAAATAAAAAAATAGGGAATTGATAAGAATACCCCAAAGTTGTGCGTTAATGGCCTGGACAGAGTTATGACATAATTTCTTGTAGCATACTAATTATTGATGTCATTTGCATTAAATTTAAAAGTCCCAATCAATATGATTGCATGAAACTAATCCTATGATTTAAACATAAATAAAAAATAAAATTCCAAATGATGTTGTTATAAAATATATAATTAATTAGAAAGTGTATTGGTAGCCAAAAGATATTGATAACTTGAAAGATTTTTATGAAAATCTTGATTCGAATTTAAAATTATGTCTTACAGTCTAATAGTAATTCAACTTAATTCACAAAATGAAGAGTAACTTAAATATATCAAATAAAAAATTTTGAATATAAAAAATTTCGCAAAGAGATTAATGAATTTGATAGAGAGTAAAAATAATTAAAAAGATTAAAATAATTTTGAAAAAAAATATAAATAAAAGATAAATAAATTATAATATTTTATCTTATTAATGTAGAGCTTACTAAAATAATAACTTAATAATCAACGTACAAATAGTAACTCAACAATCAATATATAATTTTAATATTGCACCAATAAATATATATATATATATGTAATATTAAAACTTTAATAAAAAAATCATCTTCAAATTTGGGGTGTCAACCCCCACTAGGCATCATCTTCAAAGGTCGAATCAGACTTCTCGAGGGTTGGGCCTAACATACCTACGAGAGAGTCGGGTAAGAGTTGATTTTGATAAGAGCTTTTATAGGGCCAGGTTCAAAGGGTTAGATTTTTAAAGGGATAAGCTCAACCCTTGAGAAGCCCATCCCATACCAATCCCTCCGGGCTCTAAGGGCCGGGTAAGGACGAGGATAAGGGCCGAACAAGGGTTGACGAGGGCATAATATATATATATATATATATATATATATATATATATATATATATATATATACTAATTAAGTATTTTTTAATTTATATATGTGTAAAAATATTAAATTATAATTTTCTATTTGGACAGTTTATTTTGATTTTTTATTTTTTTTATTTTTAAGTGCAATTAAAATATTAAAAGGAGTGCTTGAGAAGGGCCGGATAAAGATAAAAAATGTCAGATTTGATAAATGCCGGGTCAAAAGGACTTATTTTTTAAATATTGAGTCCGACTCTTGAGAAGCTCGTCCCTTACTATTAGAAATGGTCGGATCAAATTTATGAGGGTTGGATAAGGACTGATTTCTTTGAAGGATCGACCAGGCCAAGTTCAAAGATCAAGTCTTTATGGTTAGCCCATAACCCCTTCCAATGGTAGGAACTCAAGCCTAACCCCACCCACAACCCCATTCAAATATTCTATTATTCTTGCAAATAATAGGAACTTACTTTTAAATCAAAAAAAATATTTATAAAATCTTAAAAATAATTTTTTTTTATAGATATGTTCTTTTACTTATAGATTGATAGTTTATAAAAATTCATGTAATTTTATTAACGTTTGGTAGTTCATCGAAGATTACCAAATTTAACCGTTTTTCACTAATATTTGCAACGATTCCAAATTAATTTAAATCTTAATAAAATTACATAAAAATTGATAGACTATTAATTTATAATAAAATAATATATCTTTAAATTTATTATATAAAAATAATAGCATATTTGAATTCTCCCCACCCCCACCCACCCCAAAATCCCAATCCCCTTTCCATCTTCGACCCTGATGGGATGGGCGGAAAATGTGGTCGTCCGTGGAAGGATAGAGTGTGGAATTTAGAAATGTATATCTCATGGAAAAAGAGGAAAAAGAGGAAACGGCGGACAAGCACCAGAAACGTGAACTCAAACTCAATTGTGCAATTTAGAAACGTATATATCATGGAAAGTGACTTGATTCTTTTTTTTTTGATGATTAAAGTGACCTGATAACTCCGCCTGTGTGGACTAGTTTCTGCATAGTCTGTCTCAAATTAGAATAAAGGAGGAGGGTTGCGGTTAGTGTGGCGAGCCCTGCACTAAAACAGTCGATCTTTATGGAAATGAAACTCAATCAATTTTCGTTGAGGCGTCACCTTCTTAGCGCGCACCATATTAGAACCCGAATATAGTGATAAGAGAATAAGGGTCGGATCATCACCGCCTTAGTGACGCATCATATCGGATCATCACCGCATTTATGTGCAACCAATTGGGTGCTATGTTGTACTTTTTCCGTGGAGCTTTTTAGTGATGTCAATTTGATAGCTAAATGCGAATTAAGAGTAATGAGGTTAGTCTGATATAACATAATTAGTTAAGTATCTGCGGTGCTCACATTTTTATCTTATTGCAACTTTATATTGATCGATGTACTTTTTAAATTTAAGTGCCAGTATAAATAATCTATACTATTATATAAAATATCTAAGAATTGGAGGGTCCATTTTTATCATGGTAATTTTTTGTTATACCAATTTTATCCCTCAATTAGACGGATAATATTTATTTTTGGTTGATCGAACGTATGTAATCGCGTCTATTGATCTCTTTTTTCTCTCCATTTCTTTCTCATTTATATTGTTATTTCCATAATATAGTTTTTTTTTATTTAGCAACTTTTTGCATGTTTGATAAAAAAATAATGGTGATAATATATATTGAAATAATTCAATTTTGTTACTATAAATCCATGAATTATTAATTTATACTGTGTAGAAAATCTCATCAATGTGAATTTTTTATTTTATAATGTTTTAATATTTAAATAAAATAGTTGCAATACACGCATATATAGCTAGTCTGATTAATACAAATAGAAAACGGCGCACAAAGATTACAGGCTAGCCGTGAAGCGCGGGGATCCACATTAGTACATTTAGAAGTATATATTACCTGATGTGGGTAAAGAAAGAAAAACAAAAAGAAGCATCCTTCTATTTAGCCGGAGTAAACAATAATGAGGTAATTATATCCTTGGTATCATGATCGGGTTTCGCATATCCATCAGCATGCTGATAAATACATTGTGCCATGCGGGCGATATTGAAAGCAACAATTCTCAAGTACTTTTCCAAAGCAGAATTGCCAGTAATTTCACCATTGAGCAAACTCCAGAATTTTCGAATTAGTTCCTTTATTTCATGGCGAGTCACAGACTCTGTGGCATTTTTCTCACGCATATAACACTGAATGGATTTGTCGATATCCCCCCGTTGTACCTCATCCTAAAATTAGAAATGCAATGTATACAATTTAATTAGAAAACAAAAATTCTTCAATTTAAGATGGTTGAGATTTGTATATTGGTGCCAACCTCGTTAATTTCCAGAAATAAATATCTTCTCAGATTGTTGATTGGTTCAATTTTTTAATTAATGATGGAAATTAATCTGTTTGAGTGTATATCTAAAATCTATATGGGCAATAGCATAAAATTCACAATTATCACCATGTTTTATCCATATTTTCTTAGTGCACTTACGCTAGAAGTTGCTAAATCGTTGTAAAGCCGAAAAATCGTGGATGAATATCGAACAATGTCAGGATAATTAGAAGAGAACTGCTCCAGATCTTCAGCATTAACGTAGTCATTTATACAGTAAGCATAGGAAAGAAGTAGGCTGCCTGAAATGGTGACCCATGCATTATTGAGGTATTCCTCCAATGTCGGCGGATAACCATTGTGGTACCACCTTGCTTCCACTAGGTATGCTTTGCATAGTTCTTTCCACTGCCAAATTATTTTTATCAATGAATATACAATCAACTCAATCGAGACATTAATTTTCCATTATTTTGCAGGTATCTCGTGTCAATCAGCCTTCTTTTTCATGCATTTTTATTTTTATTTTTGCTGATCAAATGAAACTTATAAGAAAAATGTTGTGTCATAATTAACAAAATTATGCATAAGACAAAATGCAGGAAGGATTAACAAATTACCGCTCTCGTGAGATACGGAGTGATATCACACCCCTTCTCTTTGAAGACTCCATAACCTTGATCTTTGACAGTATTAAAGAGAGCTAAAATGCACATCTGCATATTCTCAGGAAGCCCTTCAGCAGCAGTGACATCCCATCTTCAATAGAAAATGACAAATGAGCAAACAGGCGATATATTATTCATATAATGCATCAAATATAATTAATTACACCACGAGATACTTACTTCTCAATGGCATCAGTAAAGACCTCAAGTTCATCCAATGACCCATAAACATCATAGATATCATCAATTGTTGTAACCAGACAGTTGGCCTGTGTGGATGCTATCCTCCAACGTGAATGTTGTGGCTCAAAAGAGATGCCTATAGTAAGTAGGTGGTTCTCTACAAGCCTGTCTCGGATAAATGGAACTTTTTCGTAAAGCCTCAAATCGTTCCACCATCTGGAGAATAGAAGAATGGAAATGTCAAAAAGAAACTTAATTAAATTAAAGAGCTTTTTTCATAGTAAAAGATGGTAATTGTAGAGCTGTAAAATAAAAGAGTTATTAATTTGAATTATAGGTATTGTTTTTCATTTTGTTTTATAACTGATGTAGGTATAATTAATTATATTCTCACTTTGAAACATGCTTTAGTTCTTTCTGGTACAAGTTTTGCACTAAATTGAAATCTAAAACAGCCAGTTCCCACAGTGCAGGTCTAAAGTGGTCGTCTGTCTTGTATTGATCTATAAACCAGCGAGTATGCAGTCTTTCCATCCTCCAATTGAGAGGGAGATCCAGTGCATGGGCAACATGTTCTTTTAGCATTGAATTGTTATAATTCACATTTGAGCTCTCCAAATATTTTGTAAGGTGTTTGGTTGTCAACTGCCTTGCTGCCTCCAGCATCTGCTCTCCTTGTTTTGCAAGAAAAGAAGCCTCGTACAAATTTAGCATTCCTTTAATGTCTGAACATAGTTCTTCTTTGCAGTGTCCCTCCTCATCGAAGTAGCTTTTCAATATATCTGCTCAAATTTAAGTACCAGACATTAGTCTCTGTTTCTAATATAAATCTATCAAAAAAAATGAAAACTGATGAACTTTCATCATGTACTAATTTCCATTTCCGAGTTAACTTAATAGAAAAATATTATGGGAAAAATGAAAATAGATGATATATTCTGAAAGGCACACAAACAGATATTAAGTACCTTCATGTACACAGAATCCATGCATCCTTAGCAGTCTGAATAGCAGTGATACTTCATATAGGTCCCCACGCATGGTGGATGAAGAAATTTGATCCATAGATTGGTTGAGAACAGAGTCTATCTCGCCTTTGAAGTGATATGCCACTCCAAGCTGTTGGACGGCATCAACGAGCTCTAATTTATCTCTGAGCAACTCTTCCTTGTCTATCATTTGACTGACCTCTTTCTTGAGCTTGTACATCCTTTCCATGTTTTTACCCTCCATGTATTCAAAAAGAGAAAAATGAAAATGGGCATAACAAGTAGGGCCAAAAGAGTTTTTCTGACAACAATGGTGAAAAAGAAAACGTAAAAAAATGATCTAGGGGTTGTCAAGCCTGCCGGAGATTCTAAAAGGGAGGCTACAATAGACAGGGGCCCTGAATCCTGAGCCCTGTCTCACGTGTTCACCAGGCTGGCAGACAATCCGTTGTCTGCACAGAACTCACGGAAATATATATTATTTGTTTCAAATGTATTATCATGGTTGATTTTCCATTAGTAAGTCCACCGAAATAACTGCTATTTACGAATTGTTGGTTACTTGATTGCTTACATTGTCACCATCACTTCTTAATGACTGTATGAAGTTGTCATGCCAGATTGTTGGTTTGTAGTCGGCCGATCGTCGCTGATCATGCCGTGGTGGCTCTAAACATGCGCGAATAGATAACCCACGTGAAGGAATTTTCATTTGTGGTTGGCCAAGCTGGATCAAAGATGGAAGTGCAAGGTTAAGAGACATGTTAGGGAAAGAGCTAAATAGAATATTACTGAATAATGAATGTTTTTTGTGTGGTTATATTTTAATTTATGACAGTAAACTTACTGCTTTTATAGGTAGGAAAGACTTGGGGTCTAGTGACTACTGGTCCTTGAGGTGGACGATTTCTTTAATTATCAAAATTAGTAAGTTAAACACATGCCACAATTAATATATCACCTTCGGAGAACTAGTTAGGTACATATATTAATTAATCCATGAGGGAAAATTAGAGGTGGCAGAACCCGATCCGACCCGAAAAATCCGTCCGATCCGTCCGGATCTGAACCCGATCTGATCTGATTTTTTAAGAAAGTCAAACTGACCCGATCCGATCCGAACCCGACCCGACTCGACCCGACCCGAGATCAAATGGTCTTCAATCCAATCGAAATCTATCAACGATCTGAAAAAATACAACATATAAATTGATCCGACCCGACCCGACTCGATTTCTTTTAGAAGGTCAAACTGACCCGACCCGACTCGATTTCTTTTAGAAGGTCAAACTGACCCGACCCGCTCGACCCGAACCCGAACCCGAACCCGAACCCGACACGACCCGCCCGATTACCACCTCTAGGGAAAATACAATGCAGCGTTTAAAATTAATGCGGTCTTGTGGATTGTAAATTATTTAATAGTTGCCGGTGTTATTTTAAACTTTATTCCCAAGTAGATTATATCCAAGACTCGAATTCTATAAACTCGAAATATTATTTTGAAGTTTGGTCACAAGTGTTCATTATAAGTAGTTTGAATATGTGATCTCGAAGATTATCTCGAGCATACTACAACAAAATTGACTTATTGGGACGACTAATTTGAGACGGACAATACCATCTAAACAAACGTCAATAGAGATGAATTTTTTTTTCGAAAGTTCCAATCAATAAGCATTAAATCGACAACAAAAACACTGGTATTTTTCTATTGTACAATATAGTTGTAAGCAAGTAGAAATTGATATTTTTATCTAATATATATATTATAAAAAGAATATGTACCCTACATTCGTTACATTTAATAGTTTGTTAATGGCATTAGCATTATAATCTAGTTTTGATTCGTGAATTATAAACAAATGACAAGAATTCAGTGCCAAATGAAGGAAGAACACATTCAAATTTCAAACAAAAATGTATTCATCGTGAAAATTTTCAGAATAATGACAATAACTTTTCCAATTTTATTGTACAAATTAGCCTCGCAAAAAAAAGATCGGAGGGTGAGAATAATATCTTTCTTCCCAAATCTTCCATTTGTTTTGATCCCCTTCCATCTGAGGAGAATTTGAAACTTGAAATATTTTGGTTGTCAAAATAAGGCGGCGCCAATTTTTGTCGATATTTACCTTATTATTTATTAAATGAAATAACACTCAGAATACAAGAAGAATTGATAAAACACACACGTCAGCTCAACAATCGCAGATTTTGTTATATATAATAATTATAAAAAGCATATTATTAATAATAAAAGTGATAAGAGTAAAATTTTAAATCTATGAATGACAGCTCGGCACTGCTAGTGGCTAGTGGCTAGTGTCAATGGCGTTTTTACTGAAACACGCCATTGTCAGTGACGTTTTTGTGTAAATGCGCCACTGGTAGTGACACGTTTGCCTAAAAACGGATTTTTTATCACTATAAATACACGCGCAAGTATCTATTTGCGCGTTTGTCTTGCAACCGCGCCACTGACAGTGACGCGTTTCAGTAAAGACGCACTGATAGTGGCGTGTTTCAGTAAAGACGCCGCTGGCAGTGGTGTGTTTGCTCCGCGCCACTGACAGTGGCGCGGATCCATTCGTAGATTTAAAATTTTGCTTTTATCATTCGCATTATTAATAATATGATTTTTATAATTATATATTTAAAAAAAATGGGCAACAAATGCGTTGAAAAGGTTCAATACAAGAGGAAAGGACCAATCACAAAATAAAACTAAAGTATTCCATAGTCCAATGATCCAGACGTCCTTACATTATATGTATAAGATTTACTTCATGATATTATTTAGATATTTTTCAATTTTTAAGAATACAATACTCGTTAAATCTTATTGCATGTGAAAGGCACTATAAGCCCTTACAAAATTTCACAATATATTGAAATACAAGTAAACTAAAATTTCATATATGAATCTATCTATTTGCATCACTAAATTTTCATGCGAAAATTTAAAAAAATTATGCCAAACTTTATGTAATATTTTTTATACACAAAAATTCCAATTGCTTTAATCTTCAACTAAAGGGGCAATTTGAGTTAACAACATATAGAAAGGAACAATATATATTTATGAAAATTGATAATTAGAAAAGTAAATTTTATAAATATAAGAAAAAAATGGTCTTAAACTTCATGTAATATTAATTAGAGGGAAAATATATATTTAGTAGGAAAAAAGAACGGCTAGATTGTGATATAAATAGCAATAAAGCTAGATTGAAAATAATAAATGCACGATCAATTACTGATGCAGATGGAATTGTATCATATGTAATATCTCCTGATTTCTCTCGACCTTTCCCTCCCCCAAGCTAGCTGCTTTTTACCCGATTCCAACTTAAATCAAATGACGAACTTACAAATCCTCATTTTCACAGAATATACATCACGGTGAAAGATAGTAACAATTCCAAAAAAAATCATAGAATGTTTGAATCTCGTAAATTTTACAATGACAGGAACAAAACCATATTGGCAAATATCATGCTCTCTGATTTATTCTCATGCTTTTCTCTGACATTGGGATGATGACATACATCAACAAGAATACCCTTTTCATTTCCCTTATTGTTTCTAATTCAATTTATAGATAATTATCTCTATTCTTGTTTCAAAAAAAAAAAACTTTGAGGTGAACAGCTGAAGGTCTACAGGCATAAAGTTGAACTACAGGTACATGAAAATTTATTTTCTAAACTAAAATTTCAAACAAATTTTGCTTTATTTTTTTTCTCAAAAAAAATGTTTGGTGCTAGAAATTTTTTATTTGTTATTCTCCTAGGCAAATGAGTTCAATACCGATTCATACACAGACACAGGTTGAAATTCTTTGAGGAAAATAAAAATCTGAAAGGTATTTCGATGCACGCCTATTTGACCATGTGTTCTTATACTTTACAATCCTTAATTTCATAATGCTATCAATGCGTTTTACACTGTTCTATTTTTTAGTTTTCCATTTGAAAAGAATAAATTAATGAAGTTGTAACTATGTTAATATCTTTTGTACTGAAAAATTTTGTGATGAACATTTGCAGGATATGATGTTGGAAATCAAGTTGTTCCTACTGAATGATGAAATCGCGAGAGAAATAGTTTCTTCATTCATGATCTACTTGATCATTATATTAAAATTATTAAATGTACTTCAATGTAAATTTCAGGATTGTTGAAATAAATGAGAATTACGTTCAATATTGTTTCAATTGATGATTTATTTTATTTTATTTTTATGATTTTTGTGTGGCATAATGTTCTATAAAATGTTTGGTATGTCATTGATAATTTTATATTTAGCACATGTTTTGAAAATACTGATTCAATATAGATTTATATGGACGAAATCACCGTCTCTAAAAGCAAACAAATATAGATGATCAATTCGTCTCTACAATTTTCTTAAAATCAGTTAAATCGTCTAAAAAAACTATACAAAGACGGTTGAAACGTCTCAAAGGATATCTTTGTGGATGGTTTAATTATCTCAAGGATAAAAATCTGAACATGGTTATTCCATTGTTTCTATAATTCTTTAAAAATTTATTACAACGCCTACGAGACAAATATATAATTGTCCCTATATTTCTGTATTTAAAACGGACTTAACCATCCATATATGATCAAATTGTCATCTTTACAAGCATGAATTGTAGTAGTATATCTCGAAGTCCTTCATAGCAGCACACTCTGACTCTCAAGAACAGCTGGAAAAAAATTTATTTGAAGAATAAAATGTGATTTGTTAGATCTAGGAGAAAGAAGAGATTGCTTAAAAAAAAATATTTTTCATTGATTTCAACTGAACGTTACAAATGTATTCTCTATCTTACAAATCCATAAGTACCACCTCTATTTATAGGTGTTGGTGCTGTTATTATCTATATAAGTCTATATCTATATTATAATTCTAAATACATAGTCAATTAATACCTCCGTCTAACACACAATATTTTTCCACGAGTTGTCTCTAACATAGGCGGTTATCTGTCAAATTTTGTCTTGAGGGTTCATCTTGAGCTAGCATTATCGACCTAAATATCTCGAGCTTCATTCCTGAGATTCATTCTCGAGCTCAGGTTATGCATACTGCTTTTCAGATTCTGGTTCTCAGGGCTTCTCGAGCTTAGTTCGGAACTTAGTGGTTACAACTTTCAACATCCTTCCTTAAACTCAAGTCTTGAACTTTTTTTTATCCTGATCATTTGTTTGCAGTTCTTGAATAAAGACTTCAGTAGTGCCTTAGTGAAACTATCTGCAGTTTGATCATTGCTTTCTTCATTCTTGATATATTCTCGAAATGAATGAAACCTTACATCAATGTGATTGCTCCTCTCATGATGCATTGGATTCTTGACCAACTCAATGGCTGATTTATTATCAACTCAAATTTCGATTGCGTCGAGTTGTGAGAGCTTCAAATTTTGTAGCAATCTCCTTAGCCAAATAACATAGCTTACACCGAGTGATGTTGCTACATACTCGGCCTCATGGATCAACAACGTGACGATGGGCTATTTATTAGATAAGCGCGTAAAGGTTGTATCTCCCATGAGAAATGCATATTTCATGGTGCTTTTTCTATCATCAACATTTTCATATCAGTCACTGTTCACATAACCTACAAGTTCAAATTTATTTATCTTTGTATAGTGTAACTCGAGATCCTCTATCCCCTAGATATATCTAAGGATCTTCTTTACTGCTTTTAAATGTGAGTGTCTCAGGTCCTTTATGAACCAACATGCCACATCGATCGCAAATGATATGTCTGGTCTTGTGCAAGTCAAGTATCTCAGACTACCAATCAAACTCTAGTAGTTGTTTGAGTCTATAGCTTCTCCTCCCTCAAGTTTGAAGAGATTTGCACCGAGTTCCATCGGTGTTGCTACTGGATTACAATAAGACATCCTGAATTTCTGTAAGATATTTAAAGCATATGCTCCTTGAGATATAAAAAGTCTTGACTTGTCCTATTTTATCTCGAGAACAAGAAAGTACCTTAACATCTCGAGGAATGTCATCTCTAACTCGAGTTTCATCACTTTCTTGAACTCATCAATGAGCCTTTAGTTATTTTCCATAAAAATAAGATCTTCCACATACAGTACAACAATCAAGAGTCCATTATTCTTTGCCTTCACATAGATGACATGCTCGAAAGGACATTGTCTGAAACCATTCTCTTCGAAGTAATTATCTATTCTCGTGTTCCATACTCTCATAATTTACTTTACAGTGTACGGTGCCTTCTTCAGCCTGAGTACCTTGTGCTCTTTTTCAGGTTTCATATACCCCAAGTGGTTATTCAACATACATCTTCTCTTCGAGTACTTCGTTCAAGAATGTCAACTTGATATTCATCTGATGCACTGGCCATTCAAACTGTGCAGCTTAGGAGATAAGTGGCCGAATAGTTTTCATTCGCACTATAGATGCAAACACCTCATTGTAGTCGATCTCGGCCTCCTGTCAATATTATTTGACTATAAATCACGTCTTGTGTCTTTTGATGTTATCTTGTTGGTTTATTTTCTTCTTGTACACCCACTTCACACCTATTATCTTGTGGCTTTTGGGCAACTCAACTAATTTAAGGTTTCATTTTTCTCGATTGTATTGATCTCTTCGTCCATTGTTGCTTTTCACTTTATATCTTGAGCAACTTCCTCGAACCAGATTGTTTTGATATCGGCCAATAGACATACCAAGTGTACCTTATCGGTTGTCTCATAGATCTCAAAATCTTGGGTTCTTTTGTTCCTTCTAATCTTTTGAGCTTCCCGAACTGGTGTCCTCATTCAAGCTTCTCGAACTCGAGGCTCCATTATCTCGAACTGGGAGTTCAATCTCCCCAGTTGTCAGCACTTCCTGTTGGTTCCAGTCCCAACGAGTTTTTTTCATTCACCTTGATGTCTCCACTTACATAAGTTTCTTCTCAATCGGGTCATACAGTTTGTATACTTTTAATTTTTCATCATAGCCAATGAAGATATACTTTTTGTTTTTATCATCGAGTTTTCTTCTCAAAGGATCCGGCACTTTTTCATATGCCACACTCCTGAATATTCTTAAATGGAGTACATTTGGCTAATGACCGCTTCACATTTCTTATGGGGTCTTATTCTCAAGAATCACATGTCAACATCGGTTCTGAATGTACACTACACACTGAACAGCCTCTGCCTAAAATTTCTTAGACATTTTTGTCGTGTTGATCATTGATTGAACCATATCGAATATGGTCTGATTCTTTCTTTCAGTAACTCCATTTTGCTATAGTATGTAAGGTGTTGTCAAGTATCTCCAAACTCTTTGCTTATCGTAGTATATCTTAAATTCCTTTGACAAATACCCGCCTCCTCTGTCTAATCTTAGTGCTTGAATATAATATCCCGTCGACTTCTCGATTATAACCTTGAACATTTTAAAGATATTGAATCCCTCAAATTTCTCCTTCGGGAAGTGATAGATCTTGAAAGCCCTAGGATGATGGTATTGAAAGGTCAAAATAGTTCAAGAATGTAAAGAACCTAAGGTAGAAATGTATAAACCAATTTGGGGCTTAATGTTCCAGTGTAATGGCAACAAAATACAATTTAAATCAATTCAATTCTCACAAGAATATAGCAATCAAAGAAATGTGAGAAAAGAAAAGTAAAGATAAAAAAAGAACACAACATGTAATGGAGTTCGGCTTTAACAATGCCTATGTCTCCGGGACCCTCAACCTCTAACAATTGAGGTTGAGCCGATATATTAAAAAGGGTTTTTACACTTGTAGAACTTGGTCACTTATAAAAATGGGCTGCCAACCCTATCGGTAACACGAGTGACAACACACTCAAAAATGTGAGTGACAACACACTCAAAACAAGAAGTGAGCACTACAGCTCAAAAAGGAGTTGAGCACAACTGCTCAAGAGAATGTTTTCAAGAAGATCACGAAGGATCAAGTTGGGAGAATAGAGAGAAGCTAGATTGAGCTTGAACAAAGATTTGGCTAATTGAGTGTATCAATATTTTGATTTTATCTCTCTCTCTTGAATATAGCTAGTAAGCTCTATAGAGTAATGATTTAGCTAGATGGATCAACTTCATACATCATTCAGTGAGAGAGGTGATCATTTTTAAAATAGATCCGCTGAAGAAATTATTTTTCGGCCTGAATCGTTATAACGGTTTAGAAAGAATAACCGTTGGATCAATTGATCTGAAACATTATAACGATTCGTCAAATCATTATACATTTCATGAATCATTATAATGATTACAGAATCATTATACGTTTTATAAATCGTTGTAATGATTACTGAATCGTTACATAACGATACGCTCTGGTTTCTTTGAGAATGTTTCTGCCTTAGAATATTTTTGAGTATTGAGATGAACCGTTATAACGATTACTGAACCGTTATAACGATTCTCTGGGCAGAAACATTTTTCTTATTGTTTAAGCTCAATTTATCTTGACCAATTCAACCCAGTTTGAATCTAACTAAACCTAAGTCTAATGTAGTCTTGATTAAGCTCTTGTATCCCAGCACTAGTCTTGGTTGTTGTGCATTAGTCCATTTACATGTTAATCCCTGCACAAAACTCAAACAAGGCAAATTATAAAATTCAAGATTATTTTGCAAATCGATAAATCAAAGAAGATGTTAAGTGTAACGATCTCCCCCTTTTGTCGATTTGCAAAACATGCATGGGTGCATAGATATAACATTTGATGTGGATTTCACCCAAAAACTTCTCTACTTTTTTTGGAAATCGGGCAAAAGGGTGCGAATAAAGAATTTATTTCAATTTAACCCCCCTAAATTGATTGCTCCCCCTTAATATATGCACTGTGTATAAGATAAAGAATTTAAAATACTTCCAAAACAAAAAAAATAATTCATTCAAGAAGAAATTAGCTAACTCCCCCTAAATATATGGCATATATGTTTTGAAGGGAAAATTAAGTATTGTGGATCTCTAATTTTTAATTTTAGGAACCCAAATAATATTTTTGATGTTATTTTCTTTTCTAAGTTTGCAATCAAGTGAGATATGACCAATATGACAATAATAATTATAAAATATACATGTTTGAGACTTCTTACTATATTTAACAAATGTATTTTGGTAGATTTCTTTTAATCCTTGAGCTTGAGTCTTGAGTTTTTCTTTAGAAATATTTTTATATTTTTGAGAAATAACTCGTTTATACTAATCTCTTTGAGCTTTGGTTTGAAAATCATTTTGATTTTTAAACTCATAAAATCATCCATCGAGTCCTTTAAAATATAATTTGTTTGACCAACTAGGATTGAAAAATGTAGCATTGTTGCTTTGAAAATTTCTTTTTCTTTTGTTAATCTTTTTCTCATATTTCTTATATTGAAATGCATAATTGTGTTTCTTATTGAAAGATTTAGCATTAGTAAAATTTCATAATTTTTACATTTGACCCTTGACTTTGTTTCTCTTTTGATTTAGGGCAATTTGAAGTCTTAGAAGATTTATTATATCCAAGACTCGACTTGTTGCTAGGTCTTTGACCTATAACTTTGTCTAAATCCATTGAAGTAATGCTTGTTGAAATACATGGGGATTTTAGTATCTTATTTTCAGTTTCTAAAGTTTACACTTTCACTTTTAATGTTGCAATTTTACCTAAGTTTATTTGATAATTCTTTTCCAAATTTAACAATTTAAACTCGCAAGATTGAACATTTAACTCAAACTCTGAAATTTTATTTTTAAGTCTCTCAATATCTTTTTTTGAGAAGATGAATCATGAATGAAACTTTCTAAACTAGATAAAAAAGATTCAATTTCAGCCTCATCATCAAAATTATTTGTATTTTCAACATAAAATTCATCATTCTCAATAAAATCATCATCACTATCATCCCAAGTGGATGTAATGTAAGGTACTACTTGATTGTGCAATTGAAATTCTTGAGAAACTTGTACCTTAGGTGCAAATGAGTCAATCTTTATATTCTTAGAGATGGCAATGTTGTGTAGGATCTCCAATGTGCACAAGTCGGTGATGTTGTTTCTTGCTACAATCTCATCAACATCCACTACGGGTGAGCTATCTACTTCCGCAATTAGGGCAAGATTGAGTGGATTTCTTTCATCTTTCTTTCTCTTAACATGGTTGCTTGTAGCTAGCATAGCACCAATTCTCTCAAAGTTTTGTTTCTTCTTATGTGGAAAGACCAAGGAACAATCGTTTGTTGTGTGACCTTTCATATGGCATGAGAAGCATATGCACGTCATTTATTTCTCATCTCACTCTTCATTGTGCTCCTTTTCTAGATTTAGCATTCTTTCAAACACCTTCGTAATGACTTGATCATTCATAGAAGATGAGCTAGATGATGTTTTGCTAAAATAGTGATGCGATGAAGATCTTTGAGCTTGAAGTACGGTTTCTTTGAGTTTTGGTGTGAGCTCTCCGTTTTGTTGTAGCTTCTCTTCAAAGCATAGAAGATAAGTGAATACTTTTTCATATGTGAATTCACCAAGAGAGTCTTGCATTGCTTCTAAAGTGCTTATCATGCTCTCCCATCTTGGTTTTCTCATCATTGCCCTAAACATCTTGCCTACAATCTTAGAGTTAGATAAGGATTCTCCAACTTCATCAAATTCATTAAGAATATGCATTAATCTTGAATATATATTCTCAATTGATTCTCCTTCTTGTATATAAAAATTTTCAAATTCGGACTCTAGACCCATTAGTTTTGTTCTTTTCATTTGAGTATTGCCCTCAAATCTATTCAATAGAGTCTCTCACATTTCACTAGTAATTTCAATAGTACCAAATAGTATAGCAATCTTTTCACTAATCGAATTTAAAATAACATTGACGGCATAATTATTTTGAGATTTCAATTTTTTAGCCTTTTGTGTCATTATGAGGTTGCTAGGATCATAATGTGGTATATAACCATGTTAGACAACATACCAAAGGTCTAGTATGTTGAGGTAGTTCACCATACATTTCTTTCAAAAATTGAAATTTTTACAATTAAGACATAGAGTTAGGGTTCTTTTACATGCATCAAAGAAGTCATATTGGACCAAAAATATCACAAATAAAGCAATTAAAACTAAGCTCTTACTCTGATACCACTTTGATAGACATTGAAATCCCTAGGATGGTGGTATTTTAACAATGCCTACGTCTCCGGGACCCTCAACCTCTAACAATTGAGGTTGAGCCGATATATTAAAAAAGATTTTTATACTTGTAGAACTTGGTCCCTTATAAAAATGGGTTGTCAAGCCTATCGGTAACACGAGTGACAACACACTAAAAAATATGAGTGACAACACACTCAAAACAAGAAGTGAGCACTACAGCTCAAAAAGGAGTTGAGCACAACAGCTCAAGAGAATGTTTTCAAGAAGATCACGAAGGATCAAGTTGGGAGAATAGAGAGAAGCTAGATTGAGCTTGAACAAAGATTTGGCTAATTGAGTGTATCAATATCTTGATTTTATCTCTCTCTCTTGAATATAGTTAGTAAGCTCTATAGAGTAATGATTTAGCTAGATGGATCAACTTCATACATCATTCAGTGAGAGAGGTGATCCTTTTTAAAATAGATTTGTTGAAGAAACTCTTTTTCGACCTAAACTGTTATAACGATTTATGAATCGTTATAACGGTTTAGAAAGAATAGTCATTGGATCAATTGAGCTGAAATGTTATAACGATTCATCAAATCGTTATACATTTCATGAATCGTTGTAACGATTACAGAATTGTTATACATTTCATAAATCGTTGTAACGATACCGAATCGTTACATAACGATACGCTCTGGTTTCTTTGAGAATGTTTTATCTTAGAATATTTTTGAGTATTGAGATGAACCGTTATAATGATTACTGAACCATTATAACGATTCTCTGGGCATAAGCATTTTTCTTGTTGTTTAAGCTCAATTTATCTTGACCAATTCAACCCAGTTTGAATCTAACTAAACCTAAGCCTAATGTAGTCTTGATTAAGCTCTTATATCCCAGCACTAGTCTTGGTTCTTGTGTACTAGTCCATTTACACGTTAATCCCTGCACAAAACTCAAACAAGGTAATTTGTAAAATTCAAGATTATTTTACAAATCGACAAATCAACGAAGATGTTAAGTGTAACAGGAAGTATACCCAATACTTTCTCAAAAAATCATCATTGAAAGTGATGAAGTATCTCTTCTCGATTAATGAGCTTGAGTTGAACTGTCTGCATATGTCAGTGTGTATCAACTCAAGGGGTCTCTTTTCTTGGTACTAAGACTTCTCAAATGATCTTCTCAGTTTTTTTCTCGACCACACATCATTCATAAAAAAATTTCTCGAGCTCGAGATTTGACAGTCCTTGCACTGACTGTTTCTTGACCAAATCTCTGAGATCACTATACCCTAGATGTCCGAACCTCATTTGCCAAATCCAAACTTCATCTTCTTTATTAACTTTGAGATATTTCTCATCGATTCTCCATAAGTTCAGTTTAAACATTATACTCTCTCCCATTACAACTCGAGCTATTTCTCTTTCTGGTTTGTCTTTCAAGTGTAGAGCATGATTCTTCATGAATATCTCAAACTCCTCCATTAGTTGTCTCACGCTTAGTATGTTATTTTTCATTTCAAAAATGAAGTGTACATTTTCAACCATCATAAATCTCTCATTTTTTGAAGAAATTTCACCTTTCTTTTTTTCTTTTACCTCCACTTTAGAGGTATCTCCGAACAATACTGATAATTTTAACTCGATCATTTTCCACAACAAAATGTTTATGACTGGTCATGTGATTTAATTTCTTTGTCGAGATACCATATTGCATCACTTCTTGAGATTGACGTGCTTTGTGCCATCAACAGCACATCACTATCTTCCTTTACCTCAGCGTAGTTGGCTTTGTTTTCTATTTTTTTTTTGGCCCAACAATCCTGAGCATAATATTCATGCTTTCATAGTTGTAGCAATCTACATTGAGTTTGTTTCCTCTAACCTCGACCTCTTCCTCGCCCTCATGAGTTTTTGCTCGATTGGCCTATTTCACCTCTGTCTTGTCCTCGGCCATGACCTCCTCGATCGCATATTTATCCCTTTGGAAAATACATTGTCTTCTTCTCAAGAATCACCTTGGCTTACAAAGCCTCCTCAAGTGACTCTTTCTTCTTAAACTTCTTTCTTTGCTCGTGTGCCATGAATGAGCCGACAAGCTCGTCTATTAATAACTCATTTCAGTCTTTCAACTCCTCTATCATGCACATGACATTCTCAAAGATATTTATCAATGACCTCAAGATCTTCTCTATTATTCTTGTCTTTTTGAGATTTTCTTCATTTTTCTTCAACTGATTCATCACTGTCTGCACCCTCACTATATAGTCCGAGACTCCTTCAGAATCTTTCATTTTTAATGACTTGAACTCTCCTCTTAGAATTTCGAGTCTTACTTTCTTAATCCTTTCGACACCCTTGTAGGCTATCTAGAGTATTCCCACGCCTCCTTAGAAATTACCGCACCGGTAATCTTCTCAAATCCGACTTCATCAACTCCTTGATATATGATTTAGAATGATGTCTTATTTTCTACTATTTTCTCTTTAAGTGTCTTCATCTATGTCACAGTCAGGACACTTAGGCATTTTCGGGTTCAACATATTCTATCTCGACTATATCACATACATCTCGCGCTCTGAGCAGTGCCTTAATTTGTATGCTCTAGTTATCGTAGATCAACTTTGTCAACTTGGACAATGTTATATGTCCAATTGATTTATTTATGAATCTAACCATGAGCTCAGATACTAATTTGTTATTTTAAATTTTATTTCGAAATAGATTATTTTGAAGATATATCTCGAACTCTATGAGGTGAGTCAAATGATATACAAGGAAGAGTTGCTCAGAGATAAATTAGAGCTTGTTGATGCCATCCAACAGCTTGGAGTGGCATATCACTTCAAAGACGAGATAAGCTGTGTCATCTACGAATTTATGGATCAAATTTCTTCATCCACCATGCGTGGGGACCTATATGAAGTATCACTGCTATTCAGACTACTAAGGATGCATGGATTTAGTGTACATCAAGGTATTATGTACTAAAATTATCTTTTGCACACCATATGTACAGCACAGCGGAAACTTTACTCTCAAATAGGTGGAGATATGATCATTTCACTCATATAACTATTTTATATTTTCTCATTACTCACTGATATATAATACTGGTACATCTCTTCAGTATGGAGAAGAGAGCTCTCTCAATCTTTGTTATTTTTAAATTCTATTTATTTCGTAGAAAATTAGTTACAAAAATGATAAAAGATGAGTTAGTTATTCTTCATGATTTTTATTTTTGATTTTAGGATTTGTAATAGCTAAAAATATTATTATTATTATTATTATTATTATTATTATTGTTCTATTTATGATTTTATTTGAATTTTAAACTTTTGTTTTTATTACTTTCATTCTATTTATTACTTGTAGAAAATAATAGAAAATGAATTTTGTGATTTTGTTTGAGTTTTAGGCTAAAAGAATAGGATTTTATTTTTATTACTTTTATTCTATTTATTCTTGTAGGAAATTACTTATAAAAATAATAGGAAATGAAATAGCCATTATTTATGATTTTATTAGAATTTTGAGATTTTATAATAGCTAATAAGATTTTATTTTATTATTATTTACAAAAATATTAAGGAATGATTTGATATTTTTATTTGGGTTTTAAACTGAAAATAATAAAATTTATTCTACTATTATAATATTTTTATTTGAGTTTTAGAAATAACGAAAAGAATATAATTTACTTTATTATATGATTTTATTTTAGATTTTAAAATAGAATAAGGTATATTTATTATTTATTTTGTTTTTATGAAAAATATTAAAATAATGTTTAACTATTGTTAATGAATTTTATTGTTATTTATTATTCTTTTATAATAAAAAATAGAATTTATTTTATTATTGCTTATTGAATTTCGTTATTATTATTATTATTTTATGAAAAATCATTTGAAAAGTCAGTGAGATATATCTAGTTATGATTCATAATTTTATTTGAATTTTTGGAATTTTTATAACATTTAAAATGACAAGTCAAAACTAAGTCAAATATACAAATGCAATATAGTGTCTTTTGCTTTTAAATTATTTTTATATGATAATATTTTTAAAACTAAAATATTCTTATACAGAAAAATACTATAAAAAACAAAGAATTTTTAGAAATAAATTTGAGTTAATTTGAAATTTAGGAACATTTTCAAATGATTTATTTACTCTATATTTTTGATATTCTGTTATTAATTTGGATCTGCGCCAAAATTAACACACATCTTTCATTTAATCTTATTCTTATTTAGGCCGCTAGATCTGTTTTGAGATTAAGTCATATGAGATGAGAGGCCCAGATTCACTTATCACTTTTATTTAAACTATAACTTATTGCAAACGTCTGATCTATTTCAAGATTCACACGCACGCTTCAATATTCGTGCTTGCGCGTCAATACTCGTGCTGATGCACTTCTTTGACTCTCCGGTCAAAGACGCATCCAAGATTCGTGCTGGTGCCGGTTTCGGCGACTGAGGCTGCCTCTTTCCGATCAGACAACTCCTCCAGAGTCGTCTCACCTCGGGGAGTTGTTCTACGGTGTCTGATCGATGATCTATACGGTGAATCATGCTGTGCACTAACGCCAGGTGTAACAAATTGGTACCATTCGGTACCGAATCTCAATTCTTGCAAATTCAATAAAATTAATCGATGCTTTGGACAATTGAATGCCCAATTCGCATCGTTCATGTATGCTAGCATGAATTAGTATGATTATTGTAATTCAAATTGACTCAAGACATCACATTGTCAAATGCCATTCGAAATATAATGGCACAGTTTGGTACCAAAAGTGTAATCACGTATTACAGCTAATTCTAACGATATTTTTGACAATTCAAAGTTTATAATACATCGTCTCACATGCTTATATGAATCAAGCTGACATTATATATCTAATTTGAATGATAATCGCATTATAATTTGATAAGAACTGATACAGTGTAGTATCGTTCAATGTCGATCACAATTCATTCAAAATTCTAATTGTTTACTCGCTTTCAATACTGCTTATGCACCAAACGAACTTTATAACAACAATTACAATCAAAATGCACTCAATTATGCATGCAATTCTGCTTTAATCTCAGTTTAAAATTGTATTTAACTGGTACGACACAATAACGACACTGTCACACTAAATTAGTCGAATTCTCAAGCTTTTAGCTGAGATCAATCGACTCTAAACAATAATATGAACTCCAATGTATATGATACGGATAGGAATCAATGCAATTTCGACTTTAAAACGGGAAATCAAGTTGAAAATTCAACTGTTATCGAGTTCTCAAGTGAAGCACTGAGATCGATCGATATAACAGCCTCCATTTTTGCTTTTCAAACAAAATTCAACAAAGAAATCAACAGAATTATGCAATCTAAGATTCTGAGTCTTGAAATAAAGGAAAAGAAGTAAAAAGAATCAAAGCAAATCGATGAAATTTGATATGATAACACTGATATACTGTTATCCAAAGAATTCAATTACAATAACTCTTCTAATCTCTAATATCTCAAGAATTGGACTTGTGAAGCTTGAATTGATATAAACTAGAGCTTAGAACTCACCTTTAATTGATAATTGAGATGAAATGAATCGAGTTCTCAAGTTGAAACTGAGATCAATCGATTATACCAATCTTCTCTTGCTATTTCTTGCTTCTAACTTTCTTTCTCTCTCTCTGAGTTATGTATCCAACCTCTAAAGTGTTTCTTCTCTCTCTTTCTTGCCTTCTCTCCCTTTCTTGTTTCTTGATAATTGGTATATATAAGGAATTGGAGTGGTGCACAAAAGAAATTAGAGCTATACACCATTCAAACACCATCAATTGAGCTGTCTTGGCCTATAAACATGGTCTTTACTTTCTGTTATCCATTCTGTTGCGATGTAGGTCCCATTTAAAGAATCCAAAGCTCAATCTTTGACTGTTAACTAAATTGGACCCCCCCTCACTTCTCTTCATCCACAGAATCTTCTAGGCCCCTTTTTCATGCTATATATATTCATTTTAACACACTGAGGCTGTCTATTTCTCCTCTGCCATTGTTGGCCTTCTTCAAAGCTTGGATTTTGATCACCCGATTTCAATCCTTGACTCCAACCATATCTCTCATGTCCAATTGCCAATCTCAATCATCTAAGCACTGTCGTATGAGTATATGGAAGCTACAAGTACTGCCAATTCAAGTTCAAAGTGCAAGGTTTCAACTTTCCTCAGTTTGCCCGATTTCATCACCTCTTCTCAATTGCTTTAATTCAATGCTTAATTGTTGCTTCTTCTTTCATTTACAACATGGCCTAGGTGATTAAAGATTGCATACATCATCAATTTTGAGTTTGAACACAAGGATTTGAAGTGTCTCATTGATCACCCGAGGTGTTCAACTCCTTCAATCACTCTATTTACTTACTATCTTTCAATTTTGATCATTCTCACATCTTCTCTTATGTATAGGCTAGCTCTAACTGAAAGGAATTGAGGTTGTGAGCCTTGGAGAACTTGATTGGCATTAATGGCGCCTTCTGCCTCGTCGAGAAGAAGAAGAAAGAGAGGGAGGGGAGAAGGAGAAGGAAGAGAGGGGGCTGCGCTTGGCGCACAGAGTCCACAGCAAGGTAGGACCCACTGTCAGAGACACATCGCAAATGAGCCAGGTACACATCTCTTTTTCGCTTTGATTTAAATTTCTGTTTGGATCTGCGCATGGGCTTGGTGCATGATTGCTTGTATGAGCTGTATATTCATAATCCTAACAAATGAGCCCCATTTGTATGTAGCTGAGTCTAGGCCCAAATATTCAATTGTGACTTGGTTAATGGCCTACTTAGGCCTAATAGATCTGACTTGGCATGATCCTATAGGGCCACCTGTTTAATCACCTTATTAATCATCTGTTATAGCATTAATCTGTGTTGAGGTGGCTTCTCTGTGTGCTGCCATTTGGCACCTACCTTGTTGCTGTGGATCATTCACAGGCTGCCAAGTGGCAACTGTGATGACGAGGCCTGTGATATGGACCAATCAGGGCCTACCATGTGTCTCTGGTTGATCTGACTAGGTTAAAGAGTGTTCTGCCACGTGGTAAGGGCTGAGTGAGGTGGACCAATGAGGTGCTGACACGTGGTACAAGTGGGACCTACTTGTCAGATATGTAGGACCCACATGGGTGAGGTGGACCAATGAGGTGCTGATACGTGGCACTGACATGCTGAGGTGGCCCATGAGGTGCTGACACGTGACACTCTCTCTCTCTTCTCTGATTCTGTGTGTGTATGTTTGAGATCCCCAATTTGCACCCAGTAGTGTATCTATCTCCAAGTTGCACCCAGATGACCCCTTGATATGCTTATTTAATCTGTTTTATCTTCTCTGAATTTATTTTTATAGCTCCACTCATCCAAAAATCATGAAATTTTCACCAAAAAATCTCTAAATTCGTGATGATCACCCCTGTAATTTTTAATTCCACTTTTGCCCCTTCTTCCTTGAATTAAAAATTTATTTGCCAAGAAAACCCTATTTTCCTCTCTAAATTAATCTCAGATTTTAATTATAGCTCAGTGTCTCTGCCAAATAATTTTTTTTTGCAGAAACTACCCTAATTAAACACCAATTTAGACTTATATTGATGCTTATTAGGGTTTGATTTGATCAAAAGCTAATTACTTATCAACAATTGATACAAATCTAGACTTGATCAGATGGTTGCTCTCAGCTTTGGCATATCGATCAGTCTTGTGAAATTAACTTCCAATTCATGTTCATGAGGGTGACTTGATCAAAAGTTGATTACTTGTCAACAATTGATATAAATCATGGCATGGTCAGGTGGTTGCTCACAGGTTTGGCACCTGGTCAGCCTTGAAAGCAAAATCACATTTGAGATTTCTTGTGATTGGTTGTATCAAAATACTGGCTTGGCATTGACACAGTCCTTGCTGTATAGAAATTACATTGCTCCAATTCTTAGGGTTTGCTCTGAAAGTCGTTGCTTAGGGTTTAACCTTGACTTCCTTGATGTCTGTCACTGAGGTGTGGGGCCCACATGTCAGTAAAAAATGATTACATGGATGACCCCTCAGGAGATCTCTTTCTCCCTACTGAATCTCTTAAGTGTCATCCATGTCGAATGAACAACAGATGGTGAGGTATTTATATTCTTGCCTTGCACTTAGAATTTCCTTGTGGGACAAATGAATTTGTTCCGGGGTTTATTAGCGACTTTTCTGGCCAGTGGGTCCTTTCTCTTGCTCTTTCTCTTTTTCCCCTTTCTTATGTTTTATTATTAATAATTGATATTTATTTTCATTTACTCAATTGTTTATCTTTGAGATTTTTCAAGGGTAAACAAAGAGCCACCCACCAAGATGGGGCCTTAAACGCTTGAAAGGCTTGTTTTGGTGCATTATTTTCCAATCATCTGTTTCCTTACTTCTCATGATGTTTTCTCTTCTTCGGGTCTTGTAGCTTCTTCTCATGATGCCATTCCGCGACGTTCTCTGAGTCATTACCATTCTTTGTACGAGAATCCTGATGATTGGACTCCTCTCGTCTCAGCCATTCGAGCGACTCCTATCTACCCGCGAGACGGTGGTTTGTTCTTCAGAGATGACCAGCCTCATGACATCATACCTCTTCATCCTTTAGGCGTGCTTCTACAGCTCCCTTGACACATCTCCTGGGCAAGGAGATTATCGATGGAGAGGCTTACAGATGGACCACTGCTTCTTTTATCACTCCCTTAGAGTGTCACGGTTATCAGTTAGAGTGACTCGATACGTGCTCATGCGGGAGGAGACCATGCTTAGGCTTGCCGGGATATATGACTTGGTTTTCTTGTCGATATTTCATTATCACATCGACACACCTTGGCTATGGGCCTGTTGTGAGAGGTGGAACTATTCCACCAACACTTTGTTCGTCGATGACCGAGAGTTGACTCCGACTCTCCTGGAGATACAGTAGTTGATTAGGTTGCCGATCTTCGGCCACTTTTATGACGAGTTCATGGTCTCATCTGCTGATTTGGGAGACTTCACTCGTTTTCCACCTTCTTTGCAGAGGACTTATGAGATTTATTATCACTTATGGAGGGGCCATCCCGGAGTTCCATTCAGGCATTGGATTGCCTATTTCACAGACCGGGTTCATACCCGTCCTGCGGGCTTGGCTTCCACTCGGGATCCATTTGGTACAGGTAAGCTCGAGGTTCATCATGATGGCCCTATCCCTTCTCAGGATACACTGTGTTCGCATGACGTGGATCAGAAGACTTACTTGACTGCTTTCATCTCTTGGTGGATCTGCTACTTCTTATTGCCTAGTTCTCCAGCATACACCATTCGACCTTCCGTTTTTATCATGGCGAGTCTGATCGCACGTGGCGACAGGATTTCTTTGGCCGTGCCTGTACTAGCCAACATTTATAGGTGTCTTCGTGGTTTGACTTCATCTCATAGTCCTTCGCAGTGCCAGGAGTTGATTCCATGGCATCTGATTAGTGGATGGCTCCATATGCACTGGTCTGGCTCATATGACCCTGGCATGGCGATTACGCTGCGAGACCGCCAACCTTTGCTGAGTGACTTGGCTAGGGTGCAACCAGCTTCATTGACCCCGGAGGCTGCTAGGTATAGATTCTTCAGGAGCCGAGACCACTTGCGCTTCTCTCGAGATAGGTCAGTGGCCCGTGGGGTAGTTAGAGTTGCCGACAGGATGGTGATTGATAATAGAGTTCCTTCTTTCGACCCTTCTAGCATCCGAGCCAGGCCTACTGACTTGGAGTACCTCATTAGTATCCGTCAGGGCTTCCTTCCCCTCAGATTGGGCAGTTATATGTTTATTGAGCCTTATTCGCTGCATCGATGCGCACATCAGTTCAGCCTGGATCAGGACATTCCAGCACCTCTTCTCCGCCCTATATCTTTGGCGGCCGATTTGGAGGGTATCGGATGGTGCTATACTCATCTTTTCCGACTAGGCACGGGCACTCGTTATCAGATGGTGTCTACTTCTAGGGCTCCTACTTTCTCGAAGCGTTATCAGCAGTGGTATTACAAGGCTATTCGCTCTTATCAGTCATATACTCCTCCGGTGGTCGTTCGGAGTACATGCCCACGAGATGGACAACCTCTATTAGACGACACTATCTCCCATGATCGCAACCCTTTTCCGGACATTACCATAGAGCCCGTTGATTTTCAGGGCTTAGACAGCCAATTTTCTCATTCTTCTGTCAGGATTATTCTTACAGGTATGTTTCATCATTCTTTTTAGGTTATTTTTCTTTTGGTAAGTCTCGTCCGCATCTCGATCGATTCTCTTTTTGATTTAGAGCTGGCTTATGAGTATGATCATGCGGAGCTCGAGTTCTCAGTCCCTCACCCACGAGTTATTGGCGTTTATTCTCAGCCACCTGCCGAGCCACCGGCTTCAGCTACCGTGGGAGGAGATCATGATAGTATTTCTCGGTCGTCTTTCCCATTTTCTTTTCCTTCTCTCATTCCGGGTGATCTTCTTTACAGACTTGTCTTCCCTTACTCAGGCGCACTTTATTTACAACTCTGATTAGGGTTGATTTTTCAGATCACGGGACATCTTCTTTTGAGGCAGCCCGAGATGATACCATAGTAGATTCACCGACGCCAACGAGCACTGTTCTTTCGAGATTTTGCACCGACCTTGCCATCGCAGGTCAGTGTATATCCTTTAATACTTGGTTGCTAGTTTGTATTAGCATTTTCATTCTTACATACAGATTTTATAGGCTCTGAGACTGATCATGATGATATGACATCTCCACATCGCTCAGAGTCCTTCTTTCATGATGGTCCTACCTCGCCATCGATCTCGCTAGTGCCTATCGGAGACTGCGACTCGTTTGATGTGGTTCTGGGGCCAGTACTCACACTTGTGAGATCAGAGGAGGCTTCTCTTGAGCATAAGAGTCCGTTGGCTGTCGAGTTCGTAGGCAACGAGCCATTATTGATTGAGGGAGGGCCATCTCACGTCTCTTCATCTCCTGATAGGCAGCCTCTCATGACTATAGACGGTGCAGTCTCATCCGAGCTCACAGATAGTCGGGTGGAGGATTTGACTGAGCAGGCTGCAGCCGATTATGACTATGAGCTGGATGAGAGTTGGCTAGAGGAACAACTACTCGACAGCCCAGAGGCGGAGGTCCCGACTAGTGAGGGTCTTGCTGAGGCTCACGTCTCTCCTGGTACTTCTTATTTCCTTTGTTATTTGCTTGTAGCTTATTTTTCTATGTACTTATGCTTTTATTTTATTTTGTAGCTGAGTCTAGTGCGGCCGCGGGTCCTCCCGAGGCGACTGATGTCCCTATCTCCGCTCCAGTCCTGCCAGTCTTAGGCGACGAGGCAATAGGTTGGATCTTCCCTTCTTTTATTTCTTCTTTGATTGTGATAACTCGTCTGACATGTTTGCTTTGTTGCAGATGTCACTCACGGGGATATGAGACTTGCATTGGCTGAGTTGGTGGACTCACTTTAGGGCACCTTCTTCAGGGATTACCCACTAGATCTTGAGATCCTAGACTTCCTGCCTAAGGACATCCTTTTTGATTGGTACGGGCTGATGCGGATGCCATTGCGCCAGCTCTACTCATTGCACCTCATCTCGAGAGTGGGTTCATTTCTAGGCGGTGTGAGGAGTTGCTCAGGGCTTACCAGGATGCGAGCTCTCTCGTATATCAGCACGAGTTGGAGGTCCATGAGCTGCGCATGCATTTGGAGGCCGCTCAACTCCGCTACCTTCAGCAGCTTTCTTCTTGTGCCACTCTCCACTCCATGGGAGTCAGTGGCGGGCCCGCTCGACTGCTTGTGCAGGAGCTAGAGGACCACAGATCATCGATAGAGGGCTTTTTTAGGTATCTGGCGGGACGTCTCCCGAACTTGCAAATTTATTCGAGCGTCCGAGACAGAGTCTTTTCTCAGTTCCTGGACTTTAAGACAGCTTCAGAGGAGGACAGACGCACCCTTCATGCCTGCTTGGATACGATTAGTGCTGCATTGTTTGAGCTGGAGTCCCGCTTCTCGGGCTCATAGATTGCACTTTGTATTTCTCTTGTTCTTCTTTTCTTTTACCACACTTATGATTATGTACAGGATACTCTTGTGGATATTTGCTCATTGATTGATACTTGTTATACTTGATCTTTTTGTTATAGATGATACTTGCTTTTGCTGTTACCCCTTTGTTACTTCCTCCGCAGCGCGGGGAAATATTTCACCGATTTTAGATTATACACCCTAATCTCAATTGTAAAAGTGCCTAATTATAACTGCTTTTATCTTCGCATAGCATCTAAGCACAATAATGGAAAAAGAGAAAACTTTACCGCGCCCTACTGCACTTTATTCTTTACACGACTTCTCTTATCTATTACAACACAAAATTTTAAGTAACCGTGGTATTTTACGAATACCGAACCAGTCTATAATGACCTCTAGGCCGGGTACAGTATAACCCGCTTATCTCTTTATTACTGATGGATAAACTTACCAGTGTCAATTGAATTATGGATGCAATTGACAATACCATTTTGTGGATACTCCTTGTATATTGGGTTGATATTTATTGTGGAAGCTCACCCACTCTCCCCTCATTTGTGCACCATTGCGTGCTAAAGTGGAAACTCACATTCACTCGTCTCCACTCAATTTGTTTTGTGGGGGTCCTACCCTCAAACATCCATCGCGCATCCCTGCGAGACAGGCTTTCATCAGGTAGGTCCACTCTCCATGACCAGAGTCACTTCTTTAAGCGAGCCGCTTTGTTTAACATAGAATGTCGGGTACAAGCGTAAACCCTTGATCTGACCCCTCCATGATGTGTCGTGGAATTGTAACACACCATTTCCTTGGGCGTGTGGTGCTTTTGTGGATGAATGCACCCAACCTTGTTTTTTTTTTATTTTTACTACCCTCAAACATCCATCGCGCATCCTTGCGAGACAGGCTTTCATCGGGTAAGTTCGCTCTCCATGACCAGAGTCATTTCTTTAAGCGAGTTACTTTGTTTGACACCGAGTGTCGGACAAAAGTGTATACCCTTGATCTGACACCTCCATGATGTGTCGTGGGATTGTGATAAACCATTTCTTCGGGCATGTGGTGCTTTTGCGGATGAATGCACCCAACCTAGCTTTGTATAACACACGTGGTGTCGGGGACAAAGGTGACAACCCCTTATTGAAAAGATTTTATTATATTTTTATTTTTAATTGAGGAGTAAGGAAAATAGATTTTATTGTTTTACTTAGATATCCCTTTTTATTTTATCTGGAGAGAGTATATTTTTATTATTAGTGATACATGTTACTAATAGTACGAGAGTTATTTATTTATACACCCTCGGAAGCGACTACTTACTAGCCACCAATTTGCTCAACCTATCCCTTGGTTTGGACCACGGGCGACCAATATGAGCAACTTTCGTCATTGGGCGGCAGATAGTTTGAGGGACAAACTACAAACCCTGCCCATTTTTATGTTTATTCTATATCAAATGGACAAATCCAGTGGTATTTGTATTGTGAGCCCAAACACCAAAACTCTCGCCTTATACTCTCGCGTGGTTTTGGCATTGAAATCTTTTCATCCTTCCTTCTTTTTATTTTGTTTTAGGGCTAGATGTGTTTGTGTGGTTTTAGATTTTTAGATGCATTCTATTTACAAATGCATAAGTAAGGTTTTAGGGATTTTTATGCAAAAGTGGAGGTTAGATTTGGGTTTGTGTTTCGTACACGTGTGTGTAAGCGAACACTTATTTCCTTCTTTATTTATTTACAACTGATACTACTCGATCGGCCCCGATCTGGGCTATGTGTAGTATTTCTTCAGGTATCGTCCGTTGATTGGTGGCATGCACCTCTCGCCTTCATGGTCTATGAGTTGGTATGCGCCGCCTCTGTATACCTTCTCAATTGTTGCCGCGCAGCAGCTGTCTTTTGTTTGATACAAGTGGTATTCGTTAAGGGACCCTTCAGAGCATGCTGCATCATCGCAGTTATAATCCAGCCCACGGGTGTACTTTACCTTACCATCTATACCCAGGATTTTGTTCTGGCTACCGCTCCAAAGATCGTCAAAGCGCTTGGCCTCTGTCTTGGACATATCTCTCAGACATTTTGCCTTTTTAGCTAGTTTGTACAGCTCCTTTCCAAAGGGATGGGATGTAGCGTCACCGCTCGTTGCACTCCCTGACTCTTGTTCTATCATCCACTTTTTCCAAGTGTTGTGATCAGGGTTTTTCAGAGACTGAATTGAGTCACTCTGATAGAAAATTATAGCTTTGTGGATGATAGTTCCCCCTTTGATGCGCTCTACTTTTGCCAGCACGACAAAGGTCTTTAGAGTCTGAATGTGGTTTACTTCCCTTGGCGCGAGGTCTTTGAAATGCCTTTCGGGAACCACAGTGATTTCTAGTGCTGCCATATCCTCTTCTATTTCAATGTTCATGACTGAGTTGGAGCGGTAGATTTCTTTAATTAATTTTTGTCTTGAAACTTTGGGTTTATTAGGTATAGGAGTATGTGAGATCGTGTAGGCAACCCCTTTGCCTTTATTATTTGAACTATGTGGAGCCGGATTGTTCCGTCCTTGTACCCTTTTTCTATAAGGTCCTTGAATACCCAGCATTCTTCGATTGTGTGGCCCAGCACGCAATGATAGAGGCAGAATTCGCCTTGTCTATGTCTGCGGGTCGCTTATAGGCGGGAAGTGTCAATCCGCTTTTTAGGGCTTGCTCGAATATCCGAGTTGTTTTACTTTTCAGGAAAGAGTATGACCTACTTCTCTTGACTTTGAGGGTTTGCATGATGGTCGATTGTTTAACTTTCGTTTCTTCTTTCCCTGGTTTGTCCACTATAACAATTACCCGTTTGCCACTGGCGGGCGTTTTGTTAGTTTGTAATAATCTTGAAGTCAATAATACGATAAATTTGTTATATAAAGCTTTGTTCATGAATTGGATATTTAAACGATATTTTGTTTCCTTGAGTATTATTGAATTTATGAATCATTTCGAGTTCATGACTGGAATTGTGAAACTTCATAATATAGAATATACTCTTAAAAGTCACTAACCAAGGTAATTAGCGGGAACACTAATTAGCAGTTATCGGTTAGTATGTGGATTAAATGATGGTCAAGTTTTACAGACCATAGACAAAGAGTTGTCATTTTAATCACATAAATAGATGTTCTAGGAACATCGTATTTGATAGACCCCGAATGAAACATTAAATGGAATTGTGTTCGTGTCATTAATGTTTTCGTTCAGTATTAAATTCTAAAGTATGAGGTATTCATTTTTCCTACATAAGATATGTATGTGTGTGATTTCTACCAAACGTTATCCGTAAAGGTGGCTATAAAGGTAGCTCTTCGGTATACATAACTTATGCGGAGGAAGAGATGGTTTGCCAAAAGTACTATTGTCCCTCATATTTCTATATGAGTTATAGCATCTTTGGGCCCCTTGATAGAGTAAGATTATCGCTAGCGAGTATAATTACAAGAGTAATTATATTTGATATTTTACTCGGGATCAAGAAAAGATTAAGTTTGCAAGGATGACACATACCTACCTTGAAAAGCGATCGATATAGCTATGAGACAAAAGAATTAAACACAAGTAAATAGTTTCTTTGGATCATGATATTATATACAAGTACATCATCATCTGTGTAATTGGATGGTCATAGTGCATTACGCGGATGCCTCCTATGATTATAGAAGTTAAAACGGTTTTAACTCTATTTACCAACATAACACGGATCTGTCGGGTCGCATAGTATAGGAGTTAATCGGAGAATCTTATTGATTAATTATAAATTGTTTATAATTAATAATAAGATGGTTATAATTAATTATATATGATATAATTATATTTGTCATAGAGATGACAAGAAGCAAAAATCAGATTGAATTTATAACGTGTTGGACACGTCGTATAAATTCGTAGAAAACAACAATAGAGAAAAATATAATTGTAGATGACAATTATATATATATTTGATTTGGATTTTAAATGTTAATTATGGATTTGAATTATGGGCCAAAAGCCCATTAATAATTAAAGCCTTAATTAATAATTAAAAGCCCAAAATCAGAAAAGCCCAAAATCAAAAGCCCAAGGGTATTTCGGTAATTTGGCCAAAAGCCCAATGGCAAACTTGTAAATTTGGACCTTAGATGACATCATGCATGACATCATCCATGACATCATATATGACATCATCCATGACATCATCCATGACATCATCCATGACATCATATATGACATCATCCATGACATCATATATGACATCATCCATGACATCATCCTCGAGGGTATTTTGGTAATTTTGCAATCCCAAATTTGGCTATAAATAGAGGGGTGGGGTGAGAGAGAAAATTACACCAAATCGGTTCTACTTTTCTCTCCCGGTATACGGTTGTTTCGAGAATTCACGGGATCGGTGAATAGTGTTTTTACGAAAGTTGCGGTATTTACGCACATTTGTGAAACGAATTCTTTGCGAGTCGTGAATAGTACTATTTCGTCTTTTTCTCGGGTGAATAGTGTTTTTGCGAAAAAGCCGCGGTTTACGGTATTTACGGCAAAAGAAATAAAGCCGCTCTACGGTCGAGTCCTGGTGGATAACCTACGAGAGGCATCGGACGTTTGGTGCTCCGAGACAAGCGATTTTCATTCCAATTGAAATTTGGAAGCGAGGTATAACATCTTATGTTAATCTATTTAATTGTTAAGTAGATTAATATTTTAGAAATCAATCATGGAGTAGATCAATAAAGGTTTAAAGAGGTGTGTATCTCTCGGTAATCATCCGACACATCACTTTAACCCTAAGCTTAAGTTAGAAGTAAAATAATATTTTACGAGTCTTTTGTAAAGGATTAAATGTCGTAACTCTCGGTTATTATCAGACATACTTTAATCCCTAACTTAAGTAGAAGTAAAATTTTTGTTCTACGGTCTTTCGCATGACTTGAGCATTAATGGGATTTGGGCATTAGAATCCTACGGTGGTATCGAGCAAAGGCTCTCCCGTGATTGATTTTCTATAAGGTTATATCTTATGCAAATAAGATGCATATACCCGTATCGGTTTAATTCTTAGATTTGCGACTTAAAGTCCAAACCAAATAAAATTGGATTTTCTTGGTTCGGCTCTGTCGACTAAGAAAGTTAAATTAGATTTAAGCTTTCTTTATACTTTCTTTACGCTTTCTTTTCGAAAACTTTCGATTGTGTTAAAGTATATCTAAGAATGTGATGAAGCAATAAAGTACCTAAGTAAAATTTGTTGATCTCCACACATAAAAGATAAGGTGATGTCAAAGAAAGATGGGAAGTGGATACCTTCGGTATTCTTTACGACATGCCCTTTTACGTGTCGATAAGCGGCCCAAAAGGAACTTTGTCACGTTACCAAATTACTTTTGCGCTTTCGAAGCATGGCAAATGTAACTCTTTTGCTTTTTCGAAAACTTTTGGTTATGAGAAGTATATCTATGAATGTGATGAAGCAATAAAGTACACGAGTAAGAGTTGTTGA
This sequence comes from Schoenoplectus tabernaemontani, assembly GCA_037127355.1. Lineage (NCBI taxonomy): Eukaryota > Viridiplantae > Streptophyta > Magnoliopsida > Poales > Cyperaceae > Schoenoplectus > Schoenoplectus tabernaemontani. The sequence continues at coordinate 8,124,137 of CM073753.1, forward strand.
TCTCACAGAAAGAGATGGTTACGTCTAGGAAAGATTGAATTTAAAGTGGTCCTCGTGACCCCGATCTTTCTGGGAGCCCCTTTACGTGTCACGATAAGCGGCCGAAAAGGAACTTTGTCACGTTATCAAATTACTTTATCGTACCGAAGGAATTAAGCTGTTTTGAAATCATATAAAATGTTTATATGCTTTTTACGGTATAAATAAAGAACAAAGATGTAGTTGCAAAATAAAGAATTGAGAAGCGATAGTTATATATGTGTGGTGATTCACATATATATATACAAAATATTTGTATGAGCGGGTAAATTAGATTTTCTTGCTTTGATATGAAATGTATCTTATCATAGATGCAAAGCTACTTCTATTGGATAGATAGTAGTTATATACGTAGTGATTCATGTATATATACAAAATGTTTGTATGAAATGGTGGTAAATTGGATTTCGCTTTGATAATAAATGAGTAAATTAGATTTATCATTTTAAGGAGCAAGTGAAAGAATGTTATGTCAAAGAAAATTTGGAAAAGGAACTTTCAATGGTCTTTACGGCGGACGTCTTTTCACGTGTTCATAAGTACTGTTTAAAGTCGACTTAATAAACGACTAATTATAAATGTGTAAATTAGATTTATCATTTTTAAGAAACCGTGAAGGAATGTTGTGTCAAAAAATTTGGAAAAGGAACTTTCGGTGGTCTTTACGCGGACATCTTTTACGTGTTCGTAAGTACATTTAAAGTCGGTTTAACAAGCGACTACTTACGATGTTAAACCGAAAAATTAAGTAATATGCCCTACCTACTCTGTCCTCGCAAATCAATGTTCATTGGCGGACGTGACTACTCGGTGGCGTCACCTTTTACCTTTGGTTGTCGAGGGTTATGTCGACATAACGAACCAAATAGAGTTAGGTTACTTACCAATGATTTCCAAAACAGTTTTGGGCTTGGGGCAAAGTTTCGTTAAAACATATGATGTTTAGCGAAACCAAGAATCACATAGAGATGTGATTAGCAAAGAGTTGCTTACCTAAGATAATTAATAAACGAGTTATTCAACGATAACTTGATTATCAATGAAAATAGGGATCTTGGTCCTAACTACAAACGGGAATAGAACAAATTTGTAGTGGGAGTTTTATTTGGAATAAAACATTACATGAACAAAGCTAAAAATCTTTACATTTTACGTTGTAGCACATGGCTAAAGAAAACTCTTTCTCCTTTGCGTGCTCTACTTGAGAAAGAAAAACTCAAACCGAGATGGAACTAATTTCTTTGATTGGTTTCGTGCACTCACAATCGTACTAAGGCGAGAGAAACGTGAGTACGCCCTTCACACACCAGTCCCTGCGCAGCCTGCAATAGGCTGCACAGCAGAAGAACTCACCAAGTATAACAAGCACAAAGAAGATGAGCTTGATGTACAAAGTCTCTTGGTCGGGATTATGGGTCCTGAATTGCAAAGGCGATTTATGGACACCAAGACCTACGACATGTGTGAACAGCTCAAGAACATGTTTCAAGAGCAAGCACGTGTCGAGAAATTTAAGGTGACTAGATCTCTGTTAAGTCATAAGAGAGCGAGGGCGGCTCTATCGGCTCTCACATGCTCGTATGACGACGATGTTGAGCGGTGGAGAAGCTTAACGATCCGTTGAGCAAAGAGTTTGCTACGGATATTATCTGAACTCTCTCCCTCCTAGCTATTCTAATTTCATTATGAATTACCATATCTTTGGGAATGGACAAGAGCTTGCGGGAGCTCCAAGGGATGTTAAGGATCGGTTGAAGTGGACATGAAGAAGAGTTCTTTGTCCTCATGGTCTAGAAGGTGCGAGGAGAACCAAAAGATGAAACGCAAAGCGACTCCCAAAGTGGCACCAAAGTACAAAGGTAAAGGGAAGATGGTTCCTAATCGGAACACTTCCAAGGCAAAAGCTTCTACCTCATTTGCTTTTATTGTCAAGGCAAGGGTCATTGGAAGAGGAGCGCCCTAAGTATACGGAGGATGTGAGGACGGGAAAGGTTCCCAAAGCTTGACCTCGGGTATTTTCATGATTGAAGTTAACGTTGTTACCTCTATTTATGATTGGGTATTGGAATCTTGGATCATGTGCTCATATTTGTTCAAATATACGGGCACTAAATAATAGGAGGAAACTACGCAACAAGGAAGTACAACTCGAGTTGGAAACGGAGCACAAGTTGCGGTAGTAAATGTGATCGGAAATATAGAGTTGTATTTGCCTAGCGGGCTTGTAATGGAACTTGAAAATGTATATTTTGTTCCAAGTATTTCTAGAAACATAATTTCAATCTCATGTTTAGAGATGAATGGTTTCTCTTTTGTTATAAAGGATAATAGTTGTTCTATATACAAAGATGAGTTATATTATGGATCTTCTTTTATGATGAATGGTCTTTATATACTAGAAATTGACAAACCGTATTTAACATCAATAAACGACTCAAAACATCTCATGAAAGTACGACTTTTATGTGGCATTGTCGCCTTGGTCATATAAACGAGAAACGCATCAAAAAGTTACATGAAGTTGGACTTCTTGGTAATTTTAATATTGAAACAATAAACACATGCGAATCTTGTTTACGTGGAAAAATGACAAAGCACCTTTCTCAAGAAGGGCGAAAGGGCAAGTGACTTATTAGCCCTTATACACACGGATGTATGCGGACCAATGAGTACTTGTACAAGAAACGGTAATCGCTACTTTATCACGTTCTTGATGATTACGGTAGATATGGTTATGTCTACTTGATGAAACATAAGTCGAATCCTTTGAAAAATTCAAGGAATTCAAGGCGAAGTAGAAAATCAGCGAATAAAAGTATTAAGGCCTTACGGTCGGCCAGTGGAGGCGAATACTTAAGTTATGAGTTTACAATGTACTTAAAAGAATGTGGGATAGTCTCACAACTCACACCTCCGGGAACGCCGCAATGGAACGGTGTTTCTGAGAGGAGGAATCGAACTTTGTTAGACATGGTTCGTTCCATGATGAGTAATACCACACTCCCAAAAATGTTTTGGGGGCACGCACTAGAAAGCTATTGCTTTGCACTAACAATAAATAGGGTTCCATCCAAGTCGGTAGAAAAGACTCCATATGAGTTATGGTTTGGTAAGGTACCAAATATGTCTTATCTTAAAATTTGGGGTTGCGAAGTATTTGTCAAACGTCAGGCTTCGACAAACTTGGACCCCCAAAGTGACAAATGTTTTTCGTAGGGTATCCTAAGGAAACGAAAGGATATTACTTCTATTATCGGTCGAGAACAAGATAATTGTTGCTCGTCATGGTATATTTTTGGAGAAAGAGTTTCTCGCAAAAGGAAGTAGTGGGAGTAATGTAATACTTGAAGAAATTCAAGATGCATCACTGATACAATATACGATGCGATCAGATAAACCCACCACTTGATTCTTCGACTAATGAGCATTTGGAAGAACTAAATCCACAAATAGTTGCGGAAGAAGTTCTAGTCCCGAGCTCATCTACTTCAACGCAAGTTGAAATAGAACTAAATCGCATCTTGATGTGGATGAAGTTCGCACGAAGAACAAGTGCTACGAAGGTCACATAGGACGGTCGTGCACTGAAAGGTACATGGGATTTGCATGAAATCTCGGTATTTGATGCGAAGATCCTCGACCTATGCGGAAGCGATGGATAGACCAGACTACGATAAATGGTGGAGGCCATGAGATCGAAATACAATCCATGTATGACAACACGGTTTGGAACCTGGTTGCACCACTTTGTTGGGGTAAAACCCATAGCTAACAAGTGGGTTTTTAAAAGAAAAATAGACATGGATGGTAATATATTTGTTTACAAAGCACGGCTAGTAGCGAAAGGTTTCAAACAAATTCTCGGCGTAGATTATGATGAAACTTTTTCGCCGTAGCTATGTTTAAGTCAATTCGGATGCTCTAGCAATTGCCGCATTTCATGATTATGAAATATGGCGGATGGATGTGAAAACCGCCTTCCTAAATGGAAATTTGGAAGAGGACGTGTATATGATACAGCCCACGGGTTTTGAGGATCCAAAAAATGCTGGAAAGATATGCAAGCTTCTCAAATCCATTTATGGATTGAAGCAAGCATCACGGAGTTGGAATCTTCGATTTCATGAAGAAATCAAAAAGTTTGACTTCATCAAATGCGAAGAAGAACCTTGTGTATACAGGAAAACTAGTGGGAGTGCCATCGCTTTTCTAATCCTCTATGTGGATGATATACTCTTAATGGGAAATGATATTCCCTTATTGCAATCAGCCAAATCTTCATTAAAGAAAGTGTTCTCAATGAAAGATTTGGGCGAGGCTGTCTATATACTAGGCATAAAGATCTATAGAGATAGATTTAAAAGACTTATTGGATTAAGTCAAAGCACATATATTGATAAAGTGCTGAATCGGTTCAGTATGCAGAATTCTAAGAAAGGATTTACGCGATAAATCATGGTGCACGACTTAGCAAGACTCGGTGTCCTTTGACAGCGATGAGCAAAGCATAATGAGTAGAGTGCCATATGCTTCGGCTATTGGCTCTATCATGTACGCCATGTTGTGCACTCGCCACGATGTCTCGTACGCTTTGAGTGTGACGAGTAGATATCGAGCTAATCCGGCATGGAGCACTTTGGAATCTTGCAAAGAATATCCTTAAGTACTTGAGAAGAACTAAGGATATGTTTCTCGTCTACGGTGGTGACTCGGAACTCGTGGTGAGTGGTTACACGGATGCAAGTTTCCAAAGCCGACCAGAGATGATTCAAGATCGCGATCTGGTTACGTGTTCATACTCGACGGCGGTCTTTGTGGTGGAAGAGTTCAAGCAAGAGACCACGGCGGACTCGACCACCGAAGCGAGTACATAGCGCCTCGAGCGGCTAAAGAAGGTTTACGGATCAAGAAATTCCTTAGTGAACTAGGAGTGGTTCCCGGTGTTCGGGGGCCTGTAGACCTCTATTGTGACAACAATGGAGCTATAGCTCGGGCCAAGGGCACCGAGATCACACTCGAGATCCAAGCATGTCTGCGACGTTATCACCTCATACGAGAAATTATAAATAGAGGCGATGTAAAGATTTGTAAAATTGACACGATTGGCAACACATGGTGATCCACTTACAAAACCTCTACCTCAAGCCAAGCACCGGTTGCACACATCTTCTATGGGTTTGAGACACATAGGAGATTGTGTGTGAATTATCTTTTAAATGCGAGAGATTTATAGATTTGTATAAGGCATGGCTCGATATGATTGACTCCAAGCTTAAGTGGGAGATTGTTAGTTTGTAATAATCTTGAAGTCAATAATACGATAAATTTGTTATATAAAGCTTTGTTCATGAATTGGATATTTAAACGATATTTTGTTTCCTTGAGTATTATTGAATTTATGAATCATTTCGAGTTCATATTTGGAATTGTGAAACTTCATAATATAGAATATACTCTTAAAAGTCACTAACGAGGTAATTAGCGGGAACACTAATTAGCAAGTTATCGAGTTAGTATGTGGATTAAATGATGGTCAAGTTTTACGGACCATAGACAAAGAGTTGTCATTTTAATCACATAAATAGATGTTCTAGGAACATCGTATTTGATAGACCCGAATGAAACATTAAATGGAATTGTGTTCGTGTCATTAATGTTTTCGTTCGGTATTAAATTCTAAAGTATGAGGTATTCATTTTTCCTACATAAGATATGTATGTGTGTGATTTCTACCAAACGTTATCAAGTAAAGGTGGCTATAAAGGTAGCTCTTCGGTATACATAACTTATGCGGAGGAAGAGATGGTTTGCCAAAAGTACTATTGTCCCTCGTATTTTATATGAGTTATAGCATCTTTGGGCCCCTTGATAGAGTAAGATTATCGCTAGCGGTATAATTACAAGAGTAATTATATTTGATATTTTACTCGGGATCAAGAAAAGATTAAGTTTGCAAGGATGACACATACTACCTTGAAGCGATCGATATTTATGAGACAAAAGAATTAAACACAAGTAAATAGTTCTTGGATCATGATATTATACGGTACATCATCATCTGTGTAATTGGATGGTCATAGTGCATTACGCGGATGCCTCCTATGATTATAGAAGTTAAAGCGGTTTTAACTCATTTACCAACATAACACGGATCTGTCGGGTCATACTTGCAGTATAGGAGTTAATCGGAGAATCTTATTGATTAATTATAAATTGTTTATAATTAATAATAAGATGGTTATAATTAATTATATATGATATAATTATATTTGTCATAGAGATGACAAGAAGCAAAAATCGATTGAATTTATAACGTGTTGGACACGTCGTATAAATTAATAGAAACAACAATGAGAAAAATATAATTGTAGATGACAATTATATATATATTTGATTTGGATTTTAAATGTTAATTATGGATTTGAATTATGGGCCAAAAGCCCATTAATAATTAAAGCCTTAATTAATAATTAAAAGCCCAAAATCGAAAAACCCAAAATCCAAAAGCCAAGGGTATTTCGGTAATTTGGCCAAAAGCCCGATAAGCAAACTTGTAAATTTGGACCTTAGATGACATCATGCATGACATCATCCATGACATCATATATGACATCATCCATGACATCATCCATGACATCATATATGACATCATCCATGACATCATATATGACATCATCCATGACATCATCCTCGAGGGTATTTTGGTAATTTTGCAATCCCAAATTTGGCTATAAATAGAGGGGTGGGGTGAGAGAGAAAATTACACCAAATCGTTCTACTTTTCTCTCTCTAGGTATACGGTTGTTTCGAAATTCACGGGATCGGTGAATAGTGTTTTTACGAAAGTTGCGGTATTTACGCACATTTGTGAAACGAAATTCTGCGAGTCGTGAATAGTACTATTTCGTCTTTTCTCGGGTGAATAGTGTTTTTGCGAAAAAGCGCGGTTTACGGTATTTACGGCAAAAGAAATAAGCCGCTCTACAGTCGATCTGGTGGATAACCTACGAGAGGCATCGGACGTTTGGTGCTCGAGACAAGCGATTTTCATTCCAATTGAAATTTGGAAGCGAGGTATAACATCTTATGTTAATCTATTTAATTGTTAAGTAGATTAATATTTTAGAAATCAATCATGGAGTAGATCAATAAAGGTTTAAAGAGGTGTGTATCTCTCGGTAATCATCGACACATCACTTTAACCCTAAGCTTAAGTTAGAAGTAAAATAATATTTTACGAGTCTTTTGTAAAGGATTAAATGTACGTAACTCTCGGTTATTATCGACATACTTTAATCCCTAACTTAAGTAGAAGTAAAATTTTTGTTCTACGGTCTTTCCGCAGCTTGAGCATTAATGGGATTTGGGCATTCCGAATCCCTACACGTTTGCTTTTTTGGGGTCCCGGAATGAGGTTCGCTTGTCATTTTTTTGAGTAGTCTGGAATTATAGATTATGGTTTGCAGGTTTTCGATCATTATCATAATCTCATTATGTTGCACTTTGATATCTTGCATCACCTCCCATTGTTCTGATACTTCTCTCCTGTTGTTTTCAATCTGGTGCCTCATTTCATTGAGCGCATTTCAGATGCGAGCTTCAAAATTCTCCCGCCACAAGCGCTCTTCGCTTACAAGTCTTGACCTGGTTGGGTTATCCCTTTCACTGCCAGACCCCACATTGATCATGAACGACTCTTCACTTTCATTATCTGTTTCGGGTCCCTTATAGGGTTTCTTGAGGATGTGATAGATAATTTCCTCATCGGATTCTTCATCCCAAAGTTGACGACTACGACCGGTCTCTTCTTCAGAGGTGGTATTACCCGAATCGTCGGATTTTTCAGAGTTTTCTCCTGAAGTTGCCTCTATAATTTGGATTCGAGGTGAGTTAGCGGGCTTGAAGTTAAAAATGACTTCTTCCTCAGAATCACTTGAATTTACTTCACTTGGCTTTGTTCGAGCTTTAGACGTAGCCACCTGTTTGAAATGTAAGGCTATTTCTTCACCCGACTTTCTCCCGGGTCTTTGGGTTCGAGTGCCTCGGGGTTTAAGATTGAATTTGACCCCTTATTCTTCTCCAGACGAGGTATCAAATTTACGGCCTTTATTAAAAGGTTTCTGACCTGCTTTTGTTATTAGCCGGCTTGGCACTGTGGCGGATTTGGGTAGAAAATATTGGGCGTCATTGAACTTGATCTCATGCACCCCGAATGGTTTAACATCTCCGTCAATTCTTTTTTGCTTACCATTCTCAATATATTTCAAGCATTGATGCAGAGTGGAGGGTATGACCTGATTGCTGTGAAGCCATGGGCGCCCCAACAACGCCCGATAGGAGGTCTCGGCATCAATGACATAAAATTTAGTGGGCGCTTTCAAGCTTCCACATTGTAGGTTCAGAGTCATTGATCCCAAGGCCTTTTGGGAGTTTTGATTAAAGTCGTGAATGATCACCTTTTCATCGGACAGGTTCTTCACATCCAATGTAATGGTCTTCAGGGTTTTGAGCGGCATAATATTGATCGAGGACCTTGCGTCGACCAAGATGCGGCCAATCTTTTGCCCACCGCAGTTTCCGGTGATGTACAACGGGCGATTATGATCGACGATACCTATCAAGAGGTCTTCATCTGTGAAGTTTATGTAGGTGGCCCGTTTGGCGGTGAATAGGGCTTCCTGCATATTTTATTCGATGAAGTATGACTTATATTTCTCGGGATTTTGCAAGGCTTGGATTAGTACTTCCCTTAGGTCCTGTGACATCATCAAGGCGTCAAATATGCTTAATAACGCTGGAATCTTACGCAGATGTGCCAACACATTGTATTCTTCACCCGTCGACTGGGTCTTTTCTGGGTTCTTACTTAGGCTTTCAACCTCTTTACCTTTATTCTGAGCTTTATCCTTTCCCTTATCGGAATCTTTGGGAGCTTGTCTCTCGGGTACGTAAGTCCCGGACCGGAGCACGGCTTTGCATTCTTCGTTCTGAGTTCCACAGGTGCTTGCCTCCCCTTCGTCATTTAGGAAAAATATCTCCTCTAGTGTTGGCATATCTTCGTCGTGGGAAGAATATACCATATTACATGAAGCGCCCCAGATCTCCTCGCTTTCTTCTTTATTTACTCCTTCATCTATATCTTCTTTCTTTTGACCTAGGGTTAGCTTCTCCCAGTCTTCTTTGGAGATGAAGTGTTGAAGGGTGATTACTTCAGGGCTGCCCTGCTCACATTCTTCTATTTTGTTCTTCTTGGACTTGTTGCTTCTTTGCTTCTTTCTTTTCTTGAGAATCTGGTCTTGACTCTGGTCCACTTTATAGTATACCCTGGGTTTTGGTGGAACCACTGGCGTGATGTCGTCTTTCCATTTCATGCCGGGTTCTTTCTTGAGAGCTTTAAGCATTTTGATCGACTTTTTCGATAGGTGTGTAGTCCATTGTTCTTCTTGGTTTTCGTTTAGTTGGCCCGGGCTCTTCTCTTCCTCATGAGAGATTGTATTGGCCTGTTCATGGGCAGATGAGCTTTGTAGGAACCCCTTGGGTAGGGTGATTTCGCCGTTTTTGTATGCCTTTTCAACCCAATCTTTGAAGACCCAGCAATCCTCAATTGCGTGCCCTAGTACTCTGTGGTATGAGAAAAAGTTGAGTTTGTTCGATTTATTGGCGTCTTCTGGACGTTTACTGACCGACTAGGGCTAGACCGTTCTTTAATGTTCCTCTGAAGATTTGGGCAATTTTATCTTTTCTGAAAGAGTACGGTTTAGTCTTTTTTTGTTTAAGAGTTTTAAAACCCCGTGAACTCCCTCCTGAATTGGGCCTAGGTCCTTTGTTGTAATTGTTGCCACTCGTGCCGCTGTTGTCGCTTTGAGTGTCTGCGTTAGCAGCCATCTTATCTTTTAACGAGGTGAATGCCATCTTGACTTCGACTCGGGCTCCTCGTTGTGGCCTGTTGTTCATGAAGTTTGGCACGGTGTGCGGTGACATCCTCTCGATATTAGATACCTACCTGAGCAAGTCTTTAAATGTGTTGACCTTTGTCACACCAAGTAGCATGCCCATCCACCCGTCAATGTTTTTCGTGATTAGGTTGACGACCTCATCTTCGGTTAACGTGCGGTCATATTTGATGCTGAGGTTCCGCCATCTGTTAATAAAGTCTATCATAGACTCCCCTTTCTTGGGTTTAGTGCTTGTCAGATCGGCTATGTTTATTTTGTCAGACACCATGACAAATCGTGCCCTGAACGAGTCTGCCATCTCGTCCCAGGTCCTGATGCTGTTGTTTTCTAGTGAATAGTACCATTGAAAGGTGGTTCCCACTAAGCTTTGAGGGAATTGTCTTAACAACAGAGTATCATTGCCGCCCGTGTTGCCGCACGAGGCTACAAAATGGGCCAAGTGTTGCTCGGGATTCAGGTCTTTATTACCTTACCCGGAGAAGGTCCTAAAGCGGGGAATCACATACCCCTTAGGATATTCTTCTAAATCGTACACAGCAGGGTATGGATGTCCACAATTTTTGACTGGAGGGATAGCGTATCCACCTTCAGCTATCTTCATTTGCTGGGCAATCATAGCTTGAATCTCTTTTCGGGATAGTCCCGTTGGTTCAAGCTCCACTTCCACTGCTCTGTGTGGATGAGGTTTAGAATCGACAGGTTGTTTTCCCTTGTGATTGCTTTTGGTACCGTGGACCCCTTCTTGACAGGACTACCAGCTTTAAAATTGGCGTCTTATGACTCTTGTAGTGATTTAACCGCCTTAATCAACTCTTCATTTTGTTTCAGCATGGTAGCTATTAACTCCCGTTGACTAATCAGTTTTTCATCTCGTGCCTCGATGTGGCCTTTCAAGATTTCGATTTCATCGATAGGCACTTCGGGGTGGACTTCACCATTTTCCTCGTTGTCGAAGAGATCGGGGTTTTCATTGTGGTCTTCCCCTTCCCTGCTATTACCTTCGGGGTTAACCCTCTTAGGAGGTCTCCCTTTTCTACCATTATTCTTGTTGGTATTGGTGACATGGGCTTGATTAGGCGGGGACTGGTCGTCCTGGACCATATTCACCTCAGTATCGGTATCTGGGTCAGTGTCATAGCTTATACTGATGGTGTTGACTGAGAAGTGCTCTTCATAGCGGGTGATTTTTCTCTTCTTTTTTATTTGGTCAGGGGAAATTATCTTTATACTGTTGAGTAGTGTTCTCGAGCCTAACCGGATGAATACACTCTTCTGACCTAGGCGGCTGAATACACTCTCGGACTGAGCGCTTGAGTTGCCTGCCTTGTTGGGCTGGGTTTGAGACTGGGGTTTTGTTGGCTGGGAACCCTTTGGAACCCATATCTGTTGGACGCTAGGTGTTGCCTTTGATGCGAACCTTTTTGGGCGTGGAGCCGGGATAATGTCTTGCGGCTGAGCCATATCTTAGGATTGACTGGAGCGGGAGACATATTGTCTCTACCTAGCGTTTCTAACGCTTTTCCTCTGTTTGAGGGCCCTGTGAGCCTTGTAAATGGTTTCTGCAGGGGCTTGAGACTTGCGTTGGCGACGCGGGGGTACTTGAGTTGGACGGGGTGCGGGCTTAGGCACCTCCCATGCCTGGCGGAGCTGGTCGGTGGCTGAGTTCTTAGCCACTATGCGGAGAGCTATGAATTTGTTGGAGACTGGGATAGCTGGCCTAGCCACCAGTTGGTTTTGATATGCATCCAGGGTCCTCTTCCTGGACACTTGAGAGTTACGGGTAACTTGGGCCGCAACCGTTGGGGCTGTCTGTTAGTTTGTAATAATCTTGAAGTCAATAATACAATAAATTGGTTATATAAGGCTTTGTTCATGAATTGGATATTTAAACAATATTTTGTTTCCTTGAGTATTATTGAATTTATGAATCATTCCGAGTTCATGACTGAAATTGTGAAACTTCATAATATAGACTATACTCTTAAAAGTCACTAACCAAGGTAATTAACAGGAACACTAATTAACCGTTATAAGGTTAGTATGTGGATTAAATGATGGTCAAGTTTTACAGACCATAGACAAAGAGTTGTCATTTTAATCACATAGATAGATGTTCTAGGAACATCGTATTTGATAGACCCCGAATGAAACATTAAATGAAATTGTGTTCGTGTCATTAATGTTTTCGTTCAGTATTAAATTCTAAAGTATGAGGTATTCATCTTTTCTACATAAGATATGTATGTGTGTGATTTCTACCAAACGTTATCCGTAAAAGGTGGCTATAAAGGTAGCTCTTCGGTATACATAACTTATGCGGAGGAAGAGATGGTTTGCCAAAAGTACTATTGTCCCTCATATTTCTATACGAGTTATAGCATCACTGGGCCCCTTGATAGAGTAAGATTATCTACTAGCAGTATAATTACAAGAGTAATTATATTTGATAATTTACTCAGGAACAAGAAAAGATTAAGTTTGCAAGGATGACACATACCTACCTTGAAACTGATCTGATAACTATGAGACAAAAGAATTAAACACAAGTAAATAGTTTACTAGATCATGATATTGTATAGTACATCATCATCTGTGTAATTGGATGGTCATAGTGCATTCTGCCAGATGCCTCCTATGATTATAGAAGTTAAAACGGTTTTAACTCTATTTACCAACATAACACGGATCCTGTCGGGTCACACCGTATAGGAGTTAATCGGAGAATCTTATTGATTAATTATAAATTATTTATAATTAATAATAAGATGGTTATAATTAATTATATATGATATAATTATATTTGTCATAGAGATGACAAGAAGCAAAAAATCGATTGAATTTATAACGAGTTGGACACGTCGTATAAATTAATAAACAACAACCGAGAAAAATATAATTGTAGATGACAATTATATATATTTGATTTGGATTTTAAATGTTAATTATGGATTTGAATTATGGGCTAAAGCCCATTTATAATTAAAGTCTTAATTAATAATTAAAAGCCCAAAATCAGAAAAGCCCAAAAAAGCCCAAAATCCGAAAAGCCCAAAAAGGCCCATGAAAAGCCCATGCCGACCTCCAAGGGTATTTTGGTAATTTAGCCAAAAGCCCAAGGGTATTTCGGTAATTTGGCCAAAAAGCCCAATGGCGTTTTAGTAAATTGGATGAACTTTAAGTGTATTTTGGTCTTTTCACATTGGAACCTCCCTACTATTCATGAGGGTATTTTGATAATTTATCAATCTCATATTTTCTATAAATAGAGGGGTAGGGTGAGAGAGAAAGCTACACCAAATCAGTTATACTTTCTCTCTCGGTATACGGTTGTTTCAGAATTCACGGGATCGGTGAATAGTGTTTTTATGAAAGTTGCGGTATTTCTGCACATTTGTTAAACAGAATTATTGCGAGTTGTGAATAGTACTATTTCATCTTTTTCTCGGGTGAATAGTGTTTTTGCGAGAAACCGCGGTTTACGGTATTTCTAGCAAAAGAAATAAGCCGCTCTCTGATCAGTCCTGGTGGATAACCTACAGAGGCATCAGACGTTTGGTGCTCCGAGACAAGCTGATTTTCATTCGAATTAAAATTTGGAAGCGAGGTATAACATCTTGTATTAATCTATTTAATTGTTAAGTAGATTAATGTTTTAGAAATCAATCATGGAGTAGATCAATAAAGGTTTAAAGATGTGTGTATCTCTCGGTAATCATCCGACATACCACTTTAACCCTAAGCTTAAGTTAGAAGTAAAATAATATTTTACCGTCTTTTGTAAAGGATTAAATGTCTGTATCTCTCGGTAATTATCCGACATATTTTAATCCCTAACTTAAGTAGAAGTAAAATTTTTGTTCTACGGTCTTTCCGCAGTTTGAGCATTAATGAGATTTGGGCATTCCAAAACCCTACACTGTCTTCTTAGACGGTCACCTTCTCCTCTTTAGAGAGGTAGTAGGAGAGGCCATGACATTGTTAGAAATGCCCTTGGGAGTTAGAGTGATTGAGTCTTCCTCTTCGTCCGGAATGGAGATCCGGACGGTTACGGGAGTGAAGGTGGCCACCGGAGCTGGGCCGTAGAAATTGAGTTCTTGCGGGATAGTCCCAAAGAACATGAAGAGCTTGCCGTCTCGGCTCTGTGCAGGAGTGACAGCGTAAGGTGCAAGGTTGAAGTTTCCGAAGTATGCCATTTCCTGCAAAATGAAAATACTTGAAAATCATTAGTCATTTTTAGCGCATAAAAGACCACTTATATCTTTTAACTATTCTATTTGCTTCTCTCTTTCAAAGATAAGAGGAGAATCTAGGTCCCACCGGGCGTGCCAGATCCTGTGCGACCCTTTTTCGCCCGCTCCGCACCGCCTTCCTGTGGTGTTGGCGATGAGATGCGGAAGAAGGACACGGAGATCCCTCATAAGCGTGCATTTATTTAACGCCGGTTAATTCTACCGTTTAGACCAATTTGAATGCACATTTATGGGGGTTTTAGTGATTATGAGTTCTTGTAGATTCCGGTGGGCGCAAGCCCCCACCGTTAATTACCCTGGGCTGTTAACCTCGAGGCACCTCTGGATATTTAAAAGGAGAAGCAAATAGTATAGCTATATGATGGTCAAGTGGTCATGTGCTTCGGTGATTGGGATCACTAAAGCATCATGGACTCACCAATAGGTCAGTCCAGTGAGATGAGGTGGTGAAAAGATGAACTTATTATAGATCAGTTCAATCTTTACCGCTCCCGGAGGTAATCTCATCAACAGATGAGATTGACCTTCGCGGAGGGACGAAATGTGAGTCAACTACAGAACGACTCGACCTTAGTTGACTTAGAAGATAAACCAACTACAGAACGGTTTAATCTTCACTAATCAACGACCAATCACACAAAATACAACTCGAAGCACTTAGCCGGTTGATCTTGAGGTTGGTGAATCAGGAGACGGGTGGATTTGGCCCACGTGTTTCTTCTCACTGATTTTCTAGATCATGAATTTCAAGCACGATTCATATTCACTGATTGAGGTGTGTGTCAGTGAAAGAACCAACTACAGAACGGTTCATATTCACTGGTTTTTTTTGTGGATGAAACAACTACAGAACGATTCAATCCTACAATCTCGGGAGATGAACTAGAAGATAAACTTATCGACGGATTAGTTCAGCCTTACTAGCTCAACTAGTCATGAATCATGACACCGAGTCATTAAGATGTCACTTCTCTTGGACATCGTGATGTTCTTCTCTTTTAAAGTCGACATATTTCCTTGTGTTGATGTCACAGTCTTGGTCATTCTTCAACGTGCGTCAAGATGTTCTTGTCCCGAGTGGTTATCCTGAATGTTGCATTACTTGTGCAGAAATCAATGTTTCACTTAACATCCCTTGTGTGAGCATATCTAGTCACTTCTAAAATATTATCACATTGTTTATTGATTTTATAATGTAGTGTATTTCATTATTATCTCAATTGCAAGGATGAATTTATCATTTTACCCTTACCATTATTATTATCATTTTGTCTATTGTCATATTTTTGCTTTCTTTTATTTATTCATTATTATTTTTATTATCCTCAAACTCTTATTCGTTTTTGTTTTTATAGAATATTACTCACAAAAATAATAAAAAATAAATTAGCTATTATTCATGATTTCATTTGAATTTTTAGGATTTTTACGATAGCTAAAAGAATAGAATTTTATTTTTGTTATTTTTAAATTCTATTTATTTCGTATAAAATTAGTTACAAAAATGATAAAAGATGAGTTAGTTATTCTTCATAATTTTTGTTTTTGATTTTAGGATTTGTAAAAGCTAAAAGAATTATTATTATTTTTATTGTTTTTGTTCTATTTATGATTTTATTTGAATTTTAAACTTTTATTTTTATTACTTTCATTCTATTTATTACTTGTAGAAAATAATAGAAAATGAATTTTATGATTTTGTTTGAGTTTTAGGCTAAAAGAATAGGATTTTATTTTTATTACTTTTATTCTATTTATTCTTGTAGGAAATTACTTATAAAAATAATAGGAAATGAAATAGCTATTATTTATGATTTTATTAGAATTTTGAGATTTTATAATAGCTAATAAGATTTTATTTTATTATTATTTACAAAAATATTAAGGAATGATTTGATATTTTTATTTGGGTTTTAAACTGAAAATAATAAAATTTATTCTACTATTATTATATTTTTATTTGAGTTTTAGAAATAACCAAAAGAATATAATTTGCTTTATTATATGATTTTATTTTAGATTTTAAAATAGAATAAGGTATATTTATTATTTATAATTATTATTTATTTTATTTTATGAAAAAGATTAAAATAATATTTAACTATTGTTAATGAATTTTATTGTTATTTATTGTTCTTTTATAATAAAGAATAGAATTTATTTTATTATTGCTTATTGAATCTCATTATTATTATTATTATTTTATGAAAAATCATTTGAAAAGTAAGTGAAATATATCTAGTTATGATTCATAATTTTATTTGAATTTTTGGAATTTTTATAACATTTAAAATGACAAGTCAAAGCTAAGTCAAATATACAGATACAATATAGTGTCTTTTGCTTTTAAATTATTTTTATATGATAATACTTTTAAAACTGAAATACTCTTATATAGAAAAATACTATAAAAAATAAAGAATTTTTAGAAACAAATTTGAGTTAATTTGGAATTTAGGAACATTTTCAAATGATTTATTTACTCTATATTTTTGATATTCTGTTATTAATTGATTATTAGGCTTAATCTGGGCCTTTGGATCTGCGCCAAGATTAACACACATCTTTCATTTAACCTTATTCTTATTTGGGCCGCTAGATCTGTTTTGAGATTAAGTCATATGAGATTAGAGGCCCATATTCACTTATCACTTTTATTTAAACTATAACTTATTGCAAACGTCTGATCTATTCCAAGATTCACACGCACGCTTCAATATTCGTGCTTGCGCGTCAATACTCGTGCTGATGCACTTCTTTGACTCTCCGGTTAATGATGCCTCCAAGATTCGTGCTGGTGGCGGTTCCGGCGACTGAGGATGCCTCTTTCCGATCAGACAACTCCTCTGACGTCGTCTCTCCACGGGGAGTTGTTCTACGGTGTCTGATCGATGATCTATATGGTGAATCATGCTGTGCACTAGCGCCAGGTGTAATAAATTGGTACCATTCGGTACCAAATCTCTATTTTTGTAAATTCAATGAAATTAATCGATGGTTTGGACAATTGAATGCCCAATTCGAATCGTTCATGTATGCTAGCACAAATTAGTATGATTATTGTAATTCAAATTGACTCAAGACATCACATTGCCAAATGCCATTCGAAATATAATGGTACAGTTTGGTACCAAAAGTGTAATCACGTATTACAGCTAATTCTAACGATATTTTTGACAATTCAAAGCTTATAATATATCGTCTCACATGCTTATATGAATCAAGCTGACATTATATATCTAATTTGAATGATAATCACATTATAATTTGATAAGAACTGATACAGTGCAATATCGTTCAATGTCGATCACAATTCATTCAAAATTCTAATTGTTTACTCGCTTTCAATGTTGCTTATGCACCCAACGAACTTTATAACAACAATTACAATCAAAATGCACTCAATTATGCATGTAATTCTGCTTTAATCTCAGTTTAAAATTATATTTAACTGGTACGACACAATAACGACACTGTCACACTAAATTAGTCGAATTCTCAAGCTTTTAGCTGAGATCAATCGACTCTAAACAACAATATGAACTCCAATGTATATGATACAGATAGGAATCAATGCAATTTCGACTTTAAAACGGGAAATCAAGTTGAAAATTCAACTGTTATCGAGTTCTCAAGTGAAGCACTGAGATCGATCGATATAACAGCCTCCATTTATGCTTTTCAAACAAAATTCAACAAAGAAATCAACATAATTATGCAATCTAAGATTCTGAGTCTTGAAATAAAGGAAAAGAAGTAAAAAGAATCAAAGGAAATCGATGAAATTTGATACGATAACACTGATATACTGTTATCCAAAGAATTCAATTACAATAACTCTTCTAATCTCTAATATCTCAAGAATTGGACTTGTGAACCTTGAATTGATATAAACTAGAGCTTAGAACTCACCTCTAATTGGATAATTGAGATGAAATGAATCGAGTTCTCAAGTTGAAATTGAGATCAATCGATTATACCAATCTTCTCTTGCTATTTCTTGCTTCTAACTTTCTCTCTCTCTCTCTGAGTTCTGTATCCAACCTCTAAAGTGTTTCTTCTCTCTCTTTCTTGCCTTCTCTCCCTTGCTTGTTTCTTGATAATTGGTATATATAAGGAATTTGAGTGGTGCACAAAAGGAATTAGAGCTATACACCATTCAAACACCATCAATTGAGCTGCCTTGGCCTATAAACATGGTCTTTACTTTCAGTTATCCATTATGTTGCGATGTGGGTCCCATTTAAAGAATCCAAAGCTCAATCTTTGACTGTTGACTAAATTGGACCCCCCTCACTCTTCATCCACAGAACCTTCTAGGCCCCTTTTTCATGCTATATATATTCATTTTAACACACTGAGGCTGCCTATTTCTCCTCTGCCATTGTTGCCCTTCGTCAAAGCTTGGATTTTGATCACCTGATTTCAATCCTTGACTCCAACCATACCTCTCATGTCCAATTGCCAATCTCAATCATCTAAGTAGTGTCGTATGAGTATATGGAAGCTACAATTACTACCAATTCAAGTTCAAAGTGCAAGGTTTCAACTTTCCTCAGTTTGCCCGATTTCATCACCTCTTCTCAATTGCTTTAATTCAATGCTTAATTGTTGCTTCTTCTTTCATTTACAACATTGCCTAGGTGATTAAAGATTGCCTACATCATCAATTTTGAGTTTGAACGCAAGGATTTGAAGTGCCTCATTGATCACCCAAGGTGTTCATCTCCTTCAATCACTCTATTTACTTACTATCTTTCAATTTTGATCATTCACACATCTTCTCTTATGTATAGGCTAGCTCTAACTGAAAGGAATTGAGGTTGTGAGCCTTGGATAACTTGATCGGCATTAATGGCGCCTTCTGCCTCGTCGAGAAGAAGAAGAAAGAGAGGGAGGGGAGAAGGAGAAGGAAGAGAGGGGGCTGCGCTTGGCGCACAGAGTCCACAGCAAGGTAGGACTCACTGTCAGAGACACAGCGCAAATGAGCCAGGTACACATCTCTTTTTCTCTTTGATTTAAATTTCTGTTTGGATCTGCGCGTGGGCTTGGTGCATGATTGCTTGTATGAGCTGCATATTCATAAACCTGACAAATGGGCCCAATTTGTAAGTAGCTGAGTCTAGGCCTATATATTCAATTGTGACTTAGTTAATGGCCTGCTTATGCCTAATAGATCTGACTTGTCATGATCCTATAGGGCCACCTGTTTAATCACCTTATTAATCATCTGTTATAGCATTAATCTGTGTTGAGGTGGCTTCTCTGTGTGCTGCCATTTGGCACCTACCTTGTTGTTGTGGATCATTCACAGGCTGCCAAGTGGC
Source organism: Schoenoplectus tabernaemontani (assembly GCA_037127355.1). Taxonomy (NCBI): domain Eukaryota; kingdom Viridiplantae; phylum Streptophyta; class Magnoliopsida; order Poales; family Cyperaceae; genus Schoenoplectus; species Schoenoplectus tabernaemontani. The sequence continues at coordinate 8,143,709 of CM073753.1, forward strand.
AACTGTGATGATGTGGCCTGTGATACGGACCAATCAGGGCCTGTCATGTGTCTCTGGTTGATCTGACTGGGTTAAAGAGTGTTATGCCACGTGGTAAGGGCTGAGTGAGGTGAACCAATGAGGTGCTGACACGTGGCACAAGTGGGACCCATTTGTCAGATATGTGGGACCCGCATGGGTGAGGTGGACCAATGAGGTGCCGACACGTGACACTGACATGCTGAGGTGGCCCAATGAGGTGCTGACACGTGGCACACTCTCTCTCTCTCTCTTCTATGATTTTGTGTGTGCATGTTTGAGATCCCCAATTCACACCCAGTAGTGTATCTATCTCCGTGTTGCACCCAGATGACCCCTTGATTGAATCTGAGCCATTGATCTGCTTATTTAATCTGTTTTATCTTCTCTGAATTTATTTTAATAGCTCCACTCATCCAAAAATCATAAAATTTTCACCAAAAATCCCTAAATTCGTGATGATCACCTCTTTAATTTTTAATTCCACTTTTGCCCCTACTTCCTTGAATTAAAAATTTATTTTCCAAGAAAACTCTATTTTCCTCTCTGAATTAATCTCAAATTTCAATTATAGCTCAGTGTCTCTGTCAAATAAAATTTTCTTGCAGAAACCACCCTAATTAAATACCAATTTAGACTTATATTGATGCTTATTAGGGTTTAATTTGATCAAAAGCTAATTACTTGTCAACAATTGATACAAATCTAGACTTGATCAGATGATTGCTCTCAGCTTTGGCATCTGATCAGTCTTGTGAAATTAACTTCTGATTCATGTTCATGAGGGTGACTTGATCAAAAGTTGATTACTTGTCAACAATTGATACAAATCATGGTATGGTCAGGTGGTTGCTCACAGTTTGGCACCTGGTCAGTCTTGGAAGCAAAATCACATTTGAGATTTCTTGTGATTGGTTGTATCAAGATACTAGCTTGACATTGACACAATCCTTGCTGTATAGAAATTACATTGCTCCAATTCTTAGGGTTTGCTCTGAAGTTCGCTGCTTAGGGTTTAACCTTGACTTCCTTGATGTCTGTCACTGAGGTGTGGGGCCCACTTGTCAGTGAAAAATGATTACATGGATGACCCCTCAGGAGATCTCTTTCTCCCTCCTGAATCTCTTGAGTGTCATCCATGTCGAATGAACAGCAGATGGTGAGGTATTTATACTCTTGCCTTGCACTTAAAATTTCTTTGTGGGACAAATGAATTTGTTCCGGAGTTTATTAGCGACTTTTCTGGCCAGTGGGCCCTTTCTCTTGCTCTTTCTCTTTTCCCTATTTCTTATATTTTATTATCAATAATTGATATTTATTTTCATTTACTCAACTGTTTATCTTTGAGATTTTTCAAGGGTAAACAAAATCATTGTCAAAGGATCCCTATCCTTTAAATAACATCACAAAAAATATTAAATCTCTTATAGATATATTATTTTACTTATTTATTTGTTTTAATTAATATTATTATTAATAGACCATAAATTGTATAAAATTTTAATGGAATATCAATGAAAATTTTAAAAAAAATATATATCAATTTATAAGTAAAGAACATATAAAATATACTAATTTTTTTAATATTTATTTAAAAATATATTGATTTATTTGAATTAAATTATTATTCCGACCATAATATTAATAGTCTGAATATAGTAAGATATAATATACTAAAATATAAAATATTAGTACTTCATTTTAAGGTTTCCTTATTAAAAGGGAAATATATTATAAAGTCATATATGAATATAAAGAAAAAAGGTCAAAATTATCAAAATAACCTATTGTCTAGGATCCCTCCCCTTTTATATTTTCATTCTCTCCTTTATTCACCTTCTTTTTTGCTCCCTTCCGAAAGCCACGATCTTGTCAGCGCAAAAATATTTATTTTCAATCTACGTTGCACGAATGTGGGTGCGGTGTATATCCGATACAATGTTGGTATGACGATACAATTTTTTTTTGAAAAACTAAAATACTGATGTGGCTATATATATTAAATATTAAGAAATTATTATATAAAAATAAAAAGGATAAAAAGAGACATTCAATGAATATAATCTCATTGTGTGCTTTCAATTGTAAGCGGGGTGGTAACTAGGGTTGCAAGAAAAATTCATAATTCATAATTCATTCAGTATTTGATTAGACTTTTTTGCTAATTCGATTAGAGTTTGGTTCAAACTTTTTAATGAACTAGTTGAGTTGGATTCGTAATAGTTCAAAATATACTAATTTGTATATATATTTAACTATTTAGTCAATAATATTTATACCGATATAATTATTTTATAGTAAAATTAACAAGATATTATTACTTTATTACTAAATTAATAAATATTAGTTATTTTCTCAAATCTTAATATAAAATTAGTAAAATATTAATTATTTTAACTCTAGTTATTTTACAATATTAAAGTAATTAAGTGCATTTAGAGTTTGATTTCAGTGCGAGTTCGATTTAATTTCAGTTTAATTTGGTTCAAAATAATTTTAAATTAAATATAAACACTAGCTAGTTCGATCGAATTTAATTTGTTTGCAGTTCTAATGATAAGTTTTTTAAAAATCACTTGATGAAAAAGAGAGTGATGAATGACATTGATTGATATTAGATACTCATTAGTTTTTTTAAAAAATCACTTGATGAAAAAGAGAGTGATGAAAGACATTGATTGATATTAGATACGGAAAAGTGGTTGTCTCAGTGTTTGGGAGTGTTCGATCTCAATTGAATGCATTTTCTTGAGTTTTCAGGACTTCATAAGAACCAAGGATCATTTATGGTGGCAATCCGTGCAATTAACTGTTGTCATAATCCATGCAATAATGCAAGTATGAGTCGGATTACATTGATTGATCGTATCTTGACCGAATCTGAACACATAAGAGACTAAATTATGACTCCATATTAGAACTTATCGTCTCGTATTAGAGATCGAATCCATCGGTTAAAGTCAATAAAATAATTTGATATGTCCGTATCAGAATGTGGCTTATCGAATACGCATCCGTACTATATTCATAGCGTATCTATATCAGCACTGTATCCGAATCTTATTCAGAGTGTCTGAAGAGTATTGGAGTACAGTAGATTTCAGGTAAGCGTTCCATATTTGAGTCTAAAAAGGTCAAAGTCAATAAAATAATTTGATACGCCCGTATCAGAATGTGACATATCGGATATGTACCCGTATTTTATCCATCGCGTATCTATATCAGTTCTCAAATAGATTTTTTTGTTGTAGTGTTGCTTATGTTCTATGTTTTTATATTTTGCAGTGCTTGTAACAGAGAAAATAAAGTGATATTAACTTCAGAGAAATTGATTACTTTAACCATCAGTTGTGTATAATATTTCTCTTGTTAAACTTTGACGCTATCTGCACTGTCGACGTTAGTGAATTAATCTGTGTATCCTCAACACATATATGTGATAATTCATAAGACGAACAAATAAGATATATGTTTGGGTACTCTTCAACTTCTATTGTCATATTATGAATCGGTTTCTGATATAACTCTAGGGGTGTTAATGGGTCGGGTCGGATGGAGTTCAGGTCGGATCATATTATTTTATTATTTTTTTTTTACAAATCCGAACCCGACCGATTAAATTCGGGTCAAAATATTTTGACCCATACCCGACACGATGGGTCACGGGTCGACCCGACCCGACCCGACCCATATAAAATAATTAAATATTTATAAATTATTTTTATATAATTTTAAGCAATAAAATATTAATTAATTTATAATCTTAATTAGTATATAATTAATATATATTTAAGCTTTAATTAATACTAAAATACAAGATTACTTCCAAATATATAATTAATCGGGTTGAGTCAGGTCAAAAAAATTAAACTCATACCCGACGCATTTATCTTCGGGTCATATCAGGTCGGGTCGGATCAAGAATTGACACCCCTATTAATGACTTCATATCTTCATTTTAAAAGTGTAAATAGTTGTTCTGAATTGTTTAACATGATTTCATAAATAAATTAATTCATTGATTAATTTTTATATTTTTTATTTTTTTTTACTTTTTTATAGTTAAACAATTACTTATTTAATTATATCAACCATCCATACAATTAATTTTCTAACTATAAAAATAGTACAAATTCTAAAAAATAAAATTTGATCCATACGTAATTTATCTATGATGTCGGACGTTGAAAGATTCGGATAAAAATTTGGATCCATGATATAGTAGCGGTGGGCGATTGCTCTTAGGAACCTAAAAAATAATTATAAGATAATATTGTTTGCGGCTCAATTATTGACTAATTGATAGTTGTAAAAGAATTGAAACCGTGATGACGGTGGGCCATTGCTCTCTCTTGTCCTCATTTCTGCCTCTTTCTCAGTCAAGCTTCAGGAACTTTGGTCCTTAATTTAATTGAAAGAAATGGTTCAAATAATGAATGATTTACTCCTTGTATATAACATAGCTCATGAAATGTTATATTACAGAAATTGGGAATTTAATTGGACTTTCGGTGCAAATTTCCACTAAAGCTCAGAGAAGGCCTCCGTGAATTTAGCTCAAAAAATATATTAAATGATCATCAAATTTAGATTTTTCAATCTCATTAAATTCTTCATATTGAAATCTAATGGGGTACAAAAATTTGGGATGTTTTGAGTTTTTTAAATCACTCTTTTCAATTTTTAAAAATAATTTACAAACATTGAATATTTTATTATTATTTTTGGAGCTGATTTTTAAAAATTGAAAAGAGTGACTTAAAAAACTCAAAACATTCCAAATTTTTTTACCCCATAAGATTTCAATATGAATAATTTAATGAGAGTGAAAAATTAAAATTTGAATATCATTTGATATATTTTTGAGCAAAACTCACGGAGGTCTTCCGTAAACTTAAGCTCACCGTAGATTTACTATATATATATATATATATATATATATATATAGAGTGGAGATACCGTGAGCTTAAGCTCACGGAGGCCTTCCGTGAGCTTAACTCAAAAAACATATCAAATCATTTTGAAATTTTAATTTATCATTCTCATTAAATTCTTTATATGAAAATCTCATGGGATGCAAAAATTTGGAGCGTTTTGAGGTTTTTAAGTTATGGTTTTTAATTTTTGAAAATCAGCTCTAAAAATAATAATAATATATTCAATACTTGAACATCATTTTAAAAAATTAAAAACGGTGACTTAAAAAGCTCAAAATACTCCAAATTTTTGCATCCCACAAGATTTTTATATAAAGAATTTAATGAGAATGATAAATTAAAATTTCGAGATGATTTAATATATTTTTTGAGTTAAGCTCACAGAAGGCCTCCGTGAGCTTAAGCTCACGGTATCTCCACTCTATATATATATATATAAATATATATAGCCACATCGTATCTTAGTTTTTTAAAAAAAATTATATTGCCATGCCCACATCACATCAGATACGATATCCACACCGACACTTGTGTAATGTAGGCTGAAAACAAATATTTTTGCGCTGATAAGATCGTGACTTTAGAAAGCGAGCAAAAAGAAGGTGAATATAGGAGAGAATGAAAATACAAAATGGGAAAGGATCCTAAATAGATAATAATTTTGAAATAAATATTGAAAAATTTAAAAAAATATATTTCGTAGATATGTTCTTCACTTATGAATTGATATATATTTTTAAATTTCATTCTTGTTTGATAGTCCATCAAATTGTCTAAAATTTTATACAATTTACAACGGTCTTTGAAGAACTATTAAAATATAATAAAATTACATGAAAATTTAAATAATCAATCAATAAATAAAATAACATATCAATAAATTTATTTTAAATGTTTTTTATGTTATTTAAAGGATAGAGATCCTTTGACAAATGACTTATTTTGAAATTTTTTATAATGAATTTTTAAATGAATATAAAAAAATTTAAAACTAATTTTTTTTATAAATATGTTATTTTACTTATAGATTGGTAGTGATTCAAATTTCATACAATTTCACTGTCATTTGATAGTTCATCAAAGATAATCAATGTTTTTGTGATTTCAATTTAACGATCTTTGATGGATTGTCAAATAATAATTACATAAATTTTAAATCATAATCAATCTATAAATAAAATAACACAACTATAAAAAAATCTATTTTAAGATTTTTTCAATATTTATTTAAAAATTTATTAGCCTACCTCAATTTATTTGAAATAAAAAACTTTTATTGTTGTTGTTGTTTAAAATTCTGTCATTAAGATTGTCAACATAACCATTGTCAAATGATGTCTCCCTTACTTAACAGTCTATGTCAGCATTGCCAAAATAATCCATTGTCAATCCCCTCTCCGATATGAAAGGAGAGAAGACACCATTTCTTGTTTTCTTGTATTGATCACCTACATAATGGTCCACTCATTTCTTTTCTTTTATATGTGCCAAGTAAATTAAAATAATTATATCTATCACATAGTACCATTTTTAGTTGTAGTCGATTGATGCGTTGCAAAGTTTGATTGTTCTAATAAGTTACAGGTTATTTGAAGAAATAATGTGATTTTGTATTGTGATTTTGTATTGTTTCGTTAAGATGATAAAACTTTATTAATAATTTGATTTTCAATATGATTGATTGATGCAACCGAATCATATGTGCCATTTACTTCCTGCTTGAATATATATATATATATATATATATATATATATATATATATATATATATATATATATATATATAAGTAAATCTACGGTGAGCTTAAGCTCACGGAAGATCTCCGTGAGCTTAGCTCAAAAAATATAACAAATGATTTCCAAATTTTAATTTTTCAATCTCATTAAATTTTTCATATTGAAATTTTATGGTGTATACAATTTTAAAATATTTCGAGTATATTAAATCACTCTTTTCAATTTTTGAAAATAATATACAAACATGGAATATTTTATTAGTATTTTTGGAGCTGATTTTCAAAAATAAAAAAAAATGACTTAGAAAACTCGAAACATTTTAAATTTTTGTACACTATAAGATTTCAATATGAAGAATTTAATGAGAGTGAAAAAATAAAATTTGAAAATCATTTGATATATTTTTTGAGCTAAACTCACGGAGGTCTTCTGTGAGTTTAAGCTCACCGTTGATTTACTCTATATATATAGAGAGAGAGAGAGAGAATTATGGTGCTATGTATAGAGAACCAACTAAAAATTGTGATTTTCTCTATTTTCATCTAAAAATTTATAATGCAACAACCAACTAAATTCTTCCTTCTTGAAATATATATATATATAGAGAGAGAGAGAGAGTTGGTTATGGTGCTATGTATAGCATGGATCGTTCCCGTATTATGAATCAATTTTTCATTTTGAAAGTTCAAATAGTCGATCCAACTGTACAAAATAATTTTTAAATGAATATCTAGATATAGATGACATTTATATTTTTAGAATTTTTTACTATTTTTTGGGATGGATAGTAAATTACTTTATTTAATTATTATGAGCCATTCAAAAGATGTGATTTTCTAACTATCTTCGAAAATAAAAAAAAATCTCAAAAATATAAATTTGGTCTACGTTGAGATATTCATAGAAAACCATTTTTTACAGTTAGATCGAATATTTGAATTTTAATTATAAAGAATCGATCCATCCATAGTCGGGGGACCGATCCATGTTAAGCATAGCACCATAGCCCAACTCTTTCTCTCTCTCCATAAATATATATATAGAGAGAAATAAATTATGATGTTTTACAAAGCAAAAATTCATTATTACTTTGGCAACAAATTTCATAACTCACGGCTCAAATAATCGATCTAAGTTGTTCAATAATTTTTTATGTTAATTTTCTTGTGCGATATTAAATTTCATGATTTTTAAGGTTTCTAACTATTTTTAAGTTATTTTTAAAAATATCCTTGAAATAGATCATTTTTTATCTTAAATAAGGTTATTTTTAAAAATAATTTAAAAATAGATAAAAATCTCAAAATTCATTAAATTTAATATCCCAATAGATTTTAACATGAATATCCCACTAAATTTAATATCTCAAAAATCATTAACTTAGATTCGCCATTTGAACCATCAGGATATGAAGTTTGATGTCAAAGCATAATGATTGGTTATTTTATAAAGTACCATAATGCATATATAGAAGGAGAGAAAGAGAGAGAGTTATGCTACAGTTAGTCATGAAGTATAAAATAATTTTGTACATTCCGTCATATCTTTTATTTTTGAATTTAAAATATTGATCCAATCATAAAAAGTGTTCTCCATATTAAAATATACCAAATTTTATATTTCTTAGAATTTTTTTACTATTTTTTTAGGGGATGAAAATACATTGAGCTAATAATTTCTAATAAGAACAATTATCTAATCCTCAAAAAATAGAAAAAGTTTCTTAAAAAATTAAAATTTGGTCTTCAAATATATTTTAATATGAAAAACACTTTGAACGGTCGGATCAGTATTTTGAATTTGAAAATGAAAGATACGACGTGAAGTACAAAAATATTTTGTACTTCACGACTAACCGTAGCATAACACTATATATATATATTGAGGCTATGGTGCTTCGCGAAGCATAAAATCTCTCATGTTTCACATCCGTATCTTAGATTGGAAAGTCCAATTGGCCGATCCAAACTGTTGAACATGATCTCAATATTGAAATATTATTGCAGATCAAATTTAATATTTTTTAATTTTTTTGCTATTTCTTAGATGGTTATAAAGTTTGTTAATCTAATGATTTTTGTACTATCCAATATTAATATTTTTCCGCCCATCTAAGAAATAGAAAAAATTTCCAAAAAAAAAATTTGATCTCCAATGATATTTCGATATGGAGATCATTTTCAACAGTTTGGATCGGCCGTTTGAACTTTCAAATTCGAGATACGAACGCGAAGTATGGGAGGTTTTGTGCTTCACAAAACACCATAGCCTTACTCTATATAATTATAAATATATATAAATATATATTTATAGTTAAATTATTACGAAAACGTTCATATTTCAGTCGATATAAAAATACATCCGAAAATATACCTTAAATTCTCCAATTTTTTTATTTATGTTTTATTTAGAACTTATTTTTTTTAAAAATTTAAAATAGCGACTTAGAAAACTAATTAATGAATATAGACACATTCTTATAGATGTTTGACGACATCCCAATTATAACATAGGAGGCCAAGACACGAGTTACAATTTTAAAAGCACTGAGATTGGTAAATTAAGGGTGAGGAGGTAATGTACTTAATTAAGCCTAGAATCCACTTACACCATGGCTCGATTAAAGGTCGACAAATCCAAACTCTAAAGAAGAATAAGAAAAAAAATAAAAAAACCCACCATGGGAAGTAATTAAATGATGGATTTAGGATTGGGATGGCAATAAAGTTCATGGTCCGTCCGGTCTATCTGGACTCGTCCGATTTGGCGGTCGATCCGTCCGATCTGGAGGTCAATGGGTAGGGCCGGGGTGGATATGGGTTTAGGGTGAGATCCGTCCACCGGACCCGTAATATCGATAACATGTAATATGTATTTATATGTGTTATGTATAATTATATAATTGTATATAAATAACTTATCAAATTAGGTAAAATTAAAAATTTAACTAATAGAAAATTCATTTAAATTAAATGTTTTAGTTAGATATCATAATTTATAAATTGAGTACTTGAGTTGGTGTAAATATTTAATAATTTTAGACTTAAAAATAACTTATACTATGATGGTGCAAATATTTAATAGTATTTAGTTTAAATACAATAATCATTCTCTAAAGATATAATATTAAGAAGAGAGAAATCATTAACTAATTATTAATTGATTATGTAATAATTTAATTAAAAAAATTTTGAAGGACAAACCGAGCCCCGAGTTTGACATAAACCTTGCTCTACCTGACCATTGCCAGCCCTAATGCTAGGGGGAAGGTGGCGCGGGCCTGTTCAAGGCAAGATGTGTGAGAAGAAATACTAATGACTGAGATGAAATTCTAGATAGTCTGCGATAGGATAGACCACATATAGAGGGCTAGACTCACAATCGTTAATTATTTATTAACAAAGGCGGTATTATCTAAGACAGATTGTAAGTGGAGTCGGAATTTTCTAATAGAGAGCTAGAACCACAATCAGTAATTATAAAAAATAATAATAATATAACAAAATAGAAAATTCACAAAATGAAGAGTGAATTAAATATATCAAATATTTTATCTTATTAATTTAGTGCTTACTAAATAGCTTAACAATTAACATACAAATAATAACTCAACAAACAATATATAATTTTAATAGCGGATCAATCTATATATGCTATTAAAATTTTAATCAGCGCCCCCCTCTCGCGGGTCCCCACTCCATTTCCCCATCCATGACGGAATGGGCTAAGATGTGGTTCTTGGGCACGGGTAAAGTGTGAGAGAAGAAAAATCTAATATATGATTTCATTTCAAAGAGAAAAAAGAAAATAGGAAATATGATTACATTTCTAGCGAGAGAATGTGTAGTTGAACTCATTACATATAAGAGAATATCATATATATATATATATATATATATATATATATATATATATATATAGAGAGAGAGAGAGTGGAGATATCAGTGAGCTTAAGCTCACGGAGGCCTTCCGTGAGCTTAACTCAAAAAATATATCAAATTATTTCGAAATTTTAATTTATCATTCTCATTAAATTTTTTATATGAAAATCTCTTGGGATGCAAAAATTTGGAGCGTTTTGAGCTTTTTAAGTTGTGGTTTTTAATTTTTGAAAATCAGCTCTAAAAATAATAATAATATATTCAATACTTGAACATCATTTTAAAAAATTAAAAACGATGACTTAAAAAACTTAAAACACTTCAAATTTTTGCATCCCACAAAATTTTTATATAAAGAATTTAATGAGAATGATAAATTAAAATTTCGAGATGATTTAATATGTTTTTTGAGTTAAGCTCACGAAAGGCCTCCGTGAGCTTAAGCTCACGGTATCTCCACTCTATATATATATATAGTAAAGATAATGTGAGCTTAAATTTATAGAGGTCTTGTGTGAGGTTAATTCAAAAAATATATTAAATCATCTTCAAATTTTAATTTATCATGCTCATTAAATTCTTTATATGAAAATCTTATGGGATGAAAAAATTTAGAGTGTTTTGAGCTTTTTAAGTCATGATTTTTAATTTTTAAAAATCAACTCTAAAATTAACAATAATATATTCAATATATAAACATCATTTAGAAAAAAATAAAAATGATGAATTAAAACTCAAAACACTTCAAATTGAAATTTGAAGATGATTTGATATATACGTTTTGATCACGAAAGGCCTCCATAAGCTTAATCTCACAGTATATTTACTATATATATATATATATATATAGTAAATCTACGGTGAGCTTAAGCTCACGGAAGACCTCCGTGAGCTTAGCTCAAAAAATATATCAAATGATCTTCAAATTTTAATTTTTTCACTTTCATTAAAATTTGGGATTAATTTAGAGGAAAATAACATTTTCTTGATCAAGGAATATTTAACATAAGGAGACAAGGGAAAAATTAGAATTAAAAATTATAAGAGTGATCATTATCAATTTAGAGATTTTTGATGAAAATTTTAGAATTTTTGGACAAGTAGAACTATTAAAATAAATTCAGTGAAGATAAAACAGATTAAATGAATTGATTAAGGGCTCAGATTTGATCACAAGCATCTATGGGTACAACTTGGGGAGAGAGACAGTCCTAGGTGTAAATTAGCGTCCACAAGCATTTGCAATTATCAAACAGAGGAGAGAGGGGGTAGTGCCACATGGCAGTCCCTAATTAGGCCAACTCAGCAGCCAAACGCCACGTGACAACCTCTCATTGGTCCACGTCATCAAGTGGGCTCCACCCTGGTGCAAGCACCTGACAGGTGGGCCCCATAGGAGTGTCACGTGGCAGACCATAATAGGGCCACCTCACCTCAGCCTATGCCAAATGGCACAACCACAGCAGGGCACACCTCACCCAGCCTATGCCACATGACACAACCACAGTAAACCACATTAGCAGTGAGTCAAACCCCAGCTGACACATGGCAGCACAACATGAAACCACCTCAGCCTCATCTTGCCACATGTCATCCCTCTATTGGACCACATCACCCATGTAGGTCCCACCTTGGCACAAGTCACCTGATAAGTGGGCCCCACCACAATACCACATGGCAGCCGACCAGTGGTCCACCTCACCCAGCCCATGCCACATGGCACAGCTACAACAAGCCACCTCAGCCTAGCTGTGCCACATGACAGGCTCTCACTCAGCCACCTCAGGAACTATTAGCAGGCCATTAGGATTAAGAAGAGAGTACTTAAGCTACTAACCAATCAGATCATGCCAACTCAGCTCAATTAATCACAATTTGTGCACTAATCAGTTGATAAACATATCTGTGAGACTAAGTACAGAGGACTTACAAGTAGGGCCCATTAGTCTGATTTATGAGAGTGTAGTGCATGAACATCTGACAAGCCAAGTCTACACATAAATAAGCTGAACTTTAAATAAAGGATAAAGAAGGATGTGCACCTGACGCCTGTGAGCCGTCCCTCTACACTCTCTTTTCCTTTGCTTTGGTGCATGAACACCTAGTGCAGCTGCACTAGAGGAGGCGCCCTCTTCCTTCTTCCCTCTTCTTCTCTTCTTCTTCCCGATCGTCTCAACTGTTAATGGCGTCATTAATGGAGATCGAGTGAAGCATGCACTTTCAAGCCAATTGCTTTTAGCCGTAGCTACATTATGTAAAGGAGAAAAGCTGTGAGAATTTAGAATTCAAAATAGCACAGTGAGAAGGGAGATGCAGCAAGGAGAAGTACCTCAAGTTGAAGAGTTGAACTTGCAATTGGTGGATGGGAGAGCTTCTAGGATCTCAGACGATGGTGCTAAAACAAGAATTGAGAAGAGTTGAGTGATGGATGTAAGAGTTGCACCAACTCACAACTCGGCCTAGAGATGAGTTGATCAAACACTATGCTAGAGCTTGTAAATCGACAAGGGAAGTGTGCAGGGAGTTGTCTGACACTGAGATGATGATGATGAAGCTTTGAGATGCAAGAAACAAGCAGAGATTCAAGGTGAAAGGCTGAGACTTGTTTATAGGCTTATGAAGGAAGAAGAAGGCAAATCTGATCGACTGTTGCAAAATTGAGCCAAGGGAGTGTGCAAGCAACCTATAAAGGAGTGAATTGAAATCTAGAAAGGTCTGAAAGAGTCTAGAGTAGTTTGTAAGGGTATAAAAATCGATTAATGGCAAATCAGTAAATAAATGAAAGTTGTAACTGGCTCTAGACAGTTACACATGACTCTAGCACTAAGGGACTTGGTTCACTAGACCAAATGAGGTAGAGACGGGCAATTACAGCACCATGACACAAAGACCAAATGCAATTAAGTTATGAGCTCAAATCTGGTCAAATTAACTTAATTTTCTTTATAAATCCCAATATAAACCCCAATTAGAAAGCATCCAAAAATAACAAGCAGCATTAACACAGTACTCACAACACCTATGTATTACTCAAGAGCAAGAAAAAAGTCTATTCAACTGAGTGACCTTGGCAAGTGCTTGAGAACTCAATTTACAATCTCCCTTTCCATTAACAATCAGTTGAAGAACTTAGAGCTACATAGAAGAAGTAAAGGTGAGTGTAATCAATGAAAGCTCGAGAGTTTAAGATGTAATTGTACTCAATTTTGATCAATTCAGTGAATTTCAGTACTGTTCTTTGCATTCTCACATTTTTTTCTTTCAATTCAGTCGACTTCTTCAATTTTCTTGATTGAATCTCTTCTCTGAGCTGTCGCCTTACTATCTAGATTCTTTCTGTTCTATTTTCTTGCTTCTTTCTTGATTAATCGAGTGATCAAGGGATTGAAACAGATCTGTCAGAAAAGGTAGTCGAAGGCCGAGTGATCTCCCAGCTCTAAATCATAGTAATTGACTAATCGAAGGTCACTGGCCTCTTAGTCTCTGTGTTTCTAAGCAATTGCTTCAAGAATTCGACTTTGAATCAAGTAATTGATCAAAATTCTGAGTTAATCGCTGGAACTCAAAATCAGCAATGTAATTGTGCTTGCAAACACTCCAATTGATCAAGCTACATGCTTTGATTGAAGCATATTGCATAGGCGATGAGTTCTGCATCAACAAGATCAAGTAAATCTTGGCAATTGATTAGAAACACTGAGTATAGTACCGAATTGGTAATCGATACCAATTATAGTCACTATTTCGTTATAATTCAAGCAAGAATAAAGATAATTATAATGATTGAATCAATGATTGTGCCAACTGAGACTTAGAAATCGTGTAAGTGAATCAAGAATTACAAGAAATCGTAATTGAATCAACTCAATTTGATTGAGAGAGACAATCGGTACCGAGGTGGTACGATTCAGTCAATTGAAAACGATGGCGTCGGTGATCCACCATGCCGATGTGCAATCGGAGGGTACAGACCAACCCCTCATGACAAGGCGACGCTAGACATGGTGGTTGATCTCCGATCAGGCCATCAGAACTATGAGATCAACCCCTCTAGTGCGCATCTTGATTCACGAGAGAGAAGAGACAGAGGGAAGATCTTCAGCACCAATCTCAAAGGATCACACGAATGCCGAGACAGATCCAAGGGGTCTGGGCTGTTAGGTGTTTAGAAAATTAAAGCGCAAATTAATCAAAGAGGTGTAAATTAAGAGTTAAATAAGAAGTTAGTGTTAATCTTGACACAGATTCAGCAGTTCAGATTAATCTCAGCCCAGTTCAAAATAGGCCCAATAAGAGAAAGAAAAGGAAAATTAAATCTTGGCCCAATTCATTAAGCCCAAAACTCAGTTAATAACAGAAAATTAAAAATAAAGAGCAAATAAATCATTTGGAGGCCTTTGCAAACTCCGAATTGACTTAAATTTTTTTTTTATTTTTTTATTTTTCATAATATTTTTCTATGTAAAAATATTTTAGTTTTAAGAATTTTACTATACTGAAATAATTTAAAAGAAAAATGATATTGTTTGCTTTTTCTGTTTGACCAAGTTTTGACTTGCCATTTTGGCTATTATAAAAATCCTAAAAATCAAAATAAAATTATGAATAATAGACAATCTATTTTCTCTTATTTTTTAAGTAATTTTCTACAAAAATAAAGAGAATTAAAAATAAAAATAAAATCACCTTTGTAGTTGAGATAATAATAAAGGGTATTATCTTATTAATAAAAGTAAATAATAAATACAATAATTCTTTTGCATTTTAGAGGTGATTAAATAAGCTCACATAAGAGGTGTAGTGTATCAGAGTATTTTTGTACAAGTAATGCAACACTCAGAACAGTGAGTCAATAACAATTAGAACAAGAACATATTGACACCTACCAAGAAGACAACTGAGACTGCAACATCAACACAGCGAGTGCGTTGACTTCAAAAAAGAACATTATTATGTTTGAAGAAGTGATATCATGATACTGAGATTGATGATCCATCGATCATCAATGCACTAGCTACCTCCCAAGACTGGTGGTGCACAGATATGGGACTAATCTGCTCGCAAGCTCATGATCTGACTAGATTAGATGAGTTGAACTGAACTGTCTAGAAACTCACTCTCTAACAAACCTATCTCAATATTAGACCAGCCAAGTGCTCCGAGTTTAATTTTGTGTACAAGATAACCCTGAATCTATGAATCGGCCAAGTGCTTAGAATTCATGATTTAGAAGATCAAGTAAGATAACTGTAGGGACTCTGTCCACTGTCTACTGACTCTGTGACTTGAATAACTATTCATGACTTGATATACTAGTCTATGAGATCGAACTGATCTTTTTGTAAGTTTATCTCCTAAATCACAAGATTGAACTGATCTGTTTGTAAGTTCATCTTCTAAACAGTGAAATTAAACCGATCTATTTGTAGATTCATTCACTAACACACATGCCTCAATGTTGAACTGGTTTAGCGCTTCATGTTTGACTTTGTGTGTAGAAGTGTTCCTAGATTTATGAATCGCTTAGTGTTTGAAATTCATGATCTAAAAGATCAGTAAGATGTGCATGTAGGCCATATCCACTAATCTTCTGATTCACCAACCTCAAGATCAACTGGATTAGCGCTTCAGATTGTATTTTGTGTGATTGATCATTGACTAGTTAAAATTGAATTGATCTGTTTATAAGTTCATCTTCTAGATCAATTAAAATTGAGTCGATTTGTTTGTAGACTCATCTTCTATCTCTCCGTAAGGTTGATCTGATATGTTTGTAAGATCATCTCTTAAAGCTGCTAAGATTGAACTAATATGTTTGTAAGTACATATTTCTGTACCCTAAAATGAACTGATCTGTTTGTAAGTTTATTTCCTACTAACCTACTTTCACTATCTTGTATCAAGTGAACTAATTTGTTGATAAGTTCATCTACATCTCTGTTATCTAAACTCAAGAGAACTGATCTGTGTGTAAGTTCATTTGTATCTCTGTTATCTGAACTCAAGTGAACTGACTTGTTAGTAAGTTCATCTGTACCCCTGTAATCTATAACCTGTGAACTGACCTGCGTGTAAGTTCATCTACATCTCTTTTATCTGTATTTCTGAACTGATCTGCGTGTAAGTTCATCTACATCTCTTTTATCTGTATTCTTGAAATGATATGTATGAAAGATCATCTTTTACTGTATTTGCATCTGCTTTGAATTCAACTGCTCTGTTTGTAAGTTCATTTCCTCTATCTGAACTGATATGTTTGTAATTTCATTTTCACCTGTTTCTAAACCCCAAACTAATATGTTGGTAAGTTCGTCTGTCAAAGCTCTATGTAATTTGAATCGATCTGTTTGTAGATTCAATTTATGTTGTACCCTAAAGATAGAACTGATCTGTTGGTAAGTTCATCTTCTACCATTCCTGCCTCACTAGACTGATATGACTGTAAGTCCATGTAGAATTTTGGAATGCCCAAATCTCGTTAATGCTCAAGCTGCGAAAATACCGTAGAACAAAATTTTTTCTTCTATTTAAGTTAGGGATTAAAGTATGTCGGATGATTACCGAGAAATATACACATTTAATCCTTTATAAAAGACAGTAAAATATTATTTTACTTCTAACTTAAAATTATGATTAAAGTGGTATGTCAGATGATTACCGAGAGATACATAGATTTTTAAATCTTTATTGATCTACTCTATGATTGATTTCTAAAATATTATTTTAATTAACAATTAAATAGATTAATATAAGTTATTATACCTAGCTTCTAAATTTTAATTAGATTTAAAATCAGATTATCTCGGAGCACCAAACGTCTGATGCCTCTGTAGGTTATCCACCAGGATTGATCAGAGAGCGGCTTATTTCTTTTGTTAGAAATACCATAAATCACGGTTTCTCATAAAAACACTATTCACCGAAAAAAGATGAAATAGTACTATTCATGACTCATAGTTATTCTATTTCATAAATGTGCAGAAATACCGCAACTTTCATAAAAAAACACTATTCACCGATCTCGTGAATTCTGAAACAACCGTATACCGAGAGAGAGAAAGTATAACTGATTTGGTGTAGCTTTCTCTCTCACCCCACCCCTCTATTTATAGAAAATGTGAGATTGCCAAATTATCAAAATACCCTCATGAATAGTAAGGAGGTTCCAAAGTGAAAAGACCAAAATACCCTTAAATTTCATCAAATTTACCAAAATACCATTGAGTTTTTGGCCAAATTACCAAAATTCCCCTCCAAGTCGGCATAGGCTTTTCTTGGGTCTTTTTGGAATTTTTTGGATTTGGGGCTTTTTTGGACTTTTCAATTTTAGGCCTTTTGATTTTGGACTTTTAATTATTAATTAAGGTTTAATTATTAATGAGCTTTCAACCCATAATTCAAATCCAAATCAAATATATATAATTATATTTTTCTCGGTTGTTGTTTCGACGAATTTATACGACGTGTCCAACACGTTATAAATTCAATCAGATTTTTGTTTCTTGTCATCTGTATGACAAATATAATTATATCATATATAATTAATTATAAGCATTTTATCATTAATTATAAATAATTTATAATTAATCAATAAGATTCTCCGATTAACTCTTATACGGTGTGACCCGACATGATCCGTGTTATGTTGATAAATAGAGTTAAAATCGTTTTAACTTCTATAGTCATAGGAGACATCTGGCCGAATACACTATGACAATTCAATTACATAGATGATGCTATACTGTACAATATCATGATCTAGTAAACTATTTACTTGTGTTTAATTTTTTTGTCTCAAAGTTATCAGATCAGTTTCAAGGTAGGTATGTGTCATCCTTACAAATTTAATTTTTTCTTGATCCTAAGTAAATTATCAAATATAATTACTCTTATAATTATACTGCTAGCAGATAATTTTACTCTATCAAGGGGTCCAGTGATGCTATAACTCGTATAGAAATACGAGGGATAATAGTATTTTTGGCAAACCATCTCTTCCTCCGCATAAGTTATATATACCAAAGAACTACCTTTATAGCCACCTTTTACGAATAATATTTGGTAGAAATCACACACATACATATCTTATATAGAAAAGATGAATACCTCATACTTTAGAAATTAATACTGTGAAAACATTAATGACACGAACACAATTCAATTTAATGTTTCATTCGGGATCTGTCAAATACGATGTTCCTAGAATATTTATCTATGTGATTAAAATGATAACTCTTTGCCTATGATCTGTAAAATTTGACCATCATTAAATCCACATACTAACCTGATAGCGGTTAATTAGTGTTCCTGCTAATTATCTCGGTTAGTGACTTTTAATAGTATATTCTATATTATGAAATTTCACAATTTCAGTCATGAACTCGGAATGATTCATAAATTCAATAATACTCAAGAAAACAAAATATCATTTAAATATTCAATTCGTGAACAAAACTTTTATATAACAAAATTATCTTATTATTGATTTCAAGATTATTAGTTTATTACAAACTAATAGTCCATGGTGTTTCGTAGTGATTCTGATCACTTGAACATTTGACCATTCGATCACTTGACTATCATTTAGCTATAGTATTTGCTTCCCCTTTCAAGATCCAGATGTGCCTCGAGATTAATAACCCAGGATAATTAACGGTGGGGGTTTGAGCCCATCGGAATCTATAAGAACTCACAATCACTGAAAATCCCCTAGATGTGCATCCCAATGGGTCTGAACGGTAGAATTAACCGGCGCTAAAATAAATGCACACTTAGGAGGGATCTTTGTGTTCATCTTCGATATCCCATCATCCCGCAGTGGTGAGGACGCACGAAAAAATGATCGCACAATAATGAGTAATGAAAACTCCTTATCCATATTCATACCCGATAATTTAACAAAAAAAATCTTATCATATCTATACCGATGATCTAATGAAAATAAAATATTATTCATACTCATTTTATCGGATACGTATCTGATAAATGAACAAAAGAGTGTGATTAACAGCCTTGGGATTCGCGGTAGATTTTATCAGGCGTGTAGCAGCTGAACTTCTTCCGTAGAAGGTCCGCCAAGATCAGACGTCACGTGGCATGATACGAGGTCTTGAATTGTTTATTGAATTTTTATTGTTCTAAATTTCATTTGCTGCATTGGTGTGCACTGATTGGAATTAATCATATGTAAATTAATCACTCTAGTTTCTATGTCTCTCTTCTTTTTTTTTGAGAAAAGATCAAAGTCTATACTTTATTTTGTGCATCTGTTCACTTCAATCAGATTTCTTGTCCTAAATTTGCTCAACCTGCTTTCGCAGTAATAATTGTGAACGTTTAATAATATTGGGTCATTAGTTTCGTACTTTCGTTTGATCAAGTGGCTTGATACCAAAAATGTTGAGGAATTTTTAATGAATTATAGAAAATTGTGTTGCATATACGAGCCATATAAACTAAAACACTTTGTACCTTTTTATTCCTTTTTTTTTTACTTCTGTTATGGTTGTAGTAAATCATATGATCGAAGTGCAAGTTGCTAGTTAATATTAAAATGATCATAAATATGTAAGGAGAAATTCATAATGATATAGCTGTCAAGGAGATGCATGTGAAGAGGATTGCTGGCTTGGGCTTTGCCTCTCTCTCTATGCAAATAAGGTATTAGTTTGTTATTTCTTCATAGCATGCTTGGATATTAGACTATAATTAGTAACAAGATGATGATGCTAATGTAAGAATTCCCTTATTGTTAATAAATAATTGATATATTTTAGCAAAATTTGGAGATAAAAATTAGACATACATCATGTTTTTGCACAATCTTGACCGTTTGAATTTGATTTTGAAAGAGTTAGTTCTCTACATTGAAGTTGTATCATCCTTGATATGTTTCAAGTGTTGTTTAATTAGACCTTCAGATACATTTTCCTTTCATTTATTTACATTTGATCTACTTTGTAATTACAAGCTTTGTTTTTCATGGTATCACATGGATGATAGTGTCTGAGAAATTATTGTGAGTAGCCACCAGCTCCACCACAATGATGATGGCGAGTGCAATGGAAATTAGAATTTATTGTACCTTGATGCTTATAATAGAATAATAGAATATTTGTTGTACCTTGTGTATTGTTTATATGTTAATGTTTAATTTTTGTTATGTATGTATAAATTATGATTTTCTATAACTCCAGTGGATAATACTAAATTACAGCATGCATATTATGATGTTATTATATAATAATATTAATATATTTGAATGTCATATTTATTATTATCTTTTGCGGAACGATGTTAAAATATCACCTTGTTAAAAATATTGAATCAATAATAATAGGTTATTATTAATAGCTCAAAAAGTACTATTTGGGCGAGATTAATTGAAATCCGACCCCCTACAAACTAGCCCCAGATCGCCCCTATCCACCCCTATCCGCCACTACCCGCCACCTGTCCATTCGATATTTTTTTAAGATTATTCGATTTTTTTAACAATTAAATATAAAAAATGAATTGGTTTAAATTAATTATTTTAAAAATTATGATATACTTCTTTTTCAGTTTTAATTATTTTTTTTATATTTTTCTAGATTTTTTTAGAATTATTTGCATCTTTTTTAATTTTATTTTATTTTTAAATAATTAGAATCAATAAAACCAAATTAGTTAAAAAAATTTATAGAAAATATTATGATTAAATTTTTTTAGTTTCTATTATTTTGTAATAAATTTTCTGTTTTTTTATTTAAATTTTTTTGAAACTTTCTGGAATTTTTAGGATTTTTGACGGTTTACTTTTTTTTTTATGAAATTGAAAAAAAAAACAATCCGTCCCCATCCTCCTTGACCTACTCCAGATCGGCCCTTTGCCCACCATGACTGGTCATTGACCCACCCATCCCGACCCGTGAGGGCCCTATCCATGGAGGTCCAACATGAATAGGATCGGTTCGGAATTTTCTAATTTTTAACCATTTGAAACCCGTTCCACCTCATCCGTCCTCGGTCCTCATCCATCACCCATAGACCGTACTCATCCGCGGCCGGAGGGATTTCACCCGACTGAACCACCCTTCCCATCTTCAAACCTTGAGGTGAATCCGTATGATGAATGGGAAAATATCAACGAATCATTAATTTCTGCACAATGACAAATATAGTTTAAAATGTGTAAAACAAGGTTTGTATGATCCTGAAATTGGATTGGAGTAATCAACATGGCTACCACTTGCATTTTCTATAGCTGAAGTAATAGCTAGGCCAGTAGAGGAGTACGGAGTACCACTGGGAGCGAGATGCACGCCAGGACCTTACATGCTGTGCAGCTAGTAACATCACATGCAATCGTGCTATCTATGGTTGCATATTTTTTAGCACAAAATAATTAAAAAAATAAAATCAAAAACACATGTAAAAACAGTTTATCAAAATTTTCTAAAAACGGATTAATATACGAAATATAGAAAGATTTTTAAAATTTTAGTATGTTATTTCGAATCATTTTGGGTTTTGAAGTACTTTTCTCTAAATTAGATATTCCAAAATTTATAAAATTTTAGTATGTTATACTGAACTTTGTTAACTTTACAACAAAATATAAGAACTTTAAATTTTGATAAATGGTGAGAAAATTATGAACATCAAAAAATTGATGATGAGATTAGGCTGTGAACTGAGTCCGCGGCCTAATTATTTTTGGCTATTTGTGCCGTAGATTGGATATGCTGTTCTTTTTTCCTGACATTTTTTTAAAATAGAAAATTCTTTTATAATTAAAAAATTTGTTTTTATACAAAAAATAATCCCAGAAATACATAAAATGAGTTTCCATATTCATACCGAAAACAGATTCATAAATTTCGATTGGTGTGATTTTTACTGACGCCCAAGTTTGTCAATTTCAAATAAAAAATTTATAGCACCAAACAATTTTTTTTTCAGAAAAACAAATAAAGCAAAACTTGTGTGTAATTTTAGTTTAGAAAAAAAAATTCATGTACCTATAGTTCAAAATTTATGCCTGTAGACCTTCAGCTGTTCACCTAAAAGAAAAAAAAATCAGAGGACATGATGTTTGACAATATGGTTTTGTTCTTGTCATCACAAGGTTTGAGAGATTCAAATATTCTATAAAAAAATTTTGGAATTGTTACCTTCGCCGTTGGAATCTGGGAAAAAAAACAGCTTAGCTTAGGGGAGGAAAAGGTCGAGAGAAATAAGGAGAATTACATCTGATATAATTCGATCTGTATTTGTAATTAACCATGTATTTATTATTTCCAATCTAGTTTATTGTTCTTTATATCACAATCTAGCTGTTCCTTTTTTCTACTATATATATATATATATATATATATTCCCTCCTTTAATTAATATTACATGAAGTTTAAAATCGTTTTTTTATATATAAAATTAATTTTCATAATTATTATTTTTTATAAATCTATATTATTATTTTTCATAAGTTGTTAACTCAAATTGCCCCCTTTAGTTGAAAATTAAAGCAATTGGCATTTTTGTGTATAAAAAATATTACATAAAGTTTGGCATAAATATTTTTTTTATTTCCGCATGAAAATTTTGTTATACAAATAGATAGATTCATATATGAAATTTTAATTTACTTGTATTTCAATATATAAGGCCTTTCACATGCAATAAGATTTAACGAGTATTATATTCTTAAAAATTGAAAATTATATAAATAATATAATTAAATAAATCTTATACATATAATGTAAGGATGCCGGTAGTTTTGGACTATGAAATACTTTAATTTTATATTGTGTTGGTCATTTCCTCTTCTATTGAACCATTTCCACGCATTTGTTGAGCCCACTTGTGTGTTTTATCAATTCTTTTTGTATTATGAATGTTATTTCACTGGAGGTGTAATTCGGGTTCGTCCGATAATATAATCTTCAAATAAATAGTTAATAATATAAAATTTTAAATATATTTAATAAAATTTCATATTAAAAAAAAATTTAACACGATATTTTTAAATACTAAGTAATAATGATAATTATAATAATTATTATTATAATAAATAACATAATTAAATACATAACAATTTATAAATGATCATATAAAAAAGTTGAATTTTTTTAAGAGTTATGTTTCACCTTCAGTATATATATATATATTATTTTAAATGAGGAGAGATGAAATATTTTATATGAATTTTTAGATTCAAAAAGATGAAAAAATTTAAATAAATTAATGGTGAAAGAAAGTGATGATGTAGAAGTTTAAAAGATTAATTCTTTATATATATTAAAAATTTAATAAATAATAAGGTAAATCTCGATGAAAATTAACGCCGCCTTATTTTGACAACCAAAATATTTCAAGTTTCAAATTCACCTCAGATGGAACGAGATCGACAAAAATGGAAGATCTGGTAAGAGCTCAGATATTACTCTCGCCCTCCAATCTTTTTTTTTTGCGAAGCTAATTTGTACAACAAAATTGGAAAAGTAATTATCATTTCTAAAAAATTTCACGATGAATACATTTTTGTTTGAAATTTGAATGTGTTCTTCCTTCATTTGGCACTGAATTCTTGTCATTTGTTAATAATTCACGAATCAAAACTAGATTATAATGCTAATGCCATTAACAAACTATTAAATGTAACGAATGTAGGATACATATTCTTTTTATAATATATATATATATATATATATATATATATATATATATATATATATGAGTGGAGATAGCGTGAGCTTAAGCTCACGGAGGCCTTCCGTGAGCTTAACTCAAAAAACATATTAAATTATCTTAAAATTTTAATTTATCATTCTCATTAAATTCTTTATATGAAAATCTCATGGGATGCAAAAATTTGGAGCGTTTTGAGCTTTTTAAGTCACCGTTTTTAATTTTTGAAAATCAGCTCTAAAAATAATAATAATATATTCAATACTTGAACATCATTTTCAAAAATTAAAAACGGCGACTTAAAAAGCTCAAAACGCTCCAAATTTTAGCATCCCATGAGATTTTCATATAAAGAATTTAATGAGAATGATAAATTAAAATTTCGAGATGATTTAATATGTTTTTTGAGTTAAGCTCACGGAAGGCCTCCGTGAGCTTAAGCTCACGCTATCTCCACTCTATATATATATATATATATTAGATAAAAATATCAATTTCTACTTGCTTACAACTATATTGTACAATAGAAAAATACCAGTGTTTTTGTTGTCGATTTAATGCTTATTGATTGGAACTTTTGAAAAAAAAAATCATCTCTATTGAAGTTTGTTTAGACGGTATTGTCCGTCTCAAATTATTCGTCCCAACAAGTTAATTTTGTTGTAGTATCCTCGAGATAGTATCTTCGAGATCACATATTAAAACTACTTATAATAAACACTTGTGACCAAACTTCAAAATAATATTTCGAGTTTATAGAATTTGAGTCTTCGATGTAATCTACTTCGGAATAAAGTTTAAAATAACACCGGGAACCATTAAATAATTTACAATCCACAAGACCGCATTAATTTTAAACGATGCATTGTATTTTCCCTCGTGGATTAATTAATATATGTACCTAACTAGTTCTCGAAGTGATATATTAATTGTGGCATGTGTTTAACTTACTAATTTTGATAATTAAATAAATCGTCCACCTCAAGGACCAGTAGTCAGTAGACCCCAAGTCCTACCTATAAAAGCAGTAAGTTTACTGTCATAAATTAATATATAAATCACAGCCACACAAAAAACATCCATTATTCAGTAATATTCTATTTAGCTCTTTCCCTAACATGTCTCTTAACCTTGCACTTCCATCTTTGATCCAGCTTCGCCAACCACAAATGAAAATTCCTCCAGGTAGGTTATCTATTCGCGCATGTTTAGAGCCTCCACTGCTTGATCAGCGACGATCGGCCGACTACAAACCAACAATCTGGCACGACAACATCATACAGTCATTAAGAAGTGATGGTGACAATGTAAGCAATCAAGTAACTAACAATTCGTAAATAGATTAAGAGACATGTTAAAATAATATTTAAGTATTGAATATATTATTATTTTTTTAGAGCTGATTTTCAAAAATTAAAAACCATGACTTAAAAAAGTTAAAACACTTTAAATTTTTGCATCCCATAAGATATTTATATAAAAAATTTAATGAGTATGATAAATTAAAATTTAGAGATAATTTGATATGTTTTTTGAGTTAACCTCACGGAAAGGCTCTGTGAGCTTAAGCTCAAGGTATCTTTACTATATATACATATATATAGGAGTGAGTTACGTTGCTTTGCACAGTAAAAATTTATTTTTATTTTGCATTGATATTTTATATCACGATGGTTCAAATGATCAATCTAATTTGCTTAATAAATTTTTTATATTAAAATCTTATGAGATATTAAATTTCATAATTTTTTTTAGCTTTCTAGTTATTTTTTAAAATATTTTTAAAAACAGCCTTGTTTAACATAATAAATGGTCTCTTTCATGGCTGTTTTTAAAAATAATTTAAAAAATAGATAGAAACCTCAAAAAATTATGAAATTTAATATTCCATAAGATTTTAACATAAAAAAATTATTGCGAAACTTAGATTTATCATTTGAACCGTTGAGATATGAAATCTCAGTGCAGATGAGGGATTGTTCGCCTGTCGGTGAATGCTTGAGATAGGGTTCAGGACTTAGGGGCCCCTGTTTTTGGTGGCCTCCCTTTAGAATCTCCGGCAGGCGCGGCAACTGCTAGCTCATTTTTTTTTTATTATTCTTTTTTTTTTATGTTTTCTTTTTCACCGTTGTTGTCAGAAAAAAAATTTGGGCTGCTTGTGATGAGCATTTTCATTTTGCTCTTTTTGAATACATGAAGGAGGATAAAAACATGGAAAGGATGTACATGCTCAAGAAAGAGGTGAGTCAAATGATAGAGAAGGAAGAGTTGCTAAGAGAGAAATTAGAGCTCGTTGATGCCATCCAACAGCTTGGCGTGGCATATCACTTCAAAGACGAGATAAACTCTGTTCTCAACCAATCTATGGATCAAATTTCTTCATCCACCATGCGTGGGGACCTATATGAAGTATCACTGCTATTCAGACTGCTGAGGATGCATGGATTTATTCTACATCAAGGTACTATGTACTAAAATTAGATTATGCACGCCATACGTAATTAAGTACTTATTTCTTGGATAGATTTGGTAGTCAACAATTGAAAATATTTATCACTTTAATAGTATATTAGATTGTTGGAAAATTTTAACAGCACAGCGGATGCTTTATTTTCTCAAATAGATGGAGATAGGATCATATGCAAAAACTATAATACAGTATGCTTGAGTGCCTTTCAGGATATAATAATATCTATTTTTCATTCTCACATAATTGTTTTAGTTTGCAAATAGAAATTCGGATATCGAACAGACTAGTTAATGTCGAACTCCACATAATTTGAGAAGATATATAAAAATTAATTCAGAGATATTTTTTCTTTGTTATTATTATTTTTTTTTAACCAGAGGACAATTGTCCTGATGAATTTCGTTGAGCAAAACAAACTGGGCGGAGATAATGTGTGGCGAGGGGGGGTGTGTGGCCCCCATGATATACGTAAATGTGAGGATATATTATGAAAATTAATTATATTTTGTATACAAATTATTCAATTGCTCCCTTCATATAGAATTTGTTTCAATCATTCATTATTTTGGATCCCACCAGTCTGACCCCACTATATATATTCAAATATTCCCGACTCCGTCTCTGAAAATAGAAGTCATTTACAATAATATTTACCGGGAAAAAAGTTATTTTAGATAATTACTCCAAAACATGAGTATAAGTTGAAATGTACTTTGACCAGATATATTCAAAGGCTACTTCGACAGCAACGGACACTGTAAAGCAACACTATTTTCAGATATTAATGGGATGTTAAGTTTGTACGAGGCTTCTTATCTGGCAAAAGAAGGAGAAGAGTTGCTGGAGGCAGCCAGGCAATTCACAATAAAACACCTAACAAATTTCTTGGAGAGCCCAAAATATAATAATTCCAGGTTAAAAGAACACGTTGCTTACGCACTAGAGCTCCCACTGCATTGGAGGATGGAAAGACTGCACACTCGTTGGTTTATCGATCAGTACAAGACCGACGAGCATATCAGACCTGCACTGTGGGAACTGGCTGTTTTGGATTTTAATTTAATTCAGAACTCATACAGGAACGAACTAAAGCAGGTGTCAAAGTAAGCAATTTGTTCTGTCAATTTTTTAGACAAATTGTAGTTTACACCATATTTATAATTAGAAATGAGAGTTTGTTGATATCACACCCCGCTACCATAGAGATTTACCTATTACAATTGTCTATTTAGCGAACTAGATTAGCCATAATATTTGAATTATATTCAGTCCACAAAATCACATATATAGTACCCGATATTAGTTGCTAAACATCAAGCACAAAACAGCACAACAAAAAATATCAAAATTTCCACAGATTGAAGTAGTAATCACAGTTATTGAAAAGCATTGTCTCACAACCAGTCAATTTTCTATTTTGTCCAAGATAAAACAGTCTTCTGATGCTAATTTGTTCCATCGTAGACATGTTTTCCCTT
This sequence comes from Schoenoplectus tabernaemontani, assembly GCA_037127355.1. Classification (NCBI taxonomy): domain Eukaryota; kingdom Viridiplantae; phylum Streptophyta; class Magnoliopsida; order Poales; family Cyperaceae; genus Schoenoplectus; species Schoenoplectus tabernaemontani. Next base: position 8,171,898 of record CM073753.1, read on the forward strand.
AGTTATATATATGTGTATGTGTGTGGTTCAAACTAATACCTATTTGCATTTATCTTATATCTAGTTGGTGGGACAATTTACGGCTTTATGAAAAACTACCATTTTTTCGTGATCGACTCGTTGAGAACCACCTCTGGAGTGTAGGCTGGGCGTTCGAGCCAGAGCATGCAAGTTTTAGAATAGCACAAACACAGGCCAACTGCATGATTACAACAATTGATGACATCTATGATGTTTATGGTTTTTTAAATGAACTTGAGCTCTTTACTGATGCCATACAGAAGTAAGTATTTAGTTTTAATTCGTATGTTTTATTTTTATTTTTATTTTTTTGAGAGAGAGGTAAGAATCTAGCTTACAAAATTCATTTTGTGTCAATGAGGATTTCAACCCATAACCTCTTGGAAGTAATTTTAGTTAGCTATCACTTGATCTACTACTAGACAATTTGCATTTATGATTCATACATTTAATTCGTATGCAATTTATGATTTTCCTGGCTAAGCTAGCTAGTTATCGTTTTTTTACTTGTTTGAAGGTGGGATATCACTGCCACTGAAGCACTTCCTGAGTACATGCAGATGTGCTGTTTAGCTCTCTTTGAATCTGTTGAGAGCCAAGCTAATGAAGTCTTGGAAAAGAAAGGACTGAATGTTACTCCATATTTAAGGAGAGCGGTAATTATTTTAATTTTTCACCCCAGCATTCTTATGCATTAATTTTTCATCTGAGTAATATGAGCTAGGCAAAGGTGAAATAAGCAAAAAAAAAAATAACAATTTATACAATCTGATATGATTTTGCAGTGGAAAGATCTATGCAAAGCATATCTAGTGGAGGCAAGGTGGTACCACAATGGATGTGCACCAACACTGGATGAATACCTCGAGAACGCTTGGGTCTCCAGTTCAGGCAAAATAATTCTTTCCTATGCCTTCTGTATCAACAATTATGTTACAGCTAAAGATCTGGAGCTGTTCTCAGCTGGTTATCCTGACATTTTTCGATATTCATCCATGAATCTTCGGCTTTATAATGACTTGGCAACATCGAGTGTAAGTAAATTTTGATAATAAATATGGATTGAACAAAACATAATTTCATAATTACGAATTTTATGGGTATTGCCAAGATGAAGCCAGGGCATAAATCCAACCAAATGATTTGTTCAATTCTATCAGAAAGAACCAATCAACAACCAGAGATTATTTTTCCTTTTTTTTTATTTTGATAAACAGATTTTTTTTTTTTTTTTGAAAATGAGGTCGATATCATTATTAGGATACTCATGCATCTAAAGAATAGGAGAATAATTTTCTTATATTACACATTGCATTTATAATTTTAGGCTGAGCTAAAGCGTGGCGATGTCGACAAGACCATTCAATGCTATATGCGCAGCAAAGCTGTAACAGAATCCGTTGCCCGCCAAGACATAAAGGAACTGATTTCGAAAAACTGGGCATTGCTTAATGGCGAATTCATCGGAAATTCTGCATTTGAAAAGTACTTAAAAGGAGTTGCTTTAAATATCCCACGCATGTCACAATGTATTTATCATCATGAAGATGGATATGCGAACCCAGAAAAAGATACCAAGGATCAAGTCAAGTCGTTACTGCTTGATCCAATTATGTTAACTTAAACGAATTGCATGCTTAATTGACGTAGTGATGGGCTAATGGCAATAAATATTAATGGTACTATCTACTTGAATTTAAATGTATTGGAACTTATATTTTAGTTTATCTTTTTATCACCTTCATGCACCTGGCTATTTTAATTGGTACCAGAAATTCACTCATAGAGACCGGTAAGAAGGAAGCTGAAAACTGGCATAACGGTACGACTGTAAAGGATCAAAATGGAAGCATGACTGTTAACGAATAAATAAATAAATAAAAGTTTGGTACCAAACATTATAAGAACTGATTGGGCCACTTGGTAACCCTTTACTGTGATTTCAAGGTCAAGGGGATTTTACACCTCGTTGACATCATTATTATGTGTCCTATAATATTCCTACGTACGTAATATAATTAAATAAAACATGACCACGGGATTTAATTAAAATGGAGATTTCATTATATATACGGTTGATCATTATATAATGTATATGCAATATGTGAATGCATTTGTGGATTATACATGTATTTTACAAAGTTTCTGAAATATTTAAATAAATTAGATATTTTTAAATAGTTTTAATTTAAAATAAAAAATATAATAGGATATAAATATAATTTTTAACGATGGGATCCCTTAACACTGTGTTATTTACACGATCATGACAATGTACTCTTAAAATAAATAATAAAAAATCTTAAAAATGAAAAAAAAAATTAGATATGTTCTTTTTCATGTAAATTAGTAGTGTTATTGTCTGATAGTCCATCAAAGTTCTTAAATTGTAACCATTACAAATTGTATAAAATTTTGATTATCATTGATGGGCTATCAAACGATAATGAAATTATATGAAATTTAAAACACTATCAGTCATGAGTAAAATAATTTATCTATATTTTTTCTATTTTAAGATTTTTTTTGTTATTTATTTAAGAGTTCATTGTCAAGTTTTTCAAAATAACTCATCGTCAAGTGATTCTCACTCAATTTTATTTTTTTATATAAAATATATCATATGAATAATTTTATAGGTTTATTATGATAAAAAGTTAAAAAAATATATATATCATGTACTATTAAATATGTGAATACTTATTCTTATGCTACGACATCGAACCACATAAAAAAAGATATCGCATATCCGGTAAAGCGACCGCATTATAAAACAATGCTTTATAGTATGAATTAAGAATTAGGACTTCAACGAAACTGGTGGTTTTAAGTTGAGCTAATTAAATTGCAGTTTTTAGGATTGACAAAAAATTATATGTTCCGCTTAACAATTATGTTTGTTTTTTTTTAATAAATATGGTATTACATTTAATAGATTTATATCTGTCATTAATAGTTATGTTAATAGTTATGTTAGATTTTTAAATTTTTATACCTACATGGATGCAAATGGTTGAGTAGAAATTTTATAACGAGAAACTGGATAGACTCCTCACAACGATCATGGAAATAAAGTCATAGTGATGTTGATTACTTGATTGACACCAATCAAACTCCAAGATCATACAAAGCTTGTTTTACACATTTTATACTACATTTGTCGTTGTTATGGTGGCTACCACAATTGAAGATAGAACAAATTGTAATTTCAGTTGAATTAGCCATCATTGTTGTGGTGGCAACTCACAATAGTTTCGCAGGCACTATCATCCATCCGGTCCTATGAAAGGGAAAGGTGTCTTAAGATCCGATTAAACAACACTTGAAACATTAAGGACGATACAACTTCAATTAGAGGGCTAACTCTTTCCAAATCAAATTCAAACAGTCAAGATTTCGCAAAAACATGATGTATTTCAAATTTTCATCTCCCATGACTTGTGTAAGTTCGTGTTTCAAATTATATGGAGCATGTTTAGTTAATTAAGCACTTATATTTACTTGTTTAATTATCTACTGGAATTATTTAAGCACTTATACTTATCTGTTTATTGGATGATTTATCTATCTTTTTAGGAATTAATATTATTTGTTTTATATTTTTCACTACAACAACAATGATCTTAAGCAATATCACTTTTGCAATGATTGTAGATCAAATTTGTTATTAAAATGACTCAGTGATATTATTGAAATATTGATAATTTTTTTAACTGTGATTTTTAATAAAGAAATATTATTAAAATAGAGCCAAAAAATATCAAACGACTTGGAATTTAAACCATTGAAAACTATACTTCAAGAGTTTTCCATTCATAGGTCATAAACTAAATTCCACGTCCATTTGCCCCTTCAAATGCTATCATTAATCAGCCTTAAAATTCTGCCAAAGTGTTGAAGCCAAATAGTCTCCCTTTATTTCCTAATTTATTTAACGTTAATACTAAATTTAAGTTTATCTTTCAACAAAACTCCCCCATAAACTTAATTTACTTCTACCATCATCATGGCAATCATCATTTCACTTCTTCATAACTCATGCGAATAGCGACGTCACTCATTGATGGCTTTTCTCGATTCATTGATCTAGAAAATTTAAAAAATCAATCGTGGTTTCATCTCATATGTCATCCAATTTGCTTAATTTTTCAGGTCATGTATATGTGAGATTCGCATCCACACCGCGACTCCACACCGTATTTTTTCATGTGGCTCCACACCACATCTTGTCATAGTTTTCGCACACTTCCAGCAAAATATCTCATAATGTTGCTAGTTCTCTTATCCGCGCACTCATTGCACAGGCTATCATGAGTCATTGCTCATGTCGGTTTCACTCACCGATTCTTCGAAGACCACTGGCAAAAACTTCACCACGCTTTTGTAACATTATTTGTTTGATACATAGCTCTCATGATTGATAAGTTTTCCTTCTTCTTTTTTTTCTCTTACATTGTTCGTGTGCCTCGAGAGAACCAGCAAGCTCATCGACTGTGAGCTTCGCAAGGTCGTTTGACTCTTCTTTCACGCACACAACATTCTCAAAATTGCCGGTTAATGATCTCAAAATCTTATCCACAACTCGCGCATCGGTTAATGTTTCGCCATTACGAATGAGTTGGTTCACCACGGCTTGTACACGCATGATGTAGTCAGATACACTTTCTGACTCCTTCATCTTCATGCTCTCCAACTCGCCACGAAGAGTTTGGAGACGCACTTGCTTGACTCGGTCGGTTCCTTTGAACATTTTTTTTAAAATGTTCCACGCTTCTTTTGAAGTAGTTGCACCAGCAATCTTCTCAAAACCCAACTCGTCAACAGCACAGAACAACATGTATAGTGTTGTCTTATCCTTTGATCGCGCCTCTTTCAACACCTTATTTTGTTGGCATGATTGCTCATTCTCCTCATAATACCCTTCTTGACCACAACCTCTACCATTGTGACAATTTCCTCAACTTCCACGGCAACACGCTCTACCTCAAAAATTTTGAGAATAGAGTACCTTTTCGTTTTTGATTGACGCCTTGGTTTGAAGTGCTTGCTTGAGTTGAGAGTCTCATCCTTTTCGGGTTTCTTTTTTCTCTTCATATTTTTCCGACATCTCTCTTTTTTTTTCTTTTTTTTCTTCTTTTTTTCTTCTTTTTCATCGCCATGGTAGATCTCTCTTGATCAACTGAACCTAGCTCTGATACCAATTTGTTATAATATGATATATCTCGGTGGAAGGAAGAGAAAATAATTCTGAAATTTCTTTTCATTCAAACTATATCTTCTATTTTTCTTACACTGTTTTCTCTTCTCTTACTTGCTTACAACAGAATACAAGTATGTTTATAGCCTTAGACATGACTCTTAAAATTCGTAATAAAAATATATAATAAAAACAGAATTCTAAACAGCACCCTTTCAGCTGACCACTGTCCACTAAAATCAACATAACTCTCTGTAGAGAACTCCAAACGACTTGAAATGTGAACCATTGGAAACTAGACTTCAAGAGCTTTCCATTCATAGGTCATACACTAAATTTCACGTCAATTTGCCCCTTCAAACGCTGTCATTAATCAGCCATAAAATTTTGTCAAAGTGCTGAAGCCAAAGAGTCTCCCTTTATTTAACTGTAATATTAAAATTAAGTTTATCTTTGAACACCTTTAATACAAACCGTTGGATGGAAAAATCCGAACCGCCAAAAATTGACGCCTCTTTCTTAGTTTTCTTGCATCTGCGTGACCCCGAATGAAAAATTCGTTCTGCTTCTCTCTACTGCGGCGCTGGTCGTTTCTCTCCACTCAGCTGAGCACCTCTACGCTCCGCTCCTCTGTTCCTCTCCCTCCCAAATCCTTCCCCTGCTGTCTGCTCCATTCCGCATCACTGTTTCACGCACTCCTCTACTCTCCACTTGGAATCCTCTCCTCGCTCCTGTTTGCTCGGCCCCCAGTCATATCAGAACTAACATAAAAAAGAAAGCTCCAAAGCTACAAGCCATAATCAGGGCACATTAATCATTTAACCACCAAATGATGTTAGCTCCTGGCTGATCTTGCTCTTAAACTTATATTTGCAAGATTTTAATGCAGCCCCAAATTTCTTAACTGACTTTTGCGGTAATTTCTTTTAACAAGTATGAAATAAATCATAATTTTGATAATAAATATTAATTAATTAAAGTTTTAATCATAGATATTATTGCGAATAAATCCCATTGGCGCATCATTACAACAAAAAAATATTTGACAATAATTATTGACTAAATTTAATGATGGTTCTTAAACCGTTATTAAAGGAATGTTAGAAAAGTCTCCAAATAACTATTGTTAAATCATATGTGTTCAATTTTAAAAAAGAAAGATTCAGCATTGTTTTTGTGCCAAAACCATTGCTAAATGCGTACAAAAAGTTTTCAGCTTCAAAATATTGTTAAATACATATTGAGTAACTTAAGAACAACAATATGACACATTATTCATTTATTTAATAACTTATATGAATCAAATATAATTGTTCATCTAATGAAAAGATATTTACTTAACAATATATCATGCTTACTCAATAATATCAAAAAATCTATATAATTCTTAAGAAAAAATCGAAAGAAAAAAATAAAAGTTGAAACTTCAAATGTGTTTTTGAACTTCAAGACGAGTGTTTCGACCTGAAAATGGTCATTATGGTGTAAGTTGTTAACCCTCTCGTTTATATATGAAAACAGATAAAAGAGTAATTCATAATCTGTGGGAATTTAGATTTTGAATTTTATTTTTTGATTGTACGATTAAGATGAGTGAATGGTGAGATGGGTTCCGTAGAATTTGATTTTTTTTTTAAATTATTTGAATGAGAAATTTGGTATCAGCAACATCGGTATCAACTATGATTGGTATTTGTGTATCAGCTCCTTAAGTATAATTATTTTCAGTCACTGTGCCTTACTTTTGGAGGGGAAGAAAGCGCAGTACATAATTGTTAAATTAGTATATTTTAAAACTATTTTTTTCTAATTAAACTGATTTAATAAAATCAATACCAAAATTATATCATATAAAAGTATTATCATTATTTTCATTTCAATACTAGAAAGCAAGTTTATTATACCGTCTTTACAAATTCTTCCGGTCATTTAGAGTTAAGCAGAAATTAAAATTGCTACATTAATTTTTTTTTATATGATCTACTAAAATCATGGTATCAAGTACATCGGACAGGACACGCAGTATGTGGCACACACTACAACAGATTTTGGATTTAATAATGAATTTTAAAGCTCTTTAACAACGGTTCTTCAACAGTTATTAAAATAAATATTAGGAAAAAAATAAACAACTGTTGTTAAAAATATATTTTTAAAACCATTTTTGTAAGACATTTAACAACGATTCTTAACTAATAATCATTGTTAAAGGTTCTTTTAACAATGATTATTAAATAAAAATCGGTGTTAAAGGGTCTTTTAACAATGATATTTAACAAAGAAAAATTAAATTTAACTTATTAAAAAAGGTGCGAGTCAGATTGACATTGAGTTATATTGATTAAAAGTAAACAATGAATATGGAATCATATTGATTAGATAAGAATAAATATTGTTATATATTATTCATTCAATAATTAATATGAAAGAAATATAATTATTCATAAAATATCAAATATTTACTCAAAAAATACATACATCTTATTCATACAATAATATAAAAACCTATACAATTTCTAAGAAAAAAAAAAGAAAAAAAACTTCAAATGTGTTTTTGAACTTAAAGACGAGGTTTTTTGACCCCGAAAATGACGGTAGAACGCCTCAATCGGAGTTATCTATCAAAAGTTATGGCCGATTGAAATTGAGATGGTCGGATTTCATTTTTTATTTTTTCTGTCTCTCTTCTGTCTTATTTCTTTTTTCTTTCTCTCTCTGTCTCTCTCATCTCTCTTTTTTATGTATGAAAACATATGAAAAGGAGTTGATAATCCGTAGGATTTTAATTTTTAAATTTTCATTTTTGGAACATTGGATTGAGATTAATGAACGATGAGATGTGCAATCTATGACCGTATAAAACGTCTCAATCGGAGTTTCGTATATGTGGTCCAGAAATGTTCATATGTGTGGTCCAGGAATCATTATCATTTCCCACCCACAAGACCGCATTAATTTTAAACGCTGCACTGTATTTTCCCTCGTGGATTAATTAATAATATGCACCTATCTATTTATCGCGGCCTGTGTTTAACATATTAATTTGATTAATTAAAAAAATCGTCCAATCAAGGACGAGTAGACCTCCTAAGTCCCACCTATAAGAAGACTAGCTAGGTTTGCTATCAGAAATTAATAAACAAATCACAGCTACAAATATTATCCATTATCCAGAAATATTCTAATTAGCACTTTCCCTAAAATGGCTCTGAACCTTGCACTTCCATCTTTGATCCAGCTTCGCCAAACACAAATGAAAATACCTTCACGTAGGTTCTCTATTAACACATGTTTAGAGCCTCCACGGGTTGATCAGCGACGATCAGCGGACTATAAACCAACAATCTGGCATGACAACTTCATACAGTCATTAAGAAATGGTGGTGAAAATGTAAGCAACCAAACAACCAAGTCATTAATTAGTCACCACTAAAATCTTATTTATTTTCCACAAAAGGATTTGTTCCTGATATTTGCATGAAAATAGTCATTTTTCTTTTCTTTTTCTTTTCTTTTCTTTTCTTTTTCTTTTCTTTTTTTACCAGTGTTCTTTTCGGCTAGTTGCGCATTTTTCATTTTATTCTTTTTGAATACTTGAAGGAGGTCAAAAACATGGAAAGAATAGTGTACAAACTCAAGAAAGAGGCGAGTCAAATGATATACAAGGAAGAGTTGCTCAGAGTTAAATTAGAGCTTGTTGATGCCATCCAACAGCTTGGAGTGGCCTATCTCTTCAAAGGCGAGATAGACTCTGTTCTCAACCAATCTATGGATCAAATTTCTTCATCCACCATGCGTGGGGACCTATATGAAGTGTCACTGCTATTTAGACTGCTAAGGATGCATGGATTCTCTGTACATGAAGGTACTTAATATCTGTTTGTGTGCCTTTCAGAATATATCATCTATTTTCATGTTTCCCATAATATTTTTCTATTAAGTTAACTCGGAAATGGAAATTAGTACATGATGAAAGGTCATCAGTTTTCATTTTTTTTGATAGATTTATATTTGAAACAGAGACTAATGTCTGGTACTTAAATTTGAGCAGATATATTGAAAAGCTACTTCGATGAGGAGGGACACTGCAAAGAAGAACTATGTTCAGACATTAAAGGAATGCTAAATTTGTACGAGGCTTCTTTTCTCGCAAAACAAGGAGAGCAGATGCTGGAGGCAGCAAGGCAGTTCACAACCAAACACCTAACAAAATATTTGGAGAGCTCAAATGTGAAGTATAACAATTCAATGCTAAAAGAACATGTTGCCCATGCACTGGATCTCCCTCTCAATTGGAGGATGGAAAGACTGCATACTCGCTGGTTTATAGATCAATACAAGACAGACGACCACTTTAGACCTGCACTGTGGGAACTGGCTGTTTTAGATTTCAATTTAGTGCAAAACTTGTACCAGAAAGAACTAAAGCATGTTTCAAAGTGAGAATATAAATAATTATACCTACATCAGTTATAACACAAAATGAAAAGCAATACCTATAATTCAAATTAATAACTCTTTTATTTTACAGCTCTCCAGAACAATTACGGTCAACTATTACCATCTTTTACTATGAAAAAAGCTCTTTAATTTAATTAAGTTTCTTTTTGACATTTCCATTCTTCTATTCTCCAGATGGTGGAAGGATTTGAGACTTCACGAAAAAGTTCCATTTATCCGAGACAGGCTTGTTGAGAACCACCTACTTACTATAGGCATCTCTTTTGAGCCACAACATTCTCGTTGGAGGATAGCATCCACACAGGCCAACTGTCTGGTTACAACAATTGATGATATCTATGATGTTTATGGGTCATTGGATGAACTTGAGGTCTTTACTGCTGCCATTGAGAAGTAAGTATCTCGTGGTGTAATTAATTATATTTGATGCATTATATGCATAATATATCGCCTGTTTGCTCATTTGTCATTTTCTATTGAAGATGGGATGTCACTGCTGCTGAGGGGCTTCCTGAGAATATGCAGATGTGCATTTTAGCTCTCTTTAATACTGTCAAAGATCAAGGTTATGGAGTCTTCAAAGAGAAGGGGTGTGATATCACTCCGTATCTCACGAGAGCGGTAATTTGTTAATCCTTCCTGCATTTTGTCTTATGCATAATTTTGTTAATTATGACACAACATTTTTCTTATAAGTTTCATTTGATCAGCAAAAAAATAAAAAAAATGCATGAAAAAGAAGGCTGATTGACACGAGATACCTGCAAAATAATGGGAAATTAATGCCTCGATTGAGTTGATTGTATATTCATTGATAAAAATAATTTGGCAGTGGAAAGAACTATGCAAAGCATACCTAGTGGAAGCAAGGTGGTACCACAATGGTTATCCGCCGACATTGGAGGAATACCTCAATAATGCATGGGTCACCATTTCAGGCAGCCTACTTCTTTCCTATGCTTACTGTATAAATGACTACGTTAATGCTGAAGATCTGGAGCAGTTCTCTTCTAATTATCCTGACATTGTTCGATATTCATCCACAATTCTTCGGCTTTACAATGATTTAGCAACTTCTAGCGTAAGTGCACTAAGAAAATATGGATAGAACATGGTGATAATTGTGAATTTTATGCTGTTGCCCATATAGATTTTAGATATACACTCAAACAGATTGATTTCCATCATTAATTAAAAAAATTGAACCAATCAACAATCTGAGAAGATATTTATTTCTGGAAATTAACGAGGTTGGCACCAATATACAAATCTCAACCATCTTAAATTGAAGAATTTTTGTTTTCTAATTAAATTGTATACATTGCATTTCTAATTTTAGGATGAGGTACAACGGGGGGATATCGACAAATCCATTCAGTGTTATATGCGTGAGAAAAATGCCACAGAGTCTGTGACTCGCCATGAAATAAAGGAACTAATTCGAAAATACTGGAGTTTGCTCAATGGTGAAATTACTGGCAATTCTGCTTTGGAAAAGTACTTGAGAAATGTTGCTTTCAATATCGCCCGCATGGCACAATGTATTTATCAGCATGCTGATGGATATGCGAAACCCGATCATGATACCAAGGATATAATTACCTCATTATTGTTTACTCCGGCTAAATAGAAGGAACCCCATCCTCTGGGGAGTTAAATTGGTGCGGTCCCTGCGGCGCTTTTAATCTGGTTTGTCCGATTTGATCGGACGGATTAGATCAAATCTTCTTTAAATTGAAAAAAAAAAAAGACTCTGCCCACTAAAGTACTTTCTCCCGTGCTCAATAATATCAAAAATCTATATAATTCTTAAGAAAAAATCGAAAGAAAAAAATAAAAGTTGAAACTTAAAATGTGTTTTTGAGCTTCAAGACGAGTGTTTCGCCCTGAAAATGGTCATTACGGTGTAAGTTGTTAACCCTCTCTTTTATATATGAAAACAGATAAAAGAGAAATTCATAATCTGTGGGATTTTAGATTTTGAATTTTATTTTTTGGATTGTAGGATTGAGATGAGTGAATGGTGAGATGGGTTCCGAGGGAGCAAATATTATTGGTGGGAGGAAATATTGTTGATCAAAATAATTGTCAGAGCAAATGTTTTAACAATATTTTTTTATTAAAATCATTATTTAATAAACCGTTGCTAAACGCGCCATTTTACAATGGTTCTAGGCAAAAAAAAATGTTGTTCCTCAGAGTTTATTTTAACAATATTTTTTTATTAAAATCATTATTTAAAGCATTATCAATATTATAGTAATGCCACTGAGTCATTTTTATAATGGATTTGATATATAATCATTATTAAATGGATATTATCTAAGATCATTTTTGTTATATTGCATATTATATTTTCATGAAAGAAGTCAGTCCCACTGGCATCTTGACCATTGACATTACAAAAAAAGCCGGTCTTACCGGCATCTGGACAATTGATGTTGTTTTTTTATCAATTTTTTTATCATCAGTTTTTTATTTTTTTTAAAAAAAAAACAGCAGTCCTACTAATGCAGTGCGACTGGCGAGTTGTCATTTCTATTATTAAAATTTTGATTAATTAATATTTGTTACTAAATTTATGATTTATTTTGTACTTAGGACTAACTAGATGAACATAGGAGGACTGATGTTTTTTTATTAAGCTTTGTTGGAAACAAAGAATTAAAATATTTACTATTATTTTACTGGTAACAACTAGCTAGTAACGGGAGCCTTCTTATCTCTCTCAGTGAGATTTGTATAAAATTAAAATATTAAATATGTTATATGAAAATAGATGAACAGAGTAGTTAGGACTTTGGATATTAGTTACGAAGGACTTGGAATATTTAATAAGGATATAAAATAGCTTAAGGGTTTTATGTTTAATATAATTTGTTAAATTTATTATGCTTTCATTTCGCAATCAGATGTGTTTTATATTTCACAATTTATGTTTAGTAGTGAATAATTAAAAATAAAAACATGATTTTTATTACAATTTATAAATTATTAAGTATGTTTTAAATTTGAAATTATTAAGTATATTTCAATGTATCTTAATAATTCGGTTCGATACACAATACATGATACTATAAGACATAAAACAATTTATGATACGAAATATAATTTGGAAACATTGTGTACCATATATGCGGCCATTCGATCATATTTTTAAAAATGTTTTGTAATCACTACCAGAAAAAAAAACTTTAGAAACGCCATTTAGAACTGATTTTATAAAATATATTCGCTAAAAGAGTTTGACGGCATTATTGTAAATTTATTAAAACCTTTAAAATCAGTTCTAAAGATTCAAATTGGAGGTCGGTTACGAACTAAAAAAGTTGTCAGAAGAACTTAGAATTTGATTTTTTTTAAATTACCATTTTCAAACGTTTAATTTAGCAGCCGTTTTTTTTTAAAAACTAGCTCTAAAGATATATATTTTAAAACCGGTTTATACACTACCGAGCACCCATTTCTAAGAGTACATCTTTAAAAACGGTTATCTCTAGAAAATTGGTTCCTAAAAAATTTAGAAAATGGTTTTTTGGAAAACCATCTTTAACAGTTTTGAGTTTCAGAAACAGTTTTTAGAAAGAATCATTTCTCAATGTATGAATACGGGTTGTGGTGATTTTTTGTTCTTCTTTAGAAACTGTTTTTTATGCTGAACCATTTCTGAAAGTTTGTTCATAATTTCGGTAATACCCTTGATCATTTTTAGCAACTGTTTTCTCAAATGACCGCTTCTAATTGACCGTTTTGAAAATTCAGACTTCTTTGAATTAATAACATCTTTAAGCCGGTTTTTAGTTAATAACCGACTTTAAACATACTTTTAGAATAAAATTTTAACTAATAACTAACTCTAAAGATACTTTTAGAGCAAGTTAATAACTGTTTCTAAAATACCTCATCTATAAAAAAACGAGTTTATGATGATACAAATTGACAAACTTGGGCGTCGGTAAAAGTCACACCAATCGAAATTCATGAATCTGTTTTCGGCATGAATATGGAAAGTTATTTTATTTATTTTAGTTTTGACTTGTATTTTGATTTTATTTTAATTAAAAAATAGATAGTACGATCGCTTGTGATGTTATTAGCTAAGCACCATGTAAGGTACTAAGGTGTGCATCTCTCTCCCCGTACTACTCTAGCCATTAGCTATAGAATATAAGTCATAGTGATGTTGATTTACACCAATCCAATTCAGGGGCGAATGCAAGATTTTGATCAGGGGACAATTATCGGATTGTAATAGCTTATTAGGTTCAAATTCATTAACTAATCGGGTACTAAATAAAAAAATTAATAATTTATATATATTATTATCTAATAAAAATTTATTAAAATAATAACATTTTATATATTAAAAATAACAACAAAATAAATCTCAAACTAATAGATAATCAAGTTGATGAAAAAAGTTTTTGTCTACGGATCTTTATATTTTGATATTTTTGTATAATTATTTCATTATGCATGATATTAGATTTTTTTTTCTCAATAAAATTAATCGGACAATCCAGAGGGACAAAAAAAAATTTCAGGGGGAGCAAATTACCAAAAACATTACCGAAAAGCAATGTTTTTCAAAATCCAAGGGGACAGCTCCCCCCCCCCCCCCCCCGGTACACAGTAGATTCACCCCTGATCCAATTCCAAGATCATACAAGCTTTGTTTTAGATATGTTGTACTATATTTGTCGTTGTTATGTTTCTAGGATAAAAAATACACCAACCAATGAATCAAGTCACTTTCCATGAGATATACGTTTCTAAATTGCACAATTGAGTTTGAGTTCACGTTTCTGACGCTTGTCCGCCGTTTCCTCTTTTTCCTCTTTTTCCTCTTCCACACACTATCCTTCCACGGACGACCACATTTTCTGCCCATCCCATCAGGGTTGAAGATGGAATGGGGATTGGGGTTTTGGGGTGGGTGGGGGTGGGGAGAATTTAAATCTGCTATTATTTTTATATAATAGTGGGATTCTATTTTTAAATCAAAAAAATTTTAAAGTATTGAAAATAAAAAAAATTTAAAGATATTTTATTTTACTTATAGATTAGTAGTCTGTCAAATTTTATGTAATTTTATTAAGATTTAAGTTAATTTGGAACCGTTACAAATATTAGTGAAAAACGATTAAATTTGATAATCTTCGATGAACTACCAAACGTTAATAAAATTACATGAATTTTTATAGAATTTATAAGTAAAAGAACATATCCATAATTTTTTTTCTATTTTTAAGATTTTATAAATATTTTTTCGATTTAAAAGTAAGTTCCTACTATTTGCAAGAATAATAGAATATTTGAATCCATTGGAAGGGGTTGTGGGTGGGGTTAGGCTTACCCCATAAAGGCTTGACCTTTGAACTCTACGGCCCGGCCGGTCCTTTAAAGAATTCAGCCCTTATTCGACCCTCATAAGTTCGACCTGACCCTTTCTAACAGTAAGGGCCGAGCTTCTCAAGGGTCGGGCTCAATCTTTAAAAAATAATTCATTCTGATCCGACATTTATCAAATCTGACATTTTTTATCTTTATCCGGCCCTTCCCAAGCACTTTCTTTAATATTTTAATTGCACTTAAAAATAAAAAAATCAAAAATCAAAATAAAATGTCCAAATAGAAAAATATAATTTAATATTTTTATACATATATAAATTAAAAAAAAAATACTTAATAAGCATATATATATATATTATGCCCTTACCTGTCAACCCTTTTTCAGTCCTTACCCTGCCCTTGCTCGCCCCTTAGAGCCCGGAGGGATTGGTATGGGCTGGACTTCTCAAATTTGAGCTTATCCCCTTAAAAATCTAATTCTTTGAACCTGGACCTATAAAAGCTCTTATCAAACTCAACTCTTACCCGACTCTCTCGTAGGTCTGTTAGGCCCAACCCTCGAGAAGTCTGATTAGACCTTTGAAAATGATGCCCAGTGGGGGTTGACACCCCAAATTTTGAATGTCTGATTTTTTTTATTAAAGTTTTAATAGTACATATATATATTGGTGCAATATTAAAATTATATATTGATTGTTGAGTTACTATTTGTACGTTGATTATTAAGTTATTATTTTAGTAAGCTCTACATTGATAAGATAAAATATTATAATTTATTTGTCTTTTTTTATATTTTTTTTCAAAATTATATTAATCTTTTTAATTATTTTTACTCTCTATCAAATTCATTAATCTCTTTGCGAAATTTTTTATATTCAAATTTTTTTATTTGATGCATTTAAGTTACTCTTCATTTTGTGAATTAAGCTGAATTACTATTAGACTGTAAGACATAATTTTATATTCGAATCAAGATTTTTATAAAAATCTTTCAAGTTATCAATATCCTTTTGCTACCAATACACTTTCTAATTAATTATATATTTTATAACAACATCATTTTGAATTTTATTTTTTATTTATGTTTAAATCATAGGATTAGTTTCATGCAATCATATTGATTGGGACTTTTAAATTTAATGCAAATGACATCAATAATTAGTATGCTACAAGAAATTATGTCATAAATCTTGATT
Source organism: Schoenoplectus tabernaemontani (assembly GCA_037127355.1). Classification (NCBI taxonomy): domain Eukaryota; kingdom Viridiplantae; phylum Streptophyta; class Magnoliopsida; order Poales; family Cyperaceae; genus Schoenoplectus; species Schoenoplectus tabernaemontani. The sequence goes on from CM073753.1 coordinate 8,188,125, forward strand.
TCTAAGTGAATGATTTAATTATAAAAATAAACTCAAAAATATTAATAATATTATTATTATTATGTTAATAGTGAATATCTAATTATATTTTCTATTTTATTATATTTATATTATTTTTTATAATTAATGATTATGATTCTAATTAATGATTATTTTCAATATTATTTCTAATATAATTATCTCGTGTAATTTGTTTTTTGGTAAATAAAATAATAAATAGGAAATTGGTAAGAACACACCGAAGTTGTGCGCTAATGGCTAGTAGTTTCAAACTCTGTTCAGGTCATTAACGCACAACTTCGGGGTATTCTTATCAATTCCCTATTTTTTTTATTTTATTTACCAAAATAAAAAATCTATATATTAGTTGACCCGATTACTATGAGTTAATTTTTGTGAATTATAATTATTATCTTTTTCAAGTTTTAACCATTTTATAAATTATAATGTTTGAATAATATTTAGTAGAGTACTTCTTAAAATGACTGAATGAGACAATATTAGATATGTTATTTTTATTTTTAATATATGTTATTTTCTACTTAAAAAGATTGACAAGAGATGCTTTTTTTTATTTTTTTTATTTTAAAATGACTCAAGTTAGAATTGATTGCATAGTTATATTTTTATTTCATACTAGTAAAATAGAGATGTATTTGTATGAACGAAATGAGTTCATATATTTTTTTTTATAAATGATAATAAACTAAGTAATATATTAGTATTATTCGTTAGCGCCATTATTGTTTCGTTAAAGGGTAAGGATAGGGTATGAGTAAGTCTAATTTTAATGGGTAAGGGTAGGGTATGGGTATGATAATGAAAATACCTTCACCCGACCCGTACCGCATCCATTGACACCCTTAGACAGGGCCTTGCTATTGGATCTATGGCAGTTGGGGCCTAAAAAATAAAAAAATAAAACCTCACTCCCTATCATCTAAATCTAGACCGTTAAATTAAATCGAATTATTTTTTTTGTCTCATGACAGAACCCTGCCATAGCAACTATGGCAGCATATTCGGATCCCGTCTTATGTAACACCGCCTATCTGCGGCCTATCCTCCCACGGACTATTGAGAGTTTCTTCTCAGCCATCAGTATTTCTTCTCACATTGCTTACCTTCGTATAGGCCCGCGCCACCTTTTTCCTCCCCCTGCATCGGCCATCATTAATTTAATTACTTCGCATGGTGAGTTTTTTTATTTCTTTTCTCATCTTATTTGTAGAGTTTGGGTTTGTCTACCCTTAACTAAGTATATTACCTCCCCATCTTTAATTTACCAATTTTAATGCTTTCATAACTGGAATCCGTGTCTCAGCCTCCTATGTTATAATTAGGATTCCGTGAAACGTCTATAAGAATGTGTCTATCTATATTCATTAACATATTTATTCAAGCAAGAAGGATCGTTTAGTTGGTAGTTGCATTATCAATTTTAGATAAAAGTGGAGGATTGAGTAAAAGGCGCACACGCACACGAATCACTTGCATCAATCAATCAAATTGAAAACCAAATTATTTAAAGTCTTATTATCTTAACGAAACAATACAAAATTAGAGTAGAAATCACATTATTTCTCCAAATAACAAGTGACTGCAAGGCATCAATCGAGTACAACATAAAATGCAACTCTATGTAATCGAACTCAATAATTATTTCATTTTTCTTGGCCACATATAGAGGAAAAGGAATAAGTGAACACTTATGTAGATACAAGGAAACAGGAAATGGTCACTACTACAATTTATGTTTGTAGAGACGACAATTTGAGCATGTATGCACGGTTAAGTCCGTCTGTATAAAACCGTACAGACGGTTACATATCCGTCTTAGAGGCGTTGTAAGAATTATCGTTTCAAAGAATTATTGAGACGGTAGAATAACCATCTCAAGATTTTTATCCTTGAGACGATTAAACCGCCCATAAAAATTCACCTTTATAGCGCTTTAACCGTCCTTATGTAGTTTCTAGTTGAGACGATTTAGTCGACTTTATAAAATATCTAGAGACACATTGACCATCCATATCTATATACTTCTAGAGACGACGAGCCCGTCCATATGAAATTTTTTATCTACGGTTCAGCCGTCTATAACTAATTCTAACTAATTCTAATGAGACATATAAATCATCTCTAAGTTTGCTAAATAGAGACACCAACTTCGACCAGATGAAATGATGTAAGGACAGTTATATTGCCCTTAATGGAATTTTATTACAGCGATCATACTGTCCGTACTCGAACCAATATAAAATCAATAATCCGTCCCTATAAAATTTTAAAAGCAAATAATCATTGACTAAACTCACGCCTATTATTAGTTAATTAGCAAATAATCATGCCTAAAATTAATTATTACAACACAACACATTTCTAAAATTAATAGGCATTTTAAATCAATAAATGTACAAATTTAAATAATATTCATATCCCGTGCATGGATGTTGTCGATGATAAAAATCATTAAAAATAATAATTTTTATTTCCAATAAACAATTTTAACAATATCATATATTCAAAATCAAGTGTTGTATAACTATCAATTTTAATTAGGTTAAACTTAATAACTGAAAATCAAATCACAATTAATAGAAGGGGCAAGTACCTCTATGCTATGAATTTTTTGTGCTATGAACTGAATCTGAGACTTGAATGATTTCTCTCCATGCATAATTAGTATCTGTATCAAGATATGAATTAAAAGAGTATTAATCCTAACTTCTGAGATTCTCTTTGGATAGACATCCTACCTCTAATGAATCACACTATCTTATGCATCTTAAACGTAGACCCAAAATAACCTGGCAATGATACTCTGATCAGTCTGCTTCATTCTGGTAATGAGTTTTAGTTTCTTTGACACCGCTCTAGAATTACCAAGTCAGTGATTGCTTTTTCTCATAATTTGAGACTTTAAGAAAGCCCTCTGTCATAGAGATTGAAATTGGAATATAGTTCAATCAGTTCCATAGTTTCAAGTTTTCTCCAGGCAATTTATTCCTAAAGAACCCTCTGTTACATTTCATAACAACTAAATCTTATTTTATTTTTCTCAAAAGGGGACTATATGTTCATTCCCATTTCTTCTTCCCCACCAATCGTCGCCCTGAAGATATATTATCATTACAGTTGTTGAATTAATGAAAGTTTCACAAAATAAGAAGCAAGTTGAAATAAATGTCCCGAAAAAGGAAAAAAGGAACAATTAACTTAGTATTGTGGCACTTCTGTTTCCCATACACCCTCAGCATGTATTGTACTAGAAGCAACACCAGTTTGTATATAAAAAAATTAAATAAAACACTACTGTAATTCAACAATTTGAACATGTAAGGAAGTCTTGGCTGACAATGTTTGACAATATAATCTGTCACATTTCTTAGATAAAAACAAATTAAGCCTAAAAGAGACAAATCAGTACCTCAGCCCAGTTCTTTCACTTCCGAGAAGACCAAATCATCAGTCTTATCTCAGTGTTTGGATGAGCAGACGAGGTGCTGGTGGGAGGAGATGAGCTACGAATTTGAAGAACTCTTGGATAAGCTGAGCTAGAAACTAGGAAATTCCTAATTTTGGAGGAGAACTGTGATGGAGTTGGGTTCTACCGAGCCATCCAGGCAATTGAGGGCGGAGATGAGAGAAAAATGTTGTGAGCAGGTCGGCGACTGTTGCTGGGCGAGATTCGTCTGCTTCGTATATTCTTGGGGTGGGGCACCAGCGACAGGCGTCGCGCCTCGGACCACTCGCTCTAGTAGAGGGTTTGATTTTGGACGAAAAAACTAATTGGTAGTCGGAGATGAAGCGTTGCGCTTAAATTCTGGTGAGACGAAAAGAGATCCGACCAGAGAATTGAATCTATCGCGCTGCAACTCATCCCTCTTTGGGCGGAACGGGGGAAGTCGCTAATTAATCGCTGTAACAAGCGATATTTGTTGTAGTGGGTGTCATCTCTCCTTTCATATTGGAGAAGGATCCCTTGACAATGAATTGTTTTGATAATTTTGTCAATGGATTTTCAAATAATGAGATCACTTGATAATGGTTATTTTGACAATTTTAATAATAAATTTTAAATAAATATGAAAAAAAAATTAAAATAGAATTTATTTATAGTTATATTGTTTTACTTATAGATTGATAATGATTTAAATTTTATGTAATTTTATTATCATTTGATAATCCATCAAAAATAGTTAAATTAAAATCATTATAAATTGTATCAAATTTTAATTGTTTTGAATGAACTGTCAAATGATAATAAAATTGCATGAAAATTGAATGACTATTAATCTATAAATTAAAATATATATCTACAAAAAAATGTTACTTTTAAGATTTTTTTCATATTTATTTAAAAATTCATCATCAAGATAGTCAAAATAACTCATTGTCAAAGGATCTGTACCCTTTAAATAAATATTAAAATAATATCAAAAATAAAAAAGTTTATATTTTTTTATTACCAATTGATAGTGTTTCAATTTCTATACAATTCCATTATTATTTGATAGTTCATCAAAGACCGTTGAAAATTGCATAAAATTTAATATTTTTTTATAAACTATTAAATAAGAATATTTAAAAGGATATCAATTTATAATTAAAAGAACATATCGATAAATTTTTTAGTTTGAATTTTTTTAAATATCTATTAAGAGTTCATTATTAAAATTATTAAAATAACCTATCATCCCTTTTGTATTTTTCCTTTATTATATTATTTTAAACTTTATTTCGAAGTGGATTATATCGAAGATATATCTCGAACTCTATAAACTCGAAAAATTATTCTTAAGTTTGATCACAGGTGTTCACTGTAATGTATCTTGAGTCTATGATCTCAAGGTACTATCTCAAAGTCTTTCACAGTGGTGTACTCTGATTCTCTAGGACAGTTAGCATAAATTTAATTAAAGAATTAAATGCGATCTACTAGATCTAGAAGAAGGAAGAGATTCACTTAAAAATATATTTTCTATTGATTTGAACTAAAAGTTACAAATGTTTTCTCTTTCTTGTAAATTCATAAGCACCACTTATATTTAAAGGGGTTGGTGTTATCATTATCTATACAAATTTATATCTATATTCTAATCTTAAATATATAGGTAATTGATGTCTTCGTCTGATACAAAATATTCTTCCATGAGCTATCTCTGACATAGGCGGTTGTCAGTCAAATCTTGTCTTGAATGTTCATCTCGAGCTAGTTATCTCAAGCTTCATTCTCGAGCTAGTTATCTCAAGCTTCATTCTCGAGCTAGTTATCTCAAGCTTCATTCTCGAGCTAGTTATCTCGAGCTCGGGTTCTTCATGTTGCTTTTCCAGGTTCTAGTTCTCAGGACTTCTGGAGCTCAAGTTCGGGACCAAACACTACAGGTTCAGGACTTTGTGGTTATAACTTCCAATATCGTATCTTAAGTCCAACATCCCAATCATCTACTTGTTGTTCTCGAACAAAGACTTCGGTAGTGCCCTAGTGAGAATGTCTGCGGTTTAGTCATTGTCTTACACATAGACCAATCGAACTTCCTCATTCTTGATATGTTCTCGAATTGAATAGAACTTTACATATATGTACTTGCTCTTATCGTGATGCACTCAGTTATTGGCTAATTCAATGGTTGATTTATTATCAACTCAAATTTTGGTTGTCTTGAGTTGTAGGAGATTCACATCTTGCAGCAATCTCCTTAGCCAAATAACATGACTTACACCGAGTGATGCTGCTATATACTTAGTTTAACATGTCGATAATGTGACGATGGGTTATTTTTTCGACAATCATGTGAAAGTTGTGCCTCTCATCACCTTTTTGAACTCATCAATGAGCCTTTAGCTATTTTTCATAAAGATTAGGTCGTCCACATACAATGCGACAATTAAGAGTTCATCCTTCTTTGTCCGCACATATTTATCATCATTGATTCACTAATTCACTGATTCACAATTGACTTATGATCAATATTTATCATCATTCTCAACTTTCTAGAGGGGCTAAATCATAGTACAATTATTAAAAAATATCTTAAATACTTAGTAGATATAGTGGTTTTAAAAAAAAATTTGAGCTGCAACATCTCCCTTTCTCCACTAAGTTCCAGACCTTATTCTCCTTTCTTCTTAATGGACTAATTTGGTTCTACATAAAGGGCATTTTTTTTTACCTTTTTTGGTTTTTTTTTTTCATCATCAGGTAACTAATAAACAGGTGCTGAGTAGGGCTGTGACAATTCGTGGTAATTCTTGATCTAATCTAAGGGTCAGTTTGGCACCCAATGGAATAACAAAAAGTTGGAATAAAATAGCTATTCCGATGAATTAATTTGCCAAACGAATTTTAGACTAAGTAGAAGAGTGCGGAATAGCGCTAATCCGGTATACCAACTTATAGGTGGAATACCGGATTAGCTCTCGTCGGAATAGCGATTATTATTTGATTATATTATATTATATTATTATATTATGATTAAGATTAAGATTTAGTATTATTATATTATTATATTATTATATTATATTTATGATTATAATTTATTATTATATTAATATTATGATTATTATTTATTATTATTATTATCATTATATTATTATTATTAAATTATTATTATCATTATTGTTATTATATTATCGTTACCATTAGTATTATTATATTATTTATTATTATTATAAATATAATTTTAATATTATATTATTATATTATGAATATAAATATAATTATTTTATTATTATATTATTATGATCAAGATTATTTATTATTATATTATTATATTATGATGATTATGATTATGATTATTATTATTTATTATTATTTTATTATGTTGTATTATATTATTATATGTTTATTATAGTGATGATTAATTTATTATTATATTATTATAATTATAATTATTTATAATTATTTTTATGATTATGATTATATTTTTATTATTATATTATTATGATTATGATTATTATATTATAATTATATTATTAAAATTATGATTACTTATTATTATTATATTATTATTATTATGGTTGTAATTATAATTTTTTATTATTATATTACTATATTATGATTATGTTTATATTTTTATTATATTACTATTATAATATTATTATTTATTATGATTATTTTTTATTACTTTATTATTATTTTATTATGTTGTATTATATTATTATATGTTGATTATAGTTATGATTAATATATTATTTTTATTATTATAATTATTTATAATTATTTTTATGATTATGATTATATTTTTATTATTATATTATTATGATTATGATTATGGTTATATTATTATGATTATGACTATAATTATTATTATCATGATTATGATTATGATTATTATATTATTAAAATTATAATTATTTATTATTATATTATTATAATTATGATTGTAATTATAATTTTTTATTATTATATTACTATATTATGATTATGTTTATATTTTTATTATATTACTATTATAATATTATTATTTATTATGATTATTTTTTATTACTTTATTATTATTATTATCTTACTATTATGATTATTATTTTACTATTATTATTATCATCATCATTATTAGTATCATAATTATTCATATTTTAACTATTCTGAGTAACAACTGCCAAACGATATTTTCGCTCTTCCGAATAGTCAAGAATATCACTCTTCCAAAAAAAATACTATTCTATCATTCTTCCAAAATTACCATTTTTCCAAAACTATTTCTTGATTTGCCAAACGGACCCTAAGAGAAGACAGAGAATTGGAATTAGAACTTGTGAGGATAAGAATATGATTTAATGATCTGTAAAATGATCGTGAGAACATGAAACCAGACTAACAGAAGTCGAATTCGAAGAAATGAGGGCGGTAACTACTTTTACTTTTAAAAAATATAAATAAACAAAGAAATGTAAAATGAATATCAATATTCCCATTTTTTTTTTCTTCTGCCTCTCCTAGAAAAAGAACCCTCGTCGTTACCGAAAACATATCAATGCTAAATTATACACACTGCACTACAATAGCATTAAAATGTTAAAGTAAAAATAAGGGCTCTTTTTTTTTTCTAATTTTTGGATCTGGATTAAGCATTTGGGGCATTAGTGGGGTGGGGGAACCAGCCGACAAAGGTCATTTGCAGTGGACCTCTGTACGTATGATGAGAACACTTTGTGAATGACACACTCAAAAGATTCAGCAGAATTTGTTTACTCAGGAAATATAATCGCTGTCATATTTATAAATATGATAAATTTTATTATCATATATTTTTGTGTCTATATATAATTATGAGATTCATTTGATAATAGTCTCTTTGATCTAATAACAACTGTTTCATTAAATATGACTGCCGAGATGCACTATCATAACAGAGTAGAAGAATGTAGTTGTTAAATAGAGAGCAGCGTTCTTCCCGTGCATAATTTTTCTATTGAGAAAATCTTATTATTGGAGAATGTTCAAAAATAAGATTTTTTTTATTATTATTGGAGAGTGTTCTTCTCTGTATATCCTAAACTTAATTTAAAAATACATTTAAATATTTATAAATTTTAATTTATGTTGTCCAATAAATCTTTTATCTAAAAAAATTATGGAAAGATATTTTTAATTGTTCGAGCATTACGAGTATTTGTTCCAGATTTTTCAAAGTGACCCTCAAATGCTAATAAAAAAGTACAATTTCGCATGTAAAAAATGTAACTTAAAAAACCCAACAAAAATTTAGTAAACTCGAAAAATAGAAAATTTTTATATTCTATCTATAGGATTTTGATCTAAAGAATTTATTGATCACATATAACAAAATTTCAAAATAATCATGCATTTTTTGAGTTATGCTCCAGAGGTCTTTGTGAGCTAGCTGACGGACACGGTAGATTTATTCATGTGTGTATTGATGAAAGGTAATTAATTCTCTACATATATGGTTATTATTTTTTTTGTTAAAAATTATTAAAATTATGTTTTTACAGTATAAATAAGAAGTTCAAGAACATTATTTGTTCAAAATAAAATTTATTACTAATGAAAAGCTGTTAAAAATGAAATGATTGATTATTCGAATGATACTGATCCAATCTAAAACTTCAAACAACGTCTGTACAAACTTATTCATATTCATTGATATATTTACTTAAATAATGAGGAGCGTTTCGTTTATAACATTAGTTAGATGCTCTTTAGATAAAAAATGGAGGATCAATCAAAAGGCGGACATCAATCAAATTGAAAATTAAGGTTAGACAGGTGGTTAAGGGATGAAGACAACAAGAAATGGTGCCATCTTTCTTCATATTTGCAATCACTCCTTTGGCGGATGGAGAATTTTAATCGGGATAATAATTGAGTTTAAACTCATTAGCTAATTGGATACTAAATAAAAATTTATTAATTTAATATATACTCTTACTTAAAAACCATTAAAATAATATCATTTTATATATTAAAAATAATAACATAATAAAACTCAAAGTAATAAATAATCAAGTCAATGAACAATTTTTTTATGAAACTTTATATTTTAAAATTTTTACATAATTATTTTACTATACTCGATATTAAATATTTTTCTCAATAAAACTAATCAAACAATCTAAGAATGGCAAACCATAATTTCAGAAGAGACAATTAGCAAAAGAAATAAATAAAAGAACTATTTTTTTTTAAATTCAGAGGGTAGTTGCCCTCTAGCTTACACTAAATTTGCCCCTGCTCCTCTAGATTGATATGTTGTCTTTTTTTTTTATAGATTTCATATTGTTTTTGATTGGATTTGTGGGTCATTTCATCTTGAATTGTGTCAAATCGGATCAAATTCAGTTAGATCAGATCAGTTTAACTATTTTTTTTAAATCAGATTGTGCTGGGTTTAGATCCGGACACATCATGCGAGTTTATCAGGTCAAGTCAGCTCATCTTTCTACGTACTGTTTATTTACGGTTCGATAATGAAATTTTGTTAATCTCGATAATGAAAATTTCAATAAATATAAAAAATCTTAGAAAATAAAATTATGAATATATATTTTCTTTTATTGATAGATAGTATTTTAAATTTTATGTGATTTGGAGTGTTTTTTCCTGTGCCTTACTTTTGGAGGGGAAGAAAGCACAGTACATAATTGTTAAATTAGTATATTTTAAAACCTTTTTTTCTAATTAAACTGATTTAATAATCAATACCAAAATTATATCATATAAAAGTATTATCATTATTTTCATTTCAGTACTAGAAAGCAAATTTATTATACCGTCTTTACAAATTCTTCCGGTCATTTAGAGTTAAGCAGAAATTAAAATTGCTACATTAATTTTTTTTATATGATCTACTAAAATCACAGTATCAAGTACATTTTTTTGGATTTCATAATGGTTTTTAAAGCTCTTTAACAACGGTTCTCCAACCGTTATTAAAAGAGTGTTAGAAAAAGTATAAACAACCGCTGTTAAAAATATATTGTTAAAACCATTTTTGAAAAATATTTAACAACGATTCTTAACTAATAATCATTGCTAAAAGGTCTTTTAGCAATGATTCTTAAATAAAAATCATTGTTAAATGGTCTTTTAACAATGACATTTAACAATGATTTTTTTAAATTTAACTTTTTAAAAAAGATGCGAGTCAGATTGATATTGTGTTGTATTGATTAACAGTAAAAAATAAATATGGAATCATACTGATTAGATAAGAATAAATATTGTTATATGTTACTCATTCAATAATTAATATGAAAGAAATATAATTATTCATAAAATAATAAATATTTACTCAAAAAATATATACATCTTGTTCATACAATAATATGAAAACCTATACAATTTCTAAGAAAAAATAGAAAAAAATACTTCAAATGCGTTTTTGAGCTTGAATACGAAGTTTTTTGGTCCCGAAAATGACTGTTGAACACCTCAATCGGAGTTTTCTATCAAAAGTTATGGCCGATTGAAGTTGAAATGGTCGGATTTTATTTTTTATTTCTTTTGTCTCTCTTCTCTCTTATTTCTTTCTTCTTTCTCTCTCTGTCTCTCTCATTTCTTTTTTTATGTATGAAAACAGATAAAAAGGAGTTGGTAATCAGTGAGATTTTAGTTTTTAAATTTTCATTTTTGAAACATTAGATTGAGATTAATGAACGATGAGATGTGCAATCTATGGTCGTATAGAACGTCTCAATCAGAGTTTCCTATCAAAAGTTATGGCCATTTGAAATTAACATGGTCGGATTTCGATTTTTATTTCTTATGTCTCACTTCTCTCTTCTTTCTTTCTTCTTTCTCTCTCTGTCTCTCTCTCATCTCTCTTTTTATATATGAAAACAGATAAAAAGGGGTTGGGTAATCCGTGAGATTTCAATTTTTAAATTGTCATTTTTGGAACATGGATTGGGATTAACTAATGGTGAAATGGGTAATCCGTGAGAGCAAATATTATTGGTTGGAGCAAAAAAATAAATATCAAAGCAAATATCAGATCCAAAAAAACAACAGAACTATTTAGCAATACACCATTTAATAACGGTTCTAGGCACAGAACCGTTATTAAAGACAATGTTTAACAACAGTTCCTTCAAGGAACAATTATTAAATGATTCTGCTGTTTTTTTGTGTTCTGGTGGTTTATTTTAATAATATTTTTTTATTATAAACAATTGTTAAAAAAGTTCTCAATATTATAATGATATCACTGAGCCATTTAGCAACTGATTTGATATATAATCATTGTTAAGTGGGTGTTATCTAAAATCATTTTTGTAGTGACATACATTCATAAGTGTGGTCCAGCAATCATTATCATTTCCCACCGACAAGACCGCATTAATTTTAAACGCTGCACTGTATTTTCCCTCGTGGATTAATTAATAATATGCACCTATCTATTTATCGCGGCCTGTGTTTAACATAATAATTTGATTAATTAAAAAAATCGTCCAATCAAGGACGAGTAGACCTCCTAAGTCCCACCTATAAGAAGACTAGCAAGGTCTGCTTTCAGAAATTAATAAACAAATCACAGCTACAAATATTATCCATTATCCAAAAATATTCTAATTAGCACTTTCCCTAAAATGGCTCTGAACCTTGCACTTCCATCTTTGATCCAGCTTCGCCAAACACAAATGAAAATACCTTCACGTAGGTTCTCTATTAACTCATGTTTAGAGCCTCCACGGGTTGATCAGCGACGATCAGCGGACTATAAACCAACAATCTGGCGTGACAACTTCATACAGTCATTAAGAAGTGATGGTGAAAATGTAAGCAACCAAACAACCAAGTCATTAATTAGTCACCACTAAAATCTTATTTATTTTCCACAAAAGGATTTGTTCCTGATATTTGCATGAAAATAGTCATTTTGGTGGATGTACTAATGGAAAATCAACCATATATAATAATACATTTGAATGAAATAACATTTATTTCCGTGAGTTCTGTTCAGACGAGGGATTGTCCGCCTGTCCGATGAATGCATGAGACAGGGTTCAGGATTCAGGGGGCCATCTGTGGAACTGCTAGCTCATCTTTTTCTTTTCTTTTCTTTTCTTTTCTTTTTTACCAGTGTTCTTTTCGGCTAGTTGCGCATTTTAATTTTGTTCTTTTTGAATACTTGAAGGAGGTCAAAAACATGGAAAGAATAGTGTACAAGCTCAAGAAAGAGGTGAGTCAAATGATATACAAGGAAGAGTTGCTCAGAGATAAATTACAGCTTGTTGATGCCATCCAACAGCTTGGAGTGGCATATCACTTCAAAGACGAGATAAGCTGTGTCATAGACGAATCTATGGATCAAATTTCTTCATCCACCATGCGTGGGGACCTATATGAAGTATCACTGCTATTCAGACTACTAAGGATGCATGGATTTAGTGTACATCAAGGTATTATGTACTAAAATTAGCTTATGCACGCCATATGTACAGCACAGCGGAAACTTTACTCTCAAATAGGTGGAGATATGATCATTTCACTCATATAACTATTTTATATTTTCTCATTACTCACTGATATATAATACTGGTACATCTCTTCAGTATGGAGAAGAGAGCTCTCTCAATCTCTGTCAGTCTTTTATCAGCACACCACCTAATAATAATTACAAATGTCGGGACAGGTTACATTCTCATAATGGACCGACTTTCCTACAGAATTTTATTCCATCTATGATACATATTTTAAATGATAAAACTGTGGCGCCCTTCAGCTTGGGCCTTGGAGGCTTCTACTGGTATTTGCTAAACATTAAAAAACTGACTCATGCATATCATCATCTCTTATGATATCTCTCTCCATTTTGTACACAATAATTTGATAATTGTTTTCATCTCCAACTTTTCACCTGTAAATTCATTGCTGACTCCATCATAGATGTCAATAAATCATCAATTTCTCAGGATTAAGAATGCTTTTCTGGTGCTACAGTTTTAGATATAGTATAAAATTTACTTTAAAATTATAATTCTGTATGCTTGGGTGCCTTTTAGGATATAATATTATCTATTTTTCATTCTCACATAATTGTTTTAGTTTGCAAATAGAAATTCGGATATATAACAGACTAATTAATGCCGAAATCAACCTAATTAATTTGAGAAGATATATAAAAAAATAATTCTGAGATTTATTTATTTATTATTATTTTTTTAAACCAGAGGATGAATGTCCTGCTGAATTCCATTGAGAAAAATAAACAGGGGCGGAGACTAAGAGGGATGAAGGGGCATGAGGGACCTGACCTCCCATGATATACATAAATATGAGAAAATATTCTAAAAATTGATTATATTTGTATAAAAATTACCGAATGTCTCCTACTATAATTTATTTCAATCATACAATTAATGTTTTGGATCCCTCAATCTGACCCCTCTATATTCGAATCCTGACTTGCCTCTGAAAAAAAAGTTATTTACAATAATATTTGCTGGAAAAAAAAATTAGTTCAGAGAATTACTCCAAAATATGAGTTTAAGTAGAAAAGTACTTTGACCAGATATATTCAAAAGCCACTTCGATAGCAACGGACACTGCAAAGCTGAACTATTTTCAGATATTAATGGGATGTTAAGTTTGTACGAGGCTTCCTATCTGGCAAAAGAAGGAGAAGAGATGCTGGAGGCAGCCAGGCAATTCACAATAAAACACCTAACAAATTTCTTGGAGAGCTCAAAATATAATAATTCCAGGTTAAAAGAACACGTTGCTTACGCACTAGAGCTCCCACTGCATTGGAGGATGGAAAGACTGCACACTCGTTGGTTTATCGACCAGTACAAGACCGACGAGCATATCAGACCTGCACTGTGGGAACTGGCTGTTTTGGATTTTAATTTAATTCAGAACTCATACAGGAACGAACTAAAGCAGGTGTCAAAGTAAGCAATTTGTTCTGTCAATTTTTTAGACAAATAGTAGTTTACACCATATTTTTCATTAGAAATGAGAGTTTGTTGATATCACACCCCGCTACCATAGAGATTTACCTATTATTATTGTCTATTTAGCGAACTAGATTAGCCATACTATTTGAATTATATTCAGTCCACAAAATCACATATATAGTACCAGATATTAGTTGCTAAACATCAAGCACAAAACAGCACAACAAAAAATATCAAAATTTCCAAAGATTGAAGTAGTAATCGTAGTTATTGAAAAGCATCGTCTCACAACCAATCAATTTTCTATTTTGTCCAAGATAAAACACTCTTCTGATGCTAATTTGTTCCGTCGTAGACATGTTTTCCCTTAGTTATATATATGTGTATGTGTGTGGTTCAAACTAATACCTATTTGCATTTATCTTATATCTAGTTGGTGGGACAATTTACGGCTTTATGAAAAACTACCATTTTTTCGTGATCGACTCGTTGAGAACCACCTCTGGAGTGTAGGCTGGGCGTTCGAGCCAGAGCATGCAAGTTTTAGAATAGCACAAACACAGGCCAACTGCATGATTACAACAATTGATGACATCTATGATGTTTATGGTTTTTTAAATGAGCTTGAGCTCTTTACTGATGCCATACAGAAGTAAGTATTTAGTTTTAATTCGTATGTTTTATGTTTTTTTTTTTTTGAGAGAGAGGTAAGAATCTAGCTTACAAAATTCATTTTGTGTCAATGAGGATTTCAGCCCATAACATCTTGGAAGTAATTTTAGTTAGCTATCACTTGATCTACTACTAGACAATTTGCATTTATGATTCATACATTTAATTCGTATGCAATTTATGATTTTCCTCGCTAAGCTAGCTAGTTATCATTTTTTTTTTTTACTGTTTGAAGGTGGGATATCACTGCCACTGAAGCACTTCCTGAGTACATGCAGATGTGCTGTTTAGCTCTCTTTGAATCTGTTGAGAGCCAAGCTAATGAAGTCTTGGAAAAGAAAGGACTGAATGTTACTCCATATTTAAGGAGAGCGGTAATTATTTTAATTTTTCACACCAGCATTCTTATGCATTAATTTTTCATCTGAGTAATATGAGCTAGTCAAAGGTGAAATAAGCAAAAAAAAAATAATACCAAATTTATACAATCTGATATGATTTTGCAGTGGAAAGATCAATGCAAAGCATATCTAGTGGAGGCAAGGTGGTACCACAATGGATGTGCACCAACACTGGATGAATACCTCGAGAACGCTTGGGTCTCCAGTTCAGGCACAATAATTCTTTCCTATGCCTTCTGTATCAACGATTATGTTACAGCTAAAGATCTGGAGCTGTTCTCTGCTGGTTATCCTGACATTGTTCGATATTCATCCATGAATCTTCGGCTTTATAATGACTTGGCAACATCGAGTGTAAGTAAATTTTGATAATATATATGGATTGAACAAAACATAATTTCATAATTACGAATTTTATGGGTATTTCCAAGATGAAGCCAGGGCATAAATCCAACCAAATGATTTGTTCAATTCTATCAGAAAGAACCAATCAACAACCAGAGATTATTTTTCCTTTTTTTTATTTTGATAAACAGATTTTTTTTTTTTTTTTTTGAAAATGAGGTCGATATCATTATTAGGATACTCGTGCATCTAAAGAATAGGAAAATAATTTTCTTATATTACACATTGCATTTATAATTTTAGGCTGAGCTAAAGCGTGGCGATGTCGACAAGACCATTCAATGCTATATGCGCAGCAAAGCTGTCACAGAATCCGTTGCCCGCCAAGACATAAAGGAACTGATTTCGAAAAACTGGGCATTGCTTAATGGCGAATTCATCGGAAATTCTGCATTTGAAAAGTACTTAAAAGGAGTTGCTTTAAATATCCCACGCATGTCACAATGTATTTATCATCATGAAGATGGATATGCGAACCCAGAAAAAGATACCAAGGATCAAGTCAAGTCGTTACTGCTTGATCCAATTATGTTAACTTAAACGAATTGCATGCTTAATTGACGTAGTGATGGGCTAATGGCAATAAATATTAATGGTACTATCTACTTGAATTTAAATGTATTGGAACTTATATTTTAGTTTATCTTTTTATCTACTTCATGCACCTGGCTATTTTAATTGGTACCAGAAATTCACTCATAGAGACCGGTAAGAAGGAAGCTGAAAACTGGCATAACGGTACGACTGTAAAGGATCAAAATGGAAGCATGACTGTTAACGAATAAATAAATAAATAAAAGTTTGGTACCAAACATTATAAGAACTGATTGGGCCACTTGGTAACCCTTTACTGTGATTTCAAGGTCAAGGGGATTTTACACCTCGTTGACATCATTATTATGTGTCCTATAATATTCCTACGTACGTAATATAATTAAATAAAACATGACCACGGGATTTAATTAAAATGGAGATTTCATTATATATACGGTTGATCATTATATAATGTATATGCAATATGTGAATGCATTTGTGGATTATACATGTATTTTACAAAGTTTCTGAAATATTTAAATAAATTAGATATTTTTAAATAGTTTTAATTTAAAATAAAAAATATAATAGGATATAAATATAATTTTTAACGATGGGATCCCTTAACACTGTGTTATTTACACGATCATGACAATGTACTCTTAAAATAAATAATAAAAAATCTTAAAAATGAAAAAAAAATTAGATATGTTCTTTTTCATGTAAATTAGTAGTGTTATTGTCGATAGTCCATCAAAGTTCTTAAATTGTAACCATTACAAATTGTATAAAATTTTGATTATCATTGATGGGCTATCAAACGATAATGAAATTATATGAAATTTAAAACACTATCAGTCATGAGTAAAATAATTTATCTATATTTTTTCTATTTTAAGATTTTTTTTGTTATTTATTTAAGAGTTCATTGTCAAGTTTTTCAAAATAACTCATCGTCAAGTGATTCTCACTCAATTTTATTTTTTTATATAAAATATATCATATGAATAATTTTATAGGTTTATTATGATAAAAAGTTAAAAAAATATATATATCATGTACTATTAAATATGTGAATACTTATTCTTATGCTACGACATCGAACCACATAAAAAAAGATATCGCATATCCGGTCAAGCGACCGCATTATAAAACAATGCTTTATAGTATGAATTAAGAATTAGGACTTCAACGAAACTGGTGGTTTAAGTTGAGCTAATTAAATTGCAGTTTTTAGGATTGACAAAAAATTATATGTTCCGCTTAACAATTATGTTTTTTTTTTTAATAAATATGGTATTACATTTAATAGATTTATATCTGTCATTAATAGTTATGTTAATAGTTATGTTAGATTTTTAAATTTTTATACCTACATGGATGCAAATGGTTGAGTAGAAATTTTATAACGAGAAACTGGATAGACTCCTCACAACGATCATGGAAATAAAGTCATAGTGATGTTGATTACTTGATTGACACCAATCAAACTCCAAGATCATACAAAGCTTGTTTTACACATTTTATACTACATTTGTCGTTGTTATGGTGGCTACCACAATTGAAGATAGAACAAATTGTAATTTCAGTTGAATTAGCCATCATTGTTGTGGTGGCAACTCACAATAGTTTCGCAGGCACTATCATCCATCCGGTCCTATGAAAGGGAAAGGTGTCTTAAGATCCGATTAAACAACACTTGAAACATTAAGGACGATACAACTTCAATTAGAGGGCTAACTCTTTCCAAATCAAATTCAAACAGTCAAGATTTCGCAAAAACATGATGTATTTCAAATTTTCATCTCCCATGACTTGTGTAAGTTCGTGTTTCAAATTATATGGAGCATGTTTAGTTAATTAAGCACTTATATTTACTTGTTTAATTATCTACTGGAATTATTTAAGCACTTATACTTATCTGTTTATTGGATGATTTATCTATCTTTTTAGGAATTAATATTATTTGTTTTATATTTTTCACTACAACAACAATGATCTTAAGCAATATCACTTTTGCAATGATTGTAGATCAAATTTGTTATTAAAATGACTCAGTGATATTATTGAAATATTGATAATTTTTTTAACTGTGATTTTTAATAAATAAATATTATTAAAATAGAGCCAAAAAATATCAAACGACTTGGAATTTGAACCATTGAAAACTATACTTCAAGAGTTTTCCATTCATAGGTCATAAACTAAATTCCACGTCCATTTGCCCATTCAAATGCTATCATTAATCAGCCTTAAAATTCTGCCAAAGTGCTGAAGCCAAATAGTCTCCCTTTATTTCCTAATTTATTTAACGTTAATACTAAATTTAAGTTTATCTTTCAACAAAACTCCCCCATAAACTTAATTTACTTCTACCATCAGTCATGGCAATCATCATTTCACTTCTTCATAACTCGCAGCGAATAGCGACGTCACTCATTGACGGCTTTTCTCGATTCATTGATCTAGAAAATTTAAAAAATCAATCGTGGTTTCATCTCATATGTCATCCAATTTGCTTAATTTTTCAGGTCATGTATATGTGAGATTCACATCCACACCGCGACTCCACACCGTATTTTTTCATGTGGCTCCACACCACATCTTGTCATAGTTTTCGCACACTTCCAGCAAAATATCTCATAATGTTGCTAGTTCTCTTATCCGCGCACTCATTGCACAGGCTATCATGAGTCATTGCTCATGTCGGTTTCACTCACCGATTCTTCGAAGACCACTGGCAAAAACTTCACCACGCTTTTGTAACATTCGCTGTTTGATACATAGCTCTCATGATTGACAAGTTTTCCTTCTTCTTTTTTTTCTCTTACATTGTTCGTGTGCCTCGAGAGAACCAGCAAGCTCATCGACTGTGAGCTTCGCAAGGTCGTTTGACTCTTCTATCACGCACACAACATTCTCAAAATTGCCGGTTAATGATCTCAAAATCTTATCCACAACTCGCGCATCGATTAATGTTTCGCCATTACGAATGAGTTGGTTCACCACGGCTTGTACACGCATGATGTAGTCAGATACACTTTCTGACTCCTTCATCTTCATGCTCTCCAACTCGCCACGAAGAGTTTGGAGACGCACTTGCTTGACTCGGTCGGTTCCTTTGAACATTTTTTTTAAAATGTTCCACGCTTCTTTTGAAGTAGTTGCACCAGCAATCTTCTCAAAACCCGACTCGTCAACAGCACAGAACAACATGTATAGTGTTGTCTTATCCTTTGATCGCGCCTCTTTCAACGCCTTATTTTGTTGGCATGATTGCTCATTCTCCTCATAATACCCTTCTTGACCACAACCTCTACCACTGTGACAATTTCCTCAACTTCCACGGCAACACGCTCTACCTCAAAAATTTTGAGAATAGAGTACCTTTTCATTTTTGATTGACGCCTTGGTTTGAAGTGCTTGCTTGAGTTGAGAGTCTCATCCTTTTCGGGTTTCTTTTTTCTCTTCATATTTTTCCGACATCTCTCTTTTTTTTTCTTTTTTTTCTTCTTTTTTTCTTCTTTTTCATCGCCATGGTAGATCTCTCTTGATCAACTGAACCTAGCTCTGATACCAATTTGTTATAATATGATATATCTCGGTGGAAGGAAGAGAGAATAATTCTGAAATTTCTTTTCATTCAAACTATATCTCTATTTTTCTTACACTGTTTTCTCTTCTCTTACTTGCTTACAACAGAATACAAGTATGTTTATAGCCTTAGACATGACTCTTAAAATTCGTAATAAAAATATATAATAAAAACAGAATTCTAAACAGCACCCTTTCAGCTGACCACTGTCCACTAAAATCAACATAACTCTCTGTAGAGAACTCCAAACGACTTGAAATGTGAACCATTGGAAACTAGACTTCAAGAGCTTTCCATTCATAGGTCATACACTAAATTTCACGTCAATTTGCCCCTTCAAACGCTGTCATTAATCAGCCATAAAATTTTATCAAAGTGCTGAAGCCAAAGAGTCTCCCTTTATTTAACTTTAATATTAAAATTAAGTTTATCTTTCAACACCTTTAATACAAACCGTTGGATGGAAAAATCCGAACAGCCAAAAATTGACGCCTCTTTCTTAGTTTTCTTGCATCTGCGTGACCCCGAATGAAAAATTCGCTCCGCTTCTTACTCCGCGCTGGTCGTTTCTCTCCACTCAGCTGAGCGCCTCTACGCTCCGCTCCTCTGTTCCTCTCCCTCCCAAATCCTTCCCCTGCTGTCTGCTCCATTCCGCATCACTGTTTCACGCACTCCTCTACTCTCCACTTGGAATCCTCTCCTCGCTCCTGTTTGCTCGGCCCCCAGTCATATCAGAACTAACATAAAAAAGAAAGCTCCAAAGCTACAAGCCATAATCAGGGCACATTAATCATTTAACCACCAAATGATGTTAGCTCCTGGCTGATCTTGCTCTTAAACTTATATTTGCAAGATTTTAATGCAGCCCCAAATTTCTTAACTGACTTTTGCGGTAATTTCTTTTAACAAGTATGAAATAAATCATAATTTTGATAATAAATATTAATTAATTAAAGTTTTAATCATAGATATTATTGTGAATAAATCCCATTGGCGCATCACTACAACAACAAAAATATTTGACAATAATTATTGACTAAATTTAATGATGGTTCTTAAACCGTTATTAAAGGAATATTAGAAAAGTCTCCAAATAACTATTGTTAAATCATAGGTGTTCAATTTTAAAAAAAGAAAGATTCAGCATTGTTTCTATGCCAGAACCATTGCTAAATGCGTACAAAAGTTTTCAGCTCAAAACTATTGTTAAATACATATTGAGTAACTTAAGAACAACAATATGACACATTATTCATTTATTTAATAACTTATATGAATCAAATATAATTGTTCATCTAATGAAAAGATATTTACTTAACAATATATCATGTTTACTCAATAATATCAAAAATTTATATAATTCTTAAGAAAAAATCGAAAGAAAAAAATAAAAAAATAAAAGTTGAAACTTCAAATGTATTTTTGAACTTCAAGACAAGTGTTTCGCCCTGAAAATGGTCATTACGGTGTAAGTTGTTAACCCTCTCGTTTATATATGAAAACAGATAAAAGAGAAATTCATAATATGTGGGATTTTAGATTTTAAATTTATTTTTTGGATTGTACGATTAAGATGCGTGAATGGTGAGATGGGTTCCGTAGAATTTGATTTTTTTTAAATTATTTGAATGAGAAATTTGGTATCAGCAACATCGGTATCAACTATGATTGGTATTTGTGTATCAGCTCCTTAAGTATAATTATTTTCAGTTACTATGCCTTACTTTTGGAGGGGAAGAAAGCGCAGTACATAATTGTTAAATTAGTATATTTTAAAAACTATTTTTTTCTAATTAAACTGATTTAATAAAATCAATACCAAAATTATATAATATAAAAGTATTATCATTATTTTCATTTCAGTACTAGAAAGCAAATTTATTATACCGTCTTTACAAATTCTTCCGGTCATTTAGAGTTAAGCAGAAATTAAAATTGCTACATTAATTTTTTTATATGATCTACTAAAATCACGGTATCAAGTACATCGGACGGGACACGCAGTATGTGGCACACACTACAACAGTTGTAGATTTTGGATTTAATAATGAATTTTAAAGCTCTTTAACAATAGTTCTTCAACAGTTATTAAAATGAATATTAGGAAAAAAAAAATAAACAACTGTTGTTAAAAATGTATTTTTAAAGCCATTTTTGTAAGATATTTAACAACGATTCTTAACTAATAATCATTGTTAAAGGTTCTTTTAACAATAATTATTAAATAAAAATCGTTGTTAAAGGGTCTTTTAACAATGATATTTAACAAAAAAAATTAAATTAAACTTTTTAAAAAAGATGCGAGTCAGATTGATATTGACTTGTATTGATTAAAAGTAAACAATGAATATGGAATCATATTGATTAGATAAGAACAAATATTGTTATATATTATTCATTCAATAATTAATATGAAATAAATATAATTATTCATAAAATATCAAATATTTACTCAAAAAATACATACATCTTGTTCATACAATAATATAAAAACCTATACAATTTCTAAGAAAAAAACTTCAAATGTGTTTTTGAACTTAAAGACGAGGTTTTTTAGCACCGAAAATAACGGTAGAACGCCTCAATCGGAGTTATCTATCAAAAGTTATGGCCGATTGAAATTGAGATGGTCGGATTTCATTTTTAATTTTTTCTGTCTCTCTTCTGTCTTATTTCTTTCTTCTTTCTCTCTGTCTCTCTCATCTCTATTTTTTATGTATGAAAACATATGAAAAGGAGTTGGTAATCCGTAGAATTTTAATTTTTAATTTTTTTTTTGAAATATTAGATTGAGATTAATAAACGATGAGATATGCAATCTATGACCGTATAGAATGTCTCAATCGGAACTTCCTATATGTGGTCCAGAAATGTTCATATGTGTGGTCCAGGAATCATTATCATTTCCCACCCACAAGACCGCATTAATTTTAAACGCTGCACTGTATTTTCGCTCGTGGATTAATTAATATATGCACCTATCTATTTATCGCGGCCTGTGTTTAACATATTAATTTGATTAATTAAAAAAATCGTCCAATCAAGGACGAGTAGACCTCCTAAGTCCCACCTATAAGAAGACTAGCTAGGTTTGCTATCAGAAATTAATAAACAAATCACAGCTACAAATATTATCCATTATCCAAAAATATTCTAATTAGCACTTTCCCTAAAATGGCTCTGAACCTTGCACTTCCATCTTTGATCCAGCTTCGCCAAACACAAATGAAAATACCTTCACGTAGGTTCTCTATTAACTCATGTTTAGAGCCTCCACGGGTTGATCAGCGACGATCAGCGGACTATAAACCAACAATCTGGCATGACAACTTCATACAGTCATTAAGAAGTGATGGTGAAAATGTAAGCAACCAAACAACCAAGTCATTAATTAGTCACCACTAAAATCTTATTTATTTTCCACAAAAGGATTTGTTCCTGATATTTGCATGAAAATAGTCATTTTGGTGGATGTACTAATGGAAAATCAACCATATATAATAATACATTTGAATAAAATAATATTTATTTCCGTGAGTTCTTTGTCCGCCTGTCCGATGAATGCATGAGACTCGGTTCAGGATTCTGGGGGCCATTTGTGGAACTGCTAGCTCATCGTTTTCTTTTCTTTTCTTTTCTTTTTCTTTTCTTTTTTTACCAGTGTTCTTTTCGGCTAGTTGCGCATTTTTCATTTTATTCTTTTTGAATACTTGAAGGAGATCAAAAACATGGAAAGAATAGTGTACAAGCTCAAGAAAGAGGTGAGTCAAATGTTAGACAAGGAAGAGTTGCTCAGAGATAAATTAGAGCTCGTTGATGCCGTCCAACAGCTTGGCGTGGCATATCACTTCAAAGGCGAGATAGACTCTGTTCTCAACCAATCTATGGATCAAATTTCTTCATCCACCATGCGTGGGGACCTATATGAAGTATCACTGCTATTCAGACTGCTAAGGATGCATGGATTCTGTGTACATGAAGGTACTTAATATCTGTTTGTGTGCCTTTCAGAATATATCATCTATTTTCATTTTTCCCATAATATTTTTCTATTAAGTTAACCCGGAAATGGAAATTAGTACATGATGAAAGGTCATCAGTTTTCATTTTTTTTGATAGATTTATATTAGAAACAGAGACTAATGTCTGGTACTTAAATTTGAGCAGATATATTGAAAAGCTACTTCGATGAGGAGGGACACTGCAAAGAAGAACTATGCTCAGACATTAAAGGAATGCTAAATTTGTACGAGGCTTCTTTTCTTGCAAAACAAGGAGAGCAGATGCTGGAGGCAGCAAGGCAGTTGACAACCAAACACCTAACAAAATATTTGGAGAGCTCAAATGTGAAGTATAACAATTCAATGCTAAAAGAACATGTTGCCCATGCACTGGATCTCCCAATCAATTGGAGGATGGAAAGACTGCATACTCGCTGGTTTATAGATCAATACAAGACAGACGACCACTTTAGACCTGCACTCTGGGAACTGGCTGTTTTAGATTTCAATTTAGTGCAAAACTTGTATCAGAAAGAACTAAAGCATGTTTCAAAGTGAGAATATAAATAATTATACCTACATCAGTTATAACACAAAATGAAAAGCAATACCTATAATTCAAATTAATAACTCTTTTATTTTACAGCTCTCCAGAACAATTACGGTCAACTATTACCATCTTTTACTATGAAAAAAGCTCTTTAATTTAATTAAGTTTCTTTTTGACATTTCTATTCTTCTATTCTCCAGATGGTGGAAGGATTTGAGACTTCACGAAAAAGTTCCATTTATCCGAGACAGGCTTGTTGAGAACCACCTACTTACTATAGGCATCTCTTTTGAGCCACAACATTCTCGTTGGAGGATAGCATCCACACAGGCCAACTGTCTGGTTACAACAATTGATGATATCTATGATGTTTATGGGTCATTGGATGAACTTGAGGTCTTTACTGATGCCATTGAGAAGTAAGTATCTCGTGGTGTAATTAATTATATTTGATGCATTATATGAATAATATATCGCCTGTTTGCTCATTTGTCATTTTCTATTGAAGATGGGATGTCACTGCTGCTGAGGGGCTTCCTGAGAATATGCAGATGTGCATTTTAGCTCTCTTTAATACTGTCAAAGATCAAGGTTATGGAGTCTTCAAAGAGAAGGGGTGTGATATCACTCCGTATCTCACGAGAGCGGTAATTTGTTAATCCTTCCTGCATTTTGTCTTATGCATAATTTTGTTAATTATGACACAACATTTTTCTTATAAGTTTCATTTGATCAGCAAAAATAAAAATAAAAATGCATGAAAAAGAAGGCTGATTGACACGAGATACCTGCAAAATAATGGAAAATTAATGTCTCGATTGAGTTGATTGTATATTCATTGATAAAAATAATTTGGCAGTGGAAAGAACTATGCAAAGCATATCTAGTGGAAGCAAGGTGGTACCACAATGGTTATCCGCCGACATTGGAGGAATACCTCAATAATGCATGGGTCACCATTTCAGGCAGCCTACTTCTTTCCTATGCTTACTGTATAAATGACTACGTTAATGCTGAAGATCTGGAGCAGTTCTCTTCTAATTATCCTGACATTGTTCGATATTCATCCACGATTCTTCGGCTTTACAATGATTTAGCAACTTCTAGCGTAAGTGCACTAAGAAAATATGGATAGAACATGGTGATAATTGTGAATTTTATGCTATTGCCCATATAGATTTTAGATATACACTCAAACAGATTGATTTCCATCATTAATTAAAAAAATGAACCAATCAACAATCTGAGAAGATATTTATTTCTGGAAATTAACGAGGTTGGCACCAATATACAAATCTCAACCATCTTAAATTGAAGAAAATATTTTTTTCTAATTAAATTGTATACATTGCATTTCTAATTTTAGGATGAGGTACAACGGGGGGATATCGACAAATCCATTCAGTGTTATATGCGTGAGAAAAATGCTACAGAGTCTGTGACTCGCCATGAAATAAAGGAACTAATTCGAAAATACTGGAGTTTGCTCAATGGTGAAATTACTGGCAATTCTGCTTTGGAAAAGTACTTGAGAATTGTTGCTTTCAATATCGCCCGCATGGCACAATGTATTTATCAGCATGCTGATGGATATGCGAAACCCGATCATGATACCAAGGATATAATTACCTCATTATTGTTTACTCCGGCTAAATAGAAGGATGCTTCTTTTTGTTTTTCTTTCTTTACCCACATCAGGTAATACTAGTTATATACCCGCGCGTTGCAGCAGACTTTTTTATTTAAACATTAAAATATTATAAGATAAAAAAAATTCATATTTATCTAATATCAAATTATAAATTCATCAAATTATAGAGAAAATCTATAATAAAGACTATATTTAATCTTGGATGAGATTTTTGCACAATATGAGTTAATGATTCATGATTTTTATGGCAAGAAAAGTAAATTATTCTAACATATATTATCACCATTAATTTCTTACCAAATATGCACAAAGTTGCTAAATAAAAATAATAATATTATGGAAATAATAGTATATAAGGGAAAGAAATGGAGAGAAAGAGGGGATCAATGGACGCGATCACATACGTTCGATCAACCAAAAATAAATATTATCCGTCTAATTGAGGGATAAAATGGGTATAATAAAAAATTACCATTACAAAAAATGGACCCTCCAATTCTTAGATACTTTATATAATAGTATAGATATACTTCTACTAATGTGGATCCCCGCGCTTCACGGCGAGCCTGTAATCTTTGTGCGCCGTTTTCTTTTTGTATTGTGGATTAATCAGATTATTTATACTGGCACTTAAATTTAAAAAGTACATCGACCAATATAAAGTTCAAGCAATAAGATTAAAATGTGAGCACCGCAGATGCTTAACTAATTATGTTATATCAGAGTAACCTCATTACTCTTAATTCGCATTTAGCTATCAAATTGACATCACTAAAAAGCTCCACGGAAAAAGTACAACATAGCACCCAATTGTTTGCACATATCAAGATTTTTTTTATTTTAGTAAATAAAGAAAAAAAAACTGATAAGATTGAGCCGTTTTTGAGCTATACTAGCTTGGACCGAGTTTCAAATCCCTTCCTAGTTGTCTGGACCAAGTTTAAAACTCGGTCCCATTTTTTTTTACGTTTGTGTGTTTCAAAATTGTAGAAAGCTGAGACTAAGTTTAAAACTCGGTCCCTTCTGCTAATAATTTTTTCAAAATCGTCATTGTTACTGCTGTAAAATCTTCCAACTAAAAAAATATTTTTCGACAGATCCAGAGTCGATCCGTATTCACCACTCTCATCTCATCAACATTGTAAGTTTATTTTTCTATTTGGACTATTAATTTTTACTGTAAAATTAAAATACACTAATAATAGGGTTTATTGTTAATACTGTAGAGACGAAAATATTGCTGATCAATATATATCATGGAGGTGAAATCCTAAACACCTCAATCGGCGTGGGTTATGACATTCATGTCGTGTGCACATTTTCTGCCGACGAGACAATCAATCTTCGTGACTTGAGGGGGCAGATTCATGCTGGTTTGGAGCTACTCCCTAACCAATTCAACATCAGTATTAGTGCACGGATCTACACTGCCCCAACAGGTTCGGGTGGTTTTTTAATAGCTTATTTAGGATTATTTCTGATGAAATTTGGGAAATGATTAAAATAACAAGTCTGTACCAATTACCCGGGTATAAAACACTAGATATAGTAGTTGAATCTGAATCAATATCCAGTTCTAATTATTATATTAGTATCCTATAAGTTCTAATTAACCATATTAGACTGGTATCCTATAAGTTCGTCAGAAAAGCAAGAATCATGCAAAGAAATCTCTCAACGGAATAAATGTCCAACAGAAGGACACGAAATAACAGAAACCATAATAATCAACCCGCTACAGCTGAAGAACTGTCAGCTGAGGATTCCATTATGAGGAGTTAACCCGCATTATATCAAGAAAGATGGGTATAACAGACAACTTCCGGTATGTGCTATCATCGAGAACACAAGGCACAAATGTGTTGAGTGGTTCTATAATCCTCGAGAAGTCACAGCGGCTTGGGAAGCCAAAGGTCTGGTGTTCTTCCATAAGGTCGCCGAACTGATAAAACATTACGGTGATAAGGGAGAACTTACTGTGTCATACCACTGGATTGGTGTATCAACAACTGCGATGTTTACAACATAAATGGACTTACCGAGACTGTAATATTCTATACTTATATAATTTTTATTTAAATTCAAAATTTAAGCAATAAGTTATACTTTCTATTTGAAATAATTGGGATAAAGGTGTGAAATAAAATATGAAGTTGAATTAGTGATGATGGAAATTAGTAATTATTTTTGTTAGAAACTGCAATTGACGGGCATTCCATGCGACCATTTGCTTGTTGTTTATTCATTCAGAAGACTAGATTACACTCAGTACGCTAGTCCATATTATACCATTCAGTACTACATTAACATATGTTCTGATCATTGGCGTAGTTATGACAATAAATGAGATTGGTCAATATACAACGGTCCGATCATTAGGCCAGATCCAGAAAAAATCAACAAAGGAAGGAGAAAGAAGATACACATTCCAATGATTATGGATGAAATTGAGGGTCGTATCAACATAGTACCAACTCGAGGTCGATCTCGTTCTAGCAGAACATGATTTAGATTAGCAGAGTGTTTATGTCTTATTGTTATATTTATCAGAACAATTGGATTTTAATTGTTATTATAATATTTTAATTTGTTTGACACTACTTTAAAATAATGTATTAACCGTGCTTATATTTAACTTTATAAACTTTATTTTAATTCTCGTTGTAATATTTTAGAAAGATCTACTGACTGTCGTATTTTTTTTAGTATAACACACAAATGTAAAAAGAAAAAAGAAACTGGGACCGAGTTTGAAACTCGGTTCAAACAACTGGGACCGAGTTTGAAACTCGGTCCAGCCCAGTACGGCTCGAAAACAGCTCAATATTATCAGTTTTCTATTTTTTCTATTTACTAAAATAAAAAAAAATCTGGCACATATCTACTGTACGCAAAATCACTCGACAAAAGCCGCAATATTATGCAGCCATGTCATCCTTTAATACAAACCGTTGGATGGAAAAATCCGAACCGCCAAAAATTGACGCCTCTTTCTTAGTTTTCTTGCATCCGCGTGACCCCGAATGAAAAATTCGCTCCGCTTCTTACTCCGCGCTGGTCGTTTCTCTCCACTCAACTGAGCACCTCTCCGCTCCGCTCCTCTGTTCCTCTCCCTCCCAAATCCCTCCCCTGCTGTCTGCTCCATTCCGCATCACTGTTTCACGCACTCCTCTACTCTCCACTTGGAATCCTCTCCTCGCTCATGTTTGCTCGGCCCCCAGTCATATCAGAACATAAAAAAGAAAGCTCCAAAGCTACAAGCCATAATCAGGGCACATTATTCATTTAACCACCAAATGATGTTAGCTCCTGGCTGATCTTGCTCTTAAACTTATATTTGCAAGATTTTAATGCAGCCCCAAATTTCTTAACTGACTTTTGCGGTAATTTCTTTTAACAAGTATGAAATAAATCATAATTTTGATAATAAATATTAATTAATTAAAGTTTTAATCATAGATATTATTGCGAATAAATCCCATTGGCTCATCATTACAACAAAAAAATATTTGACAATAATTATTGACTAAATTTAATGATGGTTCTTAAACCGTTATTAAAGGAATGTTAGAAAAGTCTCCAAATAACTATTGTTAAATCATATGTGTTCAATTTTTTAAAAATAAGATTCAGCAATGATTTTGTGCCAAAACCATTGCTAAATGCGTACAAAAATTTTCAGCTTAAAAATATTGTTAAATACATATTGAGTAACTTAAGAACAATAATATGACACATTATTCATTTATTTAATAACTTATATAAATCAAATATAATTGTTCATCTAATGAAAAGATATTTACTTAACAATATATCATGCTTACTCAATAATATCAAAAATCTATATAATTCTTAAAAAAAATCGAAAGAAAAAAATAAAAGTTGAAACTTCAAGACGAGTGTTTCACCCTGAAAATGGTCATTACGGTGTAAGTTGTTAACCCTCTCGTTTATATATGAAAACAGATAAAAGAGAAATTCATAATCTGTGGGATTTTAGATTTTGAATTTTATTTTTTGATTGTACGATTAAGGGATTAAAGGCTTTGTTGTTGTTGTTGTTGTTGTTGTGTATTGTACGATTAAGATGAGTGAATGGTGAGATGGGTTCCGTAGAATTTGATTTTTTCTTAAAATTATTTGAATGAGAAATTTGGTATCAGCAACATCGGTATCAACTATGATTGGTATTTGTGTATCAGCTCCTTAAGTATAATTATTTTCAGTTACTGTGCCTTACTTTTGGAGGGGAAGAAAACGCAGTACATAATTGTTAAATTAGTATATTTTAAAACTATTTTTTTCTAATTAAACTGATTTAATAAAATATATACCAAAATTATATCATATAAAAGTATTATCATTATTTTCATTTCAGTACTAGAAAGCAAATTTATTATACCGTCTTTACAAATTCTTCCGATCATTTAGAGTTAAGCAGAAATTAAAATTGCTACATTAATTTTTTTTATATGATCTACTAAAATCACGGTATCAAATACATCGGACGGGACACGCAGTATTTGGCACACACTACAACAAACTTTGGATTTAATAACGAATTTTAAAGCTCTTTAACAACGGTTCTCCAACAGTTATTAAAATAAATATTAGAAAAAAAATAAAAAACTGTTGTTAAAAATATATTTTTAAAACCATTTTTGTAAGACATTTAACAACGATTCTTAACTAATAATCATCGTTAAAGGTTCTTTTAACAATGATTATTAAATAAAAATCATTGTTAAAGGGTCTTTTAACAATGATATTTAACAAAAAAAAATTAACTTTTCAAAAAAGGTGCGAGTCAGATTGATATTGAGTTATATTGATAAAAAGTAAACAATAAATATGGAATCATATTGATTAGATAAGAACAAATATTGTTATATATTATTCATTCAATAATTAATATGAAAGAAATATAATTATTCATACAATATCAAATATTTACTCAAAAAATACATACATCTTGTTCATACAATAATATAAAAACCGAGGTTTTTTGGAAAAAACTTCAAATGTGTTTTTAGAAAAAAACTTCAAATGTGTTTTTGAACTTAAAGATGAGGTTTTTTGGCCCCGAAAATGACGGTAGAACGCCTCAATCGGAGTTATCAATCAAAAGTTATGGCCGATTGAAATTGAGATGGTCGGATTTCATTTTTTATTTTTTCTGTCTCTCTTCTGTCTTATTTCTTTCTTCTTTCTCTCTTTGTCTCTCTCATCTATTTTTTTTATGTATGAAAATATATGAAAAGGAGTTGATAATCCGTAGGATTTTAATTTTTAAATTTTCATTTTTGGAACATTAGATTGAGATTAATGAACGATAAGATATGCAATTTATGACCATATAGAACGTCTTAATCGGAGTTTTCTATATGTGGTCCAGAAATGTTCATATGTGTGGTCCAGGAATCATTATCATTAATTTTAAACGCTGCACTGTATTTTCCCTCGTGGATTAATTAATATATGCACCTATCTATTTATCGCGGCCTGTGTTTAACATGTTAATTTGATTAATTAAAAAAATCGTCCAATCAAGGACGAGTAGACCTCCTAAGTCCCACCTATAAGAAGACTAGCTAGGTTTGCTATCAGAAATTAATAAACAAATCACAGCTACAAATATTATCCATTATCCAAAAATATTCTAATTAGCACTTTCCCTAAAATGGCTCTGAACCTTGCACTTCCATCTTTGATCCAGCTTCGCCAAACACAAATGAAAATACCTTCACGTAGGTTCTCTATTAACTCATGTTTAGAGCCTCCACGGGTTGATCAGCGACGATCAGCGGACTATAAACCAACAATCTGGCATGACAACTTCATACAGTCATTAAGAAGTGATGGTGAAAATGTAAGCAACCAAACAACCAAGTCATTAATTAGTCACCACTAAAATCTTATTTATTTTCCACAAAAGGATTTGTTCCTGATATTTGCATGAAAATAGTCATTTTGGTGGATGTACTAATGGAAAATCAACCATATATAATAATACATTTGAATGAAATAACATTTATTTCCGTGAGTTCTGTTCAGACGAGGGATTGTCCGCCTGTCCGATGAATGCATGAGACAGGGTTCAGGATTCAGGGGGCCATCTGTGGAACTGCTAGCTCATCTTTTTCTTTTCTTTTCTTTTCTTTTCTTTTTTACCAGTGTTCTTTTCGGCTAGTTGCGCATTTTAATTTTGTTCTTTTTGAATACTTGAAGGAGGTCAAAAACATGGAAAGAATAGTGTACAAGCTCAAGAAAGAGGTGAGTCAAATGATATACAAGGAAGAGTTGCTCAGAGATAAATTACAGCTTGTTGATGCCATGCATCCAACAGCTTGGAGTGGCATATCACTTCAAAGACGAGATAAGCTGTGTCATAGACGAATCTATGGATCAAATTTCTTCATCCACCATGCGTGGGGACCTATATGAAGTATCACTGCTATTCAGACTACTAAGGATGCATGGATTTAGTGTACATCAAGGTATTATGTACTAAAATTAGCTTATGCACGCCATATGTACAGCACAGCGGAAACTTTACTCTCAAATAGGTGGAGCAAAAAAAAAATAATATGACCTAGTCAAAGGTGAAATATGAGCTAGTCAAAGGTGAAATAAGCAAAAAAAAAATAATACCAAATTTATACAATCTGATATGATTTTGCAGTGGAAAGATCAATGCAAAGCATATCTAGTGGAGGCAAGGTGGTACCACAATGGATGTGCACCAACACTGGATGAATACCTCGAGAACGCTTGGGTCTCCAGTTCAGGCAAAATAATTCTTTCCTATGCCTTCTGTATCAACGATTATGTTACAGCTAAAGATCTGGAGCTGTTCTCTGCTGGTTATCCTGACATTGTTCGATATTCATCCATGAATCTTCGGCTTTATAATGACTTGGCAACATCGAGTGTAAGTAAATTTTGATAATATATATGGATTGAACAAAACATAATTTCATAATTACGAATTTTATGGGTATTTCCAAGATGAAGCCAGGGCATAAATCCAACCAAATGATTTGTTCAATTCTATCAGAAAGAACCGATCAACAACCAGAGATTATTTTTCCTTTTTTTATTTTGATAAACAGATTTTTTTTTTTTTTGAAAATGAAGCTGAAAACTGAAAACTGGCATAACGGTACGACTGTAAAGGATCAAAATGGAAGCATGACTGTTAACGAATAAATAAAAGTTTGGTACCAAACATTATAAGAACTGATTGGGCCACTTGGTAACCCTTTACTGTGATTTCAAGGTCAAGGGGATTTTACACCTCGTTGACATTATTATTATGTGTCCTATGCTATAATATTCCTACGTACGTAATATAATTAAATAAAACATGACCACGGGATTTAATTAAAATGGAGATTTCATTATATATACGGTTGATCATTATATAATGTATATGCAATATGTGAATGCATTTGTGGATTATACATGTATTTTACAAAGTTTCTGAAATATTTAAATAAATTAGATATTTTTAAATATTTTTAATTTAAAATAAAAAATATAATAGGATATAAATATAATTTTTAACGATGGGGATCCCTTAACACTGTGTTATTTACACGATCATGACAATGGACTCTTAAAATAAATAATAAAAAATCTTAAAAATGAAAAAAAAAATAGATATGTTCTTTTTCATGTAAATTAATAGTGTTATTGTCTGATAGTCCATCAAAGTTCTTAAATTGTAACCATTACAAATTGTATAAAATTTTAATTATCATTGATGGGCTATCAAACGATAATGAAATTATATGAAATTTAAAACACTATCAGTCATGAGTAAAATAATTTATCTATATTTTTTCTATTTTAAGATTTTTTTTTGTTATTTATTTAAGAGTTCATTGTCAAGTTTTTCAAAATAACTCATCGTCAAGTGATTCTCACTCAATTTTATTTTTTTTATATAAAATATATCATATGAATAATTTTATAGGTTTATTATGATAAAAAGTTAAAAATATATATATATCATGTAGAATACTTATTCTTATGCTACGACATCGAACCACATAAAAAAAAGATATCGCATATCCGGTCAAACGACCGCATTTTAAAACAATGCTTTATAGTATGAATTAAGAATTAGGACTTCAACGAAACTGGTGGTTTTAAGTTGAGCTAATTAAATTGCAGTTTTTAGGATTGACAAAAAATTATATGTTCCGCTTAACAATTATGTTTGTTTTTTTTTTAATAAATATGGTATTACATTTAATAGATTTATATCTGTCATTAATAGTTATGTTAATAGTTATGTTAGATTTTTAAATTTTTATACCTACATGGATGCAAATGGTTGAGTAGAAATTTTATAACGAGAAACTGGATAGACTCCTCACAACGATCATGGAAATAAAGTCATAGTGATGTTGATTACTTGATTGACACCAATCAAATTCCAAGATCATACAAAGCTTGTTTTACACATTTTATACTACATTTGTCGTTGTTATGGTGGCTACCACAATTGAAGATAGAACAAATTGTAATTTCAGTTGAATTAGCCATCATTGTTGTGGTGGCAACTCACAATAGTTTCGCAGGCACTATCATCCATCTGGTCCTATGAAAGGGAAAGGTATCTTAAGATCCGATTAAACAACACTTGAAACATCAAGGACGATACAACTTCAATTAGAGGGCTAACTCTTTCCAAATCAAATTCAAACAGTCAAGATTTCGCAAAAACATGATGTATTTCAAATTTTCATCTCCCATGACTTGTGTAAGTTCGTGTTTCAAATTATATGGAGCATGTTTAGTTAATTAAGAACTTATATTTACTAGTTTAATTATCTACTGGAATTATTTAAGCACTTATACTTATCTGTTTATTGGATGATTTATCTAACTTTTTAGGGATTAATATTATTTGTTTTGTATTTTTCACTACAACAATAATGATCTTAGGCAATACCACTTTTGCAATCATTGTAGATCAAATTTGTTATTAAAATGACTCAGTGATATTATTGAAATATTGATAATTTTTTTAACTGCGATTTTTAATTAAGAAACATTGTTAAAATAGTGCCAAAGAATATCAAAAACCTGCACATCCATTTTAGGCAACATAGCTCTTTTCTATTATAAGTTGTTTTGTCATCTATATAGAAAGTTAAATTTACAATAAAAAAAAATAAGGGATCTTTAACAACAATTCTGTGTTTGAACCATTAAGTTATTTTACTTATAGATTGATTGAGTTTTTTTAAAAATCTTAAAATAGAATTTTTTTTTTTTATAGTTGTGTTATTAATTTCACTTATAGATAGATTGTGATTCAAATTTCAGATAAATTTATCATTATTTGGCACTCCATCAAAGATCATTAAATTCAAACAGCCAAAATTTTGAATATCTTTGATGAACTATCAAATGATAATGAAAATTGCATGAAATTTAAGTCACTATCAACTTATAAGTAAAAGAACGTATTTATAGAAAGAAATTATTTTCAAGATTTTTTTTCATATTTATTAGAAAATCCATTGTCTAAATTTTCAAAATAAGTCATTGTCAAAGGATCCCTATCCTTTAAATAACATCACAAAAAATATTAAATCTCTTATAGATATATTATTTTACTTATTGATTGATGGTTTTAATTTTCATGTAATTTTATTATCTTTTAATAGTTCATCAAAATACCGTTGTAAATTGTATAAAATTTTAGACAATTTGATGGACTATCAAATAATAATGAAAATTTTAAAAAAATATATATCAATTTATAAGTAAAGAACATATTTCTGAAATATTTTTTATTCTTAAATTTTTTAATATTTATTTAAAAATATATTATCAAAATTATCAAAATAACATATTGTTTAGGATCCCTCCCCTTTTATATTTTCATTCTCTCCTTTATTCATCTTCTTTTTGCTCCCTTCCGAAAGCCAACGCAAAAATATTTATTTTCAACCTACGTTGCACAAATGTCGGTACGGGTGATACGATGTTGGTATGACGATACAAAAAGTTTTTGAAAAACTAAAATACGGATGTGGCTATATATATTAAATATTAAGAAATTATTATATAAAAATAAAAAGGATAAAAAGAGACATGCAATTAATATAATATCATTGTGTGCTTTCAATTGTTAGCGGGGTGGTAACTAGGGTTGCAAGAAAATTTTATAATTCGTAATTCATTCAGTGTTTGATTAGATTTTTTTTGCCAATTCGATTTGAGTTCGGTTCGAACTTTTTAATGAACTAGTTGAGTTGGATTCGTAATAGTTCAAAATATACTAATTTGTATATATATATAACTATTTAGTCAATAATATTTGTACTAATATAATTATTTTATAGTAAAATTAACAAGATATTATTACTTTATTACTAAATTAATAAATATTAGTTATTTTCTCAAATATTAATATAAAATTAGTAAAATATTAATTATTTTAACTCTAGTTTTTTTATAATATAAATACCCCTTTAACAATGATTCTGACATAGAATCATTGCTAAAGATCTATCAATTAAAAAATCCGAATGTGTAATTTGGCGAGAAAATTTGACAACGGTTATGTAGATCTTTCATAACATTCCTTTAATAGTGGTTCAATAACCATTGTTAAATTTGATTAACAACAGTTATCAAATAGATTTTTTTGTTGTAGTGTTGCTTATGTTCTATGTTTTTATATTTTGCAGTGCTTGTAACAGAGAAAATAAAATGATTTTAACTTCAGAGAAATTGATTACTTTAACCATCAGTTGTGTATAATATTTCTCTTGTTAAACTTTGACGCTATCTGCACTGTCGACGTTAGTGAATTAATCTGTGTATCCTCAACACATATATGTGATAATTCATAAGACGAATAAATAAGATATATGTTTGGGTTCTCTTCAACTTCTATTGTCATATTATGAATCGGTTTCTGATATGAGTCAAGGGTGTTAATGGGTTGGGTCGGGTCGGGTCGAGTTCAAGTTGGATCATATTATTTTTTTATTTTTTTAACAAACCCGAACCTGACCGATTAAATTCGGATCAAAAAATCTTGACTCATACCCGACTCGATGGATCACGGATCGGTCGACCCGACCCATATAAAATAATTAAATATTTATTAATTATTTTTATCAAACTCGAATCGAACACTGAACGAATTACAAATTATGAATTTTTCTTGCAACCCTACTTACCACCTTACTAAAAAATTGAAAGCATGCAATCAGATTATATTCATTGAATGTCCCTTTTTATCCTATTTATTTTTCATAATAATTTCTCAATATATATATATATATAGCCACATTGTATCTTAGTTTTTTTTAAAAAAAATTGTATCGTCATGCCCACATCGCATCGGATACGATACCCACACTCATACTTGTGCAATGTAGGTTGAAAACAAATATTTTTGCGCTGATAAGATCGTGACTTTAGAAAGCGAGCAAAAAGAAGGTGAATATAGAAGAGAATGAAAATACAAAAAGGGGAAGGATCCTAAATAGATAATGATTTTGACAATGAACTTTTAAATAAATATTAAAAAATTTAAAAATAAAAAATATTTCGTAGATATGTTCTTCACTTATGAATTGATATATATTTTTAAATTTCATTCTTGTTTGATAGTCCATTAAATTATCTAAAAATTTATATAATTTACAACGGTCTTTGAAGAACTTTTAAAATATAATAAAATTACATAAAAATTAAAATAATCAATGAATAAGTAAAATAACATATCAATAAATTTATTTTAAATGTTTTTTATGTTATTTAAAGGATAGAGATCCTTTGACAAATGACTTATTTTGAAAAAAATTACAATGAATTTTTAAATAAATATAAAAAATCATAAAAATAATTTCTTTTTATAAATATGTTCTTTTACTTATAGATTGGTAGTGATTCAAATTTCATACAATTTCATTACCATTTGATAGTTCATCAAAGATAATCAAAAACTTTTATGGTTTCAATTTAACGATGTTTGATGGACAGTCAAATAATAATTACATAAATTTTAAATCATAATTAATCTATAAGTAAAATAACACAACTATAAAAAATTCTATTTTAAGATTTTTTTCATATTTATTTGAAAATTTATTAGCCTACCTCAATTTATTTGAAATTGAAAACTTTTATTGAAAACTTTTATTGTTGTTGTTGTTTAAAAATCTGTCATTAAGATTGTCAAAATAACCATTGTCAAGTGATGTCTCCCTTACTTATCAGTCTATTGTCAGCATTGCCAAAATAATCCATTGTCAATCCCCTCTCCGATATGAATGGAGAGAAGACACCATTTCTTGTTTTCTTGTATTGATCACCTACATAAGGGTCCACTCATTTATTTTCCTCTATATGTGGCCAAGAAAATTGAAATAATTATATCTATCACACAGTACCATTTTTGGTTGTAGTCGATTGATGCGTTGCAAAGTTTGACTGTTCTAATAAGTTACATGTTATTTGAAGAAATAATGTGATTTCTACTCTGATTTTGTATTGTTTCGTTAAGATGATAAAACTTTATTAATAAATTGATTTTCAATTTGATTGATTGATGCAAGTGAATCGTGTGCGCCTTTTACTTCCTGCTAGAATATATAGAGAGAGATGGATATGGTGCTATGTTAGAGAACCAACTAAAAATTGTGATTTTCTCCATTTTATCTAAAAATTGATAATGCAACAACCAACCACTACACCACAAATAGACTTTTACAGCGGTTATTTTCCCCAGTTAGCAGCGGTTGTACAACCGCTGTTATTGGGAGCGCTGCAAAGTTTAACAAATGGATTTTGTTGAAAACTGCTGGAAATTGTTTACAGCGGTTCTTATATAACAACCGCTGCCAAATACCATTTACAGCGGTTTTTAACTAAAAACCGTTGTAAACATCACCTTTTACAACGATTTTTACATTAAAAACCGCTGTAAAATTATTTTTGCAGCGGTTTTTTCATAAAAACCGATGTAAATTTTTTTATATATAAATTATTTTGCAGCGGTTTTTTCATAAAAACCGCTGTAAAATAATTTGTTTTTTTTAATTGTTCTTTTTATTTCTGTGACTAGCCCATATATGCTAGCCATATATAATATTTTCATCACATGCATTTTCACAAAAATAATAATAACTATATTTAACTACATCTAATTAACTATTTTATCTAACATACACACATAATACAATAAAATATAATAAATATTTATAAAATATTAAAACTTGATAAAAAAATGTCAAAACAATGAAATCACAAACTCAACCCAAAATTTTTTTATTTCCTCGTACTCGGTCGATGTTAAAGGATTGTAGGTTTTGATGCTCTAAAAAAAGAAAAAATGATTAGTATGTAAATATATATTAAAAAAACTAATAAATTTAATTATGTATATTTTATTTCTACTCACCTTAGGAAAACCATTTAATGGATAATTTCTTATTATTTCAATTATGTTCCGCATGACATAATATCCGCACTCATTGCCGCTAGGTTGTGTAGAGCACTAATAATAATTATAAATATAACAATAATAGGTTAATACACATAATTGTGAAAACCGTTGTAAATGGTGCGCTGCAAAAGGGGTTTTCTGGCGTAGTGAACTAAATGATTATTCCGCTTGAATATATATATATATATATATATATATATATATATAGTTCACTACGCCATGTATAGCATGGATCGTTTGCGTATTATAAATCGATTCTTCATTTTAAAAGTTCAAATGGTCGATCTAACTGTACAAAATATTTTTGAATGAATATCTAGATATAGATGAAATTTATATTTTTTAGAATTTTTTACTATTTTTAAGATGGTTAGTAAATTACTTTATTTAGTTATTATGAGCCATTCAAAATAAATAATTTTTTAATTATCTTCGAAAATAATAAAAAAATTCTCAAAAATATAAATTTTGCTCTACGTTGAGATATTCATACGAAAACATTTTTTTACAATTGGCTCGACTATTTGAACTTTAATAATAAAGAATCGATCCATCCATAGTTGGGGGACCGATCCATGTTATTCATAGCACCATAGCACAACTCTTTCTCTCTCTCTCTATAAATATATATAGAGAGAGAGAGAAAAAAAAAATTATGATGTTTTACAAAGCAAAAATTCATTATTACTTTGGCATCAAATTTCATAACTCACGGCTCAAATAATCGATCTAAGTTGTTCAATAATTTTTTATGTTAATTTTCTTGTGGGATATTAAATTTCATGATATTTTTTAAGCTTTCTAAATATTTTGTAAGTTATTTTTAAAAATAGCCTTGAAATAGACCATTTTTTATCTTAAATAAGGATATTTTTAAAAATAGATAGAAAGGTCAAAAATCATTAAATTTAATATCCCACTAGATTTTGACATGAATAAATTATTGAGCAACTTAGATTCGCTATTTGAACCATCAGGATATGAAGTTTGATGTCAAAGCATAATGATTTATTATTTTATAAAGTACCATAATGCATATATGTAGAGAGAGAAAGAGAGAGAGTTATGTTACGGTTAGTCGCGAAGTACAAAATATTTTTGTACTTTGCGTCATATCTTTCATTTTTGAATTCAAAATATCGATCCAATCATAAAAATTGTTTTTCATATTGAAATATATTTGAAGACCAAATTTTTTATTTTTTAGAAAAAATTTATTATTTTTTTAGGGGATGAAAATGCATTGAGTTTATGATTTCTAATAAGAACAATTATCTAATTCTCAAAAAAAATAGAAAAAAGTTTCTAAAAAAATATAAAATTTGGTCTCTAAATATATTTTAATATGAAGAACACTTTGAACAGTCGGATCAGTATTTTTGAATTCGAAAATGGGAGATACGACGTGAAGTATAAAAATATTTTGTACTTCGCGACTAACCGTAGCATAACTATATATATATTGAGGCTATGGTGCTTCGCGATTCGCGAAGCACAAAATCTCTCATGCTTCACATCCGTATCTTAGATTGGAAAGTCCAAATTGCCGATCCAAACTGTTAAACATGATCTCCATATTGAAATATTGTTGCAGATCAAATTTAATATTTTCTAAATTTTTTGCTATTTCTTAGATGGGTATAAAATTTGTTAATCTAATGATTTTTGTACTATCCAATATTAATAATTTTCCGCCCATCTAAGAAATAGCAAAAAATTTCAAAAAAAAATGAAAAATTTGATCTCCAATGATATTTCGATATGGAGATCATGTTCAACAGCTTGGATCGGCCGTTTGAACTTTCAAATTTGAGATACGAACGTGAAGTATGGGAGATTTTGTGCTTCACGAAGTACCATAGCCTCACTCTATATAATTATAAATATATATATATATATATATATATATATATATATATAGTTTGATTATTATGAAAATGTTCATATTTTAGCCGATATAAAAATACATCCGAAAATATACCTTAAATTCTCCAAATTATTTATTATTTTTTATTTAGAGCTGATTTTTCAAAAAATTCAAAATAACTACTTAGAAAAGTAATAATTGAATATAGACACATTCTTATATTATAGATGTTTCACGGCATCCCAATTATAACATAGGAGGCCAAGACACGGGTTACAATTTTGAAAGCACTGAGATTGGTAAATTAAGGGTGAGGAGGTAATGTACTTAATTAAGCCTAGAATCCACTTACATCATGGCCCGATTAAAGGTCGACAAATCCAAACTCTAAAAAAGAATAAGAAAAAAAAAAAACCCCACCATGGGAAGTAATTAAATGATGGTCGATGTAGGATAGGGATGGCAATAAAGTCTATAGTTTGTCCAGTCTATCTGGACTCATCTGACCTGGCGGTCGATCCATACGGTCCGGAGTTCAAACGGGTAGGACCGGGTAGATATGGATTTAGGGTGAGATCCGTCCACCTGATCCGTAATATCGATAACATGTAATATGTATTTATATGTGTTGTGTATAATTGTATAATTGTATATAAACAATTTATCAAATTAGGTAAAATTAAAAATTTAACTAATAGAATATTCATTTAAATTAAATGTTTTAGTTAGATATCATAATTTGTAAATTGAGTACTTGAGTTGGTGCAAATATTTAATAATTTTAGACTTAAAAAATAACTTATATTATGATGGTGCAAATATTAAATAACATTTAGTTTAAATACAATAATCATCCTCTAAAAATATAATATTAAGAAAAGAGAAATTATTAACCAAAGAAATTATTAATTGATTATGTAATAATTTAATTTAAAAAATCTTACAATAAAATATCGTTGACAAAGTCGGGCTGGAGCGGGTACGGACGGGTAAGCCCGTCAAGCATTACGGACGAATCAGGTCATCAATTTTAGATCCGGAAGTAAAGACCGGATAAACTGGGTCGAGGATTTTAAAAGACAGATCGAGCTTAACATAAACCTAAACTTACGTGGCTCATTGTCATCCCTAATGCTAGGGGAGGTGGCGCGGGCCTGTTTAAGGCAAGCTGTGTGAGAAGAAATGCTAATGGCTGAGATGAAATTCTAGATAGTCTGTGAGAGGATAGACTACAGATAGAGGGCTAGACTCACATTCGTTAATTATTTATTAACAAAGGCGGTATTATCTAAGACAGATTGTAGGTGAAGTCGGAATTTTCTAATAGAGGGCTAGAATCACAATCATTAATTATAAAAAATAATAATAATATAACAAAATAGAAAATTCACAAAACGAAGAGTGAATTAAATATATCAAATAAGAATTTTCAAATAGAAAAAAATAGCGAAGAGATCAGTGAATTTGACAAAGAGTAAAAAAAATTAAAACAATTAATGTAATTTTGAAAAATTATACACAAGATATATAAATTATAATATTTTATCTTATTAATTTAGTGCTTACTAAATAGCTTAACAATTAACATATAAATAATAACTCAACAATCAATATGTAATTTTAATAGTGGATCAATATATATATGCTATTAAAATTTTAATCAACGCCCCCCCCCCCCCCCCCACTCCATTTCCTCATCCCTGACTGAATGGGCTGAGATGTGGTTCTTAGGCACGGGTAAAGTGTGGGAGAAAGAAAAATCTAATATATGATTACATTTCAAAGAGGAAAAAGAAAAGAGGAAATATGAGATTAGAAAACGGCCGACAAACGTGAGAAACGTGTACTCAAACTCAATTATGCAATTTAGAAATACCCCATGGAAAGTGACTTGATTTCATAATCTTATTATTATTTATTGAATTTGAAGAGTACGACCGTTGTCCTACTCGTTATTTGTATTTAATAAGATGATATCCTTTCCGCTTCTCCTGCATAATACATCCCTTTTGCCACAAATAAATAGTAATAATAATAATAAATAAATAAATAAATAAATATACACGGACTAATTAACATGTGCCGGTTTCGGCGCCAGGACCATGGTCTTGGACTCTTGGGAGCCGGGTTTACCGGATTCAAAGCACCAGCTAGGCAGATATCGGGTTTGATGATTTCATTAGGATCAGAGGCCTTTGAGATGCTTATTGCTTTCGTCAAGGCCCACTATTGTTTTTAAATTTGAACTCCGAGATCATTTACAGTTTAGAAATCGGCCCAGTGAACGTCAAATCTATTAGAACATGGCCCGTTTATCATTTACGAATGATCCACACTATTCCATCTCCGATCTCTCGTTCGCTGGATCTCCGCTATATCTCTCCGCTCTCTTTCACCCGCTGATATAACTTCAGTCAACCTTGTTTTCTTGCAAAATTGTTTCACATCCGATCAGCTTTGAATCGAAGCTTCGGACTGCATTCTACATTCTACTTTTTCTACCTTGGAGTTTCTTTATTTTATTGTATCACACAAATAATTTGTTCTGATCATTTTAATTGAAGTTATACATTAATATCAATTACTTACACAGTAGCATCAATTTATAGCCTTAATAATATACGATTTTGTCAATACTGGTTGTATCTACTATACCTTTTGATGCAGATGGTTTATATTTATGGTTCAAGGTTTTTTTTTTTACAAATCATCCTATGCAATTACAAATTTACTTGCCCTAGAGCTTGATGAGTACTTAACAGTGCCTGTGTTGCAAGTAGTTAATAATTTTAATGGTACTATTCCTTTTAGAAGATTCATTATGTTTGCTGGTACAAAACTTGATGAGCATCAGAGACACTGATCTCTTTTTTATCAGATGGAAATCCGATAACAGATATAGTTTTTTTTAATAATTTATATTGTAAATTAACTGCGTAAGTTATGTTCCACAAGTGAAATCAGTATTTTTTTAATGAAATTTTCAGCATGCATGGAGCAAAGCACATAGCAAGCTATGGTTAGGAAGTGTTGTGAGATGAATGTTGGGATGGTGATGGCATCAAGAATGTTTGTAAGAATTGCCAATAAGCACCTTTAGACATGCTTTGCAAAACTCATGCAAGATGCTGCTTTTGAGCTGTTGAATCTAAGAACTACGTATCAAGAATAGAGAGAAGGGGGGCCCTCCTTCCAGTTATGCATGGTTTTTACTTATTGTACTGTAATATCTTTTCTG
This sequence comes from Schoenoplectus tabernaemontani, assembly GCA_037127355.1. Taxonomy (NCBI): domain Eukaryota; kingdom Viridiplantae; phylum Streptophyta; class Magnoliopsida; order Poales; family Cyperaceae; genus Schoenoplectus; species Schoenoplectus tabernaemontani. The sequence goes on from CM073753.1 coordinate 8,232,892, forward strand.
ATATTAGGACTTCAGGAGGATAAATTAGCACATGAACCTATAAGAAGGGGGAGTTCGCTGAGAAGAAGCAATGGAGCCAATGTGAGTAAAACTAATTTTGCTATCATTTTTTTCTACTTATATTACTTAATTTTTATATGAATTAGTGCCCCTATCTAGCTTTAATTTATTTTCAATGCGGTTTTAATTAGTGCAAAGAACATCAGAAATAGCTGGCTCGAGCGAAGACATTGTGAGCTAAGTAAAATACATCTCAACATTTGCAGGTTAAAATTATATTTCAGTGATTTTTTTTTTAAGAAAGTAGGAGAAGCCACCAATTTCATTGAAACTAAACCAATAACATAGGGTACTTATACCTATTGTTTTAAAATGCGGTCCATGCGGACGCATATACGGCCGCATATGCATATGCGGTGGTTAGACCGTGCTCGGAATAATATGCGGTATTAATATATAGTTTTTATCTAGTATGCGGTATGTGCGGTCCAATATGCGGTCTGTGCGGCCCAGTATGCGATATATATTATATAAAATCTAAAAAACTCGTCCAATATACGGTGTATATCATAAAAAATTGAAAAAAATATCTTAAAAGTTTATAAAAATAATATATATTTTGTTGAGATTCGAACTTGCACAAATGTGCTATTATATAAACATTGAAATAACTAAATCATCTCCTTATTTTCTAATATTTTATACTCCTATTTATTATATTATAAATATAAAATTCACATATAAGACTCCGCATGAAAATCTGCATATGCGGTATGCGATGATCATCCGCACGTATATTGAAATCCGTATTTTATATCATTGCTTATACCTGTACCAAACAGTTGATACGGTACAAAGAGAATGTATTATGTTGCGCAGCAGTTTATAAAACTAAGCAAGAAAGTCAATCAAAAACCAAGTAAAACTAAATACCCCTACATGCAGTAAAGAAAATGAAGTCTAGAACAAAAAATACATACAAGCAACAGTCACATGCATAGTAAAAAGCAATTACTAATACAAAATAATGCTACTCAAGAGAATTCTCAATCTCGCATTCAAATATAGGCAGAGCCTCCAAAGCCACTGGGTGGTGGTCTCAAGTGGGATCCTCTATTTTCTCTATCAGTTCTTCCCCTAAAATGTCTAACTCGGTCCCTACTGGTACCTCTACCGGTACCACTGATACCTGTACTGAAAGAGCTTCCACATTTTGAGGCAAAATCAAGGATAACTTAAGCAAATTAACCTTACCTTTAGAATTACACTAGTGCTTTGTTAAAATCAGTATTTGAGATCCAAAAAAAACTACTGTTTTACCAGCATGATTAGTGAAATAGAGTTTATTTCTCTCTAACCATAGAACCCAAAACAATGCACATCTCGTAAATTTAACTACAAATTGTCCTTAAGAGATACTGTAATATATATCCCAGAGATTAGCTATGGTAGTACTAGTGAAAGTTAAATTATTATAGTGTGTTATTCAATTCCAAAGTCTAGTGAACATGAGACAAATAAATGGTCAATATCTTCAGCACTTGCACAAAACATGCATGTAACAGACCCAATCCATCCTGTTTTTGCTAAATTAATCTTAGTTAAAGTTTTATTTCTCCTAACAAGTCATACAAAAATCTTGACTTTTAAATAAATATTGAGTAACCATAAAGTATTGTACTCAGTATTAGTCATTACTTCATATTCTAACCAGAGATACAAAGAATGTATTGTAAAAGCACAATGATTAGTCCATCTCCGAATCAAAAATATCCTTAGAATGAAAATCAAACTGAAAAAGACTCAATTCTTCTAAAAGCGCATACCATTCATTATAAAAAAAATACCAACTATTTGTCTATTGAAAGATGGTGCAAGAATATCAAGCACCATCAATTGGGAAACAATGATGTGTAAATTTTTGAAAACAAAAAATAAATATAGATATTTACTTTGCTAAAATAGTATTAACTATTCATCTATCTATATTTCAGTGATATTTATGCTGCTATAACTGGAGGTTCACCCAACTTTATTACAATATTATGTTTAGGTAATATTGAAACATACCTTATCTGTTGGATTTTTTTTTTAAATAGATGAGCCTTCGAGTTCCCCTGATATCTTCGACTCAATTTCTGGGTTCTGGCTTGGGTTCCTATATGCTCGAATTGTAGCATGTATAGTGCTTACATGTGTAGATTATAAGTTAATCAATTTAAATTTTGTTAAACTTCTATAAGAATTTTTTTGGTTGGAGATGGCTTACTGTCCGCTCCTTCTCTAATATAGGATAATAAAATAAATCTTGTGTTTTGTTCGATGTGATTCTTAGTTCATTGTTATTTGAAAATGCTAATTCAATATTATTTTATTATTTTTTATGTGTGATATTTGTCATTTGATGTTACACTGCTAGCTCGATCTCAGTTACTGAGGACCACTACAATATAGTTTGGAGTTTGGATTTAATAATGATTTTTAAATCCCTTTAACAATGGTTTTCTAACTGTTATTGAAGGGTGTGTTAGGAAAAGTATAAACAATTGTTGTTCAATCGCGTTATCAAAATCAATCTTCGAAGACATTTAATAACGGTTCTTAGCTAATAATCATTGTTAAATGGTCCTTTAGCAATGATTTTTAACTAATAACCGTTGTTAAAGGGTTTTTAGTAATGGTTCTTAGTTTAAAAATTATTTTTAAATAAATTTTTATCAAATTTTTTTAACTAATAATTATTACTAAAGAACCTTTAACAACTATTATTAGTTAAAAATCATGGTTAAAGGTATTTTTTTAAAAAAATAGCTTAATGTCCTTTATATTTGAAGTCAGATTGATATATGGAGTCAACAATGAATAGAATCAAATTTATTAGATAAGAACAAATGTTATATATATTATTCACTCAATCAATAACTAATATAAAAAATATAATTATGCATCTAATAAAAAAATATTTACTTAATAATACATACATAAATCATGCTCATATAATAATATGGAAGGAAAACTATACAATTTCTAAGAAAAAAATCTAAAGAAAAAAATAAAAAAATAAAACTTAAAACTTCAAATGTATTTTTGAGTTTGAAGACGAGGTTTTTTTGCCCTGAAAATGGGTGGGGGAACCAGCCGACAAAGGTCATTTGCAGAGGACCTCTGTACGTATGATGAGAACACTTTGTGAATGACACGCTCAAAAGATTCAGCAGAATTTGTTTACTCAGGAAATATAATCGATGTCATATTTATAAATATGATAAATTTTATTATCATATATTTTTGTGTCTATATATAATTATGAGATTTATTTGATAATAGTCTCTTTGATCTAATAACAACTGTTTCATTAAATATGACTGCCGAGATGCACTATCATAACAGAGTAGAAGAATGCAGTTGTTAAATAGAGAGCAGCGTTCTTCCCGTGCATAATTTTTCTATTGAGAAAATCTTATTATTGGAGAATGTTCAAAAATAAGATTTTTTATTATTATTGGAGAGTGTTCGTCTCTGTATATCCTAAACTTAATTTAAAAATACATTTAAATATTTATAAATTTTAATTTATGTTGTCCAATAAATCTTTTATCTAAAAAAATTATGGAAAGATATTTTTAATTGTTCGAGCATTACGAGTATTTGTTCCAGATTTTTCAATGTAACCCTCAAATGCTAATAAAGAAAGTACAATTTCGCATGTAAAAATGTAACTTAAAAATCCCAACAAAAATTTAGTAAACTCGAAAAATAGAAAATTTTTATATTCTATCTATAGGATTTTGATCTAAAGAATTTATTGATCACATAAAACAAAATTTCAAAATAATCATGCATTTTTTGAGTTATGCTCCAAAGGTCTTTGTGAGCTAGCTCACGGACACGGTAGATTTATTCATGGGTGTATTGATGAAAGGTAATTAATTCTCTACATATATGGTTATTATTTTTTTTGTTAAAAATGATTAAAATTATGTTTTTACAGTATAAATAAGAAGTTCAAGAACATTATTTGTTCAAAATAAAATTTATTACTAACGAAAAGCTGTTAAAATGAAATTATTGATTATTCGAATGATACTGATCCAATCTAAAACTTCAAACAACGTCTGTAAAAACTTGTTCATATTCATTGATATATTTACTTAAATAATGAGGAGCGTTTCGTTTATTGTTGCATTTATCAACATTAGTTAGATGCTCTTTAGATAAAAAATGGAGGATCAATCAAAAGGCGGACATCAATCACGTTCATTGATCAATCAAATTGAAAATTAAGGTGGACAGGTGGTTAAGGGATGAAGACAACAATCTTTCTTCATATTTGCAATCACTCCTTTTGCGGATGGAGAAATTTTGTCGGGTAATTATTGAGTTTAAATTCATTAGCTAATTGAATACTAAATAAAAATTTCATAATTTAATATATACTCTTACTTAAAAACCATTAAAATTATATCAATTTATATATTAAAAATAATTACATAATAAAACTCAAAGTATTAAATAATCAAGTCAATGAACATTTTTTTTTTCATGAAACTTTATATTTTAAAATTTTTACATAATTATTTTATTGGAGTTTTCTATCAAAAGTTATGGTCGTTTAAAGTTGAGATAGTCGGGTTTCAGTTTTTATTTCTTCTTTCTTTCTTGTTTCTCTCTCTCTCTCATCTCTCTTTTTATTTATGAAAATAGATGAAAAGTGTTTGTTAATCCATGGGATTTTAGTTTTTAAATTTTTATTTTGGAACGTTTGATTGGGATTAACGAACGATGAGATGGACAATCCGTGGGAGCAAATGTTATTGGTGGAAGCAAAAAAATAAATGTCAGAGCAAATGTCAGATCCAAAAAAGTAGCAGGATCATTTAGCAACGATTCTTGAAGGAACCGTTGCTAAACACACCATTTAACAACGGTTCTAGACAAAGAACCGTTGTTAAAAGCGATGTTTAACAACGATTCTTTCAAGTAACCGTTGTTAAATGGTTCTACTATTTTTTGATGCTCTTGGAATCTATTTAAACAATATTTTTTTTATTATAAACCGTTATTAAAGAAGTTCTCGATATTACAATAATGTCGCTAAGTCATTTTAACAATGAATTTAATATATAACTATTATTAAATGAATATTGTCTAAGATCATTTTTGTTGTAGTGGACTAAGACACTTTCTCTGAAGTTATAAGCTTTTCTAGTCCCCGAGTGAGATTGCCTTCAATGCACTAGAAGGTTAGTACTCTAGTATCTGTCTATAAAAAAAATCATTCGTTAACCATGCAAATCGATCCTAAAGCAATGACCCAAAGGCACTGGCGGAGCTTCTTTAGGGCCAAAGGGGCCATGCCCCCCCCCCCCCCCCATGTATTTTATTATGTAAATGTTGGTTAAACACTTAATTGGCCCCCTCTTTTAATAATAGTTGGATTATGTGTGATATGAAAATTTCTTACATTATTTTCTTGACATGATCGTTCTACTTAATTGCAATAGTTACACCTTAATTTAGTTATATAATAAATATGAATCAAAAGAACAAATTATAAATAATGTTTTCTGATTTTTTTTGTCTTTTTTCATCCTTTTTTTTGTAAATATCAAAGTGTACTTATAGTAAACCTCAAATTTTTCTTGATTTTCATAGTAGAATATTTCTTGTTTTTAATAAAGATATGTTTAAGTTCCATTTATTTTTAAAGGAGAAAAAAATGATTCTATGTAATTATTTTATACAAAATTTTCATCATATTGATTGAATTAATAGTAAAATAAATGTGTCGTACTATTAGTATAATTTACAAAAAAAATAGTACTAAATTTTGTAAAATAAATAATATTTTATTATATATATTAATTGGCCCCTTCTAAGATTTGAGTCAAGCTCCGCTACCGAAGGCAATGGAGTTTAATGGAGTTTCATCAGTTCTTCCTTTCCAACCCTTCTTTCTGTAGGTAACGAATTTACGAGGGTTGTTGGTGTTAATGTTCTAGATGCATCCTTAACACAATCTTTTTAAAGGCATTCCGAACTAAACTCTCTAAAAAAAGAAGTGAAACTTCGATATCACTTTTAGCTCTACCGGGCGATTAGGGTATGATGTATCAGTATGCGGACCGGTAACCTCTTCATTGGGGTGCGGTGCTTATGGATAAGGCCGACCTCAAGAGCGGAGGAGCCCTCCTTAAAGTGGACACGTCTTCTATGTAACTAGTTGGTAGTCTCCTCCATTGTTGGAAGACAATATTCTAGCGAGTGAATGTGTAGTTGGACTCATTACATATCAGAGAATATCATGTATATATATAGAGAGAGAGGGAGAGAGTAAAAATATCGTGAGATTAAATTGACGGAGATCTTTCGTCAAGTTAACTCAAAAAACATATTAAATCATCTCTAAATTTTATTTTATTATGCTCATTAAATTATTTATATGAAAAATCTTATGGGATGTAAAAATTTGGAGTTTTTTGAGTTTTTGAAGTCATATTTTTTTAATTTTTAAAAATATGCTCTAAAAAAATAATAATAATATATTCAATACTTAAACATTATTTAAAAAAATAAAAACGGTGACTTAAAAAACTCAAAACAGTTCAAATTTTTGTATTCCATAAGATTTTCATATAAAGAATTTAATAAGGATGATAAATTAAAATTTGAAGATGATTTGATATACTTTTTGAGTTAAACTCACGAAAAGCATCCGTGATATTAAGCTCACGGTATCTTTACTATATATATATATATAAAATCTTGCTTCAAGCTTAACTATTCGTGTGCGGTAGTGTGTGTTATTCCACAGATATAAAGTAAATAATTTGTTTGAGAACCATTGTTAAATGGTTGAGCTATTTTTTGATGTTATGGGAGTATTTTAATAATATTTTTTATTACAAACCATTATTAAAGAAGCTCTCAATATTATAATGATGTCATTGAGCCATTTTAACAATGAATTTGATATATATAACTATTATTAAATAAGTGTTGTTTAATGTCATTTTTATTTATAGCGGGTATTATAGTCGGGGATTCGCTAAGGCTGTTAATGGGTAGGGTAGGGTAGGGATATGGGTGGAGATATTTTCATATCAATACCCAATAAAAAAATTTTACCCATATCCTATCATTACCCATTAAAAATTTTGGGTAACGAACGTAAACTAATGTAGATAACGGATAAACATAAAAATAATTCAATGAAAAAATATATGATTTAGACAAATAAATAGTATTAAATAAATATACTAATAAATTATAATAATAATTAATATTTTAGATATAACAAAAATGATATAATTTTTTATGTTAATTATCATAAAAATATATACTAATTATTATATATATTTATATAATTTAACTATATATATTTATTTAAAAATATAAAATAATTGCATTTATAAATATATATATAATTTACCTAATGGATAACAAGTAATGAAAACCTCTTACCCATATCCATATCCGATAAGTTAATAATTTTCTAGCGAATTATTTTAAAATGCGGCCGCATATGCGTAGGAGAAACAACCGCCACAGAAAATCCTATGCCACACTTAGGAGCAAAATTCACTAGAAAATTATTGCTCCAAACCGGATTTGATCTAGAGAAGTGAGAATGGCAAACTTTGCAATCTACCCACTGGGTCTCCACCTCACTTGTGATTTATATTGGTTGAATTTGTACATATTATATTTCAAATATATAGTATAAAACAACTATTTCTTACAACTTGACCGCATATATTACTCCGCACAGAAATCCATATATGTGATCGCATACCGTATATGCAAGAAATTCTCCGCACGCATATTAAAATCAGCATTTTAAAATCTTACGGAGGGCCCAAAAAAATTGTCATTAACAGCCCTTGGATTCGCGGTAGATTTTATGAGGCGCGTAGCAGGCTAGCAGCTGAACTTCTTTCGTAGAAGGTCCACCAAGATCAGACGTCACGTGGCATCATACGAGGTCTTGAATTGTTTATTGATTTTTTGTTGTTCTAAATTTCATTTGCTGCATTGGTGTGCACTGATTGGAATTAATCATATGTAAATTAATCGCTGTAGTTTCTATGTCTCGATTTTTTTTTCTTTTTATTATCCAACTATGCATAAACTTGAATTCTCTGCAATTTTCTTTCTTTCTTTCTTTTTTTTTTGAGAAAAGATCAAAGTCTCTATTTTATTTTGTGCATCTGTTCACTTCAATCAGATTTCTTGTACTAAATTTGCTCAACCTGCTATCGCACTAATAGTTGTGAACGTTTAACAATATTGGATCATTAGTTTCGTACTTTCGTTTGATCAAGTAGCTTGATACTAAAAATGTTGAGGCACTTTAATGAATTGTTGAAAATTGTGGTGCATATATGAGCCATATATATAAACTCGATCGGCTATTATGAGATTCACATGAAAAAAAAAATCTACAGTAGTACATAAAATTTGTAATCTTAGAAACAAACAAACAATGTTTAATTACTAATGAAAAACCAGCTCGGGCGAAGCCCGAGTCTGCTTCTAGTGACTTATAAATTTCATATATACCAGTGTTATTAGGTGGTGTCAATTATCGATCCGACGGGTTAATCCAATCCAATCTGAATCTGATCCGACATGACCTGAAAATAAATTGATCAGATATGGGTTTAATTTTTTTGATCCGAATCGGATCGGATCGGGTTCGGGTCAACCCGACCCGACCCGATTAAGTATGATTTTTGAAGTAATTTTATGATTTAGTATTAATTAAAGCTTAAATCTACACTAATTATATACTAATTAAGATTATTATAAATTAATTAATATTTAATTACTTAAAATTATATAAAAATAATTAATTATTTTACACGGGTCGGGTCAGGTCGACCCATGACCCGATCGGGTCAGGTATGGGTTAAGATTTTTTGACCCGAATTTAATCGAATCGGATTCGGATCGGATCAAAAATAATAATAAAATAGTATGACCCGACTCGAACCCAATCCGAACCCGACCCGACCCATTAACACCCCTAATGCCATGAAAGGCTACATCTTGCAGATTAGACGACGAACTCTACGTAAACGAATTTTAACCGATTAAGAACTTCAAAATGAAAATTTCTTTTTCTCTATCACCTTAAGATTAGGAGTTATGCTATGATGCTTTATCACGTGGACTATCGTTGACTCTTTATTTGTGATCATTTTTGAAATTTTGACGTAAATCAAATTTATGAATTTATTTTCATAATGGATTTCTCCTTATCCAAAAAATAACAATCAAAAATTCATAGAATTATTAATTTTTGTTTTCAACAAATAGTATGTAAACATTAAGCAGCTCGTATCATTGTTTGAAATCTACAAAAATTCAAAGAAGAATTGAAAGAGTGGAAGATATATGACGTCTTCAATTTAAGATAGTACTTTATTATAGAAACAAAGTAGTCACAACAAACACAAAATATCACATACCTTTGTTTCAAAAGAGCCATTGGTCACTCTATTCACTTCAAACAAAAGCATTATATTTTAAACGAAAAAAAGGCAATGGCAACCAAAGCACATTTTATTTCAAAGCTACTTTCAAATTTATGATTGGATTTGAAATTAAAAATATATATAATTTAAATTTGACTTGTTGCCTCAAGAGATCAGAAAACTCGAAGGGGAAAACTAAAAGATTAATTTAAAAATCTTCTTAAGCATTTAAAAAATAATAATTGTGTTACTTCCTTTCCTAGTTTCTTGAGATGTGTATACTAAATAAAAAAATACTTAATTAACAATATATGTCATTTTCAATAGTATATATTTTCTAATTTTCAGTTTATACTCTTCATTAACAAAAGAAATTATTTCCAGTTCTATAAAATACGAAACTTTAATTTGTATCTATGTATCTTTTTAAAATAAAATAATTCTTTTCGGCTCCCAGAAATAACGGAGTTGGTGTCTTGGTGAATATATCATCTTTTAAAGAAAATCATATGTTAAAATAATAAATAGGAAAAAATATATATAATAATTTTCATTATTACTTGCAAGTAACATGTTTTAAGTAAGAACACGTATATTAGTAGTTGATATTTAATATATCTACAGAAAGAATGATATCTGAACCATTGCTTCTAAAACAACAGTGGATGATAGTAAAAAAATAGGGTCCTGCTATTATTAACCCACAATAATAGCAGATTTGGATCCTGCAAAATGTTGTATTTCTTTTTGTTTGGCCGATTGAATATTTTTGTTTGATGATGGAATCAAGTGTCAACGAAGCTGCGATGCATTGCACTAAAATACTTATAAAATAAAAATAAAATAAAATAAAATGGAACAAATAAAATTAAATTTAAAAAGCATAGGGAATCAACCACCTCCGAGCAGAGAAGAAAATAAGGGTATGTTAAAGGAACAATGGAGCTCACGAGCTCGCAAACCAGATCTGCTCTATCCACCCTCTAGATCTCTCCCCCATATCACAATTCTCTCATCCCACTTCTCAATTTCCAATACATCGCCTCCATTTCTTCCCTGCACCAACTCATCTTCCTTCAAATCTCAGATCTAACCTCTCTAAACCAAAAAGATCCCGTCTTTGCAATGCCTTCTTCCCCATTTTAACCGAATTCTACCACGAAACTATAACCCGACATGGGCGGCCCGAGACGATCACCGGCCGCCACGTGTCCTCCTCGTACATCCATGGCGTGTGTGGTCAACGCCGAGGTCTCCACTGTGTTGGCCGTGATGCGGCGTAACGTGCGATGGGGCGCCCCGATTGGCGTCCGGTACGGTGCCGATGGACATGGCGATGACCAATCGGACCACCCCCTCATCCAATCCCTGAAGTCGGTACGGAGTCTCGCATTCACATGGGACCCATACAACTTTTTCTCAGTCGACCCCTCTGTCTACCTTCGCCCCTTCCTTGACATAATCCGGTCTGACGAGACTGGAGCACCTATCACTGGCGCAGCTCTCAATTCTCTGTATAAGTTTTTTGCGCTTGATGTATTTGATGTGAGCACGGCCAACATAACCGCTGCATTGGATGCAGTGGTGGATGCAGTTACTGGTTGCAGGTTTGAAGTAACAGACCCAGCATCAGAGGAGGCTGTGCTGATGAAAATATTGCAGGTGTTGCTGGGATGTGTTAAATCCTGTGCAGCACCGGCACTTACTAACCGCCACGTGTGCGCCATTGTGAACACTTGCTTCAGAGTGGTACAGCAGGCAGGGACCAAAGGGGAGTTATTGCAGAGGGTGTCCAGACACACAATGCAAGAGGTTGTGCGGTGTGTTTTCTCCCGACTTCCTGATTTGTCTCCAGAGGAGGTAATAGGAGGTCTTTTGTTTATTTCATGGTTGGAACAATATGTGGCACGCTGATAAAGTGCTGACACTAGAAGGTTTGATTTACTGAGAATTGCACCATTTTCTGCTCATAATGCTATCGTAAATTTGGTGAAGAGACATGTCAGTCAAATCACAATAGGTGTTAAATACTAAACTCACTGAATTAGAGAAAATAAAGTGAATAGTTATAAATAAAGACAGGAACACAAACTTTGGAATGATCATAAGGTTCCGAATGCCCCATTGTCGTTAACATTACAAAACTGGGCTACTGATATGATCCCAAACCACTGCATTGGTTTTCTTTAAAATCCATTTCTGGTATTTTACATATTTGGAAATCTGTCTGGATTAATAAGGAATTTGCTTCTACAGATCAAGCCCAACACTGACCAAATAGCTGAGACCAAAATTCTGCAAAATGGATCTGGCGACCCAACGGTGCTGAACCAGGAAGCCCTCCCTGACCCGGCCCTAAATGAGCCATTTGGCATCCCATGCATGGTTGAGATATTTGAGTTTCTCTGTTCCTTGCTAAATATTGCTGAGGATATAGAAATCAAGGCACAGGTCAACCCAATTGACTTCGACGAAGATGTACCTCTGTTTGCTCTGGGATTGGTGCAAACTGCCATAGAGCTGTCAGGATCATCAATTCACAAACACCAGCAACTTCTCTCTTTTATGAAAGATGAATTATTCAGAAATCTGATGCAATTTGGGTTGTCGATGAGCCCGCTAATTCTCTCAACAGTTTGTAGTATAGTGCTCAACCTGTTCTATCACTTGAGACAAGAGTTGAAGCTCCAATTGGAGGCGTTCTTCTCGGGTGTTATACTTAGACTAGCACAGAGTAGGTATGGGGCCACGTATCAGCAGCAGGAGGTGGCTATGGAGGCTCTAGTTGATTTTTGTAGACAAAAGGAGTTTATGTCTGAGATGTATACTAATATGGATTGTGAAATCATGTGTACCAATGTATTTGAAGACCTCATTAGCCTTTTGTCAAAAAGCACTTTTCCTGTAAATGCCCCTCTGTCTTCTTTAAATGTACTCGCACTAGAGGGGCTGGTTGCAGTTGTCCAGTCCTTTTCTGAAAGAGTAGGGTCCAGGCATCCTGCATCAGACCTGGCTATTTCTGCAGAGCTTGATAAATACTACCCCTTTTGGTTGGTGAAGTGCCAGGACGTGACTAATCCTGAGAAATGGGTGCAATATATGCGATGCCGGAAGATCATTAAAAAGAAACTAGCAGGTGGTGTGGATCAATTCAACAGGGACCCTGAAAAGGGTCTAGAATTCCTACGAAATGCAAAACTCCTTCCTGAAAATCTTGACCCAGAAAGTGTAGCCTTGCTTTTTAGGTACACTCCAGGTCTAGATAAGGACCTACTGGTGACTATCTAGGCCACCATGATGACTTTTGCATCCTCGTCCTTCATGAATTTGCAAGAACCTTTGATTTTACTGGCATGAGCCTCGACACTGCTTTAAGGTTATTTTTGGAAACATTTCGTTTACCTGGTGAGTCACAAAAAATCCAACGAGTGCTCGAGGTCTTCTCTGAACGGTATTATGAGCAGTCACCCCAAATTTTAGTAAACAAAGATGCAGCTCTTGTTTTGTCGTATTCTTTAATAATGCTGAACACTGACCAACACAACGTACGTGTTAAGAACAAAATGACAGAAGAGGATTTCATTCGAAATAATAGAAAAATCAATGGTGGGTCAGACCTTCCACGGGAGTATTTGTCAGAGATGTACTTCTCAATTTGCCGGAATGAGATCCGCACCATGCCAGCTGATCCTGGTGCTGGTTCTGGTGCTGGAATTCCAGAGATGACTCTCAGCCGTTGGCTTGATTTAATGGCCAAGGCCAACAAGACATCCCCATACATAAAGTGTGACTGTTTAACGGCTTTTCTCGACCGTGATATGTTTTCCATCATGGCTGGCCCTGCCGTTGCTGCCATATCGGTTGTATTTGACTACACTGAGCAAAACCACGTTCTGGCCTCATGTATTGATGGTTTCATGGCTGTGGCGAAGCTATCTGCTAGTTATCAGACTGAAGAGGCCTTGAATGACCTAGTTGTGGCATTGTGCAAGTTCACTAATCTTCAAAATATTTCCAATATAAATGATCCGGTAACTGCTTTTGGGGAGGATACAAAAGCTCGCATGGCAACTGAGGCTCTGTTTCACATAGCCAATAATTATGGTGATCACATAAGATCTGGCTGGAAGAGCGTAGTCAACTGCATGTTGAGTCTGCATAAAATGGGCTTGTTACCTGTGCAGCTCGCATCAGATGCATCCACTGATGAGTTGTCAGAACCATCCTCTTCTTCAGATCCTTTGACAGCAAAGCCAGTAGCAACATCTGCTGCAGGACCACAAACTGCGGCAATCAACACCCATAAAAGGAGTTACAGTCTGATGGGGCGGTTCACCCAGCTACTGTTACTAGACACTGAGGAGGTTCAGCCACAACCCAGTGAGGAGCAAATTGCTGCACAGCAGAGCGCTTTGGGGACTGTGAGGAAGTGTGAGATAGAAATTATATTTTCTGAGAGCAAATTTCTACATGCTGACTCGTTGTCTAATCTAGCACGTGCACTGATCCAGGCTGCTGGCCAGCCTAAGAAGATTGGTTTCTCGTCTGATGAGGAGAACACTGCTGTATTCTGCCTTGAGTTGCTTATCACCATCACATTAAATAACCGTGACCGTATTACCCTCCTATGGCAAGGGATTTATGAACACATAGCCCGCATCGTGCAGTCTACGGTCATGCCTTGTAACCTAGTTGAAAAGGCTGTTTTTGGGCTCTTGCACATTTGCCAACGGCTGCTGCCATACAAGGAAAACATGTCAGATGATCTTTTGCGGTCACTACAGCTGATCCTGAAACTGGATGCACGTGTTGCTGATGCATACTGTGAGAACATCACGCAAGAGGTTGCACGTTTATTGAAGGCCAATGCATCCCACATCCGTTCCCAGACAGGTTGGCGTACTGTGATCAATTTACTTTCCATCACAGCCCGCCACCCTGATGCTTGTGAAACAGGTTTCGATGCACTTGTGTTTGTCATGTCAGATGGGGCTCACCTCTCTCCTGCGAACTTTATACTGTGTGTAGAGGCAGCACGGCAGTTTGCCGATTCACGGTTGGTACCAGGAGACCGATCAGTACATGCATTACAGCTTATGGCTGCCTCTGTTAGTTGCTTGTCAAGGTGGTCAAATGAGGTTAAGGAGGTAGGAGGTGAGGCTGAGCAGGTAATGGAAGGCATATGTGAGATGTGGTTGAGATTAGTGCTGGCTTTACGGCGTGTATGTACTGATAACAGGGAGGAGGTCAGAAATCATGCATTGATATCGATGCAGAGGTGCTTGGTTGGAGTTGATGGTATCTGTCTCTCGGGTCCTGTGTGGTTGCAGTCATTTGAGGTTATTTTTCAACTGTTAGATGAGATGCTGGAGATTGCAAAAAGCTACTCAGCCAAGGATTACAGAAACATGGAGACATCTCTGCTTCATGGCATCAAGCTGTTATCCAAGGCTTTTCTCCAGTCATTGCAAGATGTCTCGGCACTTGGGGAGGCTTTTGTTGAGCTCTGGTTGGGGGTTGTTAGCAGAATAGAGCAATATATGAAGATTAAATTACGTGGTAGGAGAATGGAGAAGTTACAGGAGGCAATCCCAGAGCTGCTTAAGAATACACTTCTGGTTATGAAAGCTAGTGGTGCCCTTTCAAGGGATAACAAAGGCTTATGGGATGCAACGTGTAAGATTGTTAATAACATTGTACCATCTTTGCTTTTAGAAATATTTCCTGAGCCTGATGAAAAGGACAAGGAAATCACTGGCGTACTGGCCATACCAGATGGTGGCATTAAAGCAGTGGTTTGATTGTCATTTAGTATGGGAAATTGTGGGGTTCTTATTTGAATGAGCCCCAGTAGAAGGTTTAAGATCAGATATGGCATATTGTATTCTTTAACATGTTATAAATTTTGGCTTTTTGTTTCTTTTCCCTCCTTGCTGTTTTTTGGTGATTGGTAAATTTGTTTTGGCTTTGAATTTTCGTCCTTTTTACACAGGGTACTAGAGGTATTGGAGATGCATCAATATTGTCAGTATAGATTTTCTGTAATATTAGAATAATTGTATTATGTTTAACAACTAGGAAGAAACTATACTCCTAAAATAAGTTCTTGTTTGTTTATAGTACTATGGTGCTGCTTTTCTACTTTGTTTCGCCAACTTTTTTTATTTTTTTGATAAAAGTTGGGTGAAACCACCTGTTTCATTGAAGCAGAAAGTTATACAAAAATGTTCGGTGGAATCAAACAACTGGTACGAAAGAACTGAGAAGTTCATAAAAACCTACATCTATTACAACTATCGCCCAATTTCTACACAGCTAATCAGTAAGAAACAAACAAATAAGTCGTTAATGTACTGCCAAATAATATAAACAACAAATTGAAAGAGCTGGATTTGATTTTATTATCTACTGGTTGTTTCTCCACCGTTTCATCTTAACTTTATAAAGTTAAATTATATTTACATTTAGAACCCTAAACTATTTGATATTATATTTGTAATCATTATTGCTTCTATTCTAACTTTACAACACTCTCTCTCAAGATAAACAATATATATTTTTCAAGTTCATCTTGTTAATTACATTGGAGAATTCAGCAACGTATAATCCCTTCGTGAATATATCAGCTAATTGTTCAGTGGTCCGCACAAATGGAAGACACATAATTCCACTGTCAATTTTCTCTTTAATAAAGTGACGATCGATCTCCACGTGTTTTGTTCGATCGTGTTGTACCGGATTATTAGCAATACTGATTGCCGCTTTGTTGTCACAGTACAACATAATTGGATCTTTCTCACTTAGTCCCAATTCAAGCAACACCATTTGCAACCACACTCCCTCACTGACACCAAGAGCCATTGCACGATACTCGGCTTCCGCAGTTGACCTCGCCACCACGTTATGTTTTTTGCTTCTCCATGAAACCAAATTCCCACCAACAAATACGCAATGACCTGAAGTTGATCTTCTATCATCCTGACAACCAGCCCAATCTGCATCTGTATACACTTCTACTCTCATGTGCCCTTTCCTCTCGAAGAGTAACCCTCTTTCAGGGCAACCCTTGAGATACCGAAGGATTCGATATACAGCCTCCTGGTGCACAACTCTAGGATCATGCATATAACGACTCGTAACACTCACAGCATAACTAATGTCTGGTCGAGTGTGTGATAGATAAATAAGTCTTCCCACAAGTTTTTGGTACCGTTCCCGATCTACTTGATCACTTACACCTCCTTTCAACCCTTGATTTGGGTCAATTGGTGTATTGGTTGGTCGGCATCCAAGCATCCCTACCTCATGTAGCAACTCTAAGATATATTTCTGTTGAGAAAGAAAGACTCCCTTTGGTGAACTGGCAACTTCAATGCCCAAAAAATAACGTAAAGCACCGAGATCTTTCATCTCAAACTTAGTGGCGAGACTATCCTTAATTCTCCCCATCTCCATTGTATCATTGCCGGTGAGCACAATGTCATCAACATACACTATAAGAACACACAATTTCCCCCTATTTCTCCGAATGAACATTGTGTGATCGGCATTGCTTTGTAGATATCCTTCTTTAATCACCACCTTTGAAAACCTATCAAACCAAGCTCGGGAGGATTGTTTCAACCCGTATAAGGAGCGTTTCAACCGGCAAACTTTGCCTGCCACTTTTTCATTATCAAACCCCGGAGGCAATTCCATATGCACTTCTTCCTTCAAGTCTCCATGGAGAAAGCGTTTTTCACATCTAATTGGTGTATATTCCACCCGAAATTCACCGCACATGAAATGAGAGTACGTACAGTGTTCATTTTGGCCACTGGAGCAAATGTTTCCTCATAATCTATCTCGTATGTTTGTGTGTATCCTTTGGCTACCAATCTCGCTTTGAGCCTATCTACCTTTCCTTCTGGGGTTGTGCTTCACCGTGAACACCCATTTACACCCAACGGTTTTCTTCCCATCCGGTCTTGGAATAATTTCCCAAGTGCCTTTTTGAGAGGCTCTCATCTCTTCAACCATAGCCGTTTTCCACATCTCGGATCCCGCATTTGTTTTCCAATCACAAGGAACACTAACGAATGCAAGGAGGTGGTAAAAGCTTTGAAAGCTGGTGATAATTTGTCAAGAGAAACAAAATCTGAAATTGGGTGTGAGGTTGAGGGTTCAATACCCCCTTCTAGAGTGCACAATTTGATTCCCTTTCTTTGAGTAATAGGGAGATGCAAACCAGAGATAGGAGTGTTACCTAAATTTATGGGTAGAACGGAGCTATCGACAAGCGGAGGTGATTGGTGTTGGTCTTCTATTCGGTGTTGTTGCTTGATCTCATTCCGACGGGTTCAGACATAATGCTTCTCAAATGGTGGGATAATACCCGAGTCTGTACCCGAGTAAACCGGGTCTATCACGACCAATGATTCTTTTTGTTCTCCTCTAGTGTCAATTAACGCACATTCTTCCACCCCCTCTCTTTTCTTGGCTTCATTTGTCTCCCCCTCTCGACTAATCTCACTAGTCGTGTTCACATAATAAATAGGGACGATATCGAGGAGATCATTTAGTACTGTTGATGAACCTGCGGGAACACCCGCAGAAGAGAAGTATGATTCAGACTCACGAAATGTCACGTTCATACTCTCATACATCCTCTTTTTCACTGGATCATAACATCGATATCCCTTCTTTTCTCTCGAGTAACCCACAAAGACACACTTATGGGCTCGATAATCCAACTTGCTAATCCCCGGAGTTGTATTGTGAACAAAGCATACACACCCAAAAGTTTTAGGAGATACCTTGAATGCATTCTTGCCTGTGAGGATCTCAAGTGGCGTGTGAAACTCTACCGCTCTCAACGGCATTCTATTGATCAAATAAACTGCGGTCTTAGTTGCTTCTCCCCATAAATACCGAGGTACATTCATCGAGAACAATAGACACACTGGTCACCTCCAAAATATGTCTATTCTTTCTCTCTCGCTACTCCATTTTGCTCGGGAGTATTCACACAAGTTTATCGATGAATAATGCCTTCACCCTTTAGAAATTCTTGCATTGATTTGTTAGTATATTCTCGTACCATTGTCGACCTAAGTATCTTCACTCTTTTCCCATATTGGGTTTCGAGCATCTTGTGAAAGTTTCGGAAACAACGGAACTTCACTCTTACTACGCATCAAAAACAACCAAGTTACTCTCGCTACAACAATAATAAATGTAACAAACCAACGAAAGCCAGAGGCTGAAGCAATACGAGAAGGTTCCCAAACATCAGAATGTATAATATCGAAATAATTTAAACTTCTATTGCCATGTGAAGGGTACATAGTTCTGGTATGCTTTGCAAACTCACAAGCATCACACACTAACTTACTCCTACTACATTTCTTAAATAAAACAAGGAATATCCTTTCAAGAGCACTAAAAGACATGTGTCCTAACCGACGATGCCATAAAATCATCTCCAATTCAGGATTTCCCGCAAAATATGCCTTCACATCCAAACACTCGGGTCCTTGCTCGAGTCTATATAAGTCTTCAGTTTTCTTACCAATACCAATCACCTTGCCCGTCTTTAGCTCCTGCACAACAACATGGGAGGGAGACAAAGAGATAATGCAATTAAGATCATCGACCAATTGGCTAACGGACATGAGATTGTTTGTGAAATTTGGTACATGAAGGACCGAGGAGAGTCGTATGTCTGGGGTACATGTTACATTTCCAATTCCCGCTATTGAGCAAAAGGTACCATCTACTGTTTGGACTTTTTCTTTGCCTGAGAGTGGTTTATAAGATTTAAACACAGTAGGATCCGGGGTCATGTGTTGAGAGGCTCCTGAATCAACAATCCAGGTTTTGTCTACACTAGTTTTGGTAACCAAACCTCGTACAACATTCACAGGTTTTATCACAAGAGAAGGTAGAGAGAGAGAAAGAGAATGATAACCCTCAGCTCCAGATGATGAGCCGGAGAATCGTCCCTGCAATGCTGCCATCTGTGATGTCGGGCCGAGCTACCATATCCCCCATAGTGGGCTCGGATGCACTAGTTTTATCATCAACTACTTTGTCACTGGCATATGCTTGCTGAGTACGCCCCGGTCCACCATTGCGACCGCCACCACGGCGAGACCGACCTTGGCCACCGCTAAGCCTCCCATGGAGGTCCCAACAAGTGTCCCGAATGTGACCTTTCTTGTGACAATAATCACACATACGCTCAACGGGTGTTGATTGTATATTTCTTGGAGTAGCCACAGCTGCTACAGCTCCCTCTTTTACTATTGTTAGTGTCATCAGCTTCTGTCTACTCTCCTCATGTACCACAGTCATGAACGCCTCCATGGGAGTCACACTAGGCTCCTTTTGAGTGAGCTACTGGCGAATTTGATCAAACTCCGAGTTAAGTCCATCTAGAAACTTGTATGCCCGAATTTGGTTTTTCCTTTTTGAGACAATTCCCGCACACTCCGAGCATTTGGTTACACATGGCATCACAAAATCAATTTGTTGCCATATCTTAGAAAGCTCGTTGTAATAATCTATCACGCTCAAATCTCCTTATCTCAGGTTCCAAGCTCTTGTTTGCAACTCAAAGGTTTGTGCCTTATTTTCCTTTTGAGAGTACATGAATGAAGCCGCATCCCAAATCTCTTTGGCAGATTCATACAAGATGAATTGTGGCAATATTGCATCGTCCATGGCATTAGTGAGTAATAATGAGACCACGTTATTATCTGAATCCCACTTAGAGCCCTCAACAATATCTGGCTTTTTAACCTCTTCACTAACGTACTTATACAAACCACGAGCTTTCAAGTTCATGAGAGACTGTTTTGCTCATACCAAGTAATTTGATGCACCAACAAGTTTGATACGAGTTAATGGTATTGAGGTGGGATAATGAGCAGATGCAGCGCTCATGTCTACTATTTTTTCAATTTCAGGTTGTTCCATTTTTCACTTTCTATTTGTTACCGACACAAAACTTACTCAACAGAGCAATATTTGTTACCGATACAAAACTTACTCAACAGAGCAATAGGAGCCAGGCGCGACGATCTTCACTGCGCGATCAACAAATTTTTCACTGGCGATGCTCACAATCAACAGGCGCGACGCAATTCTCACTCGCGATGCTCGCGATCAACAGGCGCGACGCAAGGCGATGATCAGGGCACCCTTCACGCACCCAGCGCGAGGCGACAGTGGAACTTCACGCGCGGACTCCACGCGTGTGACACGGCGCTACGGTAATCGACGAAGTTGGGGCTCTGATACCAAATTGAAAGAGCTGGATTTGATTTTATTATCTACTGGTTGTTTCTCCACCGTTTCACCTTAACTTTATAAAGTTAAGTTACATTTACATTTAGAACCCTAAACTATTTGATATTACATTTGCAATCATTATTGCTTCTATTCTAACTTTACAACACAACATATAACTAAAAATATGTCAGCCATCATTTCATCGACCCAATCTATTCCAGGAAAAAGATTGCACACCATGATTACCTCCTCTACTGGTACCAAAGAATGAACTGGTACTTGCTCTGCCTGTAAGCCTGCCTCTTCCTCTGGTAGTTTCATAGGGAGTCCTCCCTGCGGCAGCATCAGTGTGAGTTTAAGTAATTGAGATTCACCTCTAACCTTACACCAAAAAGTTGTCTGAGCAATAATTTGAGATCCAGTAAAGTGTAAAGAACATTTTGTTGCAAAATGCACTTATTTCTTTCCAAAGGTTTATCCTCAAGGGAATGGCTGAATCAATAAGTAAAATATCATGTAAAGTAATACCAGTGAATATAAAAAGTTATGTTGTGCAATCCAATTCCATATAGCTGAAATAAATGGACAAGCCACAAGAAGACCGATTCTCCTGTTTTTGACAGAATACACAATGAGTACTGCCATTTCAATTTCTTTTTGCTAACTGATCCTTAGTAACATTTTTCTCCTATGTAACCACATAAAAAACTTTCAAGGATATTTTAGAAGACCGTACAATATCAAACTCATGATTGATAACACCTCCAAAGTAAAGCCACTGATAGAAAGAGTGGACAGTAAAATTGCCAGGACTCCATCTCCAGAGGTTGGTGTCAGATGAAGAGGAAATAAAATAATGAGAAAACTCATTATGCAATTGAGTCCATTCAATTTTAAAGAAACATATGATTTGTCTATTAAAATGTAAACTTAATTTACCTGTACTAAATGCTTCATCTACTGTAATGGAAGGTTTAGTGGCAGTTGAAAATAAATGAGGATAACAACTAGAATTAATTGCACATTTTCCATTCCATCTGTCATCCAAAAAGAGGTGTTAACAGCATTGCCAACAACTGATTTAAGGTTAATATTAATTAAATCAACAAATTTTGCAATTCCTTTCCAAAAAGGTAAAAAAGATGCACTAGATGTTCTAGCCCTATATTTTGCGATCAAAATTGTTTTCCAAACTCCCTGCACATTTGGGTCTTTATATCCAATCATCCATTTAGTTAACAGTGCAAGGTTCATATGATCTAAATTAATTAAGCCCAAACCCCCTTACGATTTACTTCTACATACTGAATTTCAAGTAACTAAAGCGTTTTTTTTTCTTGATAGTAGTACTCTCATACCACAAGAATCTTTTTTTCTCAACTTGTCAATTCTTTGTTTAACTTGTTTAGGTAATCTAAACAAAAGAACACAATTTCTTCATGCGTACATGGTAGTACGCAATAAAATAACGAGAAAACTCATTATGCGTACATGCCATCAACTTCTTCATGCCTACTTTGCTCAACGAACACATAGGAAGATGCACTGCACATCTTTCAAACATGTCAGCACGCAATACAGCTTCTACCGCGCAACTTCAATGGACAAAATCATCATCAGCAGACAATATTGCATAAGTGGATGCGTTACTGCACAATCAACCAACAGGTCTTATCGGCGGCAACCTTGTGGACAATTTGGAAAGTACGGAATGCTCGTATCTTCCAAGGGAAATGACTGCCACCGCAAATCATTCGCAAACACATTCGTACCGAGGCGCTTCACTGGGCTGATGCATAGTTCCACAGGGTTCTGCATGGAACGTGATTACTACACCAGTTAGGGTTTGCAAAGACGTAATAGGGTACCCACAATATAGGGATAGACATCATAATAGAATTGCAAACAGGGATTTAGCCTTTCATTTCGTTTTTTTCTCTTACTTTATTGAACTTCTCTTAATTTCTCTTCCGACCCTCTTATGTAAACTCTTCTGTTTTTATTAATGAAATATATTTAGTAGGTTTTTCACCTGCTACTTCCAAAAAAAAAGACATCCAATATATTAGAATGACTGAGATAACAGAATTTAACAAGGTAATCTAAACAGACCAAAATGAGGAAACTAATGTAATAATTCTAGCTGGTGATGTTCGAGTTCTCTATAAAAATCAGTCACGTCTTTAAGTATTTTTTTTATCAAATTTGAAAAAATCATTAATTTATAAAGAGAAAATATAATTCTTCTTCTTTGTATTAGAAGCTATAATATGAAAAAAAAAATTAGTATTTGAATCACCTTCTAAAAGTCATTTTAATTTAGTTCTTTGATGCCAATAACATTCTTCATCATCATAAATTGTCTAATTCTAAATGAAAAGATTGCAAATCCTTAAGTTCATGAATATATATCTAACTCTTTCTGTTGATGAATTAAATCTAGATGTTCTATATTTTGAGTAAGCTCTTTTTACTTTTTGTGTTGTTTAGCTTTAAATTTTCGTTCCAACCTCCAAGTTTTTTCCGTGTAAAAATTCCTTCGAGCTTGAAAAAGAATCCAAAATGCAGCTAGAGAAAGTGGTACTCCAAAGAGCCAGTGAAGCTTTCTACCAAATAGAGATGAACATTTTAGCAGTATGTGCGCAGCGATTAAGTAAAAGGAGATTGTTCCCCATTGACTATTGCACACAAATTCATCAACGAAGCATTATTCCACTATGGATGAATTATTGTATCTTATCCGTCCTTTTTCTTTCCCTTTTCAGTAGAGCTTGACACTCGACTCCAACCGTCCCAACACAACGCTCTCAACTCAGCTTTCTTGTGAACAAATCCAAAAAAAAACCTTCCTGCTGCAACCATTTTTTTTCAAATCTAATAGGTAAATTGGTGTTAATATATAGTACAGGAAGTATTCGAAATGAGTGCACAGTGATCAGATTGCAGCCTAGTTAATGACTTAACATAGCTACTAGGGAAGTGCATTTTCCATTTAGTAGAACAAAAAAAATCTATCCAAATGCATGGGTAAGGGAATCAAAGAAGTTGACTTGGTCTAAATTTTCTTTCTGCCAACGGGAATTCAATTAAATCCAAATCATCAATTAATTTACCAAACTACTGCTAACCATGTGTCTAACTATTTCCTTGTTTTTCATTTCTATTTCCAATCATGTTAAAGTCTTCACAGATAAGTCATGCTTTGGAGTTCATACTATAAAATGTCTAATCTCGGTAAAAAATAAAGCTCCAAGTGGAAAGATATAGCAGGAGCATAAACTATAATAAAAAAAAATCAAAGGCATCTGATTTATTTTTTTAATGTAATATAATAGTGAAATATAAAATTATGACATCTATACAACAACAACAACAACAACAACAAATTCTTTAATCTCAAATAAATTGAGATACACTAGCAATGAACTCAATGTGAAAGTATAATGTGAAAGTATAGAGATCGGAGATCTCAAATATAAAAAAAAAATTAATGATAGTAATAGTAGCAATGGTATAGATAATAATGATGATAAGAATAATGAGAATGAGAATGATAATAATGACAAAATGATGATAATGATAATATGATAATAATAATAGTACTAACAATAATATAAATAAAATAATAGTAATAGTAATAATATTATGAGCTTAACTCAAAAAATAATCAAATCATTTCGAATTTTAATTTATCATTCTCATTAAAAAATTTATATGAAAGTCTCATGGGATTCAAAAATTTGGAGCGTTTTGAGCTTTTTAAGTCGTGGTTTTTAATTTTTGAAAATTAGATCTAAAAATAATAATAAAATAATAATAGTAATAATATAATAATATAAACATTCATAATAATAATAGTAATGTTAATAATAATAGACATAATAGCAATATTACAGTAAATCTATACTATAAAATATACTCTTAAATTATAAAATTTTAAATCCTGAATTCTAAACTCTAAAACTCTAGAATCTAAAAATTAAAATCTAAGAACCTAAAACCTATAACTCTAACTTCTCGATCATGATTCTGATATATGGATCACCATATTTTAGACACTAATATCTAAAATAAGCTATTTAGATATATTTTATTCTTTCAAATATATTTTATTATTTTCTCTCATATCAGTCTTGATCGATATTTATCTCTTCTTATATTTTTAGAATAATTTAGCATTCATTGTATTGTATCGGTGCCTCAAGAGTCATTTATTGGATATGATCCAAATCATGCAAACATTATTGGACTAATTTCTCTTGAATTAATACCACCCAAATTTATCACGTATATCATCATTTCTGATTTGATCTCTCCTTGTATGACCATATATCCAACGCAATATCCGCAATTCAACTACACTCATCTTCTGAATGTGTTGTCATTTTATAACCCAATATTCTCCATTATACATCATCTTAGGTTTAATCATCATCTTATAGAACTTATCTTTTTGTTTATTTGAAACTTCTTATCATAGGAAAAAAACTAGATGTTTGTTATCATTTCATTCATCTTGTTTTAATTTTATAACTAACATCTTCATAAGTTGTTGTATCAAGAAAATTACTTTCATAATGGACCACTCTGGTATAAAATCAAATTGACTTTTGAACATGGTTGTTAACTTTCTTAAATGATACTCCATCACTATCTTTCAAAGTTTCAAATATGACTAATGAGCTCAAGTAAATCTTCCTTGACACCTAATTATAGGTCACCTGGACTACCATCTGATGATTTAAAAAACCATTTAAAAATAGAAGACCTAATAAAATTAAGTATTCTAGCCGGTTAAGTATCAACTTTTATTTCTTGAATGCCCACAACATCTACTTTATTATCAAAAAGATATTCCTTAAGTAATCTTTTACTTTTAGAGTTCTCTAAACCTCTACAATTCCGATTTAAAATATTAACCATAAACAAATTATTTAATATTTTTGTCTGAAGAGAACGAAGACTGATGGGTTGACCGTCCCTCCTTCAATTGCACGGTAGTACTGAAATTATGCTCCATAAAAAGATTAAGTCTTTTAGTCTCTCACACATACTACATCATCAAGTCTTATTTTATTTAAATTTTTTATCTATTTGAATTTAATGGTTCATATATAGTTTTTCTCTCTTAATTTAAAGTAATATGAATGATATACTTAAGATGAAATTTAACTCTTAAAATATTATATTTAATTATATTATTTATAATAATATTATTATTATATATATCTTTAGAATTTAAAAAATTATATTTAAATTTTCTTTGAAGACTATATTATAGGGATGAAATCCAAATTACAGTTCTAGTATCGTAAAAAAATTAGAGGATAATGATTATATCCAACGACTCTGTAAGAAAAGTAAAAGAAAATGAGTTTGGAAATTAATTTTGTCTTCATTTGCCGTGCAAAAGGCACTATAATAAAAATATTTTTTATTATTTTTAATGCAGGTGTGTCAAGTTGAGAAATATACTCAACGGATTATAAAGTTTCAAAATTTTGTTATACAAATTTCATATTTATTTTCAGCAAGAAGAATATTTTGTTTTTATAATTAGTGACTTTTTTATTTAAAGCAAGCTATATTTTTTAATTTTTTTCAAACAAGACAATATCTATCTACTGAAAAATATTTAAGAAATTTTTTTTGTTCTAAATAAACATATTTTCCATCTATAAAAGAAATAGATGTATAACTTCCTAAAATCAGGAACAATGAGTGCCATCAATTTTTTATAAATGGATTATATTAATAATACCAAAATAAAAAGAACAAAATAGGAAAAAATGTAAAGAGAATTAAACAAAGACTCTTGATATGTTCCATGACGCAAATATATATTTTTTGAAGAGGTAGCTGGATGCAAAAATTGATAGATCTTAATTATATATTATTCGAATGTATTTTCCTATCTTCAGTATTGTGCTGATTACATTGTTATGGAGATAGACAGACACTGTCAACTTGACGGTATTTAAAATTCCCCAAAAAAAAAATAGAGTGAGGTGACACAAGTCGACCCTTCAAGGTCCTCCTTGCTCACATATCTCATTTATTAATCTGGATGAAATGCGAAACAGCGGTCCCAAAAAAAATAGGGACGTCAACTAAAGTCATGACACGAATGAGGGACCACATTTTCAAAGACCGACCCAAGAAAGAGACGGACATTCATTCACCGGCTTTAGTAAAAGATTAATTTTATTAAATTATTGCGCCTCACAGACCGCTGAATAAAATACCCGCTCTCCTATAACCCGAATTATTCCTCCGATTTTTCTATATATTTAATTAATAATAATTATTTCTTTAATTGAAAAAAATCGGTTCTAAAATTATACTAAATTTAAGTTGCACTGTTACAGAATTTCCCAGGCGCTGTCGAGCCCACCAATTGAGTGTTCTAGTGCTACTGTCTCTAGGCTAGAAATGGATGTCAACCAGGCTTAACGGGCCCTGAATTTTTTGCTCAAGCCCAGATTTAGAGGCTTTCAAAATTTACTCAGCTGAAGTCCAGGATTACATGCTTTTAAAGTTTACTCAGCTCCGACCATAGAAACCACATCTCTGAAGCCCACAAAATAATCTTCACATCCGGTACTTTTCATTTGAACGTCCGATCAATGATCAACGATTTCTGATTTAAAAATAATAATAAACTCCGTGCATCAAAATTTATATTTGACTTCCCAAAACGTTCATATTAACTTTCGAAATCTCTCCAAAGAAAAAAGAAAAAGCTCGAGAGGATAGTGATCCCCGACCATATGGCTGGTTTATTGGCGAAAAAATCAAATGGTTGCCTTTGGAATGGTTCCATGCTGTAGTATAGCCATCGGTACAGCAAGAAAAGTTTTAATTTATAGTTTATAGGTCTTATAGGGTAGTGAATTGATGAATGATCATGCGGGTCACGTGTTAGCCTGTGACGTGTTTAATACAGGACGTGTATTCATATGTTTTAACATGTATGTTTTAACATATTAAAATTTTAAAAATCTGAACACGCACATTTGAAATACATAATAAATCTAACACATTGTACAAGATATGTCCGTCTTAAAATGTGTTTGTTATGTGTGAACTTTTGTGTAGAACATATAAATTCTAAAAAATAAAAATAAATATTGCCTTTTATTACGAAGTAATATTAAAAGAGCAAAATTTGTCACACCGGAATATTAAAAAATATCAAAGTAATAGCAGTTCTTTTTAGTTTTTATTCAATCTCTCACACAACACGTCCTATGTTATTGTTCCTTTATGACTTATTTCACATGCGCCAACTAGACATTGAATTGTGCCCCCTCAACCTCAATATTATAAATTTATAATTTTCAGATCAGTTCATTGATCCATTCTCCATTATGGGTTGATCGGGTTGAAGATTTAACAATTGTAATATGCGCAACTCTATGGTGATCATGGCCCTGGTCCTTTCGCAAGTTATCTATAAACCCTTGCGGCATGCCTAGCAAATGAAACTCTTGGAGGCAATTCAGATTCTCTATGCCAAAAGGAACCTGCTCCAACTCTGTGCAGTACCAGATAGAAAACTCCTTGAGCTCTCTCATTGCTCCTTTCTGCAGAACAATCCTCTGCAACCCATTTGAGTAGCTGATATGCAATTGTCTCAACTTCAGAAACTTGTCTGTGTTAGCATTGAGGATGAAGCCACAGTAAGCTTCCACTAGAAAAAGTACTATAAGATTTGGTAGTTCCTCAAGGACAGTGAAGGGATCATGTTGTATCCTTGAACCAACAAGCACGAGTCTATTGAGATGGGAAAGAGAAGAAAACCAAACTGGTAAGTTTACAAGAGGCCCTGCTAGAAAGAGGCGTTCTAGTAGCAGGGGAGGATGATTCATATCACTGAGCAGAATAGGTTCATCCCGGGACATGGATAGGAGTGTGATTGAAATTAGATGGCTCATCTTATCCATTATGGTACAGAGTTTAGCACAACCTTCCCTTGTAAGTCGTCTAATGCCGAGTTTTCTTAACTGGGTCATCTCTCCCAGCTCCCTTACTACACTAGAATCGAAAGCATCAATAAGAGAGAGATCCCACAGTGCTTGCAACATTCCAATGCCTATAGGCAATTCAGCACCCTTTGCATTGGAATGTTCCAACCATCTGATAAAAAGATCAGCTTTTGTTGGTGAAACATACTCATATGGAGGATATGGAACAAAGAGATGACGCAACTGCTTGAGCTTGGTAATATCCCTAGGTATCTTCATTATGAAAGTACCCCGAATATCAAGCGTTTCAAGGTTCTTTAGCTTCTTTAAAGATTGTGGAAGGACTAGTAATTTGGTATTTCTCAAGCTCAGATACTTGAGCAGTACATGAGAGGAAGTGAACTCAAATGGAAGACTATCAATAAATGTACCTTCCAAGTCAAGCACCCTCAAGAGCTTGAATTGAGCAACACTGATTCTCACAGTTGTTGTTTCCCTTCTATATATTGGCTTACCAAGTTGGAGGATAAGCGATCGGAGGTTTGAGGAGGCAGATTTGCTCACTATCTCAGATGGATTGGCTTTCTGAATGGCAAGGCGTCGAATCCTATTGAGAACACTGTGTCTAGGGACTTGATGCGCCCTTTGCAAGTGTTCTGTATCATATAGCATAACAAAGTTCTCCTCCTTTGACTTGTTCTTAATAACCTCATGCATAAAGCAATTTACACAACAAATTTTGCATCTTCCCAAAAAATCTCTATCCATCACCTGGACTAGGTTCCTGTCAATCAGCTCGTCCAGGTACCCTTTTGCTATTTCTTCGAGTGAAACACCCCTTCTCATCTCCACAAAT
Organism: Schoenoplectus tabernaemontani; assembly: GCA_037127355.1. Lineage (NCBI taxonomy): Eukaryota > Viridiplantae > Streptophyta > Magnoliopsida > Poales > Cyperaceae > Schoenoplectus > Schoenoplectus tabernaemontani. Next base: position 8,262,468 of record CM073753.1, read on the forward strand.
CCTTCAGCAATCCAAATCCTAATAAGTCGAGATGCTTTGATAACCGGAAAGATGCTAAAGCATAAAAAGCAAGACTTAAGATGGTAAGGAAGATCATTATAATTTAACGTCATTACACTCTGCACATTCCCGAGATTGCCTTGTCTTTCCATTTCAGAATTAAGGGTCTCAAGAACCGTCTCCCAGTCAGTTGCCGATTGGGGTTTCTTTTTTGCCACAAGGTTCCCAACAGAATTTATTGCCAAAGGTAGACCCCCACATTTTTCCACAATCTTTCTGGAGTGTTGCTCCAGGTTTGGAGTGCAAGTAGTAGAACCAAACATACTGCGCACAAAAAGAAGCATAGAGTCTTCAGGCGACAATGGCTCAAGTCGATGTATATGGCCTGCTCCCGGATTATTTCTTTGGCATGATTCAGCCACACTATCAATACTTGTAGTCACCATGATTTTGCTGCCGCTTAGACCATTCGGAAATGCTGACCGGATATTATCCCAGGCCTTTGAACTCAGCATATCATCTAACACAATCAAGTATTTCTTATCTTCAAGATAGTCCCTGACAACCTCAGTTAATTGATCATACTCCATGTTGCCTAAGTCTTCGTCAATTTTCTCTCCACCGTTCCTAAAGAGCCTGCTTATCAGGCTCCGTAGCAAAGAGTGGATTCCATAGGGTGCTTCAACATTGAAATGAGACATGGTGATCCATACATGGGAATGAAAGACACTCCTTGCCTTGTGCTCCTCAAAAACCTTTCTCACAACTGTGGTTTTGCCAACACCTCGCATCCCGACCACCGCAACAATTTTCATTTGTTCACCATTTCTTTCTAAGTATTCTGTAAGTTGACGGCGGTGCAAGCTAATGCCCACTAGCATAGATTCATGTTCAGAATTATAATTCTCAACTCGTGTAAAAGGCAATTGATGATTGGTTACGGCAGGATAACGGTTCTTCCTGTTATCGGCCTCAACTGCTTTTGCTTTAAGTTTGCAAACCTGACTTGCAAGGCGGTGGCATTGGATGATTACTTTTGGTGAAAAATAATTCCAAGCCGAAGTATCTGTTCCCACACTGTTAAAGAAAACTTCTAGGCAATCCTCCATGTCATAAGCCAACTCTCTCACTTCATTGACCCAGGTTATTAATCCTTCCTCCTCAAGGAAATGAAATCCTTTGCTCTCTACCTGCTGGGACACATAACCAAAAGTGTATACCCTTGTTATTCATATTAGAAGTCAACTTACTTAATTGAATTGAATGACAGGAAATGTCAAAGCGTTTATGATTTTCTTTTAAAGATTTAGAACAGGTCTAGAACACTTCTTCTTGACAAGAAGCCTGTAGAAATTTAGCTTATAATAAGAAGTGGTTGTTATTATAAAGATGAACAAACTAGTATTCCTGGTTCACTTTATTGGCTTTCCCTGTAATCTAAGTGGCCTAAAATTTGTCAGTCTTATAAAAAAAAAGCTTTTGTGCCAAGGTGCTTGAGGTGTTAGAGCATGTTGCTCTTTCAAACTTATGGGCTATTAGGTCCCTTAAATTTCAGTACTTTTTATTTGTCAAAAAAGTAATTTATTTATTTTCTCTACTGTCACAACGTGAAGGTGTCAAACGATCAATATTAATTTCTTCTCATAAATGAACCACATTGTTAAATACATACAACAAGATAGTTTATGGCACCCTAGTATAAAATACTGCTTACAAGAGGAATCAGTATTATTTTGGTATAAAATTTGAATTTTTATGAGTACTCCAAAATCTATAGTGAGAGCTATACATCGAAATCAAGAAAGTGAAAAGCAGTAGTACATATTTCTGAAACCTGAGAGCTTAATTTTTATTTTTTTTTGAAGTAAAAATTACAACTAATATTAAATAAGGGAAATAATAATATAATACAACATAATCAAATAATAATAAAATAATATCATAATCATAACAATGATGATAATAATCATAGTCGTAATCATAATAATATAATCATAACCATAATCATAATATAATAATATAATAATAATAATAAATTATATTCATAATAATATAATCATGAATATAATTATAATATAATTATATAATACAATATAATAATATAATAATAATAATAATAATAAGTAATAATAATCATAGCCATAATTGTAATAATATAATAATAATATAACCATAACCATAATCATAATAATAATAATAATAATAATAATAATAATAAAAATTATAATCATAATTATAATAATATAATGATAAATAAATAATCATAATCATAATATAATCATATTTATAATTATAATATAATAATATAATACTAAAATCATAATTATTATAATATAATTAATTAATAATACTAACCGTGATGATAATATAATAATAATAATAATAATAATAATAATAATAATAATAATAATAATAATAATAGTGATGATAATATAATAATAGTAATAATCATAATATAATAATATAATAATAATAAATAATCATAATTATAAATTAATATAATAATAAATCATAATCATAATCATAATATAATAATAATAAATCATAATCATAATCATAATCATAATCATAATATAATAATATAATACAACATAATCAAATAATAATCGCTATTCCAATGAGAGCTAATCCGGTATACCACCTATAGCTTGGTATACCGGATTAGAACTTTTATGCACTCTTCTACTTGGTCTAAAATTTATTTGGCAAATTAATTTGTCGGAATAGCAATTTTATTCCTATTTTTTGCTATTTCATGTAGTGCCAAATAAACCAAAAAGAGTTAAGTTTTTAAGTTTTACAAGCTTGTCACATCATTAATTTTCTCCACCATTAATTTATTTAAATCTTTTCATCTTCTTAAATCCAATAGTTTATATAAAATAGTTTTTTTTCTTCTCATTTAAAATAATATGTGTAATGTACTTAAGATGAAACTTAACTCTTAAAATAATCTATTTTTTTATATGATTATTCATAGATTATTATGAATTTAATTATATTATTTATTATTATTATTATTATTAGTATTTAAAAATATTATGTCTAAATTTTCTTTAATATAAAATTTTATTAAATATATTTATAATTCTATATTATTAATTATTTATTCAAGAATTATATTATCACGATGAAATCCATGTTAGCTCTAGTACGAATTAACTTTCGGATAATCTGGCTTGAAGAGTTGAAAAAGAGAGACCCTAAGGGTGTGTTTGGATGGTGTAGAATACAATGTTCTGGGAATAGCAGTATTGTTCTCGGATTAGCAATCATTCAAACACAAAATTAAAATCGAGAATAGCAGGAGAACAGTGCTAATCCGCTAACTCATAAAAAATGTTAGGTTAGCGGATTAGCATCCATGAGAGTAGTGAAAATAATAAGAAATTATTTTTTTCTTTTATATTAATATGGAGTAGTATTAAATAATAATAATTATTAAATAAAATACTAAAAAATAATTAATTATTTTAACTATTCTCTCCACTGTTCTCAATTATCATCCAAACAATATTTTACCAACCCGAAATAGTAAAAACTAGCATTGTTCTCACATTTCCTAAGATATCACTAACCTCATACTATTCTCAACTACTAACCCAAACAGTGCTATTATTTCACTAATCCTTTCATCATCCAAACACACCCTAAGGGAGTGTTTGGCACTCAATGGAATAGAATAGTTATTCCGACGAATTAATTTGCCAAATGAATTTTAGACTAAGTAGAAGAGTGCGGAATACTGCTAATCCGGTATACCAACTTATAGGTGGAATACCGGATTAGCTCTCGTCGGAATAGCGATTATTGTTTGATTATATTATATTATTATGATTACGATTAAGATTTAGTATTATTATATTATTATATTATATTTATGATTATAATTTATTATTATATTAATATTATGATTATTACTTATTATTATTATTATTATCATTATTGTTATTATATTATCGTTACCATTGGCATTATTATATTATTTATTATTATTATAAATATAATTTTAATATTATATTATTATATTATGAATATAAATATAATTATATATTATTATGATCAAGATTATTTATTATTATATTATTATATTATGATGATTATGATTATGATTATTATTACTTATTATTATTTTATTATGTTATATTATATTATTATATGTTGATTATAGTGATGATTAATTTATTATTATATTATTATATTTATAATTATTTTTATGATTATGATAAAATTTTTATTATTTTATTATTATGATTATGATTGTGGTTATATTAATATGATTATGATTATGACTATAATTATTATTATCATGATTATGATTATGATTATTATATTATTAAAATTATGATTACTTATTATTATTATATTATTATAATTATTATTATAATTATAATTTATTATTATTATATTACTATATTATGATTATGTTTATATTTTTATTCTATTACTATTATAATATTATTATTTATTATGACTATTTTTTATTAGTTTATTATTATTTTATTATGTTGTATTATATTATTATATGTTGATTATAGTTATGATTAATTTATTATTATATTATTATAATTATTATTATTTATAATTATTTTTATGATTATATTATTATGATTATGATTATGGTTATATAATTATGATTGTAATCATAATTTTTTATTATTATATTATTATATTATGATAATGTTTATATTTTTATTATATTACTATTATAATATTATTATTTATTATGATTATTTTTATTACTTTATTATTATTATCGTACTATTATGATTATTATTTTACTATTATTATTATTATCATCATCATTATTAGTATCATAATTATTCATATTTTAACTATTACGAGTAGAATAACTCATTTGTCAAATGATATTTTCACTCTTCCGAATAGTCAAAAATACCACTCTTCCAAAAAAATACTATTTTATCACTCTTCCAAAATTACCACTCTTTCAAAGCTATTCCTTAATTTGCCAAACGGATTCAGAGAGTGAGACTCAGATCAGTCTAGACACTAATCAGAAGCTAGACCTAGAAGATAATCCAAAACCGTGATTTACAGCAAACTCAGTCGAATAAGAAAGAGACCACACAGGAGTAACAGATAGAATGATTTGGAGGAGAAGCAACGAAAGAGTGAGGGTTCGCCGGATATCGAGTTTCTGGAGCAGAGAAGCAAAAGAGTGGGGACGGGAGAAGAAAGAGATGATGAGTCTGAGGAATTGAAAGGGGGGTGGGATGGTATTTTCAGCATTAAATATAAATGATATTTTTAATATTAAAATTATACTTCTATACAAAAGTGAGATTATAGTGAAACTAATTCGCATATCTTTGGGAGAATTAATGGGTACTACAATAACAATTCGCGTGTCTTTGCGTTTGATTTCTCTCTCTTCTCTATTTATGTTTAGGATGTGGATGCCTTCTCTTCTCTATTTATTATTAGGAGGTAGCTAGATGCCTCAATAACTGTTTAATTTTGACAATCTCAATAATAAATTCATAAAAAATCTTAAAATAAAAACTATTGAGAAAATATTTTTATTGATTGTGTTTCAAGTAATTTAAGTATCATTTAATATATTATTTAATATCTTCAAAATTATATACAATTATAACCGTTTAAATTTTATGAACTTTAATAAAATAACGAAACAACACTTGAATTGTATGAAATTTGAAAACCCCATCAATCTATAAGTTTAAAAATATATTTGTAAATATTTTTTTATAAATGTATTTGAATTTTTTTTGGGAGGAAGCAACAAAAAGATATTTGAAGGAATTGAATATATTCAAAGAGCTTGCTTTGAATAAGAGTGCTTGGAAGATGGTGATTCATATATCTGAACCATGATTTAGGAGTTAGAGTCTAATAATAGAGTTATAAATTTCATGTTCTTAGATTTTTAGGATTTTAGGATTTAGAATTTAAAAATAGATTTTAGAAATAGAGGTTTAGAAATAGAATTTTAGGATTTAGAATTTAGAATTAGGTTTTAAAATAGAATTTTAAGATTTAGAAATAGGTTTTATAATAGTGGTTTATTGTATTATTATTATTATTATTGTTGTTATTATTGTTATTACTATTAGCATATTTATCATCACCATTATCATTATCATCTTTATTTGTTTTATTATTATTATTATTATTATTATTATTATTATTTTATTTATTTTCTTTTTCTTTCATCATATTCATTATTATCACTGATATTTGAGATTTTTGATCTTATGCTTTCCGATTGAGTTTCATTTTTAGCCTACCCTAATTTATTTGGGATTAAAGGTTTTGTTGTTGTTGTTGAAATGTATTTGAAATTTATTGTCAATATTGCTAAAATAAATAGTTACCAAGGATCTCCACACTTATTTCTATTATATATTTTATAGTCATCGAATTGTTTGAATTGAAATATTGTTGTTTTAGCTTGAATTTTTAAATTAATTAAAACGATTTAGTGTCACTATTCGCACCTCTAGACGCCCTCAAAACAATATTTTATTTGGATAGGAATCCAAATTTACTATGTTCCACAATAATCTCCTATAAAAATTCTGGTGGATCTAGGCGTTAGAAAATAGAAAATAGACAAAAAAAAACTTGAGAAAAAAACTTAATGCTTGTGGCTCTCAAGTAACAAATATCATTTATAACAGAAGGTGGAGCTAAAAAGGATCACCTGCCGAAGGAAGCTCCTGATCCTCTCTAGCTCTTTCTTAAGATCCTCTAACTCCTTGCGAAAATTGCGCTGTAGATTGACTTCATCCATCAGCAGGCGATCTGTTTTGTTCAATAGGAAACCCACTACGGCGCCCGTTGCCATCTCACAGATTCACCCTTATTTTCAATCAATTTTCTCTCCACTTCAAACACTTCTGATCTCAGAGGTACGATACGAGAGCAAGCTCTTGAGATGTGAACATGGGGATTTAAATGATTTGTCGAGTAATTGTTGGAGACTTCAAAGTTGGAGTCAATCAACGCGACTAATTGATGATTGATTGGTGTACGGAGTCAAAATTAAAAAATTAAAAAAATGATTGGGGATAAACTCATGAAGTCATGATAGCGCGTAGGCGTAGCCTCAGCAGCCTGCCTCGAGATCCTCTATGCAGGATGTTTGGATACTTGAGGCTAGTATATTAAAAATGATACGGATCAGGTCAGGATGGGGCGGATTTGTATGAGTCGGTAGATTTTGACGGAACGAATTTATTTTAAAATGACATTTGAAAATAAAGATAAATGATATTTACTGAAATAATATTTTTACACCAATTTGAATAAGGTACCAATTTGATAAGTACTCATCATACTATACAAATTGCATAAGAATCAATTTAAAGAGAGATCAAAAATAATACACAAAAAAAATTGAATGCTATATATAAATATAAATGTATAAAAATATAAAATTATTCACATTTTAGTCAACTAGAATCATTTCGTCCATCAGTCTGATATAATTTTAGGGCCGAACATGGTAACGACGGTTTAACAATAACAAAGATAAATTACGTGGGTAAGCACAGCTTATTTGCTAATAAACTAGATCACTCTTCGAATGCATCATTGCTAAAAAAACATACAAGTTTCTGAACATCTTTTTTAAAAATAAATTTGGAAAAAGAAAAACACAGAGAGTACCATAAACCTACAGAACATAAAATATAAAACTACATATAAGAAGTGCATAATTTGAATTATGATAAGAATCATCGGGCATGTTAAACACTCTCCGTCTCATTTTTTTTATACGGCACCACTGGGCAGACAAAACTACCTGTAAGTGAATGAAAATTACAAACATTGGCTATAGTTTACAACAGTTTCCTACCTCAAATAAAAGCTAGTTATTAGCATATACAAGACCCTTGAGCATGTTTTTCCAATCCCTCAACAGTTTGCATTTAAATTAGCTAGAGTGCTTGCATGTCGTTGTTGTAGAGTGCTTGCATGTGCAAAAGAGCTGTCCTTCACTCATTTTCAGGGAAATCAGATTCCTTCCTGCTCCTTACAGTTGCCCTTTTTTTGGCATCAAAATCAAGTATCTCTAAATCAGATGCAGTAGCTAAGTACCCATATAAAACCAGCTTCTCACCTGACCCATATTCTTTAACCAAATTCGGATTTTTATCACTTGTATTCACTGATTTATCCCTGGATTTTTGTACTTCAGTCCAGTTATTACGTCCCTGACCACTTTTTTCAAATAACTCTACAAGGCGCTCTGCTTCCTCCAAGCCAGCTAAAGTCTTCGAGAATCTAACAAGTGTCACCCCTTGATGTCCGTCCCTTCCATATATAGACTTTGACTTGCCCCCTGTGAAACCTAAATCTGGATATTCAAGTAAGATTAAATAATTAGTTCACTTACCGCATACAAGCTACAACTGAAATTCTTACCAGGAAAAGAAAATAAATTGATAAATTGGGACAGTTGATGCTATTTAGAGTGCAATGACTAAAAGAAGCCAAAAAAGAAGTTTTGGTACTGTACAGGCGACAAAATATATGTGTTATACAACTAATAGCATGTCAACTCTGTGATTAGCTTTTCTTTCTGTTCTTTCCCATTTCAATTTCTTAGGCAGATGTTCAGAAACAAGTAAATACAGAACATTACCATCAACAGCAACTAACTTTACAGCGTTAGTTGCACAATACTGCCTATATTGCCAAAAAAAAATAATAAAACAGAGAATTCAAGAGAATACCCAGAAGTCTAGCATCCATTTCTTTATTCCCCATGCCATCAAACCGACCATCCTTCTTACTGGATGAATTGGTACTCTGAATCACAACAGTTGGTGGCCAGAGAACAAGGTCATCCCTGTTGGCCTGGGCCTGGTCAGGAGACAGACTCCGGTACCCCTTTGAGTTGTTGGGCTCAACTGTGGGGTCCCACCCCATAAGAACACACAGCGCCTTATGCAGTCCTCTGTGCTTGACAAGCAATTCAGGATTCATCGCATTGTATGTGTGCATAAGAAGAGCATTCACATCTACAAACACTTTTGATTCCCTTTCATAGCTGTAAGAGAAAAATAAAGCATTATTCTAAAAGAGCAGTAAAGGCTCAATTTCCTGCTCGCTTAATTGTTTTCCATATCACAGTTCAGCCAGATTTATTGTAGTTTTAAGTTCCAACAAGATCAGGCTGTTATCTGTGACTGTCTTGCTAGAATGACATGGATGTATTGTATCTACAAAATTATTCACTGACATCAATTAATTCTGTAACTCCAAAAGTAGAACAAAAAAATTGTAGATTTTGTTGATCTAAAAAAACATCATTATCATATACATCAATAACAAGGAAACAGATAGACACTAGATAAATAGCCCACATTTGGTCATGAAGGGAAATTTTTTCCTTTTAAACAAAAGAAGGATTTAAAATTTTGAATTAACACCAAACCTTCCACAGACAATGCATCGTAAAGGACCATTCCTGCCCTCTGAAAGGTAGTTTTTTTTCTGGCTCAAGCTCTCATTGACTATTTTTGACATCTTGAGGAATTCATCCAACAAAGCCTTTTTATCCAACTCCAGTGGAGCCTTCCCCTTCTCTCCTTTATCCTTCTCGTTATCCTTTTCTTTATCTAATTGTAAAGATTAAAAAGTTAATTATAGGTACCTGGTAAGTAAATCGCAGTCAGCCTTCATTACTGCTCATAGATTCAGAAACAAGCTGATTTTTGCTTCCTCGGAATTTTGTTTACACTTTTTCCCTCAGAGATCAAATGTACAAAACAGGTTGAGCCAATTAATTTAACTAATGGTATTGGTGAGTTTCAGCATGTCCACATATTGTTTGGTTAAGATCAAACCTGCTATTTACCAATACCAATGCAACCGAATCGATTCAGCTTAAAAAGAAAAAATTAACACCATGCAGGTAACCTATAGTCTCTATTAGGCAAATAGCAATAACAAATTTCTCTGCTCAACTATATACTTACCAAATTTTGGGGTTAGGAACCGCACCATGAAAGTGCCAGATGGCAACTAGAGCTATCTCACAGTTTAATTCTGAGATGCATTTCAGGTACTTACCTCTGCTTCCTGTTTTTTCACGCTTTGAAGATCGTGCCTCTTCTTGTTCATATTTTCTCTTTGATGCAGATGGTCCGGCCCCACTCCTCTCACTGTCCCTATCGCTTTTGCTATTATTTGGCGTGCTCTGCCTCTGAGATGATCTTTGATGTCCCCGCTCCAATGCATCAGCTTTGCCTGACCCTTCCTGATTTGGAGTCGGGGACAAGTTAGGCTGGGCTTGAGATAGGCTCACAGGCTGGGGCAACCGATCGAGCACATTGTACGCACGTGCAAATGGGGGCGGATCAGGCGGCAAGGCGAAGTAGGTCCGAATAGACCCGTCAGACAGGGCTATTGTGCGCCTCTCTAGACCATCTGGCGGTGCTATCATGCGGCGGTCCATCAATTCCAGCTGTGATAGTGTGCGACGGTCCAAAAGGTCAGGAGGTGGAATCGCACGCCGGTCTAAAAGATCGTGTTGTGGCATTGGACGCCGGTCTAGAAGGTCGCGTTGTGGTATCGGGCGCCGGTCTAGAAGCTCTGTTGGTGGTATCGCGTGTCTGTCTAAGAGGTCGGATTGTGGCATTGGTCGTCGGTCTAGGTCGTGGCGTGGCATCGGGCGCCGGTCTGAGAGGTCGGGTTGTGGAATCGGGCGCCGGTCTGGCATTTCGGGGTGAGCATGAGTACGCCGGTCGACGCTGTACTGGCTGTACAGAGGCGGCGGTAACGGTGCGGGATTGGGACCCTTCATCGAGAAAGAAGAGGGCTTTCCTCGATTTTGGGGTTTTCTGAAAAGAGAATTGGTTTGAGATCGATTGTGAGAATCGTTTATTCGTTTTTGTGCTGCTGCTCGAAGAAAAACAGAGATTGGAAATTATTTTTAGAAGAAATGTGATTGCTATTTACTACTTCCGGACCTTAATTTCGGAAACGAGCTTAGACCTGCATAGCATATGTTGTACGGGCTTTGAACCAGCTATTGGAATCAGGAGCCTACAGGCTACACTGCTACAGTCCGAAAGGATGAACAATTTAATTGATGGATTAACAGGTAAAGAGTCTGTGCATCACTATCACACCATGTAACTGCAGAAATTAAATTTATTTCTCAAGTTATTCAACATATTAGTTAGGACTGCAAATGAATCGAATTCGATCGAACTAGTTAGAATTTGAGTTTGATATGAAATTATTTTGAACTAAATCGAACTCAAGCTAAATCGAACTCAAACTAAAATCGAACTCTAAACGAACTCAATTATTTTAATTTTTATATTTATTTTCTTATTATCATAAATAATTATAGCTAAAATAATTAATATTTTATTAATTTTATTTTTAAAAGTTAAAAAAATGACTAATATTTATTAATTAAATAATAATTTGTAATATCTTATTAATTTTATAATAAAATAATATATTATTAATATTGATTAAATAGTTAAAAATATATGCAAATAACTACATATCGAACTATTACGAATCAAACTCGAATTAGTAACGAATTTTATAAATAAACTTCAAAAACATAAAAATAGAAAAAATTTGGGATATATTCTTCGAATTATATATTGATTTACTTCATTTAAGTGCATTGTAAGTATTTGTTGATATTCCATTAAAGATAATAAAATCTTGATAGTGCAAATTTCACACTATTTTAGAGATTCTAATGAAATAACAAATGACACTCAAATTACTTAAAATTTAAAACACAATTAGTCCAAGAGTTCATGGATATGCATTTAAATCTTTTCTATTTTTAAAATGTTTTCTAATTGATTGGAAAATTCATTACTAAGATTGTCAAAATATTTGTTAGGTGATCCACGCTCTTAAACTTATTAATAATACATTACGTACTAAAGAATGTTTTGTACTTATTTATTCACTAGGCAATACATATGATATGATAAATATAAATCAACTCTAGATTTTCATACAAGAACTTGCAAACAACAATTAAGAATACTCCAATTACATGTATTGCAAAAGCATTTTTAACACGGCTACTGATCTATATACTAAAAAATGTAATGTTCTTCACAAGTTTTTTTGGCTTATAATTAGTTGGAAAAATGAGCACCTAAATCAAATCAAATTAATTTGATTTGTAGAATTATTTAAAAAAACAAAGATAATGCATGGAACATTGACATCACTAAAATTATGTGTTGGACAACATGGAAATAATAAAAAATAAAATAGATACCCGAGAATAAGGTAAAGATGTTATCTTTTGGAAATAAGAACCGTAATACATAAGATAGAGAATCAGTGAACAAGAAAGGATGTTATTTTCGGAAATAAAAATATTACGGCTACATCAAATTAATTAATAGTAATAAATCTGTTTTGAAATTTCATTTATTAAAATCAGCACATAACACACAAAAATTTACAATAAATTATTCGAGATACTTTTAACACAAAAAATTTTTTGTGCAGTTTGAAATAGTTTTTAGTATATTACTTGATATTGGAGACTACAAGAGATGGGGATAGAGTGAGAGATGTATCACTTATTTAGATACACTGCCGATAGAAAAAAAAATGATGAATGATAAAAAAATATAATTGTTTTTTTAATCTATTGTGTTTTATATTAATATGATAGTTGAATTCGAATAACATGCCGTAGATGTAATTATTTGAAATTTTTTTATCAATTTGTTCCCATGATATGCTATCAAGATAGGTCATTTTTCTCCAGTGTTTCATTGAGATGTTCAAACTTATATATAATGGTATTATAGGAAAAAACAAATATTTACGTACTATTGTATATTGAAAAGTATTTTGTTTGCTAATCAATTATTTCATTTTTTCCATATACAATGTAGTTCATACATAATTCGAGAGATACTTAAAATAAAGATGATATTAGCAAATGCATGATAGAACATGCAAAACATTGCTACCTCACACGGTTTCATTCCGTCTCCTCGTACAAAAAAATATTGCAGTGTCAGTTTTAAATAAAGATTTGTAAAATGGCATCTTTCGTATGAAATTCCAGGTACATATATGATAGATGACACCATAAAATATGATAGTACACCTGAATCCAAGAAAGAAATGAAGAGCTAATTCACATTCCTAAGTAAAAAATAAATTTAAAGAAGCTTTTAGAAAAACTTAAGTTCGAATCGGCTATTATCCCTTTCGAGGGCCATCAGATTAGAAATGAACCGATCAAATTGATTTATTTTTCTCTCTCTTCTCTTTTATTTTTTCTCCCTCTTTAAATGATAAGGTCGATTGATTAACAGTTGACCTCAAAAACATGATTAAATCTATACTATTATATAAAGCAGAATTGGAGGGTCCATTTTTTTCCGTGCTATTTTTTTTATACTCATTTTATCCCTCAATTAAACGGATAATATCTATTTTTTATTGATCAAACGTATGTAATCGCGTCCATCTATCCCCTCTTTCTCTCCATTTCTTTCTCATCTATCAGATTTTAGTAATAATAAGTTTTATTAAATTAATATTATTAAAAATAAGAGTGAGAAACGTAAAATTTCAAATATACAATTGGCGCGTGCGCGGTCAAACTAATATCTTGCGCATTTTGTATATATAAGAAGCAAACGCGCGCATCGCGTGCGCGCGTTTGTAAAAATAATTGCATCGGGCATTACCGCCATTCGTATATTTGAAATTTTACGTTTCTCATTCTTATTTTTAATAATATTAATTTACTAAAACTTATTATTATTAAAAACTGCTCATCTATACTATTATTTTCATTTATGCACCTGATTTATAAATTAGAATACTCAATATCTTCCTATTTATGTTATGATATAAAAAATTAATTTAAGACTTAAAATATACGTTATGAATAGTAACTTTGTACATGTTTGATAAGAAATTAATGGTGATAATATATACTAGAATAATTCATTTTTTTATCATAAACATCATGAATCATTAATTCATATTGTGCAGAAAATTCCATTCAAGATTAAATCTGATTTTTATTATAAATTTTCTCTATAATTTGATGAATTTATAATTTAATATTAGATCAATATAATTTTTTTTTATTTTATAATATTTTTATATTTAAATAAAAAAAATCGGCCGCAACACGCGCTAGTTGCGCGGGCTAGTTATCCTTAAATTATAAAACAAGCACAATTTTTAGATATTATCGGTTCGATGGACCAGGTCTATGTAATAACTACACCATGGCCACTTCATAAACCCTAACACCGAGCTCCTCAACACAACACCCTAAAGTAAACCCTCCCGCCTCCAACTGCGAAACTAAACTCAAAACCCTAATACAACCATGCGTCCACCTAGAGGCGGAGGTCGCTTCAGTGGGGGTCGTGGCGGCGGTGGAGGACGATTCGGTGGCGGTCGCGGCGGAGGTCGTGGTTTCGGAGGCCGTGGAGGCGGCTTCCGTGATGAAGGACCTCCAAGTGAAGTCGTAGGTTCGTCCTTAGAACTTAAAACAATTATTTTTTTCTAGTGCCTCATAATTTCTCTCCAACTGTGAATATTGAACTTTGAATTTAGGCAATGGGACACACACACGCACTTGTTTTCTTTGGAATATTTGATTAGTATATGTCACTAGATTATAGATTTACTTGTGTTACTTTCATGTTTTTTTGATTGATTATATCTGGTTCTGTTTGGTCAATGAAAAAGTTGCAAAAATAACCCAGCCTGATACAGTTTTGGTATGGCATTGATCTTTTTGTTTGAACATTATAGTGTTTGGGAGGAAGTGTAAAATTTACTTAGAAACCAAGTTGTAAAGATGTAGAAGTATAAAATTTTGAGGACTGCATAAATTTCTGGATGGTTCTATATGTAATAATGACTTATTTTTCATATATAATTTTGAAGAGGTGGCATCATTTCTACATGCTTGCGAAGGTCTTGCAGTGACTAAGTTGACAAATGAGAAGATACCGTACTTCAATGCACCAATTTACCTCCAAAACATGACTAAAATTGGGAAAGTCGACGAGATCTTTGGTCCAATTAACGAATCGGTCAGAAATTATCCAATCTTCTTGTTTTTGAATAATTGTATGAGTCTTACTTGGGGTTTTTCTATCACCATCTCTGTATGGAGAAATCAAAAATATTTTGCCAAATGTATTTTGCCTGGTACTTTGTTATGTGGGTCAATATCTTATCCTTTTTTTTTCTGTTGTATTCATATAGTGTTTTTCTGTTAAAATGGAAGAAGGAATTATTGCAACATCTTACTCCCCAGGAGACAAGTTCTACATTGACCCTGCCAAGTTGCTTCCTCTATCACGGTTTCTCCCACAGCCAAAGTACTACATTTTTTTCCCTCTGCTATTTTTGCATGCTGTATTTGCAATGGAAATTAATATCCTTTAACAATTTCTGTGAACTATCTTGACCAGTTTGCCCTTGCTGGACAGTGATAGGACACATTTACTGTTTTACCAGTTATGTACTTGTACTAATATGGCATTGCAAGATGCATTGTTTTCAAAAGGTCAAAACATTTCTATAAAAGAGCCCAAAGTCCCTTGAGCGTGGTTTAACTGCTAGAACTTCCAAGAGCACATTTATTTTAATGCAACAATTGAATTGTTATTCTTTTGAGGGTTAATGGTTTGCATTATTAGGGGAGCAACACCTCAGTCTGGAGGGAGAGGTGGTGGCCGAGGCGGAGGAAGGGGAGGCCGAGGTGGGCGTGGTTTTGGTGGTGGACGAGGTGGAGGTTTCCGCGGTAGAGGTGCTCCTAGGGGTGGTGGAAGAGGAGGCCCACGTGGCCGCGGTGGTTTTAGGGGTGGTAGAGCATAGATTAGCTAATTCTTGTGGTAATTTATGTTGTTGCTTATTTGACAATCATGATGCGTGTTGGTTTCATTATGTAGAACTTCTATTACAATTTCCATTACAATATTGGTTTTCAAGACAACTATATTGGCTTGAGTCTGATATCATTTTTGCCAATTTGCAAAACACCTATATTTGTTGATCATGATGCATGTTGGTTTCATTATGTGTTGTTCAAGGCTACAAATTGCTAGTTCATTTGACAATTAGTGAGCCATCGTGCAAGTTTAATGTTTTTATGAGACCAAAAGCGCTATATGAAAGAGGAATTAAAAAGATTGGAACATTATGTAGATGAAGATCTACGCTTTAAACTTATCGTTTAAAAATCAATTTGGCACTCTTTAAAAAACCACAAATTGTCTATATTAGGTTGCATTCATGCACTTCTTTGATAGATAAAAGTTATTTAAAGATAAATTCATAGACAGTTTGGAAGTTTTTTGCTTTATGTTACTAAGCATATCATAATATTACAATTTTGCGACTGCCTGCTAAATTAAGATCTTGGTTCTGAAAATTGGAATCGGAAGTGGAATTGATAAGTTGAGTGTGAACTTGGAATTGGATGAATCGGACGGAAACTCGGATTTTTTTTTCAAAAAATATTTTTTTTTCATTAAAAATATAGGAAAAATTATAAAAATATATTTTGTCAAAAAAAATCATGTTAGAAAAAAAATTACACTCAAATAATGCACTTATTTCATATAATACAAACATTCATAGAAAATAAAAATATCAAACTAAAATGACAGCCCGATGCATTCTCACAGAAAAGTACAAAACATATGAAAATAAAATATCAAACTAAATTTCAATCGAGTTTGTAAATCAAGATCTCAAATTGTCCTTGTGTATCAACCAATGAGTTCCACCGATTATTAATTTATCTTTTTTTAATTAATTATTGAGTATTGACGCAGGGAACAAATTTATGTTCCCTACTGTAAAAATAAATGTTGGGAGGAAGAGCGGTACACAGGGAACAAATTTATTTTTGTTTTCAGCCAAAATAATTCGGAAAACGAAAAGCCCACTTTTCGGTAAAATTAGGAAAATTATTTTCTTTATTAATCTCATTCCCGCTTAAATGAACATTCGGAAATGAAATTTTCTGCAAAAAGTTAATTTCTTGGTCTGTTTTTAATACAAACAAACAAACCCTAAAGAAAAATTTGAAGGAAAAATAAAAAATCAACAGAAGGCCTATGAATTTAATGCAAGAACCAAGAGAGAAAGTGGACCCACTTGTCAATATGATGATCAATGGTTCACATTAGTTTCTATATGCCTACCTTATCCAGAGAAAAAAAGAAAAGATGGAAATAGACCCGGTTTTGTATACCGGTGTACTTGTCATTGAAATGGCTCTTGTGAGCCGAGTGCAGCCAAGAAGTTATTCAACCCTCACCCTTTCTCCTCTCTTCCTCTCTCCCCGACAAAAAAAATGGACTATTTGTTTTCCCCTCTCTCTCTCCTCCGACAAGGGAAAAAAAACTCCCAAATCCGACACAATAGAAGAGAATCGATCAACCAAACTTCAAATTTTGATAGATTCCAAGTGATTCCAACGATTTGTTCGACGAGAACTAGGCTGATTCCAGTGGTTTTCGATGAGAAAAACATCCGGCCGAGTAACTCGGGGTAAAATCGGCTCGGAAAGCTCCGATTCCGATCCGACTCGACCGAGTCAACTCGGAATCGGCCGATTTTCCAATCCATGATTAAGATGATTTGTTTTTGTTGTCAATATTAGGTTGCATACCATAGGTTTCTCAATAACAGCACGATTTCGATTTTCATTGTTGTCTAAATTAAGTGGTCCGTTCACTTAAATTATTTCTGCATGTTTGAACCATAAATTTGGTACATGTTAATAAGTCGTCTCTTTATGAAGCGGCATAAGTTCAAAATCGGTAAATGACATATGATATATGCCAAGATTAATTGGAGGAGCCTTATTTAAAAAATATATATGTATATGTTAAACCTGGTGTGTACACAATACAATAATATTTTTTTCTCCAAAGATGGATTATGTTATGAACTTAGTAGAAGTGGAGAGAGGCGCCTTAACCTAAAACTTCTATTACTTGCATGACACTCTTCTTTTGTGCTCTCAAGTTGGAAGGAGAAAGGAAGGGAGGGAAGGAGAAGGAAGGGAGAGAATAGAGGGGGTTAGATTTTTAATTCTCAAAATTAAAGGTGAACATTTTTTTAGAAAATGAACATAATAATTCTCTCTTTTGACATCTTCTAATCTCTTTCATTTTGAACTTACGGGCAAGAATGGATTTATTTTTCTCCCCTCCTCCTCCTCCATATTGACTTTCTCTTTCAAATTCTTAGTAGCCAAAATTTCATCATAATTCATAAAATTGAGGAAAAGAAGTACAATCGAAAGTAAAGTTTGCATATGAAAATAAATCATTTAATAAAATCTAAAAGAAATAATTAAATACTCTAAAAATAGAAAATATCTCACTAGCTGGTTTTGATAGAAAAAAAGTTTTATAAAGCTGCATGAATTGAAATTTCTAAATGATAAAGTACATTTTTTTAGTTAAGCTTGACAAACATTTATTAAATTATATGTATGTCTAATATAAAATTATAAATTTATATTTCCATTTTTAACCCTTTTCAATTTATCAATCGGAAAAAAAAAGTGTTTCTTTCAATTTGACGTGACTTGCTATCTGGCAAATAATCCTCCTATTTCTAGAAGTTTAGTTTTCAAAATGACCATTGTGAAAATAATCTTCCTATTACTTGTATGGATCGAAATCTGCTATTATTCTTGGAAATAGTAGGATCTTATTTTAAATCTAAAAAGAATATTTTTTTGTTTAAACATAAAAAAAAAGTTTACGGATATGTTTTTTACTTATAGATTGATAGTTTATAAATTTTCATGCAATTTCATTAATATTTGATAGTTCATCAAAGATTATCAAATTTAATGGTTTTCCACTAATGTTTACAACTGTTTCAAATTAACAGTTTTTGATGGACTATCAAACGTTAATGAGATTACGTGAAATAGGACCCTACTATTAAGTAAAATAACGTATCTATATAAAAAATAAAATATTTTAAATTTTTTTAATTTAAAATAGGACCCTACTATTATCCAAAAATAATAGCAGATTTGGATCCTTGTATTCCTTCCGTTTGGTAGATGAATATTAAATCATCTTGAAGTAGTGGTGTTTAAATAAAAATAATTGAAAAAAAAATGAGAGTTAATAATATAACTAAAACACCTTCATAAATAGTTTGATTTATTTTATCAGATATATTAAAATACATATAAAGCGTTTAAATCACTTTTACTTCACTTGTGCGGCACTCCGATATTACCTCTAATCCTCCTGTCAGATATATTAGCCGCTGGATGGTAAGTCATAAGCTAAGTGCATGGGTGATAGATGATACTTGATGGCATGATGGGCAAGTTGTATCGGAACTCTAAGATGCTCAGCTGCTCTGCTGCACTTGCAATTATGAAAGGTTATACGGAGGATCATAAAGTGCACGCCGGTAGCTACAGTCTAAAGATCGCCCAAATTCTCAAAACTAAGAAAAGTGTCGGTCAAAAAGAAATTGAAAAAACCTAGTCGTTTCTCTTAAAAAAAAAAAAAAAAAAACTAATCTTCTCTCCACTTAGAAATTTTCGATAAAAAGATAATTGATTTGTCTATTCCAGATCTTTTTTTCTTTGTTCTTTTTATTTTGCTGATAGTCTGATAGATTTTGTCGCTTCGTTTGATTTTTTATTTTTTCGTCTGTTTTTTTCATTTTTTTTTATTGTAAAAGAGTTGGTTCATTTGAAGTGTTGTGCTTTGAGATATTTAAGAAGAAGCATTTTATTTTAACTTCAATAAATTTAATATTTGAAGTCTTACGGCGTGCTTAACAATTCATATGATCTAGTAAAAGAAACATAATGGTATTTACCAATATTTTAAAAAGAAATTTTGGACTTCTTTAAAATTTCTCTAGATAAAATCATTTAGACTATTTTAATAGATGGTTAATTTAGAGTTAATTTGATATTTTGTGTTGTTTAATTTTAGATCAAAGAATTTTTTTATTTTATGGATGTAATCAACTTTTTGAATGAAATTAGTTGCCTTTCAAACAAAAAAATGTCTGTCAAGTGAATTACATTTATGGTCAGAATGTCGGGTATAGTTAATAAAGATTATGATGTAGTTTGTACAACTAAAATCTCTTTAAAAAATCATTTTTTATTTGTTAGAAAAAAGTAGATTTTTTACAAAAGAAATTCTGCAGAAAAAAGGATAGCAACAAGGTTCACTCTGTGTTTTTTTTTTTTGTCAAGAATGGAATCCACTGATCAAGTGATCATTTATTTATATAAATCCAATTCCTAAATTTATATGAAATTGGATAGCAAATCATGATAATATTCCTTTAAGAGTTTTCTCGTAGATGATCTTTGGTCAATTAATGGTTCTATTCCACGGATCAAGCTTCAATATAACTGTTTAGTGGAGCAGTATCGTGATTCGCGGGTTATTTGATTAGAATGTAATAAAATATTTTTTAAGAAAGAAATTGCAGATTAATTCAATGAATAGAAATGCAAATAATAGCATATCTCTCTTTTTGGAGTAAAACTGAAATTTAATTAATGTTCTTTGATCTTCATTGGCATTGGTATTGTCACATGATGTTCAACAACCAAGTTTTTTTTTTTTTTGAGAAAGATATTCAACACCTAAGCTTGATGACAATCGTCTCATACCCTCGTATCATTTCGCCAGTTTTTAGTAATAATAAGTTTTAGTAAATTAATATTATTATAAATAAGAGTGAGAAATGTAAAATTTTAAATATACGAATGGCAGCGCGACACTGGCAGTGGCGCGTTCACTGCGCGTTTCATTATTTTTACCAAACGCGCCACTGGCAGTGCCACGTTTCCTTATTTTTACGAAACGCATCACTACCAGTGGCGCGTTTGGTTCTTATATATACAAAATGCGCAGTCACTTGCGCGAGGTTTGGACGAAACGCGCCACTGCCAGTGACGCGCTGTCATTCGTATATTTGAAATTTTAAGTTTATCACTCTTTTTTTTAATAATATTAATTTAATAAAACTTATTATTACTAAAATCTGTCATTTCGCTCAGCGCTAGTACATGACCCATCAATGAGGCGTTCCTATATTTTCCAACTTCAAATAAAACTTAAATCAAGAATTGCGTACCTAGGTCACGTCTGGTCACGTCTCCATGTGGATATTGTAGGTTCAAATTTTCAAAAAATATATGAAAGAAATATATATATTGGAATTGTAGCTCTTTTATATTAAAATAATAAAACTCAAACAAAATAGTTCATGTTTTCAACTGGTGCGGGTGTGGTGTGGGTATCGTATCCGATATGATACGGATATAGCGATATAAGAGTTTTTTAAAAAAAATAGGATATAAATGCAGCTATATATAGTAATTTTTTTAAAAATAAATAAATATATATAACAATAAAATAAGAGAAAAAAAGTAATTTGATTTATAATATACCTGCGCGTTGCAGCAGACTCTTTTATTTAAACATTAAAATATTATAAAATATAAAAAAATCACATTTATTTAATATTAAATTATAAATTCACCAAATTATAGAGAAAACCTATAATAAAGACTATATTTAATTTTAGATGAGATTTTTGCACAATATGAGTTAATGATTCATGATTTTTATAGCAAGAAAAGTAAATTATTCTAACATATATTATCACCATTAATTTCTTACCAAATATGCATAAGGTTTCTAAATAAAAAAATAATATTATGGAAATAATAGTATTTAAGGGAAAGAAATGGAGAGAAAGAGAGGATCAATGGACACGATCACATACGTTTGAGGGATAAAATGGGTATAATAAAAAATTACCATGATAAAAGATGGATCCTCCAATTTTTAGTTGCTTTAGGGTTTAGGATTTAGAGTTTAGGGTTTAGGGTTTAGGGTTTAGTTGCTTTATATAATAGTATAGATATAACTGAAAGCGAGATTTGACGCAGTGGTAGAGCTCTAGTGTCTAGGCGCGCCATCACTGAGTTCAGCGACTTTCATTTTTTGAGAGTTTTTTAGGAATTAATAGAATCAGGTGTGGCATAATTAGGGCTGCAAATAAATTAAATTCGATCGAACTAGTTAGTGTTTGAATTTGATTTGAAATCAATTCAAATTAAATCAAACTCAAACTAAATTGAACTCTAAACGAATTCAATTATTTTAATTATTATATTTTTTCTCTATTATTATAAATAATTAGAGCTAAGATAATTAATATTTAATTAATTTTATATTAAAATTTAAAAAATAACTAATATTTATTAATTTAATAATATCTTATTAAATTCATATCAAATAATTATATTATTGTATATATTATTAGCGAAATATTTAAAATATATGCAAATAATTACATATTGAACTATTATGAATTGAACTCGAACTAATCACTAAAAAGTTATCGAGCTAAATTTGAATCGAATTGATAAAAAAAAATCTAATCAAAAGAACCGTACTCGAATTAAATCCGAATCGACATTGAACGAATTACGATTATAAATTTTGCTTACGTTACTAGGCGTAATATATGTGATGGCGCGTGTGATGAGTATATGGACTCATATTAAAGCCGTATCTACCGTATCAGTTACCGAATTCGAATAAAATAAAATAATCTAAGTATCTAATACACAATTTGTATCTTAACCATATCGGATACTCGTTCTGACATGGTATGGAAGGTATTAGCGTAACATAGTGTTTTACACTAATCTTTCTGTATAGAAATATACACAAATTTTATCTAGTATCTTTATTGATAATATATTGTATTTGGAATACACTAGTATAATATCTTTTCTTTTTAAATGATGCTAATAATCAAATATATATTCGCGCATTCTCATCTCCGTGAACTTCCTTTCTTAACAAAATTCTTGCCATATGATATGATATATCCCGGTAAAAATGGCGGCATCCCTTAGAGAGTGAGTTTTTATTAATCCAGCAGAACAAAATAGTTTTTGAGTTTCTATCTTAATATACTATCTTCTAACCATATCACACATTGATCTTGTAATAATTTTGGGATTCTTATATAATCTTCCACAAAAGAATTTTACAGAGTCAAAGAGCAGAGCGGGCCTTATCCAGAAAATTTAGACGCTATTGATCCCGTTCAAAACCAGTAGCTCAAGATACTACTCATCACAAAGGTAAAAGAAACAAAATAAGAACGGAAACAATTGAGAAAATGGCTATATAAAATTAGGAAGCACAATATATTAAGCAAACATACACCCTTTCGGATTAGCTTATCACCATTCTGAAAGTTATCCAACAAACTATAATACATTAAATAAATCTACACTTTCGGATTATTCATATACCCGACCCACTAGTCCACTTTAACCATGGTATATTGGAGTACACTAATATAGAAAATGCACAAGTACAACTTCCGAATGCAAGAAACTATGCTTGATACAAGAAAATAAAGCAATTTTTTTCTGGCCCTAAAAACCTTTACTCTTTATTTTGTTTTGCTATACACCTCATAGAGTAGATCTTGCTACAAGTACAACTGAATCTTCTTGCAAAAGCTCCACAAAACATAAAACACGAGATGGTACAGAGAGATGGCACTGGAGTTGCCACTTCACTTATTCTTCATTCCCATTCTTGTAAGAACCCTTCTCCCGTAGCTGCTGTTACGCAGTGCAGGAGCATGTGGCCGAATGGCCTCCACCAGTGCAGCACGAAGTGCTCCCTAAAAAAAATATTATTAAAATAAATTAGGCTCAGAAAAGAAAGAAAGATCAACCAAAAAAAGTATCAATAAAGCAACAAAAAATGCAAAAATTAAGGTGATTGTAAAGAGTACAACCTGGTCGTTTCAGAACATATTGGCACCACTAATGACTATCCCGTTAAGAAGATCAATAGAATGAAAACTAAGATCCAAAGAAGTAAAAAACTAAAGCTTGCCCGTGATTTGGATTTACCTTAGGACCGTTGAGGAATTACAATGTTTGAAACAAACAACTCTTTCAATTGATCCACAGACATGGTCAAGTAAACATGCACACAGTATGCTCAACATCAGCAAACATGCATGCTCTAATTAACTACCTATAGACCCCAAAACCCCACTTCAGTTATAACCAAAAGGCGCAACTACTGAAACAAGAACTACAGTTACCTTAGAAGATGTGATGGCCGACTGAACTACATAATTACCGAATTGGTCAAGACAAATATCAAGAAGCTCTTCAGGTTTGACCATCAGCTCATGAATGATCCTTCCACGGTTTGCATCACCACCAAGCTTGAGGCACTTCTCAACAACATTGCTGCTGTATTTTTGCATTGAAAGAGCCCCAAACCGGTTGTCAAGCTGGTTCACAATGCGGTTTGTCATCCATGGCACCTTAATCTCTATTATATACTGGATCACATAGTTCCTACAACAAAAAACATTTCGAGAATTACGAAACTGTTCATGAGAACATAATTCACACAAGACGGAAGGCAAAAAAATTACCAAATTAAGCTAGATTACCCTGCTAATAACTCATCGGTCCCACAACATGGTAAAGATCTTTACTTCATTCATAGAGACTCAGGAAGAGGGAAGTATGAAGCATGCATTTAATGTTCCGTACACCTTCACTTAAGTTCCTAATGTTCTGCAGGGTCATGCATAATATTTCTAGTATTTACAGGGATATGCATGAAAATTTGATAATACAGGGTCATGCATCTGAATGCCTCTTTTTCCTTGTTGATGCGTCTTATTGTATATTGTAAAGCCTTTAGAGACATCCCTTTGCAGTACAATTTGTTTGTTCAATCAAGAATTGGTTATTTCAATTAAGTAATACTAGGTACACTACTACAAGTCAATGGTGCCACCCGGTCAGGAATTAATGGTCAGGACATAGCAGACATACTTACAATGTGTGTATACTACATTGGATTGCGCAAGTGATAAAGGGGAGCTTACCCATATGGATCTTCAGCAAGGATGAGAGTATTGGCGGTGATGCTGTGCACCAATTGGATCTTCATCTTCTCTGTCGAATGCTGTATGCACTTTTGGAGAACGCAACAGCCTTGTCGGTTCTTGGCTAGGTCAAAACTGTGCAGCAGTGCCATCTCCAAAATGAACTGAAAGAAACAAAATAAATGAGTCAATACAGCACCTGAGGAACTTTAATGTTTATTGTCTTACTCTCATTAATGCTGACGGAGTTGGAAACATTTAAAAATTAATATTATAAAATATGCACGAAATCAACCCACCAAGAATGCCAATTAAAACATCATTAATTAGAACAACACTCATGGAATAGAGAAAAATCGAACCTAACATTTTTGTAGCATAAAGAAATAACATAGTCATAGTAGAATAATAAACTTCTTAATACACTCCGCAAATCAGGATCAACAAAAAAAAATATATTCACTGAATTGTCGCAAGATTTCTTCTCACTTACCGAAGTATATTCAGTATCCATGTGTTGCAAACACCTCTGTGTGACATGACTGCCATTGGCATCCATCATCAAGTCAAGCACACCAAGGTTTAATGATGATATTACCATTGAAATAAGGTGGGGGCTCCTTTTAGTAGTCTCAATCACCTTCTGTACAGCTCTTGTCCTACAATTTCCAAAAATGGAGTTATTTTTTTAGAAAAATTGATTCCCAGCAAAACCTCAGAATAACAAATATCCACGAGAAAAAAAAGAAGTGAAAGTATCACTTGCATGCCTGGAAATGTCTCAAACATGAAGTATGTCTAATCTGACCCTGCTACATGACTATAATTATTAAGGAACAAAGCAGGTTGGTTTCAACTTGTTCTTTCTGAGATAGACATGGGTTACATCCATGCATAGCATTTCATTTTTCTATGGAAAATATAATGTTACTAGAATTTGTATATTAACTCAGAAAATTCCATGATGACTTACCCATGTATATCACAAGAAATTCTCAATAGCTGGCCAGGTACTCTGGTTATTTGATAAACAACCAGAGCTTTCTGAGTTTCGTTGCACTTCTCAAGCAATATCTGAACCAAATAGTTACCAAACGGGTCAATCATCAGATCCACTATATCGCCTATTATCTCATAAAAAACTGCCGCTATGTCACTTGGGTTCCCTTCCTTTAGTACGTTTTGCAAACGCATACATCCGTTTTGATCCTTTGCCAGGTTAATGATCCTCTCTGGATACATCCAATGTCTTCTTTGTGGACTCAGTTCATCACCATATTGAATCCGACATGGCTCGCCCCGACTGATCAACAACTCCGAGTTGTACCCATTAGGATAAGTGCTCTGACAATCCGAATTCAGCTGGGTGTTCCTCCAGTACCGTTCACAAACTGAGAGTCCTGGTTGGTGAAGGTTATGCAAAACCAGGAGATTTCTAGAGTGAATCTTGCGCTCCAGTTCATCCAATGCCATACCGGACTGACTCATCTGCGGGTATTGTGGATTATACAGGTGGTTCACCAGGGGAGATGCCGAAACAGGCACTTCAGCCAGTCTTCTTGTGTTGCTAGAACTAACCGGTACATTATACTTGTAAACTGGAAGGTTTTGCAACTTAGACCGTTCATAAAGTGAAAAATTGGATTTTGTTAGCAAGTTATAATATGGAAAGCTGTTACAAGAGGTAGAGCTGTTATAATTTACACCACCATAAGCAGCCCCAAAAGAAGGATCCTGCAGGGGGGGGCTGGAAGAAGAAGAGGTACTGCCAATGTGCTCTCTGAAGCTCATATCAGCAAATGCAGTTGAGAGTGACTCCTCATCAGGTAAGTTGAGAGCAGGTGAGTGTTTTCCATTAGTTTGGAAGTCAGTATTGCAGAATGGAGAGTTTGTTCTCTCTTGCATAGAGCTGTCAGAGGGAGTTTTAGGCATCTCGCTTAGTAGCACCTCGAGTTCCTCGTAATCCTGATTACATGCAGCTCCTTCCATTGGGTAACACGGCAGTAATTTTGTAGAGCACTCAAGTTGGATATCAACCAGCTTTTTTTAGAAAATAATTATGGAACCTAAAAAACAGAAACGAAGGTTCTTTTCTTATGAGAAATAAGCGATTTCTACAAGGAAAAATGACAAAAGAGATTTCTGAATAAAAATATTATCAAACAGATGAACCATATTTCTTCTAATTTAAAACGTCCATAAATCTTCGTTTATAAAACCCAAAATTTGGTGACTGAAATCACATAGAAAGGAACATAATTATCGTTGGTAAAAAAAATAAAAGAAATAGAACTTATATATCGGTGCACAAAAACAGAGAATATAGAGAAAAGGGTAATTCTGCACAAACCAAATTTACAAGCTAACAGGAAGATTGATACAATAAAAGATGGAGAAACCTCAAAAAAAGAAAAATTGAGATCAAACTACAGATATTTCACACGATAGTGGAGATTTTATATAGAAAGGTTGATCAAAACACTCTCACAACCACAATAGCTCTACAAATGCATGTGATTTTTTTTTATATTTTAATAGACCGAAAACCCAAAACCCCCCAAAAAACCACTTCGATCAAAAATCAAGAAAAAGAAGAACGAGATCGTTTCTATTTTTTTTTTTTTTTGCGATTAATAGAAACTTACAAACTCCAGATGAAGATCAGATTGTATGAAGATTCAAACAGTAGAACCTACTCAAAAATCCAAGAAAAAGGAAGATTTACCAAGAAAAGCCGAAGCCGATTCGTCTGATAAATCGGCGGTTTTTCCAAGTGTACTAGACAGAGGGAGGGTACTTCTGTAATTTCCAGTGGGAGAGGAAGCGTTTGCTTAAGAGAGGAGAGAAAGCTGGATAAAGAAAGGAGAGAGAAGGATGAAAGAGGTCTAAAAATTTCATAAATTTTATCAATGTGGCGTCAAAACTTGGTTTCGTCGCTGCTTTCTCTCTCTTCATCCCTGGCAATATTTTCTTTCCATACATAACAACGGGGCTCCCTCTCTCTCTCTCACCTGTCTCTCTCTCTCTATTGAGGGGGAAAATAGAAGAGTGAAGGGGGTGATCATAGTATAGCATTAGTTACACATCCATGCATGCATGTTTTGCGTGCATTTTTAGGCTTATTTGTAGGCCCCTGACAAGTGGCCTTATTGTATTTTTAAAGGCCAAATCTGGTTTTGGGTTGGGTTTGGGTTTGGGTTTGGGTTTGGGTTTGGAACGACGAGTCAGAGTTAAAAATCTCCGAACAATACAACATATCAAATCCACCGCTGCTGTAATACAATGGTTGGGATTTCAATATTATGAATGGCTCTTGTTGTATAGGTAGGAGACTAGGAGGTATCAAGAAATAAAAGACAATTGGACGAGAATTAGATAAATCATGCATAACTAATGTAGTATTATTCTTATTGAAATAGGTATCACTTATTAACTACTTTAAAAGTTTTTATTTGAAGAACTTTATTCAAATACACAGTCAATTTGGTTCACTTTCTTCTAAGATTGAACAAACACTAAAATCTAGAATGTGACAATTAGAAAAGATTTATCTAATTTTACTTCCTACTAAGTCAATGCATTTATATTCTCCCATATTCAAACCATAAATGCAACTTTTGAGTATTTCTCTTAAATAGATTTGATAAAAAAAAAGCTAACAAAAGGAAATTTGTTAGTATGATTTTATTTTCGATAGCTAACAAAAAGAATAAAAGCGAATAAGCTCAAAGTAATGGTCAAGGCAATTAATATAACACAAATAAGGGAGGTCGCAGATTTGAAATCTGAATGAAGTTCTTTATGAACATTTATGAAATTTGAGAGCTTGACTCTCACTTTTCTTATAAAAAAAATAAATATGAAACAAGTACAGCTTCTGCATTGGTTACTTTGGTTAATCTAACGAAAGTTTGATTGAAATAGAATCACTTGGATTAGAAAATCCCAAGATAATAATCATGACTTCTGATCTTTTTTTTTCGTCTTTATTCAACTTATACTAACAACATATAGGCCTTCTAATAATCTACTATCAATAATAATTTATGAAGAAAAAAATTAATTCCACGAAGAGTAGCAAAAAGCCAAAAACCAATTGGAATGTTGCTTGGAGTAACATATGTTATCGACGAATTTATTAATTCGTTGAAACTTTTCTTGTCAAATAACTCCACTAATTTTTGAACTAAATTTAAGAAAAGAATATATTGCAAAACAAGTAACATGTTAATAAAACGACAACAACAATAACAACAACAAATTAGTGATGCATTCATGTCACAGTACGTCAAAAAAAAAGAGCTAGGACATCTGCGGTTTTCAATCTGGGTACACACGTTGTTGTGAAAAAGCATTTCCATCTATCTGCTAATATAATCTACGTATTATTTTAAGTATGATCCTAAGTTTATGACTACTATACAATGGGATTAAGTACAAGGTTGGACTAGCTAGAATCCACATTACCTACTACTACCATAGCATGTCGTGGTACCAGAAAATCCGTCCGATTTCAATCGGAGGAATGTGATTGGATTAAAATTCACCATCATAAAAAATATCTGAATGTCAATAGTCAATATGACCCTTTTGATTTTGATCGGACTGTCCTGATCGAACAACAGCACGAACCTACAATCACACTAGGAAGACTCAAAACATGAGTTGATGAATTAAAAAAGCAGTAAATTTGTGGGTCCATACCATACAGCTGTTGGGTGTTTTTTGGTCATGAAACCAAAGAGAAGAAAACTTTGCTCAAGCCCAAATTTGGCAAAGTATTTTAGTGGGTGCACTAATGGCAGTAGACCAGTGGGTCAATAGAGGCCAGGTCCGGATCCTCCACCTCCGCCTCCCATGGACTCAGACTCTGCGTTAATTTCAGACGATGACATACGGACCCCACTTACAAAATGGCAACGTATTGTTTTCACGTACGAAATGTGAGGTAAGAGGGAGCAACAGAAAATCCGGAGTGCAGCAACGTATTATTCTGATCGTTACTACATTTAGCTGCTTCGATGGCGATGCCTATTACCTATCGTTACAAAGTATGAATCAAAATATAAAATCAATTAGTGAGAAAACAAATTTTATCCCCCCATTTCATTGCCTACTGCCTGAGCGGAGGGAGCTAGTTGTCCCTCCAGAGTAAAAAGCATCATCTCCATCTCCCGCGTGAATCATTTCTTTAGAATTTTTTTGGCTTTTTTCCATGGTTTTGCCACAGAATATCTGCGATAAAAATAACGATGGGAGGACACTGTTTTTTGTTTGAATGGGACGCTATGATGAATCCTTTATATTATAATTATGGATATTGATGTTAATTACGGTTATATTAATTATAAAAGTAAAGATAGTGTGAACTTAAATGTCATTTAAGGAGATATTTTATGAGTTTAACTCAAAAAGTATATCAAATCATTTTTAAATTTTAAATTATCATACTCATTAAATTCTTCATATAAAAACTTTGTGGGATATAAAAATTTAGAGTATTTTGAGTTTATTAAATCATTTTTTTTAATTTAAAAATAATATATAAACATTGAATATTTTTATTATTTTTAGAGTTGATTTTTTAAAAATTAAAAATAATGAGTTTGAAAATTCAAAACACCTATTTTTTTGTATTACATGAGATTTTCATGTGAAGAAATTAATGAGCATGATAATGCAAGATTTCAAGATAATTTGATGTATATTTTGAGGCCTTCCGTAAGCTTAATCTCACGCTATATATCTTTACTCTAATTATAAACTCATTATTAATTTAGGAATATGTTTATCAACTTATAATTGTTTGCAATTAATAATTATGATTATACAAACTTCTTACTGACAAAATTTAAATTATAGCTTAGAACTGGACGTATAAAAAAGATATAAAATTAATAGAAAGATATTTTCTAATATGATTGTGTATTTATGCGGCAACCATATCATATTGATGAGAATTTCATTTTACAATTCTAGATATAAAAAATACTCTAGGGACTTTCGTACATCTAGTTAGTTTAACACAAGTTGCGTGGTGGAGGAAGAATTCTCTCAAGATAGGATCAGCGGTGCATATTTCAAAAGAACTAGCTAGTTGGAAATATAAAATCTTAACTAATCTTTGAAACAGGTAAAATAATTTTGCAAATTTTAGTAAAATAATTTTGAAAAGTTAATTATAATAATTCTGTAAATTTAGGAAAAATTATTTTGTAAATTTTAGTGAAATAATGTGATTTCCCACTGTAAATCGTAATGAATGAACTACAAAAAGATATGAAGTAAAATTACTGAATATTAATATGTTTAACGTGTGAAATTTACACGGATTAAATGGCACCGCAAGTAACAGTTAACTTAAAATGATCTTCGAAAAATTATAAATTCGAATCTTTATTGATACAAAATGAAACTGAAAAGCTAATTATCCACGCGTCACACGACAATTAATCATCCTCTCTGAGAATAAGTCTTATCCTGCTGCAAATCCTATTAGCTAATTATCCACGCGTCACACGACAATTAATCATCCTCTCTGAGAATAAGTCTTATCCTGCTGCAAATCCTATTAGCTTTACTTAGGCATCATTGACCCATGCATATCGTATAGAAAAAAAGCAATGACCTTTCCTTTGTGCTAGTTCCCCCCACCCCACGGACTCTTGATGGCGCCAAAGGATAAGGAAAGAATTCGAAATGGTATTGTGCGTATAAGGTAGTTAAAATACAACGACGAACATATCTTCGTGAATATATTGTAAACATGGGCTCCCTGTTATCCAGGGCGACGAACAGGGCCCTGTTCTCCCGATCGGACGGTCAAAATTTTTCAAATTTCAGCTGCCCGAATTTTGAGAATGATAAAATGAATCCGAACTGTCGAATTCCTGCGAACAGGGCCCTGTTCGCTGATTCGGCGAACAGTAGATTTGAAATCGTAAACACGAAACCGGTTTGCAGTTGGGTACATATATAAATATATTAAAATCGGATCAAAATTTTCTTAATCGGACCCGACCGGATCAAATTACAGGTCTACAAATTAAAACAATTATAAATTAAATATGACCAGACCACACGATTAGGATAAAACAATTAAATATGTATTAATGGTTTTTTTTTATGTAACTTAATGATAATTAATCTTAATAAGTTTATTCATATTAAATCATAAAATAAATAAAAAAATATAATTAAATGGGTTGGATCAGATATTGACATGAATCAGATTCAATTTTTTTATTCATATCAATCAAGTCAAATTCATCTATTAAATTTTTTTTATTCATATCCAATAAATTTATTCTCAAATAATTTCAATCAAATCGAATTCATATCAGATTGAGTTAATATGTCGGATCAGATAAAAAAGATCGACAAAAGCATGAACCATGCACCCTATATAGTTTATCGATCTAACGGAAAAAATTATAATATTAGTATCTTGCTCGTACGTTGTTATGGTGATGTCTTTTAAAAATGTAAAAATTAATAATTTTGATGAGAAAAGAAATAAAATAAAAATAAAGATAATTTAGCAATTAATATAAATTTCAATCATGAACACATAATTAATAAAAAATAAATGCAGAATTTAGAGAAAAATTGGCATTCAGAATTTAAAGAAAGTTAAAATTCATAATTGATAGTAATTTCTTTAAAATTCATAATTGATAGTGATCTAAGGGAAAAAAGAAATAAATTAGAGCAATTGTACTTCTAAATTATACAATATTTTATGTAACAATTAATATTGAGAGGAAATTATAATTTCAATAGAAATGACTATAAAGATAGTAACATTATTTGACGAATAACTCAATCCGATGACTGATATAATTTTAAATTTTTAATAAAAAATCTGGACTATTATAGGATTGTGCTTAATAAAGATTAAAAAAGAGAGATTTGCCCAGGGCCATAAACATGAGTTTCTTCAGTGGAGAACTGAATCGGCCCTTCATAACTTTGTTCGCTACTTTCTTTATCTCGCTGCCGCGCAGCACGTGATCTGTTCGATCATTTTGAGATTCGTGCTAACTCGAATTTCGAAATGATCGAACGGATCACGTGCTCCGTTGTACGGTGCTGCACGTCAGCGGATCCAGATTCTGAGCGGAGCCGTTTGATCAAAGCCCAGAACAAAGTCAGTACAAAATAGAAAAGGGGTGATGCTTCGGGCATGATCCAATTTTCTCCGGACAGCTTATAGAGGGACCCGGATCCACTGTCGCGCGGCACGGTGCGGCGCAGCACGTGGTCCGTTCGATCACTTCGAGATTCGTGCTAATACTTTAAGATTCGAGTTAGCACGAATCTCAAAGTGATCGAACGGACCACGTGCTGCGCCGCACCGTGCCGCGCGACAGCAGATCTGGTTCCGCTTATAGAGCGTTCAAGTTAAACCGTACGTTTGAATTCCGAACAATGCTCTCTACAATTGAAAAATATTATATATTTTGATTTTGAACACACCCACTGACCACTACAGCTTTCCAAAAAGAAAAATAAATTAAAAGATACACTGATATTACATGATTTTTATTTAGAATGCTCTCTGTCAGCACGTGATATAAATTCTGGTTCTTCTATTATTTATGTATGGACAACTACACTTTATCAGTTTATCTCATTATCAAATATACTTCATCTCATTCTCATGTTATTGATCACTAAATTGACTTATTTTTTAGATGATGATTTTGTTTGAAATTGTAGCGATAGGTGCATTTCAAAAGTGAAGATCACTCTAATGTAAATATGTAATTAATTACATTTTTCACGTCATTTCAAGTAATATCGTCACAAAGTTATATTAACATAGCATTTTACAATTCCACATCATATAACTGGTTTGTTAAATTTATATCTTTTTCTGAATTTTTTTTAATGTTTTACAAGGGAAGACATAGTATACAAGTTTGTTTGTTTATTCCAGTAGAATGATGATCATTTTCACTTAGGCTATATGTGTATATAATAAAAAAGTTAAATTATTGAATATTTTTTATAGTTTTTTTATAAATATAAAGTAAATATTTGATGAACAATTTTCTTAAATAAAAGATAAAATTAAGAACATAACAAATAAAGATGTTTTCATGTGCTGAGCTGAAACATCAAAAAGAAACAATAACATAACTCATGCTACGAAGGGCTTTTCACCTTTTTCTTAAATAAATAATTTTTTCACTCTTTAGCGATCCACGATATCGTTTTTATATTTGAGGCTTTTCCGTCATTTCAAATATTTTTTAGTGTTCGAAGAAATTAGGCCGCTGTCCAAAACACTTCCAGTAAAAGAGACCAAAATAAGTAAATAACGCACAATTGCAGAAAGGTCAAGGAGCGAAGCAAATCATCACGAAAAGAGCGCACTAGATAACCTAATGGCGGCGGTTGATTCGGCGCGGCCTCAGGCGGCGAAGCTTCGGTGGGGGGAGCTCGATGAGGACGACGGAGGTGATCTCGACTTCCTCCTCCCACCTCGCGTCGTCGAGGGTCCCGACGAGAACGGGATCAAGAGGACGATTGAGTACAAATTTGACGACGAGGGGAACAAGGTCAAGGTCACCACCACGACGCGCGTGCGCAAGCTTGGAAAGGCTAGGGTTAGCAAGAAAGCGAAGGAGCGGCGCAACTGGGCTAAGTTCGGTGACGCGTTGCGCGAGGATATGGGGAGTAGGCTCACCATGGTTTCCACTGAGGAGATTCTTCTCGAGAGACCTCGTGCTCCAGGTTTAGATTCATCCGTTTATTTTTTATTTATTGTTTTCATTGATGATGGATTTTTGTTTACTCAACCGGATTGGAAAATTTGTTTCGTTTTTGTTTTCTGGTGCTTGATAGATCTTGTGAATCAGGTTAAGGATATTGAATTGCAATGTGGTGTCATTGACGATTTGATTTAACTAAAGGATCTCATTGCTAATTCTTACAACTTACGGAAACCTTCCCCAATTATACTAGAGTTGTCACTTTGACAACTTATTCCTCGTGCTTCTATCAGTTTATGGATATAATAGGGCTTACCTTTTTCTTTTTTCTTTTTTTTCCTTGGAGCAATATCTGTGTGGATGTTTGTACAAGTAAAACAAGCATGAACCTTCTCCATGCAAAACTGTAATTCCTACTGGATATCAAATTGGAACAAGTTTTTGTGAACCACTAGCTACAGTAGTTCTGAATCTGAATCTTAGTTTGATAGAGAAGTGAGAACCATAATTATGAAATATCTGTCCTTCAATTTTGCAGGGACGAAGGAAGAACCAACAATTTCAGATGGACTGGGCGCAGTTCAACCTGGTGCTGTTCTCATGGTATGCCGTACTTGTGGCAAGAAGGGTGATCACTGGACCTCTAAATGCCCCTACAAGGACCTGGCACAACCAACTGAAACATTTGTGGACAGCCCCTCTACTGCTGATGCCTCCAGTTCAGTTCCTGGTGCTGGCAAGAGTGCTTATGTTCCTCCAAGCATGCGTAGTGGTGCTGAGAGGACTGGCACTGAGATGAGTCGCCGCAGGAATGATGAGAACTCAGTCCGTGTGACCAATCTGTCAGAGGATACCCGTGAGCCTGATCTTCTTGAGTTGTTCAGGACTTTTGGTCCAGTGAGTCGCGTCTATGTGGCCCTTGATCAGAAGACTGGAATGAGTAGGGGCTTCGGGTTTGTCAACTTTGTTCACAGAGAGGATGCTGAGCGGGCAATTAACAAGCTTAATGGTTATGGTTATGATAATCTCATTCTTAGAGTTGAGTGGGCCACACCAAGGCCTAACTAGGGAGTACTACTGTGTGGAAGTCAAATGATCTGTGTAGTTTGGAGCAAATTTTCGTTTTTGTGTTCCAGTTGATAAGGCCTAAATAGGACAATTATGAATTAAGATGGTCAGGATATTGTGGAGATTGTCTGTTGTGTTTTGCTTTGCTTTTTTTTTTTGGTTAAAAACTATATTAGGTGGTTTCGTATTATGTGTTACCTTTTGTTTGATCCAATACTGGTATTAATTCACTAGGCGTCGTCCTTGGTTTTATCTCTAAGATGTTGATGCATTTTAAGTGGACGGGCTCATGCTATTTTGCCACTTGCCAGGATATATTCTTTTGCGATTCAATCGTCGATGCAGATTTTTTTTATTTAATAATTATAAAAATCATATTATTAAAAATAAGAGTGATAAAATTATAATTAGAAATCTATGAATGGCAATCCGTCTTTTTTATGAGATGCGTCACTGAGAGTAGAACGTTAACCTTTTATATACAACACGTACATGCTTTCTCCTCCTTGCGCGTTAGCTGTTGAAGAGAGAAAAAACAGAAAAAAAAAAGAGAAAAAGAGAGAGAAAACAGAAAAAAAAAAAGAGAAAAAGAGAAAGATGATTTCTCCTCTCTGCATGTTTGCTATTGAAGAGAGAGAGAAAATAGAAAAAAATAGAAAAAAAAAGTAAAAGAGAAAGATGTTTTCTCCTCCCTACCGTTTGCTGTTGTTGTTGAAGAGAGAGAAAAAACAGAAAAAAAAAAGAAAAGAGAACGAGAAAGAGAAGAGAAAGAGGAGGGAAAAAGAGAAGACAAGGAAAAAGAAGAAACAGAAGAAAGAGCAAGAAGAGAGAAAATGTGCGGTATGAGATTGAATGTGAAAAAGTTATTGGATTTTGCTATCAAAGGTAAGTTTTATTTATATAAATAATTAGAATTGAAATGTAAATTGTGTAGATAAATTATAAATTATAGAATTGTATAAATTAATTATAAATTGTAGATTAATTTGTGAATGAATGGTAGATAATATAGATTAATTAAAAAATATATATTAATTATGAATGAATTATGGATTAATTATTAATTAATTGTACAGAATAATTATAGTTTAATTTTATTGATTAATTATTTGATAGATCAAATATGTATTGATTGTGATTAATTGTGTAGAATAATTACAGATTTTATTTATTATTTAATTGTAGAATAGATTAATTAGCTTTTAATTATAGATTAATTATTAATAAATTGTGTAGAATAACTATATATTTAATTTATTATTTAATTATAAAATAGATTAATTAGCTTTTAATTATAATTTAATTATAGATTAGTTGTTGATTAATTGTGTAGAATAATTATAGATTAATTATTAATTAATTGTGTAGTATAATTATAGATTACTTGATTAATTTTATTATTTAATTAGATTATTTGTATATTATTTTTATAGATTAATTAGATAGTAATTATAATTTAATTATAAATTAT
The DNA here is from genome assembly GCA_037127355.1 of Schoenoplectus tabernaemontani. NCBI lineage: Eukaryota > Viridiplantae > Streptophyta > Magnoliopsida > Poales > Cyperaceae > Schoenoplectus > Schoenoplectus tabernaemontani. The sequence goes on from CM073753.1 coordinate 8,299,686, forward strand.
ATTAATTAGAGTGTAATATTATATTAATTTAATTAATTAATGAGATTATATGTAGATTAATTATGTAGATTAATTATAAATTAATTATAAATTAATGATAGATTATTATATATTTAAAAATAGTTCCGTAATATTAATTGAAATAAAATTATTTTTGTAATCGATAATGGCAAGCGAGCAACGCAATGAAAAAGTCATCATTCATCTCCGTGACGATAAACATCGGACACGTTATAGTCAGGCAGAAGTATATAATAATTAAAAAAAATTATAAATAAAATACATATATATGAGAAGATAATTATGAAATTAAAATTACAAAGAGATATCAATGGCATTCGTTTCCGCACTCACCGTGCGACGATACCATACATCTCGCACATTCAGGATAGGTTGCGAGGTATGAGATTTCTTCATCTCACCAGATTATGCGAGATATATGTTCAAGAAGTGAAGGCCCGTAACTTGAAGATTGATATGGGTTTATTGAGCGCGTTAATAGAGTTTTGGAGGCCAGAAACTCACACGTTTCACTTCAATTTTGGCGAGATGACTGTGACTTTAGAGGTAAATAGTCAAATATTATTTTTAATTTTGTTATAGTATTAAAAAGGGTTTATAGTAATGAAAATATTTTTTTAGGAAGTCACATGTTTGTTGGGTATATCGACGATTGGTGTGCCGGTCATCGGGTACACAGACGGAGATTTCTCGGCATATATCTGTCAGTTATTTGGGCAAGATGATATATGAGCATTCTGCAAGAATGAAAGGTAATTGATTAGACTTTACATGAATTTCAGTATTTGCTTGTTCACAAATTATGATTAAACTGAATATAAAATTTGACATACGTTATATTTCGCTTCGAGATTTACGGTCCCACTTTGATCACGCTACGGAGGCTGACGATCATCAGGGCCTTGATCGATATGCAATCAGTTTTGCTCTGGAGTTGGCGGGGTCTATCATGTTCCCTGACAACAGTGGAGACTCTATACTAGCATTTTTTCTGTCGATTTTGATGGTAAATATTATAAAATAATTTATCTTTCATAGTTAAATAATTTTTACTACTAACATTTAATTTGTAGAATGATTTGCAATCTGGCAAAGAATGAAATTGGGGTGCTGCGGTACTTGGTTACCTATATCAGTGTCTTGATGTAGCATGTCAGGTATTGACCAGGAGTATTGGTGGTATGTGGCTCTTGTTGATGATGTGGAGCTAGACGTGTTTGCCCCCAGCTCGTCCATTACCCGCCTCAGAGACAGTCATATTCAGCGATTGGGGTACACTGGACCGGGACAATTATGCGCTTTTTGGCAGGTAAAAATTTATTTACAAAATTAAATCAATCAATGAAAATATATGTGTAATCACTAATCATAATTTGAACTGATAATAGGAAATTGACGCTTAATAAGACTAGGGATAAGTTGTTGATATTACCTCACACACATGTCAATTGGAGGTCGTACGAGTCGGTACGTCACTTATTACCGACGTTGGTAGATGACTGTGTGGACTCGTACACTTATCGGCTTCCACTTATTTTTACTTTCCGGTAGTGGAGTGGTATTATTCGGAGCGAGTGAGGCGATAGTTCGGCTTACTTCTGTCGGTACCTCCATCGCTTCCCGAGGTATTCTATCATATACACTAAAAAATATAATTTTTCTGCTTATTATTTCTTATTACTAACTATTTTTACAACCATTGTGGAGGAGTATCAGAGATTATCCGCACTTGGGTTCATGAAAAAGAATATCAACTAGAGACAATACCATTAGGCGTATGTGGACAGATGGGATGAGTTGCCTTCACGAGACCTGGATGAAGAAGAGTGGAATGCAGAGGGCTATGAGAGGTATCGACGGTGGTTCGACGTCTATGGAGCCGCTGGCAGACCACTTGAGTAAGGTGATATGATTCATCCTATACCATCGGCAGGAGAGATCCCTGACATGGGCTATATTCCTCACGTACCTTAGAGACATCGCACGGTATACCGAAATTTATAAAGTTTACATATCTATATACATTAATCGAAAATAAGTAATATATGTGTAATCAATGTGTAATAAATAGATTGCTAGGGTTACCAAGAGAGCACTAAAGACGGTCCAATGGGCGGTCACTAGGGGATGAAGACGGTTTGGTAAGGTTATACTCTCAGAGTGCAGGAGAGATTTTGAGGATGCAGACGTGTCTCATAAGAAGGACGAGCTTCTACAGGTGGTAGGATTACCCATGGATATTGATGTTATTCCGGATTCGACGGGTGATTCAGAGTCTCCACCGACTCCACATCCCCCACACTTTCCATATTAGAACGCCAACTTCACGACTATCCTCTACAGTGTAAGTATTATAACTTAATTTAAAATTTTAAAATATAAACAATGTAATTCTAATAACTTGAACTATTTTAACAGCTGTCAGAGAATTAAGATTGAAATGACATTATTGCTATGTTGTATGTGGATATTATTGATCTGTCGGGTACATAGTTCTCAGATCCATTAAAGACTCAACATTTCTTACAGACCCAGCACATACTGATGGATCTTGTACAGCCACCTTAGCAGTACGGCCTATAGTACGATCAACAATACCCTCCAAAGTACAGACAACAGTACGATCTTCGCCGGTATGGTTTTCCATCAAGACCTGGAGAGTCATCGCATAATCGGGAGGATGCTGCATAGCCAGCACGGACAGGAGATTTCACCCACCTTGCTCTTGGTCGGGAGCATCGTGACTAGGGGTGTGCAAACAGTCGGTTCGGTTCAAACCGAAATAATTATATGCATCTGAATTTTTTTTTGGTTTGTCAAATTATGAACCGAACCAAATTTCTGAAAATATCAACCGAATAAATCAAAAAAAAATTTTGGTTCATTCGGTTAAACTAAAATTATATTATTTAAAGAGAAATAAAAATATCAAAAAAAATATTAAAATTGATAGAAAAAACAAATAGTTTAAAAGATAAAAGAAATAACTAAATAAAACTTATAGAAAAATATATATTCGGATTATTTTTTATATAATCCTTATTTATATCAAGAAAAATATAATTATTTGATAAATTTTTGACTATTTGGTTTATTCGGTTTATCCGATTTAGAAAAATCAAAACCGAACCAAAGAACAAAAACCGAATTAGCTAAAATTTTCAACCGAATAGAATTTTTTAAATCGAAAAACCGAACCAAATAGTCTAAAGTTTAACGATTCGGTTCAAAACCAATTAAACCGATCCGTTTGCACACCCCTAATCGTGACGTGGTTCCACCACGTCGATATACACCTGACATGGTTAGTCATTTATTTTATAACTTAGTAAATACAAATGATAAAAAAAATTATTCAACTCACTAATGTAATGTGTTTAAATTTTTTGCAGGGACGACCGAGACACCGTCGACTTGTCAGGCATCGTCAGGAGTAGTGTTTTATTTTTTATCTTTATTATTGTAGTAGGACTCTATTATGAAGATTTTATTGTGTTATTTTATATAGTATTTTATTATGACTTTATTGTTGTATCTTATTTAGTATTTATTATCTTTTGTATGAGACTTGATTGTTATATTTTTTATGACATTATTTACTTCTCTATTATGACTTTATTTGGTACTCTATTTTTAATATGATAAATAATAATTTTATAATTCGATAAATAATAATTTGGTATATCAATAATATGTAACCTCCTATAAAAAAATAAAAATAAAATAAAAATAAATCTAATTTTGATAAGAGAGAATTAATCACAAATTTATATATTACTATATTATTCAATTTAAATAATTTATTATTCTCAAATTGAATAATAAAAATACTACACAAAATAAATTATATAATAAAAGCAGTAATATAGATTATATAATAAAATTATTATTAGCAAAAGTGTCACTGGTAGTGACGTGTTTATAGTAAAGATGCCACTGAACGTGATGCGTTTACTCCGCATCAGTGATGTGTTGTCATTCATAAATTTTTAATTAGAGTTTTATTCTCTTATTTAATCTGATCGTTGATAGAATAAAAAAATGCAATGATAACTCCGTCAAATCATCCTTCTAAATCTGATCGCGCTGAAAAATGAACTGACAGTTCAGTACTGCACAATGATTGTTTGTTTACACAAACTTAGCTATTCATTCCTCAAGTCCTCTCGTCAAAACTTGAAGTTCCTTTGAGGAGAGCATCAATGCTTGGTCCTGTAAAATCATTGTATCATCGGTTAAAATGTTAATGTTTAATATTAAAGATTGAATATTAGCAATACTAGCGATGATAGTTGATCTAACCTGAGTTAGATCCCCTCGATTCGATTCGATTAAAAAAAAAAACAATCCAACCATGAACTCAAATCTAAATCTGATCCAATCCGTCCAATTATCATCTCTCATCTTAGCATAGCTTTATTAAAATCGTATTTCTTCTCATGCTATGCTAAAACACAACGTGACCATCTTAGCATAACTTTATTAAAATCATGCATGTCCTCTCATGCCGTATTAAACACACGACGTGTCTGCACGCAAGTTTTTATTATTATTATTTTTGTATGCATGCTCTGCCGTGTCGAAAAATGGAGGAAGATCCACGATTTAAATACTAAAATTGTCATGATATTTTGTGTACATGCTAATTCTTTTATGTGATACGTGAATAACACGGCCTATTTTAATGGTGCTAATCGTGTCAAAAATACGAAAAATCAGAAGAAAAACTACTTTTTTGTGACATGCATATTGTTGTGTCTAGGCACTAGAAATCAACACGGATAAGAGCACGACTCTAGACACATGCAACACGACACAAAATTCAAGCAAAACTTGAGATGTATATGAAAAATGGTACGGATTACTCAAGAACTATTTATTTTAAAAATCTTAACAATCACTTTCGAATAAATTAATAGAAAATATTAAAAATTACAAATATATTCTTGAATTAATAATTAATTGTGATTCAAATTTTACAATTCAAGTATAATTTGATGTTCCATCAAAGATCATCAAAATTATAAGACTATTGTAATGATTTAAATTTAATGTTTTTTGATAGAATATCAAATAACATTCAAATTGTATGAAATTTCAACCATAATTGATTTATCTGTTCAAATATGTTTTTTTATTTTCATAATTATCTATAAATTTATTTAAAATGATAGTTAAAATCATCAACGGAAATAATCGTCAAGATCCCACTCTATAAAAAAAGTAAACTTAAGTATAAGATATATTCATAAAATGCAGGTTAGGAAAAAATAAATTATGTTTTAAAATTAATAATATAAAAAATAAACTTAAGTATATCTTTTTAAGCATACTACATCATCACTTTTTTCACCATTAATTTTGTTTAAATTTTTTCATGTTCTTGAATCCAAGGGTTCATATAAATTAGTTTCTCTCTCCTTATTTAAAGTAAAATAAATTATATTTAACGTGAAATTTAACTCTTAAAATGATGCAAATTTTTTATATGATCTTTATAGATTAATGTATGTTATCTATATTCTTTATTATAATTATAATAATTATTAATATAATTATCATTATTTTGTTGAGTAAAATATTATAATTAACATTATTATTTCACATTTAGAAATATCATGTCTAATTTTTTATTATAAAATTTATTAAATATATTTAAAATTTTATATTACTAATTTTTTTTTCTGAGACTATATTGTCGAAACGGAATTATAGCTCTAGTAATTGTAAATTTGCAGAGAAACGAGGAGTGTACAAGTTGCATGGTCCAAATTTTGAATTTTCACAGAGAATGGTCTCCCTCCCAATTCCGCTCCCACAAATTCCTAATCCGAATCTCCTGCGGATCTACTCTACAACCTTCCGTGTTTCAGTCCACTGATTACCTACATATTATCAATTAAAATATGCATAGAAATATCAGAAGATTTGTAATTAGCATATTACGTGTAAAAAAAGAAATTTTGTCTTGAAATTATCGTTCGGTGCGATTGGAAGAATTCAAATTAGTTGTAGACACACTAAGTTACACGGAGAACATACAAGAGACCGAAGCTACAATTTTCGGCTCTGTACAGGAGTAACAGGAGAGACGCGCCTCCAGTTTAAAACCAAATTCAAACCCTGAAGTAATTCACTGTGTGAAATGCTGACCGGGTGTAAATCCCACCTTATATATTGGTTGGTGCGAATCTTAATACTGCCCCATTACTGTAGGACATGAGTAATTTTTGCCCACTTCTCTCTCTGAAATGACTGTTCACCTCAGAGGATTGAAGCTCGTTTAAAACCCTGGATACAAACAAAACCCTATGAGGGAATAAGTTCTTTTATACTGCAATTCAGCTGAGATAACACTTCCGTGTTATGAAATTTGGACCGTTTGATTCGTCGCACAGTGGATATTACTTCAGTGGCGAAGGTTCTGATTTTAAAATATACCAACTATTAATTGTTATGAACCGTTCATTTTACATCAGACAGTTCTAAAATTTACATGATGTATAGGTTATTTAGTGATAATAACAGAAAGAGACCTACTGAGAACTTTAAAAAAAAACCCTACCTTCGCAAATCACACCGATCGAGACCCTTGTTAAAAAAAATTGAGGAAAAATAAAGAAAGCAGCTCTCTGCTCTTCTTGCCACATTTGGGTTTTTACTCTGGCGATTTAGCTCCCAGCTGGGGTTAGTTCGTGCTGACCTCTCCACGCTTGAATCTTGAGGTGTGTTCTCTTTCGCTTTTTTTTTTCAGTTTTCAAGCTATGTCATCTAAAATTTTATTCTTGGGTTTTCAGCTTGAACCATAATTAATAAAACCCTAGTTTCGTTTTGTATTTGCTAATTGTAGAAGACTCTTTGGGTCATTGCTCCAATATTGTACATAAAATTTGTCCAGAATTAGCTCCTGTGCTTAATTTCCTAGTTCTTCCCGATTTTCTTTTGTGCTAATTTACTGCGCTTGGTTCTTGTGAGGAAACGAAAAAAATAATAATAAAAGGTATAATATCGTTGTATAGGCTAGGCCTTTTCTGTCTTGGTCGGTGGATGCTAAAACTCACACATGTACGAGTTAATCTAAGCAATACGACTTATAACCCGAAATCTTGAAGCATAGTCTTTCAAGTTTGCTTCTTACACAATAGCATTGGTGTCTATCTACATGCTTGCTCTTAATTATTTTTATGGGCGAAGCACTTTGCCTCAATTTATGACTCTGAACTCAAACAATAACTGGAGGATAATTAGCACCCTTAAGAGAAGCAGGCTTAAATTGCGAAGCTCCTTTGCTCTACAGTCATGACTTCTAGAAAAACCTCCCAATAGAAAAAGGGTACCGATATAGTCCTCTCATGGAACACTGGATGTTACAAACTGGCACTGTCCTGTATTAGCATGATTAATTTACATTTACCAGAAGCTTTTATAAAGCAGTTGCCTGTTACTTTCTTTGTTTTTTCGGATGAACAATACCACAAAAAAATCCTTTCACCCAGTAGTATTTTTTTTGTAGTAAATCAACTCAATGGAGATTTAATGTGTAATTTTCACTGTTCTTGTTCAGATCTCTAACTTATACACCTAAGTAAAATCCTGATGGGCTGGAATCTCAGCCCATTGCTCCGTCAAGAGCTTGCTAACCTAGACAAGGATGCTAACAGCCGTCAGTCAGCCATGAAAGCCTTAAAATCATATGCTCAACACCTTGACACCAAAAACATACCTCAATTCCTTGCTGAAGTCTCTGACAAGCAGATCCCATCAACTGCTCCATCCGGTGAGTTCACTATTTCCCTTTATGAGGTGCTTGCTCGTGTCCATGGCAAGAACATAGTTCCCCAAATTGAGAACATCATGTGTACCATTATGTGCACCCTTTCCTCTAGTGGAGGTTCATTCCCGCTTCACCAAGCTTGCTCAAAAGTGGTACCGGCAATTGCCCGGTATGGTATTGACCCATCAATACCTGATGAGGAAAAAACAAGGATTATAGTTTCTCTTTGCAGGCCTTTGTGTGATTCTCTGATGGGCCCACAAGATAGCATTGCATCGGGATCTGCATTGTGCCTTAAGGCACTTGTTGAGTCAAATAATTGGAGGTTTGCCTCCAGTGAAATGATTAATGAAGTGTGCTTGAAAGTTGCTGGTGCTTTGCATGAGAAATCTACTCAATCAAATGCCCACATGGGTCTGGTCATGGCTTTGGTGAAGCATAATGGCTTGATAGCAGAAGCCTACGCTCGGTCTCTGGTCCGGTCTGGACTACGCATTCTTGAAGATGGATCTAATAGAAGTTCACAAAAGCGGCTATCGGCAATTCAAATGATAAATTTTTTGATGAAGTTTGTTGATCCGAGAAGCATACAATCCGAGCTAGAAAAAATAATTGAAATCATGGGGCAGTGTCAGAATGACCACATGCCATTTGTTCGTGGTGCAGCCTTTGAGGCTTCCCAGACTGCTAAAAGTATGATAGGCCAGAAGGGATCAAGGCATGCAATTGTTTTAAGCCCCATGTCAAATGCAAGCTTCAAGAATAAGAACAAGAGCCCATGTAGGAGCCCACATTTAACAGGTTCAGTCAAAAAGCTGGCGGAGTTCACCTCTCCTGAGTCACAAGTTGTGGAGTCTTCTATCAAGTATGATGGCTCATTTGATTCGCCTATATCATCAGTTGGCGAGTGTTCTGCTAATTTTGGCTATAACAAAAGGAGCAATAGGAGGTTGTGGAATAGCGATAATAGTAGTGTAGATGTCTCCCTGAAGGATGGATTATTTCTTAGAGGTTGTCTATGGAATGGCTCTGATGAGCCTGTGAAATTGAAGAATGAGAACTTGATGCAAAGTGAGATGGATCAGACAGCTTCTTTCTCTGGTTTTGCAATGCTTAGTCCAAAAAGCATTATGCATGAGAATACTCCTAGTCCTCAGGTACTTCCTATGCATTCCATGTTTTATGATGTGTTTATGTGAGTGTATGCCATATTAGTTTCAATTTGTCCAAAAAAGGTTGAACATGATTTTTAATCAGCATTGTTGTTGGTTTTGTATGTTTAACATTGGCTCCTTGGTATGTGTACCAAATGAGCGTTGCCATCTTGTTTCCTTGACATTCATTACAGTTTCAAATGCAGGAGTTTTCTGCAACCCTTTCATGTTTCCTTTGTAGAAAACTCCAGATTGTTTCTTTCATTAAACTGAATGGACTTCTGATTCATAATTGACAATTTTATTTATTTCAGAGACAGGCGTGGAATGTCATAGATGACATCAAAATATTTTCTACTCCAAGGAAGCTGTTGAATTATCTCCAATCTTCAAGCGAAATGAGCCCAAAATGTGAAAATACAGCCATAGCTTCAAATGGAGATACCAAGTCTGAGAACTTGGATGTTGAAGCTGAAGAGAAAAAGGAGCCTGAAAATTCAGTAATTACCAGCCAAGAATGTGAAGACGTTCCGGATGGAAATGAATCAGCCTTTTGTACTGATGATGTCATTGAAAATGATGCAGAAAAAATGCCTTGTGAAGCTGAGAAGGGAGAAAGCAGTATTGTGGAGAATGTCAGGGTTGTCAAGGATGTGAAACCAAGAAAATATCTGAAAGTGCAGTTTGCTTTTGTGTTAAGTGTGATTTTGTTCATCAATGTAGTTTCTTTTATGTTGATGTGGTCTGAGGACGACAGGAATGTTGTACCTTGTGGTTTGGTCCCGACATGATTAGGTATAAAATTTGTGGCTTTTGAGTTGATTTAGGTTAAAGTTCTTATTGGGTTGTAGGCGTCTTTGAAGGAGATGGTCAATATTGTGTTGATTCACTGTGTATTTTTAAGTGATCATTTTGGGTTTGGAAGTTTTGAATAGGAAATTTTGTTGAAGGCGTTTTTATGAAAGAATGTTTGAACACTGCGTCATCACTCCATTATTCATTTAATAGCCAAATGTTCAGTTAATCTTCATGTCCAACTTGAGGATTCTTTCCTGGAACATATGTCACTGTCTCACTGAGTTGTTCAATCTTGACCCCACGTTCCCACGGACCCCACCTCAAACTCTTGAATTACACGGATGAGTTTAGATGCAGGGCCGAATTTGTTTAGTTATAATAAAAAAAATTCCAAGACAAGTGATCTTCCGATTAGAATGCAACGAATACAAAACGCTGTGACTTGACTTTTTTTTTTTTTTTTTGAAATTCATGCAGATTAAAGAATGCTTCGGTTTGTATTACTTTTTATGATAAAAGAATTATTTACTATAGGTGAATTCTAAAGATGCCTAGATAGTTTGCTTCGTTCGTTATCTGTCGAGTGTCGATGCTCCATCTGGTTCGGCATGCCTACAGTTGCTACCAAGCATGATGGTATGAAATTGGTTACCCCATCTGGCCATCCAGTAACTAATGAGATGTTGTGCTTACGTGGGACGGATCCAAACCTGCTATTATTCTTGGAAGCAGTAGGATTCTACTTTTAAATTAAAAAAATATTTTAAACATCTTAAAAATAAAAGAAGTTTATGAATATGTTATTATACATATAAATTGATAGTTTATAAAATTTCATGTAATAAATAAACGTATCTATAAACTTTTTTTATTTCTAAGATTTTTTAAATCTTCTTTTTTATTTAAAAATAGAACTCCCACTTTTATCCAAAAATAATAACAGATTAGGATCCACTTGGGACGTCTCTCTCATATGCATGCATGACGGATCTGCATCCAACCAGAAAAAAGATGGGGGAGTTCTCTAATTTTGCAACAACCCTAAAAAATATTGGGCGTCAACTATATTTTGATTTTTGAGAAACAAGGTAATGGATACAAACTCGGGAATTTTGGATAAAGCTACCAACAATGGGCTAACAGTGTTATAATAAATGCTAAAGGCAACACCAAAACTAGATAAATAAAGTTCCCATAACAACATCAAGCTTCAAGCATCAAACACACACCAGTCAGCTCAGGAATAGACAAAATTTCAATGCAAAAACCCACGATACACTACTATCAAGACCCAACCTGAAAAAAACATGAAAATGCAACTAGTCACTGGGAAAAATTTAATCCTCATCCATGCCAGCAGGGCGATCTCCTCTTCGTGGGCCACCGGCCGGTTTTGCCATTATAATCTGCATTACCAAAATATTAACCACATTAAAATAAAAAAAGTACAATAACAACAAAAAAAGCCGTTTCCTAAAATGAATTTTCTAACCTGGTCAACTCGCAGTACTGTGCTTGCAGCGTCAGCAGCATATTTTAGAGCAAAGAACCTGTTCAAGACAAAAATCTTCATCTTAATCATATCTAATGGTGAGAATATGACTTCAATGTACAAATTTTAACAAGCTATGGCCATATGGCATTTCACAAGGAAACTGGGAAATGGAAATTGTTGTTCTACAGAACCATTCAGCAGTATAAACAATAATACGAGGTCGAGTGGGAAAAAAATTTCCTCACAGTTCCTTCCATTGGTGGACAAAAAGAAATCAACTCAGAACATAATACTAATACTCACTTGGTAACGTAGAGGTCCCAGATTTCCATTTCTGTTATATCTTTGCAAGCCCCATTCTCCAAGTCAAGTCCAACTTTAGTTTTGCCAGCAGCATGCTCAGCATATAATGATGAAATTATTTCCATGGCATTGAGCCCTGCATTTTCAGACAGGGTTCTCGGGATCATCTCAAAACTTTCGGAGAACTTCGCAATAGCATACTGATCCAATCTGAAAGAAAAACAAATATGAAACAGAAATATTTGAAGCATCAGGTTGATTGGGTTTAGTCAAGTACATAAATACTTACTAGAACTTACCTTCTATCGAGAAATACTAAAATTCACCTAAGGCGACAGTGAACAAAACAAGTACAATTGACAATGCACAAAAAAAATGTATCTAAGCCCCTGTATACATAACTAATTTGTTCATTTAAGATTCTAAATGGTTCAATTACAGTACTATTTGTGCATTATGTAATCATAATGATTTAATACACAGTAATGTGTTTTGCATTGTTCCAAATTCCATGAAATATATATAGTTATAGTTGTATTTACTGAATGGAACACTTAAAAAAGGAAAGCACTTAAGTAGTTGAAGGCTTGAAGCAACAAAGTAGTTAGCGGAAATTAACTTTTCCCACTATATGAAACAACTTATGATCAATTGGGATAGCAAGAGGATCACTACATACCAATTGCAATATAAAGAATTTTGCCCTTCAATGATAAATTCAAGCAAACTACATCACATACCCAGTCTCTTTGAGTGAGAACTCCTTCAGCTTCTTTGCCAATTCGATTTCAGTGGCAGCAGCACCAGGAATGATGCGGCTGTCCCTACACATAGCCTAAAAGGAAGTGACCCATCAGATGAAAGATTTAAACCAAACAAATATAAAGAAGCAAAACTGGGGATATTTTGCCAAATTCCTCTAGTCTCTTGCGCCCCTGGGACTACCAAACCCCTGTCTAGATTCTGGGTACAGAGTATCTCTTGTTGTTGTTGATGATGAAATGTTTATACCAACATAAAAAGAGAAGAAAAACAATACAAGGGAGGAATTTGGGAACAAATGAGAGCAAAACAAAGGATGCAAAAAAGACCTTGTATGTATTGACACCATCATCAACTGCTCTCTCGAGATCATCTAATATACTGTCAGTGCTACCTCGCAAAACCACTGTTGCAACAGAGTTTCCACCTTCTTCATTCTTTACAACAGTCACCTGACCACATAAAAAAAGTAAACAAAATTCAAATGAATGAATAATATTTTAGCTTGGTGAATTTTTCTGTTAAACAATAGCAAATAAGAAAAATATATTAGCTTACACGAGTACCACCTATTTCTTCAACTGAAACAGAATCAGCATATCCCAATTCATCTGGATTTGGCTGGCTGAGCTTCAGCTGTTTAACAGAATGCAACTTAATAATAATCTCACACTTGACAAAGGGAAAACATATTACACATGATGATTCTTACCAGGGCTACAGCACCAGTTGTACGGCAAAACCTTCTCAATTCAAATTTTGAGCTAATCTTCAAAACCATGAGTCTGCAAACAGAACAAGTTTAGCAAAATACTCACCAGAACGAAGCCAAAGTCTCAAAAAGTTCTTTATAAAAGGTACAAGATCTATCTGGCTTGGTGGCTTTTATTGATGCGTGAATGCTTGAAGAGAGCTACATGAGCTTATGATGCTATAATTTGACTTTCCAAAGTAAGGAGTGTTATTTGGCTTAGCTTAGACACATAAAGATAAATGCACAAAAATCAAGCAAGCACCTTGTTGTAAGCATGAACATGAAATTTAACATAAAAAATAAAGCCTCACTTGTAACGCTCACAGAAATGCAATGCCATGTCACCAACTGCAGCTCCACTGACAATCACCTTGGCACCAGAATCAGCAACTGCTTTAATGAGCTCCTCTACTTTTGCTTCCTCTGTCTTTGCATAGTTCTCTAGCTGCTCAGCAGTGTGAATGAGAACTGTTCCCTTTGTTTCAGTTGCAGATGTATCCACACCTCCAACAAACACAGCAATCTAATAAAAAGGAAAGAGAGAATCGGAATTCATGTTTATACTTGATGAAGAGAGTGTGAGTGCACAAGATGAGAACACAGAAAGATGACTGGCGACTACTATTAACCACCAGATGTCTTGGTAACAATAACAATTATAGCAATGAATCTTGCAGCACCTATAAACGGATCTAAAAGGTCTCCATATGTTTAAATTCGAAAAAAAATGGTCTCAAGCAATAAAATCATCGAGAATTAGTCTAATCATTATATTTCTAAATATATAGATTTGGCTTTAATAAAATAACAAAAGATAAAAACACCGTGTATAAAGGAGGCACAGCCCTCATTGAACAAATAATAAGGGTATGAGTGTTATATTACCTTTGTCCTTTCAGCCCTCTTGATGCTGCCAATGGCATCATTTCTCAAAACCATACCACGAACCACTGTGGAATTATGCAAACCACCTCCAAGCAGCTTTGCAACCCGTACATTATCAACATTAAAGTTTGCAGGATTTTTTGGGCAAACTTGGATACAAGCCTGATAAAGGAGAAGACCCACCAGTCATGATTCAACAAAAATAAAAGGTACTTTTTCATGTGTAACCGACATTTTGAAAGAAAAACTAGAAAGCACAAAAACAAGTTCCATACACCTACATTAGACCAGCATTTTACAAAGTGCCCAGACAACGGTGAAAAAAGGTAGTCTACAAGATATTTTGTACCAATAAGGAGAATCGTAGAACTGACGTTTCACTGTACTACAGAATTATGAGTTGTATCATAGTGATAGAAATTGTAGCACTTCTAATAGAGGGGTAACATACATCAGCAACAAGAGGGCACAGAATATCCTCTTGACCAAACTGCTTGCTTGCAACAGCAGCTCTCATGCGCAAGACAACTTCATCTTTGTTTCTGACATCCATCGACTCAGATCCCTTCTCCACCAACTCATCTAAGATTTCAATCACCTGCCAATTTCACAAAATTGATATAACAGAAAGGTGAGGAGTTTCACATACAAGACCAAGTATGCAAATACAACTGCAGTAAAAGCTTAAATAATATGAGATTTTTTAGATAACATGGATGGGGTGCTCTGAATTTTCCACTTTCTGTCACTCATAATTATTAAGTCACGAAATGATTGACAAAGTTCCATGATTAAAATCGCAAGCAAACAGTAGCCAAAATGTACGAACAAAAAATCTCAGAAGAAAAACTACGTAAAAAGTAGCACCTTATTGATGGATTTGTTGTAGCCACTAATTATCTCACTCGGATGAAGACCCATCCGAATAAGCTCTTCAGCCTTCTCAAGTAGCTCGCCAGCAAAAGAAATAGTAAGATTGGCACCATCACCAATCTCCTCCTGCTGCGCTCGTCCAGCCAAAACCAATATTTTAGCAGCTGGGTGTTGCACCTCAAGCTCATTTACGATCGTGGCAGCATCATTAGTGACAAAGAGCTTGTCAAGGTGATTGATAACCATCTTATTCATCCCTATGAGAAAAAATCCCAAAAAAATTGTCTTTTATCTATATTTCATGCAACAGGATATAGTTATAATGAAAATATTGATTATGTTGAGGTCACTATAAAGAACCATATAACAATTGCAAAGCTACTACTCTAATTACCTACATTGCTAGCTCACGCAGTTGGGAGAATAAATATGCTCGCACAGCAAGATTAAAAGGTGCATGGGAAACGAAAGACGTCATACTTTATTGGCTTCTTTCAAAAGAAGAGAGGACACTACTATTACTGTATCTAATACTACGTGGTGTGTTATTGACAATGTTAAATATTCAATCTAATGTCTACAAATCATAACCTGAACTTCACTAGCAATCATGAGTGAATCTCTTATTTTCCAAAAGTTACATTTAGTTGTCACTGATGTTCGATGACCAATACAGGAAAGATTTTGTACGTTTTTTTGTGAAATATTTAAACATTGTAACCAAAATTTTGAGTTAGAATATAATAAAGATACAGTTAAGTTCTGCAATCTGAGAAAGAACCATACCAAATGGAAAAAAACATTCCATAAGCCTGAAAACTAACTCACTCTTTGATCCCCTCCCTGTAGTGTGTTTTTTACAGAGTACATGCAAGCTACATAACTATGATCTATCTTGAGAATTCAGTAAAATCAGAAATATACTATGCTCTTACTCATGTGAGTATGGGAAGAATATTAGCATCTGACAACCATCGCATCGAGATCAAACACGAAAATGAACGAACTTTTGTAAGTTAGAACTCACCGTTAGGTCCAAGAGAAGTGCGAGTTATGGCACTAAGCTCCTTACACGCATCAATATTCTTCAAAACAGCCTCCTCAAGTCCGGAGAGGTGCTTGTGCCCTTCCTTGAGCATCGCCTGGATCCCGTACGGCTGCATCTGAAACCCCATTTTGCTCTGGAACTTAAACGAGGAGTGAAGAGATCGACAATAGAAATAGAGAAACCTAGTTTAAATCACAGAATCTCAAACGCGAGAGAGCAGAGAAAGAGTGGAAAGAGGGAAGATTTGGTAAACCCTAGAGGAGCGAAGAAAAGAAAAGCCTAGAACTTTCGAACCGGAGAGTTCATATAATGGGCTAAAATTAGGCCCATCAACTCGTATAAAATGTCGTCCGACCCGTCAAATACTTGGGCTGAAGTTGCTTCACAACCCTTTACCTGGGCCTCCATGTTGCATGCAAAAAATTGGCAATAAGGTAGGAGCATATGATATGCTTAATTAGAAGTATCTACTATTTAATATTTTTCTTTTTCATTTTCGTTATTGTATAATGGGAATAGATTCTAGTTCCACAATGTAAGCGGAAATAGATTTCAGTGAAAATTGACACAACCAAAATTTTAGAAGAAGTCATGCTCAAAATATCTCTCTTCAAAAAACTATATCCATAGACCGGCTAGCCTGATTCAAATTGTCTATGTACAGAGAAAGGCCAATAACCGAGTATCAAAGACAACACAATAGTAGCAATTGGCACTAATGTTGATTGAATCAATCCGGATTTGCTGCCATGACCAGATGGTGATCCAGAATGGAGCATCAGCAGAGTCGCTTATTGGAGCTGGTGCAGGTGCAAGCGGAGGGGCCGAGGGGGCGGAATGATGACACAATGGCTGGTCTCGAGAAACTAGAACTATATATAGCTTGTTCTAAAAGTAAACAAGCTTCTCCTTGTGGACCTTAGGGGCACCAGTCCATTGTTTGTAATCGTATGGTAGCAGTAACACCATATATGTACCAATTCTTATTTGGTACATAATTCAACTGATTTATTATACAGAGTCAGGGAATCACCTTAGCTCTAGGCCCAAACAGCAAGAGAATCACTATGTCTAGGGTGGTGATAGATGTTATATTTTCATCTCCAAAAAAAAAAGATACTAATTAAGTTAATTTCATTTTTTTTTGCTGAATTACTAGGTCATAAAATTTATATTACAGAAGTTGCATTGAATAAGGTAGGGAAAAACTAATGTTCAAGTTTCCATGACTAAAGAGGAATGCATTACAGAGCAAACCAGAGTGATATTCCTAAGCTTAACTTGCTTCTCTCTATAAACTTCAAATATGAACAATCATTAACTGTAGAACGTCATTGAGGATTATATATTGGATTCGACGGAGAGATAAAACCAATAGCAGATCTTAGTGAGGACCGAGGGCCCTCCAAAAAAAGGAAATTTGAAAAATAGTATATTTATGATATTTTATAATATAATTATGATAATTTTTTAATTTCAGCTCCCGAAATTTGAGATGCACTTATCTAAGGTATATGGGAAAAAAATTTAGAATCGGTTCAAGCTCCACCACTGAATAAAACCATAAACTGCTCATATTGATACTACACATTTGTATTGTTTCACAAAAAGTGCCATGCAATCATTTGGTGGGTTAGAAGATGACAACAAAATCACCGTAAGTTTTCTAAAAAACCTTCAGTTTAAACTGAAAGTCTTACATTTTTATCATACATAAATATTCATGGCACGAATTGGCAGATAACGTCCTACGTCTGTATATACTTTTTCTTTGCTTTATTGCAATTAAAGAGAAGAGAAGAAAACTCTGAAACGTTGAACTGAATTATTAGAGAGAAAACATAAGAAAAGACTGTTTTCTTGCCAAACATACAAAATGCAAGGAATTGATCAGTTCATCCCTCAATTTTATAATCATAAATGTACAAATTGACAACACTTAAATTTACTAGATTTCTATGATAAGAAAAATGTTCAATATAAGCAATAAAATTATGAAAAAGAAAACAAGATGAAGCACAGAAATAGCAAAGCTGAAACGAAATAACCATGTTTTAAAATAAAAAGAAAAGAAAAACATCGACCGAAGGACCTAAACCCAACTAATTTCTTAAAGGACACATTATCAAGTTTACTGGACTGAGAGATGCACACGAACATATAAAGAAGGGAGGAAAAAGAAAAGCAAACTCCTAGTACAAGCACAAATAAAGAAAAAGTATCCACTATCACATATTTATCAGATACTAACTTCTCCAGAAACCTTGCTCATAACTAAAATCTTAACTTAAAACTTGCTATCAAATCCATGATCTTTTTAGCAGATTGTGTCTCAACATGCTCCACCCCATAAATCACCTCTTTGATATTTATAGCAATTCTGCACAGGTCTTCTGCCACATCATACTTCCCCATTTTTATCATGATCTTTGCTCTAGTCTCCAAAATAGCACCACGCAATGTGAAAATATCATGATGAATTGATGGCTCAGATTCAATAACAGATCGGTTTTTCCTACCAAAGAAAGATCTATTCTTCCTCATAGTTTCAACCTCATCTAGAAGAGAGTTCTCTAATAATTCAAGTCTTTGGGTAGCGACTCGCAAAATCTCCAAAACAACACTGCACAAGGATAGTTCATTGAGGCTATATGTGACAAGAGGAATCACTAATCTTTTAATGAAAAGCAAAATATCACATGGAACCAAATCAATCAGTACAGGATGGTACAATCCAAACTTCAACACCAAGAAGCTTGCAGCCCATACATGATTACTGTATTCCGGTAAAAACCCTTCATCAATAACTGCCTCAACAAATGAGCTATTTGGCTCTACATTACTCCTGTTCCGGGCATACAGTTTGAAAATGTCATGGAAGCATACATGTCCTGGTTGGGTCCCGGTCCTCGCTATCCCAAACTGCATGAGTATAGATAACACCTTCGCCTCCTTGGCTTCTTCATTTAATGTACCCATGCATGGTAGTGAAAACATACTATTACATAATCTCTTCCAAATATTTTTAGAGTTGGAACTCAAAGTGCCTCCTGATGCTACATATGCCAGCATGCAAACTGGTATCAGAGATGGTCCAAACCAGGTGCTTATCTCAATCATGTTCAATGCCAAATTTTGAGTGCCTTTGTATAACTGGTTAAAGAGAAAAAAACTCACATCTAGAAGTTGGACAAGTAAAGGGTTGTACTGAAAAACAGGATCTTCTATCGGACGGTATGAAATCTCTGCAAGCATTGGATTTTCTAGTAACTCCAGAAGGGTTTGTGCATCAATACTGAGTTGTGATAAGATCATCCGGACAAGCACAAGCCCGAATGGGAGCCGTCTGAGTTTCTCTTGGATAATCTTTAAAGCAACATCATCTTCACTTCGTATCAATAGAGAAGTCTCTCCTTTTATTAAAGCCATGGCCTGAGAAGAAGATGGAAATGAAAGCTTGAATTGCATGGTGTTAGAAATTCTAGGCAAACGAGTTGATATTAACACATGAGTTTGGCTTGAGAAAGCAGGAAGAAGATCTGATATAGGTTTTCCATCCCAAAAATCTCCCTCCATCTCCATATTATCAATCAGTATCAGGTATGGTATATCTCTTGTAAACTCTTTACGTACTTTACCAATCGCCTCATCTTCAATGTTACTACTAGCACCAGACCCGGTATCTATACCGGCATCAATACCTAGTGGACCCGATAGCTTCATGTAATTCTCCCTCAAGAATCTTGACTCACCACTAACCCAAAACACAGACTTATATCTCTGCAAATGGAGGTATGCAAATTCGAGCAAGAGCTCTGTTTTGCCGATGCCTGTTTCTCCGGTTACACAAACAATACCTCCATCAGAAGATCCATTTTCAGTAATGGCAAGACTTGTTTGTTCATATTCTTGTTCTTCATTAGTCAGGGGCTTCTTCCCCTTTCTGTTTTCTTTTTCTTTCTCTATTTCTGAACCAACAAGATTTTCTTCATTATCCCCTTCTATGTAATGAAAAAGAATATACTCTAGTTGCCGCAATTCTCGTTTGCGACCGAAAAAATCTTTGTTGCGAGGAAATGGTAACTCAAGCAAGAATGATTCAGACCATTTTTGGATTGATTCATTTATGCTTCTCTTGCCTAACCTTTTTCCAATAAAAGCTACTACGTTCAATATACAATCTCTTAGATTAGCAGCGCTAGCCTCAAAATCCATATCAACTCTAGACAAACCATCCACAGCCTCTATCCAATCTTCCCCTCTCCCCTCATAACCCCTCCAGAGCTCACCACCAAATCTATCCCACAAATCTCCTTTTCTTTGTATTACATCTAAGGAAACACAATCATCCCTTGTTAGGCCCACAAAAACTGGCACAAGCTTTCTATTCTGAGAAAAAATAAGCATCTCCTCTATACTGAAAGCATTTGACAGGGATGGAACAGTAATCACCAAAATACCCAATTGTACCACATCCATAGCCACTTTGGCAGCACAATGGGAGATTGCATCCTTGTTCCTACTTCGGTCTGTGGTGAAGACCGAAATGCCAAGCAGTTCTAGCTCAGAAGTTAGCCATTTCACGAGTCGGTGGCTAAGAGGTGGGCCTAGCCTGTTGTGACCAATGTAAACGTCACACAACCGAGCCCGTGCCAATGGGGTTGGCACGTCAAGGCTTACTGAATTTGATTCAATAACAAGGGTCGTTGAATGCTTATGATAATTTCTTAGAGAAGGAATCTGCAGAATTGGTTCAGATTGTGAAGGTTTTTCAAGATTGATTGATTCGGAATTGGAGGAGGATTTGTCAAGCCCTGCTATGAAATAATGGGGAGAGGAAGAAAGGTAATGATCCATGAATTAATTGGAGAAGGAGAAGAAAGATATTGAACAGAGAAAATAAATGAATTTTGAGAGGTTTAAAAGGAAGGAGATTTCTTAGAAATGGTTATGTTATAAAGAATTTTGTAATGCAGATAGAAGCAACTGGTTGTTGCCATTTAAGAGGAACGATATGCTCTGTGTATAATGGGAAAGTTTTTTATTGTACAAATTTAAGTATCTGTGCTTGAAAGCGTGAAGTAATAAAAAAAATGATATGAATCCATTAATGAAATCGGTGACCGTTTTATTTCAAGTTCATTTTAAATTAGAGATGAACGGGTCTTTCTTTGTAATCAAGGCTTAATGACTATTGATTTGGAGTGCATCTTTGCATGCGACTCGGTAATGAAAGAATTAGAGATGGTGCTGGTGTGAATCCTTCTTTTGAAATTTAAATTTGAGGAGGTTGTAAATGTCTCCCTATTTTGTGTGCCTCTTTTTTTAAATTTTAATAATTCAAAATTGAAAATTAAAATATTAAAAAATAAAATTATTAGATTTAATCTATATTATATTTTTTTCTTGCACATAATAAATTATTCAACTTTTACTTTCATTTTATAGATCAACAAATTAAAAAAATCAACGTTCAGAAATCATTTATATTAGTGCATTTTTGTAAGCTTTTAATACACATATAAAATAATGTTCAAATGCTATATTTTTTTATCTATGAATAAATAAAATGATACAGATTAAATCTAACAATTTTAATTATTTTGATATGTTAGTTTTAAATTTTGAGTTACTAAGATCTTAAAAAGTGAAGTGAAATGCAAAAAATAAAGATATTTGAACTCTTTTTAAATTTTGCCTTGTCATTTACATTTTCCACTCGAATCTCATTGATCCTAGCTATTTCATTTTCTGATTTTTTGTGTGATAAATCGTTAATTTCTTCTCTTGCACGCCGAAACAATATCAAAATTATTGTTTGATAACAACTTATATTTATATATGTGGTAATGGCTCTCGACTCTATACGAGGTGATGCCGGTTTAAGTTTCAAAAAAACATATAAAAAGTAAGAATACACCGAGTTAATATGAGTTAATAAGAGGTCTATGTTTTACATATATATATATATATATATATATATATATATAGTGGAGATAGCGTGAGCTTAAGCTCACGGAGGCCTTCCGTGAGCTTAACTCAAAAAACATATTAAATCATCTCGAAATTTTAATTTATCATTCTCATTAAATTCTTTATATGAAAATCTCATGGGATGCAAAAATTTGGAGCGTTTTGAGCTTTTTAAGTCACCGTTTTTAATTTTTTAAAATGATGTTCAAGTATTGAATATATTATTATTATTTTTAGAGCTGATTTTCAAAAATTAAAAACGATGACTTAAAAAGCTCAAAACGCTCCAAATTTTTGCATCCCATGAGATTTTCATATAAAGAATTTAATGAGAATGATAAATTAAAATTTCGAGATGATTTAATATGTTTTTTGAGTTAAGCTCACGGAAGGCCTCCGTGAGCTTAAGCTCACGCTATCTCCACTCTATATATATATATATATATATAGAAGGGATCAGTTGACAATGAGTTATTTTGACAATTTTAACAATAGACCTCTAAATAAATACAAAAAAAATCTTAAAAATGAAAAAAATAATTATAGATGTGTTATTATACGTTTAGATTGACGGTCATTCAAATTTCATGCAATTTCATTATCATTTGGTAGTCCATCAAAGATTATCAAATTTTCATGCAATTTGCAACTGTTCCAATTTAACGATTTTTGATGGACTATCAAACAATAATGAAATTTGAATGACCATCAATAATAGA
The DNA here is from genome assembly GCA_037127355.1 of Schoenoplectus tabernaemontani. NCBI lineage: Eukaryota > Viridiplantae > Streptophyta > Magnoliopsida > Poales > Cyperaceae > Schoenoplectus > Schoenoplectus tabernaemontani. Next base: position 8,322,245 of record CM073753.1, read on the forward strand.
AGAACACATCTATAAAAAAAATCATTTTAAAGATTTTTTTATATTTATTTAGAGGTCCATTATCAAGATTGTCAAAATAATCCATTGTCAATGGATCCCCACTCATATATATATATATAGAGTAGGATAAAATTTATTACAGTTCAATTGTTCGCTACTTGCTAAGTTATGACGGAATCACAGAAGCCGCTGAGACAAATATTAGATTTTGGATCTAAGAAAATGTAAACATGAAAGTTGAAAAGAAGAATACTTTTAATTATAAGTTAATAAATTGAATTATTTAGAAAAGAGGACTAATCATCAATTATATATTATAATTATGGTATTTACTGTAAATGTTTACGTTAGTTTTCTTATCGATATGCTTTAAATTCAAGCCTCACATATATAGTTAAAATACCATTAAGTGGATGCTGCTTCGGTTGCATTTGATTATTAGATTGAACTTATTTAGACAACAAAAGTTGGTCAACTTCTTTAATGAAGACATGATGTACAAATTATATAGTCGCCTAGTCGGTAATAAATTCCAACATCTATATCTCTATTTCTACTCTTACGTAAATATTTTGATTGATCTAGATTTTTTGTTAAATTTCTAGAACTAATATCAATCATCAGATTGAGTTATTCATCAAATAATGTTACTATCTCTATGATCATTTATATTAAAATTATAATTTTCTCTCAATTAATTGTTACATAAAATGCTGCATAATTACTCTATTTTATTTCTTTTTTTCTTAGATTGTCATCAATTATAAATGTTAACTTTTCATAAATTTTGAATGTTAACTTTCCTCTCAATTCTACATTTATTTTATTCATGATTAAAATTTATATTAATTACTAAATTATCTTTATTTTTATTTCCTTCATTTTCACATAAGATATATTTTTTTATATTTTTAAAAAACATCACCGTAGTAACGCACTGACAAGATACTAGTTACATATAAAAGATTTTTTTTTGTCCTTTAATAATTTATTGTATCCAAAACATCCTAATTAAATTGGAAGATTTAATAATATATCAAAATCATTAATTGTATAGAGTAATGCTAATAATCACCCGGAATTGACTTATTATGTGACTCAACGTGGAAATCAGATTTACTAGTTGATGAAATTAAGCACTACATATGTACCGATTTAAATATTGACCGTTAACTAAATTGAATCCGATTTTTTTAATAATTATGAAATAAAGCATAATTTTAGCAATAGTTAATAATTAATTAAAATTTTGATAATAGATATGACAACGGGCAAGTGGGTGCCTTGATCATCAAGAGATTTTCTCAATTTTTAATTATCGGTAGAATATTTATTCTAAATTTTTTGAAAGGTGTCAATCGAACTGGCGTGTTTTAAACGTGGTCTCATCTTCGCTCTACTATATCTATTATTAATATTTAAATTGATTAATATTTATCATTAAAATCATAATTGATTTTATAATAATTAAAAATCATGAAAATTGAATTGATATCTACTTAAACAAATAAAAAAATTAGGAGACGGAAAATAAAAAAACACTAGCCACATCAGCCGGAGGTAGGGATGTCAATTATTGATCCGACCTGATCCGACATGACTCGAATATAAATGGATCGGATATGAATTTAATTTTTTTGATCCGAATCGGGTCAGGTTGGGTTCGGGTCAATCTAACCTGACCCGATTAATTATGTTTTTTGAAGTAATTTTTTTAATTTAGTACTAATTAAAGCTTAAATATACAATATTATATACTAATTAAGATCAATTATAAATTAATTAATATTTTATTGCTTAAAATTATATAAAAATAATTAATAAATATTAATTATTTTACACAGGTCGGGTATAGGTCCGGATTTTTTGACTCGAATTTAATCAGATCAGTTCAAATAAGATCAAAAAATAATAAAATAATGTGATCCGATCCGAACCCGACCGATCCGATCCATTGACACCCCTAGCCGGAGGACTCCACACGAAAACCCTTTGGTGGAGAGACCCCGACCCCTCCATTCCTCTTTTTTTTTCTCTCCTTCTCGGACCTCAATTGATCGTCTTCTACAATTTCTCTCTTTTTTTCTAACTTCATCTATTTTCATTCGTCTTTTAGTTAGTCTTTTTTGGTCTAATAAAATATTATTATTTTTATTCATTCGAGGTGTTTATCAATGAGTTATTGAAAAAATGAATTTCGCTTACAAAGTATTCAACAAGCAATCAATCGCAACAGTAACTTTAGTAAAGAAATTTGGGGATTCTTTCTACGTGTGTATTGAAAATAAAATCATTTAAATCATTATTGTATGTTTTAGAATTTATTTAATATTTTATGTTATTTGACTTTTGAATCAAAATATTCTATTTATTTTATTATGGATGTAATCATCTTTTTTGAACAGAATTAGTTATTTATGAGCCTTGGATGTTTAAAAAAATATATCTAAATAAGTAGAATCGATATTAATTTTATTAACTGATATAGCATGGACTGATATAAAATTAATAAGTTAGAGGGACTGATATACCGTACGAAATAAAAATAGATGATAAATTTTAACTCCGACGTATAATTTTCGGAGATTGAAAAATCAAACCCTCTATCCCCTTTAAATCCGCCCCTATGAATGAGCCTTCTGCACGTCATACTCTAAACTCAAAGTCCAATGGGACAACACTCAACGAGTCAAAACTATGGATGAGCCTTCTGTCATGGTCTAAAATCCAACTGGACGTTACAACTTAAGTAACAGTTAAACCGGACACAATTTAATTAGCAGAATTATGAGTAAAATTATGCTTTGATTCCATTCAAGTATACTCGATAATTTCTTCACACAATAAATGTCAGTCAAATTTACTAGTATATATTGCATAAGTTACAATTTAACGCGACAAGACAAATTAACAAATATTTATCTTTTTTTTTATTATGTGTATCAAAGAAAAAGATATGCCAAATTTATTAGAAATAAGACATTATAACTTTTGGCAACAATAATGGCTCAGTCAAACTCAAAGAGCACTAGCTTTTGATAGTAACTAATTTTCAAATTCTTGCGTTACTACAATTTATGTTAGTGGAAATCTCAATATTGTCATTATTACTCTTTACGCAAGTACAAGTGTACTAGTACCTGAGGAGTACAAAATCTCGTTCGTTCTAACCGACCAAATTATAGTTAATTTAACATTTTGCACAATTTTAGTCGGCACTTTTTTTGATAGATGATGGAGTTTAGCTCCTAATTAATTCTCGATGTTCAATTGTTAATGGAGGCTTCAACCAAATTTCTTTATAATCGCTCAAATTATCAAATCAAATCTCCTACCCACCCGTGGGTAGTGTTATGCAAATGGGCTAGTCCGGTCTAGTTCGGGTCAAATCTTGGCCACGGATCGACACGGTTTACGGTCCATACGGGACGGATCTAGATTGACCAAATTTAGAAAAATCTAACTCTCCCACCGTTGTCCCCGGGGGGACCCCTGGGGACCAGACCCCACGGTTTGGGAGGTTCCCTTTTTTTTTATAAATTCAGAAAATTGTAAAAAATTTAAATTTTTTTTTAGAAAATTATTAAAATTTGAAAAAATAAATTTATCATAATTTTTAACTAATTCACATTTTTATTTTCAATTCTTTAAAAATCAAATAATACTAAAAAATTAAAAAAAAAAATCATAAAATTTCGCACGGGTCACGGTCCGATTCGGTTCAGTCCACGGGTCCGCACGGGTCACGGTCCGATTAGGTTAACACGGATCCATACGAGCCGGTTTTGGGTGAAGAGAGAATCGAACCACTATTGGACCAGATCATGGTAGGGGACGGGTCATACACGGATTTGGGTCCGGTCCGCGGACATGAGTAGATCCGGAACGGGTTGGACCGGATAGTTTTTTTCAAAACTCTACCCGTGAGCAAGATTTTCCAGCCCATTATACAGTTAAGCCAATCCCCGTTTGACATGTGGCAACTACCTCAAGTTAATTAATGAGCTTGAATGCTGTTATTTTCCCCAAAAGTAAATATATTTACTGTTGTGTTGCCGTAGGAAGCCAACTTAAAAATGTAATTTATCTTATGAAAATGATATCCGACTATTTCATTTTTAGTCTATCCTAAATTTGTTTGGGAATAAAGACTTTGAAGAAGAATAAGAAATATTTTTATTAAATATTGAGTATGATGTAGATCGTATTCTTTTTTGTCCCTTAAAATTTGTTTTTCCGAATTAATAACGATTTCTTGAGTTGAATAGGGATTGACATAATTCAGTGATGGGCAAGTAAATATCCTGCCCACCTCTGGTCTGGGAATTCGATTGTGACCTTCCAGATTATTCTAATTAACTATCATTTAAATTATTAAATCACACATCTATGAAGTACCGATTAGCAGTTTGTTGTGAATTAGCAGTTGTTGAAATTTTGTTTATGGGTCTATAAATAAACAATGTAAGAATTAAAATTTACCAAGTTAAAATTGAGAACAAAAATTAATTATGATTGATACTAAAATAAGTAGCACTATGCTATATTACATTCAGAAATGATATTTACTAACACCTATTTACTAATAATTTATATTAAAAACCGTTACTAAAATTGAATAGTGGCATTTTAGAAATTATATGTGAAGTATTTTGTAATGGTTATGAGAAAATATCGTTAGTAAAGACATGTCGGGAGTGTTAAAAAATGGACTAAATCTTTAATAACGGTTGGCAAATATTTACATTTTCCAATAAATTAAATGATATTTTTTTCTTAACTGAATTGTCACCATATCATAAAAAAAATTTCTAATTTTATCTATGTCATTTTAACCTTAGCTGAAAGTCTATAAATTGACATCTAATAAGAGGGTTAACTGAGATAACAACATTTAAAAGAGCAACTCTTTCTCCTATAGACAATAACTTATCCTTCCAACTTTGTAATTTCTTATCTATCTTTTTCAGTAAAAAAATTTAATGTTCTACTCTAAGTTTTTTAAAATATAAGGGAACTCCTAAATATGTAATAGTGAGATGAGAAAATTTACAACCTAAAATATTAGCTAAATGTTCATCTTCAGTATTAGAGATGTTAAGAGGAACCATTTCATATTTTTTAAATTAATCTTAAAACCTGATAAATCTTCAAAAGCAATCAAAATCCACTTTAGTGTTTTTATGTATTTAGAATTGGCTTCTAAAAATAAAAGAGTACCATCAACAAAATAAAAATTAACTAAGCCAGGAAATACATCTTTGCTACCAAGTCCTCTAATATAACCTCTATCTTATGCATTATTTAATATAATATTAAGAACATATGCTATCAGATCAAAAAGAAAAGGAAAGAGTGGATCATCTTGTCATGTCTACACCTATAGCCATAAGTAAATGTAATATTTATAGATTAATATTGTGATGGGCAGCTATTGTAAAGTTGCAACAGATTGATCGAAGGAAATAGCTGATAGTTTTGTGTTATCATATTTTTTTGTATATTTTTATTTTTTTGATGCATTATTGGCTTGCAGCATGTTATATGATCATTTCTGGATGCAATAATTAAAGTTCAATTTATTGGCGCATGTTCTTCTGGATGAAATATTATTTTTAGTGGGCTAGCTCAGGCGGAATTAAAAAAAAAATAAAAAGCTTTAATAACGATTATTATACGATAACTGTTATAAAATGTATTCACAGACGCTAGGTAAAAAAAATTGCGCAAAATATTTTGCTTACGGTTATAATCTAAAAACCGTTAGCAAATATAAACAAATTGAGCAAAACCTTTGCTAATGGTTATTTGGCGAAAATCGTTATTGAATTCATTCTTTCCTAATGGTTAATTCTCTGGGACCATTACCGTGTAACTCTTTACTAACGGTTTTTATATAAAACTGTTAGCAAAGATCGGTGAAATTTTCATCCAGTGCTCCTTTTTTTAATGGTTGCTTATATTTTTTCTAATCCTTCACATTATTAACGATTGCAAATCTTTTAGTAAATTACTTTCAAAACCGTTAGCATTGCACTACAATAAAAAAAAGAATCAGTAACGATTATTTTTACCATTTAATAACGGTTTATGGACCGTTATTGAATGGGAGTTACTAAAACTCGAAAAGAACCGTTATAAAATTGCGTGTCTATCAAATCGGGCGGGATACATTTAGTAATAATTTTTAGATAAAAATCGTTACTGAATCTCGAGTTATGAGAATCAGTAATGGTTTTTACATAAAAACCGTTACTGATTATAATAGTGCTAAATTTTATTATTTTTATTATACTTTTAGTAATAGTTTTGTTCTAACAACCGTTATTGAATATAATTATAATTTTTTTATATTTTTTTATTATATTTTTTTACACATTTAGTAACGATTTTTATCAAAAAACCATTATTGAATATATATATATATATATATATATATATATATATATATAGTTATTTTTAGGTCACCAATTTATGCTAGCCAAATTATGCTAGCCATATAATTTATTTACACATACCAAAGAAACTTTCAATATAACATATTATTTATTCATTCAATAATTAATATGAAAGAAATACAATTATACATCAAATGAAAAAAATATTTACTCAACAATACTCATATCTTGCTCATGCAATAATGTGAAAATCTATACAATTTATAAGAAAAAAAACACAAAAGAACATGAAAAAACTTCAAATGCGTTTTTGAAGATCAAGATGAGGTTTTTTAGCCCCAAAATGGTGGCAACAGCAAGAGATGTTAAACTTGTAAATCTCATCGCGAGCTTTCCGTGGCCATATAACATGTCTCAATCAGAGTTTTCTATCAAAAATTATGGCCGTTTGAAGTTGAGATGATTGATTTTTTATTTTTATTTCTTCTATCTATTCTCTTATTTCTCTCTCTGTCTCTCATCTCTTCTTTTATATGTGAAAATAGATAAAAATGAGTTGGTAATCTGTGAAACTTTAGTTTTTTAATTTTAATTTTTGGATCGTTAGATTGGGATGAATGAACGGTGAAATGAGAATATCTCACAATCTGTGGGAGCAAATGTCATTGGTGGAAAACAGAACAAATAGCAACGGATGCTAGGGTTAGAAACTTTTAATAATGTTTTATACTAAAAACCATTACTGAAAAAATCAATAACGGTTGTTAAACAATAACTGTTATTGATCTTTTATATTTAATAACGAGTTTTTTTAAAAAACAGTTACTAAAAGTTTTGCCGAAAAATATATCCGAAAAAACACACTTTTTAGTAACGGTTTTTATTTATAACCATTACCAAAATGTTATTAAATATTACCAAAATGTCACCGACCTTCTCTACTAACGGTTTTCTTAATAAACCGTTAGTAATTGAGTGTTAGCAAAAGTCATTTCTGTTGTAGTGTTGTTTTTTTCGACATAGTGATAGCACCGATGCGAGTATCATATTCGGTATGATATGGATATGTGGATATAGTATTTTTCAAAAATCAAGGATACATATACGGCTATATAATATCATTTTTATAAATTTTATGTATAAACACAATTTAATTACGTATTAAAACAAACATAAAGGATTTTTTTAATTTGAATTTAAACATGCAGAATACATGCACTATTAGTATATCTTTAAAAAATATCGATATAATTTATGTAATGTTATAGAATAATTGAAATCGGAATGACTAATATTATTTTATATATAAAAGCTTTTAAATCTGCAGCAAACAAAAGTTGTTTTATTCCAAACGTAACACTCATATGCCATAAATTTAACAAAAATTCAAGCGCCTCCAGGACATGAGCTTCTCTCATTGTCATTTCCATTCGCTTGATGGGCTGATGGCTTGAGAAACAAAATTAAAGGTGTCCATTCAGAGTTTGAGAGCTGGTCGATAGTCCCACAAGTACAGAATTGACCGTATCTGTCACAAAATTTATATTAAAATATTGAATACATTATCTTACACATGTTCTAGAATTTTGATTAGAGAGGTAATTATCGAATTATAATAGTTTATCGGATTCAAATCCATTAACTAATCGGGTACTAAATAAAAAATATATATATATACTTAACTAATAAAAAAATTATTAAAATAATAACATTTTATATATTAAAATAATAATAAAATAAAGCTCAAAATAATAAATAATTAAGTTGATGAAAAAAGTTTTCGTCTACGAAACTTTATATTTTGATATCTTTGCATAATTATTTCATTATGCACAATATTAAATATTTTATTCTCAATAAAAATAATTAGATAATCTATGAGGGCAAAAAAAAATTCAGAGAAGGGCAAATTACCGAAAGTATTACTGAAAAATATTATTTTTCAAAATCATTTGACAAATTACCGAAAAATATTATTTTCAAATTATCGGGTTCTACTTGGGTCCGCCCCTGAACACACTGGATATGCACTGGTAGCTAATCGGATATGTATCCGATGTGGAATCGAGAGGGTATTTTTTTTAAGTATCCGAGTAACAGCAGATATATGGTTGTTGTGTCTGGGAAGTCACATGCTCATAGATATGTAGAGAGTAGACCCGTCTAACTGGGCAAAAATCTCCGAAAGAAGAAAATTTCATGAATCGTTTCGTTAACAGAAAGCAAAAAAAAAAAATGTTAACCATTTCGTTTGAAAAAACTATTTCGTCTACAGTTTCATTTGCCACGAAATATGATATATAAAATTTTATAGTATTCTACTCTTAAATACACTAAAAGAAAGAAAAAAATATATAATTTCGCAAACTGTTTTGTTCTTGACACGAAAGAGAAAACTGTTTTGCTTATTACGAAACGAAAATCTCCTTAATTATTTTTTTATTTTTAGTAAAAAAAATGTCATGGACTAACCTGCTTGAAATGGGAAAAGACAGAAGTTCTAACATATATACACGCTCTCCACAAATAAATTATTGCATCCTCCCAGCCCATGTGCGATGTTTTCATAATTAAATCATATATTTAAATAAGTAACTCATGTATTTAGTTATATATTTAGATAAGTAATTATGATATTTAGATTATGCATTGGGTGTTTAGATGAGTTAACTAAGTATTTAAATATACGAATCAGGTATTTTGATATATGTATTAGATGTTTGAATTAGATATTTAGATAAGTAACTCAAGTATTTGAATATATGTATTATTTAAAGATGTACATCACATTTATATATCAGATTATTGTATTTAAATGTTTATATATCGCGTTTATAAGTAACTCATGTGTTTAGATCTATGAGCGTGGTTGTTTAAATCAGTGAACTAAGTATTTAGATATATGAATCAAATATTTAGATAACTGACTTAGATATTTAGATATATGTATTTGATGTTTTGTTATATAGATTAGATGTTTATGCCTTTTAATATATATGACACAATGATGATGGTCTTAAATTCAGGGGACGATTAATAATGGACACTTCGCACGTGAAACACCTTTGTAAATTCCATTTATGTTTCATACGTGTAACGGATCACTTTACTCTAATTCTTAACCATAACATTTTCTCCCTTAACTTTTCTAATAAAACAAACATTCCAACCGGAAAAGAAAATGATAAGAAACGTTAATAAGAGAATCACGTTTCTAGTTTTTTTTAATCCATCATATTCCTTCACGTCAAACGGCCCCGGACAGATTTTCTATTCTTCTTCAAAAACATGTAGAATAAGAAGCATATTTCAGAAGAATTTAATCAGGGGGCACTTGTCTTCTCCTAATCCCACTTGGCACCGACATCTGACACCATATCTTTTTACGTGCACTTGAATTTTTCGCTGAATATGCTTTTAAGTATATATATTGCACGTGTTATTCCTCAGGATATACGTCAGTAATATTAGGAATCAGTGTTTTTAAATAACTCTTTTATATTTTATTAATATTTGATTGAAAAAAAAATACAAAAATTTAAAACACAATCAATCCATAAATTTAATTCTTAATATATTTATAAAGTTTATAAAGTCCTCTCCATTTTCAAGATATTAATAAATTTATATAAAATTAGTTGTCAAAGTTTGTCAAACTAAATAATTGTAAAGGAATCCCTTAACCAAAATATATTACCTTTTAGCTATCATAGTCATTCGTATGATATCCCTCGGTCATAGTTTTTATTAACTTTTGATCTGGCAAGTGACAATGTGGGGTATCCTATCAGCATTTCATTGCAAAATGTGATCTTATGGTCACTACATGGCATACACTGTACACGTAGCCCACCGGGTGTGAATCAGACTCGTGCAAAAACTATTTTTTTTAAGGAAAAGCAAAATAAATATATTTTCTATTTTTTTTGAAAATATACATAAAAAATAGAAATAAAGGTATCAGTAAAAAAAGTTTCCGAGAGAACACTACTACACAATCTGCCTTTAATAGCGGTCAAAAATTATATTTTATAGCGGTCCAAGGGGGCTGTTAATGAGTGGTGCTATAAAAAGTCTTGAGAACCGCTATTAAAGAATACTCTTTAATAGCGGTTGTTATATAACAACCGCTATTAAATGCACCCTTTAATAGCAGTTATTATGCAACAACCGTTATTAAAGGGTATGCTTTAATAGCGGTTGTTATATAACAACCGCTATTAAAGGGTTGTGCCAAATTTAAAAAAAAAATGCTGACAGTTGTCACATCCATCAGCTTTTAATTTTTTTTAATTTTTTCATTCTAAAATCCAAATTTTAAATTCAAAAATTTAAAACTAATTTGAACAAAAAATTTAGAATCGAAAATAATTTGAACAAAAATTTAGAACATAAAAATAATTTGAGGTTTAAATTTGATCACAATTTGAATATAAAATTTAAAACAGAAAAGTAATTTGAATTCAAAATTTAGAAAAAATAATTTGTGTTCGAAATTTGAACAGAAAATTAAAAAGAAAGAATAAATAAATAAATTATAAAAAACAAAACAAAAAATCTGTCCTAATTTTTTTTTGAACTTTTTGTTTGATATTTTGTGTTTGAATTTTGAGAAATTGGGAAAATGAAGAGAAAATAAGAGATGAATGGGGGGGGGGGTGAAGAGTGGTATATATATAGGTAAGAAAAGAATGAATCCGTGGAAATTTTCTGAGTGATTTCTGAACGTTGGATCGATTAAAATGGACGCTATAGATTAAAAAATATATTGACGATCCGTGGACAATAGTGCATATTCGTAGGACCCCTTTTATAATGGTTGCTATTGAACAACCGCTATTAAAGGCTTTGGAGGGACCGCTATTAAATGTACCCTTTAATGGCGGCTCTTTAGTAGAACCGCTATAAAAGGTTTTAATAGCGGTTGTTTAATAGCAACCGCTATAAAAGATCAGTTTTAATAGCGGTTGCTATTAAACAATCGTTATTAATATTTTTTATAATTGTTCTATTATATAATCGCTATTAAATAAGGCTACAAATTATTTTTCTGTAGTAGTGGAAGCAGCTACCCCTCCCCGGCTCCACCTCCATCCGCCCCTGTAGCCCACCCGCTTATGCAGTTATACACTTATGCTGCGCGCACGGCATTTGAATCAAGAAATTTACAACCTGTGTGGAAATGGGCCACCACAATTCCACAAACCCAACCACTTTGCTTACTCTCAGGTCGTTACATTGTTGTAGCTGGCACGGCATACCAGACAATTTTCTGAGAAATAACACATCTCGCTGTGGAATAATTTCATTGAGACTACAGTACAGCACCACAATTTAGTTGGATGTTTCTTGCATGCACAACACCGCACATAACCTCAAGAAGATCTGGATATAAATCACAAGACAGTGACTGGCATAGAAGCAAGAAGCAAGCACATGTAGCATATCGCCATGGCGCCTGACATTCGGATGATAACCTTTTAGACCTTCCTTTGTAAATGCAGCATTGAATCTCCTGTAGAAGTCCATTTGTGGGAACAACTTAGCATATAACATATTTCGAGTTGATGCCATAAAAAAAATCTAAAATATTCATTCAGGTGTTAAATTAATTACACACTTACCTTTGTCCGTCTTACTAAAATATTTCATATTGGTTTCACTGTAACTCAAAACCAACAATTAGGTTAAAAAAAGATTATTTGACTTTAGTTCGACTTGAAGTTGTGTGGAAAACAATAAAATAAACATACAGTCGGTTATGTCACTACTAGAATTTGAGTTATTACCGTGGTTAGTTGATGTTTTTTTCGTGATAAATCCGAGTTCTACGGAAATAAGGATATTGACGCGTGACACTCATCATTTCTGTAGACAAGTCCACGAAAGAAAATTTACACGGAAATAAAATTCACGGAATATAATCTACCTTTTCACGAAAATACTTCAGAATTTTCTATTTCACGAAAATACTCTACTCCGTCACACCCATTTTTTTCCAATTTATTTTCCCGTCTCTTTCATTTACAGTCATAACAATTTTTTTCTTTAACCTAAATGAAATTTCAATCTCCGCCAAAATGAATTGACAATCCGTCAAAAATTTTGGAGATACCGCCTGTTTTACTCCAATCCTTTTTAAGGATCGATTGAATCCTGTTTTCTTTTTAGTTAACCCAAAATTTAGAGATGTCGCCTCTTTCATCGTCCTCTCCTCACCTCCTCCGTTCTCTAACCAATACCAAATCATTCACCTCCTTCGTCATCTTCCTCTCCCTTTCTCAAGAACACAAAACAATCCAACTCTTTCTCGCCGGACGGTCGATACTTCGTTGCTCTCTCTCCCGAATCAACCTTAAATTTGTGCTTAATTTGACTACAATTTTCTGAAATTTGTTTAATATTCTTTAATTTTTAGGTATGGGATACGAGCTCTGGAGAAATCATGGCTAATTGGAAGGATCCCGACTCAGCTGCCGTCTACTCTTGCATTGCGTGCTCTAATGGAAGAAATAAGGTACTTGTGATGATATTTTCTTCTCTCAGTAAAATTTTGATGAACCTCAATTATGATTCAAAGGTTAACTTCTTTTCAGGGTAAAAAGAAAAATGTTGTCCTGGTTGCTTTGGGTACTGCTATTGGAGATATCAAATTCTTAATTGCAAACCGTTTTTTATGACATTACTCACAGAAATATTAGCATTACTACATAACATCAATATTTCTTATAGAAATATTGACATTACTCATAAAAATAATGACTCTAATTTTATTTTTACAGTTGGTGTCATATTTGCTCTTCTAACTGAAGAAATAAATCAGGAAATTAATATTTATTGGCTTTTCTATCTCTATCTTGTTACACCTCTAATTTTTCTCCCTTGTCCAAATCAAACATCTAGAAACCTATTATGTTTTCTTAAATTTGATGTTAGGAGGTACTGTTTTGTTGGGAGTTCAACATCCTACTTTTCAGGTAACAAAGATTGAATTTAAAATAATTATTGGGAGGTACTGCTTTGTTGATAACATACTAATTTATATTACTAATTTCACTCATAGGATCATCATGATCCCATTTTTCAGTCATTTCAAAGAGATATGAGGATGCATGTAGGTTTACCTCAGGTGAATTTTCAGCTTTCTATAGTGAAAATTGAGTGCAAACAAATAAGATTTTGATGTTTAACAATACTAATTTTTGTTCTTCACTGTATGTTGTGCTTGTAGGGTCATAATCTCATTTCTCAGCCAACTCAAGGACATCATATGCTTTTCAATTATAGCAATATAGCAGTTGATATATGAGTTTATATTTGGCAGTTCAATACTTGTATTTTTTGATTTTATGTACTTCCAATTGATATTTTTATATGCTATATTATTTTTCTGAAGTTATTTTCAATGCTTGATTATTTTAATTTGTCATCAGATGACAATTGGAAAATAAAATAAAAATTAGGGATGCTATTTTGTGTAGGAATGAGTTCATATATTTAATTTTTTTAAATCTGCCAGTAATAATCAAAAGTTACTAACATAAATAATTCGCGTTACCGACAAAAATAATGTGGTGTTACTGAACAAATAATGCGGTGTTACTGCCAGAAATAATGTGCTTTTACTGAGAGAAATAATGGATTCACCTATTATATATTTTTTTAAAATCTGCGTAAATTAATTAACAATAGAAAAATAATAATGTGGATGAATAGAATTATTCCGTGACTTGTTAAAATTATTTCCGTGGAAGTAAGAACCATGAGACGTGAAATTATTTACGTAGAATCATTTCCGTGCTTAATTCCTCAGAAAAGAATTATCTCAGTGGTATTCTACGAAAATAGTATTTGTTCTGGCGATGAAAGTACCGTGGATGTTTTTCTGTGAGTAATTCACGAAAATGACGCTTTTTCCGTGCTTGAGTCCACGAAACAAATGTTTTTCTTTCCATGATAATAACAACAATTCTAGTAGTGTGTGAACAAGTCTTAATACTTAACATGAGAAATATTCGTTAACCGAAGCCCGCCCTCCCCTAAAAGTTAGAATATGAATTAAATAAAAACATTAGGATTTCATACTGATGTTATCTTTTGAAGCGAATAAGAAAGTCTAACTTATGGTCTTCTTGATTCAAGAGCACGACGGAGCTGGGGAGATAAATGGTTACAACACAATTTTGTAATATGAATGCCAGATACTGCAATTGTGGTGGTTGATGGTTTGGAAAACGAGAAACCACCTTCATATCATCTGGTTCTGGTGGATAGTTGTTTGCACGTACAAACATATCATGGCCCATGCCACAACACTTTAAACAAATCTTGAATTCTCTGATGCATTTTTGTTTCTTTTCTGGGCAATTTTTGGCCTTGTGACCATTCTTTTTGCAAGCATAGCAGTATTGACCCTGCCAAAGGACATAGGGTATCATCACAGATGCAGCCAAGGAAATAAAAAAAATAATGTTAAAAGACAAAAATAGTGCAAATTCAAGAATATATCTGCTAGATCAATCAAGATTTGAAAAATAGACAGGATCCCACAACCATGGGAATTAGCAATGTGAGCATCTCCTAAATTATCTAACTTTGCACTAAAATTGAGCCACCATAACAGTATTTAGGGACACCGGCTGAACTGAAATCTGATGTTCCTGGTTTGCTGGGAAAAGCAAAACTCGAAGTTTGTTTTTTTCTTTGGGGTATTTTTTTAGCCTTTTGGTCTTTGGACTTGAATTAATGTTGAAACTGCAATATATATAGAGAGAGGGGGAGGGGCTATGGTGCTTGGCGAAGCATAAAATCTTTTGTGTTTCACGTCCGTATCTCAATTTGAAAGTTCAAAATGGCCGATCCGAACCGTTGGACATGATCTTCATGTTGAAATATCTTTGGAGATCAAAATTTATATTTTTTTGAAACTTTTTTCTTTTTTTAGATGGATTAAAAATCACTAGTTTTTTATGGTGCAGAAATCGTTAGATCAACGAAATTTGTACCCATCCAAAAAAAATGCAATTTTAAAAAAAACATCTTTGTTTATTTTGGTATTTTTATGAATTAAAGAAAGACTACAAATGATGAAACTCAAATAAAATGAAATATTATTTTAATGTGTTTGTGTTAATATTTCAACACCATCGGTGTCATAAAAATTTTAGAACACAATCATTATTATAAATGAATAGGGGACATCATTTAAAATAATTTTGTACATTTTGGTGATTTTATATTTTGAGATGAGACTATAAATGATAGAAAACTTGAGTAAGCTAACACAAAAAAATATTATTTTTAATGCACATGTATTCTCTTTGTGCGTAATTTACATTCTAACGGCTCAAGCATTCAAACATTATAATATAAACTTATAAAATACATCATTTGAAATAACTATGTGTATCTAATTGATTTTATGTATTAAATGATGCAGAAAATGATAAAATTTTGAATAAACTAACAGACGAAGTATAATTTTTAATGTATTTATATTCGTCTTTGTGCGTAAATGTGTTCAAATGGCCCAAGCATGCAACAATTATAATATAAACTCCTAAAAGACATCATTCAATTTTTTTTTGTGTTTTTATGATTTTATGAGTTAAAATATAGCTATAAATGCTCAAAACTTGAATAAACTAAAATATTATTGTAATGTATTTGTGTTAATTATCTAATATCATATGTATCATAAAGGTTTAAGAACATAATGATTATAATATAAATGAATATATGATAAAATTAAAAATAACTTTGTACATTTTGGTGATTGTATGTGTAGAAATGAGATAATAAATGATAAGAAACTTGAATAGACTAACAAAATAAATACAGTTTTTAATGTATTTATATTCATCTTTGTCGTAATTCATTTTCTGGGGGGTCGGTTATGCGTATTTTGGTTATTTGATGTGTTGAAATGAGGGATCAAATGATGGAAAAAATCGAGTAAACTGAAATACTATTTTAAAATATTTGTGCTAATCTTTTAATGTCATCGGTTTCATAAAGATTTGAGAACTCAATCATTATAAAAATGAATAGGGAACATTATTTAAAATAATTTTATGTATTTTATTGATTTTATATTTTGTGATGAGACTACAAATGATGAAAAATTTGAATAAACTAACATAAGAAGTATAATTTTAATGTACATGTATTTATCTTTGTGCATAATTCATATTCTAATGCTCGAGTATACAAAGATTATAATATAAACTCATAGAATACATCATTTTAAATAACTATGTATATTTTGCTGATTTTATATATTAAAATGAGGCTATAAATGATAGAAAACTTGAATTTACTAGCAATCTAAGTATAATTTTTAATGTATTTGTGTTCATCTTGGTACACAATTCATGTTCAAATGGCCCAAACACGCAACGATTATAATATAAACTCATAGAAGACATCATTCAAATATTTTTGTGTATTTAATGATTTTATGAGTTGAAATATTGCTACAAATGACAAAAACTCGAACAAACCAAAATATTAATTTAACGCATTTGTATTAATTATTCAAGGCCATATGTATCATAAAAGTTTGAGAACACAATGATTATAATATAAATGAATAGAAAATAAAATTTAAAATAACTTTCTGTATTTTAGTGATTTTATATGTTGAAATGATGCAATAAATGATAAAAAACTTGAATAAATTAACAAAATAAGTATAGTTTTTAATGCATATGTATTCATCTGTGTGCGTAATTCATTTTCTAACGGTTCATTTTATAATTATGTGTATTTTGATGATTTCATGTGTTGAAATGATGAATCAAATGATAGAAAACTTGTGTAAACTGAAATATTTTTTAAAGCATTCATGCTAATCTTTTAAGGTCATCGAAGTCATAAAGGTTTAAGAACACAATCATTATTATAGATGAATTGGAGACATAATTCCAAATAATTTTGTACATTTTGTTTATTTTATATTTTGAGATGAGGCTATAAATGATGAAAAATTTAAATAAACTAACATAAAAGTATAATTTTTAATGTACCTATATTTAGTAATTCATATTTTAACGATTTGAGCATGCAAAGATTATGATATAAAGTCATAAAATATATCATTTTAAACAACTATGTGAATTTTGCTGATTTAATATGTTAAAATGAGGCTATAAATGATAAAAAAACTTGAATTTACTAGAGATGAAGTAACTTTTAATGTATTTGTATTCATCTTTGTGTGCAATTCGTGTTCAAAATAGCCCAAGCACGGAACAATTATAATACAAACTCATGGAATAAATCATTCAAAATATTTTATACATTTTAATGATTTTATGAGATGAATGGGGCCATAAATGATCAAAACTCAAAAAAGAAAATAATATTTTAATGCATTCGTATTAATCATTTAACGTCATTCGTATAATAAAAAATTGATATTATAATGATTATAATATAAAAAATAGAGGATATCATTCAAAATAATTTTGTACATTTGGTAATTTTATTTATTGAAATAAGGCAACAAATGATAAGAAACTTGAATAAATTTATAGAAAAAGTATAGTTTGTAATGGATTTGTATTCATTTTTGTGCGTAATTCGTGTCCTAATGCCTCAGTCACGTAAAGATTATAATATATGTCCATAGAATACATCATTTGAAATAATTATGTGGATTTTGGTAATTTTATATGTTGAAATGAGGCATCAAATGATAGAAACTTGAATAAATTAAAATATTATTTTAAAGCATCTGTCTTAATCTTTCAACGTCATTCATGTTATAAATGCTCGAGAACACAATAATTATAATATAAAATAATATGATATATAATTCAAATTAAATTTGAGTTTGATGATTTTATATCTTGAAATGAGACTACGAACGATATAAACTCAAATAAACTAACAAAAGAATTACATTTTTTAAATGTAATGCATATGTTTTCATCTTTATGTACAATTTGTGTCACAACGACTCGAGAAAACAAAGATTATAATATAAATTTATAGAGTACATTAGTCATAATAACTCTCTGATTTTGGTGAATTTATATGTTGAAATGAGGCTTCAAATGAAACAAAACTCGAATAAACTAAAATAATATTGTATTTGTGTTCTAATCTTTCAACGTCATTCATGTGATAGAGACTCAAGAACACAACGATATTAGTACAAATAAATAGGGACAATATTTAAAATTACTTTGTGTATTTTGGTGCTTTGTGTGTTTGCGATAAGACCACAAATGATACAAATTTCAAGTAAACTAACAGACAAAATATAGTTTTTTAATGTATTTATATTTGTCTTTGTGAGCAATACATGTTCAAATGACTCAAGCACGGAATAATTATGATATAAACTATTAGAAGATATCATTCAAAATATATTTGTGTATTTTGATGATTGTATGAGTTGAAATGATGCTACAAATGATCAAAACCCGATGAAACAGAAATAATATTTTAATATATTTGTGTTAATCTTTCAATGCATGTCATAAATGTTTAAAAACATAATGATTATAATATAAATAAATATAGTATATCATTCAAAATAACTTTATATATTTTGGTCATTTTATGTGTTAAAATGAGGCAACAAATGATAAATAAAATTGAATAAACTAGAAGTATAATTTTTAATAATTTTGTATTCATATTTGTACGTAATTCGTATACTAAGGACTTGGTCACAAAACATTATAAAATATATACCCATAGAATATATCATTTGAAATAACTATGTGTATTTTAGTGATTTCGTGTGTTGAAATGAGGCATAAAATGATAGAAAACTCGAATAAATTGATATAATATTTTAAAGCACTTGTATTAATATTTCTATGTGATTTGTGTTATACAGGCTCAGAAACATAATGATTATATACCAATAGGGAAAATAATTCAAATTGACTTTGTGTATTTTATGTGTTGAATTGAGAGAACAAATGATATACAACTCGAATAAACTAACATAAGAAGTGCAATTTTAACGCATTTGTATTCATGTTTGTGTGCAATTTGTGGCACAACGACTCGAGAAAGAAAAGATTATAATATAAACTCATTAAGTATATTATTCAAAATAACTTTGTATAATTTGATTATTTTATGTGTTGAAATGAGCTTTAAAATAATATAAAATTTAAATAAACTAAAATAAATTTTTTAATGCATTCATGTTAATCTTCCGACGCCATTCATGCGATAAAAACTTGAGAACACAATGATTATAACACAAACTAATATATGACATAATTAAAAAAGACTTTGTATATATTGGTAATTTTATCTGTTCAAATCCATAGAAGACATTATTCAAAATATCTTTGTATATTTTTTTGATTTTATGAATGAAATGAGACAACAAATGATTAAAACTCGAATAACTGAAATATTATTTTAATGTATTTATGTAAATCTTTCAACTTCATCGATGTTATAATTGTTCGATAACACAATGATTATAATATAAATGAATAGGGGATATCATCCAAAATAACTTTATACATTTTGGTGATTTTATGTTTTAAAATGACGCTATAAATTATAGAAAATTTATATAAACTAACAGAGATGTACATTTTTTAATGCATGTGTATTCATATTTGTGCGTAATTCATGTCCTAAAGGCTCGAGCACATAAATATTATAATTTAAACCCATATAATACATCATTTGAAATAACTGTGTATTTTTCTGATTCTATTTGTTAAAATGAGGTTACAAATGATAAAAAACTTGAAAAAATTAACAAAAAAATACAGTTTTTAATGCATTTTATTCGTATTTGCGCGCAGTTAATGCTCAAACAGTTAAAGCACATAACAATTATAATATAAACTCATAGAAGATATCATTCAAAATATCTTTATTAATTTTAAAGATTTTACGAGTTAAAATGAGGCTACAAAAGATCAAAACTCAAAGAAATTGAAATAATGTTTTAAGCATTTGTGTTAATCATTCAACGTCCTTCATGTTATAAAGGATCAAGAACACAATAATTATAATATAAACCAAGAGGGGTCATCATTCAAATTAATTTTGTGTGTTTTATAATTTTATGTGCTGAAATGAGATTATAAATGATACAAAACTCAAAAAAAACTTACCGAAGAAGTATATTTTTTAATGTATTTGTATCAATCATTATGCGTAATTCGTGTCGCAATGGCTGGAGAAAGCAAAGACTCCAACCTTTCGAGGGTAAACAAACCCATTATTCAAATGCACCTTAGCTTGCATCTATTTTTGATGAAATTTTTGTTGGTTCACATGGAGATGCTACATGGATTGCGCGAGACATCCAAAATAATCTTGTATGTTTTCGTCTTGAGGTGGTGCCATATAGGGGTCAAAGGTAGTGAAATAGGTTGGGTCATAAAAAAAAGATTGGCATGTATACTTAAAGGTGCAGTTGTGAAGAGGTACCAACATCCACGATTGGTTGGGGTTGGGTTGATGGTTCGACATCCAGATCGATATATTTATTGACCTAAATATTATGACGCTTTATCCATGCATTTATTAGGTGTTAAAATTTTAGGGTCTAAACTGGGGGATCACTTAGCCCATCCTTAACCCATCCAATGTTGAGCAACTCATGAAAAAAATTCTTGCATTGCCACCTAATTTTGTTGAGGAATATTACGGTTGTAAGCGAAGGATTCAGGTATTAAGGTTTCCATATGGCAAACTCATATTTTTGATCTGAAATGCATGTTTCATATAATTTATAATGATTAGGAAATATAAAATTATCTATCCATGAAGAGAAGATATTTTAAGTTAAGTATCAATTCATCTCCTTATTAGTTTTAAGTGTGGCATTGAGAGTTAAAATATTGTTAATGAAATGATAGATCAATCTATGGACAACCGGTAAAGATGTAACATAGTTATCATCATCACCCACTTGTCTAGACACAAACCATTTTTGTATTCCCTAATAGTGTCATCTGTTTGTTCGGGTCATTTCCTATAGGCACACACTTGATCACCGATCTCAAGTGTGTCTAATCATTTGGCTATTTATGGTATGGTAACAAGGAGTGATTGACCACAAGTTAATGTAATGAAACCCCATGGTTCATCAATAAATTGCACGTTGATATAGAAAACTTGGGCTGAATCATCACATTATATTAATTTTTTCATGGCCAATACCCAGTATATCCTTCAATTTGGGTGTCTTCCCACTCGGTATTCTAACATTCTCATCCTTATGGCAGAAATAATAATCTGCTATTTTTTTATTTAAAATTATCATTATACATGTTGTAACAGTTACATTGTGATAATAATAAGTGTTGAAACAGTCATTCGGTGCATTTAGCTTGAGGGTTATAGGATTTAGGTGAAGTCATTCCCCTAGTGTAATCACCTCATCCATGTTCCATGCTTGAGTATTAGCCATTACTGTTTGATGAATGATTTATGCTTGTGGTTAAGCAATCATATCACGCGTAGTAGGCCGAGATGCTACTTGAACCTGTTCTTAAATTGTTATCTTAGTTGGTGCTTGAGTAGAGACATGGTCCGGATCTTGATGGGGTTCTCTTGAGGTGGTTTATCTTGATGAAGCAAATTTGGATCGGAGGTGTATCCAATTTCTGGGTAATAATAGAGATCGTCTATGGTGTTGGATGCATCACCTGAGGTGTTGTCGTTGGGTTTTCTCTTCTTCTTATGGAACAGATTGACTAGTTTTCGTGCCATTGAGATTAAGAATATGAGCATAAGGTTAAATTAGGAGAATCCAAGGATCGGTGAAGGGGCCATGATGCTAGGTTTTGATAGAAAGGAGTGAAGAAGGTTTTTGCTGAAGAGAATGATGAGAAGAATATGGGTGCTAGGGTTTTAGTTTTGAGCAAAAGATAAAATAAGGTGTAAAAAAAATACTTAGTTATAAGGCGTATAATGTGAACTAAAGAAGAGCAAGTCGAAAAGACACATTAAATGAAAATATTATAACAGTCAGAATATTAATTTTCTCTGATTTGGTAAAACGTTATAAGGTTTTAGTAAAATGTTATAATGTTTTAAAGCGTTGTACGTTTCAGTGAACCATTGTGGTGCTTCCTTTATATCATTGAATTTTTTGACCCATCATATCAGAATTCATTATTATATATATATATATATATATATATATATATATATATATATAGAGTGGAGATACCGTGAGCTTAAGCTCACAGAGGCCTTCCGTGAGTTTAACTCAAAAAATATATTAAATCATCTCGAAATTTTAATTTATCATTCTCATTAAATTCTTTATATAAAAATCTTGTGGGATACAAAAATTTGGAGTGTTTTGAGCTTTTTAAGTCACCATTTTTAATTTTTTAAAATGATGTTCAAGTATTGAATATATTATTATTTTTAGAGCTGATTTTCAAAAATTAAAAACCACAACTTAAAAAGCTCAAAACGCTCCAAATTTTTGCATCCTATGAGATTTTCATATAAAGAATTTAATGAGAATGATAAATTAAAATTTCGAAATGATTTGATATATTTTTTGAGTTAAGCTCACGGAAGACCTCCGTGAGCTTAAGCTCACGGTATCTCCACTATATATATATATATATATATATAGAGAGAGAGAGAGAGAGAGAGAGAGAGAGAATTAAGCTATGGTGCTTTGCAAAGCACAAGAGCATTGTGTGCTTTGCGCTCTATTATTAATTTTAAGTCAAAAATGATCGATCCAAACCGCTCAATCTAATCTCCATATTAAAATCTATTAGTAAACCAAATTTTATATTTTTTGGAATTCATTTGCTATTTTTTGGATAGGGAGAAAACCATCATTTTTGATGAACCAGAATTCTCAAATCAAGTCATTTTCTCCTCATCAGAAAAAATAACAAAAAATTCTAAAAAATATAAAATTTAGTTTACTAATAGATTTTGATATGAATATTAGATTGAATGGTTTGGATCGATTATTTCTGACTTGAAATTAAAAATAAAGCACAAAGCACACAACACTTCTGTACTTTACAAAGCACCATAGTCGGACACACACACACACACACACACACTCTCTCTCTCTCTCTCTCTCTATATATATATATATATATATATATTGAACCTCCTTAAAGCGTTACAATATTTGTCTTCTTTCTCTGAAAGTTGCACCCACCATGTTAGGATCTAAGAACCTTTAACAGTTCTATGAACCGTTATAACGTCTTGAGTCGTTACAACGGCTTATGATGTTGAATGAGCCGTTGTATAATGACAGTTTGGAAGAGAGATCAAAAATTCTGAAGAAGGACTGCAAACAAACAAAAGTAGTGAACCGTTATAACGGTTCAAGAATTGTTATAATGGTTTAAGGCCTTATATTGATGTATGTCGGTTGATTTTTCTCATTCATCCATGTCCATATTAGCATTGGTAGTCATAGATGTCTTGCTTGTCTTGTAATCATCAAGACCAAACTTATTGACCAACTCTTTAACATAGTTGGTTTGACTAATAAAGATGTCATCCTTCATTTGCCTATATTTGAAGCCCAAGAAAAATATAAGTTCTCTCATCACTCACATCTCAAATTCGTTGTTCATCAAAGAAAAAAACTCATCGGCAAGAGCCGAATTAATAGAGCCAAATATTATATTATCTATATAGATTTATACCAATAAGAGTTCACTATCATTCTTCTTAGTGAATAGTATAGTATCATTTTGATCTCTAATGAAATCATTTGAAAGTAAGAATGAGCTAAATTTACTATACTAAACTCTAGGAGCTTATTTTAGTCCACAATACTTTTATGAGTCTATAAACATGATTGGGGGTAAGTTTGATTTACAAACTCGGGTAGTTGTTAGACATATAGTTATTCACCTAAGAATCCATTAAGCTTTTGATATTCATTTGAAATAGAGTAAAACCCTTATGAGAGGCATATGTTAAAAGCATCATAATAGATTTAAGACGTGTAACTGGTGAAAAAACTTCTTCAAAGTCAATACTGACTTGTTAGGTATAGTCTTGTGCAACCAATCTAGCTTTATTCCTAATAATTACACCATTCTCATCTAATTTATTTTTAAAGACCCATTTTTTACCTATGATAGCCCTATTATTTATTCTAGAAATAAGTTTTCACACTTAATTTATTTTAAATTAGTTTAATTCTTCTTGCACGACACAAATCCAATTATAATAATTATTTATATTTTTAAAATTTTTAGGCTCAAGTTAAGATACAAAGGCACAATGGACAGTCATTTTATTCATTCTAGACTTTGTTCTTATACCTTTTCTAGGATCACCGATTACACTAGAAAGAGGATGAGAAGATAATTTTCTAAGATCGTTTGAAACTTGATGTCTTATATTTTGAAATGACAAGATACCATCTTCACCAATGCTCTCATTTAGTGCATTATACTCCTCATGCACAACCTGATTTTATTTGTCTTGTATTATTGGAGTATCTTATATTTTTTTTATGGAGTAGTGTTGATAACTCGTTTTCCATCTATGATTGTTAGGGCATCTTAAGTTGTTGGAGACTCTTGAACATCTTCAATAATTATGACATGACTCTTATTTATTGCATTGATATTTTCAGCTCCATTACCTACAATAAAATGATCTTTCTCGACCCCAAAATTAGTAATTTCATCAAACTTGAAATGTACAGATTCTATTATAATCCATAATGTCGGTATGTAGACTCTATAGGCTTTACTCATAGAGGAATATCCTATAAATATTCCTTCAATTGACTTAGAATCAAATTTAGTAACTTTTGGTACCTCATTCAACATAAAATATTTAGACAAGTTATAAAAGACTGGTTTGGTAGATAGCAAATTTTCTATAAATTCACACAAGAAATGACTTAAATAAGTAGTGAGAGAATGCAACAAATAAGTCAAAATCTAGATGCGAATGTAATGAAAATATACTATGAGAAATCAATTAAATATCAATTATCAAAAATATTGATGTAAAATAATATACTATAATTTTTCATAAGAAATGTAACTTTGTAGAAAATATGAAATGTGAAGTGCAAAAGATATAAGTATAGAAATATAGAGAAGACATGATATGAGAAACCTATGTATCTGGGTCTCGTTCCACTAAAGGGATGTTGATTTATTACTCAAAAATATTTTACAATTAGAAATTTTAGCTTCTTCATAAAAATAAGTGCAAGAAGACTAAAAAACAATCTAACAAAATAACTACAAACATGAGTACTCAAGGCTCATAAAAATTAAGCCAATGCTCAAAGATATGAGCTAAATAATGCTCAGAAGATTATAAAAAATCTAATAAATTTGGCTAATTTAAGATCTTAGTTTTTTTGTGTTTGCAAGGAAAGATTGTAAGAGATCTTTGAGGGCTTTGGATTAGATGCTCAGATTGGAGTAGTATCTTAAATATAGCTCTTAATATAAAGCAGTTTGAGTTCTTGCGTAGTTAGCCGTTATAACGGTTCAAGAAGCGTTATAATAGTTCTTGATTCTTGATTTTGATCTTATGAAGAATACCCCTTATCAGATTTCATATAACGTTCATGCTTCATTAAAGCATTATAACGTTTTGATCAAGTTTGACTATGTTGACTGAAATCCTGACAATACTGATTTTCTACAAAAATATTATAACGCTTTAATGAAACGTACAACTATTCAAACCCTCAAACGTTTCATGAAGCGCTATACAATAGTCTGCTTTATTAGCTTTGAAAATCTCTACCTTCAGAAAATTTTGAAATTTTTTAAGTAAAGCAAGATAAACCGTTATAACGATTTATGAACCATTATAGCGATTTCCTGCAGCAGAGACTTTTTTCGTTATAATTTTATGAGAAAACTAAGATTTTGAATTATACCTTTACATATTTGATCCTATATCTTCACTTGACTTCTTCCAATTGTCTTCAGCATTACCGTGTTGATCATTTAATGAAGTCTTCATAGAATCCTACAAATAACTCAATAGAACTTTATTAAATTCAAGTATGTTTTG
This sequence comes from Schoenoplectus tabernaemontani, assembly GCA_037127355.1. Lineage (NCBI taxonomy): Eukaryota > Viridiplantae > Streptophyta > Magnoliopsida > Poales > Cyperaceae > Schoenoplectus > Schoenoplectus tabernaemontani. Next base: position 8,348,641 of record CM073753.1, read on the forward strand.
CAAAACAACAAAATAAAAAAATATTAAGTGTAACAAAATTAATATATATTTTTTCTATTACGAGTTTAATCTGTTTCTTTATAAAAAATATATTTTTTTGGAGATGAAATAATTACTAGAACTATATTAAGTATGAAAGAAGTCTCACTTAACTTAAAAAATTTAACAAAAAATGTGTTAAACACTACATCACTTGATAATGTAATTTTGACGATCTCAAGAGTAAATTTTGAAATAAATTTGATAATATTTTAAAAGTATAAAAAAATATAGAATACTTTGATTAATTGTATTTTAAATTTTATATTATACTCAATGTAAATGTCATCTTATAGTTAAACAAAAAACAAAGATCATCAAAATTTATATATTTTCAATAATCCCCATTCAATAGTATTTAATGGAACTATCCAATAACACTTGACTGTGAAATATAAATACAATTAATCATGAGGTGAAAAATATGTATATAGTTTTCTTTTTGAAGTTTTCTTTTTAAATACCACACTCTACATCAAAAGTATAATGTCATGTTAAAATATTATATTATTCTTTATCATTTTGGAAGAAGATAATCTGCAAGTTTTTATTAAAAAGTGAATGAATAAGAACAAAAAAAATCTTCAACAATGAAAAAAAAAACTAAAAAAATAGCAGAATAATTTTCTTGATTAGATTCCGTTTGAAAATTGAACATTCATAAAATATAGTCTTTATTTATTATGATCGCAGTGCACATTTCATTGCATTCATGATATGATCATAAAATAAGTGGGGAACAACTCTCAGTTAGAGAAATATATTATCCCTCTATTCATTATCAATGAGTTTGTGTTGTTTTTATTTAATGTATTATTCTCTAATTAGTTAATTTGACTTTCTCAATTGTGACTCAGCTGTTGTAAAAAAATATATTTCATATTATCGAAATAGACTAATCGAGTCATCCTAATTAAAAATTTCATATCACTGTGAATTTAAAAAATATTAATCACATTTCAGTAGAAAAATGTTTTTGATATTCATTTTTTTGTTAGCATGCTATATATAAAAAAATAATCTTGTGATTTTTCTTACCTTTGTATATTATGAAAAATGTTTTATTATAATTTATGACGCCACGGAGCACGTACTATAGCATGTTTTCATTAATCATTCAGACCGAGCTCAGATTATCGACTCCAAATATGTGTCAAGAATCAAGACTAGCACCTGCTGACATCTTTGCTACGGCGCAATGTACCGAGTATGGCTGCATTGAGTTCGAGTGAGCAGAGCTTAGCAAAGTTCGGTTCATGAACAATCGAGTCAAGTTTGCGAAACGTTTTGAGATAAAAAGTCTAGCTCAAGTTCGGCTCGTTACTATTCGAGTTGGCTCATGAGCCAATGCATGTACGTTGACTAGATTTGACATTTATATTTAATTTATTTATAAACTGTAAATTCGATATATCTATAAAAAATGATACATGAGCTAGTACAAAATTGATATATCAACAATTTATATTTTTAATAGAATTTTTGTTGCACTAATTTGAATGGATGAACCGGTAAAAAAACTATCGACTCAGATATATGAGCCGAGTCATGAGTGAGTACGAAAAATCACTAAGCCGCTGAGATGGTGAGATCACGAGAGATAATGAGAGATGAATTATCGGATTAGAGTTTTATAAAAAAAATATAAATTATTATCATTCGAGACGAGACGAATCAACCTCAACTCAAACTCAGCTCATTTAACTATTAAATCAGATTAGCTCGAATCCGAATCGACATCGAACTGAGTTATGAATCCGATTTTTTTTATACAGCCATGGTACCGAGCTACCCAGTCGAGGGTACGGTACCAAATACGGAACTATTGCCATGAGAGGAACCATGTATTCACCCTGGGTCAGGCACCTATACACCATAAAATGCACGAGTTAATGACAGTAGGACCCACCGAAGGACGCTTGCATTTCAGACGCTCGGTCCACGATGTCGGCGCCTGGACACATCTTTTTCCGCACTCCAAATTCCCAACTCCCAGAATACCTTTGGTCTTTCCATACACCTCACCTGCTCCTCCTGTTCGCTTTCGTGGCATCGCTCCTTTCGCCTCCTCTTCCCCTTCGTCAATTCTAGTCTCCCCCGCTCCTCCCCAGCTCCTCGCCGTTCATCGTCGGTCCTATCACTGCCGTATCTCATTCTCTGCTGTCTTCTCCCATGACGATGATGACTCAGCCTCCCCTCGAGGTAAGCACATGCCTAAAAATCTTCCCTCTCTCTGTGCAAAAACCCTAGCAGAGACTACATGCAGTGGGTTCTTCTCCTCTTCTCTGTTGATCTGAAACGTAATAGAGTTACCAGATTACTAGCTCCCTTCATTTGAACAGTATTTTCATATGCGTACTGCGTGTGCGGGGACGGGTTATTTAGGAAAAAGTGCTCTCTTTTGTGTCTTTTTGTCGTGCAGGCTTCCCACTGTAGTAGCACGGTACCTTGAGATTTATAAACCATAGAAAGAGTAGGTTTCAGTAGCGAGGGTTTTGACTGCTATTTGATCTGCTGTTTATGGATCTGAGGATGTTGTTTTCCTGGAAATCACAGGAAACACAGGAGGATGAGGAGATGCTGGTACTACATCAAGAGAATGTGAATGCTGATGAAGCACAACACCAAGAGCCACAGGAGTCACAAGAGCCAATGGAAGGTAATATGGATGTTCTATTTACAATTGAGATATTGTTTTGATTTTTAGGTTTCATCTGTGATCATGTAACAATTGCATTTTTGAGGTGTGGGGCAGAGTAGTTTCTGAAACTTTTATCACACGTTAGGATATTTAGGATTAATTCAAGAAAATGCCCACATGATTTTTTTTTTCCACTGGCTGCTATTTGCTAAGCGTGGATTGGAGAGGAATAAAAGAGGTGATTATGATTAAACATGAGACCTTTGGCACGGGTTGGTTTGTTCGAGTATCTTCACTTACTCTCTTCTTCTTCCCTTACCCTATCATACTTAATATATAAGACTCGAGTGTAGATAGAAGATTAGCTGAGACGTGACCAATTCAAACTATGTTAACTAGGGAAAGAAATAGCTGCCACTTAATTCGTTAAAATGTACACGCACTATATTTTTTCCAAATTATTTACTAAATGAGAACAGTTAAGATAAAAGCTCATTGAAATATAATTATTTACTGAATTATGCCTCAGGGATTTTTGTTGGCAAATCAAACTCACAGAACTTAATTCTAAAAATATAATTCTCTTTGCTTTTTTTTTTGGTGACAGTGGTGTCACAAAATGAACCAGTGCCAACTGCAGAGAATCAGCCTACAGAAGATCCTGCTACATCGAGGTTTACATGGACCATAGAAAATTTCTCAAGGCTTAATACCAAGAAGCATTATTCAGACTCTTTTGCCGTTGGAAACTACAAATGGTAAATAGAAAGAGATCACCTTAAATTCGATAAATTCAACCTTTTGCAACTAACCACTTATTGCTTTGCCTTGCTGCTGCTGCTGCTGCCTTTTCCATCAAAATATGTGAATTAGATTTCTTTTTGACAAGGCGTTCTTAGCCAATCTATGTCAGTTTTTTATTGTTATATTTAAAGAGATTGAAACTAGACTTTTTGAGAAAGTTATACATAGTAGCTAAGATATCACATGAAGCTTGATTTTTATCGATGGTTATTTCAGGTACCTACAATCAATCTGAACTTAAATTAGGTTATGAATACTTACACTTTTTTTACTGTTGCTGTGCTGTATGATTTCTGTAAATTGATTGATTCTCACATGAAGCTTGAGACTGAATCCTCAGTGAATAGAAACCTTACCAAACTTGTACTTCTGGTCGGGCACAACAGGACCTGCTCTCCGGTTTTGAGCGTGGACAAGTAAATTTTGACATTTGTTGGAGAATTAACATGTATGATTGATGATTCATTGTTTAGGCGGGTGCTAATTTTTCCAAAGGGAAACAATGTGGATCATTTGTCAATGTACTTGGATGTTGCTGACTCAGCAAGTCTGCCCTATGGATGGAGCCGTTTCGCTCAGTTTAGCTTGGCTGTGGTAAATCAGATCCATCCCAAGTTGACAGTTCGAAAAGGTAACACTTCTAATGGCTTGGCATTTACGTACATGGATCTATTAGTTTGTATCCTTATATTTATGTATTGTTTGCATATTATTTGAAATCTTTTGGATGTTTTTTTGTGGATGTTAAGCCTACCTCTGTAACCTGTTACAATTTAAGATATTGGCAACTAAAAGACAATCAAAATTTGTGTGTTGTTCCTTGTTATTTATCAGGAAAATAACTTGACATCGTTGTGCTGCTCTTCTCTGTGGTCATGTCAGAAATATATAGGATTGCCAATAGTGCTGCAACCATGTTGCATTAATCAAACTGTTTTTCTCCTGAGTCCTTATGTCAGAAAGTCGGTCCTTGTAGTTAGTCATGGAAACAACCAAATAGTGTCTTCTTCTCACTTCATTATTGCATGGCAGAAACACAGCATCAGTTCAATGCTCGTGAGAGTGACTGGGGCTTCACTTCTTTTATGCCTCTAAGTGAAGTGTATGACCATGGAAAGGGTTACTTGTTAAATGACACCCTTGTGGTAGAGGCCGAGGTAACAGTTCGTAAAATGCTTGACTACTGGGCATATGACTCTAAGAAGGAAACTGGCTTTGTCGGGCTTAAAAATCAAGGTGCCACCTGCTACATGAACTCTCTATTACAGACCCTCTATCATATCCCATATTTCAGGAAGGTACAGAAATAGTAAAACCTTACTTGCTTCTCTCCATTTCTTAGACAGCAGTCCTTTGTCCCTTTCTTTCAATGCTGTAAAATCCTTGTGGAATTACATTGGAACTTTATAGGGGAATAAATGATATTAATCTGTCTATAGACACAATTATAATGTTTGTTGGTTGTTTTTATTAAATACTGACCTTGTTGACTGAGCTACTAGATATGTTTTTTTTGGTCTTCTGAAACTATCTTAAAGACCATACACACAACTGCTTGAATGTTTTGGATCGGATTCTGCATAGATCTGAGCTGAAGCTGGCAAATAGCTCGCTAATCAGAACTTACTATGGGTTATATTATGCATTTGTATCTCACGTTGTGATCTTTGCTGTTTATGGATATATCATTGCCTTGAGAGCAATTTTATGTCTACACTTTTTGCTAACCCATCTTGCTATTATTGCTTCAGGCTGTATATCACATGCCCACAACTGAGGATGACATGCCATCTGGGAGCATCCCGTTGGCTCTCCAAAGTCTCTTTTACAAGCTCCAGTATAGTGACAGCAGTGTTGCTACTAAAGAGTTGACGAAGTCCTTTGGGTGGGACACTTATGACTCTTTCATGCAGCATGATGTTCAAGAACTTAACCGGGTTCTTTGTGAAAAATTGGAAGATAAGATGAAGGTACATAATTAGTATGCACAAGTCTCTATTTAATTCATCCCTTTATAATCCGAGCCCCCATTTAAGTTTGATCTCAATAGAGAGCACTCAAAATAATATTCTGACCAAATGATATTCGGCTTGATCAAGTTTGTATCATTCAGCCTAAGGCTGGTTGGGATTGGACAGGAGGGGAGGGAAGGGTAGAAGAGGGCAATTGTTCCTGGCCAAACTTTTCACCTCACTCCACATAGAAACATTCTTGAAGGGTAGAAAAAGGTAAGGAGGGAGGAGGCTTTCATTTCTGTGCAAACTCCCAGGCATATGTATGTCCAATATAGATCTCCTCTCTCACCCTGCCTACAGTTTCTGGAGGGCTTAGATATAATTGTGATTGATGTATCAAGTTTTCAGGCAGTGTACATGTCATAGATGGTCACTTTTCAAGCAGATAATACTTTGTTCTTTTCAGGGAACTGTCGTTGAGGGGACAATCCAGCAGTTATTTGAAGGGCATCACATAAATTATATTGAATGTATCAATGTGGATTACAAATCTAACAGGAAGGAGTCTTTTTACGGTATGTGATCAGTACTAAGAAGTGTCAATACTATTTTAGCACGAGGTTGCTAATGTAATGGGCCTCTTTAATTTAATGTGAATAATAAACTCAATGTTTGGAAATACTGACACAATAAATGGATTCCCTTGAGACACAAAGATATGAGATTTGACGTGCAGAAATTTTACCCATCTTGTATTTAATTGGGCATTGACTTGTTTTGCAAAAAAAAATATTCAGATCTCCAGCTCGATGTCAAAGGTTGCCGGGATGTTTATGCATCTTTTGACAAATATGTTGAAGTCGAACGGCTTGAGGGTGATAACAAGTATCATGCAGAGCAATTTGGTCTCCAGGTCGGTTTTTAGAAACCTTCTATTTTAAACTCAATTTAGAGAATGTTACCTAGAAGTTTTTGGAGATTTCACTGAATATAATCCATATCGGACATTGCATTCTGGTACTTGGAGCTGCCCAGAGTGGTGTCAGTCTGTGAAAGTACTAGTTGATCTTGGTTGTTTCAGATGAAAAGTTATTTTCCAGCTAATTTCAATTGATAAATGATATTTAAACACTAGCGAAAAATATATGTTCAAAAAGCAGAATTCAAGATTTTTGTATGTAGCACTGTATACTTATAAAACCGTCTTGTTTTGATTTAATTATTTTGCAGCCTAGTTTTTTTTAATTGCATTAATATAATTTAAATTCCTTGGCAGGATGCGAAAAAAGGAGTTCTCTTTCTTGATTTTCCACCTGTTTTGCAACTCCAGCTGAAGCGGTTTGAGTATGATTACATGCGAGACACCATGGTTAAGGTTATCATCCACTATCATTGCTTTATGTACAATCCTCCGTTCTTTTACTTGGTGCTAGATTTTTCATTATGCAATAGTAAAAGAACTCAGTCTGTAGAGATAGCACGACAATCTGTGCTAGGCCTGTGGTTTATTTTACAAATCTGCATTCATTGAACTCACAGTCTGTAAAAGAACAGCTCAACAAGTCTCTCTCTCTTTGTAGAGAGAGCACCACCATTTGTGCTAGGCATGTGGTTCATTGTCATTGTAAACTTATTGTGACTTGTCATGATTATGCTTTTGGTTAATTTCTGTTTCCAATAATAGATAAATGACCGATATGAATTTCCTCTACAACTTGACCTTGACAAAGATGATGGCAAGTATCTTGCTCCAGATGCCGATAGAAGTGTCAGGAACCTTTATACTCTGCACAGGTACTAAACTGCAACTTTATTATTGACATCCACATGATCAATTGGTGAATCAAGAAGAGGGGGTATATGCTGTATCTGCGACTCCAATAGCTTTTTAGAAGATGGATGCGGATGTTTATTTTTCTTTAAAAGAATCTAGTGCTCAAGCTTGTTATGGCTTAAGTTCTTAGCCAGATGAAACTCGATTAAAGACCAAAATTCCTCAAAAAAGTGATGCTTGCATTTGACATTTGAACATGTTTTAAGGAGATTTTAATTCTAAATTTGACTTGCTTTAAAGATTTTGTGCTGATGATCCTTTGTTTGATAAGCAATCTCTAAATTTTTGGTACAGTGTTCTTGTTCACAGTGGTGGGGTGCATGGCGGACATTATTATGCTTTTATTCGACCATCTCTCTCTGATCAGTGGTATATTTTTAAAATACTTCTTCATTTTCTGTGGGTTATGCATATACTAGTTTCCTGATTACATGTACTGTAGTCTTAAATGATTTTGGTAACACCACATGCAATCTTGTCTTGTTTATTTCAGTTTTGTAGCAGGTTTACAATTTGAAGTGTTAGTTTTTTTATTTTTTATTTTTTATGGCATTGAATAAGTACAGAATGCATCTAGAGGTTACATGTGTATCATTTCTTATACTAAATATAAATATTAGGCAGTTTCATTGCCGGTATTTATTGGTAATTTTTGATTGATAATACCTGATAATAATTTAGGTTTAAATTTGATGATGAGAGAGTAACAAAGGAAGACATAAAGAAAGCACTAGAAGAGCAATATGGTGGCGAGGAAGAGGTAAATACTTTTTGAATGTGGCAAACCACAAAGCATTTTTATAGATTATTCAAAATCTGAAATTTGCTATATTTTTTTATCCTGATTCAGCTGCCTCAACTTAATCCTGGCTTTAACAACACCCCATTTAAATTCACAAAGTATTCAAATGCATACATGCTTGTCTATATACGTGAGAGTGACAAGGAGAAAATCATGTGTAATGTGGATGAGAAGGACATTGCGGAGCACTTAAGGGTACTTTCTTGTATTAAATGTGAACTTTGGCATTTTCTTCATGTATTTTCGCTATTTGTTGTTCCTTTTGTCATGTATATTGTTATTGAACTGGTTTTGTTATATCTTTGCAGATGAGATTGAAGAAAGAGCAAGAAGAGAAGGAACACAAGAAGAAAGAAAAAGCTGAGGCCCACCTCTATACCATTATAAAGGTATTAGCCATCTTTTGTTTTTTCTTTTATTAGTGATATATTCTCTTTATTTTAAGCCACTTGTATTGGTTGTGATATCTCTTGATTTCTTAAAATGCTAATAAAATTGTCAAGGTTGCACGAGATGAGGATCTAAGCGAACAGATTGGGAAGGATATATACTTTGACTTGGTGGACCATGACAAAGTCCGCAGCTTCCGTATTCAGAAACAATTACCGTTTGCTGCTTTCAAGGTACACATTGCCTTTATTAGATTTTTGATGTCACTAAGTTTTTAAATATTATGGAAAAGCCACAAGTTCCTTTCTTCTTTTCTCCTCCTCTTTGGCAATTATTGAGGAGAGTTGAAGTAGATCATATCAAAGAAAAATATAGGAAATATTGACATGATCAAACTAGGCGTGAAAAATATAGGAAATATTGACATGATCAAACTAGGCAAGAACACAAGTAGAGTCTATGTATTGATCTTTCATATCCAGTTGTTATCTGTATTCACTACAGCTGGTATATAAAACATTTCAAGTTGTTGATGTTTCATAAATGTGAATCCATCCTACATTTGATGTACATTTATGCAGGAGGAAGTTGCCAAGGAATTTGGTATACCAGTGCAGTTCCAAAGGTATTGGTTGTGGGCCAAGCGCCAAAACCATACTTACCGGCCCAACCGTCCCCTGACGGCTCATGAAGAACTACAGACTGTGAGTTCTTTTACTATTGACTATTTTGGGAGGTACCAGTAAACTAAACTACTTAGCAAGCCCCTCTATTTTGGTTATAAACCAGCATTAGAAAGTTCACTGCATTTGCCATTGAACTTCTATATTGTTGAGCCGTTCAACATAAAAATTATTGTAATTGTATAGCTTTTAGCCAGATATAGGGCATTGTCACCTGGTACTTCGGTGCTTGATTCTGTGTCATTCATTGATGAAACCACACAAATACTGATACAAACCAATATTGTTTAGATGGCTTATATCTGAGTTCTGTTTATGTAGGTTGGTGCACTAAGAGAGGTATCAAACAAGGCACATAATGCTGAGCTGAAGCTGTTCTTAGAAGTAGAGCTTGGGCTGGTAATGCTGTAAAATGTTTTGAGTATCTGTTCTCAATGTTTCATTCGGGCAGTAAAGTTAATCAATGAGCTTTTTGCTCTATTTTTTTAGGACTTGAGTCCGATTCCTCCACCTGATAAATCTAGGGATGATATATTGATTTTTTTCAAGCTTTATGACCCTGAGAAAGAAGTGCTTTGGTATTTTCTCAATTTTATATAACATGTATGTTTGTATTATTTTTTTTAAATAAAACATTAATTTGGATGGTTGTAACATATTTTCATCTTTAGTTATGTGGGGAGAATGTTTGTTAAGGCGGTTGGAAAGCCACTGGAGATTGTTGCAAAATTGAATGAACTTGCTGGTTTTCCGGAAAATGAAGATGTTGAACTTTATGAGGTGCTTATATCTATACAGCACTTATCATATATCATCTTTATCATTTTCACATTTGCACATCATCTTATACTTGAAGCTTTCCAACTTTTGTATTTTTTTTTGGATTTTTGTATGTTGTACTCTTTATATCAGATTTGCATGACACCTGGTACATTTGCAGAGATGATATTTCTTATGATAACTATTATATTATTTGCTTTTTTTTTTATCTGCAGGAGATCAAATTTGAGCCAAACATCATGTGTGAACCAATAGATAAGAGAATCAGTTTTAAAAGTAGCCAGGTGTGTTACAACAAAACAAAGGAGTGCAAAATCAGTTCAAGAAATGTAAAAATTATATGAAATGATCGTCTTAAATTCATTTTTGTAGCTTGAAGATGGTGATATTATCTGCTTCCAGAAAGCTATTATTTCTGAAAATGATGCCAATTATCGTTATTCTGATGTTCCTTCATTTTTGGAGTATGTTCATAACCGTCAGGTACAGTAAATATTGTACATCCCTAACCCCATTTAGTTATGTAAGGAAATGAAGTTTCATAGATCACAGAATCTGATACTGCTCTCTGTTTCATAATAGAAGCCTTTTCTCTGTAAAAGGTGATCTAAAAAAATATTTGGAATGTAGGTTTATTGCAATATTTTTATTTATTTGATTATGTGAGACTAATAATTTTTCTGAATGCATGCTGTAGGTAGTACATTTCAGACTTCTGGAAAAACCAAAGGAGGATGACTTTAGTTTAGAACTGTAAGTGAACTTTTGATACTTTGTATTAGTCGTGAGAAAGAATATATGTTTACATGTTCATTATTTGAGTTACTGGGTGACTTCTATCAGTGAAAGGTAATCCTGTATTACTGAGTTGGCTGAGAGGAACAAAACAATAATGATAAACACAAACAGTAACAGAATGATCTTAATGACAGTGATTTATCCTTGTCTAGACCTAATGATGAATACTTAGAAAAAGAAAGCAATTTTTTTTCTGGGTGACATTTATCTTTTTTCTTTATTCTATTTTACTATGTTTCTTATAGGTCAAAGCTTCACACATACGATGATGTTGTAGAGAGAGTTGCCGGTTACATTGGACTGGATGATCCATCTAAGATCCGTCTTACCTCTCATAATTGTTATTCCCAACAGCCCAAACCTCAGCCTATTCGCTATAGAGGTGTGGAGCATCTTTCTGACATGCTTATCCATTATAATCAGGTGCGCTTGTATTTCTAACATCGAATGTTGCCAACAGGATTGTGTAGTAAAACTATTTGCTACTTTTCCAAAAACCTGTTTAAACAAAAGTTCTTTCAAAATGTTTCAATATTAGACAGCAGGCACCTATCTAACACGAAGGACAATAAATTAGAAATGAAGTACTGAGACTAGAACTAGACTGAATTATTTGTGCTAGAATGTGTGGACCCACAGTGGTCCTGACTTTTTTGAACAAATGATTCTGTGTGAAACTGGATGGTTTCCATTCAAGTCTTGACATCATTGTCTTTAAAGCATCCTACAATTTCACATATTTAACATTATTAAGATGCACAATTGCTTTACAATCTAATGGTTTGGTATGCACAGACTTCAGATGTTTTGTATTATGAAGTGTTGGACATTCCCCTGCCTGAGTTGCAGGGTTTGAAAACTCTGAAAGTCGTATTTCACCATGCCACAAAGGATGAGGTACATTGCAACCTGATGTTTATCATTTTCTTGCACAAGCTGCTGTAAGCATCTGTTATTGAATGCTTATGATACAAATGATATTGGTGAACAGGTGGTGAGTCATAGTATAAGGCTCCCAAAGAATAGCACTGTTGGTGATGTCATCAATGACCTGAAATCAAAGGTACTTCGCTCTTTAGTTATTTTTAATTGGGTTTTATCCAACCGCTTAGATTCTTTTATGGCACGGACAGCCTGTCCTTTTGTTTGTGTTTGGACTAGATGTCGATCTAAAATTGTTTAGGGTAAATACCCTTCTCTTGAAAGATAGATAACATAAGCAGGTAAGTTCCTTTGACTAATCAGTATATAGGGCACCTAATCAGCCAAGTGCTAGATCCAGAATACTATCTCTTCACATTTGCATGTCGAAATTAATATATGTTTCAGGTTGAGCTGTCTCGTCCAGATGCAGAACTCCGGTTGCTTGAGGTTTTCTATCACAAGATCTACAAGGTTTATTTTTTCAAATTATTTCCGTTTCTGTCTTACAATGCTGTAGATAATCAACTGGGGTTACAGACTGTGTATGAGATGAGCCATTGCTCTTTCTTTTTTTCTTAGCAAACTAGGTCTTTGATTGTATATAGTTGGTATGTGATTGATTACAGGCCTGCGCCTGGTTGCAAGCTGGTAGATGTTTTCAGTCCAGTATAACTAGTAACAAAACAAAAACTGTTTCTCACTCTCTGCTATTGTATTAACCATGTTTATCTTTAAATCAATGGAAGATATTCCCTCTTGCCGAGAAGATAGAGAATATAAATGACCAGTACTGGACTCTACGTGCAGAGGAGGTACATCTCAGCTCTTGACATATTATTGTAAATACCAAAATATATATCTAGGATCTTATTTTTTGCATATGTTGGCAATGTAGACAAGGTCACACACACACACATGTTAATAGTCATGTAATTTTCCTTTTATAGACTTTTTTCCTCCAATTTGACAGATACTGGAGGAAGAGTCTAACCTTCTGCCTCAAGATAGGCTGATTCATGTTTACCATTTCATGAAAGATCCAAATCAGAACCAGGTACTAATTTATTCTAGTTGGACTGTTCTAAGCAAAATTAATATGCTTTCAAGTTATCACGGTATTTGTCTGATACTTGCAAGTTCCCATTGTAGTAAAGGCTAAACAAGTTCTATCCAATCGAGAACCTCAAAAGTCCACACATTATTAGAACCTCAAAAGTGCACACATTATTATTTGTGCCTGTAATCTATATAGGATGGTGCAGTATATTGAAGAAAAAAAAAACAAGCAGTACTGAAATGTACCACTTTTTTTTTTAAAAAAAAAATCGAGAAGATATGAATTACTTGAATCAACAGCCATGTTTTGGCAGTTCATCAGCGAATCATCTGCCTTATTTTCCTATCTTACAGCAGGTGCAAAACTTTGGAGAACCGTTCCTATTGGTCATTCACGAAGGCGAAACTCTAGCTGAAGTGAAAAAGCGCATTCAGAAAAAACTTCAAGTTCAAGATGAGGAATTTGCTAAGGTTCTCTCATTCTTTCTCCTCTCAATAACAAGACCTATCAATGAGAAATATTGAATACAATATTCACTATAAAATCTCTGTAGACAATGGGAGTAATTATTTGTATCCTGCTTCCCGTTGCTGGTTCTATCAATTAGAAACATCCTGCTTTCCTTATAAGTAAAATTCTTGTTTCTTTTGAATTTTGTAATAAAGTGAAGATGGAATCTCTTTCTAATCATAAAAAAATGATTTTCCTTTGTCATTTGAAATGATTTTATTGTATATTATCCTCTTTTCTATTATGGAAGTTGTTTGGTATCTATAACCTTTGGTTCTGACAGTCCTATCTTTTTCCTTGATTTGTTGTCAGTGGAAGTTTGCATTCTTATCCATGAATCGCCCCAAGTACCTTAAGGACAGTGATGTCATCTCCAGCCGTTTTGAGGTGGATAATTCTGATCCATTGCTTAATCTGTTTTCAATTTATGCATATATGTTTTCTCTTGGATGTAACTTTATTTGTTTGCATTCTAAATTGGATACAGAGAAGAGATGTATATGGTGCGTGGGAGCAGTACCTTGGTTTGGAGCACACTGATACAACTCCTAAAAGACCATTGATTGCAAACCAGGTATATTTTAAGTACATTTGTTTTTGTTCTAGAGACCTTTTTTTTTTCAGAAAAGATGTGCTCTGTGAAGATGCTTGAAAGATATGTGCTTGAAAGAAACTTGTGAGGTACTTGAAATATATAAAAAAATCATGGAATTTATAAAAAAAATAGCGTGCACAAAGTGCAAAGGTGAGTTTTATGTAGATATTTACAGTTGCCACATGTGAGATGCATGATAGAACCTTTGCAATAAGCGTTTTTCAGAAAAGAAATTCTTTTGCGCATTTATTTTATCTAGAATTCAGGTTGACATGCCCTTTTAGTTTAATATTGCCATGTTCAGAGATTTTCATTGTAAATCTCGATTTTTTATGCAGAATCGACACACCTATGAAAAGCCAGTTAAGATTTACAATTAATGTTGAGGCATTCATCTCCTAGTGGTTCATCTCTTTGATTCGTCTTAGTTCCGAACTGGAGAATGAAAATGAGAGGAATTGATTTTAGATTGTTTGTGGAAGATCAATCAAGAAACAAAAAGTCATTTTGACTATATACCTTGTTGTTGGTTCTGTTGTGGTTCCTTATAAAAGGGGGCCAGTTAGCAAGGATGTCTCATTCGAAAAGTTTAGTATAAAATTTTGTTTTTTGGCAGCGGGGTCATGTATACAGCAGGGATAATTATTAATTAGACTAGTCAATGTTCTATTATTGCCTTTTTTTTGCTTTTATATCTCTGTTCCTAATGTTTACTTGGGGAAAAAAAATGAAAATTGCAAAACTTATATCATTCTAACAATTTTTCAGTTTTGAACATGGTGGGATCAGTTCCGTTAAGTTCCTACTAACATGATATACAGAGAGTCCATTACCTGACGGGCGATTAATAGAAGGGGAAATTAGTGTTTTGCCGCTATAAACAATTTTGAAAATTGTCACTCCAAAATTTCAATTAAGAAATTTTCCATTACAAAATTTATTTGTTCTTAAAATTGCCATTATATATATTTTCATCCCAATTAAAAAATTACAAATATCAATAATACCCTTTCCTACATTCCTTAGCACCCACGATTGACAACAGCCCTATCGATTTCTCTCAATTCTCCTCTTCGTCGCCCGATCGATCTAACCAATTCCCCGAGAGAAAACAAATGCGATCTGATCAATTCTCCTCTCCTTTTGATAATTCATGGAATAACAAAAAGTAAAAATATAATTGCTATTTCGATGAATTAATTTTCCAAACGAACTTTAGACTAAGTAGAAGAGTGCGGAAGAGTATTAATACGGTATATTAACTTATAGATGGAATACCGGATTAGCTCTCGTCGAAATAACGATTATTATTTGATTATATTATATTATATTATGATTATGATTTATTATGATTATATTATTATATTTGTCAAACCGTGAAAAATTAATTAAGCAATAATAATAATTAAGATGATAATTAAAATAATTTAACACAAAAAAAAACATAAACCAACATTTAAGTAATATATATATATATATATATAATTAAATAGGGCTAATAATAATAAAACAATAATAAATATACTATTTATCGGGACCTAATTTCATAAGTAGATGAAAACCCAATTTCAAACATATACAATGAAATTCAAATTCCAAAGAATGAAATTTCCAATAAATATATATTGAAATGAATACTGTTAAAATCAAACAATCCTAATTTCGTTAAAACTGCCAAGGGGAAAAAATAAAAATAAAATAAAATATAAACTAAGATATGACTAAAGAATATGAAACTATGCAATGAATCACTAAAACCCGTTCCCAAAACAAGATAAGGCATGCCACACAAATGACCTCATTTTCTTGTCTTACGAAGGAACCATAAAACTTTACTCTAACCATATACAAAGGTCGTGGAAGATGGTACAACAAGTTAAGATATCCAATGAATCAATTTATTTAACACTTATCATTCACTACACCAAAGTCCATAAAATGTATGTTACGCCTGATCCCGAAACTTCCCACCTTCTCTCTCTATATGTTTTCTCACCCCGTGACCATCCCTGGACACTCCCCCGACTCTATCCCTCTCAATCAAATCCTCACTGAAACCTTACCTTCTCGAGGCATTATCTCTTTGACTTTGGTACACACCCTCTCGTCTATTTTTCTCCCTCATGACAGAACCCGTCCCCTCTATCTTTTCTTCCTTTTCACGGGGATAAATTTCTCCTTCACGATCTCACTCCCACCATTCTCCTCTCGTCAGACTCAGAAATCTCCTCCCCACTCAAATTTTCTCTCTCGACATTGTGCATAATACCTTCTGATTTTTCCCATGGCTACCTACTTCCCATTTCTGACCTTGCACTCAAATCGAGTTAGCATGACCCTCTGCATCTCCCCAGTCAAAGGGAGCCCCACCTTCGGACTCCGTCGTCGGTTAGCCCCAGCCGCTTTCCCGCACAAAGACCCTCCCCCCTGCTCGTTCTCCTCTTCACTCTCAGACCCCACACCATAGCAACTCGAGCCTGATCTGCACCTCATCGAGCATGACCACCACACAACAAGGACTATGCCAAGCCACCCCTCTGTTGCGCAACCCTAGGCCGAACCATCCCCACCTTGCTGCCATGGGAAATTCGTTCAAGTGGTGCCACCTTATTATCATTCACCAAGAGAATATGTGGAGCTCACCATGTGCTCGATTAATTGACCAAAGACTACTCTGGCTCGCTTAACACGACCCTCAAGCAGAGCTTGGCCGAGCGGCCCCTATTTTGTTTTTCCCTTGTTTGCTAGTTTGGTTTTGCTTGTTGATGGCTATGAATGACATTATTGGTAAGCCAAATAATATTTCCATTGTTCTTCTGATTTCTCATTGATTACTGGTAGCTTGTGTCCCTTGCGTGATTTGTGAATGATTGTGCTTTCTGTAGTGAATGACTTGAGTTATTCCTTGGTGCCTCTATGTAAAATTTGATTTTTGTGAAATAATTATTGAGCATTGAAACTGATTCTCAACTCTAATTTCACATATTTAGTTAGCTTGGTCAGATTTTGTCTAATAACTATATTGGCCTATGCCTTGATGTCTCACCCACGTATAAAGGTCTGATTTTTTTTTTTTGTGTGTGTTGGTTAACTTTGTTTATGGTCAGATTTGCTTCTATGTGACCCCTTTTGAACCTGAAGTAAATAATCATTGAATTTCTAGCTAGAAAATTGAGTCATCACTAGTCTCCCAATTAATGGATTGAATTATGAAATAGGGGCTGATGCTGGTATGTAGTGCATGACACCATGTTGTCTAATTTCTAGTAAAATGTCCTCTGCCCTAACCCTGTACCAGTTACTAGTTAAGTGAATACTTGATTTCCTTAAATATGTATTTACACTAGAATGGTTCTTTTCAATTGAAGCCACCCTGACTTGTTTTATTGGCCTGTTATTAGTTGCTGGACTTTTTAGCACTAGCATGACTAATATAAATACATCTTTGGGTGTTCTGTCATCCTTGATCAATTTTCGAAAATAAGGAACCAACTTATTTAATATAATAAAAATGTTAATTGGATTATTAAGTTTGTTGAGATCTTTAATTATTTCTTTTTATTATATATATATATATATATATATATATAAAATAATAATTAATCAATTATTTTTGGAACTATAATAGTTGCACTAAACCGAGAATGAAATACTTGAGTACAATTGTTATATATCTATAACATATATTTTCTTAATATTAAAATAATAATAATAATAATAATAATAATAATACTAATAATTGTAACGTGATTCATCATGTTAAATAATACTATATACAAAATAGAATATACAAATTATTATTATAGATAATAAATTATAATCCTTCTATTATCAAAATAATTAAGTGATAACATTAAGTTAAAATTAATAAATCTAAATAAAATTAAGTTAATCACATTAATCAAAATGGATATAATTTAAATTATAAACTTTAAATAATAATATTATAATATATATATATATATATATATATATATATATATATTAAGCAATTTCTCTATTTTAAAATTGATAAGAATAATACTAAATATATTAAATATTAAATATTATATATTAATCAATTTCTCTATTCCTAAATAATTGATTATCCTAATTATAAATTTAATTTAATTAAGTGATAATAATTAGTTAGCTTATTTAATCAAATAAAATTTAACTCAATTATATTAAATCAAAATAAATATAATCTTAAAACACCAACACGTTTAAATAAATAAAAATGTTTAATTTAAAATTAAGTTTAATTGAATTTAATTACTTTCATTTAATTTTTATTTTTATTTTAATTCTAGTTTTATGTAGTATATTTTCTAATTAATGAAAATAAGATAAACATATAAAATAAAATATAATTAAAGAGTATAATATAAATAATTAGGAATTTTAAAGTAATAATTGAGGTATGATAATAATTTATAATATAAAATATATATTAATCAATTTCTCTATTTTAATAATTGAATAACATTAATTAATATATATAAATATATATTAATTAATTTCTCTAATTAATAATAGAATAATATTGATAAATATATAAATATATAAATATAATATATATATTAATTAATTTCTCTATTTTTAATAAGAACAATATAAATTATATATATTATATATTAATCAATTTTCCTAATTCGGATAATTAATTATCCTAATTATAATTCAATTAATTAAGTGATAACATTAAGCCAACTTAATTAATCTAAATAAATTAAGTTAATTACATTAATTAGAATACAATATTAATTATAATCTTAAAACACGAACATAAATAATAATGCTCCCGTCTCCGAGTTAGGTATATCCCCGACCTAACGGACCAACGCGAATAGGATACTCGCCAATTTAATTTATTTTGACTTTATAGGTTCTCGAAAATATCTTGACGACCCGACAATCAAGTACACTCGGGATGAGACGGTTGACGAGATCGTGGGCCCCACTGGAGACCGAGCAATCAGACGCTATCAGCCTTGCCAAAATATTCAGGTGCGGATTGCACTGAGATTTACGATTTATTAGGATATGACTTAAATTATATTTTCTTTTCTTTTGATATTGAAACTTGTTCATATCATCCGCATTTCATTTTATATGCATTTCATTTTGATCATAAATTAGATTAATATTTAAGTTAATTAGTGGTAGGATAGATTATCCTATTTAATAATTTAATATAATTAGTTACATGATAGATGATCTAGGATAGATTATCTTAGATAGAGTAATTAGTATTTAATAATTTAATATAATTAGTTATAGCATAGAATATCCTAGATAGGGGAAGTAGTATTTAATAATTTAATATAATTAGTTACATGATAGATTATCTAGGATAGATTATCTTAGATAGATTAATTAATATTTAATAATTTATATTAGTATTAATTAAGTACCTTGAAATTTTTATTATATAAATAATATGATTTTTAGATTATAATTAATCAGATTGTTATATTGATCAAATTAAGCGAGTCATAACTAAATCGAATTAAGGTTTGAATTTGCATAATATCCGTTTTCTATAATTTGCATGATGTTATGAAACTCAAGGAAAATTTTAAGTTAAAAATGAATATCCAAATTTGGGTTTGGGAAGAGTGTCAGGACCGACTCGATTTCATAGTAAAATACACTTTAAATTTATTATTGAGGAGCTATTCGTGGTTACGGTGATTATTTTATCATTTGTATATTTAGTGATGACTATTTGTCACTTTATATTCGTTCGTGATTGATTCACTTCATTTTATATTATTTTCGGATAGTCTCCTTCAATTTGAATTATATATTGATAAAAATCGAGTCGTTGTTCGTTTCATTATAGTAAAGGGGAGCGGGATAAATTAGGGATGGTTTTGATAGTGAATGATGCTCTCTTCTATAGAGCGGGCTCTTCTATAGAAACCTTTGGTTGAGGTTGGTTCTTTTCGAAAAGAATTTATCCCATAAAGTCATTCGTGTGATATGGGAGTTTGAACCCGTACCTTTTATATTATAATATCTCGAATGATTCATTTTGGGTTTATCCTTGATTTAAAATATTCATGATTTCAAGTAGTGCATTTTATTAAACTCTTTTGGATTCTTTTATACTCTACTCGAACAAATTTAATCAATTTAATTATTTAAACATCAAATTTTATGTAAGCGTAATATTTATTATAAAAATAAATTTGTAATGGTTTTAAGTCTAAGCCTAGAGATTTGTAACATCTCGGTCTTTGGACCTAAAACCGCACCGAGTGATTTATCACTCACGTTTCCACGGTGGTTGTGGGGTCCAGGTTTTACGGGAGCGGGATCGAGTTTTTGGATGAGAGTGCTAGGTGCGATCTGCGTGGTGACGAGAGATGCTTCGCCGCTTCCGCATTGTGAGCGGGGTAGTGGATTAGGATATATCGGGTTTCGAGTTTTATTTCTTTCTTTTGGGTTTTTCTTTGAGAGATTTTGTTTGTCCATTCAGATGGAGCTAGCCCGCCGATGTCGGCGTTGTATTTCTCTTTGTTCATTCTGGATTCGTATAGTCATGTATATTATATTATTATTGTTTTGTTTATTTCGTGAATTTCTTATTTTATTCATTAAGCCTTTCGTACGCACGTCTCGTCGTGGTACGTGGCGGGATTTAGCACCCTAACCCGTTCAATTTATTTCGGGGTGTGACAATATTATAATTATGATTATAATTTATTATTATATTAATATTATAATTATTTATTTATTATTATTATAATGATTATTATTATTATATATTATCATCACCGTTAGTATTTTTATATTATTATTTATTATTTATTATTAGATTATAATAAATATTATTTTAGTATTATATTATTATATTATAAATATAAATAATAATTATTTTATTATTATATTATTATGATCATGATCATTCATTATCATATTATTATTATTATTATTATTTTAATTATTATTATATTATGTTATGATTATGGTTATATTATAATAATAATGATTATTTATTATTATAATATTATTATATTTTGATTATGGTTATATGAAACACAGTCCATACATGCTATATGAAACACAACATAAGATATTCCACTAGGAGAATTGGTCAGATCGTGATTGCTTTGATAGAATGAAAAAGTGATAGATAAATGAATCTTTGTTATCTTGGAGTGAATTGATTATAATGACTAAGGCTATATTTATAGGTTAATGATCTAACAAATTAACTACTTAGTCTAACTAATTAATTCTAATCACTAAACATCTTCCACATCGTATATCACACAATATCTCCAACTAACCTATACAATTTTATTCCTATACTCTAACATCCCCTCAAACTCATCGTGCGATACGCATGATGAGCTTGCACATCTCACAAATTTTAACATCCTAATTTATGAATTTGATCTCCAATTGCATCACGAGTCTCCTTGAATAAATATAGAAGAAAGAAAAGCTCTTTTGGCTCAAGAAATACTATTGATTGTTTCATGCTCTTTTGAGTCATTTTAAAATATCAATAGAAGAATTTTTGTCCTTTGTAATAATAATTTGAAACTCGTTTGAGTTCTCTTGAAAGAAAAAAAGAAGAAGAGAAGCCCGGTACATGATTTGATCGTTGAAAATTTAATTTGGGAGTAGAGGTTAGATTGTGAATTGTAGGAAGATTTTGGAGAAATGTGATGAACATTATGGGATAATTGGGGGCAGTCTTGATCCTCAGTGCCGCTAATCTTGGCAAAAGCTAGTCAATCTTGTTACACATCTGTCATCTCAAAATCGTCATGCTCCTCCTCAAGCAAAGGGATGGCGATCTGATGTCCCACATAAGCACAGGTTCGATCTGATCGAACGGTTTAGGTAGTTGAGCGAGGCGGAGTACAGTCTTCGATGCTCGACAACGATGGTTGCTCGAAGAGGCTGACGATCAGATCTGGAAGTGTGCGCGAGAGAAGAGGTTGGCGATCAGGAAGGAACTCATGATTGTGTGCATCTGAGCGGCGATCAGTTGATTGGAGAGCGAAGATAAGGAACCATATCCCTTGGACGAGAAGAACAAATCTCGATCTTGTACAAATCTTGATCGCAGAATAGAAAGAGAGAAGAGGAATAGAGTAAAATAGAAGTTACTGCTGGGAATAAGCTAAGAATAAAAAGGGTTTATATTGGAATAGCTAAGAAAAGTAGTATAATTTTTGGAATAAAGGCCGTGATAAAGTGCATAATCCTGGAATAGGCGTGAGCCTAATTTCAGCAGTATTCCTACTCTGATACCATGATAGAATGAGAGAGAGAGAAATTAATATTTGATTATCTTAAAGTGAATTGATTACAATGATTAGGTCTCTATTTATAGGCTAATGATCTAACAAACTAATCACTTGTCTAACTAACTAATTTCAATCACTAAACATCTCCCACATCATATATCACACAATATCTCTAACTAATCTATACAATTTTATTCCTATACTCTAACATGATTTCTCTTAGAGATCAATTGGGCTTTAGTCGATGAGGAGGAGAATTGAGAGAAATCGATAGACTATTGTTGATTGATTGGTGAAAGAGGATTTACGAAAAGATATTATTGGTTTTAAAATTTCTGATTTTTTAATTGAAATGAAATATATATAATGGCAATTTTATGAACAACTGAGATTTGTAGCAATTCCCTAAATTCTGAAGTTCGTAGTGGTAAGAAACTAATTTTTCCATAATAGAAATGGGATTGGGATCAACTTGACAATGGAGCAACGGATAGTGCTTACATCAAACAAAAATAAGTTTCTTCTAATCCAAGTTCTCAGGCACGTTACCGTATCAAAGTATCCATATTGTCAGACACATATTGTAATCTTCTAAAATTGTTACGCATGATATATAAAAGGGATGGAATACATTTGTCAATGGTTGATACAAAGAGCACGGTATTACAAGATAGTGTATCAAATTCGATACAGAATCAAAATGATTCTATTTTGAATAGGCGTAAATCTAAATCTTGACCATTGTGATTGGTCAGCTCTAACCGAGATTTAAAACAAACGGCCCAGATTTCGTAATGCAGTTATCAAATTTCGAGTCACTGCGGAGAATATTCTTTCATGTGTTCTCGTGGGTCATCCAAAATTTATGGTGCATTTTTTAATATTTTTCTAAAATAAAGTAAATTCGAAATCATAGATGTGTAATAAATAAATAATTTGAAAATTAATTGATCGTTCATCACAATATTATCAAAATTCAACGTTAAAATTTTAAATTGTGTGATGAGAGTTAAAATCTATTTTAAATGAACTAAAATTTGACATACAAAATCATTAAAACACATCTATGATTTAAAATTTTATATTTAAACAATATTTTTCAGAAAGATATACCATAAGCAAGAAATGTACCATAAAGTTGGATTTAGCATAAAGGTAATTCTAATGCATATTCAACTTTTATGGTGTATCTCATGCTTATGGTACATCTTTCTGAAAATATTATTCAAATATAAAATCTAAAATTATAAATATATTTTTAATGATTTAGATAGAATGTCACACCCCAAACCAAAATAAATAGTGCTCGATGATGACAATCGCCATGTGTACGTGAAGACACGCGTACACGTAATGCTAAAAAAAATGCACAAGTCATTCATTTATATCAATAAGAGAATAAAAATCCATTATACATGCCAGAATAAATAAATAAATAAAAATAAATGAATATCAAAGATTTACGAAAGCAAAAATAATAAATAATACAAACGAGATGGTGCCGAAAGAGCGTTAAAAAATCAAATAAAACTACCTAACAACTACAATGGGTAAAATAAAAATAATACAATGACAATACAATTATGGGCATATCCTAAAGTCGATCCTCACATTCTATCATCTAGCTCCAAACCTGAATCCCAAAATCATCGTAAAAACGTGAGTGACAAGTCACTTAATGCGGTTTTAGGTCCAACACCGAGATATTATAAATCTCTAGGTTTAGATTTAAAACCATTAAAAAAATATTTTATAACAAATATAATAGCAACATATAAGTACGTAAAGTTTTAATTTTAAATATTTAAATTAATTTAATCATATCGAATCAGAAATGATGATATTAGGGACAAATTTGGGGTAGCACCAATTCAAGAGAAGCTAGTCCAACATCGTTTGCGATGGTTTGGTCATATCTAACGAAGGCCTCCTGAAGCATTAGTATGTAGCGGTATTTTAGGTCGTCCTGAAAATACAAGAAGAGGAAGAGGTCGACCGAGACTGACATGGGAGGAATCAATAAAAAGAGATTTGAAGGAATGAAATATACCCAAAGAGTTTGTTATGGATAGGAGTGCGTGGAAGATAGCGATTCATGTACCTGAACCATGATTTAGGAGTTAGAGTCTAATAGTAGAGTTATAGACTTCATATTCTTAGATTTTTTAGGATTTTATGATTTAGAATTTAAAAATAGATGTCAGAAATAGAGGTGTAGATAGGATTTTAGGATTTAGAATTAGGTTTTAAAATAGCATTTTAGGATTTAGAAATAGATTTTATAATAGAGGTTTATTGTACTATTATTATTGTTGTTATTATTGCTACTATTATTAGCATATTATCATTATCATTATCATTATCATCTTTATTTATATATTATTATTATTATTTTACTTATTTATTTTCTTTTTCTTCCATCATATTCATTATTATCACTGATATTTGAGATCTTTGATCTTATGTTTTCCGATTGGGTTTCATTTCTAGCCTACCCCAATTTATTTGGGATTAAAGGCTTTGTTGTTGTTGTTGTTGTTGTTGTATATACTGAGTATGGTATAAAAAGAACATGAAAGTATGGTATAAAAGGAACATGAAAGAGTTTATAAAAATATACTACATGAATGCCATGATAATTTTTATCAAGGATAAACTAAAAAATGAATAATTTTGAAATATTATGATATAATAGTACGAGGTCAAACTCCCATATCACACGAATAACCTTGTTGGATAAATTTTTTTCAGAAAGAACCAACCTCAACCCATGCTCTATAAAATAGAGCGTCATTCACTATCAAACTGTTCATAATTTATCCCGCTCAATCCCTTAACCTATGCTTTATAGAACGAATAACGACTCAATTTTTATCAATACATCTTTAATTCAAATTGAAGGAAACTATATGAAAATAATATGAGATGAAATGATTTAATCACGAATAAATATAAAGTGACAAAATAGTCACTGACATAAATGAAGTCAACCATTTCAATTATAGTAACCACGGTATAGCTGCTTAATAATAATGAGGAGTGTTTCATTATAAAATTGAGCCGGTACTGTCACTCTCCCCACACCAAATTTGGATATTCATTTTTACATTATAATTTTTCTGGAGTTTCTTAACGGCATACAAATCATAGAAATAGATAATATGCAAATTCAAACCTTAATTTAATTTAGTTATAACTCAACTAAGCTTAACTTGATCAGTATATCAATCTGACTAATTACATTCTATATCATCATTTTTATAAATACTATATCCTTTCTTAGTAAATATCTTTGTAATTATATCTTAAGCATTCATATTATGTTAGGTTTGTATAATTACAAATTTAATTATATTTTATACTATGATTAAGATTTTTACTTAGTCTTAATTTATATTTCACTAATTTTCTACGACTCTTGCTACTTAACTAAATCAAATATTGTACAATAAATATTAATTCATAAGTATTTTAGAAATTTAATTGAAATACTATAATTAAATCATTTATGTAATAAAATTTAGAGTACTATAATCAAATTATTTATATAATATAATTACAAGATACTTAATTAATACTATCATAAATTATTAAATTCTAATTACTCTATCTAAGATAACTTATCCTACAACTAATTAAATTTAATCATTACCCTAATTAATGCGAAATAATGAAATACAATGACATGAATGTAATTAAATTTCTACTTATGAAATATAAATTAAAGTCCTATCTAAAGAAATCATAAATCTCAGTGCAATCCGCACCTGAATAGTTCGACAATTACCGGTAGCGTCAGACTCTGGGGCCCACGATCTCGTCAGTCATTACGTCCCGAGTGTACTCAATTGTCAACTTGTAAAGAAAATTTTGAGAACCTATAAAGTCAAAATAAATTAAATTTGCGAGTATCCTATTCACGTTAGGTCTGGTTAGGTAAGGATATATCGGACTCGGAGACAAAAGTATTATTATTTAAAGTTTGTATTTAGATTATATTTATTTTTGTTAATATAATTAACTTAATTTTATTTAGATTGATTAACTTCACATTATCACATAATTATTTTAATTATAACTAGGATAATTAATTATTCAGAAATAAAGAAATTAATCAATATATAATATTATATAATTAATATTGTACTTATTAAAAATAGAAAAATTAATTAATATATATTTGTAATATTTAGTATTATTATTTTTTATTAAAATAGAGAAAATAATTAATATATATTTATATATTTTAATTATTGTTCTTAATAAATCTTAATTACTTCTATTATAGTTTCTAATTATGTTTTATTTTATTTATTAATATTATTTTTATTAATTAGAAACTATATTATATGCATAATAAAAATAGAAATGCAAAATAAAAGAACTCATTTAACTCAAATTGAATTAAAGTTTTTATTTTATTAAACTGTATTGGTGTTTTAATGTACGAGATCATAGACTATCTTTGAAACCATTGTATATGTTCGGATAATTTTCCAAGGCATATCTTATAATCATTTTTTGATTTTTAAGTTTATGTATTAGTTCATGGCGCTGTCGACCCTTTCGAGGTGGCATCTGATTAATTAGTAATATTTTAGTTTAATCATTTTTAATTATCTTGGAATTTTAATATTGGGCCTTAGATTTTTTTTGCCAAATCCTAATTAAAATGTCAAATTTCATTAAGCAGAAGGCCGTAGGTTCGACCCCTACCTGGCGCGCCTAAATTTTTGTATCTTCAAGTTCTGAACTAATGAACACGCTTTAACGAGAGTTTTTAAATCCGAATTTATTTTTCTTGAATTTGCCTCTTAATAACATTTGATGTTTGATTAGTTAATTATCTCGCTTTTCTTCAAGTTTTACTGATTTACAGAAAAAATCATCAGCACTGATAGCTTTTGTATGAAAAGGTGGGGGAACAAGAAATACCGTATGTTAAATGTTTTTTTTTTCTGTAAAATCAAGTTCCTAACCATTTGAGAACTAAACTTGCTACTATACAATTTTAAGATTGTGCTAGTGAATGATACGATAAATTTCTGATTGAGCATGATCCTTCTGACTGACCTGAGTTGATCAAGTTCGTCAGGAAACATTTTAACCGTACCGGTACTAAAAATGACATTATGGATGCTTTTATTGGTGGTTTAAAATCAGAACTCAAAGCTTTTGTGAAAACCTATAAACCAACTACCTTGAAAGATGGATTTGAGTATGCCCTTCATATGAATAGTGTTTTGGAGATTAAATTTAGAAAATTGAACTCTACCATCGAGTTGTACAACTTTCAATCACTTATAAAACACCCACTCAGCCTACCGCTGCTCTTTTAGATTAAAGAAGATCGCTTGGGCTGTGTTTTAAATGTGGAAAAAATACTTTTCAACTTTTCAGGACATCAGTGTAAGGTTAAAGTAAAATATTATTAGGTTAAGAAGAGTAACTTAAAGATACCTCAGTTCCACCTGAACTGATGTTAACATGTGCTGATATCGAACCACAAGAGACGATCGCGTCTCTTCATGCTACTTATAACCACTTCGAGCAAAGTACCATGCGATTTAAGGGTAAAACAAGGTCTAAACCTGTATGTTCTCTCCTTGAAAGTGGGAGTATACATAATTTTATTGATCCCATTATTCTTATAGATCAAAGCATTACAATTGAGGATACTCTCTCTCTCATTATTAAGGTAGCTAATGGTGTTTGCATGATTTTCTCTCCAAGGCCATGAGTTATTAGGTGATTTTTTAGACTTTTATAAATTCAAAACTATAATCTTATCCATGGTTTATATTAGCTCGCTAAATATGATCCCATGTTTATTGGTTGGAATTAGAAATGGATAGAATTTGAGAAAGATGGTACTAAAGAAGTTAGACTATATGTGCGAGATAAAAATACAGTTGTTCAATTTTATGAAGAAATCCAAGTTGAAAAAGAGCTAAAAGGAGGTAGTCTCATTGCACGCTTATCAATCAATTACAACTGAATGTATTTTTCTTCAATTTTGATGTGATGATAGCTTAAATTTGGCTTTTTGAATCTCAATCCTCTTCAGTGCTCCCATCTCTTGATGTTGTGCCTATTGCCCTTCATCGTGTCTTAAAATAATATTCTGCTGTGTTTTTCTCACCCATGATTCTACCACCTATGAGGGCAATTATCCATCAAATACCCTTGCTTCCAGCTAGTAAACTAGTAAACTTAAGGCTCTATAGATATTTTTATTTTCAAAGGATTGAGTTAGAGAAAATTATGGCTGAATTACTCAACTCTTCAGTTATTAGGCCTTCTACCAGCCCATTTGCCTCACCTGCCCTCTTAGTTATGAAAAAAAGATGAGAATTTATGTCTTTACATTAACTATCGCCAGCTAAACTCTATCACAATAAAAAATAAGTACCCAATACCCATCATTGAGGACCTGTTAGATGAGTTATATGAGGCTGAATAATTTTTCAAAATTAACTTGAGGCCTGATTACCATCAAATCTGTATGATATTCCAATGACATAGTCAAGACCGAGTTCTATACTCATGATGAACATTATGAGTTTTAGGTGACATTTTTTTATCTCACTAGTGCACCTGCCACTTTCCAGGCCTTGATGAATTAGTTCTTTAGGTCATTTTTCAAGAAATTTGTTCTTATATTTTTTGATGGCATTCTTATTTACAGCGTTGATATACATTCCCGCCAACATAATTCGGCTCTTGTGTTGCAAGCTTTGTTGGATAACAAGTTGGGGGGGGGGATGATCAAAGTGTGCTTTTGGAGTTACTTCTATTTGTTAAAAGAGGATGGTGGATATCACTCATTGACAAGTTTTCCTTCTTTTTTTCTCTTATATTGTTCGTGTGCCTCGAGAGAACTGGCAAGCTCGTCGACTGTGAACTTCGCAAGGTTCTTTGACTCTTCTATCGCGCACACAACATTCTCAAAATTATCGGTTAATAATCTCAAAATCTTCTCCACAACTTGCGCATCGGTTAACGCTTCGCCATTACGAATGAGTTAGTTCACCACGGCTTGTACACGCGTGATGTGGTCGGATACACTTTCTGACTCCTTCATCTTCATACTCACTCCAACTCGCCACGAAGAGTTTGGAGACACTTGCTTGACTCGGTCGGCTCATTTGAACACTTTTTCTAAAATGTCCCACGCTTCTTTTGAAGTAGTTGCATCGACAATCTTCTCAAAGCCTGACTCGTCAACGGCTCGGAACAACATGTATAGTGCCGCTTTATCCTTCGATCGCGCCTTGTTTTGTTGGTTTGATTGCCCATTCTCCTCATAGTACTCTTCTTGACCACGGTCTCTACCACTGTGACAATTCCCTCGACTTCCACGGCCACGCCCTCTACCTCGAAAATTTTGAGAATAGAGTACCTTTTCATTTTTGATTGACGTCTTGGTTTGAAGTGCTTACTCGAGTGTCTCCTCATTTTTCGAGTTTATTTTTCTCTTCATATTTTCCGACATCTCTATTTTTTTCTTTTTTTTTCCTTTTTTTTTCTTTTTTTTTTTTTTTTTTTTTTTTTTTCTTTTTTTTCTTCGCCATGGCAGGTCTCTCTTGATCGACTGAACCTGACTCTGATACCACTTTGTTAAAAGAGAATGGTGGATATCACATTTTGAGATAAGAAAATAAATGGATAAAATAAGTTTTCTTTCTATTAGACACTCTTGTATCTTTCTTATATATCAAACAACAGATTACAACTCTATTTATAGACTAATACAACAAAAGTATCTAAAAAATTCATATTAAAAACGGAATACCAAACAGCAGCTGTTTTAAATGACCTATGTCCACTAAAATAGTCATAACTCTGTGTAGAGAACTCCAAATGACTTGACATTTAAACCATTGAAAACTAGACTTCAAGAGTTTTTCATCCATAGGTCATATAGACAAAATGGACGTCATTTGTTTTTTCATATCCCCTCATCAATCAGTCCATAAATTCTACAACTGCAAAATTCTAAAAATCTCCTTTATTTTCCACTAGACTTAATATCATTAATGATAATTAAATTTATATTTCAACACTATTGAGTACCTTGGACAATCATATCTGCTCAAGGGGTTTCTACAGATCCACAAAAGATCTTGGCTATGAAGAATTGACCTGTTCTTACTACTTTGAAGGCTTTAAGAGGATTTCTTAGCCTTACTAGCTATTATAGGAAGTTTATTAGGGATTATGGGTTAATTAGCCGACAGCTCACTGACTTGAGAAAAATACTTTTAAATGGAGTTTAGAGGTAATTATTGCTTTTGACAAATTAATAGAGACTATGTGTACAACACCAATACTTGCATTGCTAGACTTCACTAAGTCATTCACTTTGGAGATAGATGCATATGATTAAGGCTTAGGTGCTGTTCTTTTACAAGATAAGCGCCCAATTGTCTACTTAAGATGTGGAATTACCTCTCTACTTATGAAAAGGAATATTTAGCATTGTTAACGGCTGTACAGAAGTGACGCCACTACTTGCAAGGTATGTCATTTATTATAAAAACTAATCATATCAGTTTGAAATAATTACTGGAACGACACTTGACTCATTCACTACAGCATAAAGGATTGAGTAAAATATTGAGCTTGGAGTATGTCATTCAGTATAGAAAGGGCAGTGAAAATATTATGCTCTTTCTAAAATGTTGAGCTCATGATAAAATGGAATCCTTGTCCATTACTGAAATTACTCCCCAACAAATACAAAAATCACTAAAGAGTTACACTAATGATCCTTGAAAACAATAAGTTCTTCACCATCATGCTTCAGGTGAGGTATTTTCTAGTAATGTTACTATTCAGTGTGACATTATAAGGAGTAAAAGTAAGCTCTATGTGGGGGCTCATCAATTATGGAGAAACAAAATGAACAAGGCACTACATGATTCAAGTGTAAGAGATTATTCTGGAATATTAGATACTTATCACAAGGTTAAAAAGATGATGTATTAGTCTGACTTTAAATAAATATCATCACATATTTGCAAGGCTGTGATGTATGTCAAATCACCCTGGGAGAACATGTGCTTAGCCCTGATTTAACAATGAATTTCATTTGTGAGATTTCTAGAAGTGAAAGAAAGAATATTATTATGGTTATCGTTGATAAATTAATCAAATATTATCACTTAATTGCCCTATTTCATCCCTTCAAATCTACTACCATTGCTGATCAATTTCTCAACACTGTGTATAAGCTCCATGACCTACCTATTAAGATCATTATTGATAGGGACCGATTTTTGCAACTGTGTTTTGGAATGAGTTAATGGGTAGATTGGAAATTAAATTAAATGTTAATAATTCTTACCACCCTAAACGGATGGGCAATTTGAGAGAATCAACCAATGTGTTGAATCATATTTGAGATGTATGATTTTTAAAAATTCAAAGAAATGGGTTAGGTGGTTGGCTTTGACTAGTGGTGGTATAATACTAACTACCATACTGCATTGAAGTCTACCCCATTTGAAGCTCTATATAGGTACTCACCATCACATATTACCATGAGGTAAAAAGTGCAACCCAACGATAACAACACTACTAGAGGACATACAAGAGGCTATAAGAACCTTGAAAGCAAATCTGATAAAAGCTCAGGCTAGGATGAAAAAATTATGCTGATATGAAAAGAAGTTAGAAGAAGTTTAGTGTGGGAGATTGAGTGTATCTAAAGTTATAACCTTATAAAAGTTTTAGTCAAGGATAAAAGTGAAAATCACAAGCTAAGTCTAAAATTCTATGGCCCTTTTGAAATCATGGCTAAAATTGGTCTTGTGACATACCAATTGAATTTACTAGTGGGATCTTTAATCCACCCCGTTTTTCATCTTCTCAATTGAAAAGAAAAGTAAGGCTCACTTTTGATGTGAGGAGGAAAGGATGAAATATATAGCTATTTTACAAAGGCACATTGTGAAGAGAAGAAACCAGCCATTAATTGAGGTACTAGTACAATGAGCAAATATGATAGAGGAAGATGCTACATGGGAGAAATATTACAATCTGAGTATGTAATTTTCAAATTTCTGCCTTGAGGACAAGTCATACTTGGAAGAAGAGATTATTAGTGATTGAGGTTAAATATAGATTGGGAGCCGTTATAAACATATTTGACTTGGTCAACAACAGAGAAAGAGTACTGAGCTGTTTGTTAATTATGCGGGCTTAGATTTGGGCTTGGAGTTGTATTGGAGTGAAGAAGAGAAGATCAAAGCAGGTGGTTGAGAAGTCATTGCGCAAGTAGAAAAGGCGATCTACCTAGCTTTACTTTACTATAATATTTTACAATATTACTGTAGTGAATTGTGTTATATAAATAGACGCTTGTGCCTTAATTTCTTTTGTGCTGATGAATCTATGAACTTTTATTATCAATTATCATCTTATCAGACTTTTATTCAATAAAGCTCTTTCTTAATCAAAATTTCATTTCTCATTTTTTTAATTCTTAGCTTACTTTCTCAATTATATTTTGTAACCGATCTCTCACGGTCATTACATAGACACCCTTTGAACATATAAATCCATATAGTAAATTAAGAATGTATACTTTGAACAATAAATGTGTGTGTTTAAATTTATTTTGAGAAGTCTG
The DNA here is from genome assembly GCA_037127355.1 of Schoenoplectus tabernaemontani. Taxonomy (NCBI): domain Eukaryota; kingdom Viridiplantae; phylum Streptophyta; class Magnoliopsida; order Poales; family Cyperaceae; genus Schoenoplectus; species Schoenoplectus tabernaemontani. The sequence continues at coordinate 8,381,341 of CM073753.1, forward strand.
GAAATTCCAATTGCTCGCAGAAAGTGTAGATATCTTTATGGATAGGGCAAAATAATAATGACATTGTCTTCTCGTTTTTTAGAATTTAGAGGCAAAAATTTGACGAGATATTTCATGCAATGTTTTATTTTTTTTACCTTCCAGAATATAGTCAAGTACATAAACGGACCATAAATCACATGGAATGCAGAGTTAATACCCAACCCATCATCAACCCAGTTACAACCCAACATCAACCCAGCGTTTAAGCCAGCTAAACACCCAACGTCTAACCCAGCCAAACATCCAACGTCAAAACCCAATATTCACCAGCTGTAACTTCAATTATTGTCCTATCTAATTGAACAAGCTCCAACACAACTTCAATTTCAATTTTATATATTGCATAGACCAATCTAAGTATTTTGACAACAACTAATTAAATATAAACTGTCAAAATATCAAAAAACAAAGAAATTTGCACAATTTTACTAAATGAAATTCTTAAAATGGGCGCATAAAAAATCTCTAAAAATTCCAAAATATTACATAATTTTCCAACTAAATATGCAAAAATTTCTTCATCTCTATATGAAATTACTTTATATAATGTAATCATTAAGCATATTAAATATACTATTATCAAATACATACATTTTATCATTGCAAAAAATAATAAGTCCATTATTTTTTGACAGTTTGACAATGTCACCGGGTCACCAATTAAACCGACTAAGATGATCATGCCAATAATATTGATTAAAACAAATTAAACAAATAACTTAATTTTGGAAGAACATTCTGCATGCCAAAAATTAAGAAAAAAAACTAAGGAGTCAATACACATTCTACAGGTCACTTTGCGGAATGCTTACAGACAGAGAGGCCTTTACATGAGTTGAAGAAATGCAATGTGCAATTGTGGAAGGGTACATTAACTAGGTGAACAATTTATAAATCATATTATATTTCCATGTATCTCGCATAGTAACAGACAGTCAAGAGTCAAGACCATGTGATGAAGTCATTACAAACCTTTGGACTATACAACCATAACAGAAAGCCAAGACTCCAAGATACACAATATCCAGAGCAAATGTAAAACGTTCTCTCTGTCGGTAGGAGTACCACAAACCTAACAAATTCTAATTTCATACAATCAAATTAATACAAAGTCTAATTTCATACCTTCAAAAGTAGAGCATAACAAGCATTTTCCTTTATTATCTTGGCAGCTCTCTGCAAAATCAAACAAATTAGAAATACTGCTTAATAAAATATGTGATAAATTACACTCAACATTTATAAGAATTTGTACATATTATGTACCTTTAATTTAATATTAGCCTTCTCATAAACTGACCAAATTTGTTCAAGTCAAACACATCTTCTTTTGGTCCAAACCAGTCTTTTGAACAAAGTAAGACTTTAATTGTTTTTTCTGACATTAAACTACACGTGTCGTCAGACAGGCGACCCGTTGCACTAAAAACTGACTCAGATGCAATGTTTGAGACTTGCACTGCCAAAAAGTCTATTGCCATATTTCCAAGCGTGGGATAAAACTCTGATTTTTTTTCTCCACCATTGCCAAATGTCAAAGTTTGGCTCATCCGTGTTTACACATGCTTCTTCCAAAATAATTATCCAACTTGGACCTTCTTGGAAGTAAATGATGATTTTCGGATTGAAATTGAGAAAATCACATCTCTAACTTTTTTCTCCCATAAGTTTCATTCTTGATTGTGATGATTCGGTATTTATAGTTGTGGTTGGTCCGACACTTGTGAAAAATTTATATTCTTCATAGTACTTTGTAAGCCAAGTTCGAATGTTGTCCAACTTTGTCTCATATTCATCTCCATATGCATCTTGAAAGCAATACCGAATAAAATTTAACTTGTATCGGGGATCAAATAGGGTTGCTATTGTTAAAATTAGGTTTGGTGTTTCTCAATATTTAAAGAATTTTTTTGCATTCTTTGTGTCAATCCCTGTAAGATTGCATTATCTTTCAATTCACCATCTAATAATAAACCACGAATCCCCCAAACCTCCTTCATATAGGTGTGAGAAGAAGGTCTCCTGACAACTGAAAATGACTTGGTTGCATTGAGAAAGGCTTCTAAAATTTTTGCCACGTCTTGTGCCTGTTTGCACTCATCTTGCATTCTTTGTGCCAATTCCTATAAGATTGCATTATCTTTCAAATCATCATCTAACAATAAATCACGAATCCCTTAAACCTCCTTCATATGGGTGTGAGAAGAAGGTCTCCTGACAACTGAAAATGTCTTAGTCGCATCGAGAAATGCTTCTAAAAATTATGCCACGTCTTGTGCCCGTTTTCACTCATCTTGCATTCTTTGTACCAATTCTTGTAAGATTGCATTATCTTTCAAATCATCATCTAACAATAAACCAGAAATCCCCCAAACCTCCTTTATATAAGTGTGAGAAGGTCTCCTGAAAATGTCTTGGTCGCATCGAAAAAGACTTCTAAAAATTCCACCACGTCTTGTGCCTTTTTCCACTCATCTAAAGTGGGACAACTCATTATGTAAGTGTCTCCAAGCCTAGACAACGCCTCTTTCATGTTCAAAGTTTCTTTACTAATTTCAAATGTCGAGTTCCACCTTGTTGGACAATCAAGTGTCAACTCTCTTTTAGGTTGCAAGTTGAGCTCACTTAAAATTCTATTTAACATCTGAAGTCTCAAGCCACTTGAAATAATATTCCGCATGAGCTCTCGAATGCTCTTCACTGCCGGCTAAATTATACTTGTGTCATTATGCACCATTAAATTCAAAATATGGATTGTACATCTCATTTGTATATGTTTCCCATCAAAAAATATTTTCCCCAAAAGTATTTTCTCCAATTCTGACACACCACTATCATTCACCGAACAATTATCGAGAGTAATTGTAAAATTATTTCCATCAAACTTCCAATCAACCAATATTTTTCTCAATAGTGCTTGCAACTGCTTGGCTCGTGTGTGGATAAGAATTTTTTTGAAACCTATTATCTTTTTTTGAAAATTGAAACTCTTATCTATATAATGTGCTATTAGGCACAAACAACCTAAATTTGTGCTTGAACTCCATATATCACTTTGTGGACGAAACACGTGAATCCAAATCTTTAAATTCCTTTTGTAATACATCTGAATCCACTTTAAACACACCTACACAATCAGTCCTCATTGTTTATCGCGCCCACTGCTTTATATTCAGATCTCATTGATCGCATAATAGGCTCCCAAAATCGAGAATCAACTAGTGAAAACAGAACATTGACGTCAATGAAAAACAAAGTCAGGAGACTGCGAGTTAATTCAGGATCAAACTTGAAGGTTGAAGAATCAAACAGATCATCTCGAGAATCAATTATCATTTGTCTATCTTCTAACACGAATATTAGCAATACCATCAGGCTAAATAGGTAAACTAGGAAAGCGTATTACTGTGTCGTATTACGAGTGATACATTAAGATTTGCTTTGTAAGATAGTGCTTACGAGAAAATTCCCCATTAGGGATTCCCTAGTGTCAATGACAAGTGTCTAGTGTAATATATACTGCCAATTTTCTTCCAGTCGTGATTTCCGATTTTACCCTCCCTTCTTCCCCAACTTTGTCTTCACTTGGATTTCGCTCCTTCAGCAACTCCCTGTGCGCACCAGTCTGAGACAACCACCCCCGACAAGCAGTCGAGCACAAACCCCACAACCGACTCCGCCTCTCCTTTTATTCTTTTCTTAAAACTTTATTTATCAATTTTTCCATCTCCAAACCGTTCCCAGTTCCGAACTCTCCTCCCGCCTAACCCTCTCAAAACCCTTCATGTCAGAAAATGAGCCCCACTCCATGCCCTGCCACGTGTCATCTCAGTCCAATCCATGCCTTTGCTGCTCCGATCACCGCCGAAGAATCGACCAGTTGCTCGCAGAGCTCGATGCTGAGCGCGCCGCCGCTGCCTCTGCCGCGGCCGAGTCCATGGCCATGATTCGGCGCCTCCAGCGCGAGAAATCCGACACAATGCTGGAGTCGAGGCAGTCCAAGCGATTCTCAGAGGATCAAATGGCGCGGTATCGTTACGAGATTGAGGCGTTGGAGGATGTTTTGGCGGAGAAGGAGGAAATAATTTTCTCATTGTCAAACGAGCTTGAGGATTGCAAGAAGGTGTTTGATGATTTGCCTCAGTGGGTGAATTACACGGTTAGTGAATCAACTGTTTTTACCTTAATGTGCCTGGGTAAGTGTAGTAACTAAAGTTTCTGAATTAGATTCCTGAATTTTTAGCAGATCTGGGGTTCTTGGGTTCTGCATTGTCACAACTTGCAAGGAATCATTCAATATTCATAATTGATTTGCTTGCTCATACATTTGTTCAGAATTGGATATCTGATCGGGTATGTTTATAACCAGGCTTTTCCAAATTCCAATCATGATTGGATCTCTAAATGGTTCCTGACTGTTATTTAGATATGCAAAACCTCACATTAGCCTCGGTAAAAGAACAAGGGCATACATAGCCCATTGTAGATTTCCAGCTGAGAAGACAAGGAAAAGATAAGGCGCACCGCGAATGTTTTATCTCTTAGGAGATAGATTACTTCCTGATGAACTAGACAGAACTGCCTCAACTAAAATACATAGAATTTGTCCTAAAAAAGTCATTCAGCTTTGTTATCGATTAGGTGTCAGGGGGAACATCAAGATAAATGAGTTAACTAAGTATCAGATTCACCAAATTTCCAGTGCACCTCTCGCAGCCCCTGTGGATGCAACTCTTGTTCTGGCGCATAGACTGGGCTAATGGTTCTCTGTGTTTCAACATTTGGTTGCTCTTGGTAATTTAGATTATCTTTGCCTAAACATATTATGAAGATGACCGGATCTACGCCTTTTCTGTCTAGCTTCTTCTTATAAATTGATCATTTTCTATTTTCATAATTAGAATTCATCTAATAAAAAAATAACTTACAATGGAAATATGGGCGAAGGTAAGAGGAAACCATGTAATGTACTTGTTACAGTGCAATGTTCAACTGAATTTTTCAGTGCAGTGTTCAACTGAATTGGTATTGATTTTCTACATTTTTCTTTCATGTTTTGGAAGTTGGTACCCAGTTGAAAACTTCAATTTCTTTTTGTGCACAAATAAAAACAGAAGAGCACTTAGATTAATTATTTTGTGTTGTCCATATAATTTTGCATATTATTTTGCAGTTGGATGATGCAACAATAATGGAGAAACAGGTTGTCAAACAATCCCCAAATACTTCAAATCAAATTAGACATTTATCAATCTCTAGCTCCGTCTCTCGACTTGATTTTGACAATTATGAATATGATGACATCACTGACCATTCATGTACCATAGACACTGTGCACAATGCATCCATACCAAGCTATGAAGAGCTTGCAGATGGTAGATCTAGTTCTGTGGTGGGTATGGAGGAAGAGGAGATCAGAAAGCTGTGTAAGAGAGTGAAGGTTTTGGAGAAAGAGAGAGAATCTGTGAGACAAGTAATGGATTCTATGGAAATGGAGAAAGATAAGGGAGCTATATTGAAGGAGATTAAGCAAAAGTTGTATGAAGAAATGATCCCACAGAAAAAAAAGGTTGTTAAGCGAGGCGGTTTCTTCAAGAGGTTCTCAATTTTTCCAATCTTGAAGGTAAGTCTCTTATATTTTACTTGTTTTATATTTACAATTCACTGCTTTAGGCTTTTGAGCAATATAAGGCAGCCTCAAGGGGACACCTATGACCTGTCCACAGCATTTACATATTCACAGTTACCTAGTAATTACTGAACACCCCAATTGTTAGATTGGAGTGGCTTTGGATACACAGTTGGCTATATATTAATTATGACACCCCTGCTAGTTATTATATTCTGAGTCTTTATGTAACTTCAAATGTAGCTGTGTTAAGTTGACTAGTGGCCTAGTGCATGTTAAACAGTTGTTTGAATTGATATGAAAATAGTTGGGGCGGTTAAGTCATTTTTTATTTGAATTGATCAGTCTGGCTAGTTGGTATCTATGCAAAAAGATCTAATAACTGTGGTGCTACTGTGTTGTTGCAAAAGCTTATCTTATAGATTCTGCTTTATTGAAGCAATTTCTTGAATTTGGGCATTAAAGTATTAGTATTTTTCTGCTTCTCTTCTCCAGTGTTCTTTCCGATGGATCAAATCCACATTTTTTTCCAGAAAGAAACCTTTGCGAATTAGGTATGTTAACACATCTTGGAATTGCGTTTTTGAAGTTGCACTTTCTCTTGGAAAAAAAAAAATTGGAGACGGCTTGTCAAACATTTGCTCAACTGGTACTTTCTCTTGGAAAAAATAGGTACACATTTGGTCGAACAGCGAGAAATCTAGGCTTGTTAGTGCTTCTACATATGTTACCTGCCCCAAAGCAAAGAAAAACCCTTTGCTTAAAAGAGCCAAAGGTTGTTTAGTTTAAAGTGTGCTGGCGTAAAAGCTGGAGCAAGCGTGTTTATGTTTTTATTGTATCACTCAAGATAGAGTGCTTGTTTGTTGGTTGCTGTTGTAACGAATTAATGATGTAGTATATTGGTATATTAAGTGTTGTGCTCCGTAGCTATTTTTCACCCCACTTGGTGTAAATTATGTTCAAGTAACTTTGAGTGTATCAATCTATGAAAATTAATTCATTTGAAGAATTCTATGTTGTACTTCTGAGTACCGAGCTTAGTTATGACAATTAGAGAACTCATCCGTCTGCAATGGTGACTTGTTGTCTGAGTTGTCTATTGTATGTAGCTGTGAGTGTAGCATGTCTCCGTCTACATTCCTTGTATATTTTTGCTAATGAGAATTTCTAACAGTTAAAGACTGGCTTGACTATGCATGAATCGTCTAAGCTAAGACTGACCAGATTAGTCAATTCACCCGACTTGAAACAATGAAACTGTGCAGACTTGCCCAAGTCGTCTAATTGCAGGCGGAGAAGGCAAATTATGGTGGGACCCTGTAGATATCCGTCCATAAATAAGTGGGCTTAGAATGGGCTTCTCCTGGATTATGGCTTTTAGAAAAGGCTACTTTTGCCATTCCAATTCCTTCTCTTCCTCTGGCTGACCCGCTGCAACCCTAAAACAGAACCATCGTTTCTACCCCCTGTTTTCTCATTCCCTCCTCCCCCTGTTTTTTTTTTGTTTTTTTTTTCCTCCACCTCCGCCTCTGCCCTCACTTTTTATTGGTATTTGAGAGGCTTGCAGCGGCCGATAAGTCTCTCTTTCTCTCTCTCTCTCTTCTTCTAACAGCACGCACATACACAGCACAAATGCCTCGTGGTTTTCTCGCGGTCACCAAACTAAAAATTGCCAGACCCAAAATGAAATTTAAGAAGAAAAGAAAGCCTAAAACCCTTGAAACCTCACAAGACCAGTACCAAGACTCTAACTTTGCATTCAACCTCAAACAAACCACATCTTCTCTAACGCATTTCCCCATACAACCTCTGGGCAACCTGCTTCTGGGGTCTACATCAAAAACCAATTTGCGAGATACCGGCCTAGGTGCCCTTCATGGCCTCCCTGATGACCTCTTACTTGACATTCTGTATCTCCTCGGTGCAATTGATCTTGCAGTGTTTTCAACTACCAGCAAGTCAGCTTACGTGTTTTCTTCCCACGATCCGCTATGGAGGTCACTTGTTCTTTCGAAATTTGAAGGACAATTCTCATTCATCCACTCGTGGAAGTGTACTTATGTCAACTCGCTTACTGGTAAGCCACCCCCAGCACCAAAATCACTGAAAATTGCAAATTTCTACTCAGATTACCTCTTCCAGAGCTATCTCTGCGCCAACATGGAATTCAAAACTGAATGGCTCAAAAGAGATAACATCCAAAGAAGAAGGGGAATCTCCGTCAAAGAATTTATATCTTGCTTTGAGGAACCAAACAAACCAGTGCTTCTAGAAGGTTGCATTGATACATGGCCAGCCTTGAAAAAATGGACACGTGGGTACCTTTTAGAGACTTGTTCTGGGACTGAGTTTTCTGTTGGGCCTGTCAAAATGCCACTGGGAAGGTACTTCCAATATGCAGATTTAGTCCGGGAAGAAAGACCTCTATACCTTTTTGATCCAAAATTTGCTGAGAAAGTCACACAATTAGGTTTGGATTATGATGTTCCTGTTTATTTCAGAGAAGATCTGTTCTCAGTTTTGGGTAAAGAGAGGCCTGATTACAGGTGGATAATAATGGGCCCAGCGGGGTCGGGTTCATCATTCCATGTGGACCCAAATTCAACTTCAGCATGGAATGCTGTCATAAAGGGGTCAAAAAAATGGATCCTCTTTCCACCTGAAGTGGTCCCCCCTGGGGTGCATCCCAGCCCAGATGGTGCTGAAGTGGCATGCCCGGTTTCCATAATGGAGTGGTTCATGAACTTTTATGGGTCATGCAGGGATTGGGAGAAGAGACCAGTTGAATGTGTATGTAAAGAAGGGGAGGTAATATTTGTACCAAATGGATGGTGGCACTTGGTGATTAATTTGGAGGAATCGATTGCGATCACTCAGAACTATGTGAGCAGGTATAACTTTTAATATGGTTCACCTTTCCACATGCTACATTCAGGTCTAATTAGATGAATCTACGACATTAGGTAGAAGTGATCTCATAGTCCCATTTGTGTTTTGCTGCATCTTTGTATTGGTTTGGTTCCTGCAATACCAGTAAGTGCAGGACTGAAACTTGTTAGACTGAAACCTGTTGGCTGGAACTTCAGCTTACTGATTTGAGATATTCTAGTAAATGGAGAACTGATATGATTATTTTTTTTTCCTTTTTTCTATCACAGGAGAAACTTGTTAAATGTCTTGGATTTTCTTAAGAAACCCAATGCAAGCGTGCTCGTCTCAGGAACCGATGATCGGGTTAACCTACACAATAAATTCAAGAATGCAATTGATGCCAAGTATCCTGGCTTGATCAATCAACTCAAGCTAGAAGCTCAAGAGAAGGCTGCCAAGCAGAAAAAGTTCACCTTTTGGGAATCAGCTGCTGATTCTAATACTGGTGGTTTTAAATTTTCTTTGTAAGATTTTGAACAATGGTCCGGAATTGATAATTATTTTCCCCTTACAAATGTGGAGGTTTTATTCTTTGAAGAAAGTGGGACGGCAATATAATTTCTGTTTCTAGTGCCTATTTGGCAAGAAGTGTCACTCAATATTTATAAATTACTTATGTGATTGTATTTTGATTATTTATTTAAAATTTCTATGATTAAATATTGCTGCCCTTCCTGCCTTTGATTGGTTTGAACTTTGAAATTAAGATTAAATGTTTCAAATAAGCCTGCAGCATTTGATTCGCCTGAATGCCCTCTTAAACAAGTCTCGTTAATATTCAACCACAGCTAGCAGTTTCGGAAAAGAGACGACATAAATTGTAGTTCATGATTGTATGAAAATTATGCTTTACATTTTTTCTGGAATAGAGGTTGGAGAAAGGTACATTTTTTAAATAAATTAGTGTTCTTTGTTTATTTTTTTTAGAGGTTAATATTTAACCTCTTATAACATTTAAGAACTACAATTTGTTACTTTCCAAATTCAGATACAACCAAGGAACATAAAAATCAACCAACTTAAAAAGTCATCATGCTCTTACACTCTCTTTCATTCACTTCATTTTTCCTCGTCTTTACCTCCCATAAACTAAACAACGTATATGAAAACCAAACAAGATGGAAAATAAATAAATATACATATAAACAATTGAAGTTGTAAGAGATAAAAAGAATCATCAAAATATGAGCAGCAATGCTCTATGAGATTATGACAGCGAGATTCCTCCTACAAGTCGAAGCTTCACAAACATGACGATGAAGACTTGAATATTTCAGAGTCATCTTAAGGGTACATATCTCTATATGACCAGTACGTTTGGAACTGATTTTTTAATTGTTCGATAATCCATTCCAGTCTTTGTATTTTTTAACACGTGCCTAGCATGAATTGGGAAAAAGACGAGTAACAATCAACAAAACTAATTAAAAAAAAATGGAATGGAAGTAATAAGAAAAATGTAGAGGAATATCTGCCTACTAAATTTTTGTTACGATATCCTAAAAGAAGACGTTAACCATAAAGAGCTTTAATTCAAAATAAAAAAAAAAAAATATGATTTTGAGGCTCTTCCAGCCACAACACTCTGCAGTCTAAATATACAAATGAGAAGGCTAAATATATACAAACTGGAAAAGGACCGATTGTTCCGTTCTCTCCCTCTCCCTATTTTTTTCTCATTTTTTTTTTCAGGAAACTAGGTTTCCTCGTCTACTCGCTCGATGAGAGCTAGGATTTCCTCGTCCAATCTCTCAAGAGAAAAAGAAAGTTATAGTGATTATTATCTGTTTATGTTTTTTTCTTCTCACAAATTTCTACATTCCACCTTCAAGGAGAAAATCAAGAGGCAAACTGATGTTTTGAACATTCAAGGAAGCAGATAGAAATCATATTAGATTGACATGGCGATTGAAGAACCAATTGTCCCCCCTTCTGTGCTAAGGGGTCTTGCAGATAAGCTTTACGAGAGAAGGAAAATTGCGGCACTTGAGATAGAAGGGATAACAAAGAAAATGGCATCATTAGGGCGTCATGACAGTATTGAAGCTCTTATCAAAATGTTGACTGATGACTTCACCTATTCTGCTCAGGTACATTACAGAAAGGGTGGGTTAATTGGACTAGCAGCAGTGACAGTCGCTCTGACCACTGAAGCTGGGCCCCACGTTGATCTCAAATATTACATGTCTGATCACTTGGAGAACATTGTTCCACCTGTTGTCAACTCATTTCTGGACCAAGATAGCAGGGTCCGCTACTATGCGTGTGAAGCTCTCTATAACATAGCCAAGGTTGTGAGGGGGGAGTTCATCGTCTTTTTTAATAGAATATTTGATGCCCTCTGCAAGCTCAGTGCGGATTCTGATGCAAATGTGCAGAGTGCCGCCCATCTCTTAGATAGGCTTATTAAGGATATTGTCACTGAGAGTGAGTCTTTCAGCATAGAAGAATTCGTACCACTATTGAAAGAGAGGATGAATGTGCTCAATCCTTATGTGCGGCAATTCTTGGTGGGATGGATCACAGTTTTAGATAGTGTTCCTGATATTGCCATGCTTGGTTTCCTCCCTGATTTTCTTGATGGTTTATTTAGCATGCTGAGTGATTCTAGCCTTGAAATAAGGCAGCAGGCTGATGCTGCTCTCTCTGAATTTCTCTGTGAGATTAAGAACTCCCCTGTAAGTCCTAACCCTCCAAATGTGGATTATGGTCGCATGGCTGAAATATTGGTTAGACGGTGTGGATCTACTGATGAATTCACTCGCTTAACATCTATTATATGGGTTAATGAGTTTGTCAAGCTTGCTGGTGACCAGCTGGTACCACATTATGCCGATATTGTGGGGGCCATATTGCCTTGCATATCTGACAAGGAAGAGAAAATACGAGCTCTTGCATGTGAGACAAATGATGAGCTCCGTGGGTTGAAACCTGAACTATCTGAAGGATTTGATGTAGGGAGAGTTCTCCAAGTAGCAAGGAGAGAACTAAATAGCTATTATGAAACGACTAGGATAGAAGCCCTGCACTGGATTCAAAATCTTGTTCTGAAATACAATAATGAGATTATAATCCACATGGATGATATCTTTAGTTCACTTCTAAGTGCACTCTCAGATCCTTCTGAAGAGGTTGCATTATTGGTACTAGAGGTACATGCTTGTGTAGCCCAAGAGACTCGCCATTTCACTGATCTTTTAACCCATGTACTCTATAACTTCAGATCCAATACCTACCTATTGGAAAAGAGGGGTCCTTTAATAGTACGCCGGCTTTGTGTCCTTCTAGATGCTGAAAGGGTTTATTGCGAGTTTTCAGCTATACTTCAGAAAGAATGCGACCTCAACTTTGCTGCCACTATGATTGAGATTCTTAACTTGATTCTAGTGACATCAGCAGAACTGGCTGAACTTAGAGTGATTCTAAGGCAGGCTCCGGTAAACTCATCTGGCAAAGAATTGTTTTCATCCTTGTACCCCTCTTGGTGCCACTGCCCCATAGCGACTATAACGCTCTGCTTTCTTGCTCAGGCATACCGTCTTGCAAGTCGCGTGATACAATCACTGGAAGAGGAAGACATAAACATAAAGTTCATGGTTCACCTCGACAAACTTGTTTGGCTCCTTGAAACCCCCATCTTCACTTACCTCCGTTTGCAGCTTCTTGAGCCTGAAAAGCATACATGGCTTGTGAGATGTCTCTTTGGTCTTTTAATGTTGCTCCCTCAGACTCCTGACCTGTACGCAAAAAAATCAGATGAAGGTTTAGTGCCCAAGCAAAGGTCTACATTCAAGGTCTTGCGCACCCGGCTGAAGACAGTCCCCTCACATCAGTTGTCAGATGCTCTGACCCAGTCATCCTCAGCCCCACATGGTTCCATAAGAACAGAAGATGGCAGCTGTAATTCCAGACAAAAATCAGCTTTTGACGATGACTCAATCAATTTTCAGGCCCACCTTGACCTGTTTGTGGGGAAAAAAGAGCAGCAAAGTCAGTTTGCCATGTCGAAGCTGCCACTTACCGATGACATTTATTCTGGTCTTGGTACAGGTACCAGTAGGGTTTCATATCCAGGACTGAGTTCATCAAGGTCTGCTTCTCAGGCAGTTCGGGAGTTCACAATGATGAAGTACCTGACCAACTCCTATGTACCAAAGCCTGATCCAGTTGAAGTGGCATTTGCACCAGATGTGTTAAGATCAGAAAAGAATGGTTACCAGAGCCCCGACTTCTCCACCTCCTGATGTAATGTAATTTAAATTGTGTAGTGTAATCTGGTGTCACAAAATTCACTATATTTTAAAGACTAAATGTACCTACAGCAACTATTTTTGTTCCACACTTTATAAGTTTGCTGTATGTACAACTGTGCAGTCAACATTGTCATTTAGTATAGTTAACACGTACAGCATTTTCTTTTTTAAGAAAACTCTCTCCCAATGGCCAATCATGTTGACAACCACCCAGCTGGCTTTTCCTTTTTATCTTTTTCTTTTACTGGAAATATTATGTACCAAGAACTTTTAGAAAAATAGCTTTGGTGCTACCTGATATCCATTTGAGTTTTAACCTTGATAAGTATTGATCATACTTTGCATAAGCCAGACAGGAAGGAAGAATATAAAGATAGAAAAAAAAAACGGCAAAGTACATAGCATATTAAGCTGAACCTTCATCACTGAATATTGAGCCGAACCTTCATCACTGCATATTGAGCCTAACCTTCATCAATTTACCCAAATCTCTTCAATATGCAAGGAAGACCACTAGCGCATCCAAATCCAAAATAATTTTCATTAAATCAGTCCCTCTTCCTTGTATGTGATGCATACTGGTATGTCCTTAATTGACTGATTTCTTTCCAGTACTTGATCAGGAGATGAAATGAGAGCTTGAAATGGTTTATTACGATATATAAAGCCAAGCACCCATGAACGCACACCTGAGTTGGGGTCATGTGTTGGGTTAACATGTAATTTGATAAGCAATAGCCAATAGAATTTGCGATATATTCATCTTAACTGTACACTGCCAACTCCTCAAAAGGCAATAGAATAAATATAAATAATTCTTTCATCTCATCTCTCCTCTCAGAAGCTGCATGTAATACTCACAGGACAGTGTACAACTGTTACATTGCAGGAAAAAAAAATCATGACCACAAAATTTGAGTAATTGGTTAATTACGAAGTTATGTTGTGTGCCTCTTCATCTAGATCCAATACGGCAGATACGACTTGCATTGACACATTGCCACAACTCTTCATTCACATTATGGGTCATGGCTCTATATTCGGCCTCGGCCGTAGATCTTACCATCACATTTTGTTTCTTGTTTCTCCAAAAAATCAGATTACCTCCCACAAATGCGCAATAACCAGAAGTGGACTTTCTATTATCGAGACACCCAGCCCAATCGGCATCGGTATAGACTTTGATCCTCCTATGCCCTTCTTTACTAAAGAGCACACATTTTCTGGGGCAACTCTTGAGATACCTCAGGATTTAATACACAACTTCCTAGTGTGATACTCTAGGATCATGCATATACATACTCACCGCACTCACAACATAGGAGATGTCGGGTCTAGTGTGAGCCAGGTAAATTAGCTTGCCTACCAAACATTGATATTACATTTTCTCCACTTGATCGCCAATTCCTTCACTCAACTTGTGGTTGGGATTTATGAGTGTGTTGACGGGTCTACACCTCAACATCCTCGTATCACGTAGTAGATCTAGAACATACTTATATTGTGATAGAACTACTACCTTCTTTGACCGAGCCATCTCGATACTGATAAAGTAGAGCAAATTCATCTAGATCTTTCATTTCAAACTCTTTAGCTAGACTAGCTTTGAGCATTTTCATCTCAACATCATCATTACATGTCAATACAATATCATCCATGTACACCATCAAAATACAAATTTTCTCTTCTTTTCTTTAGATGAACATGGTGTGATCTACATTATTTTGCCGATAGTCTATGTTTTTTTCATTATCATGAAGAACTTGTCAAACTATGCTCGTGGTGACTACTTCAACCCATACAAAGAAAGCTTCAGATGACACACTTTGTCCATCAGCTGTTCATTTCCAAAATCAGGTGCGATCTTCATATACACATTTTCTTTTAGGTCGCCATGGAGAAATGCATTTTTTTACATCTAATTAGAACAAATCCCATCCAAGATTCACTGCACATGAGATGAGTATTCTGACAGTATTCATTTTAGCTACTAGAGCAAATGTCTCCTCGTAATCCACACCATACGTCTAGCTCTTAGCCACCACCGCGTTCTTATCAGACAGCCTAGGAACCATGTCCCAAGTATCATTCTTAACTAGTGCCCTCATCTCCTCAAATATTGTCTTCTTCTGCTTCGGATCCTACATTGCATCTCTCGAATAGGTACAGAGGCTCCTCCAGGGACTTCAGCTCCATTGCATTTAATGAGTTGAAAATCTACTACAAAAGATAGTCAGTACAAAATTAGTTATAACTATACAGCAAACAAAAAGACCTCAAACCTCAGGATGACTGACATACCTACCGTCTCAAAATTTTCAATAAATAAAAAAAAATAGATCATATACCTTCCATCAATCTCCATATAACTGGTGGATTCCTTGTTTTTCATGAGGAAATTTGATAACTAGTTCGGAAACGAATTTGTTGTACTCTCTATATACTCGGACTGATAATCGATTTGGTAGGCGGAAGTGAACTGTAGATGGATCTGGTATGACTTCCATCTTATGACCCACTGCCACCAATGCTAATTTGAAACTTTAATTAAGACGATTGCTTGAAATATTCCTTGAGCTCACAAAACACTCATATCAATATAAAGCACAAAAATCCATCAATTGGTGGAAGTGGAACCAAAGTTACAGTATCAGGCTTAAAGTAATTCTGAGTTAAGTTTTTCAGTCATAGCATAACAGTAGAAGCTCTGACCATTTGAAGAAGCACTAAACTTGCTAAATGAAAGATTATTTCAACCATACTTAATCTCATCAATCAAGTAAAAATGTAACAGAAACATCAAAATCTAATCCCTAGTATAATACCCGGAGCTTGAAGAACCAAACATGATAGAAGAACCAACATCAAACTTGAATCCATCCCTAGTATAATACCCCGAAATCCTCCCGGTATAACATACTTCTCCAGTACCAAAACCTTAGATCCTTTGGCAGCAAGCTGAGTCGCAGCCACAAGTCAGCCTATACCCGACCCAATCACTAAAGCATCGTACTTCTTTCCTTCTCCCCCTCCATCGCTTCTCTCTATTTTCTTCTCGGTACTGTGAACAGCCTCAGGATGTGAATGTGCCTCCTTTTATTCGCGGATCGTTTCGCCGACAGAGATGGAAGAGTGGTCATCGGAGGGGAGCGGTATTGATGGGGAAATAGAAAGGAAGGTAACTGACAGTTTTAGCCTATATTCAGAGCTGTTTCTGCCATGAAAGGAGAACTGAAATGGTTTAGTCGCTCTTTTACGAAGGAAGAAATGGCGAACATCACTACCAGCGAAACCGGGGAGCCTTCGGTTGGGTGAGGTTAATGGGGGTGACATGATGGTGACAAGGATGTGCATTTTTGCTTAATCATGTAGGCTGTAAATGAGTCTACCCAAATAAGCAGGACCTACTTAAAAGAACCGAATCCATCAAAGTTCGCGCCCGTTCATTACTCATTAGTTAACGAGTTGAATTAGTTCGTTAACTATTTTTTGTTCTGAGCGAAAAATTTCTGATTTATGATCAGTTCGTTAAGAACTTAAGATAACGAACGAATCATACGGACTCGTTAACAGTTTCATAATTAATAATTTATACTATAAAAGTTAATGAGAACCCATAATAATATATTTTTACACATTTTTATATAATAATTTCATATATATAATACTATAACTTATATATTATGACTTATGTAATATACTAAAATTCACGCTAGAGTAATATAAATAATAAAAAATTAATTGTTCATTAGCCAAATGAATTTAACAAGCTGAATCAGATCAAGTTCAAACTTAATTCATTAGCTTCAAGAGTTTAACGAGCTGATTCATTATGGGCTCAATTCATTAACGAATGAGCAATATTTGAGCCATTTTCGAGCAAATCACGAGCGATTCATGAGCCATAAACTTTTTTTGCCACCAATGAATTCATTTAGCCCCAAATTATGAAGTCTTTCTTCACATTTTCCATATTTTAGTACCGTTATGCTTTAACTAGGGACGCATAAAATAAAATAAAAAAGGGAGTTAGATACGTAGAAAAACTATTCATCGCAATTTGATATATACCAAATTGCTGATAATGTTTTATCGTTGTGTTTGTTATCTGAACGCGTAATATAAAATTCAGAGTGTTGATAACTTTCATCACATTTTTTATATTGTAAAAAAACATCTGGAAAATTTATCATGTCTGTCAGATTAATGCTAGAATTGACTGCATTAAAAGAAGCAGATTGATCAAGTGACAACAACATAAAACATTTATAGATCACAAGCAAATATTTAAAAATTATATTTTGTTTTTAATCACACATGACCAACTGCAGCGACGGAGTTTAACCCAAGATCACGATGCTAGAAAACCTTTTAACAGTGATCTTCTAATTAACTCTTAATTAGAAAAAAATTATCTTGATTTATGTTTTCGATTTTTCAGAAAGACATAATCTCATTGATTATCGGATTCTTTAAACTTTCTAGTAATCTTTCTCTAATCTGATGGAGCGATTGAGAGACTGATACAGATAGATTTTCGTCTCTGTTTGAAACTCTATCTTGAGAGACATTTAGATTCTATCTGTTGAAAATGAAAGATGTTAGAAAATAGAGAATAGAGAATTATTTTGAAAACCAACAGTCTCTTTATATATAATTGGATGTCAATAACTAAGCCAAGAGTTATTTCTTAGCGGGTCCATATAAGTTCTAAATCATTTCTTAACGAGTTCGCTGCTTAATTAGAAAATTATCTATAGTTGTGTTCTCAAGAGACCAATAATATAATTATATTATTAACAAACTTTATATAATTTAGACCATCACTAAATCATAAAATTATTAATACTCATTCTACACATTAAAAAACTTATTTCTCATGACACATATTGAACCCGATTAATAATACAGAAATTGATCATTTCATAACAGATATAATTAGATAATCCATTATATAATATATATTTATATTACATATAAAGTCATATATGTTATAATTAATAATAATTAATTCTAAAATATGAAGGACCAACAAAGTTTTTATACATCTTAGATAGTGTATTTTAAATTTTGAGGAGACTAAAATAAAAAATATTTTTTTTTTTTATGGCAAGGAATACAATCTGATAAGAGAAAGTTACACTTGACCAATTGGGAGTTAGTTTGTACACCTAAAAGTATGGAAGGTTTGGATCTAAAACTTTTAGTATTGCACTACTGCCAAAATGGTATTATCAATGGATGGATCATGAGGAAAATTTTGAAAATCAATCTTCATATCCATTTATAGAACTGCTGCAGCATCATCGGATTCAAAAACTTTTTCCAAAATATGAAAGTAGCTATTTCATTTATGGATTGTTTCATGTTGAGAATAGTAAGCTCTGGTATCTCAATACTTTTCTGGCATCATGATTGAGGATTGGGTTTCTTTAAGTTCAAATAAGAAGCTTTATTTTCATTTGTGCTACATCCTCAATTATCTGTTAGTGTTGTTCTGCAACACCCAAACATCTCGTTTTTGTTCAGAGAAGATTTATCTAGTAGAGCACAAAATCATTTGGCACAACTAAGCATGGAATTACCTTCTAGAGAGATACTTTTCTTACAAAACCATAATTAAGATGGTGCGTACTGGAAACCACAAAGTTCAAGTGTTTTTCAGTGAAACCAGCTTACTACACTCTCAAAAATGGACCAAAAATAGCATCTACACTCTAAAGTTTGGAAAATTGTTGTGCCTCCAAGGATGGACTTTATATGGCTCACTTTTTTAAACAAAATACTAACAATAGATAATCACAGTAAAAGAGGTTGGTTCATGGTTAATATTTGTAATAATTAAGAGATAAAACTTACAAATTGCTTTGTTAATTTTCATGCGGAAGCGGTTCTAACGAATGCAGCAGTATCATTGGTTCTACAAGAAATCACGAGCCGAAAAAGTCTTGTATTTTCCACAACCTAAGTTCTTCAAGTCTTAACAGAGTATTTTTTTTTCTCTCTCTCTCTGCTAATAGTAACATATTCTTTTTTTTCTGTTCTGATAAGTGAGTGAGAGAGAGAGAAGGAGAGTATACTGGTGTATATTTATAAGTCAACGTATCTGCTCAATACACATGTTCAATGCACCTCTCCAGTGAATCTATTCAATCTTATAACGAGTTGAGTTTGAATTCGGATTTTCCATAATGAACGTACTGATAATTAAATCCAACAATATTTGCTACATGTATCGACATAATAGTGAAATAGTGCAATATCTATTCAATCAATGTAGTTTCTCCAAGTCACTGTATCACATGGTGAAAACTACATTTTCATTCCCACAAACATTTCCACAACAAGATTTTTAGGATCCTTATTGAATAAGGATATACGATTGAAAATAAGGGGAGTATTGGTGATCACAATTAATGTTTATTCTATGGAGGGAACAATGCTCTCGGATATTCAATGACAAAGAAAAAACTATGATGCAACTTACGAGGAAGTATATCAACAATGGAGAATGTTATATTAATTATGTCTTAGTTCTAAAATTTTATATTTCTGCTTTTATTTTGTTTGTTAGGCTGGAACTCATATCTCTTGAGTTCATTTATCTTTTTTATTTCAGATTTTGTAACATGATAAATCTGTAAACTTTTTAAATCATTAATATATAAATAGAGGTTTCACCCTTATTTTTCCTCAAAAAAACGTAATTTTTTTATCACAACTATATTATAAAATATTATAAATATTTAACATGTACGCTAATTTTCAAAATTTTTGAAAGGACTGCAGCTCCTCCAGTTCTAGTTAAGCTCCGCACCTAGAACTACATTGTTGATAAAGTCTCATAATCAATAGGGAAATATACTAATCCGTAATAAAAATATCAATAGATCGTTTTCAAACGGATGCATACCTTACCGGAATATATATTCTCCTTCATGCCCACTGTTAACAAAATCAGCAGCTAAGCAACTGAAGACGACCATGTATTACAACTTAATGAGAAAATGCAACATTATTTAGTGGAGCCAGAAATGACAAGAATGGAACTCAAAACTCTACCCGCCTCATAATTAACCAAGCACCTGACCAATTCCAACAGTGAAAAAATGCATCCATATCCTATTCTTCATCGCAGGATATATATATAGTTGTGGTGCATCGTGATGCACGGTGGTGGCGGTGCATCGGATCTAAATTTATAATTTCAAATTATTTATGATTGATCTAAACTATTGATCAATCTAATCTTCATATGAAAATATATTAGTAAATTAAATTTTATATTTTTTTTAAATTGATTCGTCCAAAAATAATGATTTTCCCCTTACAAATTTTATATTTTTAGAAATTATTTTATATTTTTTTAGAGGTAGAAGATACATTGAGCTAATGACTTTTTATCCTTCAAAAAATATAAAATTTGATCTCCAAATATATTTTAATATAGAGATCATTAGATTGGCATTTTAAATTTAAAAATAAAAATATAACATAAAATACAAAGGATATTTTGTACTCTTGGACTTATGTAGTATAACTATGTATATTTATATAAGAAAAAAATATATATATATCGGTGATTATGGATTAACATTTGTTTTCGTTTAGTACGTAATTAGTATTTAGAAAACTTAGAATAGCTTTAGGCCAACAATTTTAAAATTAAGAACTCAATGTCAATATAATGGATTACATACAAATAAGCTATCATGAAATGACACTTTTTTTTTAATTAGAAACAGTGGATTTCTCAGATCTGGCCAAGCGATCAATTCACTGTAGGCATTAATAGCTACGAAAACAAAAAGGTTTGCGCACTTGAAAAGTTGAAATAACACCAACATGCAGCGCTGCTTCGTTTAAATGGCGATCGCCACGTGTACCTTAATATAGTAATTAGTTCTGAGTTCTGACAGAATTTATTTTTATAGATTACATATCAATTAAAGTTGTATATATATTTGGGAATTAATTAAAATAGCCTGGGTAATCAAAAGTGGCAGGATAAAATTGTCATTGTATGATTATATATAGTCTATACCAAATATTTCTCATGACAGGAATACGCTTTTCATCTTTTACCTGGTCTTATTGATTGTTGAATCTCTCTGCGCACAAGAAAGCACAAATGGAAAATTCAACCTCTGTGCCCAGGGAAACAACTCATGGGTATTTTTTTTTTCTTAATCTCCACCGTTTCTTTTTTTTTCCTTATGATTTTAAAAGTTTCTTTCTTCTCTATCCTGATTTTATTATGCATGAATATATATATAATATATAGATTAGGTATTTGCAAACAAGCTCAAATTTAACTCAAAATATTAACCTTGTAGAATACACAATCCACGTATTATCCTAATTGTGTACGTCTTACAAATAACAGTACTGCTTTTTAGGATTTTGGTTAAATATTCTAGAACTTGGCATTGTTTACGAAAAAAGAAATAAAAGAACTGGAAGTTGTGAATTATAATCAATTTGTTGCGACAAATTGATGAATTCAACCCTGACTTTTGGCATTTAATTCTTGTGATATCATTCTTGTGAATTATAATCAATTTGTTGCGACACATCTATAAAGTTTTTTTATTTTTAAGGTTTTTTTTCTATTTATTTAATAGTCCATTGTAAAGATTGTCAAAATAACCCATTGTCATGTGATCCCCACCCAAATTTAAATGCAAATATATAGATAAAAATTTTAAAACAATTGACTAGCTAATTCCTAATTAAATGTATATTATATTTTATTCCTGAGTTCTTTTGTAACATGAGTTGCGTGACTTACCAAATTGTGTGCACATATGTTAGCTTAGTTATACATAAATGTTCCAACATTCTCAATTTTGCATTGTGTGTTACTGGTAATAGGATTCAAAAAATAGATTCAGTAAGTCAGATTCATACAATCTCTGGAAGGCACTGTTTTGAAGTTCAAAACTACTTGAACACAAAGAAACGCGGCATTGGCAAATACATCCGTTCGAGCACATTCTTTGTCGGAGGATATGAATGGGCAATCAAATACTACCCTCATGGTCATAGTTATGATGCCTCCAAATCAATGTCTGTTTTCCTTCAATTCAAATCGATATCAGGCAAACCGAGAACTAGCTACACCTTCTCCTTTCTAAACTACACTACTGGTGAACCAGCACACACGGTAAAGATTGAATCACACACTTTCAAGAAATATGGCGAGAGCTTTGGTCTTCGGAAACACTGGAATAGGGAAAAAATTGAAGTTTCAGAATGCCTTAAGGAGGATAGTCTCACCATAATTTGTGATCTTACAGTTATAAAGGAACCAATGACTTACACTGATATTCCCTCAACAGTTCCAGTTTCACCTTCTAATATCCACGAGCGACTCAGCGATCTCCTTGCCAGTAGAAAAGGTGTTGACATAATTGTTGAAGTGGGTGATAAGTGCTTTTTTGCACATAGAATTGTGCTTGCCGCAAGCTCACAGGTATTTGAGGCACAAATTTTCGGACAAACAAGAGAGGCGGAAGAGAATAAGATCAAGATAACTGATATGGAGCCTCCAGTATTTGATGCCATGCTACATTTCATTTACACCGATACTCTGCCGAAGACTGTAAAGGATACCGATACAACAGTAATTCAGCATCTATTGGTGGCAGCTGATAGATACATGTTGAAGAGGTTAAGGATAACTTGTGAACAGAAGCTCAGTAAGAGCCTTGATTCGAGTAATGTCAATACCACACTTGCTCTGGCTGAGCAGCACAATTTAACTCATCTCAAAGATCAATGCATCGGATATCTCTCATCCAAAGAAAATGGAATGTAGCAACAACGACACTGCTGCCCTCTCCCCTGAATGTTGGAACTTATCACCTATTGCGCGCTACAAGACGTGGCAACACCAGCTGTCGGTCTTTAGGGGTTTAGTTTTGAATAGTGCTTTAGTTTTAAACTCTGTTTTTAACTGCAGTTTACATGTGGTATTTCACTATTTCTGATGTAATAGCGTGCAGGGGTGCACATAATAGTTGCTGTGTTTTTTTAATTTTAACAACTTGGTAGCCATTACCAAGACTTCAAAAAAAAATAGTAGAGTTTTGAAGTAAACAAGAAGGATTCCTCAACAAAATAAAGAAACGAGAAGAAACGGAGAACATAAATAATTTAATCAAAACCAGAATTCGTAGCTTTATTAGTTAAATTCGTTTTACAAACATAGAATCATAATTGTCCTCTTCACTAGTTCTGTCTAAAAATATCATAAAAATTTAAATTGAAATCAGACAATACCAACCCCATCAACTGTCCACTATTTATAGTGAAAGATTAAAGAAGAGAAAACCCTAATCACAGTTGTACTAGCAAACAAAAAATCAGAATCAACGCATTACAAGTTGTGTGACCTTCTATTTTATTCCTGTACTATTCGTCAGTTTATCAGAAAGTAGCATCAGCTCACAGAACTTGAATTCTGCATTACTAAGCTACTTGACACTTCCTGTGCTTGCTTAAAAGGGAGAAAATCCATTATTTTTGGATTAAATTAAATCATTTTCTTCCATCAGGAAAAATAAAAAAATAATACACAAAATATAAAATCTAGTATGCTAACACATTTTGAAATGAAGATTAAATTGTTTAGATGGTTCATTTCTGTTTTGAAATTATAGATTTTATTCTGAAGCACCGACCCCCCATAGCTTTGTGTTTCTAATTCAAAGTAGATACGATTGATTCAAACTGTTCAATCTGATCTTCATATAAAAATATGTTAGCAATCCAAATTATATATATATTTTTTTGAAATTAGTTTGTCATTTTTTTGAATGGGAAAAAAATGACTTGATGTGAGAATTATGGTTTGTCCAAAAATAGATAATTACTAGGGTAGCGCGCCCACGCTTCATGGCGGGGTTGTACGCTTTGTTGGAAATGATGTCTATTGTATCTTGAATCAGCAGGAAATTTAGTTGTAGGGAAAAAATAGACTTTTTTATTATAAAATTTTCATCCTCACGTTACATTTGCACGTTTATTAAGTATACCCAATATAGACTCATCTCATTCTAAGTCTATTCAAGATCTTTCACCAGACTTGTGCACATATATATCACTTTCAGTTTGATCTTTGATCTCCTATTATATCACACGAAGTTAATTTCACTGAGGCATCTCCATTTAATTAGAGTGTATATACCAATTAGTATCTCCTCAAAAAATTGGACGCTTCAACAACTTCTACTGCTACAGTTTCGGCTTCTTCAGCAGCTATGCTTTCAGCGAATACCACAACTCTAACAGTCTTTGATGAATTCAAAGCTATGAGCATTTAGTCTCAGAATTTTGTCACAAAATTAAAGGTGATCATTAAGTATATAAATCCATGTATGATGTACCTTGTCAGTGCCATGTGAACAACTTATGTTAAAACAATGAATGATGCTTATAAATTATAATTGAACCCAATAATGCTTAGATGCAAAGTTGATAACTTATGGCATCATCACTTGACACAAAACAGGATCGAAGAAGATCAACAATGTCAAATAAATAATGATAATATACTTACAAATGAATATCTGAAACATGAACACATCTTTTCGGCTCATAGTTGTCCGACCCCTCTTCATAATGGAAATCACCTTCTGTATTCTGATTGGACCGGTCTTAACATTTAGGTTCCCATCCCTCATAAAAAGTATATTTGTCATGTTTTAGTTTTATATTTGTCATTGGAAATTTGTTACATTGCTTCATGATAACGGTGTTACTGGTGGTACTTTCTTTTATTACTGAACTTTAGTTGTTTAATTTAGATGCACGTTGGGTCTTTTTGGATGATACATGTTGGGAAAAAAAAAAGAAATATCTACTAATCAGCATGAAAATAATTTATAGATAACTTTTTGGGTTAGTTAATCTTCTTATTTGCATATTTCATATAAATAATTTATTAAAAAAATTATAGATTTTTTAGAGCTAAAAAAGTCCACATTAATCAGCATGAAAACGAAAATCACAATTTTGATTTTGAACTGATAAATAGAATGTACTATAGAAGCAATAAAAAAAACATAAGTTTGAGTTTCGAAAAGAGTTTCGTGAAAATATATAAATTAATATTAAATATATTGAGTTTCATAAATTAAAAATAAACAACACTGCATGCTATTTAATCATAAGACAGACTTTAATAATCGTGGCAGTTGTTAATGTCATGGATAACAGCAGGGCCGATTTTGTCAAACAAAAAAAAAATGTGTGCACAGAAAAAGGAGAGCTGTCCAAAGCATCATCCCTTCTAAGAATGATATTAATTATAGATTTAGTTATTCATGAATTAAAGATTTAATTGTTTATTTAATTATAGATTAAATTATAGAATTGTAGAATTGTGTAATTATAATTTTAGATTAGTTATTAATTATTTGTGTAGAATTAATTTATATATTATTTAATTATATATTAATTATTGATTTAATTGTAGAATAATTATTGATTTAATTGTAGAATAATAAATATTTAATTAGGGTTTAATTGTAGAATAAATTATAATTATCTAAATATAATGTAGTTATAAAATCTTTTAATTGTAGAATAATATATATTTAATTATAGAATAATATATTTAATTAGGCTTTTAATGATAGAATTCATTTATTATTTAATTATATAATAGATAGATTAAAAATGATTATAAATTAATTATGAAATGATTTTTTGTACTAGATAATGGCAGGCGAGCAACGAAATGAAAATATCATAATTTATCTCCCTGAAGACAAACATCGGATACATTATAGTCAGGCAGAGGTACATTATATTTTTAAAAATAATAATAATAATATATATATATATATGAGAAGCTAATTATGAAATGAAAATTACAGAGAGATAACAATGTCATTCGTTTCCGCACTCACCGTCCGACGATACCATACATCTCGCACATTCAGAGTAGGTTGCGAGTTATGAGATTTCTTTATGTCGCCAGGCTGCGTGAGATTTATGTGCAAGAAGCGGAGGCCCATAACTTGAAAATTGATACGGGTTTATTGAGCGCGTTAATAGAGTTTTGGAGGTCAGAAACTCACACATTTCACTTCAATTTTGGTGAAATGACTGTGACTCTAGAGGTAAATACTAAAATATTATTAATTTAATTACAAAATTAAAAAGATGGTATAGTAATATAATTTTTTTTAGGATGTCGCATGTCTGTGGGGTTTATCCACCATTGGTGAGCCGGTGACTGGATATACTGATGGAGATTTTTCGGCATACATCCGTCGATTATTTGGGCAGATGATATATCGACGATTCCGCAAAGATGGGAGGTAATTGATTAGACTCTACATGAATTTTAGTTTTTTTTTGTTCACAAATTGTGATTAAGCTAAATATAAAATTTGGCGACGTTCTATTTCCCTTCGAGAGTTACTGGCCCCACTTTGATCACGCTCCAGAGGCAGACAATCATCAGGGTCTTGATCGATATGCGATCGGTTTTGCTTTGGAGTTGGCGGGGTGTATCATGTTCCCCAACAACAGTGGAGACTATGTACCGGCGTTTCTTCTGCCGATTTTGACGGTAAGGATTTTAAAATAATTTATCTTTCGTAATTAAATAATTTTAGTACTAATATTTAATTTACAGGAAGATTTACAATTCGGTAGAAGAAGAAATTGGGGCGTTGCGGTACTTGGTTATTTATATCGGCGTCTTGATGTGGCATGCCAAGGACTGACGAGGAGTATTGGTGGTCCGTGACTTTTGTTATTGTTGTGGAGCTGGACGCGTTTGCCCCCTGAAAGAGACTACCCAATTAACAAAAATTAAAGGATCTGACAGGAACTTCTCTCAGATAGCCCGCTATAGTTCCTTGCAATTCTCTCAGATCAGCGCTGCGCGGTTGATCGATCCCTAAGGTAAAACCCTTCTCCTCCCTAGTCACCCCCTCCTTAATTTTCTTCTGATTCCGCCTGGGTTTTCAATCAGAAAACTTCTAATGATTCTACTTCAGTAATTTTTTCAGATCCGCGCCATTGAAGTCCTACAGTTCCACATGGTGAGTTCTTTCTCCTTTATGTTTCATTGATCTGTTACCTATTGTCAGGGGCGGAGACAGAGGGTGCTGGAGGGGACCTGGCATCCGGTATCCCTCATGATTTATACAAATTAGTAAAACTTGTTAATTTTTGCTTGTATTAGCATGATATTTAGGTATTTGACACCCCCTATAATTTTATTTTAAATATATAGATTATTCAATTAAATTTTTGGCACCCCTAAAATTTGAATCCTAGTTCCGCCCCTGAGTATTGTGATTTCACCCGTGTTAAATAACAGGAAAAATAAATCACTGGTTACTCGGAACATGGGACTCAGAATTTGGTATTGTAGTACATTATGTGAAAACTGAAAACAAACTTAGCGGATGAGTACAATCCAGTTTGTTAAGCAGTGTCAGCCAGTCCCCTTCGTTACTTTTTCATTTTTTGTTTATGATTAGTGCATAAAACTAGAAAACTTCATCCAGCATTGGGATTTTAGGTGCAAGTGTAAATTGTAACTGAAAGGATTTGCAAGTCAGAACCCAAGTCAAATTAATAAGGATCCAGATAGCGCGTCTGTTGTTCTATTGTTCTGGTTTGGTTTACTTACCTTTGCCTTTATTATTATTTTTATTTTTGTTTATTTTCATCTATCAATTGAAGGAACCCTTAATGAGTTTTATGTATGTTGCTTTCAGGAGAACAAGAAACCCATGGCAGAGTGGTCAGACCTCCCCATTGATGTGCTTGAACACCTGACCAGCTTCTTGCCCCTTCCCGATTACCACCGTTTCAGTGCAGTTTGTCGAAACTGGCAGATAGCGACGAAACAACGGCGTTATTCCCCGGCGGAACAGCTCCCGTGGCTGCTGGTTCGTGGTGAAAGTGACCCACACAAGCGCAGGGTCTTCAGCATTTCAGAGAATCGTCATTACAATATTGGCTTTCCTGAACTGGAGGGGCAGTACGTGTGCGGTTCCTCATATGGTTGGCTGTTCACTGTGGACAAAGATTTGAAGCTCCGGTTGCTCAATCCTCTTGTGGGTAAATGCTACTACCTGCCTGTTCTTCCTTTCACTAATATCATCATGAGCTATATAGGAATAAGGGTTGGTGGCCGTGACGGTTATACTTATACATGTGAAGATGTGCAGGTTCATTTGGTGTATAAGGCCATCTTGGATCATGATCCTGGTCAAAGATTGGATTTTACAGTTGTGATTTTGAGTGCTATGGGCTCAAGGATGGTTTACTTTTGGAGGCCAGGCAATCTAGTTTGGACTATAGTAGATTGTGATTCTAATTTCGATGATATCACATACTTTAAAGGGAAGTTCTATGCTATAGATTTTATTACCATAGGAGAGGTTGATATCAATATAACCCATGTCATCAATGTGGGATTAGATCCAAAAGCTATTCGACTTGCACCTGAGATTCCCATGTGCGACGAATTCGATTTTTGTAAGAGATACTTAGTTGATTTCCGAGGGGAATTGCTGTTGCTGCAGATGTGGAATCCGTATCACAAGGACGGTCGCCGTATCACAAGGACAATCCTTGTGTTTAAAGTTGATTTGGAGGGAGGAAAATATTATCAGCGCCACCACCTTGATGGGTATTCTCTTTTTCTAGGTACCAGCTCGCCATTGGTTGTTGATCCTTGCCAATTCCCTGGTTGCAGTGAGAACTGCATCTACTTCGCAGCTGACTACAACTGCAACGGGAAGAAGTACAGTCGGGATGACAACGGAATCTATGACATGGTTAAAGGCACCGTCTCGCCATATTATCCGCCGGAAATATACCACCCTCAAATTGTGGGCCCCATTTGGTGGACCCCACAACCCTGGTAGGAAGTCGTGGACCTTTACTATGCTATTAATATTTGTATCCCTAGATATTTTTAATTTTCTAGCGTTTGTTTTAGTATAACAGAACTTAAGTTCCCTATATAGCTCATGTTGCGAACGAACCAAAATTCAGTTGTTTTGTATGTGGGTTGAACTAAGTAGAGTCATTGTTGTCGGCATTATTACTGTCACGTTGACAAGACTGTTTTCTATTTCGAACAAGCCCTTCCTTCAATATTTAATTTATTTTACGATTTTTCATTGGCGTTTTGTGCTCTTTTTGGATGTTTATGTAGTTTAATTGACTTCAGAGAATGAAAAGGACGGGTATATGAAATGGGATGGAGAAAAGAAAGACTAGTTATTATTTACAGTTTATACTTTTTCTAAATATGTTTTTGTAATGGAGAACAGTTTGTTCAGGAAAATAAAACAGGTGGTACTTTGCCACCCTTTTGTAGAAAATAAAAGAAAAAGAAAAATCAATGTATCGTGATATTATAACTGTTACGATAATATCATCCAAAATATGCATCTCCTGATCGGGGCTATATTGTCATGCAACATTATGTTATTCGATTATGGCCTCAATTTTCATTTTTAGTTCGATTATCCATTTGGTATTAAATCTTTTCATCGGTAACATGTTACATATAATATTTACTCGTAGGGCTAAAACGATATACAAGAGAATAACGAAAATTGAGGAAAACATCAACCAAAAATTAGCCCTAGTGGAATGTTCAGTGTTGATTTGACAGTAAAGTTCAAAATAAATAAATAAACATTTAATCGATTAAATTAATGGAGTCAGACATCGAGCGTACCCTGCATTTTATTTCTGAAACCGGTAGTGTACATTATTATATCAATGATGCATTATTAGGATTGTTTATGGATCGAATTGGGATCAAATCTAGCATCATTCAAATGCAGAACCGTTAAAAAATTTACAGGATTTATGCGCAGATTCATATTCAATTACATTTTAAGAATTTAATTATGAATTTATATTCATTTATATAAGCGGATATCAAATCAAATTCGGATCATATTTTGGATTTGTTGTTCAAATATTTATAGTTATAAAAATATAAGTATTTAGTATGAATAAAATTTATATAATTTAGATTACAAAGTACGCCTCAATATCAAAATAACAATAAAACTAACTTGCATGGTATTTTTAAAAAAAATAATGCGATCTAACTATTATTGACATTAATCTAAATATTACAATTATAATATAAAGTTTACTATAGAAAAAAGAATTGTTATCATGTATTACTATTTAAAACTTAAGAAATAATCTTTTATCGGATTTGTAAATATATATTTGGATTATATATGTAAGATCCAAAATGCGACATGAAATAATCATAAAACCCAGAACATTGGAATTTGGAGAACTCGGAACTGAAACCGAGCATCAACATCTGTAATTTGTAAATCAAGCAAGGCCCAAGCCCAGTCCAATGCGTTTCTTCAATATTGTGCTACCAGAAACAGAAATTGATAGAAAATGGTTTGCCGAAACGGGCCCAGGGGAACCACATGGCCTCATGGGCCTTGCAAACTTTTGGAAGTGAATTATTATAGAATTCGACCCGACCCGACAAACATGCCCGACCCGCCCGGACCCGAACCCGACCCGACCCGATTTTTTAGGAATTTTTAAGAAAGACAAACTGACCCGACCCGACCCGAACCCGACCCGACCCGACCCGAACCCGACCTGACCCGACCCGACCCGAGATCAAATGGCCTTCAATCCAATCGAAATCTATCAACGATTTGAAAATACACAACATGTAAATTGACCCGACCCTGACCCGACCCGGCCGGACTCGATTTCTTCCAGAAAGTCAAACTGACCCGACCCGCCCGACCCGAACCCGAACCCCGACCCGCCCGATTGCCACCTTATAGGGTTCCTCGCTAAAGCTCATTTATAGAAATGAGGGGTGTCAATGGTACGGTACAAATTGGGTTGAGATATTTTTAATATCATATTTATTTTAAATTACTCTTATTCATATTCTATTTTTACCCATTAAAAATAGATTTACTTATACTCTATCATTATCTATTAAAATAAACGGTTAACGAAACGGTAACGGATGCTAACGAATAATACTAATGTATTACTTAGTTTATTATTATTTATTAAAAATATATATAAACTCATTATGTTTATACAAAATATATCTTTATTTTACTAGTATGTAATAAAAATATAATTATGCAATCAATTCTAACTTGAGTCATTTCAAAATAAATAAATTAAAAAAAATAAGCATCTTTTATCAAACTTTTTAAGTAAAAAATAAAATATATTAAAAGCAAAAATAACATCTTATTTAAAATAAAATCTAATATTATCTCATTCAACCATTTTAAGAAGTAATCTACTAAATATTATTCAAACATTATAATTTATATGATGGTTAAGTTGAAAAGGATAATAATTATAATTCATAGTAATTAACTCATAGAAATCGGACAACTAACATACAAATTTTTTTTACTTTGGTAAATAAAATAAAAAATAGATAATTAGTAAGAATACCCCCAAAGTTGTGCGCTAATGGCCTGGACCGAGTTTAAAACTACTAGCCATTAGCGCACAACTTCGGGATGTACTTACAATTCTCTATTTTTTATTTTATTTATCAAAATAAAATAAAATATTATATGAGATAATTATATTGAAAATAATATAAATTAATTTCTTAATAATTTACCTTATAGGACAAACATGTACGAAATGACATTTACTTTTATCTTTACTCATTTACTTAATGAAATAAAAATTTTATCCTTATCCATATTAAATAAGTTAACGAAAAAAAAATATTCAAATTCATCTTATCGAATACGATACAAATCCGATAAATGAATAAAATGATATCATTAACACCCTACTCATTTACGACCTGACATGTACGATGGGAAGCACATCCCTGACGCGCGGCACGCATTGTGCACCACGGGCCTCTTTAAAATTGATAATAAAAGAATCTCAATATAAATTAAGCGGTGCTTACACCACGTTGTACGGTGACGCACGTACAGCGTACCCGTGGTTAGTACTATTAATATTCTTGAAAAAAAATTGAAGTTATTTTACAACTTAAAAAAAATTAAATAGTAATTCAAATGAAATATTTAAAAATTAAAATAAAATAATATAACAGATTATTATGGGTCAGTTTCGGACAGCTTAGGATGGGTGGCAACTCATTATAAATCCATGAAATATTAGAGACAAGAGAATGGCTTTTAAACGGATTTTTTTTAATTTTTTGACCGCAACTCGTTATAAACCCATAAAATATAAATTTTTCTAAGCACATATTATGACGGGTTTAAATACTAATTGAGTCAAATCAGAATGTGAATATGGATTTGATGAGACTGATTTGATCCATTCGGATGATTTTACAAAACTAGGATCCACTTGCTGAGCAAATAAATATTACTCAAAAAAGAGCAAATAAATCAACACGTTACACGCAAGCCGATACACGTGACATGAACCACATGATGACAGGAGGACCAGAGTTCTTGTCATTCGTCGCGAGCCACAGCCCCAGCCACACTGAGTAAGAAAAGAACATCCATCTGGGTGATTATAAACTAGAGGTTACTCGCCCTGAGCTGGAACATTCGTTTGTCAATTACATTTGTTCGTTTACTTCAATATAAAGCAAATTTTGAAATGTATTTATGTATATGCTTACAACAACTATTTCCGACTGCAACTAACCTACTTATTATCTTTGTCGTTATTGTAGTTCGAACTTGGATGGCAGCTTTTTATTGAGACTAAGAATTAACAAACCTCACATTTACTATGTTCATTCGGCTCAAACTGTTTTAGTCACTAGGATCAATAACTGCACGGTACAGCGCAGCGTGATAATTATTAGATCTGTTTTGAGATTCGTGTCGTTTCAATCTCAAAAAATCCTCTCGGATAATCCAAGGATCTTCCTGCACTGCGAAGGATAAGTATCTCTAGGATCAAAATTCACGCCTCCCCTGAGCGACTGAAATCATGTATCTCAAAAAATTATAAAAATTGATCTAAATTTATTATTATTATTATAAGAAAACATATCAATAAAAAAATGCTAAGTCTTTTGGCATGATTTTCATTAGTATTGAGAGGGAACTTATTTTATGTTCATTAATTAGTGTTGAGAATAATTAAAATAAGGAATAAATCTTCTATAGGAAAGTTACCGTTAGCTCAAAATTTTAAATATTGCTACAGTATTTACTACTGTATAACGGCTAGTTAAATTTTTATTATAAATAGATATAGATCTGTACAAATATGGTGTGAGAGAATAAGCAATAATAATAAAAATGAAGTTTCAGTTCTTTACATTCCCTTTTCTACTCTATCTCTGTTAAACACTGAAAATCATCATTGGTATCAGAGCGAGTTATAGAATCTGTCACAGAAATTCCGCAACAACAAAAGAGAGAAGGATCTGGTAAAAAAATAGAAAGGAGAAGTGTGACAGAGAGCAAAGTGGGTTATCAAACCATCCACAAATCTATCTTGTTCAAAACCAACTCCAAGAGAGAAGAAAATATTAGAAATCTCCATGAACGACAACAAAAAAGGAAGAGCAATATCTGCTTTTATACCAGAAATTGTTTCAACAGTTCATACCAGTTGAATCACACCAAACGACGGCAAAGAGAAAAGGTGTGACAGAAAGCATGTCGGGTAGCAAAACAACCATCGCAACAGCAGAAATACAAAAAAAATAGCATAAACTGGGCATGAGATTTTGTGAGCCAACTGTAAACAAAGCGATGCGGAACTATAACTAACAAAATTTTGTGAGGTAGATCTGTACCCGAAGTACAAGGACAACGGCTCACATACAAATAGAAGAAAGAAAGGCTGCAGCTAACGAAGAACTGCAAAAGCCATCAGAAACACACAAAAAAGGGCGGTACAGCTAACAGCGGAATTATATCGGTCACCAGCCAGCCCGAGTCCGTGCTGGTGCAAAATTGATGCACCGCTTATAACAAGCAATTTCGAATCAGTTGACACCAAGAAATAGACAATTTAAAGGAACATATAAATTCATTTAACACCGAATTTATATTAGCCTAGATCAATAACTATGCTAACTAAATAAAAATAAGCATTCAGCACTTTGAATCATCTTCCCTATTGAGGTTTACCAAAAAAACTGTAACTATAAGTACGCTCTACACATCACTTTGATTCACAAACAAGCATACAATTTTGATAACTAAGATCACTATTTAGATTCATCCTCACTAAATAATTCTTCACTAATCGGATCTTTTTGGCTCTTTTCCTACCCTTTGCTTGTGCTCTCTAAAAAAATGAACATTCAAATGGATTAGAAATAAAAATATACTATAGAGAAGTTACATATATAGAAAGAATGATACTTCCTTAAAAAAATAATTACACACTTGTCGGGCATGTTCTTGCATTATGATCCTCTTTTGCATGATAAATATTATAAGTTCGTTGTTTTTTATCTTTACTTTCTGCAGGACGCTTGAACCGAATAACACTTTTTTTCCTGCCTTTGCATTATGACTCAGGTAGATCAAAATACATGGGTGGAGGAGAGATATTATCATTTCATGTTGTTATAATTTCTTCTATGTGTATAGCCACTTCTATAGCCTTGTTGGATACAACATGATGCAACTTCTCTTAGCATCAGAAATAATAGATTTTAGCAGCTTAAAGGTTTCTTGTGTTTCGCAGCCTATATCTCCAAATAACATCAAATCTGACTTGATGGATGCAAACCTCAATGTCTTTGACTCTGCGGTTTCTCCCAAACCCATACTCTCTCAATGATTGGTATTTTCACAGAGACATTAGCATCTCTAGTCCACCTCTTGAGAATATAGTGGGAAGGGAGGTGAAACATATGAACATGGAGCATCACTTTAATAGCATGGGAACAAAGCAGACCCTCGAACGAAAAACCTTTACAATTGCATAAAACAAATTCCTTTCCCTTGTCCACCTCAACCATGTATGATTTAGGAACCCAATTGCAAATAATCGGGTGAAAATCAATGCATATCTTGTACATGATATCTCTCTCGATCTCAACAATAAAACCAAGTTGATTCTCTTTTAGTTTCTCCTTAAACACTAAAAATATAGTTTTGGTATAGACTCGACGTGCTTCAACCTCCATATGATAAAGAGAACTTAGTTGTGGTGTCTCGTTCATGGTTTTTAAGTCTTCATCACTCTCCCGATGCCATATGCCTTCAATCATCTTCTCAGTTTACAACACAAAGTGATATATGAATGTATGATTGTTCACCCATATTTTGAAAGGAGCATTTATACTCTCATTTTGTTGTGTAGTGGACATATCAGCGAAGAAGGTATTCTAAAAATATGTTGGAACCCATTCTGATTGGTTTTGGTACATGATCTTGAGGTGACTATTTTCATGTCGGTCGAATTCATCAAGCATTGTTGTCAAATTCCTTTCAAATTCTGAAACGGTCAAATTATGATTAATTACAACTCGTAGTTGCTCCCCAAAATCATCGAGGTTATTGTAAAGGGCTCCAAAGTGTTCCCTCGCTTTTCTCATGACATGTCAATGACAACACCGATGAATAGTATTGGGAAAAATCCTAATATCCTTCCTCATTGTAGGGAATTGGTCCGTAATAATTGTCTTCATATGCTTATCGTACATTGCCTTCAGCCATGTCTTTAATAACCAACAAAAAAATTTTGTTGTCTCATTTCTAAGAAGTGTCATGCCGAACAATATGGAGTGATGGTGTGATTATAACCAATGAATGGACCTAGGAGCATGTTGTATTTGTTAGTTTGATATGTCGTGTCGAAGGTTACTACATCACCGAACTCTTGATAAGCCCTTCTTGCTCGACCATCGACCCAAAAAATTTTTTTTACAACACCATTCTCATTAGGTTCTATGGCATAGAAAAATTGAGGATCCTCCTCATACTTCTTTTGAAAATGCATCAAAACAGTTTTAACACCAATTCCCATAAGTTTTTCTTAATTTGCCCCAATTAGGTTATTCACATTTTGCTTCTTAAAACGAAGATTTTCTTTACCCCACAATGGCTAGCTATGAACTCCAATATTTGAGAGGTCCCCGTATTTTGGACACTCAAATTCAAAATTATGTTTGTTTCCTCTACACTAATGTGTTTTTGAGATCGCAAATTTCTTTTCTTGGATGGACTAATGACTAAAGGATGGTTGTGGTTCTCTTCAAAAACACTCACCTCCCAAATACCACCTTCTACAAGTCTAATTCTGAATGAGGCTTGACAACCAATCCTAGTCATACCATTCTCTTTCTCGGATGTTTTTGGCCTATTTGAACTTCCAATCGACATCTCCTGCTCTTTTTGGCGTTTTCCAAACCCTTGTTTATTACAAACAAATCTCATTGATGACACTCCTTGCTTTGACTTTGATTGTGTTGCTTTGCGAACACTAAATCCAACATGCTCAACATATATATTGTAGAAGGTATATGTATCCCGATCTATCTGAAATCTCATACCAACATAAGGCACGACATTTTGATCGCCATCACCATCATCACTTGGACATTCTTCCAACATGAATTTCTCTTCATTTTGACCAATGATTGGGTCATTGTTATCAGAAATGCTTGTTGACATTGCACAACAGTCTGTATAGAAAATTTTAATTCTAGTTCTATCACAGTATGTAACCTCTTTAATGTTTTCAGTGTAAAATATGAGAAAGTGAAATATCTACTAAAGAACAAAGTATGATTCATTCTCATGCTTAATTTAATTAGTTAGGGTAGTCAAATAATACCAAACAATAAAAAATCATTGTTAGTTCATTTGCTTGTTTGGTCAGGGTCGTCGTAGAACATGCAACCAACAATTTGGTCACATAGTTATTTAATTCATTTGATTGATTAAAATATAAATTGCTCTAGAGAAAAAGTGAGAGAGATGAATACTTACCACTCGATACAGAAGGAAATACAAAGGAGAGTAGCGATTAGTGAGTAGATCCGAGCGGAAAAGGAAATTTGAAGGATTGGAGTAGCGATTAGTAAGGAGATCGAAGGATTTAGGGTTACGAGGGAGATAGAGAGACGAACTGGGTCTGAATCGAATAGAGATTTGAAATGGACCGCACGGCCCGACCGTCCCGAACCGGGCCCGATGGCCGTGGGCCGGACCGGGACCGTGGCCGGGCCGTGGACCGGACCGTGCCGCCACGGTCCCGGTCCAACGGTGGGTCGGTCCTCCTTCACCCGAAAATGGACCGTGCCGACCCGTCCCGTGCGGGGCCGTGGACCGAGACCGGGCCGGGCCGTGGGCCGTGCGGGGCCGTGGACCGTGGACCGGACCGGACCCCCCCACCGGACCCCCCCCCCC
Organism: Schoenoplectus tabernaemontani; assembly: GCA_037127355.1. Classification (NCBI taxonomy): domain Eukaryota; kingdom Viridiplantae; phylum Streptophyta; class Magnoliopsida; order Poales; family Cyperaceae; genus Schoenoplectus; species Schoenoplectus tabernaemontani. Next base: position 8,418,549 of record CM073753.1, read on the forward strand.
CACACCCGCCCCCTCCCCCTCCCAAGTCCCACCCGGGGCCCCCTCTTCATGCTCACTTTAAAAAAAATTATTTAAAAATATGATAAATTAAGCAAACTCATTATTATGTTTTCAATTTATAAAAAAAAATTCGAATTAGTTAAAAATTATTATTAAAAAATATGATAAATTATTATGTTTTCAATTTATAAAAAAAAATTTTGGACCGGACCGTCCCGTGGGGGTCCGGCCCCCGGGGGCGGACCGTGCGGGACCGTGGACCGTCCGGGTTTGGACCGGACCGGACCGTCTTCAATACTCTAGAATCGAATTAGGATGGGGGTGATAATTTTTCTTTCTACTCAGCAGCGAAGCGAATAGCTCTTGAACCGGCTCCAAATCGGGCATCAAAGGCGACATAATTTAAAATTTTCGTTGGGAGAGCGATCTGATCAGTGCAGATCTAAACGGATATCGGACAGTAATCAAGGCACCAAAGCAAAACATCATTTGTTTCGCGTAGCACGGATGGTCCGTGTGCTACGGACCGTTTCTCCGTCTTCAAAGTTTAAATAGTCAATCCGATCGGTCAAAATATTTTTATATGAAAATCTAGTTGGAGACTAATTTTTATATTTTTTAGAATTATTTTACTATTTTTTTTAAGATAGCTAGAAAATAACTCATTTTGAATAACTCATAATAATTAAATCAAATGATTTTCTATTTATCTTAAAAAATATTAAAAAAATTCTAAAAAATATAAAAACATGAAAACTGCAACAATATATATATATATATATATATATATATATATATATATATATATATATATATATATATATATATATATATATATAATAGAAAGAAAAGGGAAGAGTGTTGTGGAGCGGAGAAATCGCAGAAGAGGCGGGGAGCGGGAGGCAAAGAGAGATTGATTGATAGAGTACAGAAATTTCTGAAACTTTGAGCGTAGAAATTAATCTCTAGAATCTGATTCAGTGGAGGACAAGGGAGATAATGTTGAGTACTGTTTCTGAAACACTGCAGAACAGCGACGATCTTTAGCTGAACGGATCACATGTTAAGTCAACAGCTTACAAACGGACTCGATTAAGTTGGGGTACTGTTATCATCAAGCATGCATCAAATGTACTCCTGGCTATGTTTGAATTTGATTTTTTGTTCAGATTTCAATCACACACCAAAAAAAGTGTGTTTTGTGCTAATTTTTTAAATTGTGCATTAGTTGGACAATAAAATCCCAACAGTTATTGTCACACCAAAAAAAACAAACAAAAAGTTCTATTTTAGTTGAAAAAATTGAAGTTTCAATGTTACTAACTATTGTAGTAGCAGCATTGATGTATCGATTGTTCAAAAAAAAAAGAGCATTGCATTTTACAACATTGTAAACATATATTATAATTTACGGAAATTTTTTATTTGCCACTCCAAATTTTAAAATTTAGTAATTTACCATCTTAAAATTTGAAATTAGTTAATTGTCACTCTAAACTCATATGAATTAGTAAATTGCCATAATTATATCCTTAATCTATTTACCTGAATTAGTAAATTGCCATAATTAAAACATCACTGACTGATGCCGATCATTGGGGATGCATGGTGGAGATCCGGAGAAGGGCGGGTGGAAGGGATGATCTCTGGCGAGTGAGAGGTTTAGGTGAGTTGTGACTAAGAATGAGAATGGAAGGGAAGAGATGAATTGTCGACTGAAATACTAAATATATGTATTAATTTCTGAAGGACAATTGTGGAAGTACCAAAATACATTTCATTATACACTATTTTTTAAAATATTTTTAATCAAATAAATAGATTAAGAGTATAATTATGGAAATTTACTAATTTACATGAGTTTGGAGTGGCAATTAACTAATTTTATGTTTAGGGTGGTAAATTTCTAAATTTCAAGTTTTGGAGTGACAAATAAAAATGTTTCCCAATAATTTAATAAATAGCACCTGATTGACCAGTTGAGAATAATTCAACATTTCCTAATTCCTACAAGAAAGTTAAATGTAAATGCAAAAAAAAAAGCAAAATACCACGCATTTCTTGACGCTAGATTGGAAATCATAAAGGAATGAGAAATCAGTGTGAAAATAAAAAATTTGGAGTGGCAAATAATAAAAAAAATTCAGACTATTTTGGATATAAGTGTGAAAATGCAAGCGCCAGATTGTTTATTTCTCTAGCCTTAATTGTTTATTATTATCGATAGTCAACATCGTAGAGTTTCATTTTCGTTCGTAGGATGAATAAAAGCAATGTCGGATTCTCTGCGGCATACCGAAATGCTAACGGATCATAGAGCTGTATAGCATAGAAACAAATTAGTGATTTGAAAATATTCGATAGATAAAAAATTTATGATTTAAATATAATTCAAAAATAATTCATTTTCATAATATAAAATTACATAAAGTATACTATTAAAATTCAAAAAGTATGATGAATTTTTTTATAGATTTAAATACAAATATGTTTACAGAAAATTCAATTACAAAAAGAAGAGAATTGATTTGAACCATATTAAACAAAAAGAAAACTCTTTCGAAAAACTCATTAAGTGCGTAGCTAGGCAGTCTATTTGGCACTCTATGAAATAGCAAAAGTAGAAATATTATTGTTATTCTAACGAATTAATTTGCCAAATAAATTTTACACTAAATAAAAGAGTGCAGAATAGTGTTAATCCGGTACCAATTAGCAAATTATTCGTATAACTCATGAATTTTTCATTTTTTTCGCTGATTTGTTCAGATCTTGTCAAAATTTGAATAATTCGCAAATGATTTATGAATTATTCATAAATCTTATTATTATGTTGTAGAATGTGAATCTATATTTTATGTTATAAAGTACTAACTAAATTGAAATCCCACCCAACAAATCACGGAGTGAATGGGAGTTTCAAGTCTTTGGGATAACATTAGTTTCAAGATATCTTTCAACAATTGGATTGATATTGAGATTCAGATAAAGTATGAGATTGAAAATGAGTTGCATTGAGATTGTGATTGGATATTAGTCCGATGGTTAAAAAATGCCTTCGAATCATTATTGATCCCGAAGACTTGGAACTACCACCCACTCCACATGCCACTTAGCGCGAATTGGGAGCGCATCTCTTTAGGGGTTTTTATGCGTAGAGTTTTCAAACGTTAATTATAACGGTTGTGAAAAATTCTAAATACGAATTTTAATGCATGAGGGATTTATTATTATGAAATTAGGACCGTTAATTTCTGATCAAACGGATCAAATCTTTTCTCCGCCTGAAAAAAAAAATTGTTCTCCGCGGACGTTGTTTCAGCGCGGATCTTTCTAGTCTAGACTCTACCCTAGTTTGTCCGTAGGCAACAGATCAAATGGAAATATTAAATCATAGTAAGGAAACAAACAGGTGAAATGGATGGAAGAGGGGAGAGACCGGAAGAGAGACCCAGTGCTTGCTGGGCCACAGTATTTGGGCTTTATAGGCTATACCACAAAGCCGCTTGGATGATTTGGATCTTATTTTACAGTAAAAACAAATACCCCCAACCCCCCTAAAGGTTTTCATACAGTTACCAACTTACCATCAATTAAACTTCAATACATGCCACTAATTTTGCACAACAATATGTCAAGGTCTACAGAAGATCAACCATGGTTCCAGTCCTAAAACAAAATGGAACCGCACGCAAAAGAACATTTGCACTGCCAAAACATTGGAGTCTATGAAAATATAAGCTGACAGGAAAAAAAAAAACACTCTGAGAGGGTTAAGTTCCTTCACTTGGTGGGCATTATTAAACCAGTGTCAGCAAGATTCTTCACAAGAGCAAAAAAAGCAGCACTCATATTCATCCAGTCATCACCAAGCATCTTCAGTTCAGCTTTCAGAGCAGTATTCTCTAATCTCAAGGCATCTACATCAGTGATTTTGTCAGTATCCTCAAGAACAAGTGCTGCTATGCTTGCTTCTGCAAGTCGTGCTGCATTTTCCTCTGCAATCCTCTGGCCGAGCTCCTCCTTCATGTTTGTTAGCAACACCGGTAATCCGAAAACTCCTTGTACATTCTGTTGTGGAGTGTGACTTGGGGTTACCATGAGCCATAGAGTAAGAAGACATTCTTGAACCACATAGAAAGATTCCATCGCCTTCAACCAGTCATCTTGCATGATTCGAACTTCATTCATCAATGCAGCTTTTATGGCTTTCATATCACCGATGTCGGACTTTGCATCTATGGTTTGAGGCTCAGTTGGCAGTGCACATGATCTTGCCTGATGCTTGGCATTGCCTTCATCAATTATTTTGCGTAGTTCATCGATCATTTTGGAGAGCGATATGAGAATAGGAAAAGCTTGTGGGTCCATTTCAAGTAGCTATAATAAAGAAATGACAATTAGTAGTCCATATTAATTGGTTCCAAAAATTACAAGTACCATTTGTTGGTTAGAAAATTGTAGTTCTAATTATTGAGCTAGTAATCCTTGCCTAAGCCTAAGTTAAGAAAAACAATAACAACAAGCAAAACATCAAACCAACAAGAAAAAAATATTAAAATTGGATTGAACTGGCATCGATGAAACGCCAAGAGTAACTGGAATTGAAAATAACGCAATATGCAATATGCATATTAAAGTAGACCCAATATTCAACTAGCCATCGAACCAGCAAAAAAAAAAAAAAAAACGAAGTAAAATTGGGATTAACCACTGAACAACAGAATTTGACGGTGTACTATTATGTAAACACACAAACTGTACCCCATATACAGTACAAGCAAGGAAAGAATGCAGAAACATAAAAGGACAAGTAAACACACAACCTGTACTCGGGGGCGGATATAGGATTTCAATTAGGGAGATAATTATTAAATTATAATAGTTTATCGGATTCAAACCCATTAGCTAAACAGGTTTTTAATAATAATAATAATTTAATACATATCTTATCTAATAAAAAACTATCAAAATAATATACTTTTACATATTAAAAGTAACAACAAAATAAAATTTAAATTAATAAATAATAAGTTGATGATGAAATTTTTTCTCTATGGAACTTTATATTTTAAAATTTTATATAATTATTTCATTATGCACAATATTAAATCTTTTTTCTCCATAAACGTAATCAAATAATTTAGGGAGAGTCAAAAAAAATTCTAGAGAAGACAGATTATCAAAAATATTATCAAAAATATTATTTTTTAAAATTCAGAGGTGAGCAGCTATCCCTGACCCTCTATGGATCCTCCCTTGCTTATACCTATTCAGACAAGGTCATTATGAAGTACTCACGCAGGAAGGAAGAAAAAAAGGAAAAGAGACTACAAGTTACGGAGGAGATATAAGTTGCTGCAACATATACGAGTTGAGATTATAGAAGAGATGCAACAGTGATTTCAAATGTAGTCCACAGTTGGAAAATATACTAACAAACTATCTGTCATAAATCTTTCTTATTTTTTCCCCTTCCTTTTGAACCATAACACCGCTAATGTTACATTTCATATATAAAATTTGAGGGCAAGAACCTCCTCTTTTTATTAATGAAAAGTTCAAGTTAATAAAATAGTGGAGCTGATTGCTTTAATTAATTACAAAGATTTTAGTAAGAAAATAGTGGAGTTTAGAGGAGTAGATAAAATAATTATGATTTTTTTAACTTGGTAAATAAGAAATTAATCAGAAGAGTTGAGGGATAAAATACAAATAAGTGAGAGTAGAGGGATAAATAAGAAATTAAAAAAAATTGAAAGGTATAGAAAAAATTAAGCCTATTTTAATTCATGCACACGAGATGTTTGATGAAATGTTCAGGTAGTATGTTGACTGTCTATACTATAAAGGTGTGCATAAATGACTACTACAAACAAATGGTGATCAATTATAATTACAGTAAGCAGGATACAAGTGTGTGCAAAACTGCAACGCAATACTCTGTCATTGTAGGTGCACCATAGCAAATAAAAAAAGCGGTTGAGATTTTGTTTTTTTGTGGGTTGAAAATGGGCTAAGCTGAGTTTGTCCATTGTGTTATCATTTCTAATCAACAAAAAATGAAAATCACAGATCACTTCGCTACGCAGGAAATTAAAGTTTGGAAAGAAATATCAGTTTTTCGTTAATAGAAGAAGAAAATGGTCCCGAAAATAGCTGAAAGGAAATAAACAGTTGAGGAACGAGGGAACAAAATTTAGGTTGCGCTACTGAGTTAGACAGAGAAGAGAAAGGAAGGAACACAAGAGATTTAACTTCTATAACTCTAAAATTAGAGATTAATGATTTAAAAATAATGAACAAAAGAAGTCTCCCTAGTAAACTGCTACATCTCTCATCTCCTAAAATTAAACTCGAGAGCATCTTTCCCAGCCCTCTCTTTCCTTTTCTCCTACTGAGAGCACAATATTATAACGGAAAGTAAAAAGAGCGGAGACGAGAAATAAAAAAAAAAATTAAGCCGATTAAAGTAATAACAGCATCAATATCATGTTGATTGTCAAAATTAAATCTTCATGTCATGTTTTTAAATTGACAATTTATTTTAAAAATGACATCTCTGAATAGAATAAAATTATCAAAATTACACTTTCGTAATTAATTTTCTGTTCTTTTGCTGATGTGACTTGTCAAATTTAGACAATTGTCTAATTTTGTGTAGTCTCTACATTCCTGAAATTTAAATTATAATTATCAAATGAGATTTTGACAATCAATTTGACAATGAGATACGGATGCTCTTGACAATAGCTTTTTTTATAATTTTAACAATAATTTTTAAATAAATTCAAAAAAAATATAAATATATTTTTTATTTATAGATTGATAATATTTTAAATTTTATATAATTTTATTATCACTTCATAGTCTATCAAAAGATCGTTAAGTTAAGACCATTATAAATTATATAAAATTTTAATAATATTTAATGAACTATCAAATGATAGTAATATTACATAAAATTTGAAATACATTTATATTTTTTCTATTGTCAAAATAATCAAAATAATTCGTTGTCAAGAGACCCCTCCTCAAGTGGCACCAAATTTGTTGTTATTCTCGGAGAAGAATAGGTTTCGTTATTTATTTCAAAAAAATAAAAATAAAATTTCATAAAAATAAAAAAAGTTTATAGACTTGTAGATTGATAACCCATTAAATTTCATATAATTTCATAAATGTTTGATACTTCATCAAAGATTATCAAATTTAACGATCTTTACTAATATTTACAACGTTTTAAATTAACGGTTTTTGATGAACTATCAAACGTTAATGAAATTGTATGAAATTGAACAGACTATCAATCTATGAGTAAAATAACATATTTATAAAAAAAAATTGAAACTTTATTTTATTTTTTTAAAATAAATAACTGAACATATGAATAACAGCAAATCAGCCTCCCCAAGTCCCCATTAGTAATACCCAATAAACTATTTATAAATCCTACCAAAATATGATAAGAAAACAAACTCGAAGTCCAAAAATAACAGGGGGGGACTGAGGGTGTAAGCACTTCATCAAAATCATCTCTCTCATGACAAAGTTACTCTATTGTGTATTGAGAAGGACAAAAAAAACAATACTGTGCTCCACAAAATTTGGGGAAAGAGGGTAGAGGGGAGATATGAAAGAGAAGACCAAATCTTTTACATCTTAATTTAAAAATAATAAAATAATATTAGTTTTTATAGAGTATTTTTTTCTCCTCTCTCTTTCTCTTTATTTATCTCCCCTTCAAATTTTATATTTACACCAAATAAACAAGTTGGGACAGATACTGTCACATTTCTCCAGTCCGTTCTCTTTCCCTCTATCTTCTTCATAAGCACTGTGTAAATGATAAAGGCTTTATTTTTTGCTTTCGCAAAATATTTCATTTGAACATGTATTAAAAAGCTTACCTGAAGCCTTGACGAAAGGTGATAGTCCTCTATGGTATACAAATCAACAAACCTTGCTTCACTTTTGAAGAGGCTATGCTTGTTTGTGGAATAAGAGATAGAAAATACTTATAGCCCTGTTAAGTTTTTTTTCAAAAAAAAATAAAGAAATAAAAATAGAAATAGTGTTGTCACCTCTCTCACTAGTGATTAATTTATTTTTATTTCTCTTCACTTTATCTCACTTCCAAACTGAGCCTACGTCAATATCAGTGGCACTTGCTCATTTTATATATAGAGTTATGGAAAGGTATAGCTCACAAAAGTCTCGATCTTTAAATCTGGTTTGATTCGTCCTTTAAAAAAATCGGTCTTCATTCAATTTTTATAAGTTCAGTCCGACTTTTTTTATAATAAAGATCGGATTTAATTTTTAAAAAATCGGCTTTTTTTTAGTTAATACTAATCTTTTTCAGACTATTTTTTAATATTTTGTTTTGTATATTAATTACACTTAAAAATTTCAAAAAGATGAAAAATAAAATAAAATAAAATGTCAAAATAGAAAAACACAATTTTAATATTTTTATACATATATAAATTAACATTTAAAAAATACATAATTAATAAACAAATATATCAATCCCTTACCCACCGTCCCTTATCCGGCCCTTAGAGTTCAAGGGGCTCAGTAAAGGTCGGGTTTCTCAAGGGCTGGACTCACCCTTTAAAAATTAAATCCTTTGAATTCGACCCTCTAAAAGCCTTTATTAAACCCGGCCCTTACCGGACTTCTCATAGGCCCGACCTTTAAGGATGATATCTATTATGGACATTGGGTAAGGTTAGTGAATGACACATGGATCAGGTCAGATCGAATTGGTTTAAACCCAGATGATCCAAAGAGCTAAACAATTCACGGATTAGACGGTTCAACGGTTGACTAGATCGGATTCAGATCTTAGTAGGACCATGGGTTGACCGGTCCAATGGGTCGGACAAGTTTTTTTTTTCAATTTTATAAAGCTTCAAAATAACTCAAATATTCAAAATAAACTTTAAAATATTCTAAAAACGATAAAATAAAAAAAGGATGTCCAAATTAACATAGATTTGGGTCAAAAAGAGAATTATTAAAAACAAACCATTTATAGTTTTATCTGATTTGGGTCGGAGAGAGTAGTAAGAGAAGCTCAGAATACTGTGCTAGCTATGTATTGTCTGTTTAATTAGATTCAATAGGGTTTTTTCCTTTAAAAACCTCTAAGTTATATAATCCAATTCAATTCTTGATTTACTTTTTAACGTTGTCGTAATAGATTTACTAATTGGTTTACTTTTTTTAAACATTACTTTAATACGTTTACTGATCGCGTGCTCACATAAGCCATTAATACCTTCATTATCTTTTCTTTATAGGATGAATATTTCAAAACGAACAACTTGGTAACGAAGCACACTGGTTATTTTGTCAAATGTCAATTAACGCTTGCAGAGGGTAATTTGTCAAATGTCAAATAAATAAAATATTCGTTAAAAAAAATTTTATTTTTTACCATACAATCTTGCAGAGGGTACCTTGATGTGTGTAATATAATTACAAATGATAACTAGTTTTAATAAGCACATGAATTAAATTGATAAAGCATGTTTACTAGATAGGGTGACATGCCACATTTCTGCAAGACAGCAAGATAGTTGTCTGATATCTTATTACTGATACTGTTAGATGCATCACAGGCATCCAAAATATTTAGATAGTTGTCTTTTATAGATAAGTTACCAGATAGGGTGATATGCCAACACAACTGCAGGACCAGATTTGCCTAGGTTTTGTCTGGGTTCAATGGGTTTTACCCAGGTTTAACATGGATTATGGCCAGGTTTAGGACGGGTCAGTACGGATTGGACAAGGTTGGTCAGATCGAGTTAGATTTTTAAGGGGTGGAATTTAACGTGGATTTTTTTTGGATTGAACGGTCACAATTTATCGTAGGACCATGAGTTGGCTAATTCACGGGTTAAGACAGATTTCATCTCAGAATAGATCAAGTTAGGTCATGGCTACAGTGTCGTGTCGGACACGTGTCTGACACAATAACGACTTATTTCTTGAAGTATTTGTGCTTCTTAGATTGTAGTAGTAAGTTTTGTCATATAATTTATTAGTATATATTTATTATATAATTTGTAACAAAACAACCCAAAAATAATATCAATTAGTACCAAAATAACCCAAAAGTGTGCAACATTTCAGTTTGTTATATAAATTAAGTATACAATATTCTTATTATATGAAAATTTAATATTTTTATTATTAAATTAGGGAAAGAAGACATCATCCTACAAAGGACGTCAACCTCATATTTCATATCATGAAAAATATGAGCCAATCTTGAAAAGACTCATGTTATATCATATTGCTCAAATTGGACACATAAATATCAACAAAGCTTATATCACTGCACTTGTCGAGAGATGACGATCAGAAACTCATACATTTCACATGCAGATGGGCGAAATGATTGTTACAATATAGGATGTGGCTGTCAACGATATCCTTGTCATTGGTGTTTCTAATGATACATGGACGTCTTTGGTGGAGGCTTCTTTTAGAAGACAAGTCGACGCATCGGCCCGGGTGAGTAAGAAGCAGGGTATTAGGGATCTGGTAGTGTACAAGCCTTCAGGATTTAGTTTAAAGTTAGCTTGGTTGCGAGAGTATTCTCATATTTGCCTGAGGACGCCACACAAGCAAATATAGACCAGTACACGAGAGCTTTTGTGATGAAGATATTTAGGATGATTTTATTTCTAGATAGTTCATTGACTAGAGTGCCCGTGATGTACCTATAGTTCTCACCGACTTTTTCAATTTTGGGAGCGCGATGTTCCGGATCATCATTTTCACTTTGACTCGGGCTAAGACGAAAAGGTATGTGAGCATGGACATGGTTAAATGTTATTCGAGTCCCGTTTTCATGATTTTTGCACGCCTGGATTCATTTTGAGAGGTATTGGATAAGTACGCATTATTTTTGTTACACACATGAATTTTCTATTTGTATTTTGTCTTTTGATATTGATGGCTAGAGTAATCACATGGTGATTCATTTATGAATTATTTTACATCATTATCCATATAATAACTTGTTGTGGCTAATGTCATTGTAATGCATCGTGATATTGGTCTTTGGATGGCTAGAGTACCATTGATTCATTTATGAATTATTTTACATCATTATCCGGACAGAGTCATGTGGCAATTCAAATTTTTTCAGTACAATCCTCCTCTGACGCCTTTGTTATGGATACTCATTTAAAGTTGGACAATATTAACCATTCTTCAAAAAAGTACACACAAATTGGATAAGTCATTGACAAATTTACGTTGATGAGTAAGCAGATGTCAACCATTGGTTGGTACATATTACGAGTCTATATTAGATTCGGTTCATATAGAACTACATGAAGTGGTATAAGGGTGTTGGCATGCATATTGTATTTTTTAGTGCCACTTTATCACTGATTTGGATCAGTCACGATCAATACCATAGAACCTATCAATGTCGTCCCATATGTTCCTCGAGGTGATATTCCTATTCAGTAGGTTCAAAAATTTTAATTGTTTATTATATTTTTAATTAAAAATAAAACCACATATAACTAATTTAATATTTATAAGGTCTACGAGCTATGAAGGATGTATTTGTCGTGATTCAGAGAAGTCTTCACAAGAGGGTGAAAATAGGTCAAAAAGAGAATATTAAAGTTTTGTCGTGGACATTTGGAGGATGTTGGACAGAACCACCAACTGGATGTCGTGTTGAGAGAGATCGAGTTACTTATAAATGTCAATAATATACCCACGGATGACGAACCTGATGTTGCTCCTAAGCTAGAGTGTATGTACTTTGGTGATGCAAATTGTTTTTTTTTTATATTGTTGACTTATCGTTCATTGATATGCTGGTTTGAGGTGGTGATGCCAGACCGATCACTTTTCAGCCATTTACACAAGGCTACATACATACACAAGACACTCGGCAACCCCATATGACCGAACACTTCTCAACCATTCATACAGGACTACCCACATACATAAGACACGAAGCAGGCCCCATATGGACCATCCTCCTTAGTGCCCGCTGACTTCGAGTATGATATTTTGGTCAACTACCAGTATGATACTTCAGAGCAACCATTGATGGAGCATATCAATGATGATTTTGATGATGATCCTTGGTTTGATGCTCTTTCACGACCACGATGAGTTATGCATCCACGCGCGTGGTATACATCCAGACCTGACTCTCTTTATGGACTTTTTATTTGTATATGGATTTTATTTATAGCTTAGATGTTAGCTATTATTTATCATGAACTTTATTTATTGCTTAGGTGTTAGTTGTTATTTATCATGGACTCTATTTACCTTTGATTGAGTATGCATCAATAGTACATAAAAGCACTGATGTTTCGTGGTTTGTGCTTTGAGTTGATGTAAGTAAACATTTATAGGACTTTGTTTTTAAGCATTGTTATTTTTGACATGTAAAATTTTTGAAGCGTCGTAATGATTTATGTTGTATTCATTGAACCTGTAAGATATTGAGTAACAGATATTTAGATCTTTAGAAATAAAAGTCTCAAATCTAATGAGTTTTACATTAGTGAAATATATATGAGCATGTTTACATATAATGTTTGATTTTAGAAAATACAAAACGGAAATAATATGATCTTTTGAAATTTGAAATGTGAGGTTCTTGGAGAATGATTTGAGTGTCCTTGAGGACGTTTTTGTTAAAAGCGGATCGAAAAGGTTAAGGATGTCTTTTGTTAAAGATGAATTGAAAAAGTTGGGACGTCTTTGTTAAAGGTTGACTAGAGAGCACGGGATGTATTTGTTAAAGACAAAATTATTATTTTCGTGAAAAGCCCACACTCATTGTCATGCTTATACTTTAAATTTTTATTTTGTTATTAATAAAAAAATCATGAGATAATAAGCTAAAACTTGAAAGTTGAAAAAGAATTATTTTCATCACGACGTTAATTCAAATATGAACATAGCTAACACCAGACGGATCAAATCTGCTATTATTCTTGAAGAATAAGAGTGTTCTATTATTCTATCTAAAAAATTAGAAAAAAATTTATAGATATATTTTTTTACTTGTAGATTAATAGTTCGTCAAATTTTATGTAATTTTATTAACGTTTGATAGTTCATTAAATACTATTAAATTATAATCATTGTAAATATTAATAAAAAAATCATTAAATTTGATAATTTTTTATGAACTATAAAATGTTAATGAAATTATATAAAATTTGAGAGTTATCAATCTATAATTATAAAAATATATCTATAAAAAAATTATTTTTAAATTATTTTATATTTTTTAAATAGAATAATAAAATCCCCTTAATAACAGCAGATTTTGATCTACATCAAACTCCTCTGATCCAATGGAACATTGAATTGACCGCTCATCACACTTCCTTATGATTACGATTCACGAGGCACGCATTGGAAATTAAAATGGCATAGAACTAGTCTGTTTGACCATCATATCAAAACTCTTCAAAAATCGCATAGAAATAGTTAGATTTGATTTTTTTTGTCACCTAATTTAGATTTGATATTTTTGTCACTTTTCTTTTCACACGAGAAGCTTCACAAACTCTAATAATATTTTGAATGAATTAGCAACGCATATAATTTTTGGACGTCGAATTTTGTTGAAATTAAGTCAAACTGTCCTTTTCAATTTGGTCTAATTGTTACTTTTTGCTATCTGCTCGTTTTTTCCCCTAAAATTGTAAACACAGAGGTAAGCAAAATAAAATATTTGAATGATCCTTTTTATTGTTATGTTATGGATAACTGACTTCAACTATCTGTAGTTTTCCTCAAAAAAAAGAAAAAGGAAAAAACTATCTGCAGTGTTCTACGTGTTATTCTCAATTTTTGAAGGGGCTAATAGCGTAATACCGATCTCTTAACAAAGAAATAAATTGTTATGACGCATAGTACTATAGTGGCATAAATTTGATGAGGGTAGGGCGGCACAAAAAAACTTGGACTCGTGGTTCAGCTCAAGTTCGGTTCAGGTTCGAGTTAATTTAGCTCGAGCTAAAATGATTTGAACTAATTTGGCTCGAGTTAATCTAGTTCGGTAGTTAAATGAACCGAGTTTGAGTTAGATTGGCTCGGCTCGTGACTCGACTCAGCTAGAATAAAAAATAGTTTATTTTTTTTGCCGAATTCTAATCCGATAATTCTTCTTTTATTATCTCTCACCATCTCACCATATCAACGGCTTAATGATGTCTTTTACTCGCTCGTAATTAGATTCGTATATCTGATTTGATAATTTTTATTGGTCCATCCATTCAAATTAATGCAGTAATAATGTCATTGAAAATATAATTTGTTGATATACTAATTTTGTATCAACTCTCATATCATTTTTTTAGATATACCAACTTTATAATTTATAGATGTACTAAATCTAAATGTCAAATTGAGTCAACACACATGCATTGATTCGTGAGCCAACTCACAAGCTAGTTCGAATAGTAACGAGTCGAGTTTGAACTAGATTTTTCAGTTTGAAACATTTCATGAACTCTACTTGACTCGATTTGAATTTTCATGAGCCGAATTTGAACTCAGCTCAAGTAGACTCATTTGGAGCTCTAGACGAGGAGAAGTTGGACCGACGGTCAGCTAGACAGTTCCCGTACTCCTCTTCCTCTAAATCGAAGTAATTACAAATTATTCCGTGGAATTCTTTTTGCTCAAAAATGATTAGTTTTTTTCCCAAAAAAAAATTTGTTGGGACACAGGCTTAATTCTCGGCTTGTTAAATATTTCTGAGTAAAAAATTTAATTTGAGATTGATTCGTTAAATTAATAAACTATCTGAACTAGTTCGTTAAAATTTATTTAATAGTTAATAATATTATATAATATTTTATATAAAAATTAATAAAATAACTAATGATAATATATTTCACATTGATCGTGGACTTTTAAATAAATATAATAGTTTAAATTGCATGAAAATTTGATGGTCTTTGATGTAGTCCATCAATCTAAATATAAAAGAACATATCTATAAACTTTTTTTTCATTTTTAAGATTTTTTTTATATTTATTTAGAGGACCATTGTCAACCGTTCCCTTCTCAATAATAAATATTAATTAACTTAACCAAAGTTCAAGCTTGACTCATTAACTTAACGGGTCGACTCGTTAACGGTTTGATCCACTAACGAATGAACTAATAACAAGTCGATCTCGAATGAGCCACGAGCTGTTTTGTCAGCCCTACTAATTAGACCAATTTAATAGCAACAACACCACTAACAACAATAATAAAATCTTTAATCTCAAATTTAATGCCGATTTAATAGTATTTTAGAAAAATAATGAAGAAAAATGTGAACTTCAAAACTTCACAAGTAAAATGAAGAAACAAAAAGTCTGATCATTAGTAAATACATAATTTATACTATATATTATAAAGCACGTAACAAATTCATCCATTTTATTTCACTTAAATGTCTGAAATGTCTCTCTCATACAGAAAATGCAGATTAAAAGTTAGATAAAATCAATGGTGAAGATGGATCAGCAGGTGTTTCTATTTTATCTCCAATTAATTTTATTTTCCATACACTCACAAAAGAGGATTTAAAAAAGAAGTTGTCCATTGAAAAAATTAACTACCAGCTATTTTTTTGCTTTCACAATAAAAAAGATAAAGAAAATTACCAACCAAATAATTTTACCCAAAAAAATATTATATTTTATAAACAAACTTTAATCAAATGATAAATTGATTTATTTAAAACATTAGGATCCTTATAATTAATTTAGGAGTTAATTTAGGAATTATACTATGATGTTATACATAGCATAGATTACTCTTGTGTTATGAATCAGTTTTTTTTTAAAATTAAAATGATCAATTCGAACTACTCAAAATAATTTTCATATGAATATCTAGTTATAGACTAAAATTTTATTTTCTTAGATAGTTAGAAAATCACTTGATTTAATTATTATGAGTCATCCAATAGAATGATTTTAAACTATCTAAAAAATAATAAAAATATGAAATTTGGCCTACAAATAGATATTCAGACAAATTATTTTGACTATTCGAATCGATCATTTTTATTTTGAAAAAGAAGAACCAATCCATAACATGGGGTGATCCGTGCTATGCATATCACATATTTTTTAGTAAATAAACAAATTTGGATTCTAAATTTTTTATATTTAAGTAAAAATAAAATAAAAATTAAATATTGAGGTAAATTATAGATGAAATTTGAGATCTATACTTCATGGGCTTAGCACTCCCGTGGAGTGCTCCCACTCCACAAGACCATCACACACGTAGAGTTAATTTATATATTTTTTTATTCAATACAATATGAGAGGCACAAAGGAGAAGAAAAAGTAAAATTCAAAATTCAGTCACTCCACGTGAGTGTGGAGTGCTCTCACTCCACGATGGCGGCAGTCTCGTAAAGTGAAAGCACCTCACGTGAGTGTTAATTTTGTGAAATGTAAATCCCGAATTTCATTTATAATTTGCTCTAATACTTAATTTTATCTTTATTTTTACTTAAATATAAAATTTTGGATTTTGGATTAATTGCTTGACTTTCTAAATGGAATAGTCAGAACTGAGTTGTATTTTCGAGTTCAGGAGCTGGACCCTGAAATAAAACTCGATCCCAACTAAACATCGTGAGTATGTGATCTTTGCATTTTCTATGTCCCTTCCTCTCGTGACAGCTCTCACCGCATTCGCCCCTAGGTGAAAAATGTTTGGGACCTACTTGACATTCGCAGAATAGCAGACCGAGTTTGAAACTCGGGTTCGGGTTTTTTTTTTTTTTAACACGAAATGAGAAAAAAAAACTCTGGACCCGAATTTGAAACTCGGGTCCAGCTATCCCACTTCTATTTCCTGCGTTTCCCACTCTCCCCTCTCTCCCATTACTCCACTGCCTTCTCCTCTCTTCAAAAAGTATGAATTTTTTTCCCCCAAATTTTTAGATCTAATTCATTTTTGTTCCAATTTATAAACCGTTTGCGCGAAACTTTTTATCGTTAGAAGGAGAGTCGGAAAAACCCGTCGATTCGTCAATTTGATCGTCATTTCGAAGGTAATTTTTGATTTTAAATTTGAATCCGAATTTATCAAAATTAGTAATTTTGATAGATTTAATTAGTATAATTATAGTGATAATTGAAATATAGTTAATATAGTCTAGTTTAGTTGATTTGTGTTGATTTTTTGTGTTAATTTTGAAATATATTGTTGTATTTAGTTTAATTATGTATTAACACTAATGAGGCTAATTATTTTAAATTTGTTAGATTAAATTTGGTTAAATACTATTAATTATATGTACATTGGTTAATTATGTGAAATTATTCAATTATATCAAATTATACCGAGCTATTCCAAATTATACAAAAATTATACCAAAATTATAATATTTTTAAATAATTGTAGTGAAAAATGGAGTATCCGCAACTGTTTGTCGTGCCCGAAAATAAACATAGGTCGCAGAGGGCCAGAACCGATGTAAGTATTCTTTGTCGTATAATATGGAAAAAAATATACTTTATAATTTTAGCATGTCGTACGTAACAAAATAATTTTTACAGCCTCATAGCACTCTCCGTTTGAGCGCACATCGTCCAAAAATACCATACAATGCGCAGATGGATTCATATCTGCATCGACCGGGTCTGTACCAGATGGCGATTATGGGTGATTGTCAGTTAGATAAATCACGCCAGATAAAACATTTGATGGGTGATTTAGGTCATCCACATATTTTCACTTCGATGCTTGCTTCTGCAGGTTAATATTTAAAATTTTTAATTTTAACTTATGTGTATTTTTAATTTAACTGATTTTTGATAATTTAATTCATGTTAATATGTGTAATTTACTCGTACAGGTCTTCCGACGGATCCTGAGGACATCGATATCTCTGGCCGATGATCGTCCAATCGATCGGCACACCTGACCGGGCCGGAACCGACGACTGATGAGTTTGACTTTTTCCAGGGAGATTTCATGTCGTACTCTCAGCTCATGAGTCAGATGAGCCTCGATCCGGGTGCTGGGACCTCCGATACCCAATATGATGCTCGCGCGCGTCATCGTACGACACTCCTAGTCCGTCCACCCGAGTGCCCGAGACGCAGTGCACCGCCGGGACGCAAGACACGAGCGTCCTCGCCGTGAAATTCGGCTGAGAGACACGTATAGTCCGTCTCTCATTCGGAGGATGTTTCGTAGACGTTGATGTATTTTTTTTAGACTTTTGTTTGTTTCGACTTTTTTAGACTATTCTTATATATATTTTTACATCGACTGTTCTTTATATCGACTTTATATCAATTTTTTACATTAACATAACAATTTTTAAATCATTAACAACGGAAAAATTATAATAATTTTTATATAACATAATAATCATTTACATAACATAATTAATTTCATATAACATAATAACTAACTAACTTAATAATATTGAAAACGTAAAAAAAAAATATATATATATTTACCCGGACCCGAGTTTGAAACTCGGGTCCAGTTTTTTTTTTCTCTCTCTTTTCTGTGTAAAAAAAAAAAAAAAAAAAACCGAACCCGAGTTTCAAACTCGGGTCTGGCTATTTGTGCAAAACCGAGGAGAGAGATGGCCAGTTTGCTATATTTATTTGTTTTATTTACTAAAATAAAAAAATCTGTGACATTCGCCCTTGGTCAAAGTTTCTGCGGACAGGGGGAGAAGCTAGGGGTGTAAACGAGTTGTATACAGATAAATAATATTTTTATCGTATTCTTATTTATTATAATTTTTTGGATACTGATCCGAATACAGATAATATCGAATACGGATATATATTGGATATTTAATGGATACCGGATACGAATCGGATATCAGACGGATATAAATACGAATATGGATATATTTCGGATATTAAATAAAAATATTGTATGTATCATTGGAAAAAATACATAGTATTTTATGATAAAATAATTAATTATAAATTTTAAATATTAATTATTATTATATTAGTAATTTAAATGTATCAATGAATTATAAAAAATATGATACTTTAACATAAATTAAATATAAAATAAATTAGATTTATAATGAATGCTAAAAAATAAATTAAAAACATATAATAGAAATATTTCGGATACATTTTCGGATAAAATCGGATAATATCGAATCAGATATCTTTGGATAATGTCGGATTTAATAAATAATAGCTAAATGGTCAGATATGGATAGGTAAGGATCTTATCGTATACGCATCCGTAAAAGAATTTCGGATACGGATAAGATAATTTTTATTATTTTTCGGATCGGATCACGGATAAAATCAGATATTATCCGATCCGTTAACACCCCTATGCGGAGCTAGCCAATGGCAGGGGGGACGTAGCCCCCCCCCTTGGCTGGAAATTTTTTCAAAAATACCCTAGTGATTATATATATACAGAAAAATATGCTTATACTGAAGAAATTTTTTAAAAATTCTCCCCCTATTTTTTTTTTGCCCCCCCCCCCCAACCCAATGTCCGGTTTTGCCCCTGTCTACAGATTGGAAAATTTTCAATCTATTATATTTATTTACACCCAATTACATACAAAATTATTATTTTTGGTTATTTCTCATTTTTTATATAATTTTGGTAAATTGATAATAAATATATATATATAGATTTGGGAAAGGATATCTCACAATGAGTTATTTTGATAATATTGATCGTGGACTTTTAAATAAATATAAAAAAATAAAAAATTAAAATTGATAGAAAGGTTATTTTACTTATAGATTGATAATGTTCTAAATATCATACAATCTCATTATCATTTTATAGTTCATCAAGGACCATCAAAATTTTATACAATTAGCAATGATTTTAATATAATATTTTTAATGGATAATTAAAATGATAATAAAATTATATGAAATTTAAAACACTATCAATCTATAAGTAAAATAACTTCTACACTCATCCAAGAAGATGAGTGTAGCTGAAATGTGGATGTTGCGTTGGATATGTGGCCACACAAGGAAAGATCGAATCAGAAATGATGATATTAGGGACAAACTTGGGGTAGCACCAATTCAAGAGAAGCTAGTCCAA
This sequence comes from Schoenoplectus tabernaemontani, assembly GCA_037127355.1. Classification (NCBI taxonomy): domain Eukaryota; kingdom Viridiplantae; phylum Streptophyta; class Magnoliopsida; order Poales; family Cyperaceae; genus Schoenoplectus; species Schoenoplectus tabernaemontani. Next base: position 8,438,653 of record CM073753.1, read on the forward strand.
CATCATTTGTGATGGTTTGGTCATATCCAACGAAGGCCTCCTGAAACATCAGTACGCAGCGGTATTTCAAGTCGTCCTGAAAATACAAGAAGAGGAAGAGGTCGACCAAGCCTGACATGAGAGGAATCAATAAAAAGAGATTTGAAGGAATGAAATATACCCAAAGAACTTGCTTTGGATAGAAGTGCGTGGAAGATAGCGATTCATGTATCTGAACCATGATTTAGGAGTTAGAGTCTAATAGTAGAGTTATAAACTTCATATTCTTAGATTTTTTTAGGAATTTAGGATTTAGAATTTAGAAATAGATTTCAGAAATAGAGGTTTAGATATGATTTTATGATTTTAGAATTTAGAATTAGGTTTTAAAATAGAATTTTAGGATTTAGAAATAGATTTTATAATAGAGGATTATTGGACTATTTTTATTATTGTTATTATTGCTACTATTATTGGCATATTATCATTATCATCTTTATTTATATATTTTTATTATTATTTTATTTTTCTTCCATCATATTTATTATTATCACTGATATTTGAGATCTTTGATCTTATGTTTTTTGATTGGGTTTCATTTCTAGTCTACTCCAATTTATTTGGGATTAAAAGCTTTGTTGTTGTTGTTGTTTATTTTTTATATTTATTTAAAAGTCCGCGATCAAGATTGTCAAAAAAACCATTTGTTAAGGGATCCCTCCCCTATACATTTACTGTATTGTTTGAATTACGGTATTAAGTCTGAGAACCTGTCTTGTTTTTTGTTTTTATCATGGCTTTCTGATATGGATGTTATATGTCTTGGTTATGTGATGCATCATATTCTTGGGCTAGCTCCTGGTTCATTTTTGTAGGTGTGCTGAGCTTTTGAGAATTATGCTAATGTTGCCAGAATGTGTGACGCCCTGTGAATTAAATTCAGGATTTATGATGAGGTTGCAAAATGGTAGGCAAAGAAACATCAATAAATTTGTTCTAGCAAGTTAGAGATCATGTTAATTTTCAATAGCACTGCAACACCCATTCTTTAACTGATGTAGGACTTGCAATTTGTACCATGGGTTAATTTAGTCCTCAATCTTTGATCATTATAGATAGAAAACAGTCAATTTGTTCAAATGCATTTAGTGTTGAATTAGATCAAAGATTATGTTCAGTAGAATCCTCTTGGTACAATTATATAGCGCCTACAAATTTGATGAAATCGAATATTCCTTATATAGATTATAGAACACTAATTTATGTATGCATTTGTTAGGTACTTCTCTATCATCCGTTTAAAAATTTAAAATTGTATAAATTTAATATTTTTACGCTTGAGATTTTTGACGTGTCATCTTTTAGATATTTTTAATTTAAATAAATATTCATACATATTATTTTAAGTTATGAAATCAGAATTTTAAATTATTAAATTCAATTTTTAAAATATTTTCAATTACGAAAATTAAAAATTAAAACAGAAAATATGAATTGAAATTCAAAACGAGTGAAAATATACTAATGCGATCAGAAAGATATTTTGTTAACTTTTTTTTTGAAGCATAGCCAGTTCTGTTGTATTGATAATAAAAAAAATATTGACAACGTCAGCGGCCAAGTGGCTTGCAGTTAGCTGTCCGAATGTGTAAGATTACCAGATCTTGTTAAAAAAATTATATGCAATGATACTTTGCTTAAACTTTTTTATAGAAGGACAATTTGTAAAAAAATAAAAAATAAAAGTGTAATAGTGTAGTTTAAGATGTCTAGAGAAAATATCTATATCCTCTCCTTCCATCCGCGGAAATTTTTATTATTTTTCTATCTAAATAACTGATTCATTTATATAAATAATCGATTTACTTACATAAATGCTTACATACATATATAAATATTTAAGTTATTTTTTGTTTCCCGAAATTTTTCTCTCCCTTTCTTTCACATATGTTCCCTACAATTTTTGTTTTGTTTCCTATCAAAAATATTTTTTATATAAATATCTGATTTAATTATATAAATACCCAACGCACATATATAAATAAGTGAGACGATAAAATAAATGAGAAGAGATCAAATTGCCATTATTTTGGTTTCATTAAAATTAAATATCAAATAACTATTATTTAAATTCTTAAAAAACAAAACTAACTGAAAGAATATTTTATAAATATCATCTTATATATGTATGTAAAAAATTTATCATTTCAATATTGTCTATATATGCATGAAGTGTTAATAAAATCAACATACTAAATTTTACAGTTAGACTAGTTACTTGATAGTTATTCAAATGAAATTAAAATTCTATTAGTTATATATATATAATTAAAATGACATAAAATATATTAAACAGATCATACTTTTAAATATATATAATTAAATAAATAGCCATCATAAATATTGAATTCCTAATAAATAAGTGGTTGAGAGAATGGGGAAGTTCAAACCCCTTTGAACAAACTTTTGACTTAAATAAATATTTTTTATTTTATATAATGATTGTTACGAATCTCGATGCAAAATCAACGGATGAGAGAGACTTTGAACTCAAAAGTTGGTTCAAAGAGGTTTGAACCTCCTCCGTTCCTAGGGATGTCAATAAAGCCCGAGTCCCGTCAGACCTGCCCGGCTCGCCCGACCCGACACCTGACCCGCCCGGTCCTGAGGTTAAACGGGTAGGTCCGGGCCGGGTCAAAGTACGAGCCAAATTGGTACGTGTTTAAAGTGAGGCCCGCCCGATCCGTAACATCGATAAAATTTAATAATATATTGATATATGTTGTGTATATTATTGTATATTGAATCAATAATTTATTTTATTTATTTATAAATCTCAATATAATATTATCTCATAAATTATATAATAATACTAGTTTTTAACATTTATATATACATTTACGCTACAAAAATATTTATATATTAATTACCATATTAATATTCTATATTTTCATTGGAGATGTACAAACTATAAATTTAATTAAATATAATAATTATTTTTTAAGATATAATATAATTAAGAAATAAAAAAAATTAATTATGCAACAACTCAGACCGGAACGGATACAAACCGGTAAACCCATGAAACATCATGAACCTATCGGACTAACAATTTTAAATTCGAACACAAAAATCAAATTAGTTCAGACCAAAATTTTAAAGGACGGATCAAATCTCAAATTTGACACGATCACGACCCTATCTAGCCTATAGCCATCACTGAACCGTTCCCAGATGTTGATTGATTGTACCGTTGCGGTATTTATGACGTTGCTGCCAGTGAGCCCAAATCTGTTCAAGATCTTTTGTACGGATTCCAGAGTCCCTTCAAATCTTTCAGCTGAAAGAAGTCGTTCTTTTCACACTTCACATAATATACAAAACGGTAAAATCATTAAACTTGCTCTAGTTAGTTTGGATGCTAGGCGCTCAGTTTTTATTATTAATAATTATTATTAAAAATTATAAGAAAAAATTTTAAGATATAAGAACGTTAGTGGCGTAGATGAAACGTACTTTAATATCCTGCATTTAACGTACTAAAAAAAGATTAAATTTCAAATATATGAATGACAGCGCGCCACTGTCAGTGGCGCGGATGAAACGTACTTTAATATCCTGCATTTAACCTAATTTTATTTTTGAGATCTTCATATAATTTAATCCAAATTTATTCTTCTTCTCTCAAACCTTAATATCCTGCATTTAACGTACTAAAAAAAGATTAAATTCATTCATAATTATTTTACAAATTGATAAATACAAAACTGAGAATTTTTTACAACAATAATCTCTATTTTGACGATTTGTAAAATAATAACACAAATATATCTCGGTTAGGGTTGAATGCACGATCTCTTCATGAATTTCACAAAATGATGTTATGTCATTATTTCTCCCCTTGGTTTAAAAATTGGAGAAATGAAATTTTTTTTTTGACAATGCTCCCCTTAAATATGTATTTTCCTCCTGAATCAAATAATATTACAAATAAAGAAAATAAATTTAAATAACATTGTATAATATAACATGAAGAATAAAAAATATTAAACTTCCCCTTAATATGTGGCTAATAAAAATATGGGGGTATAAAATAAAATGTTACTCTTTTAATTTAGAAACTCAAACAACATTTATCTTATTGTCTCTCTTCCTAAATTTACATTCAATTAAGATATGATATAACTTACAACAATAATTATACAATACATTTGAGAGTCTTTTATCACTACTTTGTACAAAATAAAAGTGATAATTTTCTTTTAATTATTGAGCTTGTGTCCTAAGATCATTTGAGATTTTTATTTTTTTATTTTTGACATTTGTGTTTGACTTCTGAGCATGTCAGGGAGTATCTGTTTGTATCTCATTTCTTAAAGTCCGACTTTGTGACACACTTTGATCTTTCAACTCATAAAATCAACTATCTGGACCTCTAAACTAAATTTTATTTGACCATTGAGGATTAAATATATTTTTATTTCCTTGATGGTGGTTATGATTCATTTTCTTTCTATTTGAGTATTTATATTGTAAATTTACCAAATTATAGAGAAAACATATAATAAAGACTATATTTAATCTTGGATGAGAATTTTGCACAATATGAGTTAATGATTCATGATTTTTATGGCAAGAAAAGTAAATTATTCTAACATATATTATCACCATTAATTCCTTACCAAATATGCACAAAGTTGCTAAATAAAAAACAAAAATTATGGAAATAATAGTATATAAGGGAAAGAAATGGAGAGAAAGAGGGGATCAATGGACGCGATTACATATGTTCGATCAACCAACAATAAATATTATCCGTCTAATTGAGGGATAAAATGGGTATAATAAAAATTTACAATGACAAAAAATGGACCCTCCAATTCTTAGATGCTTTATATAATAGTATAGATATGCATGATATTACTTTCTTCTGTTATCTTTTGCACTTTTCATGTTGTCACTTTAATTTCTGAATTTTGAGATTGTCCCCATTTTTTTTTGTTGGGCTTCTGATGCCCGTAAATACAAATAAAGATAAAAATTTCATGTATCCAAGTCCTATTTTATCATCAACCTTCTTATTCACATCAATCTTTTCGAGATCCATCTTAGTGCACTAGATGTCCTCAAAATTTTATTTTCAGTTTTTTTATTTTTCACTTTAACTTTCAATGTACCTATCTCATCTTGATGTAGCTCACAAATATTTTTACTTTTAGTTCCTTGATTATTGTCTCATCTTCTTTGACCTTAGATGGATATGAATATTTTTATATTTAATTCTGTAATGATTTTTTTATGAGTGGGGTTTTATTTCTATCATCAAGTATAATTTATAATATATTTTTTTATTATTATTATCATATTGTTTACCCTTAAAATTACGGATAATGATTCAAGAAGAAAATCACAAAATCGGGTTAGGCCCGAGAGACCCAAAATTCCCACAGAGAGTTCAAGAGGTCAGAAATTATTATACTCAAGCCCAGAAATCCAAAATTAGGGAGCAGATGAAAGAAATTAATGGAATTTGAGAAAGTGCTAGAGAACACAGAAAATTCAAGCCGAAAATCTCATAAAAATATAATCTTTAAAATTCAAATTTTATGAGAGAATTGGGTTCTCTATAAAATTCTGAGAATTTTTATATATTATTTAATATTTTTGGAGTTATAAAAGTCAGAGAAATCTAAAAATCATCAATTGATTCAATTAATTGGGCATTAAGGAATTAAATGATAATTAATAAAAGGGAAAAATGATAAATAAAATTTACCATAAAATCTGAAATATTTCAAGAAATTTTTGGGTGAAATTTGGTGAATTTTGGAGGAAGAAATCTTTCAAAACAAATTCAAAAGAGCTAAAATTTGAAAGAAAATTGAAAAATCAGCCAAATACTAAACATTTAATGCTTGGGCTACATACACCCTGGGCCCACATGTCAACAGAGCAATCCTCTTTGATTCATGGTAAAAGGAGCCCACTTGGATCATTCAACAGAAGAAAGTGAAATTAAAGAAGAACATAGACATGTTTTTGTGAACTAATGCAAATCCATGAAATATTGGTGTAAATGGACCAAGTCTATTCAAGTGATGGGGTCAGTTTGAAGAATGAACTCTCCCTCTACGTTTTGTTTCCTGGCACGTCTCTGACATGGATCCCAGAATGGTGGTAATGGTATAGTGGCCAAGTTGATATAACTCGAACCCTTATACAAATCAAAAACTTATACAGAGAGGATAGCATTAATTAATGATTTGTTCTCGAAATGGTGCATTTTACAAAGGGTATGATGCGATCAAATGTGGCTCGGCCAAGAGGTGAATAGCACAACCCGGTGCATAGAAGATCAAATTAATAGCTCACACAGCTTCGTGTGGGTCCCACGACGCTGTTGGAACGATTTCTGGCACAAAATGGATACCAGGGTCAGGCGTATGGGTTTGGCCCCAACGAAAAAACTAGTGAAGCAAGCTTGAGTCCCACGCACCAATCTGAGGGTTGTGATCAAGCCAAAACACGTGGCACGTGATTAATACACTTCATAACGCCTCTGAGGGTACTTGGCAGTTTGTGAGAGCAAGCGGATGAGTGCTACGCATATACATCTCCCTTGGACAGTGCATCGGGTCAAGTCACTCCCAAGAATGTTGGAGCCCTTGCAGCGCATGGGACGCGTGTCATGCTTCAATTGGACAATGTTATAACAGAAAGGAATCTTTGGAGCGTCCCTGGAGTTGTTTAAGCAAAAGAGTTGTACCTCGGCTCAGCATACACACCTCTTTTTCCTATAAAAGAAGCCTCCGGAGATCAAGCAAGCCCGCAGCAATTCCAATATACCCCTAGCAGCCAATATATACAATCAATACCACTACAAGCTTGTGTCCAAAACAAAACTCTGCAAAAATAAAAGAGAAATCCAAATCCAGAAAAAAAAAACTTAGAGAAGAGCTTTGGCTTCCTCCTTTTGTTCTCTCAATAAAAGCTCTTGTATATGCAATTAGCAATTGAGATAATCAATATCTCGTAGGATTTGAAATTTGAGATGTATTTGTAATCTCTCTTCTATGATGATGAATAAAAAATTGTTGCAAATGTTCCTGTTATGCTTTTCCTTTCTCTTTTTGCCTGATTTCCTTTTATGCTGAGTACCACTTTTAGATCTCAGTCAGTGGAGATGTCTTACATCGGATCTAGGAGTGTTAAACTCGAATAACATGTTCAGTTGCATGAAATCTTAATAAAATCGAGATCATTAAATGATCTTTGCTTAAAATTTCTTTCTTTTACACTTTTACTTTCTGTTTATGAAACTATGCATAGATATAAAGAACTTCAGGAAGATGAGATGATCTTGACTAGATGTTCAAATATCTTGCTAATATATGAGGATCAGATAGTGTCAAGTGATCAGCTTATTCTTGTTCTTTTCTTTAGTATTTTCTTCTTTTGTGATTTCTTCTAATAGAAGTATTGTAGAGTGTTCGGAAGTGTGCTGATATGATCTTGATAATCAATGTGAAAATAAAAAAAAGATCAATAAACCGAGAGAGTTATCTTTGTTTGATTCCTGTTCTTTTTCTTTTTCTTTACTTCAAAGGCTGATTTATAAAACAATAAAAATGAAGCCTAAAAGCTAAAATAGAGCATGAATAGGGATGCAACAGTTCTTTGTTTAAGTAATTGAAATATCTTTGGTTAACGAATTTCAAACATGAATTGGAGATGCAATTTGTAATGACCCGATTTCAATCAATTACAAGGAAATTGAGATAAATTGCAAAAAAATAGAAGAAATAAGAGGATTTTGGATTAAACTGAAGTTTTATTGGATAATTAGCTCAAAGGCGATACAGAAAGAGAATAAGAGTTTTGAGTAACAAGTTCTTCAATTTCATCGACAAAACAACCCAATAGACTCGCAGGCCTATTTAAAGGAAAGATAATTACTAATGTAAAAGTAAAATAAAACAATAAAAGTGATACAATCTAGTAATTATTCTGGACACTTCGACAAGGCAGCAGAGAGCACAACAAACTCCATTCTAACGTCCTTAGGATCTTCTGTGCCATTACAACAGTGGTAACCTCTGACAATTCACGTGGCACCTCAGTTCCACTTTAGTTAACAGCCCATTATCACCTTTAATTGGCCCACTGGCGCCTTTTACACTTTCAAAGTTCATTACACTGACTTCTGTCTTAGCGCCTAATTTAAAACCAAACTCAACAGTAGCTTCAACATCTCTCTCTTATTCCTTGTCAGGTCATGACACAATTAGAAGTAGCGAGTGCTACCCTCAAGTTCATTTTCAATACTAAAAGTTGTGACAAGTGTCACAATTGCTTGAAAGGAAGTAGCTAAGGGTATGGATACGACCTTCAATAAAGAACCTGAGTGTAACTGATCCCTTCTATTTAGAAAGTTTGCAATTTATTAATAGAAATCTTTTGATTGCAAATTTGTTCTTCTTCTCTGGACCTCTATGCAAAAGTGTCAGGCCTTGTCAGAAATACTAAGAGGACTCGAAATGATCTTGGATAAACAAGCAGGAAGCTCAAATGTGATGACATGAAATGAGGCTAAACCAAGTGATCAAGTTCTCTCTTTGGAAGTTCTCTTCTTTTCTTTGAAACTTTCCTTTCTTTTGGACTGAAATACAAAAGCGCAAGGACTCTGTACAAGAGTCTATACATTTTTCTTGGCTTTTAAGTTTAGCATTGTGAATAAAAATACATTAACCATTGAATGCCATTGAATGCCCATTCACCTTTTCTTCTTTTCTGTTTCTATCTTTTATTGTGAATGTTCCTTTGCATTTCTTTTCCTGTTTAGGCAAACAAAAATAAAAAAAAAAAGGAGAGAGAAACAATAAGCCTTTTCGAGTTTGATAAGTTTCAAGCCAGAAATTAGCATTTGAGTTTAGTTTGTATACTCGGAATTGAATTGAGCAAATATATTTTGAAATTTGAATGGTGTTAGATCAGTGCCGAGAGTTTCTGATGAAAATCAATGAATGAACATACTAAACTCTCAATCAGTCAAGTCTAGGCTCCCAACGAGTGTTGGAGTTCAAGATGAGACTTTAAATGCGATGTACTCGAGTGAGTTACGTCGGTACCAGTTTGGTACAGTATCTGAGATTGAAAGTTCAATTCAGTACACTGAACAAGCTTTTCTTATGGAATTAAGCTCAAATACATGTTATTTAAGCTTAATCACTATAAGATTGATTCTTGATGTAAATGCAGAAAGGATCAATGCTTGTGAAAACCAACCAGTACTGACGTGCAACTCCATCAGTACCATAAACTCATTGAACAATTATTTGACTCAAGGCAATTTAGAGTATACAAACACAATTATGACAATGAAATGATGTTGAATGAAATAAGAATTAGTCGATTTAATGAAGATTAGCCTGAAACTATGGTCCAAAACCTCATCAGCATAATTTAGAAATGGTACTGAAGCAAAAACAAAGTATATTAAAAGTGGGAAATTCTAAGTATACAAACGTGTTTTCAATAATTAAATAATGATAATAACTCAAGAATTTAATGAATTGATGAGCGAATAAAAAAAATTGCAATAAATATGAGGCCAAGTGTGATGTCAGTAAAAGAACATGAGAACAGCACAATTACTAACCCTCTTGAAGACAACTCACCGTATGGATGTCGCCAGTAAAAGCATCGTTTCAGGAACTCAGGTGATGCTCATCCCTTCAACAGATCTCCGATCAAGTCATCCGATCGTCAATTTGCGATTTTGTGCTAATCTTAAAGCAAGGATCAAGTAGATTAACGAATGAATAATGCAAAGTAACGCACAAATTTCAGTGCACGGGTCTTGACTCAGTCCTATGATTCACATTAAATGTGTATGTATGAAGTACTTTCGGCCCAGGAAAGAATAGGAGTAAGCTGACCCAACAGGGAAGAAATGCAAAAACGAAATTAGCCCATCGTAGAAAAATTAAAAGGAGATATTCTGGTTGTCCGAAGGGAAAATAAACTGGTCCATTATACAAAATTAAATCAAAAAATTTAAAGGGCCTAAACTTATGATTAAGAGGATAACTAACTAGGCCCAATTGGTTAAAACCCAAAAAAACTGTAAATAAAATAAATTATTTCAAGGGCTTTCCAAACTGCAAATTAAATAAAATTTATTTCTAAATTACTTATATCTTGTATAGAATTTTATAATACCAAAAAAAATATTTTTCACAAAGCTAAAAAAAATGAAAATAAAATTTATCCTTTTCTTGATTGATAAATAACTCTTAAAAATCACAAAATACTTTAAATATTCATTTATGTTCTTTAAATAAACATAATAATAATTATAAATATGTTCTTTCATAAAAGAAATTTTAAATAAATATTTCTTCTAAAGATAAATAAAATATAAAATATTATTTTTATCAATAATAATAAGGTAATAAAAAACATAAATAAAAATAGAATTCATCCTTTGTTAAATAAATTCTTTGTTTTTATTAAAGAAAAATACACATAATAATTCTCTTCATTTGTAAATATTTCATTAAATATGTACTTTAAAATAATAATAATAACAAAGGATACAAGTAAATATTAATTTCTCTTTAAAGAATATAATAGAAATAAATAAAAATAAAATTGTGAATATTTTAAATTCACTTCTCATAAGTAAAAATAAATTTCTCTTTTCAAATAAATAAAATAAAAGAAGTTGTTTACAATTCACTTCTCATAAATAAAAACAAAAAATCTATTTTTAATTAAATAAAATAAATAAAGTAAATTAGAAATATTTTCTAAAAAAATAAGAGCTAAACTTTGTTGTTGTTAACTTTCATTACTCGACGTGACCTATTTGTTTGTTTTTATTTATATTCTATTTCTTTTCTTCTTAGAATCGAAGGTTCCTAGAGTTCATAGCCTAGGATAATTAACAATGAGGTTTTACGCTCGCTGGAACAATAAAGACCTCACAATCACTAAAAAGACTTTGGATGTATAATCCTAAACATAAATACATAAGTATACATCCGAGAGTGATACCATGTCCTTCTTCCATAGTTCTCACTCGATAACCTTTCTGAGTGGTGAGAGGCGCGAAAAATGGTCGCACACATATATTACTTCATTACTCAAAACCATGCTTGAATCATCTATATCTATACTTTCATCACTTCCAGACTCATCACTATCACTAAAAAGCAAGCTTTTAAAAAAAATGTTTTAACCATTTAACTTTGTTTTAATTTCATCAAAATTTTTAATGTTAAGTAAAAAAAACTTTGTTTAAAACGTTAAAACCCATTAAATAACATCATTTAAACCGTTTTAACTCAAAACTATTGCCTTACCTTTAAGAGCCGTGAAATATTTTTTAAAAGCTTGTTAAAAAGGTTTAGAAATAACTTATTTGTTTGGCTTGATGAGATTGATTCACTCGCTCGTTGTTTTGATTTCATCTCCTTATTCTTGGATACTACAATGATGTCATGAATAATGTTTGGAGAGGAAACTTCCTTATCATTCACCATGAGAGTTAGATTTTGTTTTTGCTTATTTTCCGACTCCGAGTGGGAATCCTTCATTTCAGTTTCAACCTGATTATTGTCTTTATATATATTAATTAGTGCACACCACATATCACAAATACTAGTCATGTCATCAAATACAAATCCTTTCGACTCGCTAATCGAATTGAGGATAATATTTACTGCATAATCATTATCTTCTTGTCTATTTTAAATTCTATAGCCAATTTCTTTGTGTTTTCATCAAATCTTGGTATATACCAATTTTCTACAATATCCCAAATACCGAGAATATTCAGATAATTGACCATACATATTTTTCCAATAATTAAAGATTTTGATAGGTTGGCCAAATATTGGAGGTTCTTTAATATGATTGATTTGTGACATTATGGATCTAAAATAATCAAATTAAGTGCGTCTTAATTTGAATAACATACTTAGATATCACTTTGTTGTTTTTAATGGCTCAAATAATGCATAGTAATAGAACCTTAGGCTGGTTTTTCAATTCAATATAAAAAAATAAAATAAAATAAAGTAAAGAAAAAGAACACATAAATTAATGAAGTTCGATTATAACGAGCCTATGTCTTTGAAACCCGTAATCACCAACGTCGATTGTGTCGGGTCACTAAAATATAGTGTTCATACAATTATGAACCTTCAGTCCATAACACCAAGTAATCGAGAGTCGTCGACCTAAGAAAAGAGAGGACATCACCTTTAAAACTCACAAAGGAGAAACAAATAAATAACCTAATAAAGAATCACTCGATCTCACTTTATAAAGGTATAGTAAGATATCCTTGAGATCAAAATCAACTACACAAAAATCTAGACTGCATAAGTGTTGATGGCTAGGGTTTTTCAAAGGTATGGCTGTCAAAATCATTAATTGGGTGAGAAAAATATTATCTTTTGTAGTCGAGCAACAAAACAGACAACAAATCGAGGTTACCCGATGCATTAGTTAGATAACCGTTGCAACGGATAGATACAACTGACCTTATCACGACTAATCGTTCTAACAGATGTGAGATATGTTACAACGATTGTGATTGAAAAACACTCTGGAAGATTTTGACAAAATCTGAACACAAACAATTAATTCTATTACAATGGTTATAAGATCTGTTATAGTGGTTGTTGCCTGAAAATAATGAATAAGATCTAGAGATCATCCATTGCAACAGTTATGGATTTCGTTGCATCGATTAGGATATAATACCTTTATTTTATTTATTTTGTTCTCAAAATTATTTTGATTATCCTTATTTATTACAAATCTAATTTAACCTAATTTTATTTTTGAGATCTTCATGCAATTTGATCCAAATTCATTCTTCTTCTCCTAAAGCTTAATATTCTGCATTTAACATACTCAAAGAAAATATAAAATTCATTTATAATTGTTTTATAAATCGATAAATATAAAATTGAGAATTATTTACAATAACAAAATATTTAAATACAATCTAAAAAGCTCACAAAATAATCTACTTGTATAACATAAAATAATACCTAATTAAGTTAAAAATATGTGAGTTGAAGTTACGTCCTTAAAATTAAAAATGAAGTGCGTCATCTGACCTTGCACCCCTTAATCTGAGTTTCACGTGATTAGTTATCGGATAGAAAACTTGAGTTTTAAAGGACATGAGCTGAAGTGAGGACCTTATTAGTCGAATTGTTTAAAGAAAATTTGTTATAAGTCACTGGAATTCAAGGAGGTAGCCTAAACCTGAATTCCTTTCATTTTTAAGGGTTTTACTAAGGAACAAGTCAGTGAAATATTTAGAGGTAATAAAATTTGAGCCGATCAAAGAAACTCGTCTGAATAATAACAAGAACTTTTAGAGAAATATTATATAATAGTTGTACTTTTATTACTGTATAATGGACAACAATAATGAGAAACTCATCCGAATAATAATAGAGTTTTTTTAGAGAAATATTATATTATATAATAATAATAATTGTAATTTTATCATTATATAATGGACAACAACAATAATGATTATGATGATAATATTTTGATATGTTTATTGTTAATTTAATTTTTATTAGTGTTATAATCAACGATTCTGTGGGTGTATAGTATGAGTTGATAAAGAAACATGATTACTACGTAAATTATTAACCGATGGAAAGAAAAGAAAATGAAAAATATTTACAACAAAAGATTGAGTAGCGCTTTATAATCAGATATCCTGGTCCGGAAAAAAATGGAACCCGTCTGGTGCATGTAAAAGCCTCTCGAATCTTTCTTGCAAGAGGGACAAAAAGACGCACGAATAAATTTATCAACCTCGAATGAAAAGAATAAAGATAATAAACTACAATGAATCAGGTAGCAACCAAATATTCACAACAAAAAAACAAGGTCGAACGGTCGAGTAAATATACATACACAACCCACAATCTTTGAATTTGAAGAAAAAAAATAAAGACAACTATTCAGCAAACAACAAATTGTATGGCACGAAACGTTTCTTAACTTCCCACCAACTGCTATTCACAAAAAGGCGCAAATCACATACAATACCAATTGCAAACTTCTCAACCAAGAACTGAAACTTCATTTGATGCGGACATAGGTACAGAATCTGAATTAGTATCAACAAAAGTGGTTTCTTCTTGAGGTGGACCAGTTTGAACTTGTTCGACCGAGTCAGCAATGGTGATTTCGACAGCTCTCTCCTCATTTTGTCCAGCCTTTGCTTTAGAAACTTTCACTCTATTGCTTGCCCTTTTCATGGTCTTTGCTGCAGTGGTTTTGGATTCGGGCTTGTTGATGGCATTCTTGGGTCCTCCTTTGTTAGATGTAGTGATATCAGTTACCTTTGATTTGCTAATGGAGGTAGTGGTATGAGGACTGGTACAAATGATACTTCCTTCTGTGCTCATCTCAGATGATGCAATGTTCTTGTGTCGACCCAGCTTCGGCGATCTTGCACGTGTAGGAGGTGTCTGTTGATTGGCATGGTCAGAAATTAGTCACATCCATTTGCCTGGAACTTAAAAGGAGAATGATGCAGACCTACTTGCAACAAACATGAGTTCTTGCAACATATATATAATAAATACTTCTGTAAACTGATAAATGTTATCAACCACACCTCCAACTAATCTGCAGCTCTATGACTGAATGAAAATTTTCAAAGCTTCTCATTATTACCATATTTTATCGTTTCTCATAACCCAAAATAAGTACACATTTTTAGGTTGTTCTTGCTGAAACAATCCGACACAAAACTATTCATAACAAACTATTTGCACAATTGTACAACTTTTGTTGTGTATTTGATGACTTGACTAAAATTCCAGTTGACATAGACATAATGAAATATTAGAGGATTACCAAAAATGGTATATCACAACAAGCTGAAATACTAGAACAAACAAAAACAAAAGCAAGGTGCAAAAGCCATCTAGCAGTCGGCTACAAACCTAATCTTAAATTAGGTTCATGCAGATCATAATGTAAGATCTATTGGTGAGTCTTGAGTCTGCGTGCAAATTGTGAACCAAGAAATAGCCAAACAGTTTTTTATTTCTTTGTTGCACCAAGAGAACCCCCCCCCCCCCCCCCCCAAAAAAAAAACTACACATGAAAAATCATAAATATAATTCAAATCAAATGATAAGAATATTTTTCATTATTATCTAAAATCATGAACACAATAACAAATTACCCATCATTGTGTCATATCATTATAAGTTAACTTTAGACAGACGAGAAAAAACTTTTCAAACTAGTCAGAACACAAAAGAAAAAATGATGCATTAAAGTCAATTATCAAGGAACACTTTCCTCAAGAAGAAAGGAAATATGATAATTATTATGATAAACAATAATACCTTTTTCAGTTCAGTTTTGGGGGGGACAGGTTCTTTGTAGAAGCTTGGCATAGGTGTTGCTTTGAAGGTGAGGCTCTTGCGAAGCAACCTGATCTCTGCATCTTGGTTTTCCTGTATAGATTGGGTAATACAAACTATTAACTTTATAATCAAGCCCTGGATCTAGAAAGTTTGCTGCCTTTGGTACATGTTTCAAGTTCTTTGAATCTGTCATTTGCATTTTCCACTGAAGAACAAAAGTTTACCAAAAGAAGCATCTTGATGTTTATTTTGAGTAAATCAAAATCATATTATCCAAAAATTTAGATGCTTTAGGATCTAGATTAAATTATGCCAATTATATTTGAATATATACTCCTAGAGATGAGCCATTTAAATTTCAAGATTTTGAGATGAAATATTGAAAATGAATTACAGAGTTTTACCTTAGATTTTGCCTGCATATTAGTGTTTTCCAATTCTTTGGCATGAATTTTTTCCTCCAGCTTCATGAAAAACTAGAAAGAGCAGGGAAAAGAAAACCAAAAGGAAGCTGTATTGGTTGGCAATTCATGAGCAAGGCTAAAAGTTTTTGAACAAAGGTGATAACATAACCAAAAAACTAACACTTTTTGAAATAAAATATCAGACCTGAAACTATCTTGCATAGCCAATAGCTTATTAATTAAACTAAAGCCAAAATCTTACCTGGAAGGCTATTAGATCTGGTTCACATCATAACAGTTTAGGACAAAACTCCCATGAATGCATAGGAACTATGCATACAACCATAAGTTTATCAGTCATGTCCATACGGCATTCCTACGTAACTTTATTCTTTGTATGGCATAAACTTTACTAAAACATAAGCAAACAATCAACTCACCTCCTTCCTCTTCTCAGCACGCTCCTCCAGTCTGAAGTTGAAACCACCGCCACTGTTCTTCTTGAGAGCCTCTTCCCTAGGAGTGTTGGTACTACTAATATGTAAACAGTATTAGTATTATGACCTTAAACCAACCTAAAGAATGATTTAAAATAGGAGGTGAACTGCTAACATTATAATATTTCATTTAGTTTTTGTCTTTATCTGGGACTTAATGTATGGTTTAGACACATCTAGCCTGGGTGCAAGAGTTGAACAACAAGAGACTTCTAACTGGTCAAGCCACCCTGCCAGTTACTTAAATAACGGCATAAAATTCTTGGTTTTGACTAAAGGAGCAGTTTAATAATAGAAATACGAGGTATTGGAGTGGGTATCGTCCTCAGCTTTTCCCTGCAGAGGCTGTCTAGCCATGTCATCGTCATGTGACCTGTACAGAACATACAGTTAACAAAACTCAGCATATCTTTAAAATTAAATCACTGTATTGCACTAAAACTTACTGCACAGGCTCAGAAGCAGCTTTGCTGGTAGTTCCATTGACAGATCCAGATTTCATAACCTGATTGGGGCCAATACTTCAAGAAGGTTAGAGGTTTTACCACACATTTCTAAGAGTAAATAGATTAAAAATCAATTTAAGTTTCTACAAGGAAACTGACCAAAGATCTCTTGGTGGCTGGTACCTGGCTCAGGTTTAGCTTCTTTGCATTACCTCGCCCTGCAATTTATAAATTCAATTTCATTTGATGTTATAGCAAGGTGCAGTTTATTAAAGTTTGTCACTTGGGTACTAAGCTGGCATTACAAGGAACCAGGTTGTGCTTGCAATAGAAAATCCTTCGACAAAAACTCAACTGAAAATCCCATTTACTAAATCTATACTATTATATATAAAGCAGCTAAGAATCGGATAGGTCCATTTTTTATCATTTCCTTCAAATTTTTTATATCCCAAAATACCCCTCATCTAATGATTTACATTAATTTTGACTAATCAGACGAACACGATAGCGTCAATTATTCTGTATTCCTCTCCATTTCTTTACCATATAGAAGGAAGGAATTAAAGGTTGAGAGAAATTATGCGAGATTATATCTGATATAACATATGTAATTGATCTTTTCCATATTAGAATGACGTACATATTATCATGTGATTTTTTTCTATATCTAAATAAAAAAGTTCGCTGCAACGCGCGGGTACAAAGCTATATAATTAAAAGTGCAGATATTATCACTGCACCATTTACATACAAAAAATCACAAATTAAAGATGAAAAGTCAAACACAAGCTTAGGGCATACATTTGTATGCATCAAACCAAAAACTCATCAGCATAGTCATGACAAAAAAAATTTAGAAGTGTAAACAGTAAAACATGTTAGAAGAGAAAAAGTCAAACCAGTTGTGGCTTCGGTTGTCTGGTTAATGCTTTTGGTATCAGACTTGGCTGGCTCGGAAGCCTGTACACTGCTCTTTTTTGTGGTAGCCCTAGAAGGAAAAGAGAGGCTCTGAGACAAGCTTGGCTTCTTGGCTCCCTGATCCTTCTGTGCTCTACTATTCTTGGGCCGAACAGCTCCAGATCCAGCTTTCTACAGAAGAAAAAAAAATCATATTTAAATCATAGGAAAAAAATGGAAATACGCTAATTGTACTAATTCCTTACAGCATTGTCATCTGTTTTTTTATTGATTCAAATGACCCATTGTTTTCATTTATTTTCGAATATTTACTCTGTTCTTTTTTAGTTCAATAAAAAGAGGGCAAAAATGAACTGTTCCTCAATCAAAGTGATGTGGGGTTCTTCTCAGCAATAAATTAAAGGAAAACAAAGGGACACGATAATATGTACCTTCTTAGTGCCAGTACTCTTGTTTTCATCAGTAACAGCAGATACTTCATTACCATCCTTATTGGTAGGTTCTGGGTTTACACCATCTTCAACTACAGATGGCTCTAAAATTTCCGCTTTACTAATGGACTGGGTCACATCTTCAGTTTGTTCCAAAGCAAGTTGTTCCTTTTCAGCCAATTCACCATTTTCTGGAACCTTCTTTACCCATCCATTTGTGAGGTTGGCTTCAGCTTCCATTGTATAGAGTATGGAGGAAAACTAGATAAAGAGTTGGTTGCAATGCTGAAAAAAGAATAAAGCAATTTAATGTTTAGTACATTTGGTTTAAATCCCCCAAAAAAATAGTAGCAATTGCAGATGAAGCCATACTATTCAGCTACCCGCCTAGCAAAAAAAATATGCTAACCAACCTAAAACTGGTCCAAATTATTCATACCAGGATCTGCATATTGCATATTTGCATGCATAATTCTTCTGTGCACATAGAGAAATAAAA
This sequence comes from Schoenoplectus tabernaemontani, assembly GCA_037127355.1. Taxonomy (NCBI): domain Eukaryota; kingdom Viridiplantae; phylum Streptophyta; class Magnoliopsida; order Poales; family Cyperaceae; genus Schoenoplectus; species Schoenoplectus tabernaemontani. The sequence continues at coordinate 8,457,258 of CM073753.1, forward strand.
TTCAAATTCATTGAAAAGGGTCAAAAGCCTTGCCAGAACATATTGGAAGAGCTGGATATAGGTAATTAAAATGTAAAAAGAAAGTTCAACTAACAGATTTGGCCCCGGTGGTTACAAATGCAAATTCAGTATACTACAAGGGTTTATTTGCGAAAGGAAATAAAATTAGTTGAAACAACTAGTACCACAGACTCACAGTATCTAAATAAGGATAGAAGGAAATAATAAATTGCAGTCTACAAACTTCCCTTCCCATTAAAATAACTGTAAAAAAGTAATGAGAAACACTATATATCCACTGGATCAGATCATGACTAGTAATAAAATCACTTGGTGCTAGTGGCAGCTACTCAAGAGCTATTAGAGATCTCGAACGGTTTACTAAGGCACCATGATCATTGACCCAGATCTCCACGCAACATTTGCATCACCTTAACTCGCAGCAAACAACTATAAAACGAATATATAACTCAAGTTGATCACTGAATAACCGAGATCCGTACAACCAAACAACGGATCATAGCAGAAGTAGACACTCTAATTTAAGTAGGATATGAACCGGGCACCGACCAAATCGAAACAACGAACTCGAAGCACACAAAAAAAAGTACCGTACCTCAGAGAGTGACCACGGGAAAGAGCTCCAACTCAGAGATAAGGATCAAACGGTAGCAATCCTATGACAGCCGCCATTTTTGGGAGGCAGAAGAGTAAAGAGAAGAAGGAGAAGAGGAAGAAGAAGAGAGAGAAAGAAACTTTATCAGTGTACTCTCTGTCTCTCTCACACGCAAACACACAAAACAGCGCAACCAATCAAACCAACCAACCACTACTTCAACTTGACTAAGGAATAAGAACTGGTCGGATACGAGAGGGGAGAACCGAAGAAGAAGATGCGATGATGGTTCTCAAACAAAAGGAATGGATGGTCAGTTATTTACAAGAATGCCAATTCTTTATTTGACCAATATACCCTTGGGGGACCGCTAAAAGTTACGGCGTAACCGCTGAAGAGGTAGGCTCCTCAAATAACCAGAGGCGTGGTTTTCGTTTTTCAGTCTTTCTGAGACTAAAATGCCCCTGAGTTTGATATTACGGTTTTTTTTTCTGTGTATATGATAGAGAAAAGAGGGTAGTTTTTGTCATTAGATGTCGTGATATGTAAACGAACTACTCATTCTATTCTCTGAATATTATGAATTCTAAATACTATCCATTATCGTTTTTCTATCCTTCACTCTTAACTATACTATTTAGAGCACTTTATAGGATATTCATCCATCCAATCCAAATTTCTTCTCTTTTTTTTTTTGAATAATACGGCTCATTTTCACAAAAATACAAATTAAACGTTAAAAGTTTTTTTAATATAAAAAGTGGGCATGTAGCCGTTTTCCAGGTCTTTTTAATTTAAAGTTCCATGCTATTACCGCTGTTGTTTCACGAATGACATCAAATATTCTTATATAACTTTCACAAAATAAGATAAACACAAATTTTTTAAAATAAAGATGAGATAATTAACTATAAAAATTGAAAATTTTTTAGGAGGTCAAAATTTAAAAAATTTCTTTAATATAAACATAATTTTCTATTTTTTTCTGAAAATATACACAAATATAAAGATATTTTTAAAAAAATTGGCCAAGGGTCAACTACATCCCCTTGCCATTGAATGTCTCCGCCCCGGGAGACAATATAACATTGTTTAATTATTAACTCTCTAAATTAATGTTGAGATGATAATCATATAAGTCACTTGTATAATCAAATTCAGATATTAGCAAAATACTATGTTTCATTACTAATGAAACTGAAGAAAATATTCTGTTGTATTCAAGAACAATCAAAATTATGTTTCTAAATGAAAATATTTCAATTTTCAAGCCATTGTGAGTATAGTAATAAGTTCGTGATTCGGAAAAAATCTGATGAGGTAAAAAATTTGATGTTCAGGTATAATACGAGTATAATTCGAAAATAGTTTGTTTCATACAATATAAAAATATATATTATAATGATAAAATATTGGAAATATATTAAAAACTATAAAATTTCATATAAAATAATTTATAATGTGTTTTTTGCCGATTAATTCGTGAATGAAATATTTTTTGACCAAAAAACGTATTATATATTAAACTGACGAATTATTTGTGAAACATTCGGCTATGAGTGAAAAATAAATTATTCATAAATTATTCGTGAATAAAACCCGAATCTTGTGACTATGACTGTGAGTGAGAGAATACATTCAGTTCCAAAAGCATGTGAGAAAAATAATTATATTTAATTTTAAACTAGAGTTGTAATTCGGATTTTGCCCCGACAATATAGTTCTCCAATAAATAATTAGCAATATAAAATTTTAAAAATATTTAATAAATTTTCATATTAAAGAAAAGTTAGCTACAGCATTTTTAAATGCTAAATTATAATAATAAATAATATAATTAAATACATAATAATTTATAAAAGATTATATAAAAAGTTGAATCATTTTAAGAGTTGATACACACATTATTTTAAATGAGAAGAGAGAAACTATTTTTATGAATCGTTGGATTCAAGAAGATGAAGAGATTTAAATAAAATTAATGATGAAGAAAAGTGATGATGTGATATGATTAAAAAGATTAGAAACTTAATCTTCTTTATATATTAAGAATTACGAGCATGTTTATTTTGTATTGCAAAAAAAAAATGTTTTTCCAATGTTATCAACTTCAGAAATCAATTTCCGAAGATGTCAAACAATTTATACATTGCAGAATTAACTTCAATTATACATTTACGAAATCCATTTTACATTTTAATATACTACAAATTTTTATAATTGTCATTATACGTTTCAAATGCTTGAAACATTATTACAACTGTCATGTCAGCGATTATAATTAATTCATAATCATGTATACTTGTTATCAGTTAGTTTATTACCAAAAATACTATAAAATAAACTCGGAGAGGACTTGATAGTAGTGATATATATCTTGTAGCCTTCATCGTTCACAACAACGATTGATGTTTCTCAATAAAAAAAGGCAGAAAATGGTAGATATAAATAAAAACAATTATTAACACAAAATCATGAAAGGGGAAAGGTTCAATATACCAACTAATAATGTCATTAATTACTCGTGTCATGGAGCATTGAATGAAAGAAACTTTCGCATTTAAGTAACGACAACAACAAAACGGTGACCCACAGCTGCAAATCCCAAATCAACTTCATTTTTTTTTTTGTGATATGTCTTGTTCGCTAACCATAATTAAAGAAGAAGAGACAACATTAAGATTTATTCGGAGAAAATGAAATATCAGAAAACCTGTTGTGAATAGTAAATTAGATTAGTAAGGTAATTAGAGAATTAACCTCAAATTTCTGAGGATTAATATCATCGACTAATTAAAAAAAAGAACAATAATCTCCTTAATTATTTTATAAAAAGGAGATTGTCACCTCATCTTTCTTTTTATTTTCATTTTTAGGCAACTATTCGTTGCTACAATATTTTTGTACCATTAGATTTATTTTTTCGTTAGAGCTCAACAGCTCAAGACTATATAAGTCTTGTATATACCTTTGTAATACTTCTTCGGTCTTTTTAATAAAAAAATTGTTCATCATCAATTAATTTCTCAACATGATATCAGAGCAGTTTTCAGAACCTGACTCAAAATTCCGCAATGGTAAGAAAAACGAAAAAAGACAACAGAGCCAGCAGCTACTGGTAACAACTAGAAGCATCAATCAAAAATTGATAACCACTCGACTAGTAACAACTAGGAGCACCTATATAATCAAGAGTAACAAAGCCAATAATTGATAATAATTCAATAACCACAAATCACAACATTGCATACAGCAGACAAATCTAGCACAATAATGCCAGAAAACCTCAACTGGTAACAATACTAGAAACTTAGCAACAGTCGCAAAGCCACAACAATAGTTGTACCAGAAATTGATATAGGGTAACATCCCACATAATCGTGAGGAGCCCTGTAGCAGTACCAGCATAGTATTAGTCTGAGGCAAACCAAAAAACTGCATATAGCAGAAAATCCAAACAACAATACCAGAAACTAATAAACAAGCTATAACAACAACCAACAAGCAACAAAACTAGCAAATAGCTGTACCAAAAAAAAGCCAAAAATTCAAAATGACAAATCAATCAACAGATAAACTTACCTCAGTCTTTGCTTGATGGCAAGAATTATAATATGTGGGTTAGATAAGTCTCATTCGGGCTATTTGGCATAGATAAATTTGAGTATGTCAACGGTGAATTCACCATGCCAGTACCCAGTATTATGGGAGAACCAACAGAAAATGAAAAGAAAGCCAACATGGAATGGAGGAAAAGTGATAATCGAGTTGTTGCATCACTGCTAGCAACCATGGAGCCCAGATCTTCAAAGTCATGATATACCAAAAAACAATCAAACAAATGTGGGACAAAGTCAAGAAGTTGTATGGCAAAAGAAAAAAATCACTCTCATATTTATCAGCTTCAATAAGAACTTCATTGAATAAAGCAACAACTAAATCAATCTATCTCTAAAAAATTTTTCTCTTCTACAAGAGAAAAAAATCAGCTCGAGCTATATCGGTCACCAACAACTAATCCAAAGGAGATCCAAAAGAGAGAAGAGCATGATGAAGTGTTTCGATTCTTAGCAAGTTTTGACTCAACTTACGAGTCAGTGAGGTCTCAGATCCTCCTCATGCCCGATCTCCCCTCCATAGATGATATTATTGGGCATGATTGAAGGAGAAGAGACCAGGAGAGTAGTAATGGGGCCTCAGCATATCGACGATCCAAAGGCTCAAATACATACGTACCAAGGTCGTCTCAACTCGAGCATCATGCCATGGTGGCATCAAGGCAAAACCCTAACTCTAAACCAATCTTTCAAGGCAACCAAGCAACTCGGTGTGAGTATTGTAAGAAGGAGGACCACAACAAAGAGGCGTGCTAGTGCTTCCACCAACATCTTCGACCAAAGGGCGGATTCAAGAAAGGAGGATTTAGAGGAGATGATCGGAGACAGGGGAGAACCATGAGAATCATGATGAGAAAAGAGAGGAGAAGAAAGGATTTGTGGCAACAGAATTGAATGCAACGTCTGAGCCTCTCACCTCTACATCTAATACCTCCGAGCTCTAAATGCGACAACTATATCAACAATTATTTATGATGTTTACCCCTAAATACAAAGAAATCATCTGGTATGGTAATCAATTTAACTCAAAATTTCAATACAAATTAGATACTTGATTCGAATGCAACCCCACATGATGGGGATAAAAAATTATTGAATAATTACAAACATCACGAGGGAAAATAATTTGTGATAATTATGCAAATAAAGGGAAAGAGTTTTTTTTTTCATTTTCAAAAGATTTCTTTTTTCTTTCCATGGTTGAGGAAAGGTTCCTTTTTTAGGGTGCTCGGGAACAGATCTACAGTGCATATGGGGTGGGGCCTATAGCTCAGAAGGATTAGGAACAAAATAGAAATATTAGGGAGTGATTCTATTAATCTTTTCTCAAAAAAATATTTCAAATATTTTGCATGTAAGAAATTATGCATCCAACTTGTTATCCATTAGTAAAATCATAAATGAATTAAATTATAAAATTATCTTTACCTCAAAAATATAATTTTTCAGGTATGGATATCCAAGAGTGTGATTAGTGAAGGTTTTTTGCAAAATAGACTCTATAATTTGATAGAGAAAAAATTTAATTTCAATGTCAAAAATCATGAAGAATTGGGGAAGCTTTGGCACAAAAGAATTGGGCATCCTTCCGATGAAATTTTAAAATATTTTTTAGATTTTCAAAATTAAATTATAGTAGTTATGAAAATTTTAATTTAGAAAAATATACTAAATTTCCATTGAAATTATCAAATTATAATAACAATAAACCTTTTGTACTTGTTTATTCCGATGTATGGGGTTTTGCCCCTATTGATTCATATAATGGATATAAATATTTTATGATATTTATAGATAGTTTTTCTAAAGCCTCTTGATTATTTTTAATGAAAAATAAGAGTGAAATTTTATCTTAATTTCAAGAATTCTCTAATTTTATAGAAAATCAATCTAATTACAAAATTAAGACATTTAGGATCGATAATGGGATGTAATTTGTAAATAAAAAAATTTCAAATTATTTAAAGTAAAAGAGTATTTCACATCAAACTACTTGTGTATATACATCGTAATAAAATGGTATTCCAGAAAGGAAAAAATAGACATTTACTTAAAATAACTCGTGTTCTCTTATTTCAGAGTAAAATTCTAAAAACTTTTTGGTCAAAAAGGGATTCTTAACATCAATTGAAAACCAAAGAGAGCCCAATAGCTTTGAGGATGCGATAAACCAACTGATATGGTGTAAATCTATGAAAGAAGAACTTGATGCACTAGAAAAAAATAATACATGAGGAATTATACAATTACCAAAGGGAAAAAACTCATATGCTGTAATATATAAGCTAAAATATAATAGTGATGGTACCGTAGAAATATATAAAACTTGATTAGTTGTTAAATGGTACACTCAAACTTAGGGATAGACTATCAAGAGATATTTGCACCCGTAACCAAAATGAATACCGTTAGGATTTTTTTTCAATAGCAGTAAATCAAAATTGGACTTTATATCAATTGGAAATAAGAAATGCATTCATACAAGAAACATTAAATGAAAAGATTTACATAGCGCTTTTCTCGGGGCACGGAAGAAGGTGGTGCTACCATCATGTATAAGTTAAACAAGTCGATTTATAGATTAAAACAATCGCCTTGGACATGATATGGAAAATTAAGCTCTTATTTAATTTCTTATAATTTTCAAATTAGTAGTGGTGATCACGCATTATTTTCAAAAAAAGAGTGATAATTATATTATTCTCATTTTGGTATATATCGATGATATTATAATTATGAGTAATAATTTAGAAGAAATTAAAAGAGTAAAAAGAAAATTTTAATATCAAAGACTTGAATTTTTGAAATATTTTTTTGGGATTGGAATTGCCCGATCTTCTAAGGGTCTTTTTTATGTCACAAAGGAAGTATATACTTGATTTATTAAAGGAGATCGAAAAATTAGATTATAAACTGGCGTCTACTCCAATCGATAGTAAATATAAACTAAACACCGAAGACGGTGAACTCATAGAAGATATTAATCATTTTCAAAGGTTGTTGGTAGATTGATTTATCTAATGATAACTTGATCAAATATTTCCTTTTATGTGAGTCAAATTAGTAAATTCATGCATGCACCTCGAACAACGCACTTAAATGCCATAATTTTTTTTTGCTATATTTAAAAGGTAATCCCGAAAAATAAATTTTGATGACAAATAATAGTTCTAACGATATATGTGGCTACTCCGATGCAGATTGGGTCGGGAGTTTTGATAAAAAATTAACCACCGACTTTTGCATATTTGTAGGTGAGAACTTAGCCATATGGAAAAGTAAGAAGTAAAATATTATGGCTCGATCAAGCACCAAAGCGGAATATCAAGCCATGACAACGTGAATTAATTTGGGTCAAGCAACTTCTCGCGAACATTGGCATCGAAACACGAGATTTAATGAAAATATTTTATGACAATCAAGTTGTAAGACATATTGCATCGAATTTCATCTTTCACAAGCGAACAAAACACATTGAGGTGGATTGTCATTTCATTCGAGAAAATGTTCAATCGTGAAGAGCGAAAATCAATTGGTGATATCTTCACAAAATGGTTGGGACCCGGGTTATTTAATGGGAATTCTCGCAAGTTGGAAATGATTGATATTTATACCTCAACTTGAGAGGGAGTGTTGTGAATAGTAAATTAGATTAGTAAGGTAATTAGGGATTAGTCTCAAATCCGTGAGGATTAATATCATCATCGGATAATTAAAAAAAGAAGAGAACTAATAATAATAATATATAAATAAAGATGATAATGATAATATGCTAATAATAGTAGCAATAATAACAATAATAATAATAGTACAATAAACCTCTATTATAAAATCTATTTTTCAATCCTAAAATCCTATTTTAAAACCTAATTCTAAATTCTAAATCCTAAAATCCTATCTAAACCTCTATTTCTGAAATCTATTTTTAAATTCTAAATCCTAAAATCCTAAAAAATCTAAGAATATAAAGTTTATAACTCTACTATTAGACTCTAACTCATAAATCACGGTTCAGGTACATGAATCGCTATCTTTCACGCACTCCTATCCAAAGCAAGCTCTTTGGATATATTTCATTCCTTCAAATCTCTTTTTATTGCTTACTCTCATGTCAGTCTCGATCGACCTCTTCCTCTTCTTGTATTTTCAGGATGACTTAAAATACCGCTGCGTACTGATGCTTCAGGAGGCCTTCATTGGATATGACCAAACCATCGCAAACGATGTTGGATTAGCTTCTCTTGAATTGGTGTGACCACATATCCAACGTAACATCCGCATTTTAGCTACACTCATCTTCTGGATGTGTTGTCCTTTTGTAGCCTAACATTCTGTGCCATACAACATCGCGGGTCTAATCACCGTCCTGTAGAACTTGCCTTTTAGTTTGTTTGGGACCTTCTTGTCACAAAGAACATCAGATGCTTGTCTCCATTTTACCCATCCAGCTCTTATTCTATGACTCACATCTTCATCGATCTCTCATTCACTCTGCAACATCGATCCCAAATACCGAAATATATCATTCATGAGTACTACTCGTCAATCCAAACTAACATTTCCGTCATCTAAGTTTTCCCCACTGAACTGACACCTCATATATTCAGTTTTTGTCCTACTAAGTTTAAAACATTTCGATTCTAAAGTTTATCTCCACAACTCTAGTTTCTGATTGACTCCAATTCTGCTCTCATCAATCAGCACCACATCATCAGCAAATAGCATACACCAAGGAATATCTTCTTGTATGTCATTTGTGATATCATCCATCACTAAGGTGAAAATATATGGACTCAATGCTGACCCTTGATGTAATCATATCTTAATAGAAAATATATCAGACTCGCCGTCACATGCTCTAACATAAGTCACAGCATTTGTGTACATATCCTTAATAAGAGTAACGTATTTTGTTGAGACTAGTTTCCTTTTGAGCGTCCACCACATGATATTTCTCAGAATTTTATCATACGCTTTCTCTAAATCAATAAATATCATATGTAGATCCTTCTTCTGTTCTCGATGTCTCTCCATAAGTTGTCTTATCAAGAAAATCGCCTCCATAGTGGACCTCCCAGGCATAAAACCAAACTGATTTTTTAGAGACAGTTGTCAGTTTTCTTAAACGGTGCTCGATCACTCTCTCCCAAAGCTTCATAGTATGACTCATGAGCTTAATTCCTCCGTAATTAGTACAACTTTGAATATCTCCTTTATTCTTGAAGATTGGTTTTAGCCATCTTGTAGACATAAAGAAGAGAACTAATCTTCTTAATTATTCTATAAAAGAAGATTGTCATCTCATCCCTTCTTTTCATTTTCATTTTTAGATAACTATCCATTGGTACAATATTTTTATACCATTAAATTTATTTTTCCGTTAGAGCTCAACAGCTCAAAACTATATAAATTTGTATATATCTCTGTAATACTTCTTCAGTCTTTTTTTATTAAAAAAAAACGTTCATCATCAATTAATTTCTCAACAAAACCTCCACCTTTTCTACTGCCAATTTACTTGATAAATCAGTGCTTACTAATTTGCTATGTACGAATAGTTTTAATTACGAGGGCGACTCTCCAGTGGCATTTTGGTATTTTCGGTTAGATGAGAGAGAGGGAGAGGTCCACTGTGCTTGTCCAGAGAGGAGAAACAGGAACGTGATCCTCCTAACAATCGACATTTCATCAGTACGATTACCCCATACGATATATAACAAATCACCTAAATACAATGAATGCATGGAAATCATTGGTGGCGCCTGGCGCGTATTTATCATGGTTACATGGGAAGAGTTAGTGAGGTCAGGGCGGGAGTCACGAATCACGAGGGGCATTTTGGTCAGGTAGCGAAGGGGAGGAGAACGTGACTACGTGAGTAAACAGGAGCGGCTTTCTCGTCCCTTCTGCTGACGTGGCTGGTTGGCGGCACTACTGCCTTAGTCACACCACTCTTTTTGAGTTGCATAGCGCGCGCCATAGCTTCATTGCTGCATCATCTCTCATAAATTGTGAGGTAATAATAACAACAAAATGCTCGGTGCATTAATAAACTTTGATGCAATGATTATTTGAAATAATTAATCATCAAGTAATGTTCAGTTTTTTTCAATATTTTCTTAATGACAAAATCGATAATATAGATTAAATATTTAAAATAATAACCAGCTTATATTTTATCATGTCTCTGTTCTCTCTGTTCTCCGATTTAAACTATATTTTTTCTCGTCTTCATTCCCCTCTCAAAATTTTCTAACCACAACATAATCCTCACTTCCCACCTCATGAAAATTTGGCAGCTGCTCTCACTCTTGAAATTTTAACAACGATAGTTAAGGATCTCATCTCTCTCTCTCTCCAAAATCACGTCATCAGTGTTTTTTCCACGCTCTCACCGCTCCCCCGTTTCGAGTTTCGACACAAATTCCGCCCCCTTAAATTTTGGTCTTTATTACAAACGGATTATACAAGTTTGATTTATCTCTTCAAAATAATTTCCTATTAGTCCCAATTAAGTCATTTTTTAATTTTTATTATGAAATTGATATTATTATTCATTTAAATATCACTTGTTATATTTTTATATTTTTAATTCTAAAAAATAAGTTTATTTTCTCTCCCCATTACATTGCGCCAATTATTTTAATAATTACTTAATGTCTAAGGGATTTAATATTAGTAGTTGACAATTTATTTTTTAAGATGTTGAGGATATTTAAAAATTAAGATCATGATATATTAAATACTGGATTAATTTATGACTTTTATCGATTCCTTGCTTAACGAAATTTTTTAGCATGATGACATGATTGAAAGAAATAGAATCTTTAATGACCATAAAAGGACAAATGAAACTTGAACTATCAATTTGTAATAAAAGATCAAAGTTGTGTAACTCTGGTGAAATTTACCCTTTTTTATTTTAATTCCTTTCTCATCGTAACTTCTTAGATTCATATTTACACTATAAATGCAAAACAGAAAGAAATCCATAAAATCTATGCTTCCAAGTAAATGACATTAACAATATATACAACAATAAATAAAATAAAAGAATAACGTCGAAATTTTATTATGCAAAGAAAAAACTTCATTATATGCGTGTGTGTGTGTGTGAATTCACACAGCATCGTACTTGGAGAAAAATTTATTCATTTAGACTGTTACTATTCCACTGTGCTAAAATGACTGCCATATAAATAAATAAATACCGTTCATTATCGTAGGTTGCTAATATTAATGTAATTATGTTGGTTTCTAAATTAATAAAAACCGGGATTCTACGAGAATTTTATTTAAAGATTTTATTAAACTATTTCGGTCAGCATTTTCAATATAAATTTTTTAATTTTGGTCCATATTATGAAAACGTAATAGGAAAACATATTTGCAAAGTTATGCATCCAAAATGTTCCAAAAAACTTAAATCAATATAAAAAGAGTATTGAATATTGTTTTTTTTTTATCAAAATAACGCATTTATCTAACATCATTTGATGCTATATAATTGCACAAAATAACAATTTTAGGTCACATCAATAAATTTAACAATTGTTTTGCAGGCTTGAAACAATGTGAGGTTGCCAAGTATTAATTTCCATATTTTGCGCATATATCTGAATCACAAGTTGAATCATTCTTTTGAAGGAAATTTAGTTATGTATGTAGTTTGGTAAATATATCGAAGCTCCAACGGTAGTTGTGTAACATTTTGATTGCATATGATTTAGCTTGGTAGATTTGACATGATGCAGATCTTCTTGACCTTGGATGTATTAGACGCAATTATAAATTTATAATTCTAATGATGCCAGAACGGAGTGACGTGTCGGCGCAACGGCGTGAGCTGTCGGAGTTGGTAGGCGCGGCGTTGGGCTGACAACAGCGAAATCGGACGGCTGTCATGGAAGCAGCAGCGACATCACTGCCATTCCAATTTTCATTATTTATATTAAATTAATATCACTTGCTGCTCCGGCAATGGTGTTATTTAATCCCTTGAATTTGTACATCTTCCTACTTAAATAATTTTGGTAAGTTCATTTTGACTAAATATGTAATGTGAACCTCTTTCTAATTATTCAATATGAACAAAACAGAAAATGAAATCATAGTAAACTATATTTAGACCATAATTCGTGCAAAATTAACAATTTTACCCTTTTAACAGAGGATTATTCGTAAATCATGAATGTAGTAGGTTATATAGAATATATACCTAACTATATTTAAATGATAAGAAATTCACTTCCTCATGGAACGGTGCACACACCAGGTGCATCCAGAAAGAATTAAGGCCGTAGGGACAGAGCGGCACCATTTCGGCGGGTAGTGCGTTGCTCTCAGCCTTCATAGCTGGCGACAGCGTGGCCTCCTCGTTGTCCTGTCTCCCATTTTCCCCTCTCCGTTTACATATAGCAACTGGAGAAAATCTTCGCTTCTGATGCGGGGTCGTGGGACCCACTAGCCACCTGAAAGAGATAAACGAGTAAGAATGTCGTTTTTTTTCCTTTCAAAAAAAGTAAAATTGTCAGAAAATTATGCTGTTGCTGCTCCTTTGATCGGCATAATTCTGCTTATTATTATTTTTAACGAGGAAAAATTTAGTTCTCACTGCTATTCATTGTTTAGATTAAATTAGTTACCACACAAATTAATAATTTTATCACGCAACTTGTTTTGTACAATATCTATTTCATTTCAATATCATCAACATAAATAATATTAATTTGAATTAAAATAATAATATGCCATACAAAATAAGTTGAATAATAAAATTATTAATCTAATTTTTTTTTCATTTAACTTGTATAATAAAAGCGTACCTAGTCAATTAAGAAGGACATTTTGTGCTCAAAAGATTTAGTGGGAGTGCAACGGTCTTCCTAAAATAATATAAAGATACTTCGATTAGGAATGATTTTTCTTAGTTAGAAATTTGTCTAATCATTAATGAAAGAACTCATTTTTGAAGGATAAGATAAAGTACCTATCATATATAGCCATTGATTTATAGAAATCAAAAGGGAGTGTTCACTGATATAATGACTAAGATGTTGAAATGATTCAGTCACAAATATCAAAAATATTAGAAATTTGTTATATGTTACTTGTAAAACTTGTTTTGATAAGTATTTTTACACATATTAATAAGATGTTGAAGTAGTTTAATTTATGACTTCTCATATGATGAAAACTCATGATTGTCAATTGCAAGTTATTCAATAAACCTAATAAGGAATCGAAGGATTAGTGCAAGAATAACATTTTTTTAGTTAGTAATTGACAAATAATACGAGATTAGTGATATCTCAAAAAAATTATGAGATGAGTGCAAAATTTTTACTATTTCGGGTTAGTAAAATATTGTTTAGATGGTAACTTTAGAATAGTGATAGAAAGAATGAATACATAATAAAATTTTTACTTTTACACCCATATAAAAATCTTTATCTCCCTCATTTTTGTATTACACTTATATATAAATGTTATCTTTATCTCACCAATATTTTATTACACTTGATTTTATTGGATATCTTTATCTCACCAATATTTTCTTGTACACTATAAGTGCCTTATTTATTTATTTAATATAATGATGATTATTATTAATATTTTATTTATTATTATTGATTATTATTTTATTTAATATTAAAAATTATTATCTTTCTTAATCATTATTTTATTTATTATATTTTTTTATTATTTTGTTTAATATTTATTAATATTTATTTAGTATTATTTTTACTATTGGTTAATTATTATTATTATTTTATTTATTATAACTTTTTTTAATTAGAGATGTCAAAACTTGACTCAACCCAATAGGTTAACCCGACCCGACCCAAAAATAAATGGGTCGAGTATGGGTCAAGATTTTTTGACCCATCATGGGTCGGATCGGGTACGGATCGACCCGATGGGACCGACCCGAACCCATCTAATTGTGTTCTTTTGAATTAATTTTATAATTTAATATTAATCAATATTTAGTTCTTTTGAATTTAATATTAATCAATATTTAGTTGTTTAACAATAATTATAAATTAATTAATATTTAGTTGTTTAAAATTATATAAAAATAATTAATAAATACTTAATTATTTTACATGGATTGGGTCGGATCGGATATGGGTCAAGATTTTTTGATCCGAATTTAAACAGGTTGGGTCAAAAAAATAATTAAATAATGATGATGACGACTCGACCCATCGACACCCCTATGTTTAATACTAGTTCTTATTTAGTAAATCTTTATACTATTATTTATTATTATTTTACTTAATTCTAATGATTATTATTATTCATTATTATTTTTATTATTAGTTATTATTATTATTATTATTATTATTATTTTTACTATTATTTATTATCAATTTTCTTAATATTAATACTTATTTAATATTATTTTGTACTATTATTTAATTATTATTTTATTTTAATACTAGTGATAATTATTCATTTATCATTATATATTAATATTTAATAATATTAAATTAATGAATAAAAAGTACTTAGGATCTATTTTTTATTAATATTACTATGCCCCATCCTCATAATTCAACTAAACCAACAAATTGATGGTTTAGTAAAATACCACAAATATGAAGCTAACCCAAAATTACTTCAAAAATATAATTAATCGGGTCGGGTCGGGTTGATCCGAACCCGATCCGATCCGATTCGGATCAAAAAATTAAATCTATACCCGATCCATTTATTTTCAGATCATGTCGGATCAAGAATTAACACCCCTAATTAGAATAATATTGTTATTTTCAGAATAACACTAACATTTGTCAATCCAAACACATCATACGTGATAGTAGATACTTCAAGACATATATGTTTGTCAGGAATATCCTTATCTATACTATATTGGCATATACTGAAGACGTTAAGTATTTTAATCTTTTCTTAATGACTAAAATATCCCTAATTAAATAATTCATAACAATGTTTTAAAAATAATAATTTAGATTTCGACCAATACTATTTTTTCTCTTCATTTCGTTTGCTTTTTTTACTAGATATTTAATATGAAGTCTAATTTTTTTTTATCTATCAAATAAATTAGTCATTAAATATTTCTAAATTATTTTTGCAAAAAGGAAAACTATCCACCCTACAACTTTGCTTAAAAAAATTATTACTTTTATTAATCATATCTATATTTATAATATATTATAAATAGCACATGGACTAGATTTGTCCATTAATATTATCATATAATGTGTAATAATCAAAATATCCATATTTTAATTTATAATTGAGATTGATTGATTTTATAAAAATGTCAATTTAGATTTTAGTCAAATCTTTTTTTCTTCATTTTGTTTGCTATTTCTTACAGTATATTTATATGTGATCTAAAAAAATCAAATAAATTAAACATCAATTATTATTAAGTTGTGCCATCATACTAAACAAATATTATATTTCGTACCAAACATAACAACAAAAAAACAAACAACCCTAAAAAGATAACTATGGTTAATATATTTTTGTCTAAAAAACACTCATCATTAACCACCGAAATGAGAGAGTTTTCAATATACATGTCCCGTACAATGCACGATTTCTGTGTTAATTTAAAATAAAGATTGAAATTATTACAAGAAGTTATAATAGGCATTAATTTCAAGTCATATAAATTAATTGAAAGTTGGAAGATCTACTTCAAAACAATTCATTGAAAGCTAATATTTGAATTAACAAAGTAAGCTTTTTTAATATATAAATATTATTATTTTTTATTATTTTAGGACAATGTTTCAAAACTATTTCAAACACGATAAAAATTAATATTTTACAAGAGTATAATATAAAGATTTTATTAAGTTACTTAAATTAAAATTTTGAGCAAGAAAAATTAAAATTTTGATTGATAGCGTTTCGATCGAAGTGTTACAAGAAGCACAATAGACAATCTTTCTCTCTCTCTCTATATATATATAGAGTAAAGATACTGTGAGCTTAAACTCACAGAGACCTTCCATGAGTTTAACTCAAAATGTACATCAAATCATCTTGAAATTTTAATTATCATCCACATTAAATTTTTTATATGAAAATCTTATGGGATGCAAAAATTTGGAGTGTTTTGAGTTTTTTAAGTCATGATTTTTAATTTTTCAAAATCGACTCTAATAATAATAATAAGATATTAAATACTTGAACATCATTTTAAAAAATTAAAAATGGTGACTTAAAAAACTCAAAACACTCTAAATTTTTGCATCCCATAAGATTTTCATATAAAAAATTTAATGAAGATGATAAATTAAAATTTTGAGATGATTTGATATACTTTTTGAGTTAAAGCTCACGGAAAACCTCCGTGAGTTTAACTTACAGTATCTTTATTATATATATACAGTAAAGCTATTGTGCTTTGTAAAGCACATACCCTAGTGTACATCGGATTAGCAGATTTTAGTAATAATAAGTTTTATTAAATTAATATTATTAAAAATAAGAGTGAGAAACGTAAAATTTCAAATATACGAATGGCGGCGGCCACTCGGCGGCGATGGCGTGGACGAAACGCGCACGCGCTAGTGGCGCGTTTCATTATTTTTAGGAAACGTGCCTTCGCTATTGGCGCGTTTCGTCAAACCCCGCGCAAGTGATTTGCACATTTTGTATATATAAGAAGCAAACGCGCGCCGATGGTAGTGACGTGTTTCGTAAAAATAAAGAAACGCGCCCACGTCGATGGCGCGTTTGGTAAAAATAAGGAAAAACGCCCATCGCCATGGCGCGTTTCAACGCGCAGATGAACGCGCACATCGCCGATGCGTGCTGCCATTCGTATATTTGAAATTTTACGTTTCTCACTCTTTTTTTTAATAATATTAATTTACTAAAACTTATTATTACTAAAAACTGTCGGATTAGGAGACATTGGATATTTATCAAGATTAACGCTATCAGATGGACGCTGAATCGAATTTAACAAAGCGACAATGTTAAAAATCTCCATCTCATTAGCGAAGAGAACCCATCTCTTTTAATTTCTCATTGTTCCATCTCTTCAAAGGTCTCGCTCCTCCTCCTGTGTGCGATGTTAGCAGGGAAACCCTAGCTTTCCTCTCGTCTCCTTCCTCCGCGCGTGGGGCTTTATCGGTAGCCATCTCTGTCACTTCCTCTCCTCTCACTTGACCCCATGTTTGAGTTGTTGCTATCCCCCCCTGACGCTAATTCGACCCTTTTCTGGAGCTAGACTTGGAGCTACAAACTCAACCCTTTATTTTGATGAATATGTTTCATATTCTGTCTCTCTCTAATATTTCTCCTTCTCTATCTCCGCTATTGCATGGTACAATTTATTTTAATTTCTTTTATTGGAAATGGTCACTCTCCTACAAGTTAGATCTTTATTGATTGGTTGTAGACTTCTACACTTAGACCATTTTTTTATGCTCACAAATGCTACGAATTTGCATTTCTATTATCTAGTCACTAGATATTTCTAATGTTGGTTAACTACCTCTTGCATAATCATTTGCTTGATGATCTAAGTTTTTTTATTTAATTATTTGGACAGATTGAAGATATAACTATTTGCCTTAATTCCAAGTACTTGCTCGACCTTTAATTGCAGATACAACTAAATTTGCGTATAATTTTTTTTCTCCAATTGAGCGGGGATCTTGGCAATGATTTGAAGTGATATAAAACCAAGAACTGTTGCTTCAAACTGAGAAATGTTAAATCAGTACATGTTTCTTCTAAAATTGATAAGTACCATTAAATGGAAATGGTAAGATTATTCTGAAAATTAATCCATATAGTCTGGACCGAGTTTCAAACTCGGGAAACTCGGTCCTAAGTGCCGGATCGAGTTTGAAACTCGGTCCCAGTTTTTTTTATGTTTATGTTATATTAAAAACAAAATACAACAGTCAGTAGATTGATCTAAAATATTATAACAAAAATTAAACTCAGTCTCAGTATTTAAAAATTATAACGTTTGTGTGTATTTAAAAATTACAGGTAATTGGATCGAGTTTAAAACTCGGTTCAGACATCTGACCGATTTTTAAACTCAGTCCCAGCATTCTGCTATTATATAGCACACCCAGCACATTTCTCCTTTATGTTCCTTCAGCAAAACAATTTATTCAAAATTGCCATTGTGACTGTTACAAGAACTTCCAACTAATAATTTATTTTTCGACAAGATCCAGAACCGATTCGTATTCACCACTCTCATCTCATCAACATTGTAATTTTTTTCTATTTCAACTATTAATTTTTGCTGTAAAATTAAAATACATAACAGTAGGGTTTATCGTTCATACTGTAGAGACGAAAATGTTGCTGATCAATGTGTATGACGGAGGTCAAATCCTGAACACTTCAACCGACACGGGTTACGATATTCATGTCGCGTGCACATTTTTTGCCAACAAGACAATCAATCTTCGTGACTTGAAGAGACAGATTCATGCTGGTTTGGAGTTGCTCCCTAGCCAATTCAACATTAGTATTAATGCATGGATCAACGCTGCACCAGCAGGTTCAGTGTTTTTTTATAGCTTATTTAGGGTTGTTTCTGATGAAATTTGGGAAATGATTAAAACAACAGCTTCGTACTAATTACCCGAGTATAAACACTGGAGCTAGTAGTTATATCTAAACCAATATCCAATTCTGATAACTATGATCTGACTAGCATTCCTGGAAGTAGTAATCCAGTAATGGCTGAGGAAAGAACCCACTCCCGAGCTCGGGAGCAACGATAATATCGTATTCCAGTACAAAATGTGGATGTGGATGAGGATGACGAAGAGAAGAGTGGCACCTGGATGTCGAGGAGGATGACATCCATGATGCAACATATATAAATATGGATGAAATTGATGATGCGGTAAATGTCGAAGAAATAGTAAAAGAGTGACAAATGTCTATTCCTTTTATCAATCGGGGAATGAAGCACCCGTGTGCATAATTTGATAATAATACGCCAATGTCGTATGCATACGAACCTTATTTTCGCAAATCACCTAGAATTGATGAATAATTTGGTGTCAGTCAGCAGTTCAGTACAAATCAGATTTGAAAGTGAAAATCGCTGATTTTCATGTTCAACGAAATATAGAATTGGAGGTAATAAATAACAACAAATCAAAATTAGTGATGAAATGTAAAGATTTTAACTGTCCATGGAGGATGTATGTCACACCCAATATAACATGTATTTGGGAGATCAGAATAAATCCGCTCGAGCACTCTTGTTTTGGCAGTATTACTAGGGCGGACCACAGTCAGATGACTTCCAGAATGATAGCAGATATTGTTAAAAATCGGTTAACAAACAACTTAGAAATGATAATTAAAAAAGCAAGGAGTTTGGTTAAACAAAAGTTCTCCATAGTACAACCGAGTTATAATAAATTATGGAGAGGAAGAGAACTGATAATTGCAGACATATTTGGTAGTTGGGAGAGGTCATATGAAATGCTTTCGTCTCTGCTAGCAGCCATACAAAATTTCACATATGACACAAAATAAATCATAGAGAGACAGCGCCTCAACAAAATTCGGTGTTAAAATTTTGATCGTGTTGCATGGGTATTTGGTCATTGTATTATAACATTGCCTTACTTACGACCACTCTTAACTATCGATGTTGGATTTTTATCGGGTCGGTATGTCGGTAAACTATTTATGGTATGTGGTTATGATGCGGAGCAACAACTATTACCACTTGCATTTGCTGTTGTAGCATGCGAGAAAAGTGTGGCAAACGGGGTTGGTTCATGCAGTGGTTGCGTAAAGAGATTGTCGTTCCTGGTAAAATTACCGTGATCTCAGATCAACATCTGGGTATAAGGAGAGTATTTGAGAGACCATATTTTGGATGACAGGAATCAACAAGCGATATTATTTACCGTTATTATACTCAACACATTGCATAAAATGTGTATAAGGACTATCATATGAAAAGAGTAAAGACTCTTTTCAAACAAGCTGCAAGACATAAGAAACCATGGAGATGTGAGGAATATCTAAAAAAAAATAACAATATTAGACCGACATCCCATAAGTTCATAAGAAAAAAACATGAATCATGCAAGAAAATCTCCCAATAGATCAAGTATCCAACATAAGATCACGAAATAACATAAACCGTAATAACCAACCCGCTACAGCTGAGGAAGTGTCAGCCGAGGAATTCCATTACAAGGAGTTAACCTCAGAGCAAGTGACCGCGTTGCATCAAGAAAGATGAGTACAACATCTAGACGGGGGTCTCAATCGGTGGGGAATAATGACAAGCAACGATTCAGAATCATTGAACAACATGTTCAGGATCGCTAGATAACTTCCGGTATGTGCTATCATCGAGAATACGTGGCACAAATGTGTTGAGTAGTTCTATAAGCGTCGAGAAATTACAACAGCTTGGGAAACTCAAGGTCTGGTGTTCTCCCAAAAGATCACCGAACTAATAAAACATCGCGGTGATAAGGGAAGAACTTATGATGTCATATCACTCGATTATGGTATCAACAACTATGATGTTTACAACATAAATAGACTTATCGAGACGGTAAAATTTGATACTTATATAATTTTTTATTCAACTTCAAAATTTAAGCAATAATTTATAATTTCTATTTGAAATAATAGGGACGAAGGGTGAAATGAAATATGAGGTTGAATTAGTGATGACGGAAATTGGTAATTGTTGGTGTCATAAATCGCAATTGACCGGCATCTCATGCGACCACTTGCTTGTTGTTTGTTCATTCAGAAGGCGGATTACACTCAGTACGTTAGTCCATATTATATCATTCAGTACTACATTAACACATGATCTGGTCATTGGCGTAGTTATGACAATAAACAAGATTGATCAATGTACAATGGTCCGGTCATTAGGCCAGATCCAGCAAAAATCAATAAAGGAAGGAGAAGGAAGATACGCATTCCAATGGTTATGGATGAAATGGAGGATCATATCAACAGGCTGCCAACTCGAGGTCGAGCTCGTTCCAACAGAGCATGATTTAGATTATCAGCGTGTTTATGTTTTTTATTGTTATATTTACCAGAACAATTGTATTTCAATTTTTGTTGTAATATTTCTATTTGTTTGATACTATTTTAGAATAATGTATTAATCGTGCTTATATTTGACTTTATAAAACTTTATTTTAATTTTTGTTGTAATATTTTAGATCAATCTATTAACTGTTGTATTTTGTTTTTAATATAACACACACAAACGTAAAAAAAAATGGGACCGAATTTCAAACTCGGTCCAGGCACCTGAGACCGAGTTTGAAACTCGTTCCAAACTATATGGGCTAATTTTCAGGATAATCTTACCATTTTCATTTATTTATTTATTTTATTTACTAAAATAAAAAAAAATCGCCAAATGTGGTGCAACTCCTAAAAACGGTAGGATCATGATTTTAAAATGCGGTCTGTGCGGTTATATATGTGGTTGTATAGATGTATGCGCAGCTTATCTACATAAAATTTACACAAGCGGCCGTATATAAATATGCATAGAAAATCTAAGTTGAAATTAGAGAAAAAAAAGGCTGAAAATCAAAATTTTCAGAGCTGGGGTTCGAAATTGAGCCCCACCGTTGGGGCCGAGTGCCTTTCCACCGGATCACATGCCTTTTCATATAAAGAGAACGTGAATATCACTCTTCTAATGTATGGATTTACTTCAAATTTAATGAATAAAACTACATATATATTACCGCATTAGAATCCGCATATGCGGTCATATTCTGCATATGCCTTATGCGAAATTCTTCCATACACATATTCAAATCCACATTTTATATACTTGGATAGAATATAAATGATTTGTTGTTACTTTAAAATGGGAACCTTGTCCAATTGAGACGTTGGTATGAAAAAGGGGTAAAAATCCAACATTAATTATTAATTGTATTTTAGTTGAAGTATTATTGATGGGTCTGGATTGTAGAACTACAAGACGTCTGGCGAACTAGGTATACACCGCTTAAAATTGCAAGATTATCAGGCAATAACCCCTATTTTAAATGGAGGGATGGTTGACAATGAATTATTTTGATAATATTAACAATGTACTTTTAATTAAAAAATCATTCGTTATGCGAATTTTAAAAATAATTATATCTAGTATTAATTTTATTATATATAAATGATACATTTTAGTTATATATAATTGTATCTAATTATAAAGATTGTTAAATTTTTAAATAAAATTAATTCATTACTTAATAAAAGATTATTTATAAAATATAATAATTTTTCTTTCTGAGTAAGTTTGTACTGTTGGTAGTTTTTTTTACGACAAAACTTAATATTGTTGTTTAACTTATTTGATGTATAATTTTTTAGGTCTTCTATTAATGCATGGTAAAAAAGAACAAATAGAATGAAGAAGAAAAATGATTTTGGTTGAATCCTCTGTTTTGATCTTTTTAAATTTTGACCATTATTTAAAAGAGGGATATTTCGGACATTACACATTATCATACAAAATTAATGGATAAATTCAGTTCATATGCTCTTTATAATATAATATAGATATAAAAAATTATAGATATATTTTTACTTATAAATTGATAGTGTTTCAAATTTCACATAATTTATTATGTTTGATAGTCCATCAAAGACCATAAATTTTTTATGTAATTTACAATGGTTCTAATTTAACAATCTTTGATGGACTATCAAATAAAAGTGAAATTACATGAAATTTCAAACACTATCAAGTTAAAAAAACATAACTCTAAGTTTTTTTAAGATTTTTTTGGTATTTGTTTAAAAATTTATTATCAAAATTTTCAAAATAATTCATTGTTAAAAACTCTCTCCTATTTTAAATGGTAGGTCTTGGATTATATCCAAGAAATCAATTTGATTCTTAGTAACCAGTGCCGTAAAACCATGGAAGTGAGACTTATAAGAACTTGTGAGGAAAGCAAGACCAATTATGTATTCATGCAGGACTAACATATAACACACATTTTTTAAGAAATGTATTTTTTTTTTGAGGAAAATAGGCAAATTGCCTACTTAATCTTTATTAAGATATGTATTATTGTTAAGATGTTTCAGTTTCAAACAACGAACAGATTTGATAGTGACATGACTATATATATTATACATAGAGGTTATGCTACAGTGAATCATAAAGTACAAAATAATTTTATACTTCGCATTATATCTTTCATTTTTAAATTTAAAAAATCAATCTAATTGTTCAATATGATCTTCGTATTAAAATATACTTGAAAAGTGACGACAGAATTTAAGTTCTACACGACTTAATTACAAATATCATGGCTTGGATGGTAGTTTATAAATTAAAATGGCAGAATGTTCTACCTTTTTAATCTTCTTTTATATAAAATTAATTATCTAATATTTACATGTTCCCATAAGAAAAAGGTTGTATAATTTTTATTTTTTGTGGCTCCACACGGCCTCAAAGTCTACAAATAAAATTCAGGCTATTTTCATGTAGGGAACAAAAGAACTGGTCTGATTACTCTCACTCAAAACACTGGGCTGGGCAGTAACAACTAATACACATTCAAGGCCCACTGTACCTATTTGCGTGGCTGGACCCTTTTTTTTTCCGAGTTTTTTGTCTGCTCCAGCGAGAAGAAACCGACTCAGGAGGCAGAGCAAAGGGTATAGCTCCGGCCTCCGGGGATGCAATGCCTCCTCTGGCGACATCAGCGAGGCTACTACACAGGTTCTTCTCTACCGCTCATTCTCCGTCGTGTTCCCAGCCGTGGCTCTTTATCGGACTTGGCAACCCCGGCGAGAAGTACAAGTTCTCTCGCCACAATGTAACATTCTGCCTCTACCCTTAAATAAATAGAAAACAATAACCCATATGTTTTCCCATGTCGTCTGAAAGATAAGCTAATAATCTGTACCGATCACCAGACGAGATCAATTGGTAGTTGTAAGTTTTTGGCGGCTTGGTTTAGCGGGGCTAGTATAGTTTTTGCAGCATGATGCTGAGTTACTTTCTGATTCTGATCATTATGCTTTTTTCTGGAGTGTTGGAATATTAGGTTGGATTTGACATGATTGATGCTTTCGCTAGGTCGGAAGGAATCCCTATGACAACAGTCCATTGCAAAGCTTTGTTTGGTGAAGGTTCTCTTACCAATTTACATGCTAGTTTAGGATACTTAATTATTTAGAACATTCATTGTTTATGATATTTTGGAAGTTAATTTGTTTCAGAGTCCATTTTTATAATTTATAAGAAACAGATGTTCATAAGAAGCCTATAATGGTAGGAAGCAGAGATCAATTACTACTGTAGGAATTTTTCATTGTAAGTTTTCTTTTGATACCTCAGGGATGTATTTGAAAATAAATTTTGTGCCACTTCTCTTCCAGGGATGGTTGAAGGTGCACCTGTTTTGCTTGCAAAGCCACAAACTTTTATGAATCTTAGTGGAGAATCTGTAAGTGTCCATAGGTTTAAAACATACAGCTATTTTCTTGCTTTAGCTCATTGCTTAGCCCATGCTATTTTGCCAACCAATCCGGAGTTTCACATCATAATCAAATATTGATGTTTGAAAAAAAGCGAGAGCACAAATAGCTCAAAGTATGACTTCAGGTTTCATCTGTATGTCATTTTCTCTGTCTGCACCTTCTTGGTTTAGCTTGGTTCTTAAGAATTCTCTTGCTTGGCTAATTATTTTCTTACTTTGGCTTATTGATTGTAGACAGGTCCACTTGCAGCCTACTATAAGCTCCCACTTAACCGGGTTCTTGTGGTATCTTGATTTTATTATTTTTCAAATTTATCCCAAGCATATTCAAAATATGAGTTATATGTCCTTGCTAAAGGTTTTATATTTCTTTTAAGTTTTAGATGTATGATGACACGGACTTACCATGTGGGGTTCTTAGGTTGCAGCCAAAAGGTGGTCATGCACGCCATAATGGGTATATCATTATTAAAATCCGCATTTTAAAACCTTGGTCTTACCAAAATGCATGTAAAGCCTTTTTTTTCTTCTCCATAATACACCTCCAAACTAGTAATAATCTCAAGGAAATTTGTCTATGCTGTTGACAGGTTGAAAAATGTGATCTACCATTTTCGAGGGAATAGAGAATTTGGTCGACTCAGAATAGGTAATGATTGGAGTTCTTTTATTCAAAATGTTAAATTGTAATTATTGTATTTCTTTTTCCATAACTTTAGATTTAATTGATGTAGGAATAGGTAGACCACCTGGGCAGATGGATCCTAAAGCATTTGTTCTTCAGCCATTTAACAAAACAGCCCGTGAAAGGGTAAAACCAAATTACTTAATAATGTTTTACTACTGAAACATTACTATTTATATAAATTTGGTGATTTATTTTGCTTTTGCCAGTAAAGAGCAGTGGTTTGCCCAAAAATTTCCACACTAATTGGAAATGCTAATAAGATGATAAATGCTAAGTTTTATGGTCGATTTTTCCTTCTGGTCATCAATAAGCCCAATTATGTTCAGTTCACTTATACCATCAAATTATGTTTCATGCTGAGATACAACAAAATCAGCAGCCAATAAAATACCAGTTTGCAAGCTGGCCATCGAAAATTATACTGCAATTAAAACTAAATGAACCTTTGTTAGTGCAACAAGCACTCAATTTAACCAGTTTCTCTGGTTCTGTTAATTGAAAACAGAAGAAAAATGGTTTGATATGAGTCCTAATTTTTTTCATAATAAGACAAAAAGCTTAATTTTGGTCAAACAGTAAACAAGCTGGTTGGATTTCATACCAAGTGGTACATTCTAGTTCAACTAACTTGTTTGTTTTGTGCATTTTACCAGATTGACTCAGCAATAGAAGAAAGCACAGATATACTAAGGACTGTAATTTCTAAAGGTTTAACTGAAGCGGCAAGACTATACAATACTGAGCAGAAGTACAAGCATCTAAGAGTGGATAAAGTCTCTTCCTGTGACTTCTGAATTGCACTTTTAGCATTTTGATTGGGCTATTTTGTTTTTGTAAATGGTTTGAATTAATTTGATGGATCCCCCTATTTATCTTTCAACGTTGCATCATTGAGCCATTGCTTAAGTTTCTGTTCTGGAGGCAACATTTGGTGCAAAACTTTGTGAGAGTTCAAATGTTTTTGCAGTGATACCAGAAACAAGCTTCCATTGTGCTTTCAGGCGCATATATATGAAGAACTGAAGAGGATTAGCAATCTAAAAACTTTTAGGGTATGTTTGGCACTTGGTGGAATAAAATAACTATTCCGACGAATTAATTTCAAACGGAATTTTAGACAAGTAGAAGAGTGTGGATTAGTTCTCGTTGGAATAATGATTATTGTTTGATTATGTTATATTATATTATTATGATTATAATTTATTATTATATTATGATTATGATTATGATTTATTATTATATTAATATTATCATGATTATATTAATATTATTATTATTATATAATAATAAATAATAATAATGATATAAATAACAAAATAATCATGATTATATTTTTTATTATTATATTATTATATTATGGTTATAGTTATATTATTATTATATTATTATGATTATGACTATGATTATTATTACTTATTATTATTATATTATATTATATTATAATTATATTATATTATATTATTATGATTATGATTATTTATTATTATTATTATATTATTATAATTATAATTATATATTATTATAATTTTATTATTATTATATTATATTATATTATTATGATTATTATTATTTGATTATGTTGTATTATATTATGATTATATTATTGGAATTATGATGATTTATTATTATATATTTATGATTATAATTATAATTTTTTATTATTATATTATGATTATGATCATTATTTTATTATTATATTGTTATTATTATTATTTTACTATCATCATCATCATTGTTAGTATCATAATTATTCACATTTTAACTATTCTGATTAACAACTGTCAAATGATATTTTCGTTTTTCCGAATAGTCAAAAATACCACTATTCTAAAAATATATTATTCTATCATTCTTCCAAAATTATCACTCTTTTCTATTATTTGATTTGTCAAACGAACCCTTATAGTATAACAAGCTTGTTATCTTTGATGTAATTTTGGACCTAATTATGAACTAAAACAAAGAGGTATGGTACAAAATTCATCCATGTTGTTGCCCGGGGTAAAATTAGACTCAAAATCTCATACTTTTAAAAGCTCTCATCGATGTTTGCTCTCAGTGGAATCTTAATTCTGTCGTGTGATTATGCATTAGTGTTACGTTTTTGGAGAACCACGAAGTACGAACTGGAGATATATATGACCAGCAAATCGCGGAGTTTTTACTTAAAAAGCTTAATAATCAATATTATTTACAGAACCGGTCTTAGAGCAAAGTTATTTTCACAAACGATCTAATTAAGGGCGTGAGTTAAACTCACGAGAACACTATCCAAACAAAGGACGTGAGTTCAACTCACGTCCTTTAGATGTTGACTGGTTGTTATCTTTCAAAACCACCGAAAGTGAAAAAAAATTGATATAAATGCGATATGTGGACTTAAAGGCGTGAGTTCAACTCACGTCCTTTGAATCATTTTGCTCTCTTTTGTTTGGGCAGCAGGCGGACAGAGAAAATAGCGTTTTAAGGACGTGAGTTAAACTCACGCCCTTTGTTAGACCGTTTGTGAAAATAAATTTGCTCTTAAACCGTTTCTGTAGTTAAGATTTATTTTTGGGCCGTTTAAGTAAAAAATCCCAAATCGCGGTGTTGCATTTTTTCTTTTTTCTTTTTCATTTGAAATCAAATCTTTTTGTTCACTTGTTTTCATTTCCAAAGGACTGAGTGGGGACCAGATGAGAAAAAGAGTTTCCAGTCTAAGAGAAACACAAGTGACAGCCTTCTCCGATTCTCCCATTCCTACACAAGCTTACAGCTGGAGGTGATTCGGAGGCCTTATCCGCAGTCTGCAGTTCAGTATATATCCATCAAAGCGACCTTTGAAACAATCTTTTTTTTTTAATAAGATTAGGAAAGAATGATATATCTGTTTGAATTCACATATAGGTATAATAATAGAATTAGGAAAGAGTGATCATATATCAATAAACAAACGTGGATCACGTCAAAGTCTATTGAAACTAAATATCATCAATACCAAGTTTAAATTTATACAAAGTTTGCTGAACTCACATTTGTTTTTTCCCTTTTAATATGTACGTATTTGAATTACAAAAAATAAACAGATATACTAGCGTAGTAGTTTAGTCTCTTATAAAAGAGCAATTAACTTATAAAACGAGTCTGATGATTGATGAATCCCACATATCAGGGAAAACCTTTCGTAGACATCCGTAACAAAAGAAACGTGCCCAGAAAAACACTGTACGGCACTTAGAACTGAGCAACTGACACACTTTCGTGTCCGCATTGTCTACTCTCCTAAACGATGCCTTTTCTTCTCTAGCTTCGAATTATCGATCCTTCAAGCACTCCAGTTACGATGCTGCGCACTCTCGCCAGGCGATCATGGAGGCAGCCGCTGCCACAGCTCCATCTTCCTTTACAAAATCTCGGCTCGAATCTATTCTCCTCCGCCGTGCTTCCCGACGGAGTGGACCGGAGCTCGGACGCCTTCTCCTCTAATTCAGCTGGTGCGCAGGAGCTTGTTTCTCAACTTCATTCCCAGATTTCCAAGGTCTCTCTCTGTCTCAGTTATATATGGCAGTTTGAGAGTTCATATACCACGGATGAAACACAGCAATAATTTCATTTCATAGACATCTCTAACATAACAGTTGTGCATTCCCCCTCCATCCAGGACAATTCGGAGGAGTTATTGACACCAACTATTTTTGGAACAGAAAATGAACTGTAGGAACCAAGGAATATGAAAATAGGAGCATCAATTTGTAAAATCTGTAGCCTGTTTTGTAGGTTCATATTTGTAATTGATATCAGAAATTACATACCAGGACACAATATCAGTTTTTGGCAATTTAAAGCATGCTAAAACTTAATTTGTACCAATATCAAAAAAAAAAAAATTGAGTTTCAGTTTTTTTTCTTTAAAAAGATTGTATTACTTGGTTCTTTTTTGAAGATCTTGTATTATGTAAGTTGATCCTTCTACTAGGTTTTAACCGGTGGAGGGGCAGAAGCATTAAAGAGAAACAGGAGTCGAAACAAGCTGCTTCCGAGAGAAAGAATTAACCGTCTAATTGATCCAGGCTCATCTTTTCTTGAGCTTTCTCAGGTACATTGGTTTATTATGAGATTACGTCATGCTATTGTGCTTTTGAGTTTTCATACATTGAGGTGTGGGATGTACTTCCTGTTTTGTATTGTGGTATTCTATGATGGCAAACCAGTACCATATTGGAGCGTTATATTGCAAGTTTTGGTCCCTAGAGGAGAAGAACGGAAGAGAGCAGTGAAAAAAAAACTCAGATGCTCACAAAGAGGGAATAAATTAAACATGCATACAAGACCTGGATACTTCAGATATATAGAAACACATAATTGACCACTACTTTATGTGATAAAGCTGGCAGGTTATGAACTCTATGATGAATCCCTCCCATCAGGCGGAATAATCACTGGAATAGGCCCTGTTCATGGTCGATTATGCATGTTTGTGGCGAATGACCCCACGACAAAAGGCGGGACCTACTATCCAATCACAGTTAAAAAACACTTGAGAGCACAAGAAATTGCTTCTCAGTGCAAATTACCTTGTTTATACCTAGTTGACAGTGGTGGGGCCAACCTCCCAAAACAAGCGGAGGTGTTTCCGGACAGAGATAATTTTGGAAGGATCTTCTATAACCAGGCAAAAATGTCAGCTGATGGCATCCCGCAGATTGCTCTGGTTCTGGGATCATGTACTGCAGGTGGGGCATATATACCAGCCATGGCTGATGAGAGTGTAATAGTGAATGGAAATGGAACCATTTTTCTAGCCGGCCCTCCTCTTGTAAAGGTGCTTATTTTGGACTTTTTGCACATAGCATGACTTTTGGCAACACTAACATCTCTGGCTTAGGGCAATTTGAGCACCCAATTTGACAGGCAATTGCTTACTTATTTAAAAATGCAGTTCAATATCTAAATTCAATCAGGCTTAGGGGAAGAAATGCTTATGAAATATAGGGCAACATTATGCCCTTTCAACAGAATACTAGTAGATAGGCCAAAATGGTCTACTTTTACAGAATGGTTGGTTGTTATTTGCAATCAAAGCTATTTTCACAACTTTTTGGTGCCAAAAACCTTTGAATCTTGGTATGGAAAAATAAGAAGAAACAAGGTTATTTCATAAAATCAGTTTTGTAAAAGCTTGTGTTTTCTTCTAGGCTGCCACAGGAGAAGAAGTTTCTGCTGAAGATTTGGGAGGTGCAATGGTGCATTGCAAGATATCAGGAGTTTCTGACTATTTTGCTGAAGGTTCCTTTCAAATAACCTAAATTTTAGTGAGTATGCACAGTGAACCCAAAAAAGGAAAAACAAATAAGTAAATAGATGTAGCAGTACTATCAGGTAATTAACAGGATTTACTGGTATCTCAGAGCCAATCCTGCAGCACTGTTATATATTGCAAATTTTCTTTCATTTTGTGAAAGGTATCAAATTTTTCATTTTATGGGTACCAAATTTATTTTCTTTTCATTTTAATGCAGATGAATTTCATGCCTTAGAGCTTGGGAGGAACATCATCAGAAATATTCACATGGCTGGAAAAGGATTATTTAATTTACAAAATATTCCTTGCAAGTTTGAGGAGCCCCTGTATGACATGCAAGAACTTCGAGAAATTGCACCGACAGATCAGAAACAGCCATTTGACATCCGTTCTGTAATTGCACGTGTTGTAGATGGAAGTGAATTTGATGAATTCAAGAAATTATATGGAGCTGTAAGAACATTATCAAAAACTAAAATTTTAACTTTTGTTGGGTTTTCTTTCGAGTAATATACTTCAAACATCACCAATAACTGACCAAAAGTGGCATCTCAATGAATTGGTTCTCTTATTTATGTTCCTTTTAGGTTGGGAGAGAGGGGGATGAGGGAATGTCTCTCCTTTGCACTGTTTTATCTTTCTGTGAGAGGGGTATATTGGCCCAATTGTAGTTTGAGATTGGATAATTCAAATATTACCATACTTCCTTCAGTACCTGTATACCCATATTTACAGACCTGACTGCTATTATACCCAAGGGCGGAGCTAGAATTTTAGTATGAGGGGCCGATATGTGAGTTTACTCACTAGAACATTGAAATTAATAAATGGTATTTGGGGGGGGGGGGGGGGATACATCTCACGAAACAAATATATATGGTAAATTTTAACCCCGACATGTAACTTCTATGGGATTTGTGCCCCCCCCCCCCCCCCCACATCTCTTCCCCTGATTATACCAGTTAATTGCTGTATGGACATGGGGAGTTCTTATTTTATACCAAAAGGGCGAGGAAAACACTGTGATCTAACCTGTAAGATACCTAAGTAGTAATTATTCCCAATCCTTCTTTGTGATCATGTTTTCACGCTTAAATTTAGTTTTTGTTTCTTACATTATGAAATGCAAAGACACTAGTGACAGGATTTGCAAGGATATGTGGGCAGCCAGTAGGAATAATAGGAAACAATGGCATATTGTTTACTGAATCGGCACTTAAAGGGGCTCACTTCATTGAGCTGTGTGCCCAGAGGAATATCCCTTTAATTTTTCTTCAAAATATCACTGGATTTATGGTGAGTACTATCTACTTAAGTTATGCATTCATATCTCTACTTTCTGTATCTCAAACCCAAGGAATCTCAATCTGTACAATTAACTGAATTTTCATTCTGTCCTTGCAGTACAGCTGTACAGCTCCTTGTACAACTTTTTAGTGTACAAGTCTGTCCAATTTTACAATTGAGCTGATGTAATCCCAACTAACCCTCAGTTTTGCAGTTATTTTTTTTAATAATTATGAAATAAATCATAATTTTAATAATAAGTATTAATTAATCAAAAGTTTAATAATAGGTACGGCAGCGCATAGGTGGGGCTATGCGTTTACAAAGCGTCGGTCCCACTGACGTCTTTCAATTACTTCTTGGCCAGTTAAGTCGTGAATGTACCACAAGCAATCACAGAGCACTAGCGGGACTCTCACTGGCGTGTTTTAAATGCACACCCCACCTATGCGTTGCCATATCTATTATTAATTTTTTAATTAATAATACTTATTATAAAAATTATGATTTATTTCATAATTATAAAAAAAAATCACGGCCAGTTTTGTGATGAAGTCTCTATTAAGCCTGATGAGATCATCAATTTTAAGTTGGAATCGCTATATGTTTTCATTTTACCACCATTTACTCTCAATTGGAATAAGAATCAAGAAACATAGGTGCAGATAGGCATTAAAGCTTACTTCTCTTGTGATACATCAAAAAAGACATTCTGTTGCCCAGCTATATATGAATTAATGATCAGTAGACAAATCATGATTTGTACAGAACCCCAACATATATCAATTGGTCATTAAATACAATGTCTTTGTAGCATTTCAAATACCTAGTAGAACTAATCATTGAAAAAAAAAATTTGGTAATAGGTTGGTTCAAAATCTGAAGCAAGTGGAATTGCCAAAGCTGGTGCAAAAATGGTCCTGGCTGTTTCTTGTGCAAAGGTTCTAATACACTTTTTTATTTATGGACTTGAGTTAGCTTCGTTTGGCTGCATGTAATTCTTTATATTAAATTAGTGTCATAGTCCTCGTGCCTAACCATTCAAAATGAAGTCTCTCCTGCACTGGTAAATGACTGTACTTGTACCTACGGGTTTCTGGGCCAGGAAGGACAGGTTAATATTGTGATCTGGAATTGTACCTCTTTTTTTTACACATTTTGTAACAAAAGTTCTTAGCTTTTTGTGCAAGATTATCTTATTTAATACTCTTGAACAGGTCCCAAAAATTACAATAATTGTGGGTGGCAGTTTTGGTGCCGGGAATTATGGAATGTGTGGACGTGCATATAGCCCCAACTTCCTATTTCTCTGGCCGACAGCAAAGATATCTGTCATGGGTGGTGCTCAGGTAATTTCTCAAAAGCAACTGTTCTTTTAAGAATATTTAACTGCAGCTTATGCATTGGAAACATTATATTGACTGACCTTGAATTTGAATCTTTTAAGAAGAGATATTTAATAGAGTTCTACCTTTATTTTCAATTTAATTAACCTCATTGTGATGTGGATTTCACAACTTTCCAATTTTGTATTTTTAATGAAATACTAGCATTTTCTCTGCTCCAAACATGGTTGAAAGTAAGATGCCCCCCCCCCCCCCAAAAAAAAAAAAGTGTGTGGTTGTGAATTTAGTTTGATCAACAAAACATTGTCAAATTTGCAGGCTGCAGGGGTGCTTGCACAAATAGAGAAGATCAACATGAAGAAGAAAGGAATGGAGGTGCACTTTCTTTGTGCAAATTTTATGGTCTTTCTTAAATGACTTTGTGTTGTGTAGGTGAAACATGGAAATATATTATATCTATCACTTTTCAACTCTCTTTAAAAGATGTCCAAAAATGTTCATCCTTTGTTTATTCTGTTGAGTAGGGTGAAAAGTTTGCTTCTACCTGGTACCAGTGAGTACCCACTTATGGGTTACTCTGCGACCCTTGTACCTGACTTACACCATAACAGTAGAACCCTTCTTTAACCAACTACATATACAGAATTTCTAATGAGTATAACTTGTCAGCCCACACCGAGTTGACATGGATCTCATTCTACTGATAGATGCAGATAAATACATGCTTAGCCATGCTAATTTGTTGTTCCCATACAGTGGACTCCTGAAGAAGAGACGAGCTTTAAACAAAAAGTGATACAAGCTTATGAGAGAGAAGCAAGCCCATATTACTCCACTGCTAGGCTTTGGGATGATGGTATTATAGACCCTGCAGATACTCGCAAAGTACTTAGCTTGTGTCTTTCTGCAGCAGTCAAGTCGACTCCTGAGGAAACAAAGTATGGTGTCTTTAGAATGTAACTATGGTCGTACATAAATTGGCATCTGAAATTGAACAACGACAGAGGGGCAAAATGTGAATTTGCTGCCCCCCATAATTGGTCTAGTTGCAATCTTTTCAAATGGGTAAATCTTCTTTGGTGATTTACTATTTCAATAAAGAAATCTATCTTGTGTGTTGTTCTGAGGCTCCAGGTGTGTTTCAGAAATTCAGCTAACCTAGCAGACCTTCACATTTCTATAGTTGTTCCATTATGCAGCTTGAAACTAACACGGAATAGAATTAGTCCACATATTTTATTTAATTTCATCGAAATACATTTCTTATTTTAAAAAGTAATTTTAGATCACTTGTCTTTAGCGAACCAGTTATCGTGATGTGGCAGTTAAAAGTTCATAAAACTTTTATTTTAACAGGTCATTACTTCTTTAGTACATCGTTTTATGAGTAGAGAGAGAGAGGCTCCAATACCAATCGGCTTTTCTTCCTGCATCCTGCTGCTTGATTTCTAAAGAAAAACTTTACAAAATACCCAATTTTAGTCATGTAGCTATGGTTCGAAGAGAAAACACACTTTCTACCAAAAATATTTTAGAGTTCTTATAGTTCAGCAGCAAAAAAATTTTAGAGTTCGGCAGCAGAAGAGAACTCACTTTCGATTTTCCGCGAAGATGGAAGTCATAGGTGCTGGGATAGGTTTTTTTTTTTGATAAGAGTCAAAGCTCTTAAATTTCATAATTGTCTATAAAGACCTCTATCTGAATTTTGAATCCATAAACTCTCACATAGAGGATAGGTGCTGGGATAGTTATGCCTGATAGAAACGGTAACATGATACAAGGTACCTTTTCGAACTAGATTTATGCGGAATCACATCCGCTGCCATATGGTATCATTTTTTTTGTCTGCGTGAGTGGTATTCATGGTTAAAAACATCCTTTATTGTTAAAATCTGAGTTGTTTAAATGAATTCTACGGACCACTTCAATTATGATACGATACTCTCATATATATATATTTTTTGGTAAATTGGGTATATACCTCTAAATAAATCAGAATTTGGATATTTATCTCTTTAAATTTAAAAATTATGTATTTATCTATAAAATGTTAAACTTTGAATATTTATTCGTAACTAATATTATCCTTATAAAAATAAATTAAAATCATAATAGAACAAAAATACCCTTTTATATTTTTTTCATCATCCATACAACTTGTACCGCAACAAAATCAACGACGGTGCATTGAATTATTTTATTTTGCTATGCACATTGTATTGTTGTTATATTGCTACTTACTCTTGTTCTCTCTCCTTGAACTCAAATTGTGGGTAAATGTAATCTCAAATAAAATAATAACTTTCTACGAACTAGAACTGACACAATCCAAAACTAGTACAAATCAAACCTGACTTTAACTTGTGTTGACCCAATGAGATTGGTATTTATAGTAACAAAAATAGTTTCATAATTATGATTTTATGATAATTTTGTGCATCGCTGAAGTAATAAAGTAATAAAATTAGCAAGAAGATTTACGTATTAATGAAAAATATCTTGAATCATCAGAAGATATATTTTGGTCTTATTATAATTTAATTAATTGTTAATTTGAGTTTTATGATGGGTAAATATTTAAGATTTTGACATTTTCAGAGATAAAAACTCAATTTTCAAATTTAAAGAGGTAAATATTCAAATTGGAATGTATTAAGTGGTATATATCCAATTTTGCTTTTTTTTTCTTCTATGTATGGTAGCTGTGATTCTGATTAGTTTAGATTTGTGCTTCTATTTGGTTTTATTTGTTTGAGAGATACAAGGCTCATAAACGGGTGATAAGAGCATCTCCAATGTAGCAATCGGTTTTAATTTTTTTATTACAGTCATATCAGATTTAATTAGAGAAATTGCTAATTGAAATTAACACTCTCCAATGTAGAAAACCATTTCTAGATTTTATTTATGCCAAGTCATTCAGTGAAAATAGAAAAATAAATAAATGGATTTAGTAAAAATGATCTCCAATGCTAAATTAAATGAGTTGATAATATGATATGGTAATTAGAAATGAGTTACTAAATTAGAAACTATGATTAAAATTTTTAAATTAGAAATTACATTTTCAATGCTAAAATTAAAAATAAACAATGATACATAAGAAACTCAATAGAAATTTTCATTAAAGATGCTCTAAGAGAACTCTATCACTGGGTGGAATCAAGATTTGAACATAGAGGGTTGAAAGAATACGGAGGGAGGGTCTGCTTCGTTGTTGTTGGGTCACCGGTCACGACAACAAAACAGAAAGGGGCAGGCTGAGGCGGTGACTAGTGAGGCTAGAGCAATGTTTTAAATAAATGAATGTGCTTGACTAATGGAGAGAATATCGTCAAATGATTAATCATTAAACCGTCAATAAATTAGATTTTACCGATAAATTAATGTTCATACTTTAAAATACATAAAAAAAGAATAAATCAACTGAAAATAGTAATTTATGCGCTTGATATTAAATTATCGAATAATTTTTATCTTAAAGTAGATGAAAATTTTGAATATATGAATTAAGTATCTTTTACTTATCTTAAAAAATGTAATATGTATTTTATATTTTTAATTGGATAAAGGATTTTAAACGTTCATATCAAGTAGAAAAAGGACAAAACAATAATATGATTGCCCTTTGAAGTCTATTTTTGTGAAGCATTACATGAAAAAGTCAAAAAAATTAAAAATAAAATCTCTTTGACATCCAATAAAAATTTGTCATATTAAATTAAGTATTATCCATATTGTGTCTTCAAAATCATAAGACTCTTCATAAATTTTATGACTTAATATATTTTTAAATAAGAAAATAATTTTTGTGGAGGCAAATGAACAAATTCTTCGAAAAAAGTAATGGTAAATATGTCATTTCTGTAGGCTTGACGATTTTATGGACGGTGCTAGCCCCTGCTGGTCTGCCTCTCTCTTAGCTTCTGAGCATCGTGGTTGTGAGAGGTTGTGAGGCGGTCTCTCACAATTTACACAAAATATAGTAGCGGTATTATTTTTTACTTATATTTATAAAATATTTATCTATTTGACACTCCTATAAATTTTATTTTAAATATATAAATCATTAAAAAATTTAATTGTAGATATATTTTAGTCTAATTACAGGCTCATCGTATTCGCTTCTTAATTTGATTTCCAACGATTTCTTTTCTCTCTTTTGATTAGTAATAGATGATGATTTATTTCCTTGTTTGATAATCCCTATCGTCATATTGCAGTCTCACAAATTAGCTCTTTTTTATTCCTCAATATATTTTCTTTGCGCATAAAAAATAAAATGATGATCTAAATATTTAAAATATCAGAACACTTACTTAAAATTTCATGTATCATATCTTTGGCTTAGAGAAGATATATTTGATCAATCAATTGAAAATTGCTGGCATTAAATTATTCTAATTAAATTTCTAACTGAAATATTTTTTCCTTTGACTTCTTTCAAATCATTGATCCATTTCATATATAATTTAGTTTATTGTGTTCTCCTGATCGCTAACTTTCTAACGATATATACTATCGAGAATAATTCTCAATAATAAGGGAGACATCAATATAGTTTTGGTTCGAACATATCAAATGCGTGACCCATGTTATTTTCTTTTTTCTTTTAAGTTTGAATTGAATAACATTTAGAAAAATAATTAGAATAGTTAAGATAATTAGAATATAAAATTAGATATAAAAGTTGAGTATAGAAAACTTTTTTGAAAATTAAATTAGAGGGGAAGAATATTTAACAACATTTTTTGAAAACTTTTTTGAAAACTTTTCTAAAATTAAAATATTTAACAACATTTTTTGAAAACTAAATTAGAGGGGAAGAATCTTCCCGACATCATTTCCGAAGAAAAAAAATATGAAGGTCACTTTGGATTCTATCCATTTGCCACTGTAAAAAGAAAATTCCGTGAATGGGGAAAAATGACTCCAAGCAGGGCCGAATATTGCTACTGCAAATTGAGGATTTGATGAGGTCGTTGCAGGGGTGTTAATTATTCATCCGATCATATTCGAATCTAATATGATCCGAAAATAAATAGATTGTGTATGAATTTTTTTTTACTCAAATCGGATCGGATCAGATTCGGATCAACCCGACCTGATCCGATTTAATTATATTTTTTGAATTAATTTTTTAATTTAGTACTAATTAAAACTTAAATATATACTAATTTTATACTAATTAAGATTAATTAATATTTAATTATTTTACATGAGTTGGATCAAATCGACCCGTGAGCAATCAGATATGAATTAAAAATTTTGACTCAAATTTAATTAAATCGGATTTGAATAGATAAAAAAATAATAAAATAATATAACTCGACCTGACCCGACCATTAACACCCTGCACCTTGAAGCACAAATCTCATCGCAAATTCAACGGCGTCTTATACACGAGATCGTGCCATGCGTTAGAGGACGCGAATTCAGATTTAAGAAGGTCAAGTGTAATATCGCCTAGGCTATGCCGCTATGGTCACTTATTTATGGGCCCACTGCCCCGGAAAGAAAACTTGTTTCCAGTAAACCCAGTTTACCATTAACTTTCCAACGCGGACCAATAAATTCCCATTTCCCACAATCATCTTCTTCCAAGCGTCAGGGTTTCGCGGAGGAATATCAGATCTAGGGTTTCGCGAACGGAGCAGGCTAGGTAAGAAAACAATGGCGTTTGAGAGCGCGATTGACCCGATCTTTTGTCCTTTTCCTTTGTCCCTGCTTTGTTTTGTTCTTTTCTGTTCTTCTCCGCATTTCGTCGAGAACCTAAGGGACGAACGACGCAAGATATTGTGTGTAAGTAGTAATAAAATAGAATTGTATGCGTAGGAGAGTGCTGAGCGAAAGATAGAGAGGAGTGCGAGGTAAGGAGGGCAGTGGTCGAGAGAGGCTGAGTACAGAGTGAGGTCTTTCGAGGCTTGCTAGAGAGAAAGAGAAAACAAAGAGAGATATATAGAGAAATGGACAGGGAGGAACGGCGTGAAAAGACTTCGAAACTTGTGGTTAGTTTTCTTGTCCCCCCTCCCCGGCGGATAATTCAGCACATTTTAATTAGATTAGGGAAATCAAACGCGTTTTGTTCTTTTTTTTCAAATGAATTATTAGGTACTTGGAATTCCTTGGGACGTTGATTCACGAGGTTTGGAAGATCACATGAGAAAATTTGGAAAAATTGTAGATTGCATTGTCATGAAGGTTGATTTATCTTTTTCCTTTTATTTTGCTTTGATTTGATGCTATATTAATACAACTAGTACCTGTTCTTTACGATATTTTCTTTTCAAATGGAGATATAATGTGTGTATACTCCATATATAACAGGAGAGGTCAACTGGACGGTCTCGTGGATTTGGTTACGTGACATTTGCTTCAGCTGATGATGCAAAGGTTTTATTTTATCTTCTTTTAGTATGACAATCAGGAAGATGTATTGCATGACCAATAACTTTAATAAATTCTCTCCTTTTGTATAAGTCTCAAATTTTACCATAAAAGGTATATGTATAAAATAAAATAATAGTGGCAATAAAGGATTACCTGTTAAAATATGGTGTGATGCCAAGATAGTACATCTCGTTATAAGTCCAGTATATTAGACAAAACCTACTCAAAACTTTATGGCAGTATTGCTAATAATCTGCATCCTGGAACATATCTTACTGTCATGCTTTGATTCTTGGAACCCATATAAATGGAATGGGTAAGCAGTAAAAAAGAAAAAAATATATATCAATCTGTTTTGCAGCTTCAGATTGTGGATTTGTAAGCCCTTTAGTTTGTAAGCTTTGATGTTGCAATCCTGGATTTTTAGTTATTGGATCACGGCCTTGTAGGCAGTATATAAATGCACTTATCTCTGATTTGTCATTGAGCTTTTTTTTTGGTTTAATTTTTTGTAGTTTTGTAATTCTGATTTGTAGTATAAGGCCGTGAATAATATTGTAGACAGTGAATATATGAACTGATTGTCTTTTTATAAAGGCACCACTCCTTACGATGGCAGACTTTCTGTACCACCCAGGATTTGCCTGGGATTCAACTGGTCTTGTGCACTACCGTCTTTATGGTTTGCTAAAAGACTAGTATCAACAGTTGAACAGAAATCCCACTTTGGAACATTAATAAGAATGAGCCTTCAATCTACATAGAGAGCTGGTTAAAGTAATGTTATGATCTGACATAATTTTTTTTAGGGGGCACTTGATAGTGAACATGTTATGGGAAATAGAACGTTGGAAGTGAAGATAGCTACACCAAAGGTGCATATAAGATATGACTGTTTTGCCCATCTTTTTTGTAGTACCTCTTAAGTAGGGATGTATTGTTCTTTTGTTGAATACGATCAATATTCTTTCTCAGGAGGAAATGAGGAGCACAGGCAACAAAAAAGCAACTAGGATATTTGTGGCTAGGATTCCACAATCTGTCAACGAGTCAATGTTTCGTAGGTTAGTAGAAGGAAAAATTTTAAGACTCAAATTTGGAATGTAAAAGTAAGAGAAGAAAAATGCCTTTGCTGTTATTGTGGAGTTACAGGGCGGTTAACTTCATTACCTTTTTATTTACATTGCACATGTATTCCACTTTCCGCTGTTTTGGCTTTTGATGCTTTTATGTCTTTGCAGTCATTTTGAAACGTATGGAGAGATCACAGATCTTTATATGCCAAAAGTAAGCACCTGAATTGTTTTCTTTCATTAGACCTATGCTATTTTTTAATGTTCATCCCATTTTATCCGTACTCAAATTATAATTGATGTGCCAA
This sequence comes from Schoenoplectus tabernaemontani, assembly GCA_037127355.1. NCBI lineage: Eukaryota > Viridiplantae > Streptophyta > Magnoliopsida > Poales > Cyperaceae > Schoenoplectus > Schoenoplectus tabernaemontani. The sequence goes on from CM073753.1 coordinate 8,498,356, forward strand.
TGTATTCAACCTACATGACTGTGTGTAAAGATTCCATTAGCTTGACAGTGGATAGAACATATTTACTTTAATGTCAGTTTTAATTTACAATGACAATTTTATTTGCTTACCCTCTCGCTAATAAATGGTTTAACTATCCCTGTACATTTTAACAGGAACCAGGTGCAAAAGACCATCGTGGAATTGGGTTTATTACCTACCAGAGTTCTGGTAAGAACAATACAATTATGTGGTTTTCCCATTTTATTCTTGATGTGAATTCATGTCAACGCTGATTTATGTTTTTTTGAGCAAGACAATATTTGTGTTCAAATTTTTTTTATTGATTCAACAGATTCAGTTGATATGTTGATGGATGAGTCACATGAACTCGGGGGAAGTACTGTAGTTGTTGATCGTGCAACTCCTAAGGTACGTTCTATTTTTCATTTAAGTTGAAAACCTACTTTATGAAGTTCAGTTCTGATGGATCAACTTGAAAATTATGCATGTTCCAATGTTGTATTGTCTTTATTTGTTTTGAAAGGAGGATGACATGAGGTACCCAAGCAGAGCATTCCAAGGGGGTTATGGTGCATATAGTGCATATATATCTGCTGCTACAAGGTATGCAGCTCTTGGTGCGCCTACGCTGTATGATCACCCTGGATCCTCTTTTGGAAGTATGTATTCTTCTGAAGGCTACTTATCTAATTTATACATTATTTTAATAGGTTATCTTGGTAGGAACTAAAAACTGCAAAAAGTGAGCATCAGTATTGTATTTTGGGCTACTATCTAATATGTAATCATGATTTGACTAAAATATATTTTTCTGTAATAAATTTTCAATTACAATGTTCTGTAGGGTCATTTCTTGGGGCAGCACCCCGTGGACTAGGCAAGAAATTGTTTATTGGAAGACTTCCCTTAGAAGCAAATGCTGATGATCTGAGGAACTACTTTAGCAGATTTGGCCGTGTCATGGATGCCTACATTCCAAAGGTAATTGAATCTTTCTTATGGGGTTTGGTCTGTTTGTTTCTACTAGAATTGGTATTGTCATAAAATGAAGTTCACTTTGTTTTCCCTGTGAATTCCTCGATGAGGCTTATTGTGGCACCCTTGATGGTTCTAGCTCAGCCATAGAACTTCAGCTAATAGTAATAATTGGTTTGCTATTGAGATGTATAAATGCATTAATATAGATTGCATTGGTCAATACTTAAATGTTGTGTTGTGCTGCGCACAGGATCCCAAGAAATCAGGTCATAGGGGGTTCGGTTTTGTAACTTTTGCTGATGATGGTGCAGCCGATCGTGTGGCACGCAGAACCCATGAGATTCTGGGACAAGAGGTACATAGTGAAATTTTATCACTCATGGGCAAACGAGTAACTAAAAATTTTTAGTTTAATCCTATGTATTTGTTTCCTAGCAGCATGATGTGTTTTGTTGTTTTTACACAGTTGTCTTTATTAGTCCAACTTGACCTAAACCACATCAAATCTTCATATCCGCATGCTTTGTTTGGGAGGAGGTAACCAGGGATAAAGTTATCACCACCTCTCATAGCCTATGTTTGAGAGAGGGATGACTCGGTGATAACTTTATCACCGCCCCTCACTGGTGATAAAGTTATCTACGTTTTATCCAGCTGTTAAACACAGTCGTAGGGGATAAGTTTATCCCATAGTTATCCCCCAACTTATCCTCCTTCCAAACAAGGCCATGGGGGTAAAGCTACACTTGAAGTCCTATTTTGGACACTTGTTCAAGTTTTATTGGAGACATCCAAAATATGCTGATTATTGTAAAGCATACTGAACATAAGATGGGCAAGAAAACAGTTTTAGAGTCCTTTATCATAATGATGCAGGTTCTTATAGACACAGCAGCACCACTTGAAGTTGGTGGAAGCGGGAGAGACAGGGATAGGGATAGGGATAGGGAAAGGGACAGGGATAGGGACAGGGACAGGGACAGGGAGAGAGACAGAGACAGAGGGGAAGGTGGCATTTTAGGTGGTATGGTTGGAGGTTTTATTGACCCGATTTCAGCAGAGGCCTTTGGAGGCTATGGCCCGATGCGGTCTTACGGTCGACTTTATGGTAGCATGGATTACGGCAGTGTAAGTACTAAGCCTTAAGCATTCCTTGTGCATATCTGCTATCATGAATACAACTTCTGTTTTTCTGAAAGTGATAAAAGTTAAATGTGACCAAGTGCATATGTCAAGAATAATAAGAGGCATCTGATAACCGGCCCTTGTGTCGAAAATTCTGGAGACAATTATTTTTTTTTTGTTCGAGCCAACGTTCTTACCTGAGCCTGCTAGAGATTATCCTTGCCTCTTCTCCACCATGATCACGAGTCACCCACAGATATACGGACCAAATTTTAATCTCCATTTACCATAGAATAATTGTCTTCTAAATGCTTCTTGGGCATATGTGCAATGACTATTTGATGAACTAGGTGACAGTTTTTTTTTGTAGGTTTGCTAGCGAATGCATAACATTTTTCATATTTACAACTAGCTGTTAATGGAGTTGTACCTTTTTTTTTCTCCAAACCACAACTATTCTTTTATTGTGTTTGAGAATTGTGTTAACTAGAGTGTTTGTGACTCTCTGTTAGGCCTCGTCTTCTTGTTAGCTACTTTCAAGTAAAGTAAATCAACTCAAATAATGATTCCTATTCTTTCTTGAATTATCATGAACTCATCTGAGTTAAAACTTTGGTCTTGAGGATAGTCCACTTGCAAGTGACCCAAAAATTGGGTATTGCACTTTTATCTAAAATGTTGGTTATGATGAGCACGGTGAAAATAATCTGGGTTTTGGCTTTCAGAGAGCATGGAACTTGGGGAAAACATGAAGAACAATGTTTATACATTTGTATAATTTCTCATCAATCAGTGTATTCACATTGCTATATAATATTCAATGCAGTATGGTTATGAGCACACTGGTGGCAGCAGCAGCGGCGGCGGCGGCAGTGGAGGCAGCGGCAGCGGCAGCAGGGGAAGAATGGATTATCGATACCGACCTTACTAATTGAAGTTACATGTCAAGAAGTCACTCTGTAACAGAAACTTCTAATGTTATAATGTTTAAGATGCATGGGGTTTTGCAGAAAGTTTCTACTTTTACTGGTATTAAGTTGTCATGTAATGAGCTTGTTACTGAGATGATTAGGCTTACAGTTAATTTATGATGTAAAATCGATAATTATTTTGAATTTGAAATAATTCCAGAGGCTTTTTTATGATGGTTAGCGCTTTCTTTTCCATTAGAATGGAATCATGTCAAATTAGTCACTATCCATACGAGCTGTGGGTTCACGGCTATTAAAAAAGATAATTTTAATTGCAAAGAGGATGCAGTTTTTAGTATTTTTGACAGTCCAAATTGAGTATTACATGGATCGTTAATGTCTGATGAGACATCATATTATAAAACTATTAAAAAGATAAAAAGGAACTTAAAATGGAAATTTATGATGACTTTTTAATGGTCCATCTTAAATGAGAAAAAGGTTGAAAACCATCAATAAAGCTCTCCGAAAAATCAATTCTACTGCAGAGCATTTTACATTTAACTAAACAATAAAGCTCTCTGAAAAACACCAGCAATAAGTAAAAAATATTTCATTTATTTTAAAATCTCAAACTCAGTGATGTCCACCACTTATCTCATACAGAAATAATGGAAAAAAAGCAGAAATCTAAACTAAAATACCATAAAGTCTAAATTATAACGATCCACCACATAACCCATTCCCAGCAATTGCTTCTGCAGCAAGTTTCTGTTCTTCTTGAAGCTTCATCTGGCGCTCTGCATGCTCTCTCTCTCACACTGGCTGATTCCCATGATTATATCAAGCATGGTACCAGTTGTACCAAAGAAAACAAGAGGTGCGAGTGATTTCCCTTTTATACCAACAGGAATTGCTAGCAGTGCCCCCCCAAGTGAGAAAAACCAAGTACCAAGTGCAGCACTGCATATAAGTACAGAAATTTACTGGAAGTAGACAATCTATTTTTTTTAATTCCTTGTACTTTTAGTTAAAAAATGCTAATTAGGGGTTACTCCTTACTTTGTGAATAACCACACAATATATCAGTCCTGTAGATATTAACAGAAACCCTAGAAAAAGTAGTTGACAAAGCAAGAAAATGAAGTAGAAAAGCTAAAAATGTGAAGCCAGTCAAGTTCTTTACAATTTTATCAGTACATATATACCAGCAAAATTGAAGCACAGAACTAGTGCCAGATTTTCAGTTAAGGTATGAACTGATTGAGCTATATTTTGGTACATCGGATATTTATTGTTTTCTGGAGGTAATAGCCAGAAAACTCAGGTTTACCAGAGGCCTAAACATCAAGTTAAACAAAGATTAGCATTATATAACTAACCTAATGGCATGCACTGATACCAATAGAACCGCACAGTAACTTCGGATTAAACCACGGAGTCCCAGATATCAACTAGTTAAGTACGCTTCAGAAATAAAATAAAAGCTCTCTCTTTCTTTGCTGTCATCATCATCGCATTATGCCATCATGCACTCACCTCCCCATCGTTAAGCAACACCACTACGTTGGAATTAATTATTATTAATTATAATATGTATGAGTTTATATGTAATAAATATATATTATATAATGGACTGTCAAATTATATCCGTAATGAAGTGATTAAATTCTGTATTAGATTTATTATATGTCATGAGAAGTGGGCCTTTTAATATGTAGAATACGTATTAATGACTTTATGATTCAGTGATGGTCTGAATTATATAAAATCTGATAATAATACAATTATACTATTGGTCCCTTAAGAATACAATTATAGATAGTTTTCTGATTAAGCAACAAACTCGTTAAGAGAGTTTTGGATCCGATATGGACCCGCTAAGATATAACTGCTCTCAGTTATATGGGCGTCCATTATATATAGGGATACTGTTGGTTTTCGAAACCATTCTATTTCTCTATTTTCTGTCACCCTTTCATTTTCCAACAGAGATCTATCTCTCTCTAAATAGAGTTCGAAGAAGAAGAAGAAAGCGTACGTGCGGTCCTCTCAATCGCTCCATCGGATTAGAGGAAGATCGCTGGAAGGCTAAAGGAGTCTGGTGATCAACGGGGTTATGTCTTTTTGGAAGACCGACAGTATAGATCAAGGTAACATAATTTATGATTTGAGATTCACTAGAGGATCACAGCCATATAGAACTCCTAACACACGATTCCCCTTAACAGACATCCGTACTCGAGTCATTTAGGCTCTATTTTGATCCTAAGCAACGAAGAGAACAAAGCTTCGATAGAAATTGTGAAGTAAGAGGGAGGGAGGGAGAGAGAGACTCACTCGGCAATAGTACAATCCTCCAACTGCTTGACGCCATCACCGCCTTCGCCGCCGATCCTCTCCATTTTTTCGTCCTTATCGCTCGATTTCAAGCGCCCAAAGTGAAGGGGCTCGCTTTCTATGATCTGATGCAATGTTATCAGAATCAAATCGAACCTAGTTCGACATAGACTTCGTAAAATTTTGGATCATTGGTCCGGTTGGACCGCCGGTTCAACCGGATAGTTTACTGGTTTTTAAAATAATTATATATTTATCAAATAACAAATTAACTAAAAACTCATTTCTACATTTTTTTATGCCAATTATAAACACTTTATTATTCATTTTTCGTAGCATACTCTCTCTTTATTTAATACACCTAAAAAATCAGAATTTTTTAGTAAAGCTTCACAAATTTTTGTTAAAAAGACGGTAAAATGTTCAGATTTTTCATATAAAGTGGTCTTTTTTTAATAAATGTAATCGGACCTGTGATCCTTCCGGTCTTGTTGGTCCATCCGTCCAATCCGGTTGGGTTCAGATGGGAAAGCATGGGGCTCTACACCCGATCCATGTACTCGATCCCCTCACTCAAGTTTTTAAAAAACGAAAAATTTTAACTGCTTTAATGATTTTAACAGACTATTACGTTAAGTTTTTGATAAAAACGAATTTAACGAGTTTTCTGTGATTTAATCATTTTATCTCACGTTAAATCCATTAAAACCGTTAATTTTTTTAAAAAAAAACTCATTTAACGACTGAAATTTTTTTATTTTATATCTTAATATTTTGTGACTCTAAAATTTTATTTTCTTTTTATTTTTGAATGTAAATTAAGACTCTAATAAAAACAGAAAACAAATACATCATGTAATAGTTTAATATAATTTAAGATTTTTATTTAATTAATATTATAATTATTATTTTTATTTAATTTTATTAATTATTAAATACTAATGAAATGAAAATGTATTTCTTACCTTTTTAAATATCAATTAATAGATAAAAATAATTAATCATTTTTTAATTTAGTGATTTTATAAAATCATTAAAATAACCATTAATTATTCACTCCACCGTTAGAAGCAGTTAAACATTTTTGAAAAGGTTCCCTCACCATTTTTCTAGCTGAGATGGGAAAGCGTGGGTTCGCGTCTCGGTACACGAGAACCAGGTGCATTTTATATGGGCTTCGAATAATTTTGGACTTGTTTTGCATTATGGCTCTGAAGAATTACATATTCAAAAAGCAAACCCTCCATTTGCACATACGCCCTAAAAAGTTCATATCTATATACATACATGGATGGAACGTTACATAATATATGAGTCGATTGTTCATTAGTCTTTTGTTCAAGATGCGTTAGCGAACAAAACTCACAAACAAGCAATGATGTTAATTATATCAAAAACAAAACTTCAGAGTAATAATAACTGAACAGATAATGTATGTAGCATTAGCTTGGTTAATGTGTTGTCAGGTATACCATGCATATAATATTAATAGGACTCAAAATGTGATGACAATATCACATAACACAAGTCTTAATTTTGACTAGTCTCTCTATAATAATGCTGATTTTATTTTATATTATCACAATGTAAATAACAACATCAGCTACGTGACTCTTGATGTCATACAAAATTGTGAATATTTTCCGAGGTTGCATTGCGTGGTGACGAAACAACACGGATCTGTGGCAATACCACCACTTGAGGCTCTTGAGGCAACACTCTGTTGTCTCCTCTCTTTCCCCAAATAACCATGTAGAGCCCTAGAGTTATCACAATTGCTCCTATTAACCTGCATTCATAATAAAATAAAAAAACTGTTGGTTCAAAGGGATGATTTATTTCACATGTACCACAATGTTTTGGCAGCATTCTAGAAATCTTATACTCTTATTATACTCCCTGAAAAAAAAAGGAGACATATCTTTATAAAAAATGCTTAAACAAGCTCTGCTCTATCACTCAGCTTGAAGGGGAAAAATATAACCAACCAATGATCACAAACAAAGATAATATGCATACCTTCCCACAAGCAAGTCTTCTTCCAAGAAGAAAAGACTGAAAATTGAGACAACAATCATGCTCAAAGGGCTAAAGGCTGTTACAAAAACAGGCCCTTTCTCTTTTGTTACATAGCCTTGGATGCAAAATGACGCTCCAGAAACAACTATTCCCTACATTTTCATGTAGAAGCAACTTATTTCACAGTAAAATTCAGTATTTGTTTCTAATGCAATGCCAGTAAGCTACAGTAGTAGAACCGTTCTTGTCGGACTTTGTTTCTTCTTTGAACAATGTACCATGTGGGTTAGTACCTGAATGGATAAGAGATGTTTTTTTTTTGAGGAAAGTGGTGGGTATTTACCTTTAGAAGTTTAAGCTTCTATAACATACACCAGATTTTTGACCATATTTGCAAATTTTAATATCATATAGTGACATGTTTGCAATTAAAAAGCAGAATTATATGGATAATTTGCCAATATACTTAAATTGTGGGAAATTATGACCAAGTTGGACATACAAGGAAATTTGCCAATATTTGTATAAAACCTCTTCTATGGCTCAAAATTTCATCTTAGGTGTTTTGGAAATGATTAACAATTATAACAAAGTTAGTTGGCTGTTTTTTTTGCAAATGCTATAAACTCAGTTTGAAGCCTGCATCTTCCCCGAATTAAGACAAAATTCACCACATTTCTGACTTGTTATCAATCTTTCAATAACATACCGCATAAATTATTGTGTATAACTTCCAGCCAAGATGTAGTTTCCAAGCTGTATAGTCGTGCTCAAATAGAATCTCAGCAGCTATACCAAGTATCGTACCAGACACACATGTCAATCCCGCAACAGTCAACTCAAATGGATAATCCCTCAATATAGTAGTCTATATTAAAAATACACGTAGTTATTTATGCAGAAGTACAAAATGACTTGAAGAATTAAAGTCACCACTCACAAGTCACAACTTACTTGAAGAATCATATATGAAGACCAACTGGAGAAGCTCCCAAGTAGAAGGAAAAATCCAGAAACACTGCTTTTATTTACGGCCTTACCATGATAGTACACATGTCCTATTGATTTTCCCTGGACTAAGCATCGCCCCTTATAGATAGCCATTGACACTGCACCAGCTACCGAAATAACAGTACCCAGTATTTTCATCTTGCTGCTTCCTTCACTCGGATTCACTCTTTCAATCCTTGAAAGGAAAAATAGTGGGACAATAAAGTTGAATCAAGGTGCATTTTGTATTACCATTGACAGATTTGGACTGAGGTAGTGGCGGAACTAAGATTTTGTCTTAGTAGGGTCATCACATATATTTATATGTCTTTCTCAAGTGGAATTAGATTTATAATCTTGAAATGAGCTGAAATTAGTCAACAATTGAAATTAGAGAGCTGAAGTTAGACTACAGTGGGTCATTATTCTTTAATTACTTAAAAATGACTTTAAAGATTTAGTATATAACCATTAAGTATGAAATTTGAGTGGGTCCTCTGACCCCACTGACTTAACTGTGGCTCCGTCACAGGAATAAATATTAACTGCTTTATGTGAGTACAGAAGAAATTTTATCCACAGAGAAGAAATTATTGTTCTAAAGAAGTACTGTTTTTTTTTCTTAAATTGCTTGTTCGAATTGGTATATGTAGTTTCTTGAACTTGCTTTCAGTAGTGTCTGCTCTTGTTTGATTATATACCACAAAATTAGGAAGGAGAATAAACTATTAATGAAGGGTTAATTGAGCCCAAAAGGTGATTGAAAAAAAATAATATTTAGACATCACGACGAAAATAAGCCATGTCTCATAAGGTTGAAAGTACTGATGTGCATATCAGTATTGACTGGTATATATCTGGTACTATACAGTACCAGGTTAAATCTTGATACTTGTTGCCAGGTTGGCTTATGTATCCACACTACTAAAATAATGGTAAAAATGTGAAGAGAAGTACCGTAGAGCACAAGCAAACACAAAAGTAATTGCAGGTAATAAATTGCCCATGGTTGAGGTGATGCTTGCCGAAGTACCCTTCATGCCAAAGAAAAACATGTTTTGGTCCATCACTGGCCTAGTTATATACCGAAAACAGATACATGAATTAGCTTTATCCCAATTAATTACCACTTGAACTTAAATAACGGATCCGGAAATCATGAAACTACTGATTCAATAAATGAGATTCATTCGAAGAAATCTCTATGGGGACATTATAGCTCTACTTTTACCCCCAAAAGCAAAACTATAGTGAGTCCAAGAAGGAAAGAAATTAATTTTATGTACACACATTAATGCAAGGTCTCAGTGCAATCAGTTACATGACCTTCTATATATATGCTCTTTATAATCGCATCACTTTCATAAACTTTTTAATTTCTTCCAATTAGTGTTTTAATTTCATATGAGGCAGAGGGGGATTACTCTAGGAGACCAAGGAGCACTATCTTCAAAAATGTGGAACGATTGAGCCTTTGCAGCGCATCCCTGAAAATAAGTTTAGTTATGATTCAAGCCATTTCAACTTAGTGCAAGGGTAAGCACCAATATGCTTTCACTGTTGTACCATAGCTGTATGCCTGTATCCTCAATAATATAAAGCTACAGGGACATAACAATAGAATAGTATTGTATGCGTACCTCTCTCTGTACAGAGCAAACGGCATGATCAGTAATGTGGCAATTAAGTGACGGTACACTACAAAAGTGTAGGGTGTCATGCCATCATTTAATGCCAAGTCACCAAGCACCGTCAACCCAGCAAGACCGAGTTGAACAAATACCATAAGCAAATATGGCACACAAGGATGACATTTTCTCTCTGAATTTTTATTTTCATTGTTTGCCGCCATTGAGCCTTAAAGTTATGAGCTCAATGAGCGGGAAAAAGAGGAACTCGTGTTGATCTGAGAAGCAAGACCTACCAAGCAGCACTATATATAGTAGAGAGAAACAGAGAGAGTTCACTTCTGGGTGCTACACAAATTAAGGTGGTTCTTGTGTTGTCATTTGCACGATGTTCATTTTCAATTTTTGATGATTAGTTGATCACTTAATGTGGTTGGTTTCATGATTAGTTGCAAAAGGAAATTGGACATTTAAGAAAGCTACGCAAGGGTGAAATTGATATGTGTTGATTATAATTTTTACTAGGTTTAGCAATATTATTGTTTAATGGAGTGTGATAGATATGGGATCTCTTAGACTGGGATGCTATCCCTTTTTATTATGGACTAGTGTTTGGATTGTTTTTGTAATTTCATTAGCACTTTGGAAAGTATATATTGACCTTTCCAACACATACTAGTTCCAGTAACTTTTCATAATTGAATATTTTCCATGTGTGTTTCTTATGAAAAAAGATTAAACCTATTCATCGGACCTTTTAAAAAAATAATACGTAAAAAAATATATGAAATACAAAGTTGTTCAAGAATACCCAATTACTCGTGTTTTTTAATTTTAAGAAAAAAATGCTAAAGAAGAGTAGAAAAAATGTTGCAATTCACGTTACATATTTCCATTTGCAAGTAGAAATCAGGATTGTCTATAAAATTATGCTAGAGTACACTTAGTTAAACAAACAATTGCAAAATTGAGTATTCTTGAGTTAAAAGGATGCTGATACAGTGTCCCTTGTTTTGTCCCCTCATTTCATCAACTTTCCCTGATGGGCGGACCTCACGAATAATATTTTTGTGGTGCCCTATTTGTCAATGATACTTGAAGCATGTGGGGGAGGGGGCTTTGGGTTGGAGGAAAAATATATTTTTCCGAGTTAAAATCGTCATTTCATCTTTCATCTCTATCATAACAGCATCTACAGCTGATAGGAACCACTATTGACTCCTTCCTTACTTCTGCTAATAAAAAAAAAATACCAAAATGGTGTCTAGTTCACATAACGAGAAAAGTGAAAATACAGATGTTAGTAATTTCTTGCGCTTTGCTAACTATTTTAAAATGTGTGTGTGTGTGTGTGTGTGTTTTTTCCTTTTTTTTTTCTTTTCACAGCTATGCTGGAATTTCTTATTACACTAGTACACTAGTGTTGAGCTAAAGCAAGAAAGATGCGAGAGAAAGACGTTGCAATTTAGTTGACACTGATATCTCATCAAGATCAGTTATATTTTCCTTCCCTTCCATTTTTGCCTATAACAAAATTCTATTTCTGAACTTGATAGGTTTTCTTTTCTTGAAGTAGGAACTAGATAACTTTTTATTGTAAGTGGCCTCCAAGTGTAGGCGTATTTAATATGCAATTTTTTCAGTAGTTTCTATATTACACACTATATTACTTGTGGATTTTACAACTGAAACTGTTAAGTATTGATTTATTCCATACGCCACTCGCTTGCTACTGCCTTCATCTTTATTGTCAGAGAATTAAAGGGGAAAAAAGGATTAAATACGTCTCGGATAGGAATTACATTGTTTTAATTAAATGGAAACTATTAGGTCAAAAGGAAATTAGAAAAAAACACCAAATGCAAGTGTTGCTTAGACAATGAGAAATCCAATACCAATAAACCAGCAAAATATCCTTTTCAAGTTTCTCTGTCTGAGCTGCTTTTATTTACAAATAAAGCTGCCTGTCTACTTAAATATACGCAACAATTGCACAGATATTTCAATTTAGATGCTAAACCGAGTCGGATAAAGCCATATATGATGGATTCAACTAAACAACTAAAAACAATATCATCAGATTATTTCATCAACTGTTCAACATATAAGACGGCGAATTCATTTAATCATATTTGTATTCGCACTCTGACAAGTATTAAAATAATAATAATAATAATAATAATATCTTCGGTAAATACCCAGTAAACTCAGTGACAATCGAGAGCTTTACAACTTCCGAGGAGAAAAATGAAAATGATTCATTTTAGTAGGTTTTATCAAGGTATGTCCCCTCTCTTTCATAAATTCATCTAAATCTCTTGGCAGGTAAAAATTATCTGATAAATACCAAAATTGAAGTTGTTGCTTGCACAGGATGAGTGCTAAAAAGAGATTATCATCCAGATTAAGTTTACACATAACTGGTAAAAATTATTCATGTCTACAAAACTATAACGACACTAAGAAGCAAGCAAACTAACTGAATCTAAATCAGCTCTGAATGCTTCTACATTACAGAGTACACGACAGGCATCGCCAGGCCAATACAATAAGTTATATCAACAACAACTCAAAACAATTACTTCCAATGTTAAAAAAAAAGGGGTTAAAGACCTACACTTCTTCCCTGGTGTTGTAAAATATGTACAAGCACAAAGCCAACAGACTGCATGTCAGCACTGAAGCATAAGTTGACACCTGAAAAATAAAAGTAGCAAAGAAAGAAAATAAAACAAGTCAACACTAATCTTCATTATCATAGTCTTCATCCTGATCTATCTGCATAGTTAAATGTGCTGGTCCTGATGGGTCCCCACTTGTTCCACCTGGCAGACCCCAAGGAGCCAGCTCATCCACCTGAGTTGCATCCCCAATTTGAGCCACTTCAGCTGGTGGTGGCACTTGAGGTTCCAAAGAAGTGGAGTTGCTTGCAACTACAGTTGTAGGTTCAGAGATGGGTTCATCAGAAACGGGAATCTTCTCAGGGAATGTATTAGGTTCTTCTTCAAAAGGGGTGTAATTGATTTCTCTCCTCTTCGGTGGTCGCCCACGGCCACGACCTCGTCCCCTCCCTCTACCACCACCCCTTGGGCTAGGGTTCGAAAATGTCATTGCCTGTTTAGGTCACAAATAGAATTTTTTTTATTATTGTTTTTTTATAAATAAGATAAACGTCAAGCCACAAACTAATAATACAAAATGATGATAGATGTGTATTTCAGACTAAATGAAAAGCTAACTTGGTGCAATTTCTATTTTTATTTCTATTTTTTTACTTTTTACTTTGGTTCTCATGGGTTCTATGAATGGACTCAGATTTCACTGGGGAGTGGGGCCTAAGAATAAGTATTAGGCATAAAGCAAAATAGGAGAACCTAACAGGGGACTTTTCGGCCCAGCACCGTACAGAAGAATTGTTGGGCCAACTTATGGTATCCAAAGGGGCTATGACAAACCTACAGGACTAAAAAGAAAATCCAGGGGTTCTGTTGTTGAAAAGTTAATATCTGCAGATAGAGTTGACAGAGTGAACTCCAGGACAGATGTTGAATATCCTCTGTAGTATTGTACCGCGTACAGTGGGCAGCCCAGACCGAAGGAGAGGGGAACGGTGAGAGGAAAGGAAGATAGACAGCCTTTAGATTCATGTGGCCCCTTTGATTTTTCGTTCGGGCAGTACTGTAACCTTTACAGTACCACAGAGGATGTCAATTCGGAGAAGATTGCAATTTATCTTTATTGTGTTTCAGAAATAGAAGCCTGAAGAGTACCACTTTGTTGGATTTTGACTCTTCACTGTAGTCCATGTTGCTATCCACTGATACTGTTGTTTTCCTGACAGAGTTGCTTCAGAAAGTTATTATTTCTATTACTTTGAAAACAAGGTTGCTCTCTTGTACTATGTTTTACATCAGTAGCATGCAAAAGGCTGGGAAAAATAGACCTACTTAGCCTGTTTTTTGCTGAATGAAGAGGCAAAAGAGATCTCACTGATGTTATGAAACTTTAATATTCTTTAGAATACCTCTTCAGATAGTATGCAAACATTGAAAGAGAGAGAGAGAGAGAGAGAGAGAGAGGGAGAGTTGCAAAATTTTAACTTATCCCTCCTTTAGTCCTTTTCACAGAACCAAGTATTACAGGTCTAAACAAATTAAAAGACTATACATAAGATTCAGTTGCATATAAGCCCCAGTTGTGTGACACATGCAGTAGTTTTGTTTGTGAACCGGTAGCCCCACAAACAGCTTGAAGCCGTATACTATTGAACTTCTAGATATTCTGTAAATTATTTTAGACTAGGCATACTATTATCTTCCTCCAAAAGTACGAAATGGATAGGCTAAATATTTTTAAATTGCAAGTACAAGAGTTGTTGGTACTAATTTTGATTTAAGAACAACAAGACATGCAGTTAGATTGCAACAAAAAAAAACACTACATAATTGTTAACTATTTAACAAATACAGTACCTTCTCCTGGAAATTCCGATGTCATCACCAGAAGGTTCTGAGGTCCCGAGGCTGGGAACCTTGTTTACAACTTCAGATAAGAAGTCAAATGCACTGTATGTCTTCACACATTGCTTTCTGGAAGTTTTACAAAATTAAAATTAGACAAGAACATTATTTATTTTCTTAAATAATTGAGAAATATATATTCTACCACAGCACATAACATTACTAGGTCCTCTAATAAAATAATAAATTAACAATACAAATAGCGATATATATAATATTGGGTTGTGATAGCAGATCAACTGCAGCAACTCTACCACATACAATTGGCAACAATAACTTGAACATTTCTTCTTCTTGTTTTTGTTTTCTTCCTTTTTTTCTAAATGGAATCCACAATTGGTACTCCTAGAACAGCACTTCGGTGTCAGTATATTATTATCAAAACAATTGTATACAAGTGATGGGAAGAGAAAAAGGTAATTTGATGACTGGATGTCCCTTACAAGTGAGATGAATTTAGTGTCTTCGCTCCCCTTTGAAGAGTTATTTCATATGTTCTGTCACACAAGTCTTGCAAAAACAATTCCAAAGCTTTAGCTGTGTAACACCAAGCAGAGAGACAAATTAACCATATAAATATTCTGAAAAGAATTACAACTACACAGACATGCGCACTAATGTCCTAATACAAATGAATATGGATGGCTAGATTACTGACACTTATTTAAACGCATGCCCTATACAAGAAAAATAACAATTTTACACAGAAATTATATAAAGATCAATAACTTTGTATACTTATTGACCCCCATGGTTCAAAATCCTCATGCATAAGGATCCCCACAATGCCATTAGGTGGCAATGAGAATTTAAATTATTCACTAATTTCTACAAGCCAAGGAAAAGGAATAAGGTAATAACTTACAGACTAAAACAGGTACAGCAAGTGCAATTTTTCCAACATCTTCATCTGCTTGCATAATCTTTTTTATCCTCGACTGTCAAATATAAAAAAGCACATAAGTAACCACTGAGACTAGAATCTGCTATATCAGTTGCACGAAAATTGTAAGACATCCTTACAAAAATTAAAGGAGAAAAAAAATACAACATCAAATTATGACCAGGATCTAAGTGGAATACAATTAGTACATATTACACCGAACTAAGCTCAAGTCCTTCAAATTATCCCAAATCGTATTGATCTGGTGCAGCAGCTTCCCACTACATACGATATCTTAGCTAGTCCCCAGCACACAGATTAACATGTAAGTTGCAGATATTAAGGGTCTAAAAAGTAGCATCACAAAGATGGGGATAGAAATTCAACAGATCTTATAAATTTCCAAAAAAAAATCAACTAAACAGTTCTAATTAGCTAACGAAGAGAGTAAAAAAAACAAAGCAAGAAAGCAGCAAAACGAACCGCAGGAAATCGAGTTTCTAGCTTCTTCCTCATCCCCTCCGATCTGTCTCGCCGGATCTACCTCCAGATCTCGGATCGCCCGCTCAGATCGCATACGGATCGTCTGAAATCGGAGAAAATATAAATTTAAGAAATACACTTGAAGTAAAGTTGAATTTTAGACATGCCCTGGTTTCTTCCATACAACGGTTTTCAAGTTCATTAGAGTAAAATTATGAAAATTTTAAGTATCTTCATGTAAAATTTACCTCCTTCATGGAGTCAGGGATAGGGTTGCAAACGGATTGGATACGGACGAATAATGCTCTTATCGTATCTATATCCGTTATAATTTTTGAGATATGAATAGTCTCGGATACAGATATGGATCAGATATTCAACGGATATCGGATATCGGATACGGATCGGATACATATACAAATACGGATATATTTCGGATATTAAGTAAAAATATTATATATATCATTAAAAAAATAATTACATATTATTTTTTAATAGAATTATTAATTTTAAATTTTAAATATTAATTATCATTATATTAGTAGTTTAAATGTATCAATGAATTATTAAAAAACATAATACATTAGCACAAATTATATATAAAATTAGTTAGATTTGTAATGTATGCAAAAAAAATATAATTAATAATACATAATGAGATTTTTTTTTCAGATATGTATTCAGATAATATCGGATCGGATACCTTCGGATAATGTTGGATATTGACGGATAATAGCTAAACGGACGGTTACAAATAGGTAATAGCCAAACCTTATCCATATCCGTTAAATTTTTTTGGATACGGATACGGTAAGCTGACTTACGTCAGGTGTGCTTTGACAGAGACTGGGCATTGTCCGCGACAGCATGCTTGGCACGGAGTTAGCCGGGGCTTCTTCCTCAAGTATCAGATAATTTTTGTTATTTTTCGGATCAAATCACGGATAAAATCAGATATTTTACTATCTGTTTGCAACCCTAGTCAGGGACTCGTCCTAGCCGTCCACACTCCACAAGGGGGCCATAACTTGGGTGCTCTTAAAAGTTAATAACTATGGGAGTGTTTGGCACTCAATGGAATAGCGAAAAGTTGGAATAGAATAGCTATTCTGACAAATTAATTTGCCAAACGAATTTTAGACTAAGTAGAAGAGTGCGAGAATAGTGCTAATCCAGGTATACCAACTTATAGGTGGAATAGGATTAGCTCTAAATCGAAATAGCGATTATTGTTTGATTATATTATATTATTATATTATGATTATGATTAAGATTTAATATTATTATATTATTATATTATATTTATGATTATAATTTATTATTATATTAATATTATGATTAATATTTATTATTATTATTATCATTATATTATTATTATTAAATTATTATTATCATTATTATTATTATATTATCGTTACCATTATTATTATTATATTATCATTATTATATTATTTATTATTATTATAAATATAATTTTAATATTATAATATTATATTATTAATATAAATATAATTATTTTATTATTATATTATTATGATCAAGATGATTTATTATTATATTATTATATTATGATGATTATGATTATGATTATTATTACTTTTTATTATTTTATTATGTTATATTATATTATTATATGTTGATTATAGTGATGATTAATTTATTATTATATTATTATAATTATAATTATTTATAATTATTTTTATGATTATGATTATATTATTATGATTATGATTATATATTAAAATTATGATTACTTATTATTATTATATTATTATTTATTATAATTATGATTATTTTTTATTACTTTATTATTATTTTATTATGTTGTATTATATTATTATATGTTGATTATATTTATGATTAATTTATTATTATATTATTATAATTATAATTATTTATAATTATTTTTATGATTATGATTATATTTTTATTCTTATATTATTATGATTATGATTATGGTTATATTATTATGATTATGATTATAATTATTATTATCATGATTTTGATTATGATTATTATATTATGATTATATTATTAAAATTATGATTACTTATTATTATTATTATATTATTATAATTATGATTGTAATTATAATTTTTTATTATTATATTACTTTATTATGATTATGTTTATATTTTTATTATATTACTATTATAATATTATTATTTATTATGATTATTTTTTATTACTTTATTATTATTTTCTTACTTTTATGATTATTATTTTACTATTATTATTATTATCATCATCATTATTAGTATCATAATTATTTATATTTTAACTATTCTAAGTAACAACTGTCAAACGATATTTTCGCTCTTCCGAATAGTCAAGAATATCATTCTTCTACCACTCTTCCAAAAAAATACTATTCCATTACTCTTCCAAAATTACCACTCTTCCAAAGCTATTCCTTGATTTGTCAAACGGACCCATAGGATCCGTTTGGTATATGCTTATGCGGTGCGATACTGCATACATAAAAATATACATATGTATATTTAACAATATGCTTTATTTTTTAAAACATTTATCGTATTAAGTTTATAAAATTAATTATATGATATTTTTTATGTAAAATATTCAAAATCATATTAATATCTTATTATATTTTCTTATTTTACATTAAAAAAATTTAAAAATAAATGATTGATTCAAATATTATAAAAAAAATTAAAATATATAGCCGCTATATAATCTGCATAATGAATCACATGTCACATATACATTATGCCGTGGTCAACTTCATATATATTAAAATTCACATTTTAAAACCTGTTAATAACTGCGCCTCTAACGTGTAAGAGGGGCTTATTTGTTTATCTACCGTCCTCTTCACTAAAGATGAGAAAAGATAAAATTTAGGGGTGTCTGCGTATAAAAATAAGTCGATCGGAATGACGTGCAAAACCACGCAAGCACGTGCCGCCCATTGGATTGGGCCGATTGGCGAATTCGAGACAGTTCCTCGCTGAATGATATCAGTAAGCAATCTATGTGACGTGGGCCACACGGCACCGGAACGAAATCTTCTGCGGACGCAGAGGTTAAAAAGTTCCGCAAAGTGCAACATTTGACATTTCTGATTTAATAATATAAATTCTTCGTGTATATATTATTATATTAGATCCGAGCAGCCGTTGTGATCTAATCTACCGGTACAGATTAACCTCCGCAGAAGATTTTGACCCACAGTACCAGGGCTTTTAATGGATTGGATTCGCATCGCTAAGGCTCTTAGAGCCTGTTTGATATCACTGTCCTTTTTCTAAAATCAACTAGAACAAGAGTTAGTTATTCCGGACGAAATGCACCAAACGTTGATGAAATTAGACAGAAAAATAGCAAAAAGAAAAAAGGTTTCTTTTAGAATAAAATAACCATTTTCCGACTAATTCCAAAAGAAAATAACAGTGCCAACCACAACCTTAATGAATTGGATTCATGAGATTTAATTTAAATGTGAACTCATTAAAAATTATATGATTCATATTCAATTAAAATTTGAGGATCCAAAAACAATTTATATTCATCTACATGGACATAATCTGATTTGAATTATATCTCGAATTTTATATTGAAATATTTAAAATAACAAAATATTAATATTATATTTAATATGAATAAAATGTATATAATATATATTACAAAATATGATTTAATATCGAAATACTAATTTATCTAACTGGCATGATATAATTTTTCAAACCAATGTGATGTAATTTCTATTGAGAAATAATCCAACTAGTATAATTATGGTTAAAAAATTTATTATGAGAAAAAATTATCATGCACATTTTGTTAAATCCAAAAGGCTAAGGAGATCTTTTTTTTTTGAGATTTATATATTGAATTCAATGAACTGTCAAATAATTTTTTTAGATTTTTTACAAATAATAATGAATTCGGATCAGATTTTTAAACTTTAAATATCAATCATCACGATATAGTAACGGATGTAGCAAGCATTGACTCTGGATTTTTAAGTATTCAAACACAAACAGAATGGTACACCAAGTCAAACACAAACAGAATGGTACACCAATGATCCAACCCAGTAACCCACTTAGGGGTGCTACTGGATGGATAGTTGGATACCATTACCAACCCGTCCGGTACAGCTCAGTCCATTGATCGATTACCCACTAGGCTTCATTTTAGATTTTTGTTGTACCGTAAACAATGCATTAAACCCTGTGATTAGCGCATGCAGTAGCCTAATAAGTGTTCGAATTCGGAAGGACTTTACTAAATCTTGAATTCATGATTTAGATACAACAAAAGTACAATTTAGACCGTTTTTTATTAAAATAAATAAATAAATATTTAGGAAATGAAGAGAAAATTTTTGGCATATAGGAGTGTTAGTATCTCATCCACTCAGGGGCGGACCTAGCGTTTGTCGGGGGGTCAGTTGACCTCCTGGATTTTGAAAAATAGTATTTTTAAATTAATATTTTATTAATCTGATTCCCCCTGGATTTTATCGATTATTTTTCATTGAGAAAAAATATTTAATATCGCGGGTAATGAAAGAATTATGTAAAAAATTTAAAATATAAAGTTTTATAGAGGAAAATTTTCTTTATTGCTATGATTATTTATTATTTTAACTTTTATTTTTTATTAGTTTTAATATTTAAAAGATATTATTTTAATATTTTTATTTAATATCCGATTAGTTAATAAATTTAAATCCGATAAATTACTGAATATAATTACTGATCCCTAACTAAAATCCTGCATCCATCCACCGGTCATGACGTATCTTTCCATACAAAGGTCAAATATTAAAAATATTATTTTAATAGAACCAATATTTATTTCGCCAGCCTAAAGAAAGGGTCGGTTTTTTGTCTGTCGATCCAAAGAATGGGCCATCATTTTAATTCTACAAAAAAATCTGAAATCAATACTTAAAAATTCTACAAAAAATTTCCTATATTCCACTAAACTTTAATATAAAAATTTACTGAGAAAATTAACCTTTAAATATATTAATTTTTATTAATAATATTGGATAAATTTTGTATCGTTCGTACAATTCAATGATTCCGGAAAAAGAAAATTATATGAAGATACTCACGGAAAAAAAAATGATATGTGTATGACTCATTATTTGGAACCTTGTTATTTTAGTTGAAAATTTGATTTTAATACAATGGAATGGATAAAATCTAATTGCGAGAGTTTCTTTTCTGTTACGAAGAGAGAAAAAATACCTGAAATGCTAACAAATCTTATTTTTCTCTAATTGCCCGAGTTCATGGTCTCCGCAACAACACACAAACGATACATCAAGATTTGTGCGGAATATTCTAGAGTTTATCCACTCCAGACCGCATCATATTATTGACCGACAATTTAAATACAATAGTAACATCAAGATTTGTGCTGAATATTCTAGAGTTCACGGTCTCCGCGACAATTCTGGAGTGGATAAACTCTAGAATAATCAGCACACAAATTTTGATGTTACTATTCTATTTAAATTGTCAGTGAACAATATCATGCGGTGTGAATTGTTTCAGCCACCCGCTGCATCAAGAACTGACAAATCAGACTGATTGGATTATATTTTGTTCGGATAAAATTAATTTTGATTTATTTTCTGATGCAGATATGTATTGGACTCGAGTTGCTTCGGATCGATCAATGTCAGATTAATGCACTAATGAATTGGGATAAATAAATGATTCGGATTGTGTAGGTTCAAACTTAGCTATCTGATCTTTCTTGATTCGGATTATAGTGCATTATAAATAATTAAGATGTTGATTTCGAATACAAATTGAGCATGTTAGGTTGTGTTTAAATTGGATTAGTTCATTTATTTAGTCTCACATCACATTCTAAATCATATTACATCTAGTCAAATGTTCTATAAAATTTTAATAATTTTATAAATAAATTATTTTCACTCTAATTATATGATTTTGATTTTATCAGGTGAGACAAACAGATTCAACATTATTATAATAATTTAATACATATAAAAATAATTATTTGAATTATGTCATAGTATAGCATATGTGAGATGTCCATCCTTCTTAGTTTGGGCTAATTTAGATTCGAATAATTATTAGATATGATATCATATAGTTTCAAGTTGCTTCGAATTCAGTTTTTTTTTTCAATTAATGGATCACATTGATTCAGATAATTTATATTTGAATACTTAATATTTATGAATTTATTTAGATTTAAATTTCTTCAGATTCCGTTAAGTTTGGACTATTTAATTTTCTGATTTTAACGGATACGAATCAGATAAAAATATCAAATTTATCGGAAAAACTATTTCAATCCAAAACTTCTGTCAGGTCAGTGAATTAATAGACGGGATGTGAGTTATAAAAATCGAACCGAACAGTTGGATTAAAAAAACGGTGCTCGTTGTTTAAAAAAAAAAAAGAAAAGAAAAAAAAAGAGGAATCTGATTTTGAGCAGGTCAGCTTGTTCCTTCGCACATTGAACGGAGAAACTTTTTTTTTAACAATTAATGTTAAATATGTACGTATAATTATGAGACCCGATGATCCATTCAGAAAATTTTGTTTTTTCTATCAACTTTAACCTCAAAATACTCTAAATATAATGGATACAGTATACAGTATAACAATCAATTATACACGATATAAGAATTGAATATACTGTATAAAAATATTATTATTTTATGTCGATACTTATATTGCACATAATTGTAAGTATCTTAAAAGTAACAGAACACTAATTTTGAAACTAAGGTTTATATAGAGAAGCCTTGTTTAGGGTAGCATTTCTCCTTAAACAATATTGACATCAAGTTCGTTGTAACTAAAAATGTTTACTAAAGTCTGCGATGTCTTATATAGTGTGAATAACCTAAGACCATTTCTTTCCTACAAGATCATGCGGCATTTATCACAAATTTCTAGTTATTATGACAATATTAACATTCATGTACTGTGAGATTTGATTCAACTATTTTCAAATTTTTGAACTAATTTTTTTTCTTTACTTGGAGAAGGGCAAACCTTTTATACATTTAAAGAGCGAACACTTGTTGTATCATGAAATTTTCTTGATAAAATACACATCAATATCTTTAGAAGGGCCAAGACATTACCATTTTAAGCTCATTCAAGTCCTAGTAGTATTTTGTGACAAAGTAGCAGCACGAATTTGGGTTTAGGTTGGATAAACATTTAAAACTGTTACGAGAAATTAGTTTGCAATTCGTGAAAAATTATGATCAATTACGGAAGAAGGCCGACTTGGGATTAAAATTAGAAAGAAACTATTAATTTTCTGCATGACTCGGAACAAAAGATACCAATAATTCAATACATTAGAGTTTTAGCTACATTCAACATCAATGATAAACTAAGGTGTTTAATATTCTTGCACGAACAAAGTCATTAACACAATACTAGTATTCTACCCAAATTAATCCTAACTCATTATAAATCCTACTCTATGCTAGAATGAGATAATCATAAAATAACACATTCTTCATCTAACAGAGCATAAGCATAACACCAGATGTTAATCCCCACAATCTGTCATATGCTTTTGAGCCTGTTTACTAACTAGCTTGTGAAACACCGGATATTAATGACTGTCATCACCACCTTCTACAAAATACCAAAATATTGAAGACCATTAGTACCAGATATGTCATGATTGTCATCTTCCTGTTTATACAGGTTCTTTTGGAAATCATGCTCATTAACATGAGATGATCTTTTCAAAATATCTGATATTTCTATTTAAGTCCAGATGTCTGAGTTTATATCTACATAATAGAAAAAAAAAATTGAAGAAACTTGACAACAATTCTAACTCAGGGCAACCAGTAATGAACAGTATCAACTGTTTTATAACTGAGACAAGATACAAAACACTATATTTCCATCAATTTCAACACAGTAATTACTATTAGTGATCATGCTTTATTTGATAATAGCTTGGACGATAATGCATGTTGTTTTATCTTCGGTCAATATCCAAAAGGAAAACAAACAAACATATAGTATCACATGGTAAAACATACAAATTAGGTCACATTTTACTAGTTAATTCTTGCGTCCCTTCGAAATAGAACAAAGCCACTTCCAAGTAAAGGAATAAAAAATAACAAAAACAACTTTTTATCAGCTTAAACTTTCAAGTGTGCATACCTTGACCAGACCCTTTGCCTTCATCACCATCATTGTCATTAGCCTCACCTCTACCATGATTTCCACTGTCATGGGTATCTCCATCATCATGACCCTCATCTACGCGTTGATCTCCATCTCCATCATCATCATCAGCATTGGTATCACCTTTCTCCAGATCAACATCATCATCATCAGCATTGGCATCACCTTTCTCCAGATCAACATCATCATCATCTGCATTGGCATCACCTTTCTCCAGATCGACATCATCATCATCGTCGTCGTCATCGTCATCATCCTCATCATCGTCATCGTCCTCTGAAGAAAGTTCTATTTTTGGTGGTTTTGGGGGTGGTATGTAGCTGAAGGCAGAGCTTCTCCTACGAGAACTAGTGATGATGTTGCTCGTGTCAATCCCCTCCAGTTCCTTCGCTCTCTCCTTCCTTCTTTTCACCTCTTTTATCTCTGCCGGAGCATACAACACATCAATAATGCTGTAATTCAGTATAACGCAAGAATAACACACTGCAGAAAAAATACATGTATATCCTCATGGGAAGTAGAAACAAATTAACACTGCCATTTCCTCATATTTAATTGCTATACAGTATATATCAGAAAGTACTCCAGCAAGCCATAGACAAAACAAAAACCTAAAAATAACATTGTCATTTTCTCATATTTAACAGACAAAGCAAAAATACTCCAGCAAGCCACAGACAAAGCAAAAACCTCAAAAAAACATGTAAAAACCTCAAAAAAACATGTCCTTTTCTCATAGTTAACGTGCTATCCAGTACATTTCAGAAAAGAACTCCAGCAAGCCACAGACAAAAGAAAAACCACAAAATAACAGTTGGTAAAATTGACAGCGATAGCGGTAGCGGTAATTTACGGTGCATTTAGTACAGTGTCACATAACCAAGAACAAGCCCAGAAACAGATCAAAAGATTAGAAACAACAAGTGCCAACTACCAAGCCTATAGAAGGTTGAGAACCAGTGTTCTGAGGAGCTTGTCTAATACTGTCCAGAAGTCTGGTAAGTTTTATAAACTTCCGAGGCACAATATATATCAAACTACCTTTTTCAGACGGGTTTGAGGAGAGGCCTTCCTTTTCAAGTATTTCTTCCAACTCCTTTATCAAGACTGCCTCACGCTTGTCCTCTGATGCCTGTTTAGCTCTCTTGTAAACTGCCGGAGGGATACTGGACAATGGAAATAAAAATAATCAAATCAATAAAGATCATTGAAGTAAAATATTCTGCAAAATGCATCTAAAAGGATAGAATTTCAATCACCTGAGTCCACATGATTTGATGATGTATTTCAGATGTTCCACTTTCTTTCCGTATACCTGTGGAGTCGGTTTTTCTATCCTCTTCTGTCATGTTAAGAATTTTCTTAGTCAGCTAAAAGAAAGGTTCACCTTCAGTATTTTTTCAATTTACAAAAAATGAGTAAGGGGCACAACCGATTGTGATAAGGTTAAATCACATTATATTAAAGATAACCAAGTATAAGAAGGGTTAAATATGAGTGACAAATATCAGGGTTGACACAATGCACGTTAACTTACCTCAAAGATAGTGTTAATAATAGGGTAGCCACGTACAACCAACCTTAACTAGAAAATCATCAGAACTATAAGCTAGGCTTCAGAGCTCCTCATGTATAACTGGGTGAAATTCAGTTAACAAAGCTTATATGCAAGTTGAGGATCAAACAGAGGCTTAACTGAACAACCAAAGCTTATATGCAAGTTGAGGAACAAACGAGGCTCTTTGATCAACAAAGGCCAAGCAAAATAAGAGCCTGGTTGAACAAATGAGTTAAATTGAGAGTTGATTGACCAATTAAACAGTCTATTGTATTGACGGCTGATGGTAAGATTAATTGAAGAGCAAAATGTTCAATTGGGATTCAATTCCAGAATCAAAAGTATCTTAGGATTTATCTGTTTTACAATGGATCTTTTTTTTTAAATTAAATTAAGTCCTTACAGAGGAAAATAAAATTACCTTTGCATCCTCTTCTTCATCTGATGAACGGGACTCATTCTTGTCAGAAGAATGGCCCCCTGCTCTTTCTCCAGAGTTATCTCCCCTCTCATTCTTTGTGACCTTTTTGCTCTTTGAAGAAGCAATGGACTTCTTTTTTTCTACTGAATTTTTCTTAACAGAGGTCTTAGTGCTTGTTTTTACTTTGGATACTGCTCGTTTTCTTTTTTTCAGTTCAACCTCAGAATGTTCTTCCTCTTTGATTGCATCATCATACGAGTCAGCTTCCTCATGGGTTCTTTTAGAAGTTTCACTTGTCTGTGGTTTTTCAATCTTCTGAGAAACCTTTTTGGGCTTTTTCTGTACACCATTTTCTGAATTGTTCATCTCCAGCGATGCCAAAACCTAAATAAGACAGACTCAAACATAACAAATGGATAACAGCCAGCTACTGGATGTAACAATAAGAAATATAACATTATTACATAAAAGGGAAAAAAAATTATACACTGTAATTAATAGTTTCTGCAGAATGGCACATGGCTAACAACCGTTAACATGGGTGTTCACAAAACAAAGATGAATATCTTACCCTTCAACTTAAAAATTGAGGTTGTTTGCAGATAGCACCAGTCATGGGTGTGTTTCCTTCTACAACCACGGATATATTTTTTAAAAAATAAATCTGAAAGAAAATATCTTTTTTTCCAATATACTTACCAACTAATCTAAACTTTCCTATAAGACCAACAGAATCCAAAATGTACTCCTCATACTCTTAAAAGGAGGACATACATATCACCCAATGCACCCTTCACCATTTATAAAGACCAATCAGATTTCTTCCACACACGAAACCACAGACTATGAAAAACAATCACAGTATTTCAGTAAAACACAAAAGAGACTTTCCAGATAGTCTTTGAAAGAGAAATCAAAGAAAAAGATGTTACCTTCTCTAATTCCGTGCTAATAAAAGCTTTGTGCACATCCAAAGCTTTGACAGAAAGGCTCAGATCTTCCTCCAACAGTCGGCGTACCTTCATTAAGGTTATAGTCCTATAAATTCAATTAAACAAAAAAAAAGGTCAATTATTAAATTTTATAATAAGAATAAAAGAAGCATCTAGGCTTTTATTGTCAAGGGCAATGAACAGAAGTCCCTTTGTTGCTTGTTTCATGTTTGATGCAATCTTAGACCTTATAGCAAATACCATTGACATAGAATAAAGTTAAACAAGTTCTAACAAGCCTAGATTTAGGTATATTGAATCCATAGTGAACTTTACTCTTCAAGTTCAAGGGCAAACATATATAAATTAGAATTCTAACAGCTAGTAAGTGGATGTCTCTACCTAAAAGATGAGACTGTAACAATGAAATAAGGCTCTGAAACTAAGAGGCTGAAACAAGCAACTAACTTTTGTAAAAAGCATAATTAGATGTCATTCTGGTCATCCTAAGATTTTCAGTCTTGGATTACAGTAACATATCAGTGTACTAGATCTGCACCTCCATGAATCAGATCCCTGCCCTCACTACAATATTAAAGAACTTTGGCTAAACACTTAACCCTGAATTTATTAATGACAAACCACCCTAAAACCCAGTCTGGACAGTGCAATAATAATATTAAATCCCACAACAAGGCCCCAATACAAGATACTAAATGACAACAATTTTTTTTTTTTTGGATTGCTTGGCTAGTGAAAGGAGCTCCATGAAACCTCTATTATTCAGTACCAGACAAAAAAAAAAAATGTTTTAACATGTAACTAGGGGGGACAGTAACATACTCTGAATTCTCCCTAAAAAAAAGTGATCTTTCTTTGATAGCCTCCTTGATCATATCCTCGCTAACTTCATTTATCTCACTTCTAATTTCCGTGTCTGATGCATGTGATTCATCATAATTAGATGCGACATTGTTTTCCAGTTCTGATGCATTTTGAGTCTCCCCTTGTTCATCGATTGTTGATTTTTCATCTTTTGATTTAGTGCTTCCAGAAGGTTCTGGAACTTTCTCACCATCATCAGCACTCATACACTGTATTATGGTATGAAATTCAGCAGAATGGAAGACAGACACAGAAAGGAAACAAATTTAATAGGTTACTGTTCATATTATATACAACCATTCTTTTGAATCCATACAAATTCCACTGTGCAATCACCAACAGAATCCATAAACCCAGACCCTGCTATATGCTAACAGAGAAAGCAAGATTTGGCACACTTATGATTCTAATTTTGCATCTAGCCTATACTAGAATTATCTAGGTGTCAGTATTCTGGTATATTAAAAACTAGGATTTGATGGTCACCAGAAGGCTCAATAAAATGAGCAAAACAAGTGATAAAAATAAAGATAAGTATAGTGTCTGAATGAGATAAAGGGTAACATGCCAAGGTGAAAAGAAAAGAAAAATGTTAGCATATCTAATGCACAAAAAGTAATTCTAAGCAAAATTTGCATACCTCTTCCATACAATGCCTCAAAATTTTCTTATGAGCATCGAGCGAGAACCGCTTCATGCCTAAATCCTGTTCAACCATCCTTCTAGCACCTTCAAAGGTCAAAGTACTACACACCAAAGTATAAATATGATTTGTATAACGTTTTAACATCAATCAGCAAATCATTAGCTAAACTTAAATGTCCGCCATTCTAATTGTGTTGAAGATTCCATTAATGAATAAACTTAAGAGAATATAAATAAACAATATTGAAGAAGAAAATGGACTTCACAATGGAGAAAATATTAGTCCAACTTTCACATTAACTAATGCCCAAATAACAATAACAAAGACACACAGACTCAGGTTTTTGGGAAAAAGAAAGAAAGATATAAACAAAGAGTTATAGCATGATATCACTTATCAAATTGTGGCATATCTCAGAGAAAAATAAAGGTTCGATTAGAGAATGCCTTCTCATGAATTCCTAGTCTGATTTTTTTTTTTAAACTAGAAAAAGGAAAGTTATTCTTCAGATAGAAAGGTCATCTGGATATATCAATTATCAAATGTATCAAAATATAACAACTTAAGCAACATTTCATAAGCTGAAGACACGCTTAGTCGTGGAAATAACAAAAATTACCAAAAAGATAAAATAATAGACATATTTTGTGTGTCTCTCTGTGTGTATCAGTATATAGTGGGTGGATGGGGTCGAGAGAGTTGGTGCAAGGAGGTTTAAGGGTCAGCCGGTCAGGTAAAAATGTTCGACTTAAACCCTCTAAATCTTCGACCCAAATATCTAGCATGATTTCGGCAAAAACCAAGCTTGAAATTACGAAATTCCATGAGAATTAACACCTCAAAGACAATCTCACCTAGCCTTCCCGAATATCAGAATAAGGACTGACAAATCAGCAAAAACCATATTTTAGCACCGTGCTTGTAACGGAGAAAATCGAAGTTCTTATGAGGAAAATATCAAAAATAAATAGATAATAATTACAGAAAATAAAGAAGAAGAAAAATAGTCGTAGACAGTTTGCAAGGGTTTAAAGTGAGAGATAGCAGTCCGTACCTTGCTTTGGCCTTGAAATCGGGCGCTCGAACGCGAATCGCGTTCTTTATAGCCTCTTCTAGTTCTTCTTTGCTCCATTTTTTCTCTGCCTTTCCACCCTTCATTGAAACCTCCCTCTCTCTCTTCCCCACAGACGCGCACTCTCTCTCCCCCTCTCGCATATGTGTAGGCGGTAGGGAGGAAAAGGAAAAAAAGGAACAAATGGAGGTGAGAGGAGCGGTTGGCTAGACTCGGTCTATGGTTGCCTTCCGCCTTTTGGACGTCAGTAACTTCTTTTAGTAAATTACATACATGTCCCTTACATTTCTCTTATTTATCCTTTTAAATCGTAGAATCTCCATCTAATATAGTCATTTAAATATTATAATATTTTCTATTCGATCATTATGTATATTTTTCATTACAGATAATAATCCTGTAGTTGCACATATCATACAAATAATGTCGTTACCAATGTTATTAATTACTATCAATGACACGTGCGTAGATTAAATAGACTATTATTATTGTTATTGAAGTAATCGTGGAGTCATATTTCAGAATTTTTCTTGGATATTTTTAACCATCAAACATTGTTATGCACGAATACATACTGACTTGTACGAAGCTCGTAGTAATAGAGGAATCAAGAATTCAAGATCCTCGGTAAATCTGTTATCCGTGTTTTTGACATAATACCGTACGTATCTTATCTTTCTTCTCACATTTTTTAATTTCCAAAATTACCCTTCATATCAGACCGTCCGGACTAAATCATCCAACTGATAAACGATCACGATACAATCATACCCGATATCCTCTCCAGTCCGTACAGTCCTTTTTCGCTGATTTCGTGTCTCCAAAATTCGCTTGATGCCTCTCTCTCTTAAACCTTCTCTCTCTCACCGACGGACATGCCCTGCAACTGCAACCCAGCAATCCGTAGCGTATCTCTGTCGGATTGATTTAAATAATTATGATTAAATTTAGAGATATTGGGTTTGTTTGATAATATATGAATAGAATAAAAAAATAAAAATAAAATTGTTATTCGGACAAAGTAATTTATTAAACGAATTTTTGACTAAGTAGAAGAGTGTTAATCCGATATATCAAGTTATATGGAATACGGTATATCGGATTAGCTCTCGTTGGAATAGCGATTTTTATTTGATTATGTTGTATTATATTATTATATTATGATTATGATTATAATTTATTATTATTATATTATTATATTATAATTGTGATTGTGATTTATTATCATATTAATATTATGATTATTTATTATTATTATTATTATTATATTTAATATTATTATTACATTATTATATTATAAATATAATAATTATTATTATGATTATGAATATGATTATTATTTGATTATATTATATTATATTATTATATTATGATTATAATAATAATTATTATTATTATTTTCTTATTATATTATTATATTATGATTATGATTATATTATTATATTATTATGATTAGTATGATTATTATTATGATTATTATTTAATTATGTTATATTATATTATTATATTATGATTATATTATTAAAATTATAATTATTTATTATTATTATATTATTATTATTATGATTATAATTATAAATTTTATTATTATATTACTATATTATGATTATGTTTATATTTTTATTATATTATTATGATTATAACTATGAATATTTTTATTTATTATGATTATGATTATAATTATTTTATTAATATTATTGTACTATTATTTTTATTATCATCATCATTGTTACTATCGTAATTATTCATATTTTAACTATTCTGATTAACAACTACCAAACAATATTTTTCTCTTCCGAATAGTCAAAAATACCACTCTTCTAAAAAGATAATATTCTATCACTCTTCCAAAATTACCACTTTTCCAAAGTTATTCCTTAATTTGCAAAAGAACCCAATATTATTAGATGGGACTCACAATTTATAGAACCAGAAAATTATGGCAGCAGTATCATAGATGAAAGTATAGCAGGTACTTTTGAAAACCCTCCTCTGTTATCCGTCCCTACAGGTGCACAGATAAATCGGTTTAATCAATTAAACTGAAATATTAAATTTTAAACTATTTGGTTTGATTTTCGCTTCACAAATTTCAATTCGGTTAATTTTTTTAACTAATTCAATTTTTATTCTTTGATTTGGTTTATATTTTTCTAAATCGGATAAATCAAATAAAATGAATAATCTAAAATTTACTAAGCAAATTTAGTTACTTAGTATAAATAAGGACTATATTTATTTATATAGATTTTATTTAGTTATTTATTTTTTTTTTTAATTATTTATTTCTTCCATCAAGGATAATCTAGAATGCGTTACTCTAATTATGCCCACACGTCACGAAAGTGGAAAGAATTAAAATTGTTTCTTTTAAGAAACACTATATGGTGTATCTGATTTTGATTCAGTTGTTATCCTTCTCGGGATGATAGGACCTTTTTGTTCTAAGTGAGACCGTTAGATAAAAAAAAATAAACATATTAGATTGATTTATTTCCTCTCTCCTTTCTTTTATTTTCTCTTTCTTCGAGATACACCCGAGTTCATTCATTTTTATCCAACGATCTCATTCAGAATAACAAAATATTGTTATCTCAAAAAGGATAATAACAAATTTGGACGATGGTGTTCCCATATTTGTCCTCTTTATTTTCCCACTTTCTTGAAAAAATGAACCTCTAAAAGTCAAATGCATGTGGAGTTTGTTTATCAATGCATCAAAGGAAATAAAGGGGACTGTTTCTTTTAAAAAATTAAAAGCATAATATATTACATTGAATATGTGCAACGCGAAAAGTCATATTTGTTCTTGTATTGCTATTTGTTACGTTGTATAAAAGCGTTCTATGGCTTAAAGTAGTGATACTAAATCCAGATAGTCTCTTTGCCTTATACCACAGAGTTTCTTAATTTTTGTCATCGTTCTTTTGATAATTTTATGTATTGCCTTGTGTATTTGAGTTATTTCAGCTACTATAAAGAAATAGAGGATCTAATTTCTTATTCCTTTCAAGAAAATGTCTGATAAACTATATTTGTTGTCATGATGTAAATATCAAATTATTGTTTTCTTTTCTAATGATGCGTTTTTATCCTACAATGGTAAATTGGTGGGTTGTTCCTTAATATTGTAGTTTTACTAAATGATCATTTCTTATAATTTTATATTATTTTTGTAACGTTGGTGTTCCTAATGCCAAAAAAAATGAACTTAAGAAAATCATGAATTCTAAATTATGAAAAATCAAAGTCGAGACAAGAGAATAAATAGATTTAAGAAGAGAATACCATTAATATTTATGAAATTTTGTTGTCTATCCTTTTTGTTAAAGAGATGGATAATAATATTCTTATTTGGAAATATTTTATGATATTGTTTATGATTTCTAAACACATATGATCAGTACCCAGTAGTTTTATCTAAACATACACATGATGAATAAATGTTTTCAGAAATAATTGTAAAATAATATGTTCACATCAAAATGAATATATGCGTTAAGGTAAATTGTCAACACATTCATTCACAATTCATTGTGAACACGTACGCTCATTATTCCTCTATTCGATCAATTGTTATTCATACATTTAATCAATTATTTCAATACTTGAAAAATTTTTTTAACTCACACAAGCTCAAAATAACCTTATGAACGCGCGAGTCCAAATTACTTATAAATGCACACATTCAAAAGTAGACATAGTCTTATTAGAAATTTCAGAATATAGTTTATCTTTTCAAAAGGTAAAATAAAAACGGTACAAATTAATATGATAAGACTCATGTGGTTCTTTATTAAATAAGTCTGAAAATTATTACTAATCATCTTTTATCATTTATAGATGGTTCAACAAAATTGTTTAAATTAACTTCAGATGAAAATGATTGAGATGGGAATAAGATAACGAATAGTTACTTATGTTTTATCTAGCATCCGATCCTAAAATTGTATAGATTGAGAATTAGATCTAGTGACAAAAATAATGTTTTTGATGTGAAGGTGTAGATTCAAAATTGGGATGAAAATTCTTTTATAAACAATTAAAGATGAGAGTTTAACTAAAAAAATTATATAGATTGCACTATCCAATTTCTTTTTTGAAAGAAGGATAATAGAGTGTATTTTCAATAAATAAAAAATTCTTCTTAGGAACTGAACGGATACACAATTATCAAAGTGTGTTTAAGTTGATGGACACGTTGTGATAGGAGAGATCGCCGAGTTTGTAAAAAATGATGATAGACAAGTTTTTCGTCTTTAATGAACCATGTTGACGCTATTTTTTTTAGGAAAATTGTCACTTTTATGTTTCTCATTGAAGATATCACATCTTAATGATGCCCGAACATATCAAGAAACTAATATCTAATTAGTATCTAACATATCAAAAAAATTAAGATATTAATAAATGAAAATATGAAATTAATATTCAGTAGTTTAGATACAAATATGATGGTTTTTGGTATACATTTTTTTAATGGGGACGGATCACTTGATAATGACTATTTTAACAATCTTGATATGATAATATAAATTGAAAAAAATGAAAAAATATTAAAAGTAGAAAAAATTAATATTGTTTAAAATTTTATACAATATTTAGTTAATCTTAGGTAGTCCATCAAAAACCGTTAATTAGAACTATTGCAAACAATATAGATATTTTATAGTATTTGATGAATTATCAAATAGTAATAAAATCAAATAAATACTAACAATACATTTTTTTATCTTTTTCAGATTTATTTGAATTATAGTCATTGAGATTATTGAAATAGTAATTGGTAAGTGTATACTAGCAAAAGAATTTGTGGCATTCAAATCTATTTTGATTCTTAACGAATGGATATCTCAAATACAAACATTTTTTTATAACGTAGTTCATATTGTATATATTAGTATACATGGTATGTACTTTTGTACTTTATTATTAATACGTAATTTGAACGTATCGTACGTTGATAAATACTTTATTCATTCCGTACCTGCAGTTATATTAGTTCTAACACACGATTCTCCTTCATTGGTGTTGTTGATATATGATTTTCATTTTTATTTGCAATGACATGAAGTACACTTTATTAACTTATAAAGGATATAATTATCATCATTTTGATGTGTCATTAAAATAAATATTAAATAATTATTATTTAAATTATTTAATAATAAAACTAATTGAAGAAATATTTTGTAAATATCATCTTATATATGTATACAAAAACTATATCATTTTAATATTATTTATATATGCATCAAGTAATAAAATCAATGGACCAAATTTTAAAATTTAGACTTATTACTTAATGGTTATTCAAATGAAGTTAAAATTTTATGATTTACATATATATATATATAGAGAGAGAGAGGGGGGGGGTTATGGTGCTTCACGAAGCACAAAACCTCCCGTGTTTTGTGTTCATATCTCGAATTTAAAAGACTAAACGGCTGATCTAAACTGTTGAACATGATCTTCATATTGAGATATCTTTGGAGATCAAATTTTATATTTTTTGCTATTTTTTAGATGGGTGGAAAATCATTAGTATTAGATGGTGCAAAAATCGTTAAATCAATAAACTTTGTACCCATCTAAAAAATAGCAATTTTTTTTAAAGAAATATAAAATTGATCTCCAAAGATATTTCAATATGAAGATCATGTTCAATGGTTTGGATCGGTAATTTGAACTTTTAAATTCGAGATACGGACATAAAGCATGAGAGATTTTGTGCTTCGCGAAGCACCATAGTCTCTCTCTCTCTCTCTCTCTCTCTCTCTCTCTGTGTATATATATATATATATATATATATGAGTTAGACTATTGTGAAAACGTTTGCATTTCGAGCTCAAGTGCATATAGCTCAAATTTTATCGTAACACGTCCGAAATTCAAAATTATCATTCTCATTAAATTCTTCATATCAAAATATTGAGAGATACAAAAATTTGGAGTATTTTGAGTTTTCTAAGTATTTATTTTGGATTTTTAAAATCAGTACTAAAATAATAATAAAATATTGAATTATTGTTACTGATTTTTAAAAATCCAAAACAAATACTTAGAAAACTCAAAATACCCCAAAATTTGTATTCCCTAATATTTTGATATGAAAAATTTAATGAGAATGATAATTTTGAATTTCGGACGTGTTACGATAAAATTTGAGCCGTATGCACTTGGGCTCAAAATACAAACGTTTTCATAATAATTAACTCTCTCTCTCTCTATATATATATAATTGAGATGATATAGAATATATTCAATGGTTCACATTTTAAAATTTATATATAAATAAATAAACACTATGAACACTAATAACGATGATAATTAAATCCCTCCTCATTAACTTATCAATGAGTTTGTACCTTTCGATAAAATAGTTCGAATTTTGTTTGCACCAATTAGTATATATTTATCACTGATACAGAAGTTTGTATTTATTCATACTACTTAACATATGACACTCGCTTCTTAAACCAAAGTAATATTTGAATTAATTTATCAGTTATTGTTGGAAATGAAATAAATCTGCAACATTTTAAAGAAATTAAAAAAATAATATTGAAATCAAATAAATTTTATAAATATTTGGATCAAATTATATAAAATTATTATTAGTATCATTTGTTTTGGTGAATCTTCGATTTTATAATCTTTGTATTGAATTACGAAATTTGTTATATATGTATTTTTTATACTAAAATTTATAGAGTCGACGCGATACTTTTTGAACCAACTCATTAATTTATGCTTTTGTTCTTATCCACATTCTCTCTCTGCATTGATATTCTTGTCTCTGTCCTCGTCTTGCCAAGCCTAAGCCTGCCAAATGAGAGCCTGGGATTGATGAGCGGCGATCTGCACAAAATAAAGGATATGATGAGCAACGGTGAAAAAGGAGACGATGCAATGGTAGCTTCCTCGCCGAATTCCTTGGATTAGGCTACCATTCCAGGTTATTCATCTGGATCGATCTATTCTCTCCCCTTTCTTTAACCTGTTCTGATCTCCTTCTTTGTCTCTGGCTTCTTCTCGTCTATACTTTTCTCAATCGTTGAAGGTATGTCAATCGCTGAAGGTAACTTTATTTGTCGTTACTCTGAGTTGCTGTGCTCCATTCTTGTTTGCGACTTGAAAATTTTCTTTTCCTTTTTTTTTTCAAATCGGCATTTTCATTGAAATCAGAGAGGAAGAGAGAGCATGAAGTTTGAAACCGTGCAGTAAGTTTAAAATCAACCAAACATTGGTTGAAATTAAGACTTATCGATGCAGACAAATGAAATTATTTAATTAAGAAATTTCTACCTTTTTTTAGAGTAAGATATCACTGATCAGAATTCAACTACAAAACCCAAATTAGAAATATTTAATTAAATTATCAATCACATTGTTCGCAATTACATAGAGAGAGCGAAGAAGCTAGGCACCATCACAACCTCGCTCTTTCTCCTTTCATCAGCCAGTCACCAAATGAAGGCTTGAAACAGGCCATCGTTATCCATCCTCGGCTTCCCGACCAACTAATCGACTCATTCACCCAGGCCATTACTGTCCATTGTAATAGTTCGAATGTTGTTTTATCCCATAAAGGATATTTGTTTGTCCATCGTGAGTATTTTTCCTTACTTGGTATCTTTTTTATGAACTTTGGTACTTGAAATTAAATTAAAACATTGGTGATTAGTCTTTTTGTTTGCCAACTCGAAATGCGAGTTATTCTCCCATAACCGCCTCCACCTAACCGAGCTCACATGGACTGCTATGTAACGTAAGCAGTACAAGAAGGTAAAATTATCACAATGCTCCTTTTTAATAGGATTACTCATTTATTTCAAGCAATTCAATGGGAAATAACACCTACCAAGATAACAACTGAAGAGAAAATTATCATTTCACTTAGATAGCATGGTTGTTTTGTCATTTTTTTTTCTTATTTAGTGTTTAATATTCATCTATATGCTAGCAGAGGGAAAATGATAACACTTCTTTAGGGCAATAAATATGAGGTTATGTGGACAATCATTTATTCTTCTTTCTTTTCCCCTAATTTCTGTACTTCGCTTTAGATATGGTTACGTTAGTGTTTAGATTTTTCGATTGATCGAAGACAATTATTGATGTCCCAACAGTATGAACATAATTAAGTGTAATATAAGTTTGAATAAACGGACTCTGAACTTTTATTGACTTATAGCTTGATCGGTTTTTTCTCCTTTGAGGATTGTGTATCACAAGTTTGATTCACATGGAATATCATTATATGTACTTTGCATTATTTTTCATGAATGTATTATTTCAAACTAACACCAAATTATATAGACATGCTTGTTCTGATCCAACTTTGCGCCAATGTATGCCTCAGTGATTTCACGTTGAGAGCAGTCCGATGGGGGTTCGACGTTTGTAATATTTTTAGCTGCTCCCTATTGCTGTTATTTATGGAAACACTTTTGTTTTAAAGTCGTCAGAAAAAGATCCAGGCAAACCAAAGATTCATTTTTGCATCTCTTATATCACATTTTTGTTCTTATTTTTTTAGAATTATTTGACGATGAAATTCCAACTGGTAATGCTGATAGGTGACATGTCTATTTTTTTTGTTTTCAGGGGTTACTATGATACTTGTCGAACCAGCAATGGAAGCTGGTTTGCCGAAAGGAGTCTTGAACATTGTTCATGGAACCAATGTAAGCCCTCCCATCCATAAATTCCTGGAAATTTCCTATTCTGGACCAAATTGATTCAGTTAGGTATAACATACACCGTCTTAATTGTAATTTCATCTCCTGATTATTGTGATTTCCTATTTTATTAACACTTTACTTCCAGTACGAGCTTTTATTGGTGCAGAACAGTATTGGTGATCACTATGATAATCCTGGCTTCATCATGATATTATTGTTTCAAAATTTATTAAATATTTTGATTAATTTGGTATTTTTTAGGACATTGTAAATAATATATGTGACAATGATGACATTAAGGTTATATCCTTTGTTGGCTCAAATACTGTAAGTTGAGCAATGCTACTAAGTCTTCTACTTTGCAAACTCATGTAGGTTGTATTCGCCTCTTATCTCTCTTCTTTTCATTGTCCCTTTTAATTATGTTATATGTGCATGTAAGGGAATACAATTAACGCTTTTGTTATAATTACTCGTAATGTTTTAGTTCATTTTAATTGACTACAACACATATGACTACGCATAAAAAAAAACCGGACTGACAACATATCTATCTATATCTATACTATATATTATAAAGAGTGTATTTATTAGATATGTCTATTAATGGTCACACTTTATCAGCTTTTTTAATGACTGAAATATTTCTAATTAAATGATATAAATTACTTTTTAAAAAACTAACGGTTAAATTTAAGTCAATGCTACTTTTTTCTCTCAATTAGTTTGGTATTTTTATTATGCATTACTAGGAGATTGAAAAAAGAAATTATCCATCAAATAAATTAACCAACAACTATTATTATATTTTTATAAGAAAAAAACTATCTAATGTACTATTATTAATTCATTTATATTATGTTGTTAATGAAAAGTTTTTTTTTAATTTTTGTTATTTGTTTTCTTTTTGTATATAGCATCAAGTTCATTTTAAGTTTTGAAGCAATTTTTTTCCTCTGTAATTATATCAATTTTGTACTACTATAATACAACATATACAAACAAATATATTTTTTTCACAAATCTGTGGTATCATATTTTTTAGTTAAAAAACAAATTAAAATTAAAATAATAATAATAATAATATTTTGCTATGATGTACATGTACACTACTAGTTTTTTTCTCTAAGATAAAATATATTTCGATTTTTCGACAACAATTTTGAACTTTCAGAATTATCGATTTTAGTCTTCTAATAATATATATCCTGAATCAAAATCGGGATGGAAATACTTATTGAACTTCTTCCATGAAACCCCTCAAAATTTTGGAAGACAGGCCAGGACTCTTCGACAACTATTTTGAACTTTAAGAATTATCGCTTTAATCTTCTAATAATATAACGCTGAATCAAAATTGGGATGGAAATATTTATTGAACTTTTTTCATGAAAACCCTCAAAATTTTGCTTTCTGAGAGGTAGGCCAGGCTTTAAAAGGGCACATGCGAAATTCAGCCTTTTATAATCAATAAAAGTTCGCCCCCCGTTCTGCATCTCTCTTCCATTGTTCTAGGGTTTGTACATCTCTGTTCTGTTTCTGCATCGGTACTACAGGAAACTTTCCTCTTCGATTGTTGATTTGTATCCGTATTTGTAAGTAACGATACCTAGTTCGACTATTCCTCTATTGTCCTTGATTTTAGTCCTAATTGTGGATTTTCTTTTTCCATTTCTGAAACTTCAGCACGAAAGGAACAACTTGGACCGTGAATTTGCTGAAAGGCGAGGGGAAATTGCGAAATGCCTCGGGATTTATCACGGTCGCCTTCTTACAGGAGGAAGCGATCGCCTTCTCCTAGATACAGTAGTAGAAGAAGTAGAAGAGATAGGAGTCGATCTCCTTATTCCCATAGGTGATCCCGCTATTATCACCTGATTATCAAATTATTTATTTCTTCTCTCTTTTTTTTTCCAAAATTTGCATTATTTGTTTCTTTTGGCACGAATTCTGAGATGGTTTTTGATGAGATGAGGTCAAAGTCAGTGATTATTCTTGGCTTACGATATGTATTTATAAACTATCCAAGGATAGGACTTGATCTGATTCGCTTAACGGTTGGTTGATTTATATGGACTATGTTGAACAAGTTTTTCCTGCTTGAAAATTGGAGCTATCATTGAAGAGCTCAATTGTCAAATCTTAAGTCAGGGTAAAAACTTGGACCCGTCTTACTTTTTCAATTCAGTATCTCATGGAAGCAATCAGAAGAATGGCAAAACCATTTATACTTCTCTTAATATCATACTTGTGGTGTTTTGGTTATTTTTCTCTACTCTGTATAATATTCAGTTAAAGTTTCTTATGAATTTGTATTTAATTAATATTTAAGTTTGAGATTAGGTCTTTCTTTCCGCTGGGATTAGTGTTATTATTCGGTTTATACATTTGATTTGGTTTATTTGTCGTTTTTCTTTGTTCACAATTAGATATAAAAAAGTTGGTCTGAGAATGAAGTTTTCAAAATTGAATCTGATGGCAAACATTTTGGGTGATTTCAGTTTTCTTTTGGCTATTGTTTTTATCTCTGGTTTATTGAATTTCTGTAACCTCCTATATAGCATTCTCTATGCTGAAAGGGGGGAATCTTTGTTCCACTTGCTTTGCCAAGTTAAACATGCAGTATGTTTGTTGAGGTTATTTTGATGCAACTAGCATTTGTAAGTCTGTGTGGTGATAGATAGATGTAACTGAAATTTCAGTCTGCTGCAACTTGTTGTTGTG
This sequence comes from Schoenoplectus tabernaemontani, assembly GCA_037127355.1. Lineage (NCBI taxonomy): Eukaryota > Viridiplantae > Streptophyta > Magnoliopsida > Poales > Cyperaceae > Schoenoplectus > Schoenoplectus tabernaemontani. The sequence continues at coordinate 8,539,347 of CM073753.1, forward strand.
ATAAATTCAATTTTTTTTTTCTCCACGCACATTATCTTCTTCTCCTCCTCCTCCAAAGCTTTCTTCTCCACACACATTAAAATGTAATGAATTACTTCATACAAGTTGGAAAAAAGACAGGTTTTTGTTCCTTTTAAAAAAAATGTTTTGTTTGTGTACATTCCAATGTTCTAGCAGTGGGGTCCACTGCTGCAATTTATTAGTTATGGTGCTTGAGGTAATTGTGTTAATATTATTTTCCTCTTGAATGCATGGTGAAATAAGCCCTGTTATCTTGAGGCAAATTGGTTGTTTCTGTTTAAAATTGCTGTATCCATCCAAGTCTCTGGAGGAAAAGAAATGTGAGAAAAGCTAAAGGGTGATTCTACTTTATTCTTAGGATATCAGGTTTTTTTTTTGAATATTAGTGCACTGGAGAACTAAATTAAAGAATGAAAAATCTGCAGAAAGAACTGTTTATTTTAGGTTATTCTTGAATGATACCTGATTGTCAAGTTTAAGGTTGAAGTTGCAAGATATTGATGAATTTACCCGCCTACTAGAATAATCCAGACTTTGCTCTCTGTAAGTGCATTTGAGATTTAATATGTCACCCATTTTACTTGATTTTGAAGCTCTCAAAGAGCGAGTTTAAATCTCAACCCAACCATAGTTCAAATTTATAAATTGATTACTCTTGCTGTTAATGTTCTTATGCTTCCCCTTTCTTATTTTTTACGTGTTGTGAATTTTAGGAGAAAAAGCCGATCTCCTTCACCAAGAAGACGCAAGAGTCATTCACCTTCTCCCAGAAAATACAAAAGAGACAGAAGCAGAAGCTCTAGTATTGATAAACAGAAACTAGAAGAAGAAAAGAGAAGGTGGGAAAATCAAAATGTGAAATTGGGAAAATGAAATAAAAATGGTCAGCAGATCTGTTAAGCAGGCAGTCAAACTTTTATGCATAATTGGACACTAACTAATGCTCTTGTTAGTTTTGGCCATTTGAACTCAGAAGTCTGCATTGTATTTCAAAAATGAATGTAAAAAGTAGTCTCGCTGAGGAACATGTCTATAGAACTGAAGGGCCTGATGTGCTTAGTTTTCAATGTTGCGGCATATTACCTGACTTTTCTCTCCACAGGCTTTATCTGAAGGCAGCTAAGTTCATACTATTGTTATAATTGGTTGATGCAATGGTGACATCCCTCCCCCCTTATCTACTACTACTATCGTTGCACCTGTTTGAATAATCAATATTCTCTTTAAATTGAAGGTATGCCTAAACCTGCAATTTATATACAATAATTGAAACCCAGAGAAGCATGTCCATTGTCGCCCCATGAAGAAGAACAATATTGGATTTGTAGACCTCATTGTTTGCTCCTTAAAGAACCTTCCCTTCTTTGACTTCTATTTCATTTTTTGACAGGAAACAAAAGGAGATTGAACTTAAGCTATTGGAAGAGGAGACTGCTAAGAGAATTGAAGAGGCAATCAGAAAGAAGGTCGAAGAGAGTTTGAGTTCAGAAGAAGTAAAGCTTGAAATACAGAGAAGGATTGAAGAGGGAAGAAAAAAATTGTTTGATGAGGTAGCAGCTCAACTAGAAAGAGAGAAAGAAACTGCCTTGATTGAAGCCAGAGAAAAAGCTGTATGCATTGTTTCTTCTATTTTGGTGTTTTGGGTTTTAATATCCTATACGCGTCATTGTAACTGAAGTAGCACCTTCACATATTTCATGTTAGATCTATACCAGTATTGTCAAGGATGTTTGCAAGTCCCACCTAACCAAGAAATTGACATGAAACATTTGGTATCTACAAAGGCCTTTATAGATGGAAATTTTTGTCTTCTAATTTTGCTGGGCTCAAGCTAAGAGACCAACTTGTTCATTGGCAAGTCGCACAAAGAATCCTAAAACCCTGGTTGAATTTTTATGTTATCTTTTTTGTTTACCTTTGATTTGACAGTAGCCTGAGAACAAGTGACCAAAATGAAAGATGCTTATAATAGGAAATGTTGTTGTTATTTCCTAATTGGTAAAGTATTCCGTGTTTTGTAAAAGGACCTTTCTCCTCTGTTTTGTGAAATATTTTTTGTCCTCTCAAGTAAGAGCTTAAGATATTATTGTTTTTTTTCTTTTGTTTCTTTCTATATTCATGTTTATTATTGTAATTGAGATGCTTGATGTGTAGGAGCAAGAGAGGAGAGAGAAAGAGGAGTTGGAGAAAATGCTAGAAGAGAACAGGAGAAAGGTCGAAGAGGCACAGAGAAAGCTAGCTATCGAACAACAACAAAAAGAACTGGAGAGGTATCAGGAACTGGAAAGGATCCAAAGGGAGAGAGAAGAGGCCACAAAGAGAAAGAGAATGGAAGAGGAGGAAGAGAGGGCAAACCAGATGAAGCTGCTTGGCAAAAACAAATCCCGACCAAAGCTATCTTTTGCGTTTGGCTTGAAGTGAAAAAAAAGTGATTTTCTTATTTGTTATTTTTTAAATTGACAGTTGATGTATGTTGTTTGGGCAACCCAGAAAAGTTGGGCAGTACTAGAAGCTTAATTTGATGCATTGTTACTTGTTGGTGAAGTTCTGGATTTGGTTGCATTCTTTAGCATATCTAGCTCCGGCTGCTGGATTACTTTCCTTAGCTGTGTTTCTTTTGTATGTGCGTGCATGCTTAATGCATTGGCTTAGCAAGATAGCTAACTACACTGATGCTGAGTCATAGAAGAAAGCTAACCTAAATTCTTCGTGCTTTCGAGTCAAAACAGCCTTGGGATGTGCGTGCAGGCTCCGAGTTCTGTTCAACTGGCCTATTAGTATCAGAAGCTGGTACAAGGTAACGTTACAATTTTTTTTTAAACTATTAGGATCTCGGTCGATTTGGAAGAACACATGAGAATATGGATAAAAACTGATCAATTCCAAGAAGCCCGTCTAGCTCAGTTGGTAGAGCGCAAGGCTCTTAACCTTGTGGTCGTGGGTTCGAGCCCCACGGTGGGCGACTTTTATTTTTATATTTTTCTAATTTCATCTGGGGTTACACTTTAATTAATTGTTTCGCAAAAAGGAAGTTCCTTACCAATTAAACATAATATGTACAAAGCTGATCTTAGCCTTATAATATCATAAATCAATTTACTTATTTAATTTTGGCGATTCAAAATTCTTTCCGACACCTATTCCAATGTTGTTAGAGAAAATCTCATTATCCTTGAAGGCCGTTCTGAAAAAAAAAATTATATACAAAGAAAAATAAAATGAAATATTATTTTTGCCTTCGCCTATGAAAACTGATGAACAAAAATCTAGGAACCTGAAAAAGAAAATATTCTTTTACAGGAAACAGAATAAAAGATGAAACACCTTGTTTGGTACCAATACGAAAGACAAAAAAAACGCTGATCGAATCAGCTCGCATAAATTTCGAACAATACGAACACACCACACACATACACAATAATGTTCGTAAATAAGGAGGGATTCAATTTTACGATCGTAAATATTTACAATAGAATTTTCTGCCATTTCCAAGATAAAGTAATTAAGGAGGGATTCAATTACATCAATTTTGAGTGACACCGAATTACACTGGACATTTTTCAAACAATTGATCTAGACCATTCAACATAATAGATGTATTAAAGTGTGCTTGCAGTGGGTACAAATTTTACATTCATTTTTTTTTTTACTATTTATTAAGATCGATACAAAATTTAGTGGTTTAAAAATAGTGATTTTGTAAAATACTCAATAAAGAGTAAATAAAAAATTAATCTATAAATTTATTTTAATATATTTATCATGTTGCACGGTTTAGATGGATTGTTTGGACTTTAAAAACTTAAAAAAATATAGCTAATCAGAAATTAAAATATATTATTTCTGACCAAAAAAATATGATTTCAAACGGCAATAAGTGGTGTAATTAAATCCTCCTCTTTAAAATCTGACTGTTAGAGGTGTGTAATTCATAATCCGTTCCTATGAGACTGTATCCTCTATTTGATGTAACTTTTATTATCAAACAAACAACTAAAAGCTTCCAACAATATATTTAAATAATATTTTTAGCAGAACATCAAGTTAGACAAAATTTACATTAATCTAATATACAATTATTCCGTAGTTAGCAGTTAGTTACAAACAATATCCATTTCCAAATACGTTCTCCTGTTTTTTTTTTTTGTGAATTCTTAGAAACTAATTTAGAAATCTTATATGTGAGTTGCTACGGTGATATCTTTTAAAAATATAAAAATATATATCTTCATTTGAAAAGAAAGAAAATCAAAAGAAGATAATTTAGTAATTAATATAAATTATAATCATGAATACATAATTAATATAAAATAAATACAGAATTGAGAGAAAAACTGACATTCAGAATTTAAGTAAAGTTGAAATTCTTAATTGATAGCAATGTAAGAAAATAAAAATAAAATAGAGCAATTGTACTCCTAAATTATACAATATTTCGTGTAACAATATAAATTGAGAAAAAATTATAACTTCAACATAAATAACCATAGAGATAATAATATTATTTGACAAATAATTCAATTCAATTACTAATATTAGCTCTAAAAATAAAATAAAAAATCTGAATCGTTACAGGATTATAACACTTACGTGCTTAATAAGGAGTAGAGATGAAGATGGAGATATTCACGTCAAAGATCTCAACCCTCATGAATATTTGGACTGCAAAATTAATATACAAACCATAGGAGACTGTCAGACTGTTAGGGTTTGTTTGGGACATGGTGGAATAGCAAAAAGTTATAATATAATAGCTATTCCGACAAATTAATTTGTCAAATGAATTTTAGACTAAGTAGAAGAGTGCGAAAGAGTGTTAATCCGGTATACCAAGTTATAGGTGGTATACCGGATTAGCTCTCGTAGGAATAGTGATTATTATTTGATTATGTTGTATTATATTATGATTATGATATTATTATCATGATTATGATTTATTATTATATTAATATTATGATAATTATTTATTTATTATTATTATAATAATTATTTTTATATTAACAACACTATTAGTATTATATATATCTCGATTAATTTTATTATTATTTATTATTATAATAATTATGATTTTAGGATTATATTATAAATATGATTATATGATTATATTATTATTATTATTATGATTATGATTATTTATTATTATTATATTATTATGATTATAATTATTTTGGAATAGCTTTGGAAGAGTGATAGAATAGTATTTTTTTTGGAAGAGTGGTATTTTTGACTATTCGGAAGAGCGAAAATATCGTTTGACAGTTGTTACTCAGAATAGTTAAAATATGAATAATTATGATACTAATAACGACGATGATGATAATAATAATAATAGTAAAATAATAATAATAATAGTAAGATAATAATAATAATAAAGTAATAAAAAATAATCATAATAAATAATAATATTATAATAGAAATATAATAAAAATATAAACATAATCATAATATAGTAATATAATAATAAAAAATTATAATTACAATCATAATTATAATAATATAATAATAATAAATAATCATAATTTTAATAATATAATCATAATCATAATCATGATAATAATAATTATAGTCATAATCATAATAATATAACCATAATCATAATCATAATAATATAATAATAAAAATATAATCATAATCATAAAAATAATTATAAATAATTATAATTATAATAATATAATAATAAATTAATCATCACTATAATCAACATATAATAATATAATACAACATAATAAAATAATAACAAGTAATAATAATCATAAGCATAATCATCATAATATAATAATATAATAATAAATAATTTTGATCATAATAATATAATAAGAAAATAATTATATTGATATTCATAATATAATAATATAATATTAAAATTATATTTATAATAATAATAAATAATATAATAATACTAATGGTAACGATAATATAATAACAATAATGATAATAATAATTTAATAATAATAATACTATAATGATAATAATAATCATAAATAATAATCATAATATTAATATAATAATAAATTATAATCATAAATATAATATAATAATATAATAATACTAAATTTTAATCATAATCATAATATAATAATATAATAAAATATAATCAAATAATAATCGCTATTAAAACGAGAGCTAATATGATATTCCACCTATAAATTGGTATACGGATTAACACTATTCCGCACTCTTCTACTTAGTCTAAAATTCGTTTGGCAAATTAATTCATCGGAATAGATATTCTATTCCAACTTTTTGCTATTCCCTAAGGAGTGTGTTGGCACTCAATGGAATAGCAAAAAGTTGGAATAGAATATCTATTCCGACAATTAATTTGCCAAACGAATTTTAGACTAAGTAAAAGAGTGCGGAATAGTGCTAATCCGTATACCAACTTATAGGTGGAATATCGGATTAGCTCTCATTTAATAGCGATTATTATTTGATTATATTATATTATATTATTAGATTATAATTATGATTAAGATTTAGTATTATTATATTATTATATTATATTTATAATTATAATTTATTATTATATTAATAATAATATTATTATTTATTATTTATTATTATTATTATCATTATATTATTATTATTAAATTATTATTATCATTATTGTTATTATATTATCGTTACCATTAGTATTATTATATTATTATTTATTATTATAAATATAATTTTAATATTATATTATTATATTATGAATATAAATATAATTATTATATTATTATGAATATAAATATAATTATTATTATTATGAATATAATTATAATTTCTTATTATATTATTATATTATGATGATTATGATTATGATTAATATTACTTATTATTATTTTATTATGTTATATTATATTATTATATGTTGATTATAGTGATGATTAATTTATTATTATATTATTATAATCATAATTATTTATAATTATTTTTATGATTATGATTATATTTTTATTATTATATTATTATGATTATGATTATGGTTATATTATTATGATTATGACTATAATTATTATTATCATGATTATGATTATGATTATTATATTATTAAAATTATGATTACTTATTATTATTATAATTATGATTATAATTATAATTTATTATTATATTATGATTATGATATTTTTTATTATTTTATTATGTTGTATTATATTATTATATGTTGATTATAGTTATGATTAATTTATTATTATATTATTATAATTATAATTATTTATAATTATTTTTATGATTGTGATTATATTTTTATTATTATATTATTATGATTATGATTATGGTAATATAATTATGATTGTAATCATAATTTTTTATTATTATATTACTATATTATGATAATGTTTATATTTTTATTATATTACTATTATAATATTATTATTTATTATGATTATTTTTTATTACTGTATTATTATTATTATCTTACTATTATGATTATTATTTTACTATTATTATTATTATCATCATTATTAGTATCATAATTATTCATATTTTAACTATTCTGAGTAACAAATGCCAAACAATATTTTCACTCTTCCGAATAGTCAAGAATACCACTCTTCTACCACTCTTCCAAAAAAACACTATTCTATCACTCTTCCAAAATTACCACTCTTCCAAAGCTATTTCTTGATTTACCAAACGGACCCTTAGTGAATATGGACCGTTCGTTTTAGACTACGAGCATAAGGTGGTTATGATAACAAATGTTAAGATTCGTGAGACCGTTGAATTAAAATGCTAGCATGATAGTTAAGAGAATTTTATCATAAAAGAGGCTATGTATCGTAAAATAGGTTAAGGAATGCATCTATTAGTTAGAATGCAAAGCTTGATCTTAATTCAGAAAGTAACGTTTGATGGAAATAAAATGCTAATAAAATAAAATAAAATAAAACTAAAGTAAAATTTGAAAGATAAAATATTAAAACATATCCACAACTATTTCAAAAAATATAGGGAGAATTATTAGTGTATCCATCCAAACTTTTAGAATATGACACGCTGAACTGTTTGCGCTAAATAGCTTGTTAATGTAGACACCGATAATTCTCCCAATATTTTAGAGAACACTTAACAAAATTTTGAAAGTTTGAAAATTGAATGCGCTAAATAGCTACATTTTTTTTATTAATAACGGGGTCCATCAGCTTCAAGGGCTAAATTAGTTAATCACTTTCTTTCAAATAAAAGATTTACAATACTTTAGAAAATGGATAAATGAAAAGAATTTGAGTTTTAATGGGGACATAAGCTATTAGATATTTTGATGGGGAAATTGACTGTTTCAAATGTTTGAATGAATATACCAAAAAATTTCTCAAAAAAATATAATGACTCATTTAGTTCTAAAATGGGGAATAATTTGAGATATAAATACAAATTTAGTAAGGTATACTTAAAATCCATGTTTTCTTCCCTGAATTTTCTTAAAAAATAAATTAGTTTTTAAACTTTCATTTATATCAAATTGGTCTTTGAACTTTTTAAAGGACAACAAGTTAATCTTGAACTTTCTTTTATAAAAAATAAGTTGATACTTAAATTTTAAATAAGCCCTTAATTTTTTTAAAAGGAAACTAATTTAGTTCTTAATTTTTGAAAGATAATTTGCTTGAACTTTTCCTTTCTAAAGGATTAAATTAGCTCTTCTTTAAAGTTCGAGAATACATTTAACATTATTTATAGTTTAAAGACTAGCTTTATTTTTTTATAAAAAAATAAGAATTAATTTAATATAAATAAAAATCTCAGAGACCAACTTAATTCATAGCTCAGTTAAACAATAAATAATACCAGACGGCCCCCACCCAAAAAAAAATACATATATGACCCAAAAATATATATATATTTTTTTCAAGCAGCCTTGTTTTATCAATTATCAACCACTGGATACCGACCATTTCCTCTCGCCTCGATTCACGAAAACACACTCACGCTATCCGCAAAATATCTCTTCCGACTATCAATCGATCAGATCCACCTCTGCCTTTATCTTCAAAGAATTGGTAAGGAGCAAATTTGAAGAATCAGTCGGTCGTAATTTAACTAGAAGGAAGAATCGGCGTAATTCGGACTAAGGTGAGTCTTTCGATTCAAGCGGTTTGGGCATTTGGTTTGGAAAATTGTCCAGTTGTCGGATCGGGTCCTTAGATTGAATAGATCGAATTTCGGAACCACGGTAGCAACGTAATAATCGAGTGATATTTGCTTGCCATAGCAGTACTAATTTCGAGTAAGGAACATCGCAAAAAATACCATAGGCTTGCCGATAGATATCACTTAATCTATAGATTTATCGTTCCAGGTATTTATGTGATATTTATTTTCGATATGAATAAGCCGGGACAAGCCCAATTCGTCTCATATTACAGAATTATTCCAAATTATTCTACAGAGATCTCTATTTTTGAGGTTTCTTTTTATGATATGTTGAATGCTATTGGTTAGTTTTGATATTAATTCTACTTTTATCAATTTTGTTGATTTTTTTCCTTTTAGGCCTTAATGATATACTTCTAAGGCTGTTGTTATTCTTAAAAATGCTAGAAATAAACTATTTTTCTTATTTTATGGATTAGTAGATGTTTTTAATGTACATATTGGAAACTGTCAAACATATATGTTTAGACTAGTGATTTTGAATTTTCACATGCATTCCATTTATTTTTCTATATCAAAACTAAAATTTCGGATGGTATTTCATTGTGTTGTGACCACAGTACAAGTAATTGATGTAATTATATGAAATTTGGATAAAACTGAAACTGAGATTTTTTAAAAAAAAAAGAGAGATAAGAGTTCAATTGGGAGGTTTAATCAAATGTTCAACAAAACACTAAGCATGCACACACCGCCTATTTAAAAGAGAAAGGTTTACAATGGTTATTAAGTAAAACAACTGAGTAATACTGCTTCACCCTCTGACAAGCAACCACAAAACAACGATGAATAACGAACTCTGCAACTTGGATCTTCTGTGGCAACTACGCAGAATAACCTTCTAACAACTCCAGCTGGGCCCCGCCTGTCACCCTTAACTCCACCCTCTTTATTTAACTCTTTAGCCTCGCCTGTTGGGCTGTTCTCACTCGCCTTCTATGTTAAGCCCAAATTCTCCTTCATAGCCTTTGCGCCAAATTTGAACTCAATTGAAGCGCCAAAGGTTCACATCTCCTTAACTTCTTCATTAGAATTAATTCTGACAATGCCCTTCTCTTCACACTTGGAATCAGTTACCATCCTTTCCCCATTTGCTACCATCACAATCATAGTGTTAGTGGCCATAATTTGCTTTGTATGTTTATAGAGGACTGAAGGATTAACAAAGTTGTGGGTGCTTCCACTATCGATTAAGGCAAATGCTGGAATTTTCCCAATCTGCCCCTTCCACTATCGATTGGCTAGTGGATTACTTGATGTTGCATGCGTAGACATAATAGCTTCTTCAGTTGGCCTACACTACCTCTGTTGGTACTTCTTCAGGAACTGCCAATCATTTCATTACTAATTTCATAACCTTGCCCCACCAGCATTTGAATTTTCACTTTACACTGGTGCCCTTTATAATACTTCTCTCCACACTTAAAACACTGCCCTAATGCTCTCCTTTGTTCAATTAAGCTAGTTTTGGTGTTGTTAACCCCACTGTAAGGCTTGAATTGGGTGGGGGTATTCTTGTCATTACTCCCTTTTGAAAGATTCTGAGCGGAGGAAAAATTCAGTTTGGAGCCATTCCTTAACCTCTTGAACCAGATCAGTGGCTTTCTCCATATGAAGAGCATATTCATATGCCTCTTCTAAGGTGACAGGTTTGAAAGCCTTAACAAAAGGTCTAATATCACCCTTAAGAGTTAAGACCACCAATGAAAGTGCCAATAAAATCCACTTCTGTGAATTTCCTCCCTCCAGCAATAATTTGGATTTCAATCTCTCAAATTGTTGCATATACTCATCTACCGACCCAGTCTGAGCCAAAGCCTTTAAATCCTCAAGACCATTACTTGTACCCCCATTCTGAAAACGTTTCTGCAGCAACCGCATTAATTCACCCGTCCGGTGGTTTATGGTCTATGAGGTATCATACCATTCACCGACTAAATCACGAAACTGCAAGGTTGCTAAGTGTGTTTTTTAATTATCTGGCACTTTGTGCATCTCAAAAAAAGAATTACATCTCCTGAGCCACTCAACATGGTGGTCGCCACGGAAACCTGGATAATCTGATTGAGGCAACTGAAATTTCTGATCCGGAAAAAGAGTATAAGGTTACTAACGTTCATATTGAAAAGCGACATGTTTAGATTAGAGGCTTTGAGTTTTCACTGTAGACTCCATTTATTTTCTATGTCAAAACTTATTTTTTAATACTATGTTTGTATGATCTGGAATCTCTCTCTCTTTTGGACTTTACATTTCAGGTAGTCTATTTCTGAGAAATGGCAGATAGTCAAGAAACTGACAAGAACATAGAGATATGGAAGATCAAGAAGCTGATAAAGGCACTGGAGTCGGCACGAGGCAATGGAACAAGCATGATCTCTCTCATCTTGCCTCCTCGCGACCAGGTCTCCCGTGCAACGAAAATGCTTGGGGATGAATATGGTACTGCATCAAATATTAAGAGTCGTGTCAACCGCCAGTCTGTTCTTGCAGCAATTACTTCAGCCCAGCAGCGTCTCAAGCTGTATAACAAAGTGCCTCCTAACGGACTTGTTCTGTATACAGGTATTTTGAATACATATACATTGTTTTCTGCATATTTGTGCTTCCATGTTTTTTGTTGGGACTTTGTACAAATTTTTGTTCTCTTGGGCTAATGTTATAATTGACATGTATGAAAAACATAGTTTTGTAACCCTGTACTGTTTCAAATTTGGAGCTTACATAATTTTGTTCATCTTTCTGTCTTGATTGATTGAGTGTTTAATTTTGAACTGAGGAATCAAGTCTAAAACTTAGCTTTAATAGCATCAATTGAACATAAGAGTTAGATTAAACAGAATTAAATTGTTACAATTGGATTCAACTGCTCTTTCCAAAAGTTGTATCCAACTGTAAGGAACTCTGCCAGTAAGTTTTTATATCGACACAAGTAACAACCAGCTTATATGGACATTTTCAGGTACTGTTCTCACAGAAGATGGAAAAGAGAAGAAGGTGACAATTGATTTTGAACCCTTCAAGCCAATTAATGCCTCTCTCTACCTCTGTGACAACAAGTTCCACACTGAGGCATTAAATGAACTCCTAGAATCAGATGACAAGTTTGGGTTCATAGTTATGGATGGCAATGGTACCTTATTTGGCACACTAAGTGGTAACACCAGGGAAGTTCTCCATAAGTTCAGTGTTGACCTCCCTAAAAAGCATGGCCGTGGTGGTCAATCCGCTCTTCGTTTTGCACGACTTCGCATGGAGAAGCGCCATAATTATGTTAGAAAGACAGCTGAGCTGGCCACCCAGTTTTTCATCAACCCTGCCACGAGCCAACCTAATGTGGCTGGGTTGATCCTAGCTGGGTCAGCGGATTTCAAAACTGAGCTGAGCCAGTCTGACATGTTCGACCCACGCCTTCAAGCAAAAATTCTAAATGTGGTTGATGTGTCATATGGTGGTGAGAGTGGCTTTAACCAAGCAATTGAATTATCAGCTGAGATTCTTGCAAATGTGAAATTCATTCAAGAGAAAAAATTGATTGGAAAGTATTTTGAAGAGATAAGCCAAGACACTGGGAAATATGTTTTTGGAGTTGATGATACTTTAAAAGCTCTAGAAATGGGAGCAGTTGAGACTTTAATTGTGTGGGAGAGTCTTGATGTAAATCGGTACACATTGAAAAATAGCACTACCGGAGAGATTGTTGTTAAGCACTTGAACAAAGAACAGGAAGCTGACCAGGCTAATTTCCGTGATTCAGCAACCAATGCCGAGCTGGAAGTGCAAGAGAAAATCTCTCTGTTAGAGTGGTTTGCAAACGAGTACAAAAAATTTGGTTGCAACCTTGAGTTTGTTACCAACAAATCACAGGAAGGATCTCAGTTCTGCAGGGGGTTTGGTGGCATTGGTGGAATTTTACGCTATCAGTTGGACATGAGGTCCTTTGATGAGGTGTCTGACGAAGAGGCTTATGAAGATTCTGATTAGCAATTAGCCAATCAAATGCCAGGGCTGGCCCAGAAAGAAAGCACGCCTAGCAAATTCATGACCAACCTATCTTCTTTGAGTAAGATTTCTTTTTCCTTTTTCCTCTTGAGGTACTTGGTGGGCTTTAGATTGTGACTGCTTGGTTGTATACAGTATGATACATTTGATTATACTACCTATAATACCTCTATTATTTTGGTATGCTACAAGTTATCTTACAGTCGTCACTTCCTTTCAATTCTTGATTGCATGAATTAATGTATAATGATTGGAAAAATGGTTAATCTAAATAATGTGCTGTACGGAGCCAGATTAAAGGATAAACATGAAAAAAAGGCCTTTTGATCTAACTTATTGGTGCCTCATTTGTTTTGACAAGTTGCATTTTTTCTCTTATTTCCAGAAGAGGTTCAGAAATAAATGCGTGATCAGGCCAGCTGTTACAGAAAGGAACAGAAGATTTATGGGGCTATCTAAGATGGCAAATAGTAATGATATTCGCCTGTCATAATTAAGCCAAATTATCTGTTCTTGGATTGCACGTGTGTTTGTTCCCCTTTTATCAGCAGAAATACTGTTTATGTTTTTCGCCAACAGTTATCAGTGTGTTTTAGTTTCTCCAATTGTTTGCTTCTCTGCAAAATTGCCACCTCAGATTACAGTCTGAAGTTCCTTCTGTGTGAGAAATAATTCTGGAATTTTGCACTGCCTATTCTGGTATGTGTAAAAAACTCTGCTTTTTTTTTTGGTAATACTATTATGTTGGTTTTATGGAATTATCTTTGAACTTTGTTTATTTGCTGGAGGTACGAGTGTTTTGCTGCCTAGTGCCTTAGCGCCTACTGTTGCTTGCGGATTTTTTTTTATAGTAGTAGGTGAATAGCCTACTATTAATTTTCATTAATAAAGTTAAGAAGAGTTTACTGCAGAAGGTGCGAGACAGACATAGATGCTTCGAATCGTATTATTCTATTGCAATGCTGTGCTAACCCTAAGTTCCAACCCTAATCGCTGCTTGCGGATTTTGTTGGAAGGTTATATAATTAGGAAAATGTTATGAGTACTGTCGTTGATATGGATGATGCAAAATTTACTATTTTATTATTTATTACTTAGATCAAATGAGTAATTATTTATGAGAGTAACTTATTATGCAATTTTGTTTGTCCATCCGGTTCTATACTCCCCAGTTCTTAAAAGTTTGATGACATATATTTTCGTTGATCAACTTTAAATGGGTCCATGTCAGCATGTGTTCAGAGTATAAAATAAACTTTTTTCCCAAATATGAAATGAGTGAAGAGAACGGATCTGAATCTGTATGTCTAGATCGGTCTAAATGCATGTATTTGAACTTTGATTGCATTGATGGTTCCTCTTCAACATGTCTTCAGATAGTATTTTAAATGCTTTATATAGTTTAAATTTTCAAACTCGAACCTCCGTCGCCTAGACTTTTCAGATGGTATGTGAATATGTGATTGTGAGCAAAAGTATCTTAAGACGAACATCAACCCAAATTTTCTCATGATTAACTGCTACATGAAGAAAGGTTAAGTTACGCTGTCCTGAAAAATCCAGAAATCAAAATTCGTGGAAAAAAAAATAAGAAGCCGAACTGGAGGGTTTGTATTTCTGCACGAATACAAATAGGGTGAAAAAGAGAGCAAAGGTGAGGATAAATGAGGTATAAATCAATTTTTACATGCTTTACATATTTAAGAAGTAAAAAATATTTTTCATCCTTCAAATAAAATATCTTTTTGACTCTTTCAAAATGAGGCGTAGAAGAAAAGAGTTGACTTTGATAATGTTTCTTATTCTCTGTCATGTCATCCCTTCTTAACTAAGGGCGGATATAGTAAAGGTCGGAGGAGAGGGGTGAGCTGACCATTCAAATTTTGAAAATTAATATTTTTGTGTTAAGTTTTTATTAATTTGATTTTTTATAGATTTTATTTTTAATCCACTAAATTATTTAATTATTTTTATTGAGAAAAAATATTTAATATCGTGAATATTAAAAGAATTATGTAAAGGTTTCAAAATATTAAGTTTTATAGAAGAAAATTTTCTTCAATGATTTGATTATTTATTATTTTGAATATTCAAATCTATGTTATCCTCTATTATTCTCTTTTTTGACAACAATATGATTTGATTCTAATTTGTAGTTGGACTCATTGTCAGATAGAGGATAATAGCGATTTGGATAACATAGAATTTGAATCCGTATGTACACTACAGCGTTGAATAAAAGATTCATATTAATTGCAAGATCTCATCACATGACTGATATAAAAGATTTTTGATGGAGTTCAGCGAGTGTAAGAGTACGTAATTATTCCACCTTCAAAGTTTAAACTCATATTAATTTGGATTTAATATTATGCATCTTGGGTTGCTGCATTACCTATCAGATGCATAAATATTTTTTTTTTCACATCGAGCAGTTTAATTCCCTTGCAATTTTACTACTTTAATTGTCGCAATTTATAACTAAAAGAGCTTGAGTGAATATATTTCTATCATAGATAATAAAATTATTGCATTAAAGAATGGATTGCCCTGTCCGGAAAAAAATATATAATTTTTAAATTAAAAGTTCACAATACAATAAAACAGTACAGTCTAATATGGCTTGGAGCGCTAAGAGACGTTCATTCAAAAAATAGTTATTAATTTTCTATTCACAAGCATTAAAAAGTTGACTGATATAATTATTAACGGTGTTCACATATTTATTAAATAGAATACATATATATATTTGTTAAACATAATATTATAATTTTTTCACCCAAAAAATAATTATAATTTCTTCACCCCACGTGCAATGTAAAAGTTGAATGGCTAATATAATTATTAACAACAACTATATATTTCTTAAATAGGATACAAAATTATTAACTGTAAAAAATAGCATATTTGTTAAAGGGAAGGGATCTCTTGACAATGAATTTCAAATAAATACAAAAAAATAAATAAATAAAAAACTTAATATGTTCTTCTACTTATAGATTGATGGTGATTTAAATTTTATATAATTTCATTATCATTTGATAGTCCATCAAAGTCCATCAAAATGCTATGCAATTTACAACGGTTATAATTTAATGGTCTTTGATGGACTATCAAATGATAATAAAATTACATGAAATTTGAATCACCATTAATCTATAACTAGAGGATAACATGTATTTATATAAAAAATCTATTGTCAAGATAATCATTGTCAAGTGATTCCTTCCCTTTTTAAATTCTTAACATAAATATGATTAAATTTTTAAACTTTTCAAGCATATCACATCATCATTTTTTTCATCATTGATTTTGTTTAAATCTTTTCATCTTCTTGAACCCAAAGGTTCATATAAAATAATTTTTTTCTGCTCATTTAAAATAATATGTGTAATATACTTAAGGTGAAACTTAACTCGATCTAACTTTTTATATGATAATTTATAGATTATTATCTATATATTTATATTATTTATTATATAATCAAATTTTTAGTATATATTATTAATCTCGAAATCGTCACATCACAAGTTGGAGTGGAGCCTCACCCGAGTTTAAAAGAACGGTTCTTAAAACAGTTCTTACTACCATTCATTGTGATCGACTCGGAAAAGTTAGTTTCTTCAAGCGAAGGTTCTTGTACGAACTGCGAGGGAGCAAGCATACTGTATAGTACTCATTGTGGTTGATTCAAACTGTTGTGTGTGTTTGGATCCAACAATATATCGATGATCCTAGATTTGTATTGCTATTCTTGATTGAGACCTAATCCAAACACTAATTTACTATTTGGAACAATTGATGTTAGCTGTTGTTCTACTAACTCAACGAGAACTGATTAGCAATTTTTGGATGAGAGAAATGTCACTAACACTTAAAAATATTGTATCTATTTTTTTTTGATGTGAAATTTTATTAAATATATTTAAAAAATTATATTATTAATTATTTATTTGAGAACTATATTGTTGGATCGAAACTAAAATTGCATTCCTAGTTGAACTAATATTTGTTAAAAGATTAAATCTAAATTATATTTATCAAAAGATTAAATATAACTTATATTTGTTAACAAATTATTCAAATTTTGTAATTAGTAATTATGCGGTTCCATTTGACAAATATATATATTTCATTTAATAATTATATAACCATCATTAATAAGAATTATGTTATGATGCTTCACGATGCAACACATGGTCGATGTTTCAGACTCAAATCTATAATTTCAAATCAGAAATGAATGATTCAAACCGTTCAATCTATCTACATTTTAAAATATTTTAGCAAAATAAATTTTATACTTTTTTATATTTTTTTGTTATTATTTCTGAATGGGAGAAAACAATTTAATCTTTAAATTCTAGTTCATCCAAAATTAATGATTTTCTCCTCATCAGAAAAATAAAAAAAAAGTTCTAAAAAATATAAAATTTAATTTATTAGCACATTTCAATATAAAAATTAGACTAAACGATTTATATTGTTCATTTCTAATTTAAAATTATAAATTTCAGTTTAAAACATCATAAGTGTTAATGCTTCATGAAACATCATAACATAACTCCATCAATGATTATGTCTGTTATTTTACTTTTACACGCACATGTGAAAAGTTATAACTGTTTCTAAAGTGAGTAAATTAAAATTAATAATTATATTTTTTATTTAATGAATATATAACCATCGGTAATAATTATACGAGTCAGTGCTACGCGTTGTTACTGCTTTTGGCTTCGGCGGTGACCATTGGATGCAGTGAAGCACTACACAGAGCATCATACAGAATGGCGCCGCATATATGATATATCACGACTGTGCCTCCAATCCATGGCTCCAGCCTCCATGCTAATGCGAACCATGCGCCCCTTCTCTCTCAAAAAAAAAAAAAAAAACCATGCGCCCCTGCAGACCTGCAGGTCGGTACGAAATCCATTTCTAACATTGAAAGATTCACTTCCTGTTCTTCACTGGAAATTATAAGGTGAAATAAGTGTATTCGTCATGGATGCACCATACTACCAGAAAGGAAGCTGATATGTGGGCCAACGCAAGCCACCGGTAATATTGGAGCACAGCACAGAAGATAATCAGACAACCGGGGCCCGCATTTCTGTTACGTGGTCCATGGACCGAGCTGGTCTGCTAACCATTATTTACCTGTAGGTGGGACCCAGTCTGGCCACTCTCCAGTCTCCAAGTTTCCATCTACTCACCGCGCCAGATAGAGAGAGAACGAGAGGGGGAGAGAGGAAGGCAGGGAGCGTCTAACCGATGCTTCACTGACTCCGTAGATAGATCTTTCACTCGCTTCCCGATGGATCTGATTCTCCTGGTCTCATCTCTTTGTATTATTCTCTCAATTCTTCATAGAAATGGGGTCGAGGGATCGATTCACACTTACAAGTTCGAGCCTTTCAACGAGGTGGGCAATGCGTTTCTTCTCTCCGGTGGCAGCGAGGGAATCGTTGCGTCAGATAGCAACTCCTATATCAAGTAATTGTATTTGGCTCAATTTAATATATTGAATTATCGTTCTGGAGATCTGGAGAGGTATTTGATTTGCAGCTGAAATTGATTCGCGAGCTACAGTCGAGCGTGATTTTAGTGAAATGTGAGCTGGAATTGAACAATATCAGAAAAATTGAGCCAACCTGCGTTAGAAATCATAATTGTCTTTGCAATCTGATTCCAGGACTAACGCCTTTAGAATCTTTCCATCCTAGAGTAATTTTATAAGTTAGATTGAGTAGTTAGATATTAGATCTCTGGAGTGCAATCAGTTTGTAAATCTAATATGCTAGTTATAGTTTATAATATTCTTAATTAACCTGTCATCAGTTGCACTGTCATTCTTTTACTAAATGATGGTATGGAATATGTTATCTTACGACTTAACTGCAAATAAGGGTCCTTTTCATGAGCTCTTGGTTAAAATTGGTCCTTCATTGGGTAGGTAATTTGTTCCATTGCTGAGCTGGATTAATTCACGGAAACACTAAGGTATATTATTTGCCCTCTAAAGTATGGTAAATTTAACCTATGTGGCTGCACCTCTCCAAATTTCCTCAGTAATTACCCAGGTTTGTTTTTTCATCCTCCCATTTAGAGTTACTCAGTGAGCAAAGAGGGATATTTTGGGTTCTTTTCAGGTAAGTGTGTGAAAGTAGAGGTATAGAGGATGGTTATAATATCATATTTAAAATATTATGCTATTTTTAAGGTTCAGGTATTCCAAATTCTAGACAGGCATGTTCTAGAACACTAATCAATTTCTGTATACCAGATTTGACAACATAATATTCTGGCGAACCAAGGAGGTGGCAAACCTACACTCAAGCATGGAGCACAATACCGGTCTCATCCAAGCAATCATATTCGAGGCAGCTGATAGAGATGACATTGGTGGATCTGCATTTGGTGGCACAAGATCCATTTGTTGTACACCTGATCTTGCCAAAACTACCAGTTGCAAACAAGGCGAGGTCATAAGGCGCCCCTCAGCACTTGATCTAAACTGGCCTTTTGTACTGAGCACCCATTTTAGTGGCAATTATCTTTCTGCAAAATTGGGCAACCAAAAAGTGAATATTTCCAAAACAGGCATGTACAACTTATTTTTTATATCTTGTGATCCGAAGTTGAAGGGGCTTACTATGAGTGGAAAGACTGTGTGGAAAAACCCTAATGGGTACTTACCAGGTCGTATGGCTCCGTTCATGACATTTTACGTGTTCATGTCACTGGTTTATGTGGCTTTAATGGCAGTATGGTTTTTTCAATACATGAGGTTTTGGAGGGAGATAATGCCAATTCAAAACTGGATAACTTTGGTTATTGCTCTTGGTTTGTTAGAAATGACCTTATGGTATTGTGAGTATTTGAATTTCAACCATGTTGGAGTTCGGCCGGTTGGCATAACCACTTGGGTTGTGACTGTTGGAGCTGTTAGAAAAACTGTTTCAAGGCTTCTTATATTGTCTATATCAATGGGATATGGTGTCGTGAGGCCGACTTTGGGGGGCCTAACATCTAAGGTTTTACTTCTTGGGGTCACATACTTTTTTGCGACTGAGTCGTTGGATTATGCGGAAAATGTGGGGACAATAAATGATATTTCTGGGAAGGCACGACTGTTCCTTGTACTTCCTGCTGCCTTCTTAAATTCTTTTCTTGTTTTGTGGATCTTCACTTCTCTTTCTCGGACTTTGGAAATACTTCAGGTAGACATTTCCGTTCTTTTTCTTTCTTTGTGTGAAATGTACATTGTATTGCTTCTGAGTTTTTTTTTTGTTTTTTTATCTATTTGCTAGACAGAAATTAATTGTTAATGTTGGTTAGTCTAATTTAATTTACAATTATTTAATCGAACAACTAAGCCAGGGAATGGAAACAATGAGAGAAAAAAAATTGACCAACCATCACCTGTACCAGGCAGTTGGTCGCCCTTGCTCACTAGTTAGCATCAGCTTCAAATTGAGTTTTAATTTTGCTAAATTTTGGTTTAAAATTAGGGAAAGAGAAGTTCTGTGAAGCTGGAAATCTATAGAAAGTTTACCAATGCATTGGCAGTTTTTGTGATTGCTTCAGTTGCCTGGATTGGTTACGAGGTGTGTTTTGTTGCAACATCTTTGATTTCTTTAGTTACTTATTTTTATCACAGTTTTAGCATAAACTATGGTCATCTCCAAGAATCTCAACCTTTTTGAGTTGCATATTGAGAACATGAGTTGAATTTTAATATTTTGAAATTTAGTCCACCTGGATTTAGTTGATAGTAATGACAACAAGATGACAGTGATATTGGAAACATACGTCCGTGTCATTTACTAACAATTATGGCATTGTTTAATAGATAAAAGCTAAAATAATAAGATGCATTCAGAAGCACCTGGTGGTAAATACATTTTCTGTTTGCAGATAAACTGTTGAAATATATAAATCTATGTGATATTTATATCTTGTAAAACTTGTCGCTGAAATAGAATATTTGTCTTATATTATATAAATTTTGAATTATATGTAGGTTTATTTTAAGGCAACTGACCCCTTCAGTGAGAGGTGGCAGAGTGCATGGATTATTACTGCCTTTTGGGACATTATTGCTTTCCTTCTGCTTTGTGTTGTTTGTTACTTGTGGGCTCCTTCGCAAAGTTCGCAGAGGTTACTTTCTACATTGTCAAATTAATTTTATTATTATAAACATGGATAAATCCAAAATTGGGAGCTTCTGGGTAAATCCAAAGGTGTGCTTGACAGCATTTAGTGGGGATTAACAGGCTGGCATTTAACTATTATCCACAATTTCATTTTTATTGCTTTATCATATTTCCTCTTGAATGTTGTTCTATATGGCTGTGTATTCATGGTAAGTAGTGGCCACTTATTTAAGATACAGTGTCCAGTAACTGAAGCATCCGTATGCAATCAACAGCTAGTTCTCTTGGATTCTGATTGCGTGTCTAGGCTTTCGTGCACAATGGCTAAATTGTACTTGGGACCAATACTCTTACAGTTTCAAAAATTACCTGGCCAATGTATACACCACCACCAACAGACTAATGTGACATACAGAAACAATTTTTTTTTCTCCTAATTGTGCTACTTAAAAATTTATGATATGAAGATATGCATACTCTGGTGAGACTCTTGATGAAGATGATGAAGAAGCACAGGCATTGGCTAAGGGAGGAAATTCAGATGGTGATATAGGAATGGTAAAGGTCGACAAAGAAAGGAGTAATGGCGGGTCTGCCAATCCCTTTAGTATAGATGAAGACTGCGAAGAAGATAAGCGAGAATAATGTATATTTTCATTGTTTGGATATGGTGCCTTTTTCCTGCCCCTTTTTTCTTTGTAGTTTTCTTATCGGTATTGTATTTTGTGTTTTAGTTTTGATCTCTGTATCTCCTGCTTCGAGGAGTTAGGGTTAGTTTTGGGTCTCGGAGACTTTAGCGAACTGTAAGTACTAGTGCTTTGGTAATGCCTGGTTTTCCAAAAGAACTACTAGGTCCCGGTGTTCTTTGCTAAAACATTTCTGGCATTTGAGAAGCAACAGGTTTTGAAGTGAATCTTCTGTTGGTTCCGTTTATTGGCATGCTCAAGAACTTGGTCATTTTTCTAATTGAAAAAGTAGCTGAGCATGAAATATCGTTAACGAATTAAATCCATGACAATCTTTTTGTAATATTGAATTATGGACCATGAGGCTATAAAGTATCTACTCCAATTTATTTGGGATTAAAGGCTTTGTTGTTGTTGTATCCTTTTTCTCAATGTAAATATTCCAACTACAATATGATATCATCATATCAGTCACTGGCAGGATATCCAGGTGATGGATATATAACAAGAGTCAACAAATTAGGAGACTAATTTAGAGCGATGATTGTTATAATGTAAATCCGTCTCCAACTCAGAAATTGTCCTTTCTGAGAATATGACATTTTCTCAGAGTAAACTGCAATTTGCCTCTCAATAAGTCATTAATTAGCCCATCTGACTCCTCAATTAGGTATGAAAAATGCGTCAATTTGATGCACATAATCGGTTCCAAGAAAAAAAAATGTCATCAACAAAATAAATAACAGAAGTATTGAAGGATCCATCCGCTAGCTACAATGCTACATCGCAACTTCTACACCAGCTTGAATCCTTACTGATGTCATTTCTTTTGTTATATGTCGACAAGATTAGTTCTATATAAAAATTCGCCTTACAATGTTGGTTAAATTTATAGGAACTCCTTACTGTTTTATATTCACGGATGAATGCATTATTTTGGCTTTTACTAACTAATTACATGTAAACTTCATCATGAAAAAAAAAGTCTAATCTAGTATAACATTTTCTATGTGTACGAAATTAGGTCCCAAATTCAAAGTATATATGAGAGATTGAGAGGAGATCTAAAAATTTCAGTTCTCATTTCAATGTTAAAAAAAGCACATATAGAACTGATAGATGTCAACAGAAGTTTGTAAAAAAGAGACTTCATTATATGAATTGTACTTTTTTTAATGTTGTTATGTTTTTCTTGTCGAAAGAGTTTTGGTCGGTTTTAGTTAATGCAAACCCATGAGTTTAAGGAATTTATATCCTCTACTACGCTGAATCGTGCAATGCAGCACGTGAACCATTGAATCTCCTCGTGATTCAAGCAAAAACATATCCCAAAATAATTCAACGGTTCACATACTGCGTTGCACGTGATCTCAGAAGTGAGAACCACAAAAGTATAAACTTATAGCAAAGAAATATAAGTGTCATTAAAAAAAAACGAAATAGGAAAAAAAAATGACCGTACACACCAAAAACTAGGTTCCTCTTGGTTGGAACATACTCTTCAACCTCTCGTCATGCTATATATAAAAAAAGTTTGAAAAGATTATGTTTGATGTGTTCCATCAACTAATCATCTCTCTCATACAGACAACAAGCCTGAGACACATCAACAGATATACAATGGTGTCCAAAAGAAGAAGGAGAAATACATTGAAGCAAATAGTGATTAAGTTGCTATGGCACCAAGTTATTGCCCTTCTTTTTGCCGTAGGATCTGCTGATATCATCGACTTTGGATGCCACCTGATGATGCTTCCATGGTTAAAATCTAAATAATCTACAATAATCTTTAATTTTACCATTTTCCTTCTGTAACACCTAATCAGCATACTTTGTGAATAATTTACAGCTTGATTTCAAACTACTTTAATTGTCATGTTTTCTTGATTTGTTTTTCACATGGATTCTGTCTAACTAATTAATGTTGAATTACAACAGAGATGCAGCATGACATGCCAGTCAGAGTACTGCTCAGGTGAGAATGCAGCTGAATTACCCTTGGAGACCAAACTTTTCATTTCATCTTATAATACGATTGTCAACTACTTTTAGAGTCACCACTGCTGAAGTATGGGAAATACTGTGGAGTCACCTATACTGGCTGCCCTGTTGTGGCCCCATGTGATGATGTCGATGCATGCTGCATGTTCCATGATTCATGTGTTGCCGCCAGTAACAGTAAGTACCCCTCACAAAAAAGCTATATATATATTACCAGAGACCAGAGTGGTTGCATCGCAGGAGCATTTGAGGAATGCATGAGGTGCCAGTTCCTTCAACTGGTCCCTGTATACTGCAGCTTCCTGAAATCTCTCATCTTCGACATTTTTTCTGAGCAAGTTGCGCCGCCGCAATACCGGCTCCTCAAATGTTCACAATGAATACCTCAATCTAGCTGACTGCTTCTATTCCTTAATTTCGTACCAATTACCATTTAACAAGCAATTAATTGGTTAATAACAATTTACTGTTATATAATAATTAATATCATACAAAAACACATGAGAACACATAATTAAGGGTAATTAAGGGCAGGGGCAGATCTAAGGGTATCCAGGGGGGCACGTGCCCTCCCCTGAATTTTTTTTTTGCAAACCTGAATTGTCTAATTATTTTTATTGAGAAAAAAATATTTAATATCGTGCACAATGAAATAATTATGCAAAAATATCAAAATATAAAGTTACGTAGATGAAAACTTTCTTCATCAACTTGATTATCTATTACTTTAAGCTTTATTTTGTTGTTATTTTTAATATATAAAATGTTACTATTTTAATAATTTTTTATTAGGTAAGAATATATATTAAATTATTAATTTTTTTATTTAGTATCCGATTAATTAATGGGTTTGAATCCGATAAACTATTACAATCCGATAATTGTCCCCGACCAAAATTCTGGATCCGCCCCGGGAATGAGATATATACCTTGAACTTGGCAGCGATGGTGAGCTGTTGTTTGAGAAGGGAGTAGGCGGCGCTGCAGCCTAAGTCCTAGCCACCAGTGCTCTTTGTTGGAGGAGGAGGGGAAGAGGGTGGGGAGAGTATTTCATATATTAAGTATATTATTATATTTTTAATATTAAAATTATATTTTTATATAATTATAATGGTAAAAAAGTAATTTATTTGAGTTTGTAGTGATATTAAATTAATTTTAAAGTTTAAAATGTTATTTATCTAATTTTCAAACTTTACGGTGGCATTTAATTAATTTTCTCTAATATAACATAAATAAAATTTAATGAACTACTGTATTTTGACAAATTCAGAACTTTACATCTTCTATCTGTTTGAGAGATGACTTGTATTTAATTACTAAAACAACTGTCATGAACTGTTCAGCAGTTTACGAAATTATTAATTTTATTATTAGGTTGATTCTCCAATGGATTGAAAGAATTTTAAATCGTTTATTTTTTATGATTGGGCGGTTTTGTACAACGCAGTTAGCAAAAAAAAGTGATTAAGGGATTAATTTAAACACTCTGATTTTAATTTAACTGCTATTGGATTCTAATTCTACCAGTAAAGTAACTGTTTGGATTAATTGAAATTTATCTGAGACTAGTATTACGCACATGGGAAGCGAGGAGTTCTGATGCCCGTTTGACAAAGTAGGTTCAATGGGAGGTCTGAGTCGTTCGATTAAAATTTAGGATGAGATCGCTTGATTAACGGAGTCTCAATAAAATAAAAAATAACAGAGTAGACGTTTTCCTGTATTAAATGATCCATCCTTCAATTAAAACCAATTTCTATCGCTCTTTTTTTTTTTCTTCTATTTTCTCATGCTCTCCATCTATCTATCGTGTGTTCTCTCCTTCTCCTTCAAGCCCTCTCTCCTAATCTCTTCCCTTCAGATTGAAATTTTATCTTCTTCTCATCAAATTGATGGAGTCAGTAAATATATTCCCATCTAGCGATCCCTCTTTTGCTACTCTTCATGGCCTCATCTCGCTCCTCTCATGGTTACTATCTAAGCTATTACTTGTCCTATCAGCAGTCTCTTAAAATGAGTTTCTATGAAAATTAATTATCTGATATCTTTTCAATAATAATTATTCTTTTTTTTTCCTTTTATCCGACTGGATTCTGGGGTTGTGTTTGCTAGGTTAAATACAAAGAGAGAAATTTTCACATGGTTGCGCTTTTATTAAAAACTAGTATTTATTTGATGTTACAAATATTCAAGTATAAGACAATCTTATAGTTCATCTGACCGGTATTAGTCTTGTGTTCAATACATAAACACCTTGTGTACAAAACTTCAGCCCATTAATCAAATTTGGGGCCTACAGTGAAATTTGTCAAACTTACAATATTATAAAGTATTAATACTAGTGTAATTATTTTCTTTGACTCGTTATGCAAGGTAGCAAGGAACACATTACTATGGATCAGCAATAGGAGTCTCATTTGGTTGAAGCAAATGTTGTAAATATTAGATGATGTTGTATGTTTAGCATGATGGAAATGAGAAGTATTTCAGAAGTGCTACTAGAGAGCGCATCAATCTTTTTAAGGAAAATTTGTGATGTTTAGAAATAGTATCTTGGCGTTTGCTTGTGTATGTTTAGTATACTAACATTGACTCCAGAATTTTTGACTCTATAGCTAGGCTATTATTTATGTCTTGTTGTGTTATTTGGTTTGTCGTATTTTTTGTTCGTTTGTTACTTATGAAAGATGAAAGTATACAAGCCTTTTCCTAAAAAAAAGGACTACTATTGAGGATATTTTGGGCATTGATTCTTGTAGTATGTAATAAATTTTTAATGTTATAAAAGCCTTATGTTAATTGTGCTTTGTTGAGGATTTTCCTGCGGTAACTGATACAGACATTTCAAATGTAAAAATCTTCGATGAATAACATGCATATACAATAATAATTTAAAGGAGTTGTTTGATTGTTGTATATCTTTCATTCATTGAGTACATATATAATTTATTTTTACACATTAATCTCTATAACTAATTTATTCATACTTTTATTTAGATATTCTAACAATAAATATATATAATATTCAATACTCTTTCTCAAAATAATGCATAGATATTTATCATGCTCATCTTATCTATTACATTGAAGAAGTCAGTGATACCAAAACACAATTTGTTCTTTAGTCTCAACAAAAGGCACACACACAGTGTCCTCGTCGAGTTTATTCTTAATGAAATATCGATCAATTTCTACATGTTTAGTTCTATCGTGTTATATTGAATTGTTTGCTATGTTTATAGCCGTCTTGTTGTCGTAGTATAACATGATGGGTTTATTTTCAAACAATCATACCTCCAGTAGCAATCTTTGTAGCCACAATCCTTCACTCACACCATATGGCTCTATACTCGACCTCAGCCGTAGATTTTGCCACCATATTTTATTTTTTACTTCTCCAAAATACCAGATTGCCATCCACAAATGCACAATAGTCAGAAGTGGATTTCCTATCATCGAGACACCTAGCCCAATCAACATCGGTATAGATTTCAACCCTCATATGTCCTTTTTTTCTAAAGAACACACATTTTCTTGGACAACCCTTGAAATACCTCAGGATTTGATACAGTCTCTTGGTGTGATACTCTAGGATCATGCATATACCTGCTGACCACGCTCATGGCATAGGAGATGTCAAGTCAAGTGTGAGCCAAGTAAATTAGCTTGCCTACCAAGCTTGATATTGTTCTTTCTCCACTTGATCGCCAATTTCTCTACTCAATTTATGGTTGAGATCTATGGGTTGTAACCTTTGATTACCACCAATAATACTAATTTGGTCAATTAGTAAGAAGTACAAGGGTTAAATTGTAATTTTAATAAATTCTACAACAATCAAGCACAAATAATTTCTAAACCAAAGATATGAAATAAAATAAAGAGAAAGAGTTTAGAAATGCTTAATCAAAGGATTGAGTTGACACACGATGTAACGAGGTTCGGCGTTATGTGCCTACTCCTCGGGTCCCCGGCTTCCCGTCTAACGGTAACAAAGCCGGTCCGATCTATTAAACCAAATACGAGTCTTATACAAGGTCGAACGTTGCCCTCTTACACACAAACGATGAGAGACAAAGCCTAAAGTTAATGGAGTAACAAAATTTAGGAGTAGATTAAGCAATGGAGCAAATCACTCAAATCTTATAAGTATTTAGAACAACTATCGATCAACGATCTTGAGTTTTAGCTAGGTATAGCAAGGTTTTCTCAAAACTCTTTAATGGTGGCTGTAAGAATGTATTTTTGCAAGTATATTCAACAACAAGAGAGAGAGGGAGATGGTTCCCTTTTATCAAGAGCTAAAGAACCAAGCATAACACACTTTTGACCTTAATCTGTTGTATAACGGTTTATACCGTTATACAACGGATTAAGATTCAAACGGTAGGATTGTCAGAAAAATTTACCCATTGTTTTGTCGTCTTTTATCTTTCAAACTGTTGTATAACGCTACAGAGCATTACACAACGTTATGTAAAATTTCTCTGAAAATCTAAATAAAACAGACTAAATTTCTTGAAGCGTTACACAACGTTCTAATCCGTTGTACAACGGTCTAGACAGTTGTACAATGTTATGTACTGTTGTGTAATGGTTTGAGTAATCTGCTTTGTTTTATTTGTTTTGAACTCAATTTGATTGATTCTAGATTTGTTTTAAACAGGGTGGAGAAAGACATATTATAATTATTCTCTGGAGATCATCTTACATGTATGGTTTTCGTCTTTTCCTTAAGTTCTTCAATCTTTTTGCTTGAATTATAATTACTAAATAATTTTACAAGCAAATGGTTAAATTCAAATGAGGCTTTACAAATCGACAAATACAAAGAAATTGTTTAGTACAACATGGGTGTGTTGACGGGTTTACACTCCAACATCCTCGTATCACTTACTAGATCTAGATCGTATTTTTATTGTGATAGAACTACTTTTTTTGTCCGAGCAACCTCACTGCCAATGAAGTAGCGTAATTCACCTAGATCTTTCATTTCAAACTCCTTGGCTAGATTAGCTTTGAGCCTCTACATCTCTACAGGATCATTACCTGTCAACACTATATCATCCACATACACAACTAGAATGTAAATCTTCTCACATTTCCTCTGGATGAACATAGTGTGATCAACATTGCTTTGTCGATAGCCAAGTTTTTTTTTTCCATTGAGAACTTATCAAACCACGCACATGATGACTGTTTCAACCCATATAAAGACCGCTTTAGACGACACACTTTGCCTTTCAATTGTTCATTTATAAAACCGGATGGGATATCCATATACACCTCTTCCTTTAGGTTCCCATGAAGAAATATATTATTCACATCTAACTGGCATAAGTCCCACCCGAAATTTACTACATACAAGATCAGTGTTCGGACAATATTTATCTTCATAACAGGAGCAAATGTCTCCTCATAATCCACGTCATATGTTTGTGTGTAACCCTTAGCCACCAATCTTGTATTGAATCTGTCCATCTTTCCTTCGGAGGTATGTTTTACTGAGTATACCCACTTACATCCCATAATATTCTTTTTGGATGATCTCGGGATCAAAACGCTCACATACCAGAATAGCAAAATCGTACCAGAAAAAAACAGTCTTTCATGAAATAGAATGGGAGTGAGTGCATCACAACAGACCTGTGCAGTAGATAGAGCTCAAAGCCTTGACAAAGTAAAACCTCAATTACGCTATGAATCAGAAGCTCAAGCTTTTTGCATTACCCATCAGAACCCTAATCTGACGTCAAGAGTGCGGGGGAGACCTAGCCTTGAGGTGTGAACACCGCAAGAAAGTGGGACACCAGAGCGATGGGTATTGGGTGCTGGTTTCTCCATCCACAACTCCGACCGATTAGGGCAAGGCGTTAGTGTTTTGGCAGCGAGAATGATAAGCGAAAGGGGGAGCTGCTGAGCGATGCATGCGAAGAAGGGAATAGACAAAAGAAGAGTGATGCTGCACGGATCAGATGTGGCATGGACCCATCTGAGCAGACAAAAGAAGAGTGATGCACTAGTGTTTTTCATCTACAAAATTTTTAATAGCAGCCGTATGGAATGAATAACGAAACAACGACAGAAACAATCACAAAACATATGAGTTTCGTCAACCGTTTCGTTTCAAGGACGAAATAAACTATGTTTGCGTTAACCATTTTGTTAGTGAAACGAAATGAAAATCTTTAATCGTTCCATTCCGTTTGCGCTGAAATGAAACGGCGAAACGGTCAAACGATCTTTTGTTGACACCCCTAAATATATACGAAGTCGGTACTTTCAACGAAGCAGCCAATAAACGATCAAACTGAAGCACTAATTACCGCACCGTAGAAATATAGAAATCATCCGTAGATACACTGGGTACAGCTCAATCTCTTATCATTTATGCCACCGTTTATATATGTTCCTTTTTCTTTTTTAATTATTTTGCTTTAAAACGACGTGTAATGCTAAAGCGCGCATAAAACCACCACAGTTTCACAATGAAGCCACGTCAGCATCTTCCTCTCTCGTTCTCTCGCGCCTCTCTCATGTCCGCTCTCTGCTCCATCTTCTCCCTCCTCCCCAAAGCCCCCCCGTCAATTCTAAACCCTACTAACTGTAACCCTAGATCCAATTTTGTTCCTCGCGCCACTCCAAATCCGAACCCGAAAACCGACTTGCCTGAAGAGAGAAGATCATTCGCGGTCGCTACCGGAGAACTCTTTCTTGGTCTCAGTTCTTTTCTGATAAAGAACCGCGCTGATAGTGACAAACGGGTGGGGCCAGTTGTGTCAGGAGCCGAGGTCTTGAATGGAACAAAGGATAAGGTTGGGGCTCAATCGGTGATGTGGGGGCAGAGAGAGGAGGATGTGCAGGTGGAGAAAGAGAGAAGGAAGGTTACTAGCCCTGGTTTTAGCTTTAGCGCAGCCGGACTGCTATTTCCTTACCATTTAGGCGTAGCACGGCTTCTCCTTGAAAAGGGTTACATAAAGGTTTCTCTACTGTCATCAATTTTCAATTACATGAATTAAAAATGGCAGTGATGTGATCTCCTGGAAATTTTGGATAACTTCACCACCAGCTAATAGATCCTTTAGATGGAAGCCTTTCACCCGGATTCACCTTCATTACACCAACAACATATCAATGGAGAGGTTTAGGTTTAGAAATTTTGAGAATGTTTTATTGACTGAATAAGAAAAATTAAAGAAATTGTCAAAGGTACAGATTTCTCATAATTTTTTTGTCAGCATTATCAAAATATGGCATCAATCAAAGTTGTATCTTTGAATTTTTAGGAAACAACTCCATTAGCTGGCTCATCTGCTGGTGCTATAGTATGTGCAGTGATTGCATCTGGAAACACAATGGAGGATGCGCTACAAGTGACAAAAAATCTAGCTGACAATTGTCGTACGAAAGGCACCGCATTTCGTCTTGGCGTAAGGAATCTTTCTTGGAGAGATTTATTTTGTGACATTTCCAAACACATTAACCTCTGAGAAATTCATGTTTTGGGGTAGGATATAATATTATAAATATTTCATGGCTGGTTTCTGGTGCATATTGGGGAGTGGTCAGATAAATGCTACTCCATGACTTCAGTCAATTGGTACTGAATTCCGTTTTCTTGATCATTACATCGGAAACATGATTGTATGGCTTACATTCGATCCCTTGGGATACATTCCTCAGATCAATAAACTTCTCTGAAAGTCATTGATTATTGATCACCTCCCGTAATTTTCTCTGAAAGTCATTGATTATTGATCACCTCCCGTAATTTTCTCTGAAAGTCATTGATTATTGATCACCTCCCGTAATTTTAGTCACCTCTTTTTTTGTAGACAAATGTTCGTAAAATATCTTTCATTAAGATTTGTCCTATCACCGTTTTCATCTTAAATTAGCAATATTTTTTGGAATTAACACTTTGAAATTCATGCACTTTATTGCATTTTGTTTAAATTGGTTTGAGCAGGCAGTGCTAAGAGATGTATTGGAAGAGTTCCTCCCTGAAGATGCACACATCAGATCCAATGGAAGGATCCGAGGTAAACCTTATATATTTTTCTTCTTAATCCTAAGATAACTTTTTTGAAATATATCTTTGACCACTCTTTTTTTTTTTTGAAAATTACATTGTTGACCCTCCTTTCTCTCTACCCCCAGTTGCAATAACACAGTTAGGTTGGAGACCGAGGGGTCTACTTGTCGATCAATTTGACTCTAAGGAAGACCTCATAAATGCTATCTTCACCTCTTCCTTTATTCCGGGGTAATCTCCCTGTCTCTCTCTCTCTCTTTGAAAATATGGCAGAAGCTGCAAGAAAATTGTGAAAAACTCTCTGAGCAAATCAGCTAAAATGTATTTGAGTAGGTACCTAGCTCCAAGGCCAGTGACTGTATTTCGTAAACGACTATGTATTGATGGGGGTCTCACCTTGTTTATGCCACCTACATCTGCTTCACAAACGGTATATTACTATATTCCGTGTATATTGATTTTTTGACCCATTATTTAATTATTGCTTCCATGACATGTTTATTGTGTGAATTTTTTTTGCTTCTGAATTTGAGCAAAGGTACGCATATGTGCATTCCCAGCTAATAGGATTGGTATACAGGGGATTGGAATAAGTCCAGACTGCAATCCGGAGAATAGAGCCAGCCCTCGTCAGGTTCGCCTATCTGACTTATTTAATACAACAACAACAACAACAACAACAACAACAACAACAACAAAGCCTTTAATCACAAATAAATTGGGGTAGGCTAGAAATGAAACCCAATCGGAAAGCATAAGATCAAAGAACTCAAATATCAGCGATAATAATGAATATGATGAAAGAAAAAGAAAATAAATAATAATAATAATAATAATAATAATAAATAAAGATGATAATGATGATGATAATATGCTAATAGTAATAGCAATAATAACAATAATAATAATAGTACAATAAAATCTGACTTATTTAATAGCAAAAATATATTGGCTGCCAAAGCATAGTGTAAAATATTTTGTAGTATGTATTATCCTAATGTTGGAATGTTATTTCCAAAAGATCTCACTAGTATTTTAGTCAACAATTCATTGGATTAAATAATTAGTTGTAAGAAGGGATTTGTTAATTCACTGGTTACTATAAAAATTCTGTGCTGATCAAGTTAAACTTTTGATGTTTATCATCACAGTTATTTAATTGGGCATTAGAGCCTGCGGATGAATACATACTTGATAAATTATATGAACTCGGATATTTGGATGCGGCTGTCTGGGCCGAGCTGAACCCTGTCGAGTCCATGGTGACAGATGAAGATATTTAATGAAAAGTTAAGTTAATTCTGCTTTTTAAGAATGGTGGATAATAAAAAGGACATGGAAGGTTATTATCTGAGAGTCTTCCTTCAGATGGGGAACACAGAATAATTTTTTTTATTAGTAGGAAAAAGGTAACTAAAAGCCTAATTTTTTGTTCAGGAGAATAAGTTCATTGCTCCGTTTTTTTTTTAACCTAAATTTAAACACTAGAGTAAACATTTCTTGTTGATTTTGTCTCTCTTTTTCTGAGGCACTAACGCACTTAAAGTTGTAAAGACTTTTGTGAAATAGTGAAATAGTGGAAGGTTCATATCTTTTTCCTCTTTACTTTTTCCTTCACGTTATGTTGTTTTTGCCTGAAATCTTACTACCTGAGTTTACTCAAAACACATGCTTTTCACTGTGAGATTACATATTCAGGTAGTTTTCTCTGGTTTTCAGATTCTGGACGTATTAATTTGATACTGTAAACAGGTTTGTATCAGCTGTATGATATAAATACAATTATTCAGGCTTTTAAGAAGCAAAATATTAACAAGCTTTAATCGTAAACAAAGAATGGGAGACTGTTAAGCTCTGTTTGGTTTGT
This sequence comes from Schoenoplectus tabernaemontani, assembly GCA_037127355.1. Lineage (NCBI taxonomy): Eukaryota > Viridiplantae > Streptophyta > Magnoliopsida > Poales > Cyperaceae > Schoenoplectus > Schoenoplectus tabernaemontani. The sequence goes on from CM073753.1 coordinate 8,573,262, forward strand.
GGTGATATCATCCGATATTCCGATGTATTCTCCATGAAAGAGAGGAAACCTAACCTCAATCTTTCTATACAACACAGATTATTGTATTCCGAGAAAAATAAAAAATAAAAAAAAATTCTTTTTTGGTGATAAAAAAAAATTCAACAATGCACGGGATGTCTTGGCAAAAACCAATATTATTAATAGTGGTAGTCTCAATCAAATACCATTCTTTGTTTATTGTTGGAATTTCTTAATATTCTACGAAAAATCACCAAATGGTTGAAACGAAGTTCATTAGAGAAGAGGAATGAAGCTGATCTAATTATTCCAAGTTGGAAAGAACGGTCAAAATATTAAAAAAGTACTTGCGAATATGTTAATTCTCATGAACAATTCTTTGAGTTACATTTCCTAAGAAATTTAAGGCTTCAAGGTTGGAAAATAGCGGAAGGAAGAACACCAGACTCCATTCCATGGAGCATTTTTTTCAAAGTAGAAGAAAACAAAAATAATAACCCGTAACTTCATTGTAACGTAATCCGTAGTTCATCTCTAATAAAAAAAATCACCGTGGAATTTTTTTTTTTCATAAATAAATTATTAAATAGACTACCTGGAATTTATTCTTCTTTCAGAATAACCAGGGAATCTTCTTTCCCTATTGGTGGGATTAGTTTTGTGCGGAAAATGGATTTTGAAATTGAGTAATTAATTAAGCATAGCGCCTCACCATTTTGGCCGAACTTATTTAATTGTAAATGTAATATGAAAAATGTCATGGTGATACCAAAATATAGAGCGTATTTTGATATCTCCATTTAACGTGAATAATAAAGCTCATATCAATTTTGATATCTTTGTATAAACTACTGTGTAATGTAGGCTGAAAAGTTCTTCTTTTCCTTGTTATATACCGCATATATTAATTCACTTATCTGCTTGTATTAATTTTTGTTTTTATGTTTGCAAGTGTTAACTGCACAAATTAATGCGTCCCTCAATTGCTTTGACTTTAAGGGTCTGATGGCACCTTTTCTAAATAAGGTTGACATTACACATTATGATCCTTTAATTTCGTTTGTAATGAATAAATAGCATTATCTGAAATTCTGAATAATACATCCGTTCTTAAAGTTTTAATAAAAATAAATAAAAGTCTGAAACCCACTTTTACTCGAACATTCTACAAATATGAAAATTGATAAATGGTGATAACAGCATCCTGATCACTTCAAATAATATTGTTAACCCTGGAGAAATTTCTTGAAATAACATGACACGTTCTAATTAATTGGATTACAGAACCAACACAGTCAATTTATTGTTAGTTAAATTTGCATATTAATGCTTCTGTGCATTTTCTGATTGCATGCATGAATGTACGTCAGTTTTCTTATCAGATATGAGTTGACCAATGTTTTCTCAACCCTTTAATAATTTGAAAAGCTATTGTTAGTTCTCTGATAAGATCCAAAATTGTTGTTTGTAACCTTCCGACATTCCAAGGGTTATGGAATTAATCAGACTCTCTCAAATATTGATGCTAAAATTGCATCATACAAATTGCTTCTATATATACCGTGACTGGGTTTTTTCCCACCTAAGACTGAATGGCTTCGATCAGCTTTCCTCTCTTTTTTGCAAAGGCACGCCCCTAAAATTGTTCAAATTCTAATATCCACCCTCTTAGAATGGTCCTTGATAGCCATTCTCTTTCTCAACTGCATTCTCTTTTTTCTCATAAGAAAATCTGCGTTGTTTTATGGTCTTCAAACTCCTTGCATCCTTTGTTCATCATCTGTTTTTTTTTTTTTAAATCTCCTTTGATGCTCTCATTTGCAATGATCATATATTACCAGAAATGGAAACAGAAAAGATACTGGGTTCTAATTATATCATATATGGACCTCCTTGGAGAGTTGTACAGTGTGCCAAAAATGGAAATGTCAAAATAATTGAAAGGGAGAGTGGAAAAGATTGTTGTGTTGTTGTAGAAGACGGGGACCATAAATCTGATTTTGTTGAAGATGATCTTTTGGAGATTATGCTCCATAGGTGCAGAATTGATGAAGAAAGGTTGGTACCTGTTCAGTTGGTAGATAAGGTCACTATGGAAGATAGCTCATTTTGGATCAATGAGGTAAAGCTGATGAAGCACCAAAAAAGAGAATTTACCAGAAAGGGTTCTTTCGAGATTCTTCAAGGTATTATGTTTTTCGTTTTTTTTCCTGTTTTAGGGTAAAAGTGAACATTATGTTTTCCTTATGTTTGCTTCCAAATATATACTACTAAAAATAAAAGTGCCCCCTTACATTACCAGAATCAGGATTGTATTAACATTTGCCCAATTATATCTGGTAACAAAATTGACATCTTTTTGGTATAATTAATTGTTGGGCTTATGAATAAGTTTTATTTTATTTTTATTGCTTAATATGAGATAATTTTCTTAGGTTTCTTATTTCCTCGCTGACCTTTTGTAACATCATTTCTTACTCGTGCTAATTTATATGTTATTCCTCCAAATTTTCCTATAGATATAGATACAGCTGGTGATGCAAAGACCAAGTTAAAAATTGAAGCTAGAGACAGTATTTCTTCAGAAAATTATTTTCCCAGAAAAGACCATGTAGGCAAGAGCATCCATAGCCCGAACACGCATTCATATAGCTCTTTATCTTATATTATATCTATTGATGCAGAATCTTTCTCAAACATTTTAACAAGTTCACAGCCTCCATCTCCTAAGATCAACGAGCTCGAAGAACAGAAACCAAAGAAACAATCTTTAAGCTGTAGGTCACTAGAATCATACTTCGTCGAGAGAAATAAAGAGAATAAAGAGAGAGGAAATTTGCACGGTCAAGTCCTAAATACAAATCCCAACAAATCTATGTTCGAGATTACACCTATTGAAACTGCATCCCTTGTGAACACTGATATAGTATCTGAACCAGTGTCTAACAAACATGATGAACTAGATGTATCTGTGGTGAAGGGAAATGAAGAAGAAATAAAAGGTGATTATTTGATTAAACTCAATGCATCACTGGAGAAATTAGATGAAGAATGGTATTCTATAACAGAAAAGCTCAACCAACTAGTGCAGAGACTCTTAATCGTACAAAAGGAAGAGCAATTATCTGAAAATGTGATAGAAGAAAAACTTAATTTACAACAGGACTATAAATCCTTGTCGGATATTTTTAATCGGGAACTGAATTATTTGACCAATGATTTGGACAGTTTAGGCAGAGGGTACAATCAAAGAAGGGATGGAAATTTAATGATGAAAAATGGAGTTGAGAATAGTGTTCAGGTACATAAATTTGATGCCGATATTAAGAAGCATGATAAATTGGCTATTCAAGAGGAAATAGATAAGCTCCATGAAAGGTTAGAACATGTTAAATCAGAGAGAGAGTTCATCAACCAGCTTGTAAAATCTCTCAAAGAAGGTGTTTAAGGCATCATTATTCTCAAGAGAATAGAGGTTTTGTGCAAGTGGTTTTTCACATATAAATCTATATTCAAAATGTGATTGGAAAATAAAAATGTACATATGTATATATTTAGAGGAAAATAGAGGTGTGAAACCGATTGTGTGTGAATTAAATACATTTAACATATGTATGCTTTTATTAGTTGATGTTGTACATGGCTTTCATAAAATGTATATAAAAAATAATTTGGATTTATGTTCCTCATTGTGCATTTATGCAAAAGTAATTATAAAAAGAATAGTAAAAACCTATTACCTCGTAAATGATTGAAATAGCTTAACCCTAATATAAATTCGAGATGACCACATTAACTTGTCAAACTTATTTTTCTCTGTTTAAATGAATTTTCTCAGTGAATATAATATAATATATTCTTTAGGATGTCTCAAATCTAATCCAACTATGAAAATTTAACCCATTTGAACTTTAACAAGTATGGGCTTATTGTCACAATTAACAGGCCGTAAATATTTAATCAATCTTTTCATGTTTTCACAAGTCCAACAGAAGCAGAGAGAATAGTTGGGCTTCAAGATTCAACCAGCTGTTGAAATTAATGCAGCACAAAGTATGAGAATGTAAATATCTATCGTATAAAGTATAAAAGTGATGAAACTTAAATGCTTCCTTTATTACATTGAAATTGAAAGGTCTGAGCGTTTTTTTTTCTTTTCTTTTTACATACTATGATTATGATATATTATAGCATTTCATTACTTCAAAAGCTGTTAAATACACAGCATCTTCTACAAAGATCTCGATTGCTTCAATTGATTCCTTCGACTGAGATGCCCTGCAAAAGTACGGAAAAGGCATTATGGCAGCATCAACGACAACGAAAATGAAAATTCATCAAAAAAAAAAACGAAAATGAAAATTCATAAAAAAAACGAAAATGAAAATTTAGCACTTACAACAATACTACTGATAAGACAATGGTAATGTTAGTATTTATGCATGTAATGCTTCACCAATAATTTTCGAGTTCAGCATTTAATTAATTTTTTTATATATAATTCAAAATAATATTATATAATTTTTATCCGGATTTTGAAAATTTTAGCATTTTAATTATCTTTTATTTATATTATATGAAACATATCATTCCTGAATGATGAATTTATAATCTTGCCCAATATTTTCCAAACCACTAATTTGCTACTTTGATAGTAATGATTGCCATGATGCATGGTGGTGATATTATATGCCCATATGATGATTTTTTTTGTATACTCTTTTTTTTTTAAAAAAAAAAGGAGAGTACAATTTACCTGTTTGTGGAATAAAAACTCCTGTTCCATTTCCATTCTTTTGTTTCAGAGCCTGCAGAGAGTCTTAATTCATTAAAGGCATTGTATAATTAAATTATTTTTTACTAGAAATTAACTCTATTTCAAGCAAAATTGCTTAGGTTCACCTTGTTCACTTGATGTACCGTTTCAATTTTTGTGTACCCGTTTCTCTTTGACACTCGAGGTTCCGAACAACATGAATTTGTGCAAACGCAAGATCCATGAACAATCTTGAACAAATACAACTACAACAAGAACAACACTTTTAATTCCTTGGATCTTTTTTAAATAAATAAATAAAGATATGTATCTCCACGGAAGTAAAATTATTCCAATTAGTTTTCTCAAAACATGTTATAAAGAAAAATTAAAAATAGGAAAAAAAATATTAGAATGTTCATTTTCTTATAGATTGGTTGTGTATCAATTTTAACGCAAGTTAAAAATCATTTGATGTTCTATCAAATACTGTTGAACCGTCATAAATTTCATATCTTCGATTAACAATAAAAATTATTATATATTTTATATAAAATATAATATAAAGTGTCGGATTTGAAAAATAAAATTTATTTTGTATGGTTGTCACAGTTGTCAACAATATTAATTTCAGCAGATCACTACGCTTGTTTATTATATTATATATATGTGATATGTGATACTGCTATTGTTACAAATAGGTTTTTCTTAATTATGATTATATTACAGCACCATGAACCAAGATGAATCAGTCAAAAATGCTGAAGAAGGAAAACGAAAATCTAAAATAAATACAAAATTAAGAAAGCAGCATGCATGCATGCATGCATGCTCTTAGTTCTCAGTTCTTACAGGATCCTTTGAGATATGAGACCGAGCATCCGGCCCTTTTTGATTGTCGTCAGATAAGAGAAGCAAGAGCTGTTTCTCTATACACAAGTTGAAGTGTTCTTCATCTTCATCCTTAAAAATTCCATGCTATGCTTCTTATACTTTGCAGAAACCCTTTTCTATATATTGTATAGTAATATATTATGAGAGGGAGCCAGGCAGGCACCGTGTAACACAACATAGAAAAAAAAAACTTTCCTATTTATAAATTTATAAACTGATGGAAGTATTAAATGCAGGGCAGAGGAATAGAGAATAGAGAATAGAGAATAGAGAATAGGAAAGGAAGCAGAAACTGGTGTCTGAATGGCATGCCTCATTTAAGTGATGTTGTGTTTTGGGCGTGTATGAGTAGGGCGTTACATTTTTCACCAATTGGCTTCACACGCAATTAATGGAACAGACACTTTACAATTTTCACTAATTGGCTTCACATGTAATTAATGGAACAGATCACACTTTACAATCTTCACTAATTGGCTTCACATGTAATTAATGTCCTTTTAATTTTTGGGTGTGACCAACAATTAGTGGCACGAACAATCGACTGGTTTAGGCCAAATGGGCTGTATAATGTTAATTAATTAAGGCAGTCAGAACGTCTCCGTTAGTGCTGTCATATACAATTTTTTTTTTGTTTTTTTGTAAAAATTGAAACGCAATAGGATTTCGATTTAAATGATTAGATGCTTACTCGAGCTCATATATGATTGATTCAACCTTAAACTTTGTTGTGTTATTTATTCTTTTCTATTTGCATAGTAATAAGAAAAATTGAAATATGAATTGAAAACTGACAAGTTATACAACCGAATATCATTTTCTTAATAGAAGGGTTCAAAATGTTTCACTTTTCATACCTCCGTTTTTTTTTAATTTTCTAATAACAAAAAAGTTAATGAGCCAAACAATAAATAAAATCGTTACATGTAATCTATGTCATGTTCTTTCCAAGCATGTGAAAAATTATTGGTTTCGTGTCATATGAATCAACAACTAAAATTCAACTTTAGAAGAGCTTGAAAGCTCTTGATGTTGAACAAAAATCAATGTCGTAATTTTCATGTGTACTTAGAGAAAGTGATGTATCAAAATTTTCGCTAGTTGGCTTCACATGTAATTAATGGAACAGACACTTGTTCAATGCTGAAAACTGTTGATGTCCTTTTAATTTTTGGTGTGACCAACAACTAATGGTACGAACAATCAACTGAATTAGGCGAAATGGGCTATATAATGTTAATTAATTAAGGCAGTCAGAATGTCAATCAATGTTGTCATATACATTTTTTTTATTTTTTTTTCGTTTGAAACGCAATAGGATTTCGATTTAAATGGTTAGAGGTTAGATGCTTTACTCGAGCTCATAATAGAATGATTTAACTTTAAACTTTGTTGTTTATTTATTCGTTTCTATTTGCGTAGTAATAAGATAATTTGAAATCATGAATTGTAAACCAACCGACAAGTTATACAACCCAATATCATTTGCTGAAGACGAAAATTAATAGGAGGGTTCAAAAAAATTTCAATTTTCATACTCCCAATTTTTATTTTCTAATAACAAAAAGTTGATTCAAATAATGTCATGTTCTTTCGAAGCACGTGAAAAATATTGATTTTCATGACATATGAATCAACAAGTTAAAAATCAACTTTAGAAGAGATTGAATGCTCTTGATGCTGAACAAAATCAACGTCCTATTTTTCGTGTGTACATAGAGAAAGTGATATGTATCACACTTATCAGTTTTATTTTGACTTTGACCTTTAAGTTTTAAAATTTGATTCAGTAAAAATTAAAAAATGAAAATATAACGGAGATACAAAAAATCCTTTAAATTCTTTTTAAAAATAATATCGGCATCACATAATTAATTTGCATATTATAAAGACCATAAATTGTATAATAATCCAATAAAATAGTTCTATAAAACTTAAACATAGCTAAACGAATACGAACATTGAGCTTCGCCAACAAAAGGAATATTCACAGCAAATAATTAAACATATCCCCTGAGAAAAATGACACAAAATAATAGTAATAATAATTAATAATTAATAATAATTAATAATAATAATAATAATAATAATAATAATAATAATAATTACAGTACTAGTGACAATAATAATATTTTTTTGTCAAGGAAATCGATCATCCTATTTTTGGAGCTACACGGTTATTGTTGAGATTTTAAAAGAAATAAAAGACGGATATCAGGCGTAAAAAGTGAGAAGCAAATTGGGTTGCAAAGGAAAAATAACCAGGTAGCACAAAAAAATTGCCGTAAAAAGAATAAAAAAATAGGTCGATACTTTTAATATTTCATGAAACTTCTTTCAATTAATACTTTTAGTAATAATGAAAATTCTTTCTGTAATAATTATTACTATTGGAATTCGGGAGATTTTGATGTTGTCTTGTTCTACCTCTATTGCAACATACCTATATTAGAAATAAATAAATAAAATGATGTTTTCGTACAAAAATAAACCTTTGTGTTTGGCAAAAAGAGGCAAAATTAAAGTCCATTTAATTTCGTATTGGTGATCCCTTACACAAAAAAAGGCAGTCACAAAGCCTGGAAAAAGTGAGCAAAGGCTCTCAAAATCACTCAAATAAAACATTCTAACAAAATCTATCCAAAGATTAGTGAAATAAATTTTGAGACCAAGATAGTGTTTAGAAAATTTTGAGTAAAACTTCTAAGAACAGATATTTTACCGGCAAGAGAGATGAATTTTGCAATAGAAGAGTGTTAGAATGAGCAGTATCTCCTCCCTATTTATACTAAAAATAATATCAGAAAAATTATCTATCTTTACATGCAGATTTCATCAATATAGGATTTGATTTTCAAAATCTTCAAAATATAAACGTCGTAGATCTTTCTCTCGTTTTATAGAATTTTGAATCACCAAAATCTGAGTTGATATTAGATAGGTATGATCAAAATACTAAACATCATCAAAATTATTTGATCTTCAAAGACATCTCATTTAATGATTATTTTGACTATGATACTTTCCAATTTTGAAGATCCTCGGAATATAAAAGTTGTAGATTTTATTTTTAGCTTTTCAACTTTGATTCATCTAAATCCGAATTGTAATGAGAGAGATAAAGCTAAAACACCACATATATGAAAGTTGTCCACATTTTGTGATTTACTTTCCTTTATCAACACGTTCCATTATTTAACTCAAATATATGTTTCGTGATTGGTTTCTGAGTTAGTACATGAACCTATGAATATCTTGCAACAAAGAAATTACAAAATTCAAATTATATTATTTTTTAAATTATAAAAATATAAAATTATATAAAAATATAAAATACGAGAAGAGGAAGAGGTCGACCGAGACTGACATGGGAGAAAGCAATAAAAAGAGATTTGAAGGAATGAAATATACCCAAAGAGCTTGCTTTGAATAGGAGTGCGTGGAAGATAGCGATTTATGTATCTGAACCATAATTTAGAGTATAATAGTAGAGTTATAGACTTCATATTCTTAGATTTTTTAGAATTTTTGGATTTAGAATTTAGAAATAGATTTCAGAAATAGAGGTTTAGATAGGATTTTAGGATTTAGAATTTAGAATTATGATTTAAAATAGGATTATAAAATTTAGAAATAGATTTTATAATAGAGGTTTATTGTACTATTATTATCGTTGTTATTATTGCTACTATTATTAGCATATTATCATTATCATTATCATTATCATCTTTATTTATTTATATATTATTATTATTATTATTTTTTTTATTTATTTTTTTTTCTTCCATCATATTCATTATTATCACTGATATTTGAGATCTTTGTTCTTATGTTTTCCGATTGGGTTTCATTTCTAGCCTACCCCAATTTATTTGGGATTAAAGGCTTTGTTGTTGTTGTTGTATAAAAATATAAAATTACTTATAAAAACAATACTTCCATTCGTTTAGTGTACCAAAGTATCCTAAATTACTTATATCACTATTTATTTGACTTTGCAAGTGCTCATAAAAGATGAAAAAATGTATGTAAAATAGAACATCTCTTTCGTAATGATATTTTTGAATTCGAGCAACAACAAAAATCGGCACGTTGATGTTCTATCCATAGAGATTGATTAATATGAAAATATTTACATTTCAATCCGAAATATATTCGGATTAACTTTTATTATAATATATCCAAATTTAAATTTATACTTGTCATTAAATTTTTAATATAAAAATATTAAAAGATATAAAAATTTGGGGTTTTTAGTTTTTTCTAAATGTTTATTTTGGATATTTGAAAAAAAAATGATGTATAAAAATTCAATGCATTATTAATATTTTAGAACTAATTTTCAAAAATATAAAATAAATATTTAGAAAACTCAATATTTTTATATGAAGAATTTAGTAAGAAGATTAAATTTGAATTTCAAATATATTAAGATAAAATTTGAGCGGCATATATTTTAGACCGAAATATAAACAATTTCATATTTGTCAAGCATTTAGGTATTAGTTTGTTTGGTATCGATGTATTTATTTGTTTCCCCCATGTAAGACGTTTTTTATGTTCTCCAAGGACGAAATAGGAGTTGAAATAATATATTCATTTTAGAAAAAAAAACATAAGATTTTTAATATCTTAATATTTAATTTTTTAATCTGTCAGATATTTTGATCCTAACTGTGAAGATTTTAACCTTTTCAATGAATAATTATGTATGGTTCAAAATTATATTTTAGTTTTGTCTGATACGAAATTCTGAAATAAACAAACTCAGATGGGACCTTTTTTTTTCTAGTTCGTAAAACGGTTTTGCAAATAACAAATAACAAAAACAAACACGTATACTGTTTAAAGTCCAATTGGAAGTTGAAGTCTTGAAGACCCATTCTATACTAATTGTCTATTGTCATGATTCCAAGCAAGTTTTGGTCCACAAAGAACAGATCTGCGTAGAGAAAGTATTTTTCTCCCTCACGTGGTCCCCTGATTACTGATTTACTGATTGCGTTCCAGCGCGGTCACCCCGAGAAAAGCATCTTCATATCGGACCAGATACCAAGTCTAAGATCCGCACTTCCTGCCAAACAGCAAACATCTCTTTCTTTCCGTTTCGGTACGCATAATAGGGTAGGTGAGTGTTTGTTGCTGTGTTGGTGTCGTATTTAATACGATATGATATACGACAATATGAAATTTTTTAAAAATCTTACGATATATATTATATTATATAATAAATAATAAAATATTAAGATAATGAAAAAATTTAAACCGAGTAGGTTGTATATATTACATTATTTACATTAGTTATATATAAAGATATAAAGAATAAAAAGACTTCACTCTTAAGGTGTGTTTGGATGGTGTAGGATAGCACTGTTTTGGAAATAGCGATACTGTTTTCGGGTTAGCAATCATTCGAAACACAAAATTAAAATCGAAAATAACAACAAAACAGTGCTAATCCGCTAAACCATAGAAAACATGGGTTAGCGGATTAGCGTCCATGAGCATAGTGAAACTAATAAAAAAAATTATTTTTTTATATTAGTATAAAGTAGTATTAAATAATAATAATTATTAAATAAAATATAAAAAATAATTAATTATTTTAACTATTCTCTACACTGTTCTCAAATTACCATCCAAACAACATTTTACTAATTCGGAATAGTAAAAATTTACATTGTTCTCACATTTTCCGATTTTCCGAGATATCACTAATCTCACATTATTCTCAACTACTAACCCAAACAGTGTTATTATTTCACTAATCCTTCCACCATCCAAACACACCCTTATAGAGTAGTGGTTGGTGCAGTGGTCGCACAATTTTATGAGGGTTGTGGCAGCCTGGGTTTGAATCCCGTCTCTGCTACTAGCTTTAGTCAAACTTAGACATTATATATTTAATAATGAAATTAAACACAAGTACGGAAGAGTCTAAAAACTAAAGAAAATCATAGAATCAGTTAATTTTTCAAGGAATTGGGACCAAAATTTGTCTCAAATCTTATTTTAAATATTGAATTAGTATTGAGATTGAAAAAAAAGTATGGAATGAAAAATGAATTACATCAAGATTGGTAAAAAAAGATTGATCCAATGGTTGAAATAAATTTGGGACACATTTAATCGCAAGTCCTTGAAAAATTAATCGGTTCTGAAAATCATGGACCATTAGATGACTAGGGACCACCTCATATATAAATATATAACCAACATCATGCATTATCACTACGTAAAAACTTTCCTTCTGGGTCGTATCTAGATTTCCAAATTGGATAGGTTGTATCGGAACCTAATCATGAAGTATCGGAGATCGCATCTGTTAATTTGACTGAATAAAATAATTTAATATACTATATAACATATCGGATATGTACTCATATTATCTTCAGAATGCATCCGTATCTATCGAGTATCCGATATTTATTCGGTAGGTTTGTGAAGTATTGAGGTAACATGGTTCCTGTTATGCGCCGAACAGCTTCTCGCACATACGAGGCGATAAAGCAGGGGCAGAGCGGGACCCGCAACGCTCCTCGCAGTGCCCTGTTTGACCGAGCGGTCCTGACAGACAGCTTGTACAATGGCTACGTGGCTCCTCACTATTCGTTTGTCAACAGCGGCGAAGGCGACCTTTTCGGTTTTAACTTTTATATGCACAAGGTACACGATGTGATCTCAAACATCGGTCCATTGGACCCCGAAGTGGCCCCACAAGGTACGTTAGAACCGGGTTCACTGGAAAATTGTTAGTTCAAAATTTCTTTGAATTGGAAATTTTTAAAAAATTTTTAAAGTCATCTGAACTCAGATTAGTTTTGGACGGTCGACACCATTCCTACAAGTTGAATCAAACAAGATTAGGTATACAGAGGAGACTATGAGCCGATCAAATAAATTCTGATAGTGGACCCCACAGTTGTATAAAGTTGTGGGAGATGAAGAACATGATGCATACATTAATTGCAGTCTGTCTATTGCTAACTAATTACCATACTAAATGGACTCCGTTCCCAATTTAGAGAGAGAGAAAGGGGGCAAAGAGGGACATAAAATACTAAAGCAGAGATCTTTGATCGTCTCGAATTTGTTGAGGAGCTTGAGTTTCAATAACTCTCAATCTTAGGTAATTTTTTTTCTTTGATTTTATTTTTCATAAATCGCACCTAGGTTTGATTTGTATATTCAATTTCTACAGCTAATTAAATGGATTTTTGTGTTAGGTTTCATATTTCCTGTTTGTGATCCGGACAATCTGATTCATGATATTTATTCTTTTGCAATTTTTAACTTGTTTTATTGTGAGCAATTTTAAACTTGTTTTATTTTCTTGCTTGATTCTATTAAGGATATTAAGGATTAAAGTCTAATATACTTGAAAGAATGAAGGATAGTTTATCTGATTTTTGCTTTGGGTTAGAACGTTCAACCAATAACTTTTTTGACTTTTATTTGAACTCATAGTGTGAACTAATTAAAATACGTGAGATCGTGCTAATTTGTTCCCTTCTTGTAAGTTGTAACATTGTTGCGATTGAAGAAGGAAATCGATAATCAGTGAAACGTTTCTGTTGAAGAAAAACATACGGTCTACGATTGACTATTTCTTTGTTAAATAAAGCTCGGACTTCGCTGATTGATTTTGTGGATTTTGGTAATCTAATTTTTCTTTCTCATGCTCCGATTTAAGCTTGTATTTGTTATATAGAGTATTTGTATTCTATGTTTTATTTGAGAAATTGTATCAACTTTTTGTAGGTTTAAATTAGAATACTAAATCTGCTTGACATTTTGTATGAACTAACTAATACCATCTAAACTAAGAGAGCTATTTGCTTTGCAAATTATAAACCTTTCAGTAGTTCAAACAGAATTTTCTTAGTTTCTACAGCCATATCGGCAATTTTTGACGTGTTAGTTATTTGGTATACGGTGGGGATCCCTTGACAATGGCTTATCTTGACAATCTTGACAATGAATCTTCAAATAAATACTAAAAAAATCTTAAAAATAGAAAAAAACCTTATAGATATGTTCTTCTACTTATAGATTGACGGTGATTTAAATTTCATACAATTTCATTATCGTTTTGCCTACGTGCCTTTTCTAAAAAAAAATTCATTATCATTTGATACTCCATCAAAGACTAACAAAATTTTATACAATTTGCAACGGTTTCAATTTAATGGTCTTTGATGAATTATCAAACGGTAATGAAATTGTTTGAAATTTGAATGACCATCAATCTATAAATAGAAGAACATGTCTATATACTTTTTTTTTCCATTTTTAAGTTATTTTTTTATATTTATTTAAGAGTCCATTGTCAAGAGTCAAGACTGTCAAAATAACCATTGTCAAGTGATCCCCACCCTTTGGTATATTATTCAGGTTCAGATTAGAATAGGCCTAGCAGTAAGTAAGAATTATTAAAATGTTGGTACTGTTAGGCAAATATGAAGCTACTGGCCCAGTACTGAAGGACTTTGATCAACTACTGCCAGGGGCAGATCCAAGTAGAGGCAAGCCCAGGCCAGTGCCTGGGCTTATTTTTTAAATACAGCTTCGATAACAGTAATTGTACTCTTTAAACCTACAAAAATACAGCTAAAATCCTTTTTGCGCCTGAGTTGATTAAGAAATTGAGTTGGAATTTATCAAAACTCTAAATTGTGCCCGGGCCATTGTAACAATGCAACTCATTTGAAACCTGCCAGTACATACTTCCTCACATTAACAATGTAATAATGCAACTCACTTGAAACCTGAACAGGAAAATCAAAGCAGAACAAAAAACAAAAATGGCGACTAGGGAAGAAAATGTTTACATGGCAAAGCTGGCCGAGCAGGCAGAGAGGTATGAAGAAATGGTTGAGTTCATGGAGAAGGTTGCCAAAGCCTCTGATGCAGATGAATTGACTGTCGAGGAACGTAACCTCCTCTCTGTGGCCTACAAAAATGTGATTGGGGCTCGTCGTGCCAGCTGGCGTATCATCTCCTCAATCGAGCAAAAGGAGGAGAGCCGTGGTAACGAGGCACATGTTGCAGCAATCAGGGAGTACCGTGGCAAGATTGAGGCTGAGCTCGGCAAGATCTGTGAGGGGATACTTGATTTGCTTGACAAGCACCTTGTGCCATCTGCCACTGCAGCTGAGTCAAAGGTGTTCTACCTCAAGATGAAGGGCGATTACCACAGGTGATGTTCAAAATTATATTTTCTCACCAAGAATCTGGTGGCGCCAGAAATGTGGGTTTTTTTTTTTGGGTGGGGTGGGGGGTGGGGTGGGGTGGGGGGGTGGGGTGGGGTGGGGGGGTGGGTATCTTTGATTGTGTTGCACTCTACAGGTGGATCCACTTTGATTCTCCTCTGTTTAGTTTTGGGTTTAGTTGAGTGTTTAGAGCAAGTGTGAAACTTAACATGACAAATGTCAGCCTACCCAAATTTATTTGGGATTAAAGATTTTGTTGTTGTTGTAAATGTCAGCTTTTTGTTGAGGGTGGGGATCCCTTGGCAACCATTTGTTTTGACGATCTTCACAACTAACTTAATATAAATTCATAGAAAATCTTAAAAATGAAAAAAAACTTTACAATCATTCTATTAAGCTTATAGATTGATTGTGTTTCAAATTTCATGCAATTTGGATATCATTTGATATTCCATCAAAGACCATAAAAAAATATTTGACAATCTCAACGTTTTAATTTAATGGCCTTTGTTGGAATATCAAATTAATTCAAATTGCATGAAATTTGAAATACAATCAATCCATAAGTTTGAGAATATGTTTATAAAGTTTTTCCATTTTAAAGTTTTTCTATGAATTTATATTAAGATGATTGTCAAGATTGTCAAAATAAATGGTTGTCAAGGGATTCCCCACCCTTTTGTTAATAAGGAAAAAAAAAAAATCAGCTGATTAAGGTGTTGGGGTTGAAAGCTCATTCCAAAGGCTAGGTAGAGGAGAGTTGAGACTCACTGAACATGAAAGTGTTTCCATTTTCCCCACTTATTTTTGGGCACAACTTACATCATTCTACCATTAGAAATTGTATTGAGTTCCCATTTTCCCATTTTCCTACATAGGATTAATTTAAACTTTTAAAGTGCATTCTTAATATTGTTCACTTGGGATTTGATATAGATGATTATAAACATGTTGATATCTTTTATTAGGGATCACATTATATACTTTACTTTTCAAACGGTCATAGTTCTATTGTTTTAGCATTATGTTTAGTTAATAAGTTTATGATTGACTAGGAATTTCCCCAATTAGAAACTATTGTAGGTAGCATTCTGTGTGTTGATTATTCTGTTATGATTACTTAGGTACCTGGCCGAGTTCACAACAGGTGCTGAGAGGAAAGAAGCAGCTGAGAACACGATGTTGGCTTACAAGGCAGCTCAGGCATGTTTTCTTTGATGCACACAAGACACAGCTACACACACTCAC
Organism: Schoenoplectus tabernaemontani; assembly: GCA_037127355.1. NCBI lineage: Eukaryota > Viridiplantae > Streptophyta > Magnoliopsida > Poales > Cyperaceae > Schoenoplectus > Schoenoplectus tabernaemontani. The sequence goes on from CM073753.1 coordinate 8,589,372, forward strand.
AAACACGATTGTTGTTATGATACATTTTGTACAGTCTATCTGAAAGATTGGTTGGTAAAAAGGTTAATTTTAAGTTTAATTGCTTGAAAATGAGCATTTGGTGTAGTCCTACACTTCTTGATAAATACAAACTGCATGCTCTAGGGAGATCCTGAGGTTTGTGCCTAAAATATTTAAATTTGACTTTTGTTTTTGTAGGACATTGCCCTGGCTGAGCTGGCACCAACCCACCCTATAAGGCTTGGGCTAGCACTGAACTTCTCTGTATTTTATTATGAGATCCTCAACTCACCAGATCGTGCTTGCAGTCTTGCCAAACAGGTCTTTCCTTACATTTTTTTTTTAAAACAACTGTTTTGCAATAACTCATTGACCAATTCTGAATCCAAACAGCAAATTTTTTTTTTTTGCTAACTAGTGAGTAAATTCTTCCTTGCTCAACTACATCAGACTAGCTGTGTAAATTCATTATATAATTTTCTGGCCAAATTAAATTTCTGGATTTGTTCTTGTACGTACACATGTACCTGAATTAGATTTATTGATGTATAAATACTCAGGGAGAAAATGTCTAGACTAGTTGTAGAATCTGTGTACCTGAAGTCCTGAACTATGTATAGTTGAGTGCCAAAATTATCAGATTTCTGATGCATTGTCTCATATTTGGTAAACAAAACAGGCATTTGATGAGGCTATCTCTGAGCTAGATAGCTTGGGTGAAGAATCATACAAAGACAGCACCTTGATCATGCAACTCCTTCGGGACAACTTGACTCTATGGACTTCTGACACCACGGTATATCTCCTTGCCCTCTCCTTCCCCCATCTGTTTGTCTTTCTATGCATCTTTGTATTTTGCATGAACTTGATCTGGGAACTTGTCAGGTCTTACTGGGTTTTGACTGTGAATAACAAAACAATCAAATTAGGTTCTTGAAATAATAGGTTCCTAAGTTTGTTCTCATAAATTTTGTGAAGTTATGTTGAGAAGGCTTTGGTTGATTGATATCTTGGAATTATTAAACCATTTCTAATGATTTTGTTTCATGATGTAATACAACAGGAGGATGTTGGAGAGGAGATCAAGGAAGCTCCAAAAGGGGAAGGAGAGGGACATTAAGGCGATATATTTTGTGTTGTATTGGCCTAGTTTGTATTAGCGGGAATTCAATTTGCTTGGAGATTCAAGGTTTACCTTTTTTTAATGGTTTGCTGGTGAATTCTCGTGGATGCCAGTTTTATGTTAAAATAATTTTACTGGTAGTTTTTTTATTTTTTGTATCAATACTTGAAGCTCCGTTTGTTGTTTCTTTGTTGTAGCGTTTAAGGTCCAGTGCTTGTTTAGATGTTTCTTCTACAAGTTAGATTGCCTTGGTTGGCTTATTGATTTCACTGGACACGTTGCCAGTTAAATCAGTACCAGATGAATAGCACGTTTTATGGTTGCCATACAAGCATTTTGCACCTTAACTGGAACTAACCGACATCTCTGATATGAAAAAAAAAAGAAACCGTTTTAGAACATGATTGCATGCATTGGCATCACATCTCATGTTTTGATACTAAGAGTGGGAGCCGCACTGACATGAATCATATGATTGTCAGTTTCTACTTCCAAATTTGATCGACTGTTTGAAAAGAAGTTTCTGTTTTGAGGGATGGTTTTACTTAAAGCTCTAACAAACTGAAATGCATGGCCCTCTGACCTTTGATCTTTTATTGTGGAATTGTGCTAAACCATCTCATTCTCATTTTTCCTAATCGATGGCGTCAATTTGATATTAGTAAAATTAAACCATACTGCATGATAGAAACTTGAGTAGATAATATTCTTAGTAAGTTTCTGGGAAATTACCAAAAAGGTTCCTATGCACGAATTGCTAACTAGTCTCAACACGTTAAAAAAAAAGAAGAAGATAAGGACGGTATTTGTGCTACAATGATGTGATTAATTGCGGAACAAAGAACATATGCTTTTCTTAAATTGTGCACTTTAATACTAGCAGCTAAATGAAATTCCCTTAACGAAGTTTGAGAAAAAAATGTTTTATTTGTATAAAGAAGAATGATCAGTTATTTCTGATTATTAATCTCCATTTTAACATCATATAAGCATCGAATCTACCAAATGGTCATGTCACTTCTTTTAATTTCTCCAAATGTTGATCTTTTTGTAAATATTGAGAATGTAATGGCGTTTCTGCATTTTCTGGATAAATTTTCTGAGGCCATTGACAAGTTGCCCTGAATTGATAATTTTTTAAGTTGGGGTGATGCTTTTGAGACCTAAAATTTCGCCTAGGATTCTTGCTGATAAGTTAATGGCTTGCTTTGGAAGCCTAGGATCGATCACTTGCGAGTTAGTATTTTGATAAGTTCAAAGTGATGGCTTGCTTTATAGTACCCGAATCATTTTAGAAAATTAAATTAAATCGTCTTGGTTTTATCCTTGCAGAATCAAATGTTAAGTTTGTTTCTTTCCATTGATTAGGTTGGCAGGTCCATACAAAATTTACTCCTTAATATATTGCTATTTAGATGACTTGATAATACTGGCGTTTGACTCTATTGTTCCATGACAGAGAGTACTCCATTTTTAATTAAAGGTGGTAATTGAGCAAGTCGGGTCGGATCAATTTGGCCTTTTAAAAGATACTAGGTCTTATCAAGTTGGATCATGGTCGGATGGATTGAATCAATTTATATATTAATTCTTTTGAAATTTTAGATTGATTTTGATTGGATTGTAAGTATTTGATCTTGCATTCGGGTTGGATCCGGCCGTATTGGGGTGAGATTAGATTTGGCCGTATCTGATTGGGTAAGATCCGACAATATTCAGGTTGGATTCGAACCTGAGTTGGTTAGATGAGGTTTTTCAGATTTGATTGGATTTTACCACCTCTGATTTTAATGGGCTAATGAGTTATATGTTTCATTTTTATTCTTTAAAACTAGAATTATGTTAATATGACCCAATTCATTTGATTCAAATTAATTCTTTTTGAAGAAGATATAACATAAATTTGATCAAAGTCGCATCAAATGTCTTACAAAAGTTCCTTTAATTTAGATTGATGTAAATTTTATCCGACATTTAAGACCGGATGAATCAGCAAACACTACTGCGTTCCCCTCAAAAGGATATATTCCTTAGAAATGACCATACTAATATTAGAAATATACAATAGGGGAGAGAACTTTATAAAGGCTAAAAAGAAAGGATTTACGTAGGAAAAGAAGATCATTTTGACTATGGGAAAAGTGTGGTTCTGTGCTGCAGAAGTACAGATGCTATTGGACTTTTGCTGTCCGTAGTGTTTTGAATACTGAAAAAGTACAAGTTACAATTGAGACCAAGATTAAAGTTAGAATGAGCTCAAGCTTGCGGAGTCTTGGTTCAGTTTAATTAATCTATTGAATTAGTTTTAAATGATGAATTAAAATTATTGGAACCAATCTATGCTCATATTTTGTTGATACACTCGTGCATAAGGCGGATCCAATTAATAGTGGGGTAAGTGGGGTAGGCTAGAGGTCAACTGATTGTTCTGAATTTTAAAAAATAATATTTTTAGATTAAATTTTGTAAATTTGATCTTTTAAATTATTTGATTATTTTCATTGAGAAAATTTTATTTAATATCGTGGATAACAAAGAAATTATGCAAAGGTTTCAAAATATAAAGTTTTCTAGAGAAAAAAATTTCTTGAATCGATTATCTATTATTTTTAGTTTTATAGCTTTATTATTTTTAATATATAAAAGGAAATTATTTTGATAATTTTTTTATTATGTAAGAATGTAGATTGATTTTTTGATTTTTTTATTTAGTATTCTATTAACTAATAAATTTAAATCTAATAAACTATTGCAATTTAATTACCGAATCCCTGCACAAAATCCAGCATCCATCTGTTTATCCATAGATAACTTTGGACTGGGCACGCAACGCTGCTGTACAAGTAGCAGCTGCCATTACAGCTTATGGTGGAATGCAATGAAAAGAAAGTAATTTACTGGGAATTATATGTATGGAAATATTATTTTGGATCCAGATCAGTAGATCATCGGACATGCGAATATTTTGTTAATATTTAGGCCTTAGAATAGACCTTTCATTTAGAGATGACAATCATATGGTTTGGGTTGGATCAGATTAGGGTTGTCAATAGCATCGTTTTAGCTGTTTATCTGATCTGTGTCATATCCGATAAGATGAATATGAGAAATATTTTATTTTCATTAACTCATCAAGTATGAATATAAATAAGAAAAAAATTGTTAACTTATTGAGTATGAATATGAATAAAGAGTTTTCATTACCCGTTATCCATTGGACAAATTATATATATATATAGAGAGAGAGAGTTTTGTCTATTATGTTTTCAGTAGCACTTCGGTCGAAATGTTACCAGTCCAAATTTTAATTTAAGTAGTTCAAAAAAAAATTATATCATAATCTTATAGAATACTAATTTTTATCGTGTTTGAAGTTACTTTACTATACTTAATGATTTTTAGAAAGTAAGCATTTTGACATACAAATTTTATTATTTTTCTATTATTTTAGGTCTATCTTTCAAAAATCATTAAGTATAGTAAATTAACTCCAAACACTATAAAAATTAGTATTTTATAAGATTATGATATAAGATTAGTATTCGGCTGAAGTGCTACTGGATGCACAATAAACAAACTATCTCTATATATATACAGTTAAATATATATAAATATAATTATTTTATATTTTTAATAAATATATATAGTAATTAGTATATATTTTTTATGACAATTGACATGAAAAATTATATGATTCTTATTATATCTAAAATGTTAATTATCGTTGCACTTTATTAGTGTATTTATTTAATGTTATTTATTTATCTAAATCATATATTTTTTTCATTGAATTATTTTTATTTTTATCCAATATCTATTGTTGCATGTTCGTTATCCGAAATTCTTAACAGATAAGGGTAAGATATGAATAAAGATAATTTTAACAGACAAAAGTAGAATATGAATAAATTTTTTTTTTAATAAATATAGATATGAAAATATCTCCATCCTTACTTTATTCTAAAATTTTAGACCAGATTGTATCAAATTTCAGACATCTAATTTTAATTTTTTTTTTTTGGATTTCGGATTCTTTGTACTGTTAGTTACTGTGTCCGTTTCTATAACCAACTTGTTTATAAATTGTGTCATACAGTCTTTAATTAGTCCGTCCCATTTAAGATGTATGAGCTTGATTAATTCACTGATGGGTTCGCTAGCTGAAGAATATTGAAGTACAACAAGCCTTTAATCTTGGGAGCTGTAGATTGAACGAACGAAACAAATAAAACAGGATTCTGCATTTTAGAACAAAAACGGGATTTTTTTTTTAGAAAAAGATGATAATCTAGTTAACATTTTTTTGTGTGTTTATGGAGATTGAAATTTATGATTTTTTGAAAATCATCTTAGTTAGTTATCACTTGAGTTACTAGATTATTTGTTTATCCTAAAAAATAAGAATAAGAATAATAAAATTATCTTTATTTTTCTACTGTCATGCTCACACTTCAAAGTGAACGCAACAGTCACAAACAAAAAATAAATAAAAAAATACTAAATATTTGATTGTGATCGCAGAGACCGTGATCACAATCGGGTACTTAGTTTTTTTTGTGATTTTTTTCTAAATCTTCAAATGACTGCAGTTATTTTGAATTTTGAATGTAACCGTAGCAAAATAAGAATAGATCTACTATGTATTTTCAAACAGAAATATACTTATCATTCTTATATTATTCTTTTTTTTAAAGGATAGAGATGAAAAAAATTCAAAAAATGGCGGCTTCACTAGGCTGCTACACGAACAGTGCATGACTGCGCGCATCTCCCACCTCTGTCTGTCTCCCCCCCTTTCTTTGGTGACATCTAGTAACTTTCAAACTTTTGATATTTGGTCCATATAATGTAGGTTACATTGCATGCTAGGTGAAGAATCTAAATAGCCAGAACCAGATTCTAGTGAGTTGTGAGGAGCATATATATATATATATATATATATATATATATAAGGGGGCCACTATTAATTGGTGCTGTTGGAGTAGTATTTTCACTATGTTCTTGCAGGGTTCTTAATGACCATACATTGATAAGATTTTTTAATATATATTCTTGATTATGACATATAATTTAACAATGTACCTAAAATAGATTCATACTCCCATTAAAGAATTATCAGGGGCGGTTGCAGGATTTTGATCAGGGGAGGGCAATTATCGGATTATAATAGTTTATCGGGTTCAAACTCATTAACTAATCGAGTCATAAATAAAAAATAATAATTTAATATATATTCTTACCTAATAAAAAATTATTAAAATAATAACATTTTATATATTAAAAATAATAATAAAATAAAGCTCAAAGTAATAGATAATCAAGTTGATGATTTGTCTACGTAATTTTATATTTTTGATATCTTTGCATAATTATCTCATTATCCACGATATTAATTTTTTTTTTCTCAATAAACAAATAATCCGGGAGGGCAAAAAATTTCGGGGGGGGGGGGGTGGGTGGGTGGGTGGGTTATTAATACTTGTGTTGAATGTCAAAATTAATGTTATTCAGTTGGCATTGCTAATAAATTCCATTTTATTTCGAAAATATTTATTATTTATTAATGCAAATTCTGAATGCTTAAGGCTTAAGCGAGAAAAAAAGACACAATGGAACACAGAAAGTAAATAAATTGAGCGGTTCTACCTGTTCTTATATATATATAGGGAGACCTTATGGTATTTCGCGAAGCAAAAAAGAGTTTTGCTTCAGTTTTAAATCTCATATACCGAAAATTTAAAATATCAATCTAATTAATCCACAATAATCTAGATATTAAAAACTTATTGAATACCAAATTTTATTATTTTTGGAGCTTTATAATTTTTTATTTTTATTTTTGAAAGATGACAATTTTATAGGTGAATCTATCATTATTTTACTATTATTTTTGGGGTATTTTTTAAAAATCCGAAAAAAATAGTTAGAAAACTTCAAATATATTCAAATTTGGTATTCAATAATATTTGAATGAGAAGGGATCCAATTACCACCATTTTGGTGTCACATCGGTGCCATTAAAATTAAATATCAAATAACTATTATTTAAATTCTTAAATAATAAAACTAATTGAAGGAATATTTTGTAAATATCATCTTATATATGTATACAAAAAATTATATCATTTCGATATTATTTATATAGGCATCAAGCGTTAATAAAATCAACGGACCAAATTTTATAATTTAGACATGTTACTTGATGGCTATTCAAATGAAGTTAAAATTTTATGATTTTTCATATACATACAATTGAGATGATATAGAATACATCTAACGGTTCACATTTTAAAATTTATATATAAATAAATAAATAGGCACCATGGGCACTAAAAAAATGGTAATTGGATCCCTTCTCTATTTGAATATGTAGTTTATGTTGGGTGAATTAGATTTATAATTTGAACTTTGATTTTATAAAAAAATTTAGGCCAAAGCAAAATGCCTCTTTGCTTCGCGAAGCACCGTAAGATCTCCATATATATATATATATATATATAGAGTGGAGATACCGTGAGCTTAAGCTCACGGAGGCCTTCCGTGAGCTTAACTCAAAAAATATAACAAATCATTTCAAAATTTTAATTTATCATTCTCATTAAATTCTTTATATGAAAATCTCATGGGATGCAAAAATTTGGAGCGTTTTTAGCTTTTTAAGTTGTGGTTTTTAATTTTTGAAAATCAACTCTAAAAATAATATTAATATTCAATACTTGAACATCATTTTAAAAAATTAAAAACGGTGACTTAAAAAGCTCAAAACACTCCAAATTTTTTCGTCCCACAAGATTTTTATATAAAGAATTTAATGAGAATGATAAATTAAAATTTCGAGATGATTTAATATGTTTTTTGAGTTAAGTTCACGGAAGGCCTCCGTGAGCTTAAGCTCACGGTATCTCCACTCTATATATATATATATAGTCCGACTATGGTGCTTTGCAAAGCACAGAGGCGTTGTGTTCTTTGCGTTCTATTTTTAATTTCAAGTCAGAAATAATCGATCTGAACCGTTCAATCTAATCTTCATATAAAAATCTATTAGTAAACCAAATTTTATATATATTTTTTTAATTTTTTTGCTATTTTTTCTGATGAGGAGAAAATGATTTGATCTGAGAATTCTGGTTCATCAAAAAATGATGGTTTTTCCCCTATCCAAAAAATAGCAAATAAATTCTAAAAAATATAAAATTTGGTTTTCTAATAGATTTTGATATGGATATTAGATTGAGCAATTTGGATCGATCATTTTTTACTTAAAATTAAAAATAGAGCGCAAAGCACACAAATACTTTTATACTTTGCAAAGCACCATAGCCTAATTCTATATATATATATATATATATATATATATATATGCTACGATGCTACGCATAGTACGGATGACCCATGTGTTATAGACTGTTTATCCATTTTCAAAGTTCAAATGGTCAGTTCGACTGGTCAAAATATTTTTTATATGAAAATCTAGTTGGGCACAAAATTTTATATTTTTTAAGATTTTTTACTACTTTTTAAGATACCTAAAAAATCACTTTATTTAATTATTATGAGTCATTCAAATAGAGTGATTTTCTAGCTATTTAAAAAATCATAAAAAATATATAATTTGGATCTCAACTAGATTTTCATATGAAAAATATTTTGACCGGTCAAATTAACCATTTGAAAACAAATCCAGACTGAATTTGTGGAATATTTTTTTAAATATTGCAAATATAGTTTTAGTGTAATATAATTGTTTGAGGAACCAACAAAATTATCAATAAATATTAGGACGCGACTAGTAGTCCCAAGAGCAAATCCCTCAAGAAAATCCTCCTATTTAATTTTTATTTTTGATAAAAAAAAAATATTCTCTGTAACTAATTTTTTATTTTTGACAAAAAAGTACGTCAATCTACATAAGTGAGTTGGATAAATAAGATAAATACTTATATAAGTGAGTCAGGTAATTATATAAATGAGCCAAATATTTAGATATGTGACTCAGCTATTTAGATATGAGCTCCAAGTATTTAAATATATAACTTAGATATTTAGATATGTGACTTAGGTATTTGCATATATGACTTAGTTATGCACTAAAAAAATAGCAAGAGAGAGAAAAAGAGTCTTGAAAAATAAAGTTACAAGGGAGAAACTGACAAACATCACATAGATTGTATGAAAAAATACGCGTGATAGATGAGAGAGAAGAAAAGTCTTGGAAAATAAAAAAACTTGAGTATTATATATATATATATATATATATATAGAGAGAGAGAGAGAGAGAGAGAGAGAGTGAGGCTATGGTGCTTCACGAAGCATAAAATCTCTCGTATTTCACGTCCGTATCTCAAATTTGAAAGTCCATACGGCTGGTCCAAACAGTTTAACATGATCTTCAATATTGAAATATCTTTAGAGATCAAATTTTATATTTTTTTTTGAATTTTTTTGCTATCTTTTAGATAGGTACAAAATTTGTTGATCTAATGATTTTTGCACCATTCAATACTAATGATTTTTTACCGATCTAAAAAATAGTAAAAAAAATTAAAAAATATATAAAATTTGATCTTCAAGGATATTTTAATATGAAGATCACGCTCAATGATTTGGATCAGCAATTTGAACTTTTAAATTTGAAATACGGACGTGAAGCACAGAAGATTTTGTGCTTCTCGAAGCACCATAGCCTCATCCATAATCCGAATTGTTGAGTATGATCTTCATATTACAATATCTTTGGAGATCAAATTTTATATTTTAGATTGTTACAAAGTTTGCTAATCTAACTAGTGATTTCTGCACCATCCAATACTAGTGATTTTTCGTTCATCTAAAAAATATTAAAAAATTATAAAATTTGATCTCCAAAAATATTTTAATATGGAGATCATGTTCAATGTTTGGATCGACCATTTGGACTTATAAATTTAAGATATTGATGTGAAACACAGGAGATTTTTGTGTGTGTGTGTGTGTGTGTGTATCAAGTATTTAGATAGGTGAACTAGATATTTAGATATGTGAACTAGGTATTTAGATAAGTGAATTGGATATTTAGATAGGTGAATCAGGTATTTAGATGGGTGAATAAGATATTTAGATAGATGAACTAAGTATTTAGATAGATAAACTATGTATTTAAATAGAGAATCAGGTATTTAGATAGAAAATATCAAATATCACAAATGAATCAGGTATTTAAATATGTGAACCATATATTTAGATAAGTGAACTAGATATTTAAATAGATGAGTCAAATATTTAAATAAATGAATCAGATATTTAGATAGAAAAGGACAAACATCATATGTGTTGCACAGAAAACACATGTGACATATGAGAGGGAAGAAAAATCTCAGAAAATAAAAATAATTTGGGTATTTATATGTATGTCTCAGATATTTAGATAGATAAACTAAGTATTTAGATAAGTGAACTAGATATTTAAATAAGTGAATTGAATATTTAGATAGAAAAATAATAATATCACATAAATTGTATGAAAAGTCACATTGTATGAGAAAATGCGTGGAGAATTTTTTTTGGGACATAAGCTTGAAGATAAAAAGATTTTATCTAAATATTAGAACTCAAAAAAATCTCAATTTCGAGAAAGGGGATGGATAATGACTGTAAATACTTTTAAAGAAGAAGACATTTTTAAAACTAGCAAGAGGTACCCCGATTTGCTCAAATGCTCCTACAAACTTTCTGTTATATTCATTTCAGGGAAATAATTATTTGCTTTATAACATATTGAAAGTATATGGGGCTTAAAAAAAAGTCCCACTGAAAGTTGCATACAATAGAATTGTAAGTCGTTTAAAATATTTAGTCAAAGAAAATTAATGATTACTCAAAAAAAATATTTCGTAAAATAGCACAAGAGGTACTTATTGTAAGTTTGTTGGGGCTAAAGAGAGTTCACTGAAAGTTGCATACATTAGAATTGTAATTTGTTTAAAATACTTAGTCAAAGATAAAAAAAGTATTTATAAAAATAAAATAGTAACGATAACAACAATGATTTGGATATATTGGCTCTCTTATATTATATGATTTTGTTGTCATTTTCTGATTAAGTACATCCTTAATGAATCAACCCAATATTTATATATTTTTTGCTTTGTGAAATGAATCCCTCGCAATTCGGAACAAAAAGTGGTAGCGTTGCAATAATTCGTTATGATAATTGATAAGATTATTAAGATATAGTGATAATAACAATTACACGTGTTGGGGTTAAATTGTAGCCCCTTTTAATGATAGAAATTCCGTGATCTTACTACAAAAATTCACACGGTTAAATAGTAATCATAGTGAACTGTTCTTTTCTATTTCTGCACTAATTGTAGGGTACCTAAAAATTCTAAGAGATTGGATTTGTGTGCCAAGAGCCTCTTTAAGGTCCCTTTAGAATTTTGTCTCTTAGCACAACTGTCCTCTACTTTTGCTTATTTAAGCAGCCTTCATTTTCAATCTCTACATGAGTTGATCAGCTCTAGAAACAGAAACGTCTCTCTTTCTCTTTTACCTCATTTTGATTTGCCAAAAAGGATTCCTTAATTAAAGAGGTATCTTCCGTTGAGAGGGATGGTTGCAGACATGGTAACGTTGGTGTCTCGGCAAGGCAGGGAATCACAACGGTACAGTAGCAGCGGCGGTCGCATTGTTGTCGGGTGAGTTATTGAAGTTTATCAACATTTATATTTTCTTTTCTTTGAATAAATAAGATGCTCTGATAAAAAAAAAAGTAAATAAACAATCAATCTTTCTTCATTTTGTCTGAAGAAGTAAATTAGTTTTGCTTGCTTCATCAATATTGGCTAATGCTTAATCTTTCTTCGTTTGGTCTCAGGAAGGATATATGTTCTTTTTGCCTTCTAATATGGTTGAGGGAAAAAAATACATAACCGATGGAATTATGTATTTTTCAAAGGAAAAAAAAACATAAAAAGGGGTTTTGAGGCTGGGGACCTGGGGTGCAAGTGCAACAACAATCTTACAAAAAGAAAAAAAGGGCTTAAATAGGAACTTTTAAGGAAGATTGTGATTCGCTTACTGATATTTCGTCTCGTAAATATGTCACAGGTGCCTTCCGTATAGAATAAATGGTGAAATTTCATGCTCAGATGATGTAGATAAAGCCATGGAGGTTCTTGTTATAAGCTCCCAAAAAGGGCATGGCATGATGTTTCCTAAGGTGCATTTGCTATTCCAATTTCACTTGATTAAATTGTGATGAAAACCAAATCATTAGCTCTAAAAATAATACAGTTATTTAGTGAAAAAAAAGAGGTGCATATTTTGGTTAAAAAATATTATTTTTTTATCTTCTCCATTTTTACGTTTTATAAAAAAAATTAATGAACTTTCACAACATTTTCTTAAACCAAAGACTGCCTCTAGATTTGAACTAAATAAAAGCATTTTTACAGTATTCATGGCCCAAGGATCATTGGGCTCTATAAATTTATATCCGTGGACCTAATTAACTGTTCTCACAAAATGCTACAAACACACATATATTGGAACAAAATTGGAGCAGCAATATACTGAACCATGTGTCATTTGACAGGGAGGATGGGAATTAGATGAAACCGTAAAGGAAGCTGCTTCAAGAGAGGCTATGGAAGAAGCCGGTGTACAGGGAAAAGTTGAGGTTAGTTCCCAAAATATCTTAGTGTAAAATGCCCTTATTTTTTGAACGGTATACTAACAAAAAACTACACATCTCAGTTGCATATTGCATGTAAAAATAAGGGGAAAAAACTAAATAAATGGAAATAGAAAAAGAAACTACCGTCTCCGTGAACAATAACATCTGAAAAATACCAATCCTATAGATATTTAAAGTATTTTTTCCCCATTTTTCACTGATTCTTACTTGGTCATGACGATGGTAAATTAAATAAGTAATCCACTCTTATAATAATGCAGAGAAGGCTAGGAAAATGGAGTTACATGAGCAAAAGCCATAACATAATCTACCAGGGAATCCTTTACCCTTTGAATGTAACAGATGAAATGGTTCACTGGCCTGAAATGCAAGTGCGCAAGAGAAGATGGGTACAATATTTTACACACATCACCTAAAAAACATTATTTGATTTCCGTTTGTAAACTGGTAATTTAGAGGTATGTTCTGGTACTGTTCAGGTTGCAGTAACAGAAGTGAGAGAGGGATGCCCGCACCAGTGGATGGTAGAGGCATTGGATAGACTTTTAAATAGACTCAAGAATTCTACAAAGAAGAGAAAACCTCATCTTGCGGCTTCTGAAACAATTTAGTGATGCATTACAGGAAGTACTGAATGTCTGAACCACGCCCAAGCAATTCTCTCTTCAGTATTGCCCAAAGAATTAGTTAATAAGTATGTTTGATCGCATAAAAAAGTAATGCAAGCTTCATATCGTTTATGAGATCATTAACTCGTGCCATTGTGATTTAATACCAGAGAACTGACAAACAATGAAGCATTTATTAGAATTAGCAGACCAGAGAACTGACAAATATGATGACCAATCACTAGCAGAGCAGAGAGTAAGTAAATGCAGTATTATAACACTAAAAACAAAGAGCTACTGAAATTTTTCAGTAAGCAAATTAAAGTGGCAAAGAGCAGTGAGGTTTCATGAGCATAAATGCAGGACTTTTAGAGGGGTGAAATATGAAATATCAGTATAATATAAGCTTGAAAAAAGAGAGGTTCAAAGCATATATACATAGAAAACTTGAGAATATAGTGGTTCTTTTGAGTTAAAAATTTCAATAAGACAATTTGAAGTCTGTTTCACCTCCTTAGTAATAATTCCCATTACCAGCGGTTGTGAAAGTTACTTTATCTGAACGAACAAAACCATTGTAGCGTAACTAAGAAAAGTCCTCAACTAAGTTCTCCAAATACTTTCTTGGGAGTATTTTATAATTTCAACTTTGGAATAATTTCAGAACTACACAGATCTCTAATTAACGATATATACACAATCAGATGTAAGTGAGCATGATGTAACACAAGCAAATTAAATGACACCATCAAAGTTGTTTACAAATACTATCAAAATTCAGAAATTATGTCTACACAGTCTATGTACCAGTCAAATACACGCTCTATGAACTCTGGATCAACTAAAATTATCCTGTTCATGCATAACAAGCACATACGAGAAGAAAATTGCTCATCAAACCTTACAGTGAAACCAAGATCATGTGTCTTTGTCAGGTCTACTAGCTAAGCAAAGCTCATGCAACTCATTTAAGATCCATTCCTCACCGGTATGTCCACCTAAAACCAGAATCCTAGTTCCTCCAACAACACAAGTGCTATGTCCCCAAGCGAATTTTGGTGCGGGGCCTGGCACGTTAAGCACCCGCCAAGCTGGCTTGTCCTCTCCTGGATCAAGCAAAAATAGCTGCGCTGGAGAATGAAGGCCAGCTATTGATCCACCAAAGATGAGGATTCGTCCACACGGAAGGCTCACTGCTACGTGGTCCAGTCTTGGAGGTGGCGCCACCACCTCAAATCCATTAAACCCTAATTGCCTCCACCTTGGCTCACTTTCCTCTAAATACACTGTATATGCATCACTCGAACGTAAGCTGAGGGACCCACTCTTCGCGAGACCTCCAAACATCATGACCTTGTTGTTGTCATAGACTGAAAGTGTGTGCCCAAGCCGCGAAGGTGGGGCCCATGAAGTATGCACCTCTCGCCATGTGGGCATCTCTTTTGTCAGGTCAAGAATGAATGTGTCATTCAATAGTGTGCCTGTATTGGTGCACCCACCTGACACAACAAGTTTTGATCCATTGTCAATGGTGCATGAGCTGTGCCAGGATCGTGGCAATGGCCTCACACTGGCACCACCCTCACAAACAGTTGCTAGCTCCTGCCAAGAAGGTTGTTGTGCATCAAGATTGAGGACAAAAGCATCATTTAGTGGCCCATTACGGCCACATCCTCCAAATACCACCAACCATGAGCCATTTAGGCTAGAGAGTGTGTGGCCCCACCTACCAGGTGGTGCTGAGTCCACTTTGACACGACGCCACTCTGGGCTTGCTGCATCAAGATTTAATACGAATGTGTCATCCATTGGTTGCATGTCAACTCCCTCACCTCCAAACAAAACCAGCCGGTTACCGACCGCACATGCACTGAAGTTGCATCTAGATGGTTCAACCCGACCACCAACTGTGAATTTGTTCCATGTTGCAGCTTCTAATGTCGTAAGTTCCCTGGCTAGCCTACCCCATCCGAGTAGCCTTGTACTTGGTTCTAACCTGACAGTCATATCTCTACCCCAGGCATTCTGGCAAACAACTTTTCGTAAGTGCTCATTCTTCGTTATTCGGTGCATCCGTGAACAAACAGACCCGACTGAGGCGACATCCTGAGGTGTCAACCTTGACAAGATATTATGTGCCAGCACTTCATCAGAGAGTTGCAGAATCCTGCAATAATCTTCATCTTTAACATGTAGGTCCATTTCTTCGTAATCACGTACTGGGATGTTGTCCATTTTGCTTGACAAATTGTCAGGATTTTCTTTCCTAAAAGAAGGGTACGAGAGGCTCGTGCAGTCGATGTCTGTTACAGAAAAGACTTGTATGCCGATGTAATGGGTCACAAATGTGCCTTCACTTATTGGGATCACTCTAAGATGGTTAAGTACTGGTGTTCCGTCTTTGCGGAAGTTTAGCAGCTTCCCTTGGAACTCAATTCCATTCTCTAGGCATTGCCGAATCGCTGACACGGTCATGGGGTCCACTAATGGGTGTCGCCTTCTAGCTCGTGGATCTCGGAATTGCAAGAATCGGCTAAAATTGAGAGAGAAATAAAACGAATTTCTTTGTATTAAGAAAATTGGTATGAATTGAGAAAAAAAATGAATGAAATTGTTTGTATTAAAAAAATAGGTATGACATTGAGAGAAAAAAAAATTGAAACGAACAGCAGTACACTTTGTGGTAAGAACTTGACCATGCACATTGTACAAACGTTTGATGTGCAATACAAAGTGCCAAAATTTAGCAAAAATATTAGTGAATTAATACAGCTACAAGCCTCGGAATTCCAAGCTTATAACATCAAAATGAAAAAGGACACTTTTCTATAAAAAAAATGTTAACAAAGAACATCTAATTACTTTGGAAAATTCATAGTTTAATTAGCATCAGTATAATAAATTAAAATCAAACAAAAATTATGCACCAAGTGTTCAATCGGTATTTGTTAACCAAATACAGAATAATTCTATTTCCTTGATTCTGTTATTTTGTAGTTGTTGGTAAGCCTAGGTACCGGATTGTGGTACCAAAACTATTGTTTCTATATGAAACAGGTGATATACCACTTTCTGTTAAAAAATACAGAATAATTCACATTACATCACGCGTAAGTAATAATTGATAAAACTAAAACAAATAAAAGAAAAAAATGGACTTGGCTCTTACCAATTCCGTCCAAGCACCTCCTCTGCCCGGTATCCGGTCGCCGACTCGAACACCGAATTCACATAGATTATTGGAAAATCAGGCTCCAGTGCATCGCAGACCACGAATGACGATGGCTGAGTTGGGCAATAGCAAAGGCCAAAACCATCATCATTTTCTCCTTCCTCTTCACTTTCTTCTTGGTTTCCTCTTCCTTCCTCTGTTTCCATGTCATCCGTTTTGACACAGATCTCCATTTCCATTACGGACGAAGCCGAGCGCTTGAACCTCTTCGCCATGGCTTGGTCGGGGCACTCTTCCCCTCTCTCTTCTTTCATCTCGTTTGAATTTTGTTTTGCTTTTGTTTCATTTTTCTTCATTTCAAATGCTTGTATTATGTCGAATTCTTCTCTGCATTCGGGTTCTCATGCTGATTTAGTTGTCTAATATTTATATAGGGGTTTGGTTTTGAGAGAAATTACACTATGCCATGGAAATATCTAGATGGTCATATGAAGAAAACTACCAACGAACCGTGAAACAGCGCCACAGAAAATGGGGCATAGACAAAGTAACATGGACAAATGGGCCCATTGATTTTCGTATATATGAAAATAAAGGGTTTGGTGAGTTAATGATTTTGAGCCCTAATGACTAATTAGGTTATGGTTTTAGAACAACAAAAGATTGCAACTACAAACAGAGGAATCATTATGTCATCACCAATCTATACACTTTTACCGTTAATTTTAGAGAAATTATTTTGATCAGTGAAAGAAATTATTCACTTTTTTTAAGCTTGGATATATTGTTTTTTAAGTAACTCTATACTTCTTTCATAATCATTGTGTCAGCACTTGATATGTGATCATGCACATGTAAATATATATATCTAGATACGTGTCCGTATTTATACATATCAGTATGTGTTGTTTTCACATGTCAAACGTGTTGTGTTCTTAAACGTATGTGTTCATTCTCTGAACAATTTTAACATGATTAAATATGTACATCTAACATGTCGAATATGAACATGCACATGTAGCACGTATAATACGTATAAAGAGTGTCTAGCACTTCATGATTTTTTTTAAAAAAAATCGTAATTTGTCATATTTTTCTCATTATTTTATATTTTTATATATATATTTAATTTATATGCTACACAAGAATCAACACGTGATAAATACGGATAACGAACACATCTTGCACGGTCTATTAGATGGTGTGTGTGTGTGTGTTTGTTTTAAGATTTTAGTACGTTTAAAGCACACAGTGATGACACAACGCATTCCGTATTGAATATGTCGCGTGCTGGCACGTGACACGCACGACATACACACTTGTTGATTCACTAGTCAGCACCAATTTTCTTGGATGGATATTTTTAATAAAAATTCTAATGAAAATATTATCGTAAATTGTATATTTATGAAGATGTCATAGTAAAATCAAGCATAACAGAACAAATAACATATTCATTTTTTATATTTCGGTATAAAAATTATTTTAGTGACCTCTCAAGAATCACCATTGTTTTTTAAGAAAATCAAAATTTTGATCGCCAATTAGATTTTAATAAGGAAATATTATACTGAATAGTTTGGATTCAACTTGAGATATGAGCGTAAACTAAATTATACTTTTTACTTTGGAAGTCTGTATGGTTGAAATCTGATTCTGAGATTCCGTATAATTATTAAATTTTGACAGCTTTAACTGCTGCTTTATTTGAAAAATATATATTAATATATCTCGTCTTGTCCAGCTGAAAAAGAATTAGTTTGTAGTTTGTGCAAGTGCAATCCTTCATAACTTGTTTGTTTAAAATAAAATAAACATAGTCGGAGATAACTTTTTCTCTTTTTGGGCGGTAATTATAATAAATATCCAATCATGATTAAAACATATATGCCTAATACTTAGCTTCGTCAACAGAATTGAAAAGACCTTTCTGCCAAAATATCTTGGTGGCAAAATTGATAATAGAAAGATCAATGAGGGCAAAAATGTAATTACAATTACACAATAGCAACCAGAATAAAACTTTTTTGTTGCAGGTGCATACATCTCCAATCGTGTAACATTAAACTGACGACTCCAAGTGTTTTTAAGGTTTTTTGAGTACCAATGAACAAAAGAGGCGTTAGCAGAAATATATATGAGAAGGGATAAGTTGACAATGGGTTATTTTAACAATTTTGACAATAAACTTCTAAATGTTTCTGGTCTCGGAGATTAGGAACTCTAGCCGATACACCGGGTGATTGACGTAATATAAAAAAAAATTTAAAAATAAAAAAAAAAGTTTATAAATATGTTCTTCTGTCATTCAAATTTCATGCAATTTTATTATCATTTGATAGTCCATCAAAGACCATCAAATTTTCATATAATTTGCAACGGTTTCAAATTAACGGTTTTTTATGAACTATCAAACAATAAAGAAATTACATAAAATTTGAATGATCATCAATCTAAAAGTAGAAAACACATCTATAATTTTTTTTTTTTTATATTTTTTTAGAAGTCCATTGTCAAGCTTGTCAAAATAATCCATTGTCAATGAATCCCACTCAATATATATTTATACTACCCCACCTGTCAGATATTAGCTACATTTTTTGGCAGCAAGTACTACATAATTGGTATGCAACTATAAACTGAGGATTACAACTGTACAAATAATAATAATAAATATGTCATTGTCATCATGCGTGGCTCCAAAATATCTTCATGATCAGAAGGTGCCACGTCATGTGAACAGCAAACTACTTTGGGATGGTGTAGTGCTGTGTCAGCGTAATAAAATCCCACTTCTTGTTTGATGAATGTAGATGAGTTTATCATGAACATTTTTTTTATTGAAGTACCATAGTATATATATTCTTTTTTCATTTTTGATGCATCCTGGACTATGTGCCGCACACAGATATTTCTCAGCCGTCTATCCAATCCAGTCTTGTATTTAGATTTCTTTTGCCGCTGGTTTGTGCTCTTTCGTTTTTTTTTTTATATAGAAGAAGAGAGAGAGTTTTAAATAGACGGTAATTCGGGCTACGTCCATATAATTTTATATTAAAGAATATTTAGATATAATTTTTAAATATAATATATAATAATAATTATTATTATAAATAATATAATTAAACACATGATAATCTATAAAGGATAATAAAAAAATCATCTTAACTATTTCATCAAAGCATATTCCATACATTATTTTAAAAGGAAGGGATTCTGATAATGGGTTATCTTGACAATCTTGACAATGAATCTTCAAATAAATATGAAAAAAGTAGAAAAAATCATATAGATATATTCTTCTACTTATAAATTGGTGGTGGTTAAAATTTCAAATAATTTAATTATTATTTGCTAGTCTATCAAAGATAATTAAAATATTATGTACTTTACAACGGTTCCATTTTAACGGTTTTTGATGGACTATCAAACGATAATAAAATTACATGAAATTTGAACCACCATCAATCTATAAGTAGAAGACATATCTATATTTTTTTTCTATTCTTTAGATTTTTTTCATATTTATTTGAAATTTCATTGCCAAAATAACCATTGTCAAGAGATCCCCTCCCATATATGAGGAGAAGGAAAAAAATTATACATGAAATATGGGATTCAAGTAGATAAAAGATTTAATTACATCAATGATAAATAAGTTTTGATGATCTGAGAGGTTAGAAGACTTTTTTTTATATGTGATAGTGCCAATGCGGTTGGGCCTCATCGTGGCCCAGACTTAATTGAAAATCTGTCTCGAATATCCAGAAAAACAGCAAGTACAGACATTAACCGTCTGGTTAGATCTCGATCCCGACATGTTTGTTTATGTTCTCGAAGAAGATCTATAAATAAGAGCCTTAGGTTTGTTGAGAAAAGGATCACATTTTTAGTCTACACACACTCACACTAGACAGTTAAGTCTTTGATATACTATACCTATACCGAAGACGCTTATCAATATGGGGTATAATTATTTTGTGAATGCAATATTATCTGAAAATCCTTTTCAGGAAAATCACTCTTTTGTGATATATTTATTATGGTAAAAACTCTTATTTTTCATCCAAAATGAGAAATTTTCATTTTGTTAATTTTTCTTTCTAGTAATTTTAAAGTTAGCACTCTGTTGGAGATCGGAATATACAAATATTTTTGTATTCCGATTTATTACTGTAATAATATTAATTTCTGAAAGCAACCACAATAATTTAAACATCCTTTTCGGAATTAAATTCATAGAAAAAAATAAGGAATCAAAATCCTCTGAATATTAAGGTTTGTCTAACTTTTGTTTTTTCCTTCATACGTGTATTGTATATCAAGGAAGGTTAAGCAATAAAAACTGTATCAATTATTCAATGAAGACATTATATTTCTCATTTTATATTGAAACTTGGTTACGTGCGAATATAATGAATCAGTGGCGGATCTAGGATTTTGATTAGGGGGGGTAATTATCGGATTGTAATGGTTTATCGGGTTCAAATCCATTAACTAATCGGGTACTAAATAAAAAAAAATTAATAATTTAATATATATACTTAACTAATAATTTTTTTATTAAATAATAACATTTTATATATTAAAATAACAATAAAATAAAGCTCAAAGTAATAGATAATCAAGTTGATGAAGAAAGTTTTCGACTAAGGAACTTTATATTTTGATATCTTTGCATAATTATTTCATTATGCATGGTATTAAATATTTTTTTCTCAATAAAAATAACCAGACAATTCAGGGGGGGGGGGGGGGCAAAAAAAATTTCCAAGGGGGGGCCACGTGCCGAAAACATTACCGAAAAAGCACTATTTTTCAAAATCCAGGGAGGGCACGTTGGGTCCGCCACTGTAATGAATGATACTTTAATTCAACACAATATTTCTTTTGTAAGAAAGTAAAAACAGAAAATGACTAACATACAATATTCAAATGAGGTATCATGTATCAAAATTAATATAATTATTATGTTAATAGCATAATTTGTTGTTAAAGAGTCAATAATAAAATGATTATCACATTTGTATGAGATCCGACATGAACTGATTTAAGAGAGTACTTGCATATCGGGGGGTTACATCTCGAAAACCGGCAGATCCAACAGGGAGGAATGTGTCGATATCGACCATTTTTTTTATTTAATTACATTATATATATGTTGTAATATTTGTAGTGTTATTTTTATGCTTTTTGGTGGAAAAAATTACATTTGGTCTCCATGAAAATTATTCTATTGTTGAATCTCTATAGCTATAATTTAATAATTTTGATATAATTACTTCATCGATATCAATATTTAATTTGATTTTGTTCCTTATTGAAAATTTTTCTAACTCTATTCCAATCTCGTCAAAAGGTAATAACTTGATTTTCTAAATCAATCTGATTTAAGGGGGCAAAAAACCTGAACCTGACACGTGAACTTCACTACCTTACATAGTACTAGCAAATTAATTACGGAATTAACTTATCCCGTTAAACCATCCTATTTGTTAATGACGCGTATAAGAAATCATAAATATTATTTGACGTGCAATTGAAGGTTTTAGCAGCCTTCTGATCTAGGAACATGTTGAGCTGTTAAAAAGAAAAGAATTGTATGTCTTCAGTATGCACCAAGCAACGTGTTTCTCATAAAGAAATTAAAGAGTACAGTTGAGGTTGAGTTTATTGATGAGATATGTGAGTTCTAACATCCATGATACATAAAAAAAATGACAAATTTTTAAGCCCGTGCAATATAATAATAATAATTATTATAACTTACTTTTTGGGGCTTTGCCCCGAACAACAGCCCTGATAAAAAGTTATTATTAATTCTAAATGACCGTTGCTATTTTCATTTTTTTCTTCTGAGATACATGATTATTTTCATGTTTATCCTTTTTTAGTTTTATCTTGGAAATAAGCAATAGGTTGAAAATATTTTTTTAGAAAATACTTGTGTATTTCGGTTTCAAAAATCTCTAACCTCTTAAAAATATTCATATTTTTAGAATGTAAATTCATAGCTTAAGTAGAACAAAATCAACAACTGTGATTTATTTGAAGTCAACTTTAAAATTCCTCCGAAATTAGACAAAGATAATAAGAAAAGTTATTTCCGTGCCACTTCAAAAGTTTAAAATTATTAAATATCATTTTAAAATTCATTATTGCTTTAATACCATTTTAAAATCATTTTTATTATCAAAATATCATTAATATTTATTAATTTCAATTTTACTCATCCCTCCATCCCCTCTATCTTCTCTTGATGGAGAAATCATATCAACTACTGGTTCATGCAGAAGCAGCAGAACCATCCACACTAGATAGTACGACGACGGGCCAACAGGGCCTCTAACCTCCAGCTTAGAGGCCTTTATTAATTCCCCTTATATAATTATATTTGCTTCTAATCTCTCCAATTAATTAGTTCTTTGATTTTCAGGGGATACAATATTTTAGTTAGAGGGGCAATTATCGGATTCTAATAATTTATCGGGTTCAAATTTATTAACTAATCGGATACTAAATAAAAAAATAATAATTTAATATATATTCTTATCTAATAAAAAATTATTAAAATAATAACATTTTATATATTAAAAATAATAACAAAATAAAACTCAAAGTAATAGATAATCAAGTTGATGAAGAAAGTTTTCGTCTACGGAACTTTATATTTTGATATCTTTGCATAATTATTTCATTATACACAATATTAAATATTTTTTTCTCAATAAAAATAATCAGACAATTCAGGGGGGCAAAAAATATTTCAGAGTAAGCAAATTACCGAAATCATTACCGAAAAATATTATTTTTCAAAATTCAGGGGACAACCACATACATCCGCCCTTGTTTGTTTCCTAAGAGGAAAAAAATGAAAATTAAAGAAAGGGATGAGAAATTGAGGATACATTTCCAAAAAAAATGAGAACCAGCTTTTGCACTATCAGGAAAATGACTATTTAGCACCAGTTAAATAGAAAACTAATTCTAAAAGAGTTTGACTGCATTATGATAAATTGCGTGAAATATTTTAGAACCGGTTTTTATAAATAACAGGTCCTAAAATGGTATAAAAAGATCACCATTCCGACAAAATAAAAGTTAGAATCCATTTTTCTAAAAACCGGTTTGGAAAATTTAAATTAGCACCGGTTACTACAAAATAACCGGCTCCAAAACTTAAAAAAAATTGCAATTTAAAGCTGTTTTTTTTTCGAAAAACTAATTCTAAATATTTTGTTTAAAATTCCATATACCTTTTAGAGCTAATTTTTTTAGTATAACTGTATAACCAGTTCTAAAAGTTTTTTTTCAATTTATCTCCCTGTCGCTCTAGCTCCCTCTCTCATTTTCATTTTCAAATTTTCACCAAGTCCAAACCACTGACTACTCTTTAAACCCTAAGCTCCCGTTGTTGCCTCTGTCCTATGCCCCCTATGCCCTATGCTCTTCTCTCCTCTACTCTCTACCCTGTGCCCCTTTCTGTCAAGTTAGTTTTATCACAATCGTCTATTTCTTTATGCAGTTTAGCATCTTAGGCAGGAAATATCATTTTTACTTATTGATTTCCCCCTTGGACTTGTATTATAGTACTATTTTGGTTGTATGACACATGATTCTTGTTTCCTAGCAGACAACATATGATGCGCCATCAGCTCGAGTGTAGTATTTGAAGCAAGCAAAATCAAGTTGAAAAATTACATTATACATACTTTGTATAGTCTCTTTCTCTTCCCTTTCTAATTCTATCTTTTTTTGGAGTAGAAATAACTATAGTCTTATCTTGTTCACATTTGACTGTCGAGGCCAGGAGTAATTATATTGTGCTTGTATTATTATTTGTTATGTGTGTTGAAAAAAGTTCTAACATATTGTGATTATACATTTAATTTGCAGGTTCTGAAGCAAGGTGGAATTTATATGTTGATAAATGTTATTTTTTTCTCCCCCCCCCCCCCTCTCTTGAACTTATAACTTATATTATCGTATTCTTTTGGTTGTATGACACATGCGGGTCATATTTGATGTATTTTCTTTATTTCATATTTGACTTGTGTATTTATAAATATTTTGTATGTTTTGTCATATATATGATTTAGTTATTATTTATTGTTAATTATTTGTGTTATTGTTTGCTATTTTAAAATAGTTTATTATTTGTGTGTTATTGTTGTTATTACATGAAATATATATATCTAATGGATTGACCACAGAAAATTAATTGAATTTTTAAAAATATGTATTTAAATCCAATTTTATTCCAAAATCGGTTCTAAAGTTGTGAAATTAAAAATAATCAAAGCTGGTTAAAATAAAAAATAGTTGCTAAATCACAACCTTTAGAGTCAATTTTTGGCTCATAACCGGCTCTAAAGCATTAACTTTAGAGCCGTTTATGAGCTAAAAATCAGATTTAAAGTTTGTGATTTCACAACCATTATTTCTCAAAAATCAACTTTAAAACATGTTCCATGACCGATTCTAGACCCCTTTTTAACGTCGATTTCTAAAATTTTTAGCAACCTTAGATTTAGAACCGATTGTATAACCAACGCTAAATTTTTTATATAATCGGTTCTAAATCATTTTTTTTTATAGTGTTGATTTAGTGATAAAAGATAATGTCCTTTGTATTGAAGGTTACATGTTTGAAATCCGTATGAGAGTCTTTTATGGACATAATAATTAATGTAAGAACTTGATCCTTATCTTTGCTCAATTTTTTTTTGCAAAAAATCACATTTAATTATATTCATAACACATCATACATTAGCTTCATCATGGTTAAATCGAATAAACGAACACAACTGCAAACTTAAAACCCAAAGAAAAATTAAAGAAAATGAAACATCAAGTGCTGACGGTTTGAAATTCAGATAGCATGCACCGGAAGTCATTTGTGGGCAACTAGGCATTGACCCTAATTTCATACATGAGTAAAGGATAAAAATCAAGAACACGTTGGAAATTAAGCAAAATATTAAAGTAGCTCATGAATTGATACACCGATCTAGTAATTCACAGCACGACAGGTCTTCCTGACCTCACTTTCTAATATGATCATGAGGGAAGAGAAGGGAGAGGGGATGAAGGGATGAGAGAGAAATGGGCATAATTGAAATTATTAAATATTTATGATATTTTGATAATTAAAATAATTTTAAAATAATAATAAATTTTGAAATAATATTTTAACAATTTTAAAGTTTAAAGTGACACAAAAACAATTGTAGAGTATTCTCTTACAAGTACAAGTATCCAAATGAAATAGTTTCTGAAAGTTAAAAGTTGAATAAATTAATTCCATCTTTATAAAAAAAATATATGCGGAAAATACAAATACTGCTTCTTAGCAAAGGCGGTGGTGGTTGACTGATTAATTAATTGCACAACAATACCTCTGTTACTGTTAATAAAGACGAGAGGGCACAATTGTAAAACAATTAAACAAAAAATAAATATTATTTTTCTAAATAAAAACGTCTAGGTTCAATGGGAGGCATCCTTAGAACTACCCCCTTGAATACATCCTTCATTATTTGAGCACTGTTCTGCCAGATTTTTTAGTCTACCATCCCAAACTAGATTTGAGACGAAAAATATCAGAGTTGAATCCGGAGCCCAGTGGGTCCCACTGTCAGCACCGCCTTCTCTCTTTTTTCTTTCATTTTGGTTTCCAACAAAGGCAACAACGGGAAAAGGGTGAGACTTCGCATTTTCGCCATCTTATTACCAATTTAAATGATTAACATGTCGTGTCGGTGTAGTGGTGGCGTCAGAGCTTCAACTGCACGTTGCTATCACGTGGTGACGTGGACATGATATATAGTTTGATTTGATCCGAGACTCGTCCAGGCCGTAAATAAATTAAGTTCCGGCGAGTCATTTAGTTTATGAAAATTTAAGATGAGTTAGTTGATCTAGTTAAATGTTTGAGTTGAAAATTTTAATTCAAATTCGGTTCATTATTATTTAAGTTAGTTCACGAGTTAATTCACGAACCAATATATATACATTGATTTAGTTTGATATTTAGATTTGATATATCTACAAACTATAAAAGTACATCATACATGAGTTGGTATAAAATTAATATATTAACAAACTATATTATCAATGATAACTTTATTGTACTAATTTGAACAGATAAACCTGATAAAAAACTATCGAGTCGGATATATGAGACAAGTCATGGTAAGTAAGAAAAGTTATTAACCTCTGAGATATGGTGAGATGATAAGAGACAATGAGAAATGAATTATTAAATTAGGTTTGACATAAAAAAAAATATAAATTATTATTATTTGAGTCAATTTTAGTAACGAGTCAAGCCAATCTCAACTCAAACTCACCTCATTTAACTATCAAGTTAATTTAACTCATATTAACTCAAATAAAATTAACTCAAACCAAATTATCTTGAAGTCCAAACTTAAGTCACGAATCCAAGCTTTTTATGCAGCACTAAACTCGGCCTCTCCAGTTCGTAATTTTACCTGATAGCATGATTCAAAGGCAAAGAAAAATGTGTACTATTGTTTTTGAAAGTTTTATTTAGATCTTCCATTTCAAAATTGTTATGAAGTTCCATTCAAGTTTTATAATTATATTTCTATGAACATTTCAGCTGAAATATTCGACACTTAAATCTCTTTTCATATCTAAACATCAATCTAAAAGCTCATTAAATCTTTTATACAATCAACTTATAAAAATATTTTTTTATCATTTTTAAAATATTATTTATATTTCTAATTATTTTGAAAGAATATTCTTAAAATTATAGAAAATACCAATATTTCATTTCGAGTTAGGCCGGTGCATATATCTCTACTCCTTATTAAGCACGTATGTGTCCTAATTCTGCAATGGTCCAGATTTTTTATTGAATTTTTAGAGCTAATATCACTCATCGGATTGAGTTATTCATCAAATAATATTACTATCTCTATGACCATTTGTGTTGAAGTTAGAATTTTCTCTCAAATTTGTTTGTTACACGAAATGTTATATAATTTAGGAGTACAATTTTTCTATTTTGTTTCCTTTTTTTCTTAGATTGCCATTAATTATGAATTTTATTTTTTTATTAAACGCTGAATGTTAATTTCCTCTTAATTTATATTTATTTTGCATTAATTATGTATTCACGGTTGAAATTTACATTAATTACTAAATTATCTTTATTTTTATTTTCTTATTTTTCACATGAAGATATGAACTTTTATATTTCTAAAAGATATCACCGTAGCAATGCACGGACAAGATACTAGTAACTAATTATTAAGACTACTAATGAAAATTTAAAAATATTAAAAAAATGATATAAGTTTTTATATGAGAATTTCATTGAGCTACTTGGATTAACATTTCGAATAAATTTGATTTGTAAGTGGCACAATCGAAATGCTTATGGAAGGACGTTAGTTTAAATCGTCGTGTTTCAGTGTACATAATTTATTTATTTTATTGAACTTTGTACTAAACAAAATCTAGATAAAATTCTAAAAACAATCTAAATCATTACTTAGAATTAAATATATCATGCTTTTATATATGATTAGAAGTTACTTGTAGTTTGTAAATCATATTAGGGAATCAATTTATTAGTGGTCTCGCTTAACGTAAAGATTTGAATAACCATAGATATAAATTATCTTATTTGATTCAAGACCCTTCGACTCGTTAACACCAATGTGGTATAATTTTCGCATTAAAACACGATGTTCTTTTTTTAATCATTTACTTTATCATTTAATCCATTAACGATATTTTAATTAAATCGAACAGAAATATAATAAAAGAAATATGCGTTCGTTCATTCGTTTTATAAAGGCACCCAGATAGTGTTAGTTGCATGAATGCGTGACTATTTTTTTAAGAAGGATGAATGCGTGACTTCTTTTTAATCACGTTAGTGGAAGCAAGAATGCATATGCTTTTTTTTATTATTTTTAAGAGGGATGGATGCATCATGCATGACTTTAAATGCCATGTTTGACATGAGACGATCACTGTTAGATTAATATTTTCAGTAAGGACTTGTGCATGGTATGAAATGTGTTCCTTGACTCCTTGTTTCTATTCTTGAATAAAACAGTTTAATATAAAAAAAAAACTGAAACGGTACTAAGCCCGCTTGGCCCAAGATTGACAAATGGGCCTCATTTATAAATGAGAAGTGACCACAGTTTAGGAAAAAGGTTTAATATGAAAATAAAAGTTTGCATGCTTGGAAGTTGGAACAATTTCTTTTTTTTTAGAAAAAAAAAAGAGAAGATTTAACTCTAACCATCAGAAGCGATGGCATAAAAGAAAGAAGATGGAGCATCAAGTTTTCTTTATCTTTACATTCTTTTTTTGTTTTGCAAAAGGAAAGAATATTCTTGTCTCCACCACCAAAGGGTTAAAGAGAGCAAATGAATTGCAAGTATCAGATTGATTTAGACACAGGGGTGGAGCTATATTCATTCAGGGTGGCAAATGCCCACCCTGGCTCAATTTTTTTTCAAAAATATGCTTTTATTTCTGTATTTTTTTTTCAAGAAAAATTGCAAAAATATTCCTGAAATGTAAAATAATTATGAAATGTTGCCCACCCCTATTACATTTTCCAGCTCTGCCCTTGTTTAAACACACATGTTTGTACCAATGATTTCATACTTCGTGCAGTTTGCAAATGTCTGGTTGATTTAGACACATCTCTGGCCAGAGCAATAATTGAGCTGAAATGATCGTAATGAGAGATGGATCAGGAGCGGAGCCGGAATGTGGCGCGCGTAGGGGGCAAAAATTAGATTTTTTTTAAGGCAAAATTTGAATTTTTTTTTTTTAATATAAGCATATTTTTAAATTTTTTTCTGAAAAATATATAATAAAGATAATTTGAAATTTCAAGAGCCATCTCTTTCGACTGTATGAGTAGGTGCACTCTATTTGGATTATTTGTTGTGTAATTAGAATGTTATACCATCAGGTCGGATGACCTCGCTTAGCTAGTGCTATGAGTTGATGAATCGAGTGAACTTTAGTATGATCGATCATCAAGTGCTAAAAATAATTGTGTCAAACTAACTAATTTTGTATGTAACATATGATGTTGTATGGTTTGATTAATTCATGCATTGTGCCATTACTTTGCTTGAGATTGCCAGTTTTAAATGTTCTTCACAAGCATCTTGTTCTCAAGGTTAAAGATCAGACCAGAAATCTTCAATTTGTTAGTTATTTGTGGATGCACTTACAATATACTGGTAAAAAAAGGTGTACTGGCCTTATAACCTTACTGCAGTTGGATTTGTGATTTAGATTTGTATATATCCCTTTAATGAACGATATTGATTTCTCTCCCTTTTGAGCTTAAAAGAAAGAACAGAAAATGCACACTCTCTGCTAATTTTGTGTGTTGAATCTCTTATGAGACCACAATAAGAGTGAAAGGTGAATAATTATGAAATTTGAGAACATACTCTCATCTTTCTAATCAAAAAAAAACATACAATAGTACCATAGAGGATACGCTTCTATATTAGACCTACTCCTCAAGCATCATTTCTTTACTTTCTAGATTAGATTGTACTGCATGTACGTTTCGTAGAACTAAGAACAAGTTTGATTATCGTATAGTTGGGTCCAATTTTTTGCACATCACTTTCGCTTCTCTTACTCGTTGTGTAGATCCCGTATGTGTGTTTGAATCCTAGCATGTAATTGCCAATGATTGGGTCTTTGATTGATCCTATTGCCAGTGATGAATCCATTCACTGCGCTTAGTTCTTCTAATCATATCTAAACTTGCCAAATCTACACCATCCGGTTCATTTTTCCTGCTTTTGGACCAGCTGGCGTGTAAAATAGTAGATGTTTCGCTTTCTCCCACCTGTGTGTATCTTTCTCTGCATTAACTCGTGTTTATCCAAATTCAGAAGGAGACTTGTTAGTATTCATCCAATCTCAACCAAGCAAACGAGTAAACGGCAAGCACTTGAAATCAACTAAGACCAAGCAAGGGGATGAATCTCTACTATTATAGTGAATGTACTACACTCTCCAATAATGTTGTGATTTTTTCAAGTTTATAATAAGCGTTTCACGCTATTAACGGTAAGACGATAATTTTGAATTAAAATAGTTTCAATGAAATTATTTAACGATATTTAATAGTTGTTACGGTTTAAACAAATTTTTTTACTTAACATTAAAAATTTTAATGAAATTTAAACAAAATATAAATAGTTAAAATAAAATTTTTTAAAAGCTTGAATTTTTTTAATAACCAAAATATCGTCGTACAGATAAAAACTTAAATAGATTGGAGAAATGAGATCCGGCAATATATCTCTCTTCCTTCCTCTTCGTTTTATTTTGCTATTTTTTTATCACATTAATAAGAGAACTAAAATAAAAGTAATCCATTCAAATTGTTGTTTTGGGTGCTCAGATTTTTTCCTTTCTTGCCTTGCGCTTGCTTCCTCTGTTACTCTTTCCTGTCTCTGTTTTGCTGCCATCTCTCGCTCGCTCTCTGTTTCACTCAGTGTTGCGTTCATCACATATTAACATCCTGTATATCATTATTCGATTTCTATATTCAGATCTGGACTAATTTGATGGATGTTTTTATCATACATGAATATGCATCGTTATTGTCAGTTCGAATTTACTTTCTGTCAAATTTATTTACCCAAAACTATGATATTCCATCTCGATGAGTTAGATCTCTCTGGGCGCAAAAATGAAACTTTTTAGGAGAGATTAAAATTTAAAATATTTTTTTTTATTTTTTTTAAAATATACAGGATATTTTTTTTAAAAATTCTGGCAGGGTCAAATGACTCCCTGACTTCATGAGATATGTCACTGAATATATATATTCTGTCATTATTATTTTACATAAAATAGAGTCTAAATCATACGACATTTAAATGACTAAAAAACTATTCGGTTCAATTCGAATATGCGATCTACAAAAGAAAATATTGGATTTTACATTACATAGGTCTATTTTCTTTTGGGATCAAAATCATTCTTCGTTTCTTATCGTGTTTTTCTTGAGAAAATACTGTTGATAATTTTGTAACAAATCATCTGTATTTTTGGAAATATTTCATAGTGTTGATCCACCAATCATTGCAATTTTTCAACTCAATGCAAGTTGATTAATAGGAAATTTTGGATGCTTGTCCAGCGAGCCAAAAAAAAAGGAAATAAATAATAACACAAGAGATAGAAAAAAACAAAAAAATAATGGCGTTAAAAATTGGAGCTAATCTAGCTCATTGGAAATTGGGACCATTGTGACATATTGGCATAAGATGGTCAAAAGTCGTCTTTACTGATCAACGATCAAATGCCTACCTGTCTTGACAAGAACTTCCCTTGTATGTTATCACATTTATTCGGAGCACACTGTTCGTCTTCGCTGTTGCATTATGAATTCTAAATCAAATCTTTGAACTAGAAGTTAGAATGAAAAATCTTTTCTTTTCTTTTAGATAAAACTTAAAGTTCCCAAGTTGTATTTCATTTTTCCCCTTAAATTACCCTTTTTTTTATGTAATGGACGACAAGTCCACTATCAATTTTTATTAAACTAAATAAATAGAATTGATATATATTAAAAAGAAAACAGAAAAAAGAGAACAAAATTCGAAATATAAACATAACTCTAAAATTCTAAAGAAAAAAAAAAGTAAAACAGAAATGAAATTTAAATGAAAAAATGAACTCAATCCGTTGATGAACTGCCTCGTTGTAGCACTTATTTAAATAATTTATTTAAAGAAAACAAGCTCAAAGTTTCCTTTTTGTTTTGTTTTACTTATTATTTTTGGATCAACATCTTCCAAAATAGTAAGGGCATGTTTTGATCATGATAAATGGGTACAGTTAGAGGGTTCAGTTTCTTGTATTGTTGCAAGTGGGTTCTTTAATATATATTATTTTTCGGCTTGAAAATTGAAATAGCACTTGCTTTCTTGAGGGGTGGTTAAAAAATTTATGGCTCGTGATTCATTTGAATTATGTTCGGTTGTTAGTGAATTAAGTCAGATGAGCCACTAACGAGCTAGTTCGGTTTAACTCGGCTTGCTAAGTTTATTTAACTCATTAAACTATTATTTTTTATTATTTATATTATTATATTATATTCTTTTAGCATATTATATTTTTATAGTATAATATATGTAAAATTATTATATGAAATATATATAAAAATATATTATATTTATTCTCATAAATTTTTACATAAATTTTCAAGGGCGGATGTAGAATTTTGATCAAGGGGTTAATAATCGGATTGAAATAGCTGATCGGGTACTAAATAAAAAATTAATAATCAATATACATTCTTACCTAATAAAAACTAGCAAAATAATATCATTTTATATACTAAAAATAATAAAAAATTTAAACACAAAATAATAGATAATCAAGCCGATGAAGAAAATTTTAATTTTAGGGACTTCATATTTTAGAATTTTGTAGAATTTTTTTATTATCCTTGGTATTAAATATTTTTTCTGAATGAAAGTAATTAGACAATCTTGAAGGGTCATAAATTAATTTCAGAGGGGTCAAATTAGCAAAATTTAATTTAAAAGCATTATTTTTTAAAATCCAGGATTAGTTGACCCCACTGACAAGTGTAGATTTGCCCGTATAAAATTTTAGTTTGAAATATTTTTATAAGATATTATTAATTATAACTCCTTATACTTTGAGACTACGAGAGGAGGCTTCAAGGAATGCGAAACGAGATACCCAAATGCAAGAGTGGATAAACCAAGTAATGAAGGAGCAGTTAAGCATCATTAAATAGTAGTTCTCGGCCTCGATGCATCATGCATAGAGAGATGGATGAGTTGATGAACCGCTTTGAAGACGGGTATGAGAAGCACATTCGTGCACACAATGGCAAGGTAGTAGTACAAAATCATAATACACTAGTAGTTTAGTACCAACATTATTTTTAAATGTGGCTGCATGCACCGTATATGCGTATGCGGTATGTAACCCGTTGTCAGAAAGTCATGCGGTTCAAAATATATGATTTTTGCTCATATACGGGTTCATGTGGTTTATATGCGGGTCCATACGATTTATATGCGAGTTCATGTCGTCTGTATGTGAGTCCATATGATCAATATGCAGGTTCATACGATTTATAATGTTATAGTTGAATAATCTTTTTATTATTCTATATTTAAAAATAATAATAATAATAATAACCACATAGATGCGACCGCATGCATGAAAAAATTACATTTAAAAACATTGAGTACCAATGACCAAAGAAGGATGTTGTCTATTATTGGACCATGTCAATCTATTTTGAGGAGCACTAATATCTACTAATTCCAACTCTTTCATAAAAGACATTAAAATCATAGTACACTAGTACTAATATCCGTTTTGCATAATTCTTTTTACAAACATTGAAAGAGGATCCTTTTTTTTTTCGGATTTCTCTCTTAAGACATTAAAGTCTCCACTAATCACCCAAGGACATTTCCATATGTACTTGTCAAAGCCCATCTAAATTGAATTTATTTGTCTTGCGAGTGAAAAAAACACTCAATTAGTACATCTAGACAAGTCAATATAGAAGTATTTTATCCTACAAAATCCCTCGGAAGGTAAATAAAATCAAGTATCAACACAACTATGTAATTGATTCAAGAGCTTAGAAGAATTTTTTTTTTTGGTCTCTCCTACTACATCTACTCTATATTTCCATAACATATCTTCAAGTAAGAATCTAACAATTTTACTTATTATGCCCCTTAATATTCTGATGAAGTATAACTATCATGTAGTTAAGCTAATGTGATGCAAATTCACTATATCTGAAGTGATGAGTTCAGCGGAATTAGCTATATCTTTCGTATTATCTATGTTAGAAAGTATTTTTTTTTTCTAAATAAAAGTAGATCTCCGAAGCTTTTGTATTGCTTTAACTGCTCTCAATTTATTTGCATAAAATAGTTGCACTACTTCTAAATCTGTTGATTGAATGTAAGTAAATTTATGTAAAATTTAATCTGTTCCCGCATTAGTAGTTGTCTCTAGAGCTTGAATCTGAGCTCGAAGCAATGCCCTCTCCTGTGTGGTAAGCTATTAATAAATCAACTCCATTAGTATTACCAACCAATATTTTTGACTCTAAATTAAAATAATTAATAAGTTAGCTCATTTCATTAAGCTAATGAGGTGAGGACTCCTTTGAACCAACTGTTAGAATATTTAAATATTCTAATATTTATTGTATGGCCTATTACTAATAATTATGAGTCAAGTTCATTTATGAATAATTAATTAATGGATGCATCTAAAGAGTGCATCTAGAGGGTGCATCTGATTTTTTGATGAAAAAATTCGGTTGTCCAAATTCATTATATTACATCCCAGGGGTTGCCTCAGATATTATAAAAGGATTCATATTTTGATATTTCCACATACTTGACATGATTTTTGTCCACTAAAGTAAATCAGAAAAGAGTTGAAAGAATAACGCCTAATTAATCATCATCACGTCTGAGGAAAATCTCTGAAGATTAGTACTTATGCTTCCGCTCATATCCACTTCAAGATGTCTACTCTTCATAATTGTGAGTTCTAACTAATTATTTTTGTTATTTTATATGAATTACGTGTTCTTGGACTTTAATTTAATAATAAAATATATTATATTTAAATGTATTTTATATCATTTGGTATCAAAGCCAAACATATTTTCATATAAGATATAATATTATTATTTTCGTATTCAATTACTAATGTAAACTGTGTATGCACGTTGGAGTTTTATATCAAATTGCTTTATTTCCTTATGTATAAATTG
Organism: Schoenoplectus tabernaemontani; assembly: GCA_037127355.1. Lineage (NCBI taxonomy): Eukaryota > Viridiplantae > Streptophyta > Magnoliopsida > Poales > Cyperaceae > Schoenoplectus > Schoenoplectus tabernaemontani. Next base: position 8,624,793 of record CM073753.1, read on the forward strand.
GAGATGACTATGAATTTATTTTTTGTCATTCACATATGCACATAAGCATATGAGTATTTTTTTCCCATACATTTTGATTGAATACAATATAGAATTTCAGAAAAAAAAAAATGGTCCAATTTTTTTGGGATGATTCTTTATAATTAGTACCTCCTTTATGTTATAATTACAAATCCTATTTTTTTACGTAGTTTTTCAAGTGAGTACTTCTATTATGCTATAATCTTGATTTCTTTCTGTTTTATGGTATAATTTTTATTTTGTTTTATTTTGTTTTATTTATCCAAAATTCGTTATATATACTAAACTGTCCAACGAAAGTTTATTATATATAATTTATGTTACTGTATATCAATTTACTTTTAATGTTTGGTTGTTATCAATTTTATAAATTTTAATTGTAACAGTCATTTTATTAAAAGAAAATATATTTTACATTATATTTGTATTACTATTATGTTTTACATTTAATAAATTATTATTGTCAATGTTATCAACTTTAATTGTCAATATAGTTTATTAAATAAATTATGTTGTATAGTTCAATTTATTTCTGCCTAACGGATATGAATTGATTTTGTTTATGGATCAACTATTATGTTAGAACTGAAATATTATTAGGCGTTATATTATTTATTTCAGATTAATTAATTATTACCCTTATAGTTGATCTAATCTTATTATTTTTGTGGATATTTAGTTTATAATAGTAACCATATTATTTTTCCTGAATTTAATGCAGCATTGAATAGTGTTGGTGCTCAAATCTCTGGAATAACACCATTGAATGGAACTAATTTCTCAACTTGGAAAGAGCAAATTGAGATTTGTCTCGGTGTTCTGGAAATTGATCAGGCTTTACATGTAGACAAGTCCACTGTTTTAACAAATGAAAACAGTATTGATGATAAGCCTAATTTTGCTAAATGGAAGCGTTCTAATTGCATGTCTCTCATGATTATGAAAAACACTATTATGTCTACAATAAGAGGAGATATTCATAAGAATGATGCGGAAAATAATTTTTTCACTTCTAAAAAATATTTATTTTCTGTTGAACAACAATTTAAGAGTACTTCTAAGTCTAATGCAAGTGCTCTCATAATGAAAATGCTCACTTTCAAGTATAATGGGACAAGCGGTGTACGTATAACATCTGTAAGGAATTTATGTTCCAACTTTGATCTTTACGAGATGAAATCTATGAAAATAATGAAGTTTAGGATTTTATTGAGTTACATGTTAGAGTTAAACCTCTAGGTTGTAAATGAGTTTCAAAACTAAAATAGATTCTCAAAATAACATTGAAAGATATAAAACTCGATTAGTTGCTAAATGATTCACATAACAACAAGGAGTACATTATGATAATATTTTTTTATCAGTCTCAAAGAAAGATTCATTAATAATTATTTTAGCTCTTGTAGCTCATTATGATTTGGAGTTACATCAGATGAGCGTTAAAACTGTATTTTTTAATGGTGACTTGTATGAAAAAAATCTATATGAAATAACATGAAGGTTTTGTTGTCAAAGGCAAAGAACATATGAGATGTCGGTTGAAATGATCAATTTATGGATTAAAACAAATTTTAAGACAGTAGTATCTTAAGTTTGATAAGTATAACTAAATTTGGATTTAAAGAAAATACTATTGATCAATGTATATATCTTAAGGTTAGTGGGAGCAAATTTATCATTCTCATTTTATACGTAGATGATATTTTATTATCAACTAATGATTTAGAAAATTCATCGAGATCGGTCTCATGGGATCTTAAGTCTATCACATAAAGTATATACTAAAAAAAAATACTTAAACGTTATAATATGCAAACTTGCTCCTCAAGTGTTGCTCCTATTATTTTTTTTTAAAAGGTTGACAGAGGCTGCCAACATGAGTGTTGCTTCTATTGTTAAGGGTGATAAATTCAGTAAATTTCAATGTCCTAAGAATGATTTGGAACGTGCACAAATGAAACAAATCTCTTATGCTTCGGTAGTAGAGAGTTTAATGTATGTTCAAGTCAGTACACGTCCTGATATTGCGTTTATCATTGGCATGCATGGTCGATATCAAAATGATCCAGGTATGAATCATTTAAAAGCTGCAAAGAAAGTTTTGCGCTATTTATAAGAAACTAAAAATTATATGTTTACTTTCAGGAAGTCAGATAACTATGGGGTTATTGGTTATTCAAATTCCGACTTTTCTGGTTGTGTAGACAGTAAGAAGTTCACATCATATTACATTCATGCTTATAGGGGAACCAATTTCATGAAAGAGTGTTAAGCGGTCTATAACAGCATCTTTCACTATGCAAGCAGAATTTATGACATGTTATGAAACTACTAGTCAAGTAATTTGGTTAAAAAACTCCATACATGGACTTCATGTGATAGACAGTATTGCAAAGTCACTTACCTTATTTTGCGATAGCGAGGCTGCTATTTTCTTCTCTAAGAATAACAAATCAAGTGGTGCTTATAAATAGATTGATATCAAATATCTTATTGTTAGAGATAAAGTCAAAAGTCAAAGATGATATCATTATCATATAACGCATTAATACGAAAGTTATGTTGGCTAATTCTCTAACAAAGGCGTTACCACCTACTCTTTACAAAGAGCACGTTGCCGGTATGGGTTTGGTAAATGAGTTGTGATGTTGTTGTAATGAATAATATTTAGTTTATGTATTGAAACTTCATTTATGTATATTGACTTTAAATTAATAATATTTGTTTATGTCTTATGTTGCGCATTATTGTTATTTTTACTTATTAAATTTAAGCAAATTTTGACTTATGAGGATCGAATAAATTTTATCAACCATTCATTGGAAAGAATACCACTACTATAATTAATGGGGATCAAATAACGATAATAGTTTTTTTTTATTGCATTAGTTTGGTTTGGTATTTCTTACTGAACGTGATTTAAGTTAATGATAATTATAATGGCCAATTTTGAACATGTGCTTCATTATAATATTTAAAGTTTAGACTAAGTGGGAAATGTTAGAATATTTAAATATTCTAATATTTAATGTGTGGCCTACTACTAATAATTATGAGCCAAGTTCATTTACGAATAATTAACTAATGGGTGCATCTAAAGAGTGCATCCGAATTTTTGATGGAAAAATTCAGTTATCCAAATTCATTGTATTAGATCCCAGGGGTTGCCTCAGTTATTATAAAAGAACTCATATTCTGATATTTTCACATACTTGACATGATTTTCGTCCACTAAAGCAAATCAGAAAAGAGATGGAGGAATAACGTCTAATTAACCATCATCACGTCTGAGGAAAATCTTTGAAGATTAGTATTTATGTTTTCGTTCATATCCGCTTCAAAATGTCTGTTCTTCAGAACTATGAGTTATAACTAATTATTTTTGTTATTTTATATGAATTACGTATTTTTAGGTTTTAATTTAATAATAAAATATATTATATTTCAACGTATTTTATATCAGCAACAGCTCATTTACAAAAAAACTGGCATCCTTTGCGGAGCTCCTCACTAGCACTCTTTTGAAAAACAATAGCTCATTTACGGGAATTGACATCCTTAGCGGAGTTTCTCATTAGCACTCGTTTGAATCAAGAACTCATTTATAGAAATTGGCATATTCTTGGGAGCTAAAAAACTCAGCAGAGTACAGCTTTTTTAGACCGTCCGATTAATAGAAATTGACATATTCTTGGGAGCTAAAAAACTCAGCAGAGTACAGCTTTTTTAGACCGTCCGATTAATAGAAATTAACATATTCTTGGGAGCTAAAAAACTCAGCTGAGTACAGATTTTTTTAGACCGTCCGATTAATAATCAACGTTTCTGATTTAATAATATATATATATATATATATATATATATATATATATATATCAAGAGTGGAGATACCGTGAGTTTAACCTCATGGAGGCCTTCCATGAGCTTAACTCAAAAAACATATTAAATCATCTTGAAATTTTAATTTATCATTCTCATTAAATTCTTTATATGAAAATCTCATGGGATGCAAAAATTTAGAGCGTTTTGAGTTTTTTAAGTTGTGGTTTTTAATTTTTGAAAATCAGCTCTAAAAATAATAATAATATATTCAATACTTGAACATCATTTTAAAAAATTAAAAACGACGACTTAAAAAGCTCAAAACACTCCAAATTTTTGCATCCCACAAGATTTTTATATAAAGAATTTAATGAGAATGATAAATTAAAATTTTAAGATGATTTAATATATTTTTTGAATTAAGTTCACGGAAGGACTAAGTTCACGATATCTCCACTCATATATCAAAAATATCATTTACGCTTTTTCACAACCCTACATATTAACGTACAGAGTTATTCACACCAAAAAAATTCTCTTTGTACGATTTCAGTCCCATTTACAGCCTCACTTCACTGTTTGCATCGTCCCTAAAATTGTAAAAGAAGGTTGAATGTATTTATTATTTTTTATTGTTGTCACGTCTTATCAGCTGGATTAGATGTCACTACTTGGTTTCTTTTATAATCAAGAGCCTGAATTACGGGAACAACCATTCACTTCTTCCTGTGTTTATCTAAGGGTGGGGATAAGTTGACAATGGATTATTTTGACAATTTTGATAATGATTTTTCAAATAAATATTAAAAAAATTTAAAAATAATTTATTATGATGGGTTCTTCTATTTATAAATTGATGGTGATTTAAATTTCATATGATTTCATTATTATTTGATACTCCATCAAAGCAGGGGCAGACGTATGATTTTAGTCAGGGGATAATTATCGAATTGTAATAGTTTATCGGGTTCAAATCCATTAACTAATCGGGTACTAAATAAAAAATTAATAATTTAATATATATTCTTACCTAATAAAAAAACTATCAAAACAACAAAATTTTACATATTAAAAATAACAACAAAATAAAAATTAAAGTAATAAATAATCAAGTTGATGAAAAAAGTTTTCCTTTACGGAACCTCATATTTTGACATCTTTGCATAATTATTTCATTATGCATGATATTAAATATTTTTTCTCAACAAAAATAATCAGACAATTCAAGGGGCAAAAAAAATTTAGAGGGAACAAATTATCAAAATCATTACATAAAAACACTATTTTTCAAAATCCAAGGGGGCAGCTGCCCCCTGGCCCTATATGAATCCGCCCCTGCATCAAAGGACAATCAAAATTTTATATAATTTACAACGCTTATAATTTGACGGTCTTTAATGGACTATCAAACGATAATGAAATTGCATGAAATTTTAATCACCATCAATCTATAAAGAGGAACATATTCATAAAAAAATATTTTTAAGATTTTTTTGTATTTATTTAAAAATTCATTGTCAAAATTGTCAAGATAACCATTGTCAAGTGATCGCTTTCTTTTTTTATCTAAACTATCACTTCACATTTACATAAGCTTTTAATTTAGAAAAACGGATAAATTCTTTATGTTATATATAAAGTTTCAATTACGGTTATTGGAAAGACACAAACAAATTTCGATATTTACGAAGGCCATAATCAAATGTCTCATTCACTTCGCAACATTTATTTTGAAAATCGTCGCAATTAATTTTAAATAAATTTATAAAAAAATATGAAAGTAATTTTCTTTATAAATATATTTTTAAATTTATAGATTAATTGCGTTTTAAATTTCATACAACTTTAGTATCCTTTGATATTTCATCAAAATTATATTAATTTAAATTTAATAATATTTGACGGAATATTAAATAATACTTAAAATGCATGAAACTTTAAATACGGTTAATTCATAAATTTAAAAGTATTTTTGAAAAATATATATTTTGTTATTTTTAGAATAATTATTAAAATTATTAAAAAAATAATTAAGGAGGATCCCATTCCCCAACCTATTTTATAAGCATCTAGAGACCTACCATAGTTTTGTGCTCTCCCCTCAAACAGGAAACAGCCCCTTGACTTGTAGATCAACGTGCTTAGTACCTTGACAACGACCATCGGTAGTTGCCAATATTCATGGACCCCACCCCCATTTCCATGAAGGAAAAAAACTCGAAACGACAATTAAGATTTCATGGATTCCATTGCTCGTGGTCGTCGGCATGGCTCACGACTCACGAGTGAGGCCTCCATCACTAAGGGTCCGTTTGACATCCAATGAAATAGCAAAATATTAGAATAGAATAGTTATTCAGATGAATTAATTTGTCAAACGAATTTTAGACTAAGTAGAAAAGTGCGGAATAGTGCTAATCCGGTATACCAACTTATAGGTGGAATACCGGATTAATTCTAAATCGGAATAGCGATTATTGTTTGATTATATTATATTATATTATTATATTATGATTATGATTAAGATTTAGTATTATTATATTATTATATTATATTTATGATTATAATTTATTATTATATTAATATTATGATTATTATTTATTATTATTATTATCATTATATTATTATTATTAAATTATTATTATCATTATTGTTATTATATTATCGTTACCATTAGTATTATTATATTATTTATTATTATTATTAATATAATTTTAATATTATATTATTATATTATGAATATAAATATAATTATTTTATTATTATATTATTATGATCAAGATTATTTATTATTATATTATTATATTATTATATTATGATGATTATGATTATGATTATTATTATTTATTATTATTTTATTATGTTGTATTATATTATTATATGTTGATTATAGTGATGATTAATTTATTATTATATTATTATAATTATAATTATTTTTATGATTATGATTATATTTTTATTATTATATTATTATGATTATGATCATGATTATGATTATGATTATTATATTATGAAAATTATGATTACTTATTATTATTACATTATTATAATTATGATTGTAATTATAATTTTTTATTATTAAATTACTATATTATGATTATGTTTATATTTTTATTATATTACTATTATAATATTATTATTTATTATGATTATTTTTTATTACTTTATTATTATTTTATTATGTTGTATTATATTATTATATATTGATTATAGTTATGATTAATTTATTATTATTATTATTATTATTATTATTATTATTTTTAATTATTTTTATGATTATGATTATATTTTTATTATTATATTATTATGATTATGATTATGGTTATATTATTATGATTATGACTATAATTATTATTATCATGATTATGATTATGATTATTATATTATTAAAATTATGATTATTTATTATTATATTATTATAATTATGATTGTAATTATAATTTTTTATTATTACATTACTATATTATGATTATGTTTATATTTTTATTATATTACTATTATAATATTATTATTTATTATAATTATTTTTTATTACTTTATTATTATTATTATCTTACTATTATGATTATTATTTTACTATTATTATTATCATCATCATTATTAGTATCATAATTATTCATATTTTAACTATTCTGAGTAACAACTGTCAAACGATATTTTCGCTCTTCCGAATAGTCAAGAATACCACTCTTCTACCACTCTTTCAAAAAAAAATATTATTCTATCACTTTTCTAAAATTACCACTCTTCCAAAGATATTCCTTAATTTGCCAAACGGACCCTTAACTCCATATCCCAAATTCCCAATCGATGTTAAAATTGACTCTTTGGAGTTGAAGGTCAAATTTCCAGCTGGCTTCAAACTTTTATTAGTACATTCTACAGTCTACACTGTGCAGAAGCTACTTATAGACTGTTTTTAGAATTTCAATTATAGAAATTACAAAGGACATATTCACAAAAAAAAAAGAGTATTAGAGAGGACGACAGCGAGATGGGCATACAAATCAAGCTCTTTATTCGCACATCGCGACATCTCGATAGAATTCGGTTATAGAAATCTAGGTTTTGGATCTCGTCCCACTAATGAAATGTTATTTTATTATTTAAAAATATTTTTCAATTAAAATTTTTAACTTATTCACAAAAATAAAGGCAAAAGAATAAAAAATAATCTAACAAAATAAAATACAATAAATAACATTCAAGGCTTATAAAAGACAACTACAAACTGTAGAGCCAAAGCTTAAAGATAGAAACTGAACAATGTTAAAAAAATTATAAAAATTCTACTAAATTTGATTAATTAAGATTTTTTTTATATTTGCAAGAAAAAGAATGTAAGGATTCATTGAAGGTTTTGAATTGAGTGCTCATATTGCTTAAAATTATGAAAGTTTGATCAGTTTGAATAATTCTGGATAAACTCTTCAAATAGAGCTCTTAACTGAAAGCAGTTAATATTCATACATAGAAAGTCGTTATAACGGTTCAATAATCATTATAATATTTTATGATCTTGAATCTTGAGTTTTCAATAATATCTCTTGTCATAACTTTTCGTAACATTATAACGGCTCATAAATGAATATGATGAACTGTTATAATGATAATAAAAAATATTGAATGTTTTACAAAATATTAATAACTATTTGACTAGTTTGACCAACCTCTAACAAGGTCTACTGCACTTTGAAATTGTTATAACGATTCAGTGACGTTACTGAAGCATCAACGCTTCATGAATTGTTACAATAACTTAAAAAATATTTGAGTGTAGAATTATGAAACATTATAATGATTGATAACTGTTATAATGGTTTACTACGGCAGAGATAATTTTTCTTACAATATATATGAAGAAACATAAATTTTTGAATTATATTTTTACATGATTGTGATTCTATATTTTCAATGAAGCTTTTTCAATAGTTTTGAGCATCTACATTTGAATTTTTTTTGAAGCATTTATAGGATTATACATAAATATTTTAAAAGAATTTGTTAAATTTAATTATGTTTTATAAAACTATAAAATCAAAAAATTATTAAGTATAACATAAAATATCAGAGACAAACTAGCTGTTGGTAGTAACTTATCATATGTTCCATAGTTTTAGAGGGGTTTGTTTGAATTAAAAGTGTGAGGGTTAGCGTACCAAAAATAAAAGTTAGAGTGGTGTAGAAATATTACCAGTCAACGTTCATTTAATTCGCATGACAATTTCAATTTTAAAACTTTCATTCAAACTTCAAAATAATAGTTGTTGATACGCCCTTCGATATTTTTAAAAATAACTTTATTATAAATGACCATTTCATTTTTGGGTGAATTATTTATATACCCTCGATTCTTGTTCATTTTTTTATTTCTGCTTTAAAACTTTATTATATTTTATTTGTCTACCAACTCTTTTCTATTTATCAATCATAATTAAAAGATATAATATTTTTATTTTTACTTGATTAAAAGGAATAAAAAGTCAAATATGGCCTCACCTCCCCCTCTCCGTCCTTTTGTGCATTTTTATAATATCGTAATAAACAAATATATGGTGTGTTCGGTTGCAACCCGGTCCCTGGAAATTGAGGGTTTTTGAGTATTGATGGCATTTAATTCCCAAATCTGTTCGGTTGTCAAATTTGAGTATTTTGGATTGGATGGGATTAAATTTTGGGTTTTCAAGTCAGCGCCTCTTTTCTTCATTAGTTGGTGGGAGAAATATCATCAGATCAGATTCATTTTTTTCCCCACGAGTCGGAGACGTTGGTTGTCCCTTTCAAGGGCTCAGACATTTGTGATCGACATTGTCAATTTTTAAAAAGTAACTTAAACAAATAAACAATATCAGATATTCCAAAAATAAGTGTCGTTGGTATTCTACTGCTCCGTAATGAAGAAGGAGTGTAAGCACGGATTTGATGTGTAAATAACATATTTGTCTTCTTCTCTTTTCATTTTCACTTCTTCAAGTTCGAACTGATATTAAATTATTTGTTACACAACTCTTGATTGAAAAAAATAGAGACATTAATAACTGATCAATTTTCTTATATTCCTTAAATAATTAATTAATTTTATTTAAAAATTTGAGAGTCTTTATCATTAATTTATGCATAAATTATATCTAAGTAAAATATATTATTTATTTATAAAAAAATCAATGTTACATATAAATATTTTTTAAAATTAAGAGGGTTTCACACAAAAGGTATTTTTTCTAGTATTTTAATTTTTGAAATGAAAAATATTTTTTCATTAAGAACACTAATACTATCAAAATAAGAAAGTTTATACTGAAATTATTTTAAAAAAGTACAAACTCCCACAATAGTTCCTGAAATACAACCAAACAATAATTTCGATACATTGTCATAATTATTCTCGCACATTGCATGAGTATGATTTTTCATTTTTCAATTTATAAATTCTCCGTAATTATAAAATCTCAACCTTCCTACACATAGCAACAAAAAAATAATCATATATGTCAGCAGCCGGGGCGCGCCATAAAAAAAAATCCACACCTACAAGCCCGCCCCGGCCATTGGCATTAAGTTTAAGTAAGACCTGAAACCTTGTTATATCATATATATACAAATATTGAATATTTTATTATTATTTGTAGAGTTGATTTTTAAAAATTAAAAAAATGATATAAAAAACTCGAAACACCTCAAATTTTTGTATGATTTTAATATGAAGAATTTAATGAGAATGATAAATTAAAATTTAAATATCATTTGATATATTTTTTAAGCTAGAATCACGAAGATGCTCCGTACTTTTAGGAGCACGCTAGCTTTACTTCATATATACTAGTTATATACCCGTGCGTTGTAGCAGAATTTTTTATTTAAACATTAAAATATTATAAGATAAAAAAATTCACATTTATCTAATATTAAATTATAAATTCACCAAATTATAGAGAAAACATATAATAAAGACTATATTTAATCTTGGATGAGATTTTTGCACAATATGAGTTAATGATTCATGATTTTTATGGCAAGAAAAGTAAATTATTCTAACATATATTATCACCATTAATTTCTTACCAAATATGCACAAGGTTGCTAAATAAAAAAACAAAAATTATGGAAATAATAGTATATAAGGGAAAGAAATGGAGAGAAAGAGTGGATCAATGGACGTGATCACATACGTTCGATCAACCAACAATAAATATTATCCATCTAATTGAGGGATAAAATGTATATAATAAAAATTTACCATGATAAAAAATGGACTCTCCAATTCTTAGATGCTTTATATAATAGTATAAATAAATCATCTCTTTCATTGCCTCAAACTTTAACACTAACATGGCTTGTGTAAAGAAAATAAAGCACTAATATATAAAGCGATGGTTGCAAATAAACAAATATATTTTCGAATATTTTTAAAATTACTGTAGAATAGACACTGTCAGAATTTGCATCGTCACATATAAAATAACTATCAAATTATCCGCTCTATAAATCTAAAGAAGAAATTATGATTGTGGTTTCCATAATTCAAATCAGGCTAACTTCATGAATTCAGAATTTCAGATAATTGCTTTCCGCGTACCGTCGCTGGTTTCACACTGCTCTGAATGATGATTGCTATTATGTAGAGATAAATATATTAGAGCCAACGTTCAACGCCTACAGCCTACTTGCCTTTACTATTGGCGACTGTGTGATATGTCAAGCTAGAGTAGATTAGTAGGCCATCTCGTCTTCTTTCCTATCAGAGACACTACATAAAAGATAGTTACTCACATAATAGAGAGAGAGATCAGAGACAAGAAGAATGAAGGAGCGCCCCTTGGTTTTGTTGGCTTTGTTTCTAGCAGTAGCATTTTGGGTGGCTCCCATGGATTGCGCCACCCCAAATGCACCGCCAGGGGAAGAATCCCCCTCCGTGCAGCGGCCCATACTCCATCCTTCCGAAAGTAAGCCATAGCTCAAGAACTTGACTCCTCGCGCTCTTCTCTGATTATGTATTAAATGCGTTGTTCTTACTTTGATTTCATTGAAATTGAAAATGCTGCTTTTTTGGGTGTATGGTAAAATGAAATGAAATGAAGAGAAAGCGCTGCAAGAGATAGCGAGGAAGCTGGGGAAGAGGGATTGGGATTTCTCGGTGGATCCCTGCTCTGGCGGTGGCAACTTCACTGTCCCAAACCGCCCCAGGGGCTCTGAAAATCAGCTCAACTGTACCTGCCCCCCTTCCCTCTCCAAAAACTCCTCCTCCTCCTCTTACTGTCATGTCAATGTGCTGTAAGTCTCTCTCTCTATCACACACACTGACAGAAACACACACGCAACAGTCAACACAAATCAACGAGCCACTAATCCGTATCAGTCATCGGTGCTTTCTCTCTCTTCTCTCAACACACATATCCAACAGTCAACGCAGGTCAATGCACCACTAATCAGTCATTAGTGATGACTAGAAGGCCAGCTTTAGTAAAATATCAAAAGTTGAGGGTGAAGTATTAAATAACATAGTGTGGTTTAGTAATAAGTATAGTGGCAAATTATTGGGATGGACCATTAGAAGTTAATTTTATTTTCATTTTTTTAGTTTAGGCTTCCCTTGTATTAAATAAATTTAGAAATGAACATAATAGCAATTTGGAATTTTGATTTGGAGAGCAGATTGTTGAAGGGTGAGAACCTGACTGGTGTTCTTCCTCCAGAGATGCGCCAACTTTCTTATCTCGAACAATTGTAACCATTCTTCTATACCATTTCTCTTCAATAAGTTTTCTATTTTTCCATCCGGAAACTGATATAATCTTTGCTAATGATAGCATGCTGATATTTAATTAACAAGCACAGTGCAATTTTTTTTTAATAAAAGTGGTTGAAGAACAGTACAGATCAACAATTTTATTTTATTCCTTTGAATGTGGGTTGCTCTAACAAGCCAACTTATCTCATCCTTTGTCTTATTGTAACAATAAAAAATTGTAAACATTTTTAAAAGAAATAAATTTTCCCAAAAAAGACAGGGAAAGAAATTCATACCTTGATAAAACATGTGATTGTTGTGCAGAGATCTAAGCAGAAGTGTGCTAACTGGTACTATCCCCACTGAGTGGTCTAGCATGAAGCTTCACATTTTGTCAGTTCCCTTTGGCCACTTTTTTTTTGTCTATTTTCACTAGTACTGATATCTGGCCCACGCCCTCCCTCCTGCATATCGGAGTTAAAATTTACTATGTATTTTTATTTCATGAAATGTATTGGTCCTCCTTAATTTATCAATTTTAATGCTCTAGTGACGTAAACTCGCATCTCCCCCTCCCACTCCCCCATACTAAAATTCTAGTTCCACCCTTGATTTTGAGATCGTCGATCTCTATGATTTCAGATTGGATTCCATTTCTAACCTACCCCAATTTATTTTTGATTAAAGACTTTGTTGTTGTTGTATCTTCACTAATACTGTTTAGTTGGCTAAAATGAAATATGTATACAACTTGCGTAATTAACTCCAGCTGGGAATGACTAGTGTACAGAAATTATGACATCCTAATAAGGTCTCCTGCAAGGGAGAAGCCAAGTTTTATCCTCATTTTAAATTAATCAACTAAATACCAGGTATCTTCTCCAATTTTAATTAGCTCAAGCGAAACTGTAAAAGATATACAATGAGCAAATTTCTCTCGTTTTCCCTCTGTTCTTTTTTAAAAAAAAATCATAATGAGATACCATATTATGATATTATATATTTACTTTGGAGCCAAGACACAAAATGGCTGATATGGTAATAAGACTTGATGCTAAGAAATAATACGATGCAGGTCGTTTTTGGGAAACAGATTATCAGGCCCATTTCCAATGGCACTTACCAAGATGACCACTTTAACTAATTTGTAAGTATTTTATGCGCTTGACTGTCATATAAATTCATGATTTACCTAAAAGGTATATTAAAACGGTGTATATTAGAGGTTAAGAATGTTTGTATTAACAGGAGTTTGGAAGCAAATAACTTCTATGGCCCAATTCCATCAGAAATTGGAAACCTCGTGAATCTACAACAATTGTGAGTTCTCTCATACTCTCTTTTTTACTTATTTTTCCCAGAAATATTTCAAAACTAATCTCTAACCTCCTTTTTGCTTATTCTTTCGGTTCTAGACATTTGACATCCAATAAGTTTACTGGAGAACTGCCTTCAACTCTCACCAATCTGACTAGTTTGATTGAATTGTAAATTCTTTCCTTTTTCTAATTTTATGGCACTTATTGTTTAATTATAATTTTCATTATTTGAATTTTTTTTCTGTTTCTGAACTTATGTTTATATATCATTTCCAAGCAGAAGGGTTTCTGGTAACAATTTTTCTGGAAGAATCCCTGATTTCTTGAAGAAATTGACCAAGTTGGAAAAATTGTAAGATAAGGAGTACCCAGAAAATATTTTCTTGCTTTACAATATGCCCCGACTTTTTGTTTATTCATTATATAATTATTATATATTCTCTGTAGGCACCTGCAGGGTTGCTTGATGAAGGGCCCTATCCCTAGTGACATTTCGCAACTAACAAAACTAACTGATCTGTAAGCAAATAATTTTCAACTTCATTGCCAAATGTTTATTTCTTCTTGAAGCATATGCAGATAAACATTTTGAAATTGCCTTTTGCTTTTTGTCAATATGCAGGAGAATTAGTGATCTAACAGGAAATGTTTCAGCCTTTCCAAATATAAGTGGAATGAAATCTATGAATAAGCTGTTAGTTATTTTCGAGCCCTGTTGCATATTTTAACTTTCTATAATATGTATGGTGCTAACTTACATTTTTTTTTGTAGAATTTTGAGGAATTGCTCTATCCAGGGAGCTATCCCCTCTTATATTGGAGAAATGATGAAGTTAAAGGAACTGTCAGTTTGTTTCTCTTATTTCTTTGTTTTTGTCTGTATACTTCATTGTTTACAGAAGAAAACATTCAGATAATACAATTACATCTGCTGATACAGCATTTGATGCATTGAGAATAGTCAAAGGTCCATGGTTTTTGAAAGTTTGTAACAAATATGTGTGAATAGAACAAGAAAAGGTGATAAGCTAGCATGTTCTGGTATAAAGAATGTAAACCCTTCTATGGTAAATTTAATTTATGTGGATGTTATTTTAATGTAGGGATCTTTCTTTCAATAACCTGAGTGGGGAGATCCCGACCTCTGATGATTTCTCAACAGTTGACTTCATGTAAGTGAAATTACAGATCATCTTTTTCCTCTAACAGGAAGCTTTTTTTTTTTGGTGTTCCTACTGAGACAATAAATTTTGCATGCCATCAGGCTGCAGAGGTTGTTATATATTTCTCTCTCCAACATACTTTTCTAATGGAGTATTTTATCTCATGACATGAAATTTTGTCATCGGTTGAAAGAAAAGTGTGACACATCTTGCTCAAATATGTATATCTAACTAGACAAAAGGGCAAAATAGTCAACTGAAGACATGCGTAATATTCTAATTTTGTAATTGGTATACTGTAATAGCTCCTGATAGGGAATTGCTCAATGTACTTGTGTGCGTCGATTGTAGACACGTGATGTGTTCAATACTTATCGTGTCGTGTTAGCATGTATCAACATGTTTACATGTGTGTGTCGAGTGTAGGCACGTGATGTGTTCAACACCTGACATGTCGTGTTAGCACGTATTAATGTGCTTACATCTGTGTGTTTATAAGTGTCAAATTTTAGAAAATTCGAGATGCACGTGACATGTCTAATGCGTCACATTAGAGGTGTTTGTGTTTGCACGTGTTGGATAATCTAAACTGAAGACATGTCTAATGCGTGCCAACACTTAATGACAAAGTTATTTGTGCATTAGTTATGATAATCTAAACTGTTTATTCTTTTAAGTAAATTAACTAGTCAAGGATACCGTGATAAGTGCGTGTGCTTGCTCGTGATAAGTGCGTGTGCTTCCTCTGGTTCTCTCTTGAGATGATTTTTGAATGAGTCTCGACTCATGACTAGGATTAAAAAAAAATAAAATATGATATTTTATGTTGCTTGCACGTGCTTGCGCCTGTGTTGTGGCATGTCTAGAGGTGGCAATATGGTGGATCGGATCAGTTTGACTATTGAAAAGAATTGGGCCAGGTTGAGTTAGGGTCGAGTCGGATTGGGTCAATTTGAGTGCTGTTTTTTTTTTCCAGATCTTTAATTGATTTCGGTTTGATTGGAAACTATTTGTTCTTGGGTTTGGTCGGATTCGGGTCGAGTTGGGTTAATTTGTCTTTTTGAAAAAAATGGATCATGTTGGATCATGTTGGTCACCTCTAGACACGTCCCTTCCCCCTACACATGCTACAAGCGACATATGACGTGTTACATGTGTTGTGCATCTCGTGCATGTTACAAGTGTTGAAACAGTGCAGATATAGGACACACGTGTAACGTACGCACGTGCTAATACATCACGGCCTCAAAGCCCCTGATAATCTATTTTAGGGTTTCTACCTGGTTTGGCCTCTCAAAATCATAGAGAAAATAATGTCGAACACATATCCATATCTATTATTACCTGTGAGTGGTCTATTACTGAACACTTTTATCAATTCCCTACTCCTGATGTCAATAGTTAACACACTTGAAATTTGTGGAGTTGCTATAATATTTGCAATTCAAGTTGTTAGACCAATAATTATTTCGTTTGTTTGTATTAACTTGTGTTATACTTTGCTTAAACACTATTGCAGATTTTTCACTGGAAACATGCTTACAGGACATATCCCATCATGGGTATTGACCCGAAGTAAGATTATGTGAGTGAATTTTTTCCCATAACATATTTTGAGATATTTTTGAACATGGAGAAAAGAAGCAAAGTTGCAAACACTCCATATTGAGCACCCAGAGTACATGCACACCGACACATGCAACACACACACACAGATAGAGGAAAATTGAGAGTAGCTTGTTTGGCAATGTAGCTTGTAGAGATGCCTAACAGTATCATGATTTATGAATTTTATACCCTTTTTGAAAGTAATCAAGATTTACAACAAACTAATGTCACATTAACATGCAGTGATATATCATACAATAATTTCTCGGTTGGCTCAGTCCTAACCCAGTGCCCTGGAGGAAGCTTGTGAGTATACTTTATAGTTTCTTTATTCTTCAGTTTCATTCTTCCTCAGATGCTAAATTTCAGTTCCTTTATTCTTTTTTTTTGAAGAAATGCAGTAGAGAGCTATTCATCTCAAGCAGACAAGATGTGAGCCTATTTTATCACAGACACACACCCACAAACTCACCTAGACACCAATAAGAAGTACATAAACCAACACCCGTATTTTCTTCTTACCACAGTTTTGAAATGTAGGCCAAATATCTCCTCGTGCCTAAAGAGGGACTTCCCTTGTGCTTCTACTGGAAAATGTAAGCCCATACCAACTTTCATTTTCAGACCCTGTTATATTCTCATGAATTGTAATTTTATCTCAGAGATTCCATAAACTTCTCAACAGATCGCTATGAACTGCATATAAATTGTGGTGGCAAAGAGGTAGTTATAAATGGAACGAAATTTGAAGCAGACACAGATCCAAGAGGTGCCTCGACTCTATACATGGATCGTGATCAAAATTGGGCATTTAGTAGCTCTGGAAACTTCATGGATAATTCTGTCAGTGCTGATACCTACATCGCAACAAACAAAACGAAGTTGATGGTGCCCAACTCAGAGCTATACATGAATGCACGCCTCAATCCTTTATCTCTGACATATTACAGTCTTTGTATGTATCCTGGGAGCTACACAGTGCAGCTCTACTTTGCTGAAATAGTTTTTTCTGGGGACAATACATATAGTAGCCTTGGGGAGCGCCTATTTAATGTATTTATTCAGGTAATTAGATTAAAAATCTCTCCATCTCAGTCATATGGTATATGTATTTGTCCTTTTTGTGTGTTGCAATTGTATGGACCTGACCATACATGCAAGCATGCTATTGTGCTTAAAAGTACAAAGGCTTGTGCAAGCGCCTTTTGTGACACAGTTGCTGTTAAGATGCACACTTTCCTCTTGTGAGCAACCATAATGTTCTCAAATTCAGGGGAAATTGGTGCTCGAGGAATTCAACATAGCAAAATCTGCAGGCGGGCCTGGGAAAGCAGTGACAAAGAAATTCACAACATATGTCACAAATCATACATTGGAAATACGTTTCTACTGGGCTGGCAGGGGCACTATTGCCGTACCTGAAAGAGGCGTTTATGGTCCTCTTATTTCTGCAATTTCAGTTACACCCAGTATGTTTACTTAATTATTTTCTTCTTATCCCTATCCTTACTAAGGTGTCCGTAAAATTAATTTGGCGTTCTACTTGATTTACAGACTTTGAGCCACCATTACCAGAAGAATCCACAAGGAGAAATGTACCACTTTTGCTAGTAGTTGGTGTTTCAGTTTTGGCATTTTTGGTAATCCTTTTGGCAGTATTTATCTGTTGGAGAAGGTCGCAAAGAAGAAAATCGATGTACAATGGTATGGTAGAACTTTTGAAGTTTTGATAAATTGCATTCCTTAGGCTTTTTGAATTTTGCAGTCAGTACACAATGAAAAATCTTGCTTTAAGGACTCTCATATTATTATTTTGATGTTAAGTTCATTATTTGTTTGTTGAAAAATAATAGATTTGAGAACTTTGGACCTTCAAATTGGTTCATTTACCTTGCGACAAATCAAGGCAGCAACAAAGAACTTTGACATTGACAATAAAATTGGAGAAGGGGGTTTTGGTTCAGTCTATAAGGTATTGCGTATTGGTTCAGTTAATTCATATACATTGAATCTTTTAATTTTTACTGTTGTTAATGAACCTTTAATTTAAAACTCTCTATATCTGAAGGGGCTATTATCAGATGGAACAATCATTGCAGTCAAACAGCTGTCATCAAGGTCAAAACAAGGGAACCGAGAATTTGTGAATGAAATTGGTATGATATCAGCACTCCAACACGCAAACCTTGTCAGACTATATGGCTGTTGCACTGAAGGCAATCAACTTTGCTTGGTTTATGAATACATGGAGAATAACTGCCTTGCACGTGCACTATTTGGTGAGCACACTGTTATATGTTTGTGACATATTAAAATAAGGAGCATTCTGCAAATTTCTGAAATTTACAACTGTACCAGTAAGGATTGTATCTTCCATTCTTCTAAATTGTTCTAATCCTAGATTATATATGTTTCAACTTGGTACACAAATTAATATGATAGGTTCCGATGAGAAATTGAGAATGAAATTGGATTGGGGGACGAGGCGAAAAATATGCCTAGGTATAGCACGAGGCCTTGCTTATTTGCACGAGGAATCAGCTATAAAGATAGTTCACAGAGATATTAAGGCGAGTAATATTTTACTTGACAAGGATCTAAATTCCAAAATTTCTGACTTTGGCCTCGCCAAGCTCAATGAAGACGAGCATACCCACATCAGCACTCGTATCGCTGGCACAATGTGAGTTTTTTTATTGTCATTTTCCTTTTTGTTTTTTTTTTTTACTTTTTTTGTTTTAAGAAAATTCGTTGTAGCTCTTATTTAAAAAAATCTGATATTTTCAGAGGATATATGGCTCCAGAGTATGCGATGAGGGGTTATTTGACAAATAAAGCAGATGTCTATAGCTTTGGAGTCGTTGCTTTGGAGATTGTCAGTGGCAAGAGCAACACTAATTACCTACCGAAGGATGAGTTTGTCTATCTCCTAGACTGGGTAATTTATAATATAATAGTTTGTTCCCTGATAAATTTAGTAAATCCATGTACTATATGAGTACCTTTTTTTTGTATTTACAGAAAGATCCAAGTTGAGAATTTAATGCTGATTTTAGTTGTCTGAATCTCTTTTTGGTAATCTGTAAGTTCCAGGATTATAAAATTCCTAACTAGACTAGTTAAATTACACCTTTTATGTTGAACGAACTAAACAGGTTAGCTAATTAATTGTAAAGTGCATAGCTGAATCAAATATGAATAGGATGTGGCTTAATTTTACAATAGAAGTTTATGTTGGATAAGGCAAGCTGAATTTGCTTGCAAACTGATATCGAACCCTTGCTCAGACAATCTTTCAATCTGTAAAACATTTGTAAATCTAATAGTAGTCTAAAATTTGACACAACAGGCGTGTGTGCTACAAGAGAGGGGCACATTGCTAGAGCTTGTGGACCCAAGCCTAGGTCAAGAGTATTCAAAAGAAGAAGCACTTTTAATGCTAAATGTGGCACTTCTATGCACCAATGCATCCCCTACTCTGCGGCCAAACATGTCCCAAGTAGTCAGTTTGCTTGAGGGACAGGCCCCACTTCAGCCCTTGTTGTTGAAACTATCTCTTGCTGCTCCATCAGCAATAAGCGTGGGCCCAATGGGAGTGAGTAGGAACTTCTGGCAGGTTAACTCCAATGAAAGCCAGAGTCTGACACTCGAGGAATCATGTACCGACTTGTCAGAATCTTTGCCCGAGACTATTCATTTGGTATGTTCTGATTCTGGTAAAAGACTTCGACACTGTGCTGTTTCATACTGTCTATACCCAACCAAATCTACCTGGCCATGCAGAAGCTTTCTTTTAAGACTGGTCATGACACAATTAAAAGGGCTATATATGAGATGCAACAAAGCTGCACTTTGGAATTTATTAATAGAACTTTGGGTATGCTAGCAGGGCATACAATTTTGAAACATTAGAATTTGTTAAATACAATACTAGCTGCCAATCAACTTGCTACCTCAAAAAAAAAAGCTGCACATACATAGATTTACCATCTTCAGTATATCTTGAAAAAAAACGAGTGTTATTATTTTACTCAAATGTCTCTAAATTTAACTTTTTGTTATCCAGAACCATAGCGGCACTTACCAGTGATGTCACTAAGCTACTCCTGGAATGCATGAAGTTTGAATGTAACATTTCTTGTGCATGTGTAATGCTCACTTCTTTACTGTTTTAAAATCTCACAGTTGCAATTACTGATGGAATTTCTGGTGATCGGTTTCTGTCAGGTACACTCTTAGGATTGTTGTTTGATGATGGTACCGGTCAGATCATAACTTATGATTTGGCTTTAGAGTAGCTAGCCCTATATCAGTAAATAGTTATTAATTAGTCAGTCCATTGCCTAAAAAAAAATTGGGCAAGAAGCATTTTGCATGAATTAGTTATATAAGCTTATTAGAAGAAGATATTCTCTTTTTTTCTTTTTCGCAGATTACACTCCATTTTACCTCAATTTTCTTCTCGGTTCCTTCTGATCCATGACGTGCAGAAAGAAAAAAATGAAAATAACTTCACTGGATAATGTAAGCTAACTAGTTCGTATAGTGCTTCTCCGTTTCTTTCAATAAAACCTAATGGAAAAGTATTGACCAATGAGAGAGGTCAAGTGGGGGTTGAATCCTTTGCCACGGTCAAGTCAAATTAATTAGATCCACCACTCGGAGAATAATAAAGAGAAAATTTTTCTATATGCCAACTTTTATATCCCATTCTTTACCTTAATTATTTTAACTAATCTAACTATTTTTTAACTGTTATTTAATTTAGATTTGAAACAAAAATAAAAAAATACGGGTTTTGTACTTGACCCGTTTGAATTAAACCTCCAATGATATCTTCCTCATCTTTGAGAGTTACCTTTCATGCTATATATCGTTGGAAAGCTAGCGACGAGGAAAACACAATGAGTTAAATTACACATGAAATGGATCAACGATTTGAGAGAAGTCAAGGGAGAAAGCATTTCGGTTAGAAATTCGATTGGAGCGATTTGGTACGGATGAATCTCAATCGATTGATTAAATATTTTCTTTAGATCAAAGAGAGGATATATAAAGTTTTAAGCAAGTGCTTTAATGTTCTAAGTGTTCGAATCACTATTTCACTTCTCATGCACCAAGAGAATGTGTTGAAACTCATATTTTGAAGTTCGATTGATCAAGAAGTGAAGCTAGATTAATTTTTGAGAGTAAGAAGATAAAATTTGAGTATTCATTCGAATGAATTGGTTAAGAGATATGATAGAACACACGGAAGATATTTTATTATATTAAATATATGTGCGTCAAACTTAGTATAATAGATATGAAGACTTAATTGTATTAGGTATAAAATATTATTATATAAATTATAAAGACTTGATCGTAATATTGAGAATTGAGATTGAAAAAACTTCAACACAAAACTAACAGAGACTATATTGTTTGTACTAATGAAAATTAAGACTAAACTATGAATTATATTTTGAATGATATATTAATATAAATTATAGTCAGTAAATGTACATAATATATTGAAGTATGTATGTAATATATATTTTGATTTATTTGTAATAGTGAAAATTAAGATTAAACTATAAATTATATTTTGAATGATACATTAAGATGTGTCATTAGTAGATATTAAGATATATTTTTATTAAATATGAAATCTATTTTTATCATAATTATTTTAAAAATATTATTTTATGTCACATATGTATTATATATTGTTGACAATATTATAACTTAATGATATAAGATATAAAGATATTTTATTATTATTTATTGATACTATTTTTTTTATAAATATAAATTATAAGATCTTAATATGTTAAAAAAAATATTAAATATAAATTTATCAATTGTAAGACCTTAGTTAAGATAATAAGAATATCTATATTCAGAAATTATTATGAAATTTTAAATCTTTTAAAGTTAAATATGACTTGTTAATCAATATTAAGAATTTAATTATTTAGTTTTAAAATGAGAACAATTAGGTATAAATATTTGGCTCTATGAGTGTTTGATAGCGGTTGTTTCTCTATAAATAAAGGAGATACACCGCCCGCCTTGAGTGGGAAGAAAAAAGAAGAAAGACGGAGTCTCAGGATATGATTCAAAGTTAAAAATAGGATTTGTGTTAATATATATATTATATCATTATTGTTATCGGCTTATTCAAAATAGAAATTCAATTGTATAATTTTCTTTGATATTCAAACAAGAGAGTAAATAATTATTGTTGATTTATGTCTTAAGACATAGTTTAGGGATGCATATTTGTTCATATTCTGATTATCATTCAAATATAAATTTAAAGTTCAAAATTATGATTTATAATATTGGATATTAAGACGTCATTTTTTGTGTGTTAGGACTTGAAACATTCGATTTTAGCACATTAAAGTTTAGGTATATAGACTTGTCCATATCTTGATGTATGCTCAAATATAAATTTTAAGTTTAAAATATAATTTATAATATTAAATATTAAGACGTCGTATTTCTCTTGTTAAGACTTGAGATATTCAGTTTTAAGATAATGAAGTTCAAGTACAATTACTTGTCAATATCCTAATTGTCGTTCAAATATAAATTTTAGTTCAAAATATAATTTATAATATTAGATATTATAATTTTGTTTAGACTTGAGACATTTGGTTTTAAAACATTGAGGTTCATATATAAATACTTATCTATATCTTGATTGTCGTTCAAATATAAATTTTAAGTTTAAAATATGACTTGATATATTTTTTGAGTTAAACTCACGGAAGGTCTCCGTGATCTTAAGCTCACGGTATCTTTACTATATATATATAGAGAGAGAGAGAGTTAGATTATTGTGAAAACATTTGCATTACGAGCTCAAGTGCATACGGCTCAAATTTTATCGTAACACGTCCGAAATTCAAAATTATCATTTTCATTAAATTCTTCATATCAAAATATTGGGGGATACAAAAATTTGGAGTATTTCGAGTTTTCTAAGTATTTGTTTTGGATTTTTGAAAATTAGCACTAAAATAATAATAAAATATTGAGTTGTTGGTGATTTTCAAAAATCCAAAATAAATACTTAGTAAACTCGAAATACCCCAAATTTTTGTATCCCTCAATATTTTGATATGAAGAATTTAATGAGAATGATAATTTTGAATTCCGGACGTGTTACGATAAAATTTGAGCCGTATGCACTTGAGCTCGAAATGCAAATGTTTTCACAATAATCTAACTCTCTCTCTCTCTATATATATATATAGAAATGGGCTATGATGCTATGCATAGCACGGATTGCCCCCGTGCTATGAATTAGTTCTTCATTATCAAGGTGTAAATGGCCGATCCAACCGTACAAAATAATTTTCGTATGAATATCTCGATGTAAACTAAATTTTATATTTTTTAGAATTTTTTACTATTTTTTAAGATAGTTAGAAAATCACTTAGTTTAAATGTTATGAGCCATTCAAAAGAGGTAATTTTCTAATTATTTTAAAAAATAGTAAAAAAAAAATTCTAAAAAATATAAAATTGGGCCTACGTCGAGATATTTATACGAAAATCATTTTGTACGGTTGGATCAATCATTTACACTTTGATAACAACGAACCGATCCATAGCACGGGGGCGATCCGTGCTATGTATAGCACCATAGCCCAACTCTCTCTCTATATGTCTATATATATATATAGAGAGAGAGAGTGGAGATACCGTGAGCTTAAGCTCACGGAGGCCTTCAGAGGCCTTCCGTGAGCTTAACTCAGAAAACATATTAAATCATCTCAAAATTTTAATTTATCATTCTCATTAAATTCTTTATATAAAAATCTTGTGGGATGCAAAAATTTGGAGTGTTTTGAGTTTTTTAAGTCACCGTTTTTAATTTTTTAAAATGATGTTCAAGTATTGAATATATTATTATTATTTTTAGAGCTGATTTTCAAAAATTAAAAATCACAACTTAAAAAGCTCAAAATGCTCCAAATTTTTGCATCCCATGAGATTTTCATATAAAGAATTTAATGAGAATGATAAATTAAAATTTCAAAATGATTTGATATGTTTTTTGAGTTAACCTCACGGAAGGTCTCCGTGAGCTTAAACTCACGGTATCTCCATTATATATATATATATATATTAAAAAATTACTGTCTTGTAGTAGAGGAAAATGGAGGACAAAAGTTTCTTATACAATTAAAGATTGGTTTGGACCAGATAGTACATAATAGAACTATCCATATCAATGATATAATTCTTATTTAATCAAATTTGAGTAACTAAAATCATGGAAAAAGATGTGAAGTCCTATGATACCCCTACCCCACAATAGAATAGAACTCAGTATTTACAAGTATATATATTGTACTATACTACATATGTCACCAACACAAGCAACTTGGTTATTGGTTTGACAAGACAACATCCTATAAATAAAACTACATAAACTGAAGGCGAATTACCTAGCTGTTTTCTACTTTGTATTAGTCAGAAGTTCCCATTTTACCCAATTCGTGTCCAACCTGATTTGCTCTTGGACTCGGCGTAGTTAAATTGAACCAATTTGATATGTTCTTTATTTAAATAATTGAAAAATATCTATAATTTTAATGTTTTTAATTTAAATGAACCTATTATATAGTTTCATGGTTCAATCAGAACCAATTTGATATGTTCTTTTGTGCTTCGCATCCGTTTCTCAAATTTAAAAGTCCAAACGGCCGATCCAATCCATTGAGTATGATCTTCATATTAAAATATCCTTGAAGATCAAAGTTTATTGATGAATATAAAATTTATTGATCTAATGATTTCTGTATCGTCCAAAATTAGTGATTTTGTATCCGTTTAAAAAATAGCAAAAATTTTAAAAAATATATAATTTGATCTCCAAATATATTTCAATATGAAGATCATGTTCAACGGTTTAGATCGGTCATTTGAACTTTCAAGTTTGACGAAACACCATAGCCTCACACACTCTCTCTATATATATCATGATATTTGAATATATCATAAAAGTCGAATATAATGTACTGATCGATATATTATTTGAGATTGAGAATAAACAAACATGTTTGACTTAGTTAAACCCACAAGTGAGTCAGATATACTATATATATGGTTCTTTTTATGCTTAGATTCAAGTGAAAAAGGTCTTGAAAGTACTTAATTTCTAGATGACGTAACTAAGTGTATTTGATGCGTTTACACCCCTAAACGTAACACGTGATCTATCATTTCTTTTGCTTTCTATTCTGCTCTGGGTGCGCTCAATTTGACTTGATGTTAATTAGATAAGCTCTGGCCAAAAAAAGTTGAAAATAGAAAATGGCGCTTCGTCAGCAATCAAATCTGATTTCAGAACGTGATCAACCAATATCTTTGTTGGTTATAAACAAGCAACTGTAGTTTATAGACTACGAAGAAAAATATATGCCAAGAATAAGCACACCTCATGCATATATAGAACTAAATACACTAAAATTGCAGCCAGAAGCTACAATTTCATTTTATTTCTATTATTCTGCTCTCACTTCCAAACATATAACAGGTTCTGAATGAACCATCAAACTACAAAAAAGAACAAAAATAAAGACACTTAATCTTACTTAATATCCTTGTACCAGACATAAACATTAAATTCATAAATCAATTTTGTAGCGGTGGTATACACAGGACTGGCAAGGCTGTACCCTGTTGCCAGCTTAAACATACCAGTGCCACCTATGACAGGTCGCTCTATTGTCATTCCCAGCACAACCCTTCCGTATATTGCAAGACTGCTTCCGTTGTATTTCCCATTGGTGAAGATGAAGTTGAGCATACTTTCTAGCGATCCATCGAACGCCACTGCCGCAACAACGCCCTGTGCACGACCTGTGTAATAGCATTTCATCTGTTCATGTTAGCAATAAACAACTACTTCGTGAACAAGACATTTCATTTCAGTGTTAGAGATTTGACTGAAATGAGAATTATACAAATATACACATTAATATATCTTCAATAATAACTTATCAAAAATGAATTTATAGAAAGCTATGGATGAAAAGATATAATTTTCCATAAGATATTTAGAATATAACCAGTATGAAAAGGCCAATTGGCAGCCACTGTCAATCATTCAAAAAGAAGAAAGAAACAGTATGAAAAGGACAAACTACAAAACGAGCCTCATTATAAATCAATCTCTTAAGAAAGAAACATTACTCAGATAGTCAGCTTAATTACCGATCAATGTCGAGTTGTCATCTTGTCCTTCCCGCAACATGTCATCAATCACCGCAATTGCACCGCGGGTGAATGAAGTGCTGTTCGGGGCCATAACAGAAGCCAACACAGTTGCATTGGGTCCGGAAAGGATTTCATGGAGGTAGAAATTCAAATAAGCCTTTTTGGCACATGTTTGATGGATGGAGAGGAGTAAAAGGAAGGAGAAGAGAACAGTTTGAGAAAGGGAGGGGGCCATGGCAAGCAGAGAACAAAGAGTAATTTGTTGCTCAAGTGAAAGATGCTTTCCAAGAGGCTACTTGTGTCAACTATTTATACTAATTGATTCAGGATTTTGACTATGAAGAGTTAGGATACAATTACTGAGAAGGTTAAGTTGGCAACAAAGACATGATTTTGTGTGTGTATGTGTGTGTGTGTGTGTTGGGGGGGGGGGGGGGGTGGTTTGGCAACAACTTCGGAAAATTGACAGTACAGAGGCTACTATTAGATTGACTGATTCAAAGTTGAGTTTCTTGTTGAGAGAGAAAAATACGATGTGAGAAATAAAAGAAGGAAAATGTCGATGTAGCAAGGTCTTTTCCCATTTTCTAATTTGTTGAGAAAAGTGACAATTTTTGCAATTTTATACTTTTAACTAATATCGTTGGTTGGTACTTGCTCATCCAACCTTACAAAGGATCAAGGAATTTAGTTAGGGTGGGGATCGGTTGACAATGGGTTAATTTGACAATTTTGATAATAGATATTTAAATAAATATAAAAAATCTTAAAATTAAAAAAGTTTATAAATCTATTATTCTACTGATAGATTGAAAATCATACAATTTCATTATCGTTTGATAGTCCATAAAAAATCATCAATTTTCATATAATTTTCAACGGTTCTAATTTAACGATATTTGATGGACTATCAAATAATAATGAAATTGCATGAAATTTAAATGACCATCAACATATAGTAGAAGAATACATCTATAAACTTTTTTGTATTTTTATTTTTTTTCGTATTTATTAAGAAGACTATTACCAAAATTATCAAATTAACCCATTGTCAACCGATCCTCACCCTTTTAGTTATAGCATTTCCAAAATACGAGGGCATGAGATAATTAGGAATATGAAAATGCAAAATCAATATTTATAAGGGCCATCAATTCGAATTCTTATCAACATGGATACAGTCATACAGATAAATTTAATGAGAGAAACAACATTTTA
Source organism: Schoenoplectus tabernaemontani (assembly GCA_037127355.1). NCBI lineage: Eukaryota > Viridiplantae > Streptophyta > Magnoliopsida > Poales > Cyperaceae > Schoenoplectus > Schoenoplectus tabernaemontani. The sequence continues at coordinate 8,652,893 of CM073753.1, forward strand.
GAAGTGTAATATGATTGAAAAATTAAATGTTTCAGTGAGACACTTTTAAGAATCAAACGCATATTACAGCTGCATTTGATTTTGGTACATAAAATGGGATTAAAATTAAATTCATCCCGGGTTGCTTGACTTTCCAGTTCATATGACCTGTTAGCTGCACCTGATCGGATGCCATTATAGCTTTATTTGACGTGATGGAAGTCTAGAGCAGCAACCATTTTTAAATATTTAATTTAGGCTATATGAACAAAAAGCAGAAAGTTATTAGCTACAATTAATACTCTTTAATGTTGAAATCTTCTTCAAATTATGTAATGACAGTTTTTGTAAATAAAGATGTCAAACTAGAGCATCTTCAATATAAATTTTGATTGAGTTTTTAATCCTCCAATACTGAAATCTTTAGATTGTTAATCTGATGTGGTTTTTAAAATTGAATTTCTAAATTAGAAAATCTCTTTCAACCCAAAAATTATAATAATAATTGTCATATAAAATTTAACAACTCATTAAAAATTCTCATTAAAATTACTTAAAAGAAACCAAGGCCTACTACATGCTTCGTGAGCCATATCAATTACAAATGGTATCCTCTGAAGTGTTTTTTTTTGCGTTTCAGAATGGAGTATTTTTTATATAAACCATCCGATCGCTCATCAACGGTCTTGATTTAACAATAATAAAAGTCCCCGGTAAGAAAACATAAATTTTGATGCAGTGAGACTTTTATTATTATTGAATCAGAACTGTTGATGAGCGATCAGACGGTTTATATAAAAAATACTCTACTTTGGAGTGTAAAAAAACGCTCCAGAGAATACCCTTCCATATCAAGTAGGGCTTTCTTATGGTTTAGCTTCTGAATTTTCTGTGGCACTGTGGCAACTATCAAGTAGGGTTTTCCTATGGTTGCTTCATCTGGATTTTTATGTGGTACCGTGGCAACGAGATGATGCTCCAATTTTGCTTGGGGTCCACGCTTATGCTCCCCATTTAAGACAATTAGCTTTTGATGCATATCTAAATAAAGACTGCTCCCCAATAAAATTCTTCTATGATTTTTTTTGTCCAACTAATATAAATTTCGAACAATAATAATTATAAATTCATCTATAAATAAACAGACAAAAATCATTCTTGTGAATGAAAAGGCGCCCTAACTTCGCTCATGTAACACGTTTAAAATTTGAAAAATATATAATTTTAGGTGTTTATAGAACTCTATTTCAGAGATTTATAACACTTAATTTAAGTTTATAACACTTAATTTTAGAGATTTATACAATAATAACAACAATAAAACCTTTGATATCAAATAAATTAGGGTAGGCTAGAAATAAAACTCATTCTGAAAGTATAAGATTAGATATCTCAAATATTAATGATAATAATGATGATGATAAAAAAATACTAATAATAATAATAATAAATAAATAAATAAATAAATGAATAATAAATAAATAAATAATGATAATGATGATGATAATATGATAATATGATAATAATAATAATGATAATGATGCTAATAATACGCAAATAATAATAATAAAATAGTATAATAAACCTATATTATAAAACATATTTCTAAATCTTTACTTCTAAACCCTAAGATCCTAAAATTTAGGAACTAAAAAACTAAATATCTGAAATTTATAACTCTATTACTAGATTCTACCTCTTAAATCATGATTCTAGTATATAAATTGCCGTCTTTAAAAATTTCCTATCCAAAATAAGCTATTTTGATATATTTCATTCCTTCAAATCTCTTTTTATTGTTTCCTCTCATGTCAGTCTCGGTCAATTTCTTTCTCCTTTTGTGTTTACAGGACGACTATGTACTGGTGCTTCAAGAGGATTTCGTTGAATATAACCAAATCATTGCAAATGGTGTTGGATTAGCTTCTCTTGAATTGGTTCTACCCCAAGTTTGTCCCGTATATCATCGTTTCTGATTCGATCTCTCCTTGTGTGGTCGCATATCCAACGCAGTATTCACATTTTAGCTACACTCATATTCTAAATGTGTTATCTTTTTATAGCCCAACATTATACGCCATATATAAAGTTTTATTCTAGAGTACTATAAGCATATGAAATTCAATTAGTATAGAACCATGTAAAATTCAACTAGTATAAAACTCTCAAAATTGAACTAGTATAAATATCTAAAATAGAGTGCTATAATTTTTTTAAATGAATTGCTATAAACCCCTGGAATTCAACTGATATAAATCCTGAAAATTGAACTAGTATAAACCTTAAAAATTGAAATGGTATAAAATGTCGAAATTGAGCGATATAAAACCTGAAATTAAGTACTATAAACCTTGAAATTGAGTATTATAAACCTCTGAATTTTATTGACATAAACCCCTGAAGTTCAACGGATATAAACTTTCAAAATTAAGTGTTATAAATCTTTAAAATTTAACTGACATAACCCCTGAAATTTAACTACACATTTTCTGCATTTAAAAGTATTAAATGTGCAAAAAAAAAAAGGTGTTAGGATGCTCGTTTATTTATGGCTGATTTTTTAATTGGTGAGTTTATAGTTGTTTAAAGTTTAAAGTTTATATCAGTTCATGAGAAAATTTTGGAGGATCTTTGTTGGAGTAAGAAGATTTTCTCGTTAAATTAAAAAATATATAGTTATTATTAAAGGTGGCAATTGGGTGGGTCGGGCGGATTCGGGTTCAGGTTCAGGTCGGGTCAATTTGACTCAGTAAGATTATCGGGTCACGGGTCTGGTCGGGTCGGGTATCGAGTTTTTTAGTGTCGGGTCATTTCAGATTTTGGGTCGTATCAGGTTGAGTCAGGTCGGTTATCGGGTCATTTAGGATTTCAAGTTGGGTCGGTTATCGGGTTATCTAGTGTCCGGTTATTTTGGGTTTCGGGTCGGGTGGGTCGGGTCGGTTATTGGATCATCTAGTGACGGACATTTCAGATTTTGGGTCGTATCAGGTTAGGTCGGGTTGGTTATCGGGTCATCTAATGTCGGATCATTTTGGGTTTTTGAATCATATCAGATTAGATTGGATCAGATCAGATCAGATTCCACTATCTATGTGTCTAATCTAGTTAGGTCGGATGAATCAAACCAGATTAAATTTTTAAGTGATACATATTTGAGTTATGTAGGTGTCACCTTAATTTCAATTGAATTAAACTCTTTTGTATTTATCTTCTTAATTCTTAATTCCTTGTCATCCATACAATACAACTTTCATTTAAAAGATATGTTGAATTATTGATAGAAAAATATTTGATAAATATAATAGTTAATATTATAATTAATATTAACTTTGTTATTTAAATTAAATAAATTATTATTTATAATAATTATTAAATTATTCAACTTATTTGACATTTATACGGAACCCACGGGGGTCACTTCTGAGTCTGTAAAAGTGTGAGCTAGAGTCTGGATATAATGTTTTCATAATTCATCCAAACTCTAATCATAATTATGAAAATTTTACAATCGGGTCGTATCAGGTCGGGTTGGGTATCAGATCATCTAGTGTCCGGTCATTTCGGGTTTTAGGTCGTATCAGGTCGAATCGGGTATCGGGTCATCTAGTGTCGAGTCATTTCGAATTTTGAATCGTATCATGTCGGGTCGGGTTATCTAGTATCGGGTCATTTTGGATTTCGGATCGTATCAGACCGGGTCAGGTATCGGATCGTTCAATGATGAATTATTTCAGATTAGCGGTCGTATCGAGTTAAGACAGATCGGACGGGTTTCTCAGGTCGGATCGAGTTCTGCCACATCTAGTTATTACGGCCCAACTCATTGAAACAATGGAAACAATACATGACATAATCAAACATAATATACTAGAAAAGATAATCAGAACAAAATTACTTAAGCGAAATTAAACTAAAATTATACGAAGAATGAATGTCAAAAAGGACGCTCAGGACTAGCTAGGGAATAGAAATTAAGAATAGCTAGGTCAGGTGATAATTAAGATTGCGGCACACTAGAAGTATGTGATTCAATCTGTAATTGTAACTATATATACAAATCCTCATCTAGAAGTTTAGAAAAGGAATTAATCGATCAATCAAGCTAAATGGTCAAAATATTTGATTCAATAATATATTTCTATACATAAAATATATCTTTTAGGCATTTAAAAAACTAAGTTAGACTCGTTGCAACTAAAACTTTACATTTTCTTAGTAAATCTATTTCTAATTGGATCTTTAAACCATTCGAAGGTAATTTTGGGGGTGTTGTTATTGGTATAAATGAATCTTTCTTTACTATTCAAAATATAATAATATTAGATTTTTTGTTACTGTACATTTAAAAAATAAAGCTGATTATTTTAATAGTTCTTTACAGTAGTATATGGTCCCACCAAAGAATCTAAAAGATCTTTATTTTTACAAGAATTAGAAAATCTTTATAATTTCAATTTACCTGCTTGGTTATTGTGTGGGGATTTTAATATAATTAGAAAAAGATCTAAAAAATATGGAAAGTCTTTTGAATTTTCTATTAGTGTTAAATTTAATTGCTTAATTGCTAAATTAGAATTATATGAATACCCTTTAAATAATAGAAAATTTACATAGACCAAATCTATAAATTCTATTACTTTTGCACTTTTAGATAGGTTCTTTAGTTCATTAGAATGGAGTCAATATTTTAATAATAACACAGAAAATATTTTGCCTTTGATACAATCATATCATAATCCATTGATTTTGACTATTTCTTGTAATATTTTTCACTCATAGTATATCATAAGGTTTGAAAAATTTGGTTACAGTAGGAAAGGTTTGTAAAATTATTTACTTTATGATGGAATACATTTATTTTTTTGAAAGATGTTGGAGAATAATTAAGACTTAAACTTTATTTTATTAGAAACAAATTAAGAGGATGATCTATAAATTTAAAAGCAGAGAAAAGTGAGGAAAAATATATCTTCAAATTGTAATTGATTCATTACAGTTGCTACATGAAGAAAGACAACTAGATGATCATAAAGTTTTTCTTTTTCCTAATTCTTAAGTTAACTTAGATAAATTATACTTAGAAAAAAAAATATTGACAACAACATTTTAGATTGCAAAGATTTTTAGAAGGGGATCTCAATACTATATTTTTTCATACTATTGCTTCTAATAATCGTAGGAAGAATTATATTTTCTCATTAAAAAATAATGATATTGTCATTTATGATCAATAACTTCTTAGACAACATGCATCTGACTTTTATATTTCTATACATAAAATAAATCTATTTTTTAGATTTATATTTTTGAGATAACTATTCTATGCTCTCTTTAGATCAAATAGCCTTTTTAGAATCTCTTTTTTTTAGTAGATAAGATTAGAAAAGTAGTTTTCTTTTGTAACCCTAATAAAGCTTCAGGACCCGATTGGTTCTTTTTTTTAGTTCTATCAATTTTTTTGGGATTTAGTTTCAAGGGATATTATAAATTAGTTAATGCTTTTATTTCAATCAATTTGATGTCTCTAAACTCAATCTTGTTACTATTTATCTAATTCCTAAAAAATATGATGCAAATTTAATTATAAATTATAGACCTATTAGTTTGATTAATTATGGTTTCAAAATCATTATAAAATTATTAACGGATAGATTAACCAAAGTAATGGATGATCTCATTGATTATTCACAAACAACTTATATAAAGGACATTATATTATGGATAATATTATTTGTGCACATAAAGTGTTGCATTAGGTCAAAGGTGAAGTTCTTTTAACAATTGCTCTACAACCCCAACCCTGAAAATAATATGGTTTTGGCTTTCAAATTAGCGATAAGCGAGTTATAGTGCCTAAAACGAAGTGAAAGAGCACTTTTCCCTTTGCTTCAAATTGACATCGAGAGAGCACGTTTTTGAACATTCTCACTTATGCGCCTCTTTCTTACATTCTTCTCTTAATTCTCTCTTTCGATCTACTATATTACCTTTTTAAAATCCTTATTCGCTTGCTTTGTCAACTACTTGATCAATCTCCAGCCTCTTATGTAATTCCTCACTAACTTTATCTTGGATTCATGTCTATGCTCATTCTTGATTTCTCAATCCATTCCGACTCAATGACACTAGCTTCTTCGCTGCGTGCCTTCCGTTTCATTTTAAAAAACAAAAGATGTCCTTTTTAAGATAGATTTTGAAATTTTTTTATCGTGTTCATTGAGACTTTTTACTTGAAACCCTTAAGGGTAGGGACTTTGGTCGTAGATGAATTGAGTGGATCACTAATGTTTAACATGGCAGTAAAACTTACATTAATTTCAATGGAGAGTTAGACCCATATTTTCATTGTAAAAGAGGTGTGCGTCATAATGACCCACTATCTCATTTCCTATTTGATATTGTGGTGGATGTACTTAATATAATATTATATGGTGCACAAGAAAAATGATATATAAAAGGTCTTAGTAGTAAAGAAGAATTTTCAGGTTTAGTAAAATTTTATTTTGCTGATGATAAATTAATTAGTAAGATTTAATGATCATACTATTAGGTAAATGAAATGATATATTTCTAGTTAAATATTCTCACTCTCTCTCATTTATTTCCTTTTTGGGCTGTTGTATTGAAGGATAAAGATTTAGTTGATCTAGATTTTAATAAACATCTAGGTCTAGGAGATAATTTTTTTTTTTGGATAGATAGATGACATAATGAATGTGATATATATAGTATTTTCCCTAAGTTATACTTCATTGCTTTGAATCCAAAAATTATAGTGGCTGTAGTATTTTCTATTGGTTAGTTACATTTAGATTTTAAGAGATAGCTAGTATGTATTTACTTAATTGAATGAGATTAATTGTTCAACGTTCTGGCCAGTATTACTTTGCACCATACTCCCAACATCTCCATTTGGAGATGGTCAGGAAAATACTCTATACACTCTATGTATGAATGGTCGAACTTTGATGGTATTACTAGTTATGAATATGATATAGAATGGAATTTCAAAATTAGAATCTTTATGTGGTTAGTTAGAATTTTTTTAATTAAGAATAATTTAGTACATAGAGGTTGGATGGGAGATACTTTTTGTATATTTTGTGGTTCTTATGAGTATATTGATCATCTTTTTATGACCTGTTCAATAATAATATGTTATGGGGTTGGATTGTCAGTCATAATGGATTTACTTTTCAAGATGTTTATTTGGATGACTTATGGTTTATTGATTCATGTATTCCACTCAAAGATAAACTATTGGTTGAATTGGATATAAAGAAAAAATATTATTTTTCAAAATAAAAAACCTTCTCATGTAAGATCCATAGGGCTAAAAATAAAAAACCTTCTCATGTAACAAGTAATGTTTCTCATTTGCTAAAACTCACTTTGATATTACCCCAGAGAGTAGAGAGACTTCCTTTACATGTAGAAACATTATTTTTAGAGGAGACCGTAATGTCAAAGACAGAGGCACCTTCAAGGATGCTCAACCCAATGTCTGGATGAGGCCAAATTTTTATTTCCGATCAATAGTTGCTATTTGAAATCGCTTTTGAGATGGTTGTTATAGTTTCAACTTAATTCAGTTTACTTTTGAGTTCTTAAACAGTACACTCATGTTTTGATTTTGTAAGCAAACTATTTTTTATGTTAGTCTGGTTAAGGTTTAGGTCGTGTGTCCTATGATAGTTCTAATATCATGCTTGTTTGTTTTTAATAGATAGTTTAGTTTTTTAGAAATGACTTTTTAATGGAGGTTCAAATATCAATTTTTAGTGTTTATTTTCTCGAATACTTTTTATGGTTTATTTGTAAACCGATAGTTTATTGTCACTTTCATCTAAAAAAAGCTAAATGGTCAAATTGTCAAAGTGTCTCATTTCATATTAATAATTAAGACAACAACGATAACATCAACATCAGAGTTTTTACTCTCAAATAAATTAAGATATGTTAGAAATGAAATCAAATTCATAAATCATCAAAATTATATAGTTTTCAAAGATAAAAATCTATGATAACAATAATGAAAATAATGATAATGCTAAAAATAACGATGATGATAATGACAACATTCATAATTAAGAACACACGATATTTATTATTTAATAAATAATATAATTTGAACTTAGGGTTTGACGTTACATTTGATATTTCCAAGGATGTAGGTAGGGGTGTCAACGAATACCGTTTCGATCGTGTTTCATTTCGTTTCGTGATAACGAAATAGTTAACAAAATGATTTTTTGTTCCGTTTATTAAACGAAACAGTTAACGAAATTGTTTTCTATTTTGTGCAAAAAACGAAACAGTTAACGAAACAGTATTTTTCATTTCGTTAAGAGTATTTTAATATAAAATACACGAAATTTTGTGTTTCGTTTCATTTCATGATAAACGAAACGGTTAACAAAAAATTTTTCTATTTCGTTTATTAAACGAAACAGTTGACGAAATGATTTTTTTTCGTTCCATTCGCGAAACGATTAACAAAACATTACTGTATGAACTAGATGTTGGTAGAGAACTACCCCTTTTTACTTTTTCCCCGTGAAAAGGTTGTTGAGCGTAATATTATATTTATACTTGTCCATTTCTTCTTTTTGGAACTTTGCTTTTTCACAATCAGAGACATAGGACAAATGATGTTTTCTTGGTTATATATATATTTTTGAATCAAAAATCAAATAAAAAAATATAACCAAGAAAAAAAAAGCCAATTAGTTATATTTTTTCTTGGTTGTATTAACTCGCACCCTATCCTGCTGGTTATGAAATCGGACTGAGACGGTTCAATTAGAGTTTGACTTCAACAATTGGCTTTTTGTCTTCAGTAAATCTGGTAATTCAAATTGCAATTTATTATTATTTTTAGAGAAGGTATAATATTTTTCACAAATTCTTGAATAATGAGATTTTTTTTCGGCATAATATAAAGACCAGATATAAATTCTCAAACTCTTTGAGCATATTTAAAGGAATTACAATTTTATCTCCTTCTCTGTTTTTTTTTTCTATAGTGTGTCGTGCAACTGCATCAACAAAAATCCCAACTTTAATGGGTCCGAATTTTATCTTGAGCCCTTTAACATCTTGATTCAAAATTCCTTCACTTTTCTAATTAAAATGTTAAAACAATTACAAAAAAATGTGAACAGAAGGGACTGAAAGAAAATTTGGCCCAACATTATTATCCAAAGGGACCGATATCTTTATCTCATCAACCTCCCTTTGGATTATTTGATCAGGATACAAGATTTTATCTCGGTCTTGTTACTATTTCGAAAAAACTAATTTATCATATTAGAATCTACAAAAATATTTTATCTTTTCCAAAAGTAAGAAATGGCTCGAAATTGATATGATGCAAAAATAAGCTTAAACAATAATTACGGCTCTTTCATACATCATGAGGTTGTACTCCTGCAGCACTAAAGTTATGATCTCTGGTAGGGTGCAAACGGATCTGATATTATCCGATTATCTAAATTCGAATCCGGATGTTAACATACAAATATTTTGATAGGGATAACTTTTTCTTAGATATGAATACATATATTATTTTTAATTCAAAATCAGATACATATATGAATATAAATAATTATTCAGATACAGATATTCGAATAAAAGACACATTATATGTTTTCAATTGGATTTTTAATGTAGATTAAAAACTCAACTAAATTTATACATAATTTGTCTTTATATTTTTATGGTTCTTGGTAAATTTAATTTTAACTAATATTTTACTTTATAATTTTTTATGACTAATTTGTAATGATATTTATTGATTAAATCACTAATAATATAATGATGATTAATAATTAATTTTTACAATAATATAATTTCTATAATTAGTGATCTATCATGAAAAAAATATTATGCAATTATTCATATAATTATGTTGGTGATATTTTAATTTAGTATTTCAAATATTTTTATATTCATATTCGTGTATTATTCGATTTATATTCGTATTCATTTAATATTTAATTTGTATTCATATCCGGAACTATATGTATTCATATTCATATTCAAAAAATTAAATCAGATATGAATAAAATTTTAGCTACCGGCCGTATCCGATCGATAGTATGATATTTTACTTAATTATTCATATATTTGTGTATTATGCAAATATTTTACTTAAATAAGGATTCAAAATTTATATGTTATAGTTACCTACCCACTGCATGTGACTAGTAGGGTATTTTTTATACCAGAGGCTCATTTAGGGTTGCCAATGGATGGGGTCGGGTTTGAGTCGGGTTATATTATTTTTTTTATCCGATCCGTTTAAGTTCAGATCAAAAAATCTTGATCCATATCTGACCTGACTGGATCACGGATCGACCCGACCCGATCCAATCCGTATAAAATAAATAAATAAATAATTATTAATTAATTTTAAGTAATTAAAAATGAATTAATTTATAATTAATCTTAATTAATATATAATTATTATATATTTAAGCTTTAATTAGTACTAAAGTATAAAATTATTTCAAAAAATATAATTAATCGGGTCGGGTTGGGTTGACTCGAATCTGACCCGACCCGATTCAGGTCATAAAAATTAAATTCATACCCGACTCATTTATTTTCAGATTATGTCGGGTCAAATTAGGTTCGGATCGGATTGAATCAACCTATCAGATCAGATCAATAATTGATAACCCTAGGCTCATTATAGAGCTATCCGAGGGAGTTTAACCTAATGAAATCGAATCCATAATAGTGAAAATAATAGATTTTAAAGATAAAAATCAACGATAACTATAGTGAAAATAATGATAATGGTAAAAACGACGATGATGGTAATGACAACATTCATAATTAAGAACACATGCTATTTATTATTTAATAAATGATATGAGTTGGACTCAGGGTTTGACGTTACATTTGACATGTCCAAGAATGTAGGTAGAGAACGGACCCGGATACACTGTCGCGCGGCACGGTGCGGCGCAGCACGTGGTCCGTTCGATCACTTCGAGATTCGTGCTAATATTTTAAGATTCGAGTTAGCACGAATCTCGAAGTGATCGAACGGACCACGTGCTGCGCCGCACCGTGCCGCGCGACAGCAGATCTGGTTCCGGTAGAGAACTACCACCTTTTCCTTTTTTCCCCGTAAAAAAGTAGTTGAGAGTAATATTATATTTATACTTGTCCTTTTCTTCTTTTTGGGACTTCGCTATTTCACAAGCAGAAAAATAGGACAAATGATGTTTTCTTTGTTATATTAACTTGCAGGATAGCTGGTTATGAAATCGGACTGAGACGGTTCAATTAGAGTTTGACTTCAACAATTGGTTTTTTGTTTTCAGTAAATGTGGTACTTCAAATTGCAATTTATTTTTATTTTTAGAGAAGGTATAATATTTTTCACAAATTCTTGAATAATGAGATTTTTTTTCGGCATAATAGAAAGGCCAGATATAAATTCTCAAACTCTTTGAGCAAATTCAAAGGAATTACAATATTATCTCCTTCTCTGTTTTTTTTTCTATAGTGTCGTGCAACTGCACCAACAAAAATCCCAACTTTAATGGGTCCGAATTTTATCTTGAGCCATAAACATCTTGATTCAAAATTCCTTCACTTTCTAATTAAAATGTTAAAATAATTACAAAATAAATGTGAACAAAATGGACTGAAAGAAAATTTGGCCCTACATGCATTATCCAAAGGGACCGATATCTTTATCTCATCAACCTCCCTTTGGATTATTTGTTCAGGATACAAGATTTTCTCTCGGTCTTGTTACTATCTCGAAAAAAACTAAATTATCATATTAGAATCTACAAAAATATTTTTCTTTTCCAAAAGTAAGAAATGGCTCGAATTTGATTTGATGCAAAAATAAGCTTAAAAAATAACTACGGCTCTTTCATACATCATGAGGTCCTACTCCTGCAGCACTAAAATTATAGTCTTTGGTAGGGTGCAAATCCGATTATATCCAAATTCGAATCTGGATGATAACATACAAATATTTCGATACGGATTACTTTTTTTTAGATATGAATATATATATTATTTTTAATTTAAAATCAGATACATATATAAATATGAATAATTATTCAGATCCAGATATTTGAATAAAAGACACATTATATATTTTCAATTAGATTTTTAATGCAGATTAAAAACCCAACTAAATTTATACAAAATTTGTCCTTATATTTTTATTATTTTTATGGTTTCTTGATAGATTTTAACTAATATTTTACTTATAATTTTTGTGACTAATTTGCAATGATATTTGTTGATTAAATCACTAATAATATAATGATGATTAATTATTAATTTTTATAATTAGTGATCTACCATGAAAAAAATATTATGCAATTATTTCTTTAATTATGTTGGTGATATTTTAATTTTATATTATCTGATTCATATTCATATCCATTTAATATTCAATTCGTATTCATATCCGGAATTATCTATATTCATATTCATATTCAAAAAATTAAATCAGATACGAATACAATTTTAGCTGCCGACCGTATCCGATCGATAGTGTGATATTTTACTTTATGATTCGTATTTGTGTATTATGCAAAGTATTTTACTTATTAATAGGATTCAAATTTTATATGTTATAGTTACGGCCCACTCCGCGTGACTAGTAGGGTACTTTGGATACAGATTTCGTAGACCAGAGGCTCATTATAAAGCTATCGGAGGGAGTTTAACCTCGTGATGTAATGAAATCAAATCCATAATAGTGAAAATAATAGATCCCAAAGATAAAAATTAATGATAATAATAGTGAAAATAATGATAATGTTAATAACGACGATGATGGTAATGACAACATTCATTCATAATTAAGAACACATGCTATTTATTATTTAATAAATAATATAAGTTGGACTCGGGGTTTGACGTTACATTTGACATTTCCAAGAATGTAGGTAGAGAACTACCACCTTTTCCTCTTTTTTTCCCATTAAAAAAGTAGTTGAGAGTAATATTATACTTAGTGTATTAAAGTCGGGTCGGATCGGACCGGTTCGGTTTTAACTCGAACGGTCCAACGTGTTAGAACGAGCCGGATTTAGACGGGTTGATGAATTAGATGGGGCGGGTTAGGACATGTTGATTTTGAGAGGGTGTAGCTGCTATCCATCTTAGAACTATGGGTCAGATGGGTCGATGGGTCGGGTATAAGGGGGCGGGTCGGGTCAGTTTAATTGCACCACTGTTTTTTTTTCCAAAAAAGCTCAAAGTGCCAAATAATTCCAAATAAATTTCAAAAAATTTCATAAATCATTAAAAATTGTTAAAAAAATTTAGAATATACAACCATTAATGTTTTTGAACAAATATAAATATATATTTTTTTAATTTTATTCAGGTTTACTCGGGTTTTATTCATTTTTTATAAATTTGGCCGGGTTTTAACGGGGTTTTTACACCGGTTGACGGGGCAGATTGAGGGCGGGTCGGGTTTACCTTGAATTTTTTTTCAAAAACACAGTCGCGACCCTTAGTTGGTCCATGGGTCGACTGTGGCCCTTGGTAGACCCATGGATCGGCCGGTCCCCAGATTAGATGAGTTTTGCCCTCGGATCGGGACAAATCGGGTTGTGAAGTCGAATTTGATGGACTAAATATGACCCGGACGGATTATTTTACAACACTATTTATACCTGTCCTTTTTTTTTGGGACTTCGCTATTTCACAAACAGAAAAAATAGGACAAATGATGTTTTGTTGGTTATATTAACTTGCATCCTATCCAACTGGTTATGAAATCGGACTGAGACGGTTCAATTAGAGTTTTGACTTCAACAATTGGCTTTTTATCTACAGTAAATGTGATACATCAAATTGCAATTTATTTTTAATTTTTAGAGAAGGTATAATATTTTTCACAGATTCTTGAATAATGACATTTTTTTCGACATAATTGAAAGGCCAGAGATAAATTATCAAACTCTTTGAGCAAATTCAAAGGAAATAAAATTTTATCTCCATCGCTTTCTTTTTTTATTTTCTATAGTGTATCGTGCAACTGCACCACAAAAAAACTTTAACACAACAACAACGAAATCTTTAATTCTAAATAAATTGAGATAAGTTGGAAAATTCTCAACTTTAATGGGTCCGAATTTTACCTTGAGCCCTTAAACATCTTGATTCAAAATTCTTCCACTTTTCTAATTAAAATATTAAAATAGTTATAAAAAATGTGAACAAAAGAGACTGAAAGAAAATCTGGCCCAACATGTATTATCCAAAGGGACCGATAGCTTCATCTCATCAACCTCCTTTTAGATTTGATCAGGATACAAGATTTTATGTCGTCCTTTTACTATCTCGAAAATAACTAAATTATCATATTAGAATCTACAAAAATGTTTTATCTTTTCTAAAACTAAGAAATGGCTCGAAATTGATATGATGCAAAAATAAGCTTAAACAATGACTACGGCTCTTTCATACATCATGAGGTTGTACTCGTGCAGCACTAAAATTATAGTTTTTGGTAGGGTATAAACGGATCAGATATTATATGATCATATCTGCTTTCGCATCTGGATGATAACATACAAATATTTAGATATGGATAATTTTTTTTCCGGATTTGAATTCATATATGATTTTTAATTCGGAATCGGATACAAATATGAATATGAATAGTTATTCAGATTCAAATATTTTTGAAATTTGAATATTCGGATTAAAAGGTGCATTATATGTTTTTTTCAATTTGGTTTTAATGTAAAATACACATTAAAGTAAATTTATATATAATTTGTCCTTATATTTTAATTTTTATAGTTTTTTAATATACTTCAACTAATATTATTTTTATAGTTTTTTGTGACTAATTTGCAATGATATTTACTGGTTAAACTACCAATAATATAATGATGATTAATAATTAATTTTTATAATGTGATAAAAATATAATACAATTATTTTTTAATTATGTTGGTGATATTTTAATTTGATATCAAAAATATTTTTAATTTTGTATTTCGTATATTATGTGATTCATATTCATATTCATTTAGTATTCAATTTGTATTATTATTCATATAATTTCCGAATCCATATTCATATCTGAAACTTTCTGTGTTCATATTTGTATTTACATTCAAAAAATTAAATGAATATAAATATAATTTTAGCTAATATACAACCGCATCCCATCTAACTGCACCTCTAGATTCATTGGATACGGATTTCGTAGGCCAGAGGCTCGTTATAGAACTACAGGAGGGAGTTCAGCCTCGTGGGAGATTGTGGACCAATATTTATAACCTTTGAAAGATATCATTCTCGGATTCTCGTATTTCTCTCTTGTGATTATACAGTGTTAACGGATCACATAATATTCGATTTTAATTCGAAGATATCTTATTTGATATTATTTGAATAAATATCTAAATATTTTTATTATATATTTATTAACTAGATTTTTAGTATACATTATAAATCTAATTGATTTTATATCCAATTTGTGTTAATGTACCATTTTTTTTATAATTTATTGATATATTTTAACTATTAATAATGGTAATTAATATTTCACTTTTATAATTAATATTTATTTCTTATAATTAATGATTCTATTAAAAAATAGTATGTAATTATTTTTTTAATAATACATTTAATATTTAAAATATATCCATATTCATATTTATATCCGTCTGATATCCGATCCGCATTTAGATATCAGTTGAATATCTGATCCATATCCGAATCTAGACTATCCGTATGCAAAAAATTATAACAGATACGGATATGATAAAATCATTATCCGTCCATATTTAATCCATTTAAATCCCTACTTGTGAGTTGTGACATAACAAAGTCCGAAAAAGGAGAACTGAATAAGTATAAACACCCGCAACTACCCTCAGGGGCAATATATATATATAAAGAGAAGCCGGTAGTTCAACAGCATGTTAATTAAATTAAGTGTAAATCTCATATATATATATATATATATATATATATATATTAGTTAATTTAATTAAATATAAATTATGAATGAATTTGTATTTTTGTGAGATTTATATTAATTAATAATGTGAACCGAGGGAAAATTATCCTCATTACTGTTACCATCACTTTCTGGGTATTTTTGTGAGATTTATATTAATCACAATAATGTGAACCCGAGATGAAAATGGTCCTCATTACTGTTACCATCCCTTTCTGGATTTTCAAAAAAAGAACGAACAACCTTTTGATCATTAATCGCAAGCTAACCAACAACCTTTTGCTCATTAATCATTATGTAGCCTCACTATTCTTCAAGAAAAAGCATGCTTATAATTAATGCTTTCAATTTTTCTTCTTTTTCTTTGTAATAAAATGTGTCCAAATGGAGTTTACTAAAATTGGATTCATATTCCGAATCATGCCTGTTCTTAATATTCTGAATCTATGAGTTTACATCCTCTTACAAAATTGTAAATCTTATATATATATATATATATATATATAGAATTAGGCTATGGTGCTTTGCAAAGCACAAGAGCGTTGTGTGTTTTGCGCTCTATTATTAATTTTAAGTCAGAAATGATTGATTCAAACCGCTCAATCTAATCTCCATATCCAAATCTATTAGTAAATCAAATTTTATATTTTTTGGATAGGGGGAAAATTATCATTTTTGGATGAACCAGAATTCTCATATCAAGTCATTTTTCTCCTCACCAGAAAAAATAGCAAAAATATTTAAAAAAAATATAAATTTTGGTTTACTATAGATTTTGATATGAAGATTAAATTGAACGGTTCAGATCGGTCATTTCTGACTTAAAATTAAGAATAAAACGCAAAGCACACAGCGCCTATGTGCTTTGCAAAGCACCATAGTCGGACTCTCTCTCTCTCTCTCTCTATATATATATATTATTAAATAAAAATTGTAATAGATTTGTGTATTTTGTGAGATTTATATTACAAAAATATAATTTTTGTTCTTATACTACAAAAAAATAATGTTATTATGAATGAAATTATATAAATTAAGTGTAAATCTCTGCTCTGCATGCTCCGGTCAGAGAAGTTATTTTTTCTAAAAAATATTCTAACATACACCCATCAAATCTTATGGTATATATTTGAATAATATTATTCAAATTTCAATGATAAAATTATAAAAGTATTCTGTATTATATAGATATACTTTTGTAAAACTTGAGCTAATTTCAAATTGATTGGTCATCCATAATGTAACTAACAAAATTGTACCGCTAAAATTTTAGATTGTGTGATAATTAAAGACTAGACATCATCCCAATCGGATCAATTAATGAGATAATCATTAATTAATTTTAAAGTGTATATGATTGGAAAAGTTGATATTTCAGTTCGACACTTTTAACACTTTTAGCTGACTTTGATTTTGGTACATAAAATGGGATTAATTAATCCCAAGTTACGTGACTTGCAGTTCCCTTCTGTGTGTGTGATAGGTAAAACATAATCAAACTATTTCCAAATTTTATTATTTTCAAAATAAAAGATAGTTATTACAGCATTGAAATAATGGAAATAATACACAACTTTATCAAACAAAAATATACATGCAGGGAGGAACTAAGGTAGGCGCTAGCCGGCGTCCGGATACTCTCTTGGTTCATTGAAAAATAAAGATCGTATGATAAAAAATAATTATTTTTGACCTAAACATTCTATTTATTTGAACCAGACACTTTCTATCGATCGTTTCTGATTCCGCCTCTGTATACATGACAAGATAATCAAAATAAAATTAGTGAAGCAAACTTTAAAATTAATTATACGAAGAATGATTGTCTGAATGGTGGCTAAGGATTAGGGAATAAAAGTTGAGAAGCTAGGTTAGCTGATAAAATTGCTACACACCACCAGAGGTATGTTTTTCAATCTGTGTTTAATTGTAACTATAAACATCAGTGACATCACCATCTAGAAGACTAGGAGGAATGAATCAGTCAAACTGTCGATGTGTCTGATTTCACATTCATAATTAAGAGCTCACAGTAGTTATAATTAACATCCAGTTTGTCTTTATGGGTAGAGAACTATACCATATTTTTTTCTTGCCCTTGAAAGGTATATAGTTGAGCGTAATTAGACTTGTCCATTTCTTTTTTGGGACTTTGCTACGTCACAAGTAGAAAAATGAGCTAATTTATAGATACCAAAATCGATATTGCAGTCGATATTAATTTTAGTATTCAAGGTAATAGAGTTAGTATTTAACTTAACTTAGATGCTAACTCATTTAATTTGAATAACGATAAAATTATACAAAATAAATTGAATACGAATAGTTAAATAATAATTCATTTTATGTGAATACTCAAACAATATCAATTTTGATAATAGGAAGTGTTTTATTCTTCCTTAGAAAAATAGGACGACTGTTTCTTTTTCTGGGTTATTATATTTGCCACCAAATCTAGCTGGTTATGCATGAAATCGGACTGAGACGGTTCAATTTCAATGTATGGGTTTTAGTGCTATGCTAAAACCCGCCGGGTACAACCCGTACCCGTGTACCCGCGACCCGTACCCGCGGTATCCGTACCCGTGCCCGGGTAGAGGCGGGTAAACGGGTACACGGGTACGGGTTTGAGAAGGGCAGGGCAGTGATTTTTTGGAAAAAACCCGTTGTACCCGTACCCGTTTACCCGCGTACCCGTGCCCGCGTACCCGCTCACCCGCGTACCCGCGCACCCGCGTACTCGTGATTTTCAAATTTCAAAAATTTTCCCCCCAGTTCACATCAAATCAAACCCGTACCCGTACCCGCCAAACCCGCTGGAAATTTTTTTTTTTTTTTAATAAATTTCAAAATTTATTCCCTCCAATCAAAACTCTATAAATACACCCCTCTTCCTCTCAACATTTTCACATTTTCTCAATCTCTCAATCTTTTATTCTCTCAAATACAATATTATTCTCAATTTTTAAATTTATTGTTCCAAAAAATATAATATAAAAATACGATCACGGAATTACGAAGGTATTGAAATTACGAAGTTCGGCCTCTCTGCAAGATTTTTCCGCGAGGTTAGATTTTTAAATTCGGATTTATTTTTAATAGGTTAAGAAAATAGGTTATTTTTATTTTTTTGAATATGTGAAGTAATTAGATTTATTTTAAATAGGTTAGATTTTAATTTTTAAATTCGGATTTATTTTTAATAGGTTAAGAAAATAGGTTATTTTTATTTTTTTGAATATGTGAAGTAATTAGATTTGTTTTAAATAGGTTAGATTTTATTTTTTTAATTCGGATTTATTTTTAATAGGTTATGAAAATAGGTTATTTTTATTTTTTTGAATATGTGAAGTAATTAGATTTGTTTTAAATAGGTTAGAATTTAATTTTTAAATTCGGATTTATTTTTAATAGGTTAAGAAAATAGGTTATTTTTATTTTTTTGAATATGTGAAGTAATTAGATTTGTTTTAAATAGGTTAGAATTTAATTTTTAAATTCGGATTTATTTTTAATAGGTTAAGAAAATAGGTTATTTTTATTTTTTTGAATATGTGAAGTAATTAGATTTGTTTTAAATAGGTTAGATTTTAATTTTTTAATTCGGATTTATTTTTAATAGGTTAAGAAAATAGGTTATTTTTATTTTTTTGAATATGTGAAGTAATTAGATTTGTTTTAAATAGGT
This sequence comes from Schoenoplectus tabernaemontani, assembly GCA_037127355.1. Taxonomy (NCBI): domain Eukaryota; kingdom Viridiplantae; phylum Streptophyta; class Magnoliopsida; order Poales; family Cyperaceae; genus Schoenoplectus; species Schoenoplectus tabernaemontani. The sequence goes on from CM073753.1 coordinate 8,672,536, forward strand.
TAGATTTTATTTTTTTAATTCGGATTTATTTTTAATAGGTTAAGAAAATAGGTTATTTTTATTTTTTGAATATGTGAAGTAATTAGATTTGTTTTAAATAGGTTAGATTTTATTTTTTAATTCGGATTTATTTTTAATAGGTTAAGAAAATAGGTTATTTTTATTTTTTTGAATATGTGAAGTAATTAGATTTGTTTTAAATAGGTTAGATTTTATTTTTTTAATTCGGATTTATTTTTAATAGGTTAAGAAAATAGGTTATTTTTATTTTTTTGAATATGTGAAGTAATTAGATTTGTTTTAAATAGGTTAGAATTTAATTTTTAAATTCGGATTTATTTTTAATAGGTTAAGAAAATAGGTTATTTTTATTTTTTTGAATATGTGAAGTAATTATATTTGTTTTAAATAGGTTAGATTTTATTTTTTTAATTTGAATTTATTTTTAATGTTTTGAATATGTAGGTATTGGAAAACGGAAATACGAAGTTTAACAACGCCCGCAAGTACAATTTCGTCAAATTTGAAGGTTACATTATTTGACATATAATTCACTTTAGATTTAATTTTGTTAGATTTAATTTAAAATTTAAATTGTATGTTAGATTTAATTTGTATAAATTGTTAGATTATTTATTTTTAATAGGTTATTTATGACGTTTTAATGGTTTCCCTAGTAAGAACTCGTTGCAATACTATGAAAACACAATGTCTAAGGAAAGTTTTGTCTAGGAAAATCGGAACTCGTAGCGTATCCTTTGTGATCCCTGATTTTCCTGGGAACTTACCTGGTTGTGATTTCGTGTGTAATAGTAACTGGCCCAAAAGGCAACCATTAAATTTCATAGATAACCTATTAAAAATAAATATGTTAGATTTTATTTATTAAATTATTTCAAATTTTTTTAAATATGTTAGATTTTAAAAATGTCAAGTTATAACGAACAAGTGCAAGAAGAAGCCGCGAGATTTTCTGAAGACCTTTTTGGTCCAAGCATACCATCTAACTATGAACAAATGCCACCACCCAATTATCCACAAAATTATATTGATAGTTCCTCCCAAATGCCACCACCCAATTATCCACAAAATTATCCACAAAATTATCAAAGAAGAGACCAAATGTTAGATTTAAATTATCAACAACCACCCCAAATGAGTGCACCTTATTATACTTCAACCGATCCGAACGTATTCATTCCACAAGGTGCACTTCAACCAACAAAGACCGTATGCATATGGAGGCACTTCTTTTCGTATCATCGAGTCAATTCATCGCCCCTATTTCATCTACTCCTTCGACTGGTGTTCCTGAAATTCAAGAAGCAGATGTCTCTCCTTCGAGAAGTGGCTCAGCCCCCCCCACAACAACCAGCAGAACAACCAGTAAAAAAGACTAAAAGAGCTCCCGAATACAATCAGTGGTGGTTGTCCTGGTATAAGGTGACCAAAGACGAGAATGACATTTTGAAAACTCTTGATTGTAAGGTATCAAATTGCAAGAAACCTTTTTTTGTGTATAAACAATCAAGTGGTATGACCAGTTTTAAAAGACATGTTGAAATGCACCAAAAAAAGGGTGAGGTTCCAAGTGAAAATGCTGGACCGAGACAAATCCAAACCCTTATGCAACCAGATGGTACCAGAACTCACCCAAAATTCGATGAAGCAAGAATGCTTAGTGAAATGGCCCGATATATTACCCATAAAGAACAACCAATAAGTATGGGTGGTTGTATGAGTTTTGCCCGGTTGATCATTCGGGGGTGCGCTCAACCAATGTACAAGAGGATCCATCATAGAAAATTGGTAGGCGAAATAAAAAACCACCAGTTTACCACCATAAAAAATGAACTCCGAGCTATATTTGCATATCAAAATAATAAGGTCTCAATTACATCCGATATATGGACCGCCAGAACATGGTCTTGGGTACTCTTGTGTTATCGGCATTGGATCGATGATCAATGGGTATTACAAAAAAGAATATTAAGTTTTAGAGTATTGGATTCTCCACACACCGCAAATGTAATTTTCAAATCCATTATTGAGATTTTACAAGAATATAATCAAGAGGGATATGGATAACAAGGTTTTTTCTATATCTTTCGATAATGCTAGCAACAATATAGCTTCCATTGATATTTTTAAACGGTCACTAAACCCAATTATGAATGGTGCAATGTTTCATCAAAAGTGTGCTTGCCACATACTTAACCTCGTTGTGAAGGCGGGCCTTAAAACAAACCGTAAAACGTTGATAATTAAATTTAAGGATGCTCTCAACCATATTGTTTCAAACCAAGAAAGAAAACAACGGTTCGCATTGATGTGCGTCAACTATGGATTGAGCAAGTTGAGAGTTCCTTGGGATATAGATACCCGTTGGAACTCTACCTATAGATTTTTGCACCGATGCCTTCCTTACCATGTCGTTATCGGGGAGTTTTTGAGAAGCTCCACCCTGCAGGGAATGGCATTGGAACCCAAAGTTGTCGAGGAATGGGAGCAACTAGAAAGACTTCGAAAATTTCTAGAAACTTTTTTTAAAGCAACCGTCCAATTATCCCGCTCGTATTCACCGACTTCATTTGAGTTGTCGAAACATCTCTATAGCATCTCCAAGGTATATCGCGAATTGGAACAAGCCGAAACCCGGATAAATCTCTCACGCCGATCGTAGATGCCATGAAGCAAAAATTTTTGAAATATTGGGAAGATATACCCCTCCCGGCCATCATCGCAAGTCGCCTCAATCCGCATACAAGAAGTATTACACAATCGAATGGTTCAAGCGTACAAAGATAATCTACATTTATCCAACACCGGGTAGAGGCATACGTGAATTCGAAGTTCGATGAGATGTTTAACATATACAACTCAAGAATGGTTGACAACCAAAATCCGTCTTCGTCCCGCCGCGCCCCTAGGTAAAAATATAAATTACATGTGTTTTTAATATTCATTATTTATAATATCTACATTATTTATCTACTAATTATTTTATTTAATAGTTTCACTTCCAGGAGCACTAGAAGTGGTGGATTGTTAGCGATTTTCAATCGGAAAGCACACCGCACACATCCACAAATGAGTTATTGAGCTATATGTCGATGCTCAACGAAAATGAAGATGTTGACATCATGACGTGGTGGAAGAGAAATGCAAGGGGCTATCCAACGCTGGCGATGATGGCCCGCGACGTATTTGCCGTACCCGTGTCAATCGTCCCTTCGAAAGTTGCTTTAGTTCGGCGAACAGATTCTCTCCGATAAACGTAGTAAGTTGGGTGCACATGTTTTTGAGAGACTTGTGTGCTTGAAAGATTGGATTGATGCTGAGGAGCGCAATCAATATCGAGATCAACCACAATCATCCGAAGTCGAGACTGAAGAAAGCGGTACCGAGCCGCGGCCGGGTTATAATTCGGATTCGATTACGTGCGATAAGAGAGCGAGCAATGGTACATGAATGCAAACTATTAGATAGGTAAAAGGCAAGGTTTCGGTATTAATCTCTAACCTCCTTTAATTTTTATGGCTATTTTTTAAATTATAAATTTCTAAACATTTCAATTAGTTTTTAAATTATTCATTTTAAAGAAAACTACTAACAAAAAAAAAAAAGTTAGAACTCCGCCTATGTTATTTTACATAGCCGGTCCCAAGCCGAATAAAGGAGGAGGGTAACTTTTATTTTTTAATCTATTTTTTTAAAATAATTCAAAATTATTTTTAAAGTAATTGATTTTCTAAATTTTTATTTATATTTTACTTTTTAAATTAATTGATTTAAAATATTTTTTATTTATATTTTAAACGTTCATTTTAAATTATTTGATTTTTAAATGTTCATTTTAAATTTTTTATCTATTTTTTGATTTAATCTATTGTTTTAAAATAATTGAAAAAATGAACGTTTAGAAAATATATTATTCTTTTAAAATGAACGTTTATATTTGTACTTAGCCGAAATGATATTATTCACATTTTACGACATTCCAAAATAAAAAATATATTTATAAAAAAAAAAAAAAAAAAAAAAAAAAAAATCGTACCCGTACCCGTACCCTTCTACCCGTGCCCGCGTTATGTTTGCAGCTCTTTCTTACATTACATCATGAATTTGAAATCCCATCAGCGTTAGTCAGGTTGTCCACCTCAGACCCTCCACATGTGAGCTAAATATAGAGGTGTCAAACGTGCGAAACGGGAACGGGAACAAAACAGGGATGTTGCATTTCACGTTTCGTTTGTTTCACATGTAAAAAAAAAAAATTATGTTTCACATTTCGTTCGAGCGAAACGTAACGAAATTTTTCATTTTCGTGAAAATTGCATTAGAACGTAAAAAAATGTATTTGCGTTCACATGTTTCGCTGTTTCAACGTAACAAAAAATCGTTGCGTTTCACATTTCGTCCGAGCGAAACGTGACGTCGAAACGTTGAAACTTTGACACCCCTAGCTACATATGATCTCATAAGATGTTGATCCGATTTTTTTTTTGGGACAGAAGGGTGGACCGAATTTTTTTTTTTCAGGCTAAGTTATTTCAAGCCTTGGCCCTTCAATTTGTCTCTGTTTTCAATTCCAATTGCGATAAGCTTTAAAATATATTTTAAAGAGGAGAATCAAAAACACCATCGATCTATCAAATTCGATAAATTTTGTAAGATATCATTTTTTTCATTTTAATTCTTCTCATTATACTTTGTGTAGTTAAATATGAATTATATTAATTTGTCTATTAGCGTGCTTTAGTTTTTTTTATAAATAATTTGATATTTAGGAGACCATGCAAATTAATGTTTGGTATGAATAATTATAGATGAAACCACAAGAGAATCCTGCATTATTGTTCGTCGCGTCACATAATTAGTGGACAACTATCTCTGCCCACCAAAAGTAGAATTCAGACCAGGAATTGAGAAATACTTGATTAGACTTGGGTTGTACTCGATTTGATAATGGATGATTGTCATAATGACATGATATTGATTTTCGTCCTTATTGAGAGATGTCGGTTCGAAATCTCAACATTTAATCTACCAATCGGGAGGTGATAGTTACACTGGAAGATGTCAGCTGTCTCTAACTTGCCTACTTAGGTTCAAATTAATTATTATTATTTTAATTTTTATTATTTATTTATGAAAATATTATGTATTAAATTAATTAAATTATTTATTTTCATTATTTACTCCTATTTGTTTTAGTTTTGAAAATATCCATCATCATCTATAGGTCCTTCAAGAACTTTAGACCCATTGACTCTGCCCTCATACCGGCCCATTTGATCACCTGAGCATTATAGTTTGATATGCCGACACATGTGTTTTTTCTTATTATTTTATTATAATTTTAATTTATACTATAAATCCGAATGTTAATTTGTAGCATAATTCCTTTTTTATATTTCGCATTATATTAATAAATAATAATAGAAATAACTTTAACTCGGGCCAGATATGCAACACGAGAACATAGTTGACACGCACAACTATTCTAGTCCGAGTTTTTTTTTTCCGAACCAGTGACCTGACCCAAAATGTTTTTCTCGATCTATGCTAGGGCATGAAAAAAATGACCTGACCCAAAATGTTATATAATTTTTTATATTTTTCTATTTTTCAAAATATCAAAGATTTAAAAACAAACAAACAAACAAATAGAAAAATGCAAAATATCAAAAACAAAAAAAATAACTAATGCATATCTGAACAATAAAAAAAATTGAAAGAAAAAATAACATGCATATCTATAGGGGACTGGCTACGGTGATTCCATAAGCATTTTGAACCGAAATGCTTGTGGCTCAAATTTTAAAATTCCGTACTCAAAATTTTAATTTGAATATCTTAAAAAATTCATATCATAATCTTGTAGATTATCAATTTTCATTAAATTTGAACTTAATTTATTATGCTTAATAATTTTTGAAAGATGACTCTAAAAATAATTAAAAATGCCAATTTTATAGGCCAATTTATGCTATTTTTTAAAAATCATTAAGCATAGTAAACTAACTCCAAACGTGTTGAAAATTGATAATTTATAAGATTATGATATGAAATTTTTTTCAGCTATTTAAATTAAAATTTTGATCATGAGATTTTGAAATTCGAGTCATAACCACTTGGCTGAAGTGCTTATGGAATCACCGTAGCCAAACTCTATCTATAGTAAATATATTTAGCAAATTCACCCACACAGCACATAAAATGAAGTATACGCCAATTCTAAAGAGAAATATAATCTCAAAATACCTTATAAGAAAAGAGAAATTATTCCTATACTGTGTGTTCTGCTTAATATTAAAAAAAATTATATTTGAATTTAAAAAGGTTTATATCCAGCTTACAAATTGTTTTTTTAATCTTTATCTAAAATATAATTTTGAAATTTGATAATGTTTTTCAATGTAAAGCATCAATATTTTGGTTGCCAAGTATTATCCAAAAAAGAACCAAACTTGAAAGAAATTAAGGATACATATAAGTGATACAGTTAAATTTCTGAATTTTTTTTTGACAAAAACTGTTGCAGCAAACAGTTTAAGTTGGGTGTTTGTCGATTAATACTGTTTAAAATGTTATATGCACACCTACAAGAGAAGAAAATGACAATTGACCAACCGCCAAAGGAAACACCATTAAAAAATAAAATTGATTAAATCAAGTTTTCGGTACAGACCAGATGCCGAAAGTTTATGCATCTATGTAAACCATAACAATGAAGAAAATAAATCACAACATTTAAAGACTTATTTTGTAGGTTAAGTTTTAAGGACCACTTGCTATAAATTTTTTAAAGACTTATTAAATTTTTCAGGGACCCACTTGCTATAAACGGATGTTTAGAAACCTTGAATTTTCTTTTAAAAGGAATTCAGGAGAAGAACAAATGAATCTTCCCAAAAAATATTTGTGTAGAACTAGAAATTACATCGTCTTCACTTTCAGTAAATTTGCACAAAATTAGTTCAGGTTTCACAAAGACTGATGGACCACATGAAAATTTGTTCAGATAGTCCAAATCGAATTCATCTAGAAAAGTACATACCTGATTGGCTGATTCTATATACATGTGCAGAAATAACGTCAAACAATTATTTTCTGTGGTGGCCTCGTGCTCCTTTTTTTAAAAAAAATAAAAATAAAAAATTCACGCATTTCGGAATGATTATTTGATTTTTTTCGATTTAATAGCAAGATCTGATTTTTTTTTTCAGGACAAAGTGACCTGAAAAAAAAATTCAAGGCAGGATAAATATTTTTTCCCAACCGTTTGTGTGCTTAATTTGGCCCGGGTTTTTTTTTTCTCGGGTTAAAGTTTGTCCGAAAAATTCGAACCAGTATTGTTTTTCTTTTTTCTTGATTTTCTGTTTTTATTATCGTGATTATTTTTTAGTTGTGAATATACTAAATTAATTTTAAGTTTATCCTATTACTCTATATATAATATTTTTATGATATTGTTATATAATTGTTATCGTATTATAAATGGAGAAGTTATTTTTATAAAATCAAAATTACCATTCAAAAATATTAAAAAATGTTCAAAAATATCGTTTAGACAAAATAGAATAATTATTCTTAATAATACAAATAAAATATAATTTTAATAATTTACGAGGTGATGAGCATGCTGCTGAAGGTTTTTGGGTCATTTGGACAGACAAATTAGTCACAAAAATTATGAAGATTCAAAAGAAATTAAAAACGAAATCATGGCTTCAAACAATCATAATTTTTGATAGAAATATCGTAAAAAAATGCAATCATCCACAAGTAACCATAAGGCTTAGCCCGTAATGAGCATTTTTTTTCAGCCGAAAATGCTTCTGAGGCCCTCTAATTCGAGGTTAATGTTTTATAAGTTTTCCATTAACCAAACAACAATATCTCGACATAAATAAATATTCATAATTTTTACATAATTTATCTTTACCTTAAAAATAAATAAAAATAATCATGCTTATTTTTAGAATTATTCAAATCATAATTATAAAAATGAATTAAATTTCTTTAAAAAAATGGTGGAAATGATGGTAAAAAAAAATCAAATCAACCTAAGATTGAATCTTCAGGGCTGATGAAATTGGGAGTTGACTGCTGGCCCGAAAAAAAATTTAGACCAGGTAGCTGGTTCGAATTTTTTTTTTTTTGACAATTGTATTAAAACATGTGGATTGTTGTTTAATTTTTCTATTTAAAAATAGACCTTGTGCTGGTTTTTGGTTGGTTGTTTTTCTTTTCAACTTGTTAAGACTTGAGAAGAAATGCAACCTTGCCCTTTTTGGTTGATTATCTTTTCCTGGTAAGGAACAGATGTCTATTCTTTATCTTTCCTTCGTCATGTTTGGATTGGCTAACTGGGATATCTCTTTCTTTTTCTTTTTTTGTGTACTGTAACAAGTTCTATGTTATCTTGCATAGAATCTTCAATCTTGTACGCGCTGAGGACACGCTACGCCTCACAGTCGCACGGGCGTGGCGTCCAAGCAGAGGACGCGCCGCATCCCATCCCATTACTCTATACAAAACTCAGTTTTTAATAATAATAATTATTATTTAAAAATAAGAGTTAGAACTGTAAAATTTCAAATATACGAATGGCAGCGTGTCATTATCAGTGGCGCGTTTGAAACACGCATCATTATCAGTGGCGCGTTTGAAACGTGTCATTGCCAGTAGCACGTTTGTTTTTTATATATACAAAACACACATCGCCTCTCCATCTCACTTGCGCGGGGTTTGGACGAAACGCGTCACTGGCAGTGGCGTGTTACATAAAAATAATGAAACACGCCACTGATAGTGACACACTGCCATTCGTATATTTGAAATTTTACGGTTCTCAATCTTATTTTTAATAATATCAATTTAATAATAATTATTAATAATAATAACTGTACAAAACTAGCGAAAAACCAGCAAATATGCAGAGGATGAGAATCAAACTTGCGTCCCTCGAGCAAAAGTAGCACAGATCTTCAGCGGCAAGCACAGAGGATGGAACCATCATTTTTTTTAGAGAGGCCCTGTTATATCTTATTTTATGTTATATGAATTTTCTAAATTTCTCAAAGTGTGCCGTTTTGATATTATATGTGTTTAGTACAAATAATACTATTTTTTCCCTTCAAGTATTTTTTGTAAAGAATTTACGATATGCGCAATACACACTATTATTTATTTCAAAGTTAAACTTATAAAAGTTTTCTTGGAAAACATAAATGTTTGAAAAAAAAAATGGAGATATCTAATGTCTTGTAAATCCGAAATTCATCAAATACATATATTCACAATTGTAATAAAAATATAATATTCATATAACATATATATTTATTTATTGAAGTTGACTCTAGTCCTGTTGTGTCCATCTATTTTAAGAAATACCATGTTGTTATACCATTACATAACGGATATTTCTAAAAATGGTAAAAAAGGCTGACTTGTTTTCTCAAAAATTAGTAGCTCTCTTCTTCTTCTTCTTTTTTTTTTTAAAAGGAACACCCAAGGAGTTTGAAGCTAATTATCCATAAATCATATTTTTATTTCTCAACGGGTTCCCTTAACATCAGCTAATCAAATCTGATTTCCGAATGTGAAACTCAACCAATATCTTTGTTGGCTCTAAACACGCAATCATATCTCAAAGACTAGGAGTAAAAAGATAGATATGTCAAGAATTGTTTTATTTCTTTTATTCATATATATATAGAACCAAATACAACGAAATTGCAGCCAAAAGCTACAATTTTATTACATGTATAACAAATTGTGAACAAACCATCAAATTATAAAAAGAAGTAAAAAAAGACACACAATCTTGATTAATATTCATTGTACCAGACATAGACATCATATTCATAAGTCAACTTAGTATGGGAGGCATACAATGGAGTGGCAATGCAGTACCCTCTTGCCATCCGAAACATACCAGTGCCGCCTATGACAGGCCGCTCTACCGTCTCTCCCCGCACAACCCTTCCGTATATTGCGAGGCTACTTCCGTTGTATTTGTCATTGGTGAAAATGAAGTTGAGCATAGTTTCGAGCGATTCGTCCAGCCCTACTACCGCGACAATGCCCTGAGCACGACCTATGTAATAGCATTTCATTTGTTCTCGTAGCAATTAGCAACTAGTTTGTAAATGCGTCAATAGCAATTCCTTAATTTATAAGGTAACCGGTATGGAAAGGTCGGCAAAATGAAAAGGTGAGCCTCATTATAAATCAATCTTCTTCTTTTTTAAAAAAAAAAGAAAAGAAAATACTCAGATTGTCAGATTAATTACCGATCAATGTCGAGTTGTCATCCTCTCCTTCCCGCAACATGTCATCAATCACCGCAATTGCACCGTGGGTGAATTCAGTGCTGTTTGGGGCCTTAACAGAACGCAATATGGTCGAGTTGGGTCCGGTAATGATTTCATGGAAGTAGAAATGCAGATGATCCATTTCGGCACATGTTTGATGGATGGAGAGGAGTAGAAGGATGGAGAAGAGAACAGTTTGAGAAAGAGAAGGGGCCATGGCGAATAGAGCACGAAGAGAAATTTGTTGATGAAATCAAAGATGCTTTCCAAGAGACTGTGTGATGAGCTATTTATACTAACTGAGTCAGGATTTGAACTATGAACGCCTCAACGGTTAAGTTACAACTACTTAGAAGATATTACTGGCAACAAGGACTTGATGATTTGTAATTTTTTTTGGATTATCATAGAAGACTCGGTTCTTTTTTTTTAATTTTTTTCTTCTTTTTCTGGGTGATTTTGGCAACTACTTCGGAAAGTAGACTATTAGACTGACTTATTCAAGTTGAGCTTTCTTTACATTAGAGTGAAAAGGTGGATTGAGAAAAAAATAGAGAAAAAAAAAGGTTTGCTGGCTTTGATAGAAGTTGAAAGTTGTTTTATGTTGGACATACGGATATGGAAAAATAGTTTTACTTGTTGAATTTTAATGTAATGCATTCTTCTTGTGAGGTTTTCAGGAGAATTTTTTAAACTGGCTTCTATTTTTTCAGAACAGTTCAACTTATGTGCTATAATATTGTATTATAATATTGAAAGAGGATGTAAACTCATAGATCGAGAATATTAAGAACAGGTATGATTTGGAATATGAACCCAAATTTACTAAACTCCATTTGGACACGTTTTTTATCACAAAGAATAAAGAAGAAAAATTGAAATCATTAAGCATGCTTTTTCTTGAAGAATAGTGAGGCTACATAATGATTAATGAGCAAAAGGTTGTTGGTTAGATTGCGATTGTAAAAAAAAAAAAAAAAAAAAAAAAAACCTCTCCTTCTTTCTTTCTCTTTATTTTATTTATTTTTATTTTTGTAAATCCAGAAAGGGATGGTAACAGTAATGAGGACCATTTTCGTCTCGGATTAACATTATTATGATAAATATAAATCTCACAAAAATACAAATTCATTAATAATTTATATTTAATTAAATTATTAAGAAATATGTATACAAGATTCAAACTTAATTAAAATAACATGCTCTTGAACTACCGGGTTCTCTTTATGTACTTTTTGTGGCCCTGAGGGTAGTTGCGCGTGTTTATACTAGTCACTTCACTTTGTTACGTCACAACAAAGAAATATGGCAGTGTTTGGCGCTCAATGGAATAATAAAAAGTTAAAATAAAATAAAGCTATTCCGACAAATTAATTTGCCAAACAAATTTTAGACTAAATAGAAGAGTGTAGAATAATGCTTAATCCGGTATACCAACTTATAGGTGGAATACCGGATTAGCTCTCGTTGGAATAGTGATTATTGTTTGATTATATTATATTATATTATTATATTATGATTATGATTAAGATTTAGTATTATTATATTATTATATTATATTTATGATTATAATTTATTATTATATTAATATTATGATTATTATTATAAATATAATTTTAATATTATATTATTATATTATGAATATAAATATAATTATTTTATTATTATATTATTATGATCAAGATTATTTATTATTATATTATTATATTATGATGATTATGATTATTAATACTTATTTTTATTTTATTATGTTATATTATATTATTATATGTTGATTATAGTGATGATTAATTTATTATTATATTATTATAATTATAATTATTTATAATTATTTTTATGATTATGATTATATTTTTATTATTATATTATTATGATTATGACTATAATTATTATTATCATGATTATGCTTATGATTATCATATATTTAAATTATGATTACTTATTATTATTATATTATTATAATTATGATTGTAATTATAATTTATGATTATTATATTACTATATTATGATTATGTTTATATTTTTATTATATTACTATTATAATATTATTATTTATTATGATTATTATTTATTACTTTATTATTATTTTATTATGTTGTATTATATTATTATATGTTAATTATAGTTATGATTAATTTATTATTATCATTATAATTATGTATAATTATTTTTATGATTATGATTATATTTTTTATTATTATATTATTATGATTATGATTATGTTATATAATTATGATTGTAATCATAATTTTTTATTATTATATTACTATATTATGATAATGTTTATATTTTTATTATATTACTATTATAATATTATTATTTATTATGATTATTTTTTATTACATTATTATTATTATTATCTTACTATTATGATTATTATTTTACTATTATTATTATTATCATCATCATTATTAGTACCATAATTATTCATATTTTAACTATTCTGAGTAACAACTGTCAAATGATATTTTCACTCTTCCGAATAGTTAAGAATACCACTCTTCTACCACTTTTTAAAAAAAAACACTATTCTATCACTCTTTCAAAACTATTCCTTGATTTGCCATATGGACCCTAGGAGAATGATATCTTTTCTAGATTGTATTGTCAACAGTAGTCGTGGGGTCCTCGAAATTGAGATTACTGCTGTTTCTTAATCTTACATCTGTAAGAGAGTAGCAAACAAATTTTGTAAGCTTAATTCCGCATCATATCAATTTCTAGGTGTCGCTGGCAAATATAATCTAAATTAGTATTTAAGTTAACGATTTTATATTCAACTTATTTTATATAATTTTATCATTATTCAAGTTAAAAAGATCGAGTTAGCATTCAAGTTAACTTAAATACTAACTCGTTTAATTTGAATACTAAAGTCGGTATCGAATATGATTAGGACTGGAAAAAGAATTTGTAGTTCGTAGTTTATTCGCGTTCGATTTGAAAAAAAAATCGTAATAAGTTAATTCACTGGATACGAATCAAACTCAAAGTCTAAATAGTTCGTTTGAAACTGGTTCACGAACTAATGAAGCTTGAATTTTGATGATGTTTAGACCGTCTGATATTTGAGAAAAATTTTTTTTAATTCAATGTCTCTGTTGATGAATTCTAATTATATTCAATTACACAGACCTTCAATTAGTTGGGTACAGTTTATAGGGCCTTCAAAGAAAAAAACTGAGCTCATGAATTGAAAGTCATAAGTAAATTACAGATTGAAGGATCCAATATTAGTGTAAGAGGAATACGTTCTAATATTAAGCTCTATACATTCAGTTCTCAACTCAATTTTAAACTATTATGAATCAAATAAAATTAATTCAAATTTAAACAAATCAAATTTTAAATTCTCATTTTAGTTTGAAATTGTCTATATATTTCAAATCAAATAAGTTCGTTTAGATTTCAAATTAAACTCAAACACTAACTAATTTAACTAATTTGATCGAATTTAATTTATTTGCAGTCGTAACTATAATATTATTGTTTAGGATATCATCTATTTATCTGCTGTTTCTACTCGTGACGCAGCAAAGTCCCAAAAAAAAAAGAGAAGAAATGGTCAAGTATAATTACACGCAACTACCTTTTAAGGGAAAACATAGAAAAGATGGTATAGTTCTCTATATCCTCGGAAATAAATGTAAAGTCAAACCCTGAGTTTAACTGGATTTTATTTATTAACTACTATGAGTTCTTAATCATAATTATGAATGTGAAATCAGTAACTTTGACCATTCACTACAATATAATTGGGTTTTATTAACATCAATTTACTAACGATTTTAATAAAAACCGTTAGTAACATTGAGTGGTGATATTTTAAAAAATAAGTTTGAACTATTCTATAACGGTTAGGAAGAAGAAAACGTTATAAAAACGCGTATAGAAAGTATAAATTTTTTCGGACAATATTTGCTAACGATTTCTTAAAAATACCGTTAGCAAAAACATAGTGCCAAACATTTCCTAACAATTTTTTATTAATAACCATTAGGAAAACCAAGTGCAAACTATTTGCTATAATTTTATTAAAAATCGTTAGGAAAGATTTGACGGAGGGTTTTGCTAATGATTTTTTGTTAAAAATCGTTATTGAATCTCTTTTTTTTTCTATATTGTGTATGCTCCATAAGTTCATCCAAAACTTAATCTTTTCTCCGGACGCCAGAGCCATTTTTATTCTCTGCTCCAACTTGAAACCTTTATTTTTTTTTAAGCTAGCTCCTCAATGAGTCTTTTTGAAGCTCCTCCAGCCAGCCAGTTTCTTGAATTGCCACCACTCTACCAGCACTTTTTAATCTTCCTTGTTAAGGTGTAAAAATTTCTATCTCCAACTTAACTTTTATTTTTTAAAATTTTAGTATAATTAATGCACATATTTAGTTACTAATTAGCTATTTACATTACTTATTGTATAAATTGATGAGATAATTTATGAACATACTAAAGTATACGTTCGGATTGTCTGTATGAAATATTCTTGTTTTTACTATATCATGTTTCAATTTTTCTACATTTAATAATTCACAATAGTGTAGTATAGGAGGTGTTCTCTGAAACTCTACTTTCTTCTGGCACTAACTCTTCATAAATGGATGACTTGAGTGATTTTGAAGACTTTGATGAAGTTAGTCTCTTTTATTTATATATTAATTTCTTTTTGTTTGGAACTAAAGTTGTTGTATTTTTTAACTAGTCTGGTAACTTCAAACTCAGTGAACTTGTAAGACGGCAATTTCAAATGTGAAATAAAATTGACTTGCAATCATAAATCTAAGAGTAATTTTAATTAATTTGAAGCCTTACAGAATCAGTAAAGCAAAATATAAATTTTAAAAAAAATCAAAAACCCTTTGCTAACGATTTATTAGTAAAAACTATTATCAAAATTTACAAAAAAAAATCGCAACATCATTTTCTAATGATTTTTTAGTAAAAATTAGCAAAAAAAAACTCACAACACCCTTTGCTAATAGTTCTTAGCTAAAAATCATTAGCAAAGGTCCGTCCAATATTCCTCTTTTTTAATGATTACTTATATCTTTTCTAATCCTTCATTATTAACGTTGTAAAATCGATTAGTATTGATTTTTTTTCGCGTAGTGATTTAGCTTAATTGATTGATTGATCCTCTTTACAGTCTTCTAGACGGTGATGCATGTCACTAATGTGTACAGTTACAATTAAACACAGATTGAAAAACATACCTCTGGTGTAGGGTGTTAATGGGGCGGTGCAGAAGCTTTAATAATGAGTCATATTATTATTATAATAATATTTTTGAATATAATAATAATTAAAAAATCCGGGTAAAAAATATTGTATTAACAATATCTAATCATGATTTTTTTACCCGATAGAGTAAAATAATTAAATATTTATTAATTATTTTTATAGATTTTTAAATAATTAAATATTAATTAATTTATAATTAATATTAATTAATATATATTTAAGCTTTAATTGTTAACTATATCATAAAATTACTTCAAAAAAAAAATATAATGGGGGATCGGATTTTTGATATGTGTAGCATTTTAATGGAAAATCATATTAAAAAATCTATATTAGTATTGAAAATTTATTTTGAATCAATTGACACCCTACTATGATGTGTGTGGCCATTTTATCAGCTGACCTACGGGTAGTTGCGCGTATTTTTACCTCTGATTGCCCCTGAAGGTTAGTTGCGCGTATGTGTATTATTCACTTATTTCTCGAAGTTTGTTACGTCACATCTCACAGCAGAGAAATAGGATAATAATATATTTCCTAGTCTATAAATATTGGTCCACGATCTTCCATTTGTCAACAGTAGTCGTGGGATCCTTGAAATTGAGATTAGGGCTGTTTCTTACACCATGAGGTTGAACTGCCTGTAGCCCTATAATGACTAATGACTAATGAGCCACTGGTTTACGAAATCCGTATCCAAAGTACCTATGGCTGCAAATGGATTAGCTAAAATTGTATTTATATTCATTTTAATTTTTTAAATACAAATATGAAGATTTTCAAATATGAATATAAATGTGAATATTTTCGGATATAAATATATATATAGATAATTTTATATATTATTTCTCACCTCAGTTATGTCACGTCACAACTATTTATTATGTGCATTCAGTTCAATATCGTAGGTTTTGTCTTTTGAGTTCTCTTAATTACATATAGAAGATAAAAGTTACTATTTCTGTGCACAACCATTTTTTTATCGGTTCAATACTTTAATTCAATCAATATATGTGGCAACCTCTCTCTTCGTAGTTCTTAATATTTTTTGAATAAAATATTAATTTTTTTTCTAATATTGAAATCTTAAGCAAGTTTTTCTTTTTGAGTATATTAAATTAGTCTACATTTCACTAGGAGGTTTTAACTGGCACTTTATGTATGTGAAACTTTATGTTTGTCTAATAATTGTGTATTATTTTCTTTTTAACTACAATCAGAGATATTTATAAAATAATGACAATTATTTTATGTTTTAACAATATATAATAAATATATCTTTTAGTGTTGATTTTTTTTCAAAGTTTTAAATTTTTACTGATACCTTCCTTTATAATAATTGTTAATATTTCACGGATAATGTCTAGTTACAGCCTTAATATAGATAATACGTATATATTTTTAAAGAAAAAAACATAAAATTTGCTTAAAATTTATAAAATCTAATGAAATGTATAATGAAATAAGTTTTTAAAACTGTTTTATTTAAAAATGTATAATATTAATTTGAAAACATTAACATTCATCATATCTATTCAATTATAATGGTGAATAATATTTTTTTATGATATATATTAAATAATATATATATATATATATAGTATTCTAAATATAAGAAGAAATAAAAGTTGATTGATACTAACATGAGTGAAAATAATAAAAAGAGATTTGAAGGAATGAAATAAATTTAAAGAGTACGATCCATATATCAGAACCATGATCTAAGAGTTAGAGTCTAGCAGTAGTGTTATAGACTTCAGGCTCTTAAATTTTTTAGTTTTTAGATTCTAGGATTTAGAATTTAGAATTTTAAAATTTAGGAGTATATTTCATTGTATAGGTTTAGTATAATCATTGTTATTAAAACTACTACTACTATTACTATTACTACTACTACTACTACTACTACTACTACTACTACTATTATTATTATTATTATTATTATTATTATTATTATTATTATTATTATTATTATTATTATTATTATTATTATTATTATTATTATTATTATTATGAGTGGGGATCCATTGATAATGGGTTATTTTGACAACATTGACAATGAACCTCTAAATAAATATAAATAAAATCTTAAAAATGAAAAAAGTTTATAGATGTGTTCTACTACTTTTAGATTGATGGTCATTTAAATTTCATGCAATTTCATTACCGTTTGATAGTCCATCAAAGGGCATTAAATTAGAACCGTTGTAAATTGTATGAAAATTTGATGGTCTTTGATGGACTATCAAACGATAATGAAATTACATGAAATTTGAATGACCATCAATAAAATAGAAAAACACATCTATAATTTTTTTTAATTTTTATTTATTTATTTAGTGGTCCATTGTTAAAGTTGTCAAAATAACCCATTGTCAACCGATCCCTTCTCTATTATTATTACTACTACTACTATTATAGATGTTTGTATTATTTTAAGTTTATTATTATATTACTATTACTATTGTCATTATTATATTATTATTAGTATTGTCATTATCATATTATCATCAATATTATTTTCATCATTATTATCATTGTCATTATTCTCATCATCATTATCACTTTCATTATTCTCATCATCATTACTATCAGTATCAAAGTCACTATTATTATTTTTTATTTGTATTTGGGATATCTGATCTCTATACTTTCAGATTAGATTTTATTTTTATTCTACCCCAAATTTATTTGAGATTAAAGACTTTATTGTTGTTGTATTGTATATATATCATCCAGTTTTATGGTTATATATATTTGAATAATATTGTTCAATTTACAACTATGAGACAATTTAAAAGTTGATCGGTCATTAATCATATAACAACGAAAACGTAGCACTGAAATTGTTTAATAAATCCTAAACATCATCCCAATTGGACCAGATTTAATCATTTAATACACACGTTAACTAAATAATTGAAAAAAAAAAATATACCTTTAATTTTAATTTGTTGAATGGAATTTAAAATGGAAATCTCTATCAATATCAACTTTATTATTCATATTAATGAGTTTATTATTCAACTTGTTTTGTATATTACTTAATTATTCATTTTAATTAAATAAGTTATTTTCATATTAATGATATTGAAATTGAATAAATATATTTTTCAAAGTAAATTATATCATAATATCATTAATATGAATAATAACTCAAGTCAAATGAATGATAAATTAGATGCCAACGATGGTACTCCCAAATGTTTTTTCTTCCCGGGTGTTTTTTCTTCCGGAATAACTCATACTAATTAATTTAATATTTAAGAGAAGATTCAGAATAAGTTAATTAAGAAACAAAGGCAAGATTCTTTAAATGAGAAGTACATGTTTTTAGCTCAGAAATCAGATGAGACGCTAATCTTTGAAAATTAAAAATAGAGTGTTTTACTTTATGTTTATCTCAAAGAAAAATTAACTAGGAAGCTTGATACAGTCGAGATTTCTGCCGCGACTAGTATTATTTGTGTAAGATAAATGAGGAGAAATGTTAAAAAAACCCAAAGGTTAAAATACTGGAATAATAAGGATAAATAGCAAACAACAAAAAGAAATTTACATGTTTCAATATTATTAATGAAAAATCTTCTAATATGAATAATATTTAGTGTTGAATTTTTTGAATATTGCTCATATAAAATGAATGTTGGAAAGTTAATATTTTTTTTATACATATGAATAGAATAGAATATAGATCAAATTGAAGAATTTCATTTTGACATTTGGTTTTAAATTTGTGTTGTTGAAAAATAAAATAATATCTAAAAAATATAATATAAGAAAAGAGAAATTATTCCTATATAGTGTGTTTTGCATCATTATTTATATTTAATATAAAAAAATTGTATTTGAGTTCAAAATTATTTATATCCAGCATACAAATTGTTTTAATTTTCGCTTTTGAGTTTTCAATGATTGTCTAAAATATAATTTTGGAATTTGATAAAAAAATAATTTAAAGCATAAATGTTTTAGCAATCAAGTATAAAAAGTTTTCGAGAAAAATAAAAATAACAAACCTAAGTTGAAAGAAAGGATAAATATAGAGATAATTATCATTTGTGAAAATAAAATTGATGAAAACTATTGCAGTAAACAGTTTGAGTTGGGTCATTCGTCGATTTATACTGTTAACATATGACCCGCATACCTTTGGGAGAAGAAAATGACAATTAACCAACGGTAGCAAAATTGAAATTGAAAATTAAAATTGATTAAATAAAAATTAAATAAATTTGACGGTAGCAAAATTAATCTCCTATTTTATCTGGATCCGGTTAATATTTTCAAGCTAAATCCCTCATAAAACATCCCTATTTATTAATTTTCTATTTTTAGCCAAACAAATTCCCTTATGTAATTTTAATTTTTGGTAAAATATTTATGTATGAAATTGAAGTGTTTATATAAGAGACTCGGTTGTTTATATAAATGACTAAGGTATTTATATAAGAACTTGAATATTTACATGAGTAATATATATATAGAGAGAGAATTAGGCTATGGTGTTTTGCAAAGCACAAGAGCGTAGTGTGTTTTGCGCTCTATTATTAATTTTAAGTCAGAAATGATGATCCAAACTGTTCAATCTAATCTCCATATCAAAATCTATTAGTAAACCAAATTTTATATTTTTTAGAATTTATTTGCTATTTTTTTGAATAGGGGGAAAACCGTCATTTTTGGATAAACCAGAATTTTCAGATCAAGTCATTTTCTCAACATCAGAAAATATAGCAAAAAATTCTAAAAAATTTAAAATTTGATTTAGTAATATATTTTGATATGAAGATTAGATTGAACGGTTCAGATCGATTATTTCTGACTTGAAATTGAAAATAGAGCGCAAAGCACACAATGCCTTTGTACTTTGTAAAACACCATAGTCAGACTATATAAATATATATATAAGTTTGTCTATTTTTGGTCGAAATGCTACAAATCCAAATTTTAATTTTTCATACTCAAAATTTTAATTTAAATAGCTCAATAAAATCTTATATAATACTAATTTTTATCGTGTTTGGAATTAATTTACTATGCTTAATGATTTTTGAAAGATGACCCTAAAATAATAGAAAATTAATAAAATTTGTATGTAAAAAAATGGTTACAATACCTAACCATTATTCTGGGTGGATGCTGCAACGATACCCTTAGCCCAGTCTTTCCTGGTGAGATATATTTTGGAACAGATTCCACCAGGAAAAAATAAGGCTATCAGCAAACCCTTTAGAACCCGGGTCCCCTACCAGCTATATATAGGTTCTTACTCCCAGATAGAGTATTAAAAACGGGTCGGGTCGGGTCGGGACGGGTTTGCACGGGTCGACGGGTTTTGACGGGACGGGTCAAGACGGGTCCATTTTGGGGGGTTTGGCCGCGACCCGTCCTAGACCCGTCGGGTCGGACGGGTCAGGGGCGGGCGGGTCGGGTCCAAGGGCGGGCGGGTCGGGTCGGGTCCAAGGTTTTTTTTTTTTTTCAAAATTCAAAAATAACCCAATAAAATTCAAATAAATTCTCAAAATTTCCGAAAAATTCAAAAATAATTATTAAGAATATTTCAAATATATAATTATTTATATTTTTTTACCAAAAAAATTAATTTTTTCCATATTTTTTTGATTTTTTTGAATTTTCTCGGTTTGTTGCACGGATTCCCGGGACGGGTCGGGGCGGGTCGGGGGCGGGTTTGCACGGGTTGGGCGGGTCGGGTCGGGTCGGGACGGGTCCAAAACGGGTCGGGTCGGGTCGGGACGGGTCCAAAACGGGTCGGGTCTAGCACGGGTTTTTTTGAAATTTTTTTGCCCGCGCCCGTGCTAGACCCGTCGGTTCTAACGGGTCACGGATTTGACGGGTTGGGTCTCGGGTCGGGGCGGGACGGGTCGCGGCCACGGGTTCAGCGGGTGGGTTCAGCGGGTCGGGTCTGACCCGTCCGGGTTTTTTTATAACTCTACTCCCAGATGCTATCTAAAGTCAGTTTATATTGTCAGGCTATAAGGAAGCTATATAATTTCATTCCATGCTTGAAGCCCGGTAAGGTTTTTCCTATTAAACGCACGCGCCTGGGTATTTGGGCCATCTCATCAGTAAAGGAGTAGCGACAGATCCCACTAAAGTGGAGGCTATCTATGGTGAACTGGCCGCAACCCAAGAGTATCAAAGTAAGAGGCGCGTGACTGAGTTGCTACCGGGTTTCAGAGCTCACTATGAGGGTTATGATTGGGCACAAGAGGTGTTACAGAACAGAAGCATGCTACAGGTAAACTCTCTGACAATTCTATCACTGTTGTGGTGTGATTATAAAGAAGGATAGGATATATGTGGGCAGCTATTCAAACTGGAGGGGCGCAGTCCAGACCATTCATGACTCTACTATAGGAGGTCACTCAGGCATTCGGCATTCTAGGTACATACTAGAGAATGAAAAAACTTTTTTATTGGCAAGCAAACGTAGTATCGAGCGGGAGTAGGTAGTGTGCCAAGTAAAGTCGAATCGGGTACGAAAGGATAGCTATTCACAAAGCATCTCGCAACATAGGAGGAAGAGGACCTAGGACTTGCAGACAACGCTCTTCTTTCGCAGTAGATTTAAAAAGCACACTATCTATGTAAATCTCCATGAATTGGCCGATCACATCAGTCATCAGGTAGGTAATCCTACTCGTTGACTACTCCGTCTTAGAGCTAGGAGTTAAAGCGCGGCGTCACAGGGCTTGGCAGCGTAACAGCCGGTGTTATAATCTGAGCTGAGAGATAGGAACTGCTACTCTCCTTGCATCCATCCCAAAAACCGAATTGAAGATTTCTATTCCCACCAAGCCATTCTTCAGAGTCAGCTCTAGGATCTCACCGGTTCTCCCTCCTTCGTTGTCTTTAATCTCAAATAAATTGGGATAGGTTAGCAGTGAAATCCAATCGGAAAACATATCAAAGAACTCAAATATCAGTAATAATAATGAATATGATGAAAGAAAATAAATAAATAAAACTGATAATGATGATGATAATAATATGCTAATAATAATAGCAATAATAACAATAATAATAATAATAGTACAATAAACCTCTATTATAAAATATATTTCTAAATCTTAAAATTCTATTTTAAAACCTAATTTTAAATTCTAAATCCTAAAATTTTATTTCTAAACCTCTATTTATAAAATCTATTTCTAAATTCTAAATCCTAAATATCTAAGAACATGAAGTTTATAACTTTATTACTAGACTCTAACTCCTAAATCATGGTTTAGATACATTAATCATCATCTTCCAAGCACTCCTATCCAAAGCAAGCTTTTTAGATATATCATATTCATTCAAATCTCTTTTAATTACTTTCTCTCATGTCAGTTTCGGTTGACCTCTTCCTTTTCTTGTATTTTCAGGATGACTTAGAATATCGTTGCGTACTGGTGCTTCAGGAGGCATTCGTTGGATATGACCAAACCATCACAAATTGGACTAGCTTCTCTTGAATTGGTGCTACCCCAAGTTTGTCCCTAATATCATCATTTCTGATTCGATCTTTCCTTGTGTGGCCACATATCCAACAAAACATCCGCATTTCAACTACACTCATCTTCTGGACGTGTTGTCCTTTTGTAGTCCAACATTCTGCACCATACATCATCGCGTGTCTAATCGTCGTCCTGTAGAACTTGCCTTTTAGTTTGTTTGGGACCTTCTTGTCACAAAGAACACCAGATGTTTGTCTTCATTTTACCCATTTAGCTCTTATTCTATGACTAACATCCTCATCGATCTCTCATTCACTCTGCAACATCGATCCCAAATACCGAAATATATCATTCATGGGTACTACTCATCAATCCAAACTAACATCTTCGTCATCTGAGTTTTCTCCGCTGAACTGACACCTCATATATTCGGTTTTGATCCTACTAAGTTTAAAATCTTTCGATTCTAAAGTTTGTCTCCACAACTCTGGTTTCTGATTGACTTCAATTCTACTCTCATCAATCAGCACCACATCATCAGCAAAGAGCATACACCAAGAAATATCTCCTTATATGTCCTTTGTGATCTTGTCCATCACTAAGGTGAAAATATATAGACTCAATGCTGATCCTTGATGTAATTCTATCTTAATAGGGAATGTATCGGACTCGCCGTCACATGCTCTGACATAAGTCACAATATTTATGTACATATCCTTAATAAAGGTAACGTACTTTGTTGTGACTAGTTTCCTTTTGAACGCCCACCACATGATATTTCTCGGTATTTTATCATACACTTTCTCTAAATCAATAAATATCATATGTAGGTCCTTCTTCTGTTCCCGATGTCTCTCCATAAATTATCTTATCAAGAAAATCGCCTCCATAGTGGACCGCCCAGACATAAAACTAAACTGATTTTTAGAGCGAGTTGTTAGTTTTCTTAAACGGTGCTCGATCACTCTCTCCCAATGCATCATGGTATGACTTATGAACTTAATTCCTCTATAATTAATACAACTTTGAATATCTCCTTTATTCTTGAAAATTGGTACTAATATACTTCTTCTCCACTCATCAGGCATCTTATTGGGCCAAAAAATAGTATTAAATAATTTAGTGAGCCACACTATTACTATATCTCCAAGACATATCCATATCTCAATCGGTTTCTCGCAAAAATACTATTCACCCGAGAAAAAGACAAAATATTACTATTCACGACTCACAGTAATTCTGTTTCACAAATGTGCAGAAATATCGCAACTTTCGTAAAAACACTATTCACCGATCCCGTGAATTCTGAAACAACCGTATATCGAGAGAGAGAAGGTAGAACTGATTTGGTGTGGCTTTCTCTCTCACCCTACCCCTCTATTTATAGAAAATATGAGATTGATAAATTACCAAAATACCCTCATGAATAGTAGGGAGGTTCCAATATGAAAAGACCAAAATACCCTTAAAGTTCATCCAATTTACCAAAACGCCATTGGGCTTTTTGGCCAAATTACCGAAATACCCTTGGGCTTTTGGCCAAATTACCAAAATACCCTTGGAGGTCGGCATGGGCTTTTCATGGGCCTTTTTGGGCTTTTTTGGGCTTTTCAGATTTTGGGCTTTTAATTATTAATTAAGGCTTTAATTATAAATGGGCTTTGGCCCATAATTCAAATCCATAATTAACATTTAAAATCCAAATCAAATATATATAATTGTCATCTACAATTATATTTTTCTCTATTGTTTTCTATTAATTTATACGACGTGTCTAACACGTTATAAATTCAATCGATTTTTTGCTTCTTGTCATCTTTATGACATATATAATTATATCATATATAATTAATTATAACTATCTTATTATTAATTACAAACAATTTATAATTAATCAATAAGATTCTCCGATTAACTCTTATACGGTGTGACCGACAGATCCGTGTTATGTTGGTAAATAGAGTTAAAACCGTTTTAACTTCTATAATCATAGGAGGCATCCGCGTAACTTGAATGCACTATGACCATCCAATTACACTGAGATGATGATGTATCGTATAATATCATGATCCAAAACTATTTACTTGTGTTTAATTCTTTTGTCTCATAGCATTATCGAGATCAGTTTCAAGGTAGGTATGTGTCATCCTTGCAAACTTAATCTTTTCTTGATCCCGAGTAAATTATCAAATATAATTACTCTTATAATTATCTCGCTAGCGAGATAATCTTACCCTATCAAGGGGCCCAGTGATGCTATAACTCGTATAGAAATACGAAGGACAATAGTACTTTTAGCAAACCATCTCTTCCTCCGCATAAGTTATGTATACCGAAGAACTACCTTTATAGCCACCTTTTACGGATAACGTTTGGTAGAAATCACACACATACATATCCTATGTAGGAAAGATGAATACCTCATACTTTAGAATTTAACACTGAACGAAAACATTAATGACACAAACACAATTCCATTTAATGTTTCATTCGGGGTCTATCAAATACGATGTTCCTAGAACATCTATTTATGTGATTAAAATGACAACTCTTTGTCTATGGTCTGTAAAACTTGACCATCATTTAATCCACATACTAACCTGATAGCGGTTAATTAGTGTTCCTGCTAATTACCTTGGTTAGTGACTTTTAAGAGTATATTCTATATTATGAAGTTTCACAATTCCATCATGAACTCGAATGATTCATAAATTCAATAATACTCAAGGAAACAAAATATCGTTTAAATATCCAATTCATGAACAAAGATTTATATAACCAATTTATCGTATTATTGACTTCAAGATTATTACAAACTAACATTCGCTATCATGCGGTCGTAAGCTATAGCGAAGTTCTAGATGTATTCTCCGTCTTGATTATGTTCGTCATATCCAAAATCCACATGTACCATCTCAAACCCCCCTCTAACTGTGCCAACACGACCATTACGATCTCCTCCAATGAAGAGTTTTTCACTACTAGATACTTCTCTAACCATGTCCTCTAAGTCTTCCTAGAATCATCTCTTGACATCATCGCTCAAACCTACTTGTGGGGCATACGCACTAATGACGTTCAAGACCAAATCTCCAAAAACCAATTTGTTCATGTCCCCTTCTCTCCTAACTGTGACAACTTCATTCTTGAGGCTCTTATCAATTAAGATGCCTACACCATTTCTACTTCGTTATTTTCCTGTGTACCACAATTTAAAACCCGTATTCTCCACCTCCTTAGCCATCTGACCCGTCCATTTAGTCTCATGAACACATAAGATATTCATGCGTCTCCTAATCGCAGTATCAACTAACTCTCTTAGCTTATCTGTTAAGGACCTTACATTCTAGCTACCTAAATGAATCATACTTTCCCCGACTAGCTTCCTTGCCCCTCGCACTCATCGAGTCAAGTGCGAAGACCCTTGTTCATTTGTCACTACATCCGGGCGCTGATGCAGCGCGTCACTAAGGTGATGATGATATGACCCTCGCTCACTTGTCATCATATCCGGGTTCCAATATGGCGCGCCGCTAAGGCGGTGACAACCCGACCCTTGTTCTCTTATCGCCATATCCGGGTTCCAATATGGCGTGTCTCTAAGAGGGTGACACCCCAATGAAAATTGACTGAGTTTCATTTCCATAAAGATTGGTTGTTTTAGTGCAGGGCTCGCTACACCCACCGCAACCCTCCTCCTTTATCCTGGCTTGGGGCAGGTTGTGCAGAAATTAGTCCACACATGCGGAGTTATGTCAAAAATGCTTACTTTCTAAAAATCATTAAGCATAGTAAACTAACTCCAAACACGATAAAAAATAGTATTTTAGAAGATTATGAAATAAATTTTTTATTAAGCTAATTAAATTAAAATTTGGACTGATAGCGTTTCGGTCAAAGTGCTACTGGAAGCACAGTAGACAAACTCTCTCTCTCTAAATATATATATAGAGAGAGAGAAAGAGTGGAGATAGCGTGAGCTTAAGCTCACGGAGGCCTTCCGTGAGCTTAACTCAAAAAACATATTAAATCATCTCGAAATTTTAATTTATCATTCTCATTAAATTTTTTATATAAAAATCTTGTGGGATGCAAAAATTTGGAGTGTTTTGAGTTTTTTAAGTCACCGTTTTTAATTTTTTAAAATGATGTTCAAGTATTGAATATATTATTATTATTTTTAGAGCTGATTTTTAAAAATTAAAAACCACAACTTAAAAAACTCAAAACGCTCCAAATTTTTGCATCCCATGAGATTTTCATATAAAGAATTTAATAAGAATGATAAATTAGAATTTTGAGATTATTTGATATATTTTTTGAGTTAAGCTCATGGAAGGCCTCCATGAGTTTAAGCTCACGGTATCTCTACTATATATATAGAGAGAGAGAGAGAGAGAGAAAGAGGGAGAGAATTAGGCTATGGTGCTTTGCAAAGCACAAGAGCGTTGTGTACTTTGTGCTCTATTATTAATTTTAAGTCAGAAATGATTGATCCAAACCACTCAATCTAATCTCCATATCCAAATCTATTAGTAAACCAAATTTTATATTTTTTAGAATTCAATTGCTATTTTTTTGGATAGGGGAAAAATCGCCATTTTTGGATGAACCAGAATTCTCAGATCAAGTCATTTTTCTCCTCACCAGAAAAAATAGCAAAAAAATTTAAAAAAATATAAATTTTGGTTTACTAATAGATTTTGATATGAAGATTAGATTGAACGGTTCAGATCGGTTATTTCTGACTTAAAATTAAGAATAGAGCGCAAAGCACACAGCTCCTCTGTGCTTTGCAAAGCACCATAGTCAGACTCTATATATATATATAGTAAAACTAACATATTCTTAGGAGCACAAAGTCTTTTTGTACTCCTAACGCAAAAAGTGTATCAAATTATTTTTAAATGTTCATTAAAGTACATTAAAATTACTATATATATATATATATATGTGTGTGTGTGTGAGAGAGATAATAAGTGTGTATATAAAATTGACAAGTAAAAAGAGAGAAGAGAAGAAGAGAATAAATATTTCAGAAAATAAAATTACATGGAAGAAAAATTAAGAACAATGACTTGAGAAAGAAATGGAAAAAAAAAAGCTTTGAAAAGCATAAAAATGTGTGATAAAAAGGAGAAAAATCTTAGAAAATAATTTTTTAATGTATTTAAATATTGACTGAAGTATTTATAAATGCAAATTACGTATTTATATATTAGACTCAATTCTTTTATATAAAAATGATAAAAGTCATGTAGGTTGTAAAAAGAAATATGTAGAGAATCTTCTGGAGGATATTGAAGGTAGAGGATACATATATTTTCTGGTTTTATTTAGACAATGACATCTATCACCTTGTCTGCGATAATGGTTGATGCCCATAAATTTACCTACATTTTTGTACTTGTTCAGAAATTTCGTCCAAACAATTTGTTCGCTTTGACCCGCAATCAGCATCACATTTTTATTAACTAATTTGTTCATTCTTCTAGAAACATACATAAGCTTACAAAATATATCCTACAAATTACCATGAATTATTACTGAAGAGCTTAAGCTAAAAATGTAATGTTGAATTAACACTACTAAGTGCATTTTCTCTAGTTGATTGAAAGCTGACATTTATATGAAAAAATTCATGAAATTTAATTGAGTTCAATAGCGGATCTTAATGAGGACAGATAGGGTCACCCCTTCATATTTTTGAAAATTAGTATATTTATAAAAAAATGATAATTTATAATATAATTATGATAATTTTTTATTTCAATCCCTCAATTTTGAGGTGCAATTTATAAAAAAAAAATTAGCCACTGGAATCCGAGTTCAATCTCCACCACGGACAGAGTTCTAATGAAATCGGATATGGTCTTATTGTTTCACTTATTGTAAAACAAGATAACAACAATAGACGCATGGCAGCAAATCTCAAATAATAATATATGTGATTTATCAAGGAAGGCAACATAAATCAAAGAATAACAATTAACAGCAACCGTAAAAACTGGGCGAAAACTTTTCCATTGAATTAATTTCTCTTTTGTCCACGCCGAAAAAAGGAGTTTTTTTTTTGAAAAAAAAATAGGAATTCTATAAACAACACGTATATTATTTTTTATACGACTCTCTTGAAATTTGTACCTATGCGCAACGTCACTATGTAAAGAGGTGAGACTTATTACCATTGTATTAGCTAGGCCTGCAGTTTTAAATTCAATTTTATTGTATCTCTATTTTGGTTTCTGAATTTTGTTGCATCTTTATTTTGGTTTCTGAATTGAGTTAAAATTTCACAAAAGAATGATAAGAAAAAAAACTATATATATATATATATATATATATATATATATATATAATTTATTATTTGTCTTTTTGAATAACTTAAAACTTAATATTTTTATAGCAATTTTTTTAGTTGAGCATAATTTACAATAAAGCTTAACAATATAAAATAAAATATGCATGTCATATTTATAGAAAGATCCAACTCAAATGAGATTTTTTATTTTGTACAACTTGAAATGAAATATAAACAGCAAAATGTTTTGGTTTTTTGTGCAAAATTTCTTAAAGAACATACTGAGACAAAATGACAATAAACTAAATGAGATTATTTAGAACATTTTTTCTAAAACTTGATTATTTAACGTTGTTTGATTAAGTTTTGAGTAACTTTGACAAAAATATATAATTAATTATAAATTAAGAATAATTAGGGAGGACACACAAATATTTATATTTTTATCTCAAAATTCACAGTTAGACTTTATTTCTAATGATGAAAAAGATTATAAAATAAAATATGGGTATTACATTCTTAGATTTGTACACTTTTTTAGTTCTTTGAGACAACTAGGGGTAAAAATATAAACATAAGGAATTTTTGGGATTTTATGCAAAAATGATGAAGAAAGAGTTCAAACAAATTCACAGATATATTAAAGGGATTATTTGGTATAACTTTCCTTTCTATAAGTGTTTCATTTGAGACTGTTTTAATTAAGTTTGGGGCAGAGTGAAACCAGAATTTTATATGGGGGTCAAAATGCAGATTTGCATTACTATCGAATTAAAATTGATAAATTAGAGGGTTAAAATATCTCACGAAATAAAAATATATGATAAATTTTAACTCTTATATATAACTTCCGTGAGATTTGGAGTGCTCCGGTTCCCCCAGTCCCCTCTATTTTTGCCTTTGTTTTGGGGCCGTTTTAATTACTCACTGAAAAATTATCAGAAAATTCGAAATTAAAAGGAAAATTATTGAATTTTCAAAAGCTCAGATTGAAATATTCACAGAAAAATCTAGAAATTACAAAAAAATGTACAGCTTTGCAAATATGTGTATTTTTATGTTTTCTCGATGTTATATAAGTTTGAGACATTTTGGATAAGGATTTACATATTTTTCATTTTTCTAATAAATTTTAGGGTTTTTTCACTGTTTTTTTATTACCAGTATTGTTTTTATTGCAAATGTGACTCCAATGTGTTTTATTTATTGTAGTATCACATATTATACTTAACACCGCTGGTATTGAGGTTTTATTTTTTTAGTCCCTCAAAAACTAGATATATGCACTTTCTTTGCAATTTTGACAGCATGACCCCTGGATAGGGTTGATACGTCTTTGATTCTCTGTAGCAGCTGTAACAGAGGGAAGATGTGAATGATGCCAACTGCAGCTATCCAGTTTTGTGGTTTTATTTTATTTTTTTATTATTTCAGAATTCAAATATGTTCACTTATACCCATGTTATGTTTTATTCAGCATCATAACCTACCTTGAGGAGTTACTTTGCATTTGAGTCCTTGTACCAATTGTACCATGATGCATTATAAGATCAAAACGGTGTTAATTATACACATCTGTATATGAAATAGTTTATTAGTTCAATTGATTTGTATTTCCATCTCAACACTAGTTGTACTCAAGTATGGATGGCCTACACCAGCTGTGTCAGCCCTTTATTGTGAGTTTTGATTAAAAGAAAATAAAGAAAATCAATAGAAGGAAACAAATTGCAACAGATGCAAGATTCAGTTGAAACAGTGAACAAACTAATACTGAAAAAAAGATTTGACAATGATTATTGAGTAAATAGAATGCAGCTCTAAAATGAAACTTAAAAGAAATTTAGCGTTATATACAAATCAGCTTTGAACATGATCAGAATCAGATCCCAAATTGAGAAAGAAAAAAAAAACTATGTACAACATTAATATATTTACAAAGGAATTTATTTATTTGAAAACTTGTGAAAATTAAAGTGCTTAATCCATTCACTGATCCATCTCAGCCAGTACCAGCTGTACTCGGCTGATGGATCAGGTCCATGATTTAAGACACTGATTTATTATGAAAGAAGTCTAGGTATGCATATATTGACTTTGAAGATCTTAACGGTGCATGGCACATCAAATATGACTCAAGTACAAGAAAAAAAACTAATATTATTTAATGCTGAAGAAAAGTTTGAAACTTTCATGAAGCAAATACAAATGAAATTCAAAGTTTCAATCCTTTAGCCAGAAGACTGGATATTAGTTGGAGATTCGTTAGTTAACTTGAATTATTTCTTTTTTTAATGCAGATACATATCACAAAAGGAAGAAATGAAAAGATCAAGATTTTCAAATACAAGACAATAAGCATCATAAAGAAGACAATCTTGCGCTCAAGTAGGATCGCGTTTATTATAGTATGAATTGGCGAGACGGGAGTTGGGGGAGACCGCCACACAGCCTCCCCGATGGATCTAGGATTTCTGTTAGAAAAAGCAAGATGTAGCAGATCAAGTTTCTCAAAATGATTATATTCTCTCAATCTTCTCCTTCTTTAATCTATTATAAAATATATATAAATAAAAATATAAGTCCAACGGGTCACAAAATAATTTGGACCATATTCTAACCGAAATGAACAATAACTATTGGATTACATCAAGGTTCTGAATCTACCTAGGTTTGTTTTGAAGAGGTGAATTGAGATTAGTCTATGAATTATCAAATTTTCTTCTGAGGTCTGTATACTGGTTATGAATATTAGAATTTACTTTAGGCTACTAAGAAAATTGAGAATTAGAAGGGGCTGTATTGAATTGCGAGAATTGTGGAGAGAGAACAGTGAAGCTACCAACGAGCTTAAGTAGAGGGAGATGCCAGCAGGGAGATTTGCTGTATTGTGAACTGAGACACATTTTTGCTTAAGCAACTCCAGCGACGCTCCAGAATCTTCTTGCAGTTAGAAAGTTGTCCAATTATTATGCCTCAGGTGATGCATTTGTGGTGGCGATAATCCATCAGAGAGGTATTCGATATTGTTTGCCTTCATATGCTTCCTTGACAGCTTCCATCAAGTTCTCAAAAAAGAAAAAAGAGAATTCATATATATGAATATGTTTGGATGCCAAAATAATAGGTAAAATTATTTTGTTCTTAAAATTAGAATAGTAATTTATCATCCAAAATAAATTTGCTATTCTGAATGGTTAGAATAACTACTATTTTGTTATTCTCATAAGACGATTATAATAATTATTATTCTCTTATTTCAATCATTTAGAATATTTGTTATTCTGAACGTACAATCAAAATAATATTTTTTCCCATTCGAAATAACATGCACGATCCAAACATAGAGGACCCTGTAATAGTTCTCTAATAAGTTTCGTACTATCTTTTCGCTTTCTGTTGTCATGCTGATAATACAGTTCAAAATTAATGCAAAATTGATGGAAAATCAAATTCCACTTAAAAATATTACATAATTACAAATAATAAAATAAATAAAAAATATTAAAAAAATAAACCAAATAAACATTTTTTTTGCTTTTTATTTGTCTGTTTATTATTTAATAGGTTCTAATAATTAAATATAATAAAATAACTAAGTAAACTATTAAAAATAATAAATAAATTATTTAAATAAATAATTAATCAAAATAAAAAATGTAAAAAAAAATTGGGGCTAGAGTTTCAAATTCGATTCTAGCTACTGAGACTGAATTTCAAATTCAGTACGGACTATTACTTTAAATTTTCAAAATTACTTGTATCAGTTCTCCCGTTTTTTTAATCACCAAAAAAGAAATTGTGCCATTTTTCCTTCCCATTTATTCCTCTCAATTGAGGGTAATGAACCCAGCACCGATCTCTATTATGCCCGGCCTTCTTGCAATAATCACACTTCTCTCACTCAAACTTGGAAGATTAGTTCTTGGGGTTTTCACAATACTTTTTCATTGTTTGTTTTTCCTTTGAACTATTAAGAACAGATGCAATCTTGTCTGTTCTTGGTTTATTCATCTTTCCTGATACGAACAGATGTCTATATTATTCTTGACCTTTCCTATGGGTTGTTTGGGTTGATTTTGGACTGGTACCACTACCAGCTAGTTTGGCCAACTTGGGTAGCCTCTGGTTTTGCTTGTACGGTTGTATTATCTGCGCAGTCTAGTGGCTCAGTGGTTCTTGTGTTTTTCTTGATAAATTTTGCATTTATTCGTTAGATGCAGTTTTTTGTGCGGCCTTGTCATTTTTTCTGGTATTTGGACTTGTCTGACCTTTTTTTTTTGCAACTGAAGCAACTTTTTTATTGTCAGCTCAATGTGTGTGATGTTGATTTAGAACCACGTTAAGTCTGCGCTAATACATCTTGAGAATTGAGAGCTTTCAGAACAAATGATGAAATGTTTTTTTTTTATGAAGTTCTGATTTTACAAGAGCAGCTTTTATAGTTGATGCCTAGCTAATGATTATATATATCTTGCTTTCTAACAGTTGTGTATTCCTTACTCAACGGAACGAATAATCCTAAAAAAGTAAAAGAAGGTTGAGTTGCTAATTATCCCTAAATCCTATTTTTATTCTCAACTGAAATCCTTTTTCAAGCAACAGCATTAATCAAATCTGATTTCCGAACTATAAACTCGTCCAATATCTTTGTTGATTCTAAGCACACAATCATATTTCAAGACTTAGAAGAAAAATATATGTTAAGAATTATTTTCTTTCTTTTATTCATAAATATATATAGAATTAAATACAACTAAAATTGCAGCCAAAAGCTACAATTTTATTTTATTTTTTATTCTGCTATCACTGCCAAACATTCATAACAAACTGTGAAGGAGCCATCAAATCATAAAACAACAACAACAAAGCCTTTAATCTTAAATTGGGTAGACTAGAAATGAAATCCAATTCAAAATCATAGAGATTTGAGATATCTAATATAAAAAATCGATGATACTTAAGTCTTGCTTAATTCATATTGTTGTACCAGACATAGACATTAAATTCATAAATCAACTTGTCAGCAGAGGTGTACACTGGACTGGCAAGGCTGTACCCTGTTGCCAGCCTAAACATACCGGTGCCTCCTATGACAGGTCGCTCTATTGTTGTCCCCAGCACAATCCTTCCATATATTGCGAGACTGCTTCCGTTGTATTTCCCATCAGTAAAAATGAAGTTGAGCATAGTTTCTAGCGATCCATCAAAACCCACTGCAACGACAGTGCCCTGAGCACGACCTGTGAAATAGCATTTCATTTTGTTCGTGAAATGATTAGCAACTAGTTTGTGAATTTTACATTAAACAAGTTACTTCAATTGCATAACTGATTAAAGAGTCAATAGTATAAAAATTGTCAATCTTGTTTCTCTCTCTCTCTCTCTCTCTCTCTCTCTCTCTCTTTTAGAATTAGCCGGTAGGCAAAAAGTTGTCAATCAACTGTGCTGGTCTTGTTTAAGACATTTCATTTTAGTGTTAGAGGTTTTGACTGAGAAGAGGAGTACAGATATACCCATTAATATATCTTCAACTATCACATATCAGAAATTAATTTGTAGAAAGCTATGGAGGATAATATTTTTTGTCCAGAAGATATTTAAAACTTAGAAGATAACCAGTATGAAAGTGACAGAAATTAGACGGTGAGACTAATTGTAAATAAATCAATCTTTTTTCTTATTGAAAAAGAAAACATTATTCAAATAGTCTGATTAATTACCGATCAATGTCGAGTTATCATCCGGTCCATCCTTCAACATGTCATCAATCACCGCAATTGCGCCGCGGGTGAATGCTGTGCTATTTGGGGCCATAACGGAAGTCAATACAGTTGCATTGGGTCCAGTGAAAATTTCATGGAAGTAGAAATGCAAGTGATCATTTTCGGCACATGTTTGATGGATGGAGAGGAGTAGAAGGACAGAGAAGAGAACAGTTTGAGAAAGAGAAGAGGCCATAGCGAGCAAAGCAGAAAGACTAATTTGTTTATCAAATCAAGGATGCTTTCCAAGAGGCTATGTGTGTTAACTATTTATACCAATTAATCAGGATTTGGATTATGAAGGGTTAGGTTACAGCTGCCTACAAAGTCAAGCCGGCATCATGGACTTGTTGATTTGTTATTATTAATTTTTTTTGGATTATCATAGAAGACAGTTCTTTTTTGGGGATTTTTTTACATCAACTTGTCGATTTGTTTTTTTTTTTTTGAATTATCATGGAAGACTTAATTCCTTCTTTTTTTGATCATCTTGGAGAAGTATGGGTGTTACTATCATATGACTTATTCATCGTTGAGCTTCTACATTTGAGAAGTATGGGTGTTACTAACAAAGATGTGAGAAATAAAAGAGAAAAAAAAAAGGTACGCTGGATTTTATTGAAAGTTGTCATATGATCCGGAAATGGCAAATTAGTTTTACTTATTGAATATGAATGTAATGAATTGCTGTTATGAGGCTAATTTTTCAGGAGAAGTTTTTGAAATTGGCTTCTAATTCTAACTGGATAGTTCGTCTTATGTAATCGTACTATAATAATTCTGACAGTGGATGTGAATCTGCAGATGCTATATAGATCACAAGTACACCGAATATCATATAATTAAAGAACAACTATGATTCAGAATGAGAACCCTACTTTAATTAGTAAACCTCATAATTTGGACATGTTTTTATCCAAAAAAAAAAAAATTTGAAGCTTGTATTGTATCAGCGAGCTTGACTAATAATGAGGCTATATAATGGGTAACTGTTTGTTGTTGAAGTCTGCGATTGTAATAAAAATATATTTTTTTCGTTCTCTTTTGTAAATGGGAGATACCTTGAAAAATTGGTTATTTTGACAATCTTGATAAGAATTTTTAATAAACACAAAACAATATTTTGAAATAAAAAAATATTTATAACTATGTTCTTCTACCTTAATAGGTTGATAGTATTTAAAATGTCATGCAATCTTATTATGGTTTGATAGTCCATCAAAGACCATAAAATTTTATGTAATTTGCCATTATTTCAATTTAATAATTTTTGAGGGACTATGAAATTTGAAACACTATCAATAAAAGAACATATCTATAATTTATTTTTCTATTTTGACCTTTTTCAAATTTATAAAAAAAAAACATTTTCAAGATTGTAAAAATAATTCATTGTCAAGGATGCATACCCTTGTAAATTTATAAGGGATATGAACAATAATAAGGAGCATTTACGTTTCCGGTTCACATTATTTATTTTCATGTATAAGTATAAATCTTACAAAAATACAATTTATTCATACTTTATGTTTAATTAAATAATGAATACACACGCAAAGTTTTACACTTAATTTAAATTTTATGGTTAGCACTATGTGGGACGATCATCCTGAGCGCACCGAACCAGAAATGTAATAGCATTTCTAAATTAAGTTTTACACTTAATTTAAATTTTAGGGTTTTATTTTTTTTTGTTTTCTAAATTAATAATCTAATAGCATTCCCATAATTAATATGGGGACTACGAGAAATCTGCGAATATAAAAATGGAGACATAAGTACTTCATATTCATCTTTCAAAATATATGAATATTTAACCATCGTTATAATTCAAACTTTTAAAAAAAATGTTTTAACCATTTAAACTTCATGAAAATCTTTAATGTGAAGTAATTTTTTTTATTTAAACCGCTAAAACCATTAAAAATCATTAAAAAATCCCGTTTAAATCATTTTAACTCAAAATTATCGTCTTACCGTTAAAAGCCGTGAAATATTTTTTAAACACTTTTATAATTTCTTGTCGCAAGAAATAATATTCTGATCTTAAATAGGTTAAAAATCAATATTTATAAGAACTGAGGACCATCAATTCCAAATCTTATCAAAATGAATACAAACGCAAATGTGTTACTTCATTTAATAAGAGAAACATTGATTTATAAAGTATAATGTCATTGGAAAGTAAATAATTCAGTTAGACACTTTCAACGATCAAACACGTGTCGCAGATGTCTTTGATTTTGGTACTTTAAATTGGGATTAAATTCATACCTGCAGGTCGTGCTCCAATTTTGCTTGCGTCCCAGGCTTATGCTCGCCGTCTTGTTACACAGTTAGCTTTTGATGCATATCAAAATAATGATTTACTTTCTTTTTTGTGTGTAGGCAAAACACATACATAATTAAATTGTCTCCAAGTTTTGTTATTTTCATAATTAAAAAAATAGTTCCTACGACCTAATTCATTTAAAAATGGAAGCAATACATAACTAAATAAAACAAAACATACAAGACAAGACAAGATAATCAAAATAAATTTTAGTTAAGGTAAAATTTGAACTAAATTATACAATGAATGAACGTCAGAAGGAAAGCTGATGAGGAATAGGGAATAGGTCAGCTGATAAGATTTCCACAAACCACAAGTAACAGATTCTTTTAGTAAATGGGAAAAAATAAATAGCCGGTTCTCAATTTTTTTTTTTTGAAATTAATTTTTTTTTAATTAGATTCTCGCATGATTACTTTTTTCTCAGTTTTTAGTAATAATAAGTTTTAGTAAATTAATATTATTAAAAATAAGAGTGAGAAACGTAAAATTTCAAATATACGAATGGCAGTGCGCCACTGGCGGTGGCGCGTTCATTGTGCGTTTGAAACGCGCCACTATCGGTGGCGCGTTTCATTATTTTTACGAAACGCGCCACTGGCAGTGGCGCGTTTGCTTATTATATATACAAAATGCGCAGTCACTTGCTCGGGGTTTGGACGAAACACGCCACTGCCTAAAAATAATGAAACGCGCCACTGCCGGTAGCGCGTTTCGTCCGCGCCATCGATGTGCAATTATGCGCTGCCAGTGGCGCGCTGCCATTCGTATATTTGAAATTTTACGTTTCTCACTCTTATTTTTAACAATATTAATTTAATAAAACTTATTATTACTAAAATCTGCTTTTTTCTTCAATGTATTAGAAGGGGCTGAGCTAAAAGCTTTTTTTTTGCAATTAGTTGGTTTAGGGTCTCGACTATCTTGCTATCAAGGGGCAAGTTGGTCGGTATCAAATTCGCTGCTCTTTAAAAGCCTCTGTTTTTTCTGCTCCTCTCCTCTCTCATTAACAGTGAATTCTACTTAATTTTGATTTTTGATGAGATTCACTGTCAGAGAGAGCAATTTTTTTGGCGAGCAGCGGATGCTGATCCCAATTCCCAAGTTGGTCCCTCCTCTTTAATTCAAATTTTCAAATTATAACGTGTTAGAGAAGCAATGTACGACCAGAACATTTAATATATCAAGTATGCATTTGAATCTATATTAGTGTAAATTCTTGATCCGATCCGACGGGTTAACCCGACCCGGTCCGAACCCGTCCCGACCCGACATGACCGAAAATAAATGAGTCAGATATGGGTTTAATTTTTTGACCCGAATTGGGTCGGATCGGGTTCGAATCAACCCGACCCGACCCGATTAATTATATGTTTTAAAGTAATTTTGTGATTTAGTACTAACTAAAACTTAAATATACACAATTATACACTAATTAAGATTAATTATAAATTAATTAATATTTTATTACTTAAAATTATATAAAAATAATTAATAAATATTTAATTATTTTACACGGTCTGGTCTGTCGACCCGTGA
Source organism: Schoenoplectus tabernaemontani (assembly GCA_037127355.1). Lineage (NCBI taxonomy): Eukaryota > Viridiplantae > Streptophyta > Magnoliopsida > Poales > Cyperaceae > Schoenoplectus > Schoenoplectus tabernaemontani. The sequence continues at coordinate 8,711,502 of CM073753.1, forward strand.
CCCGTCGGGTATTGGGTCAAGATTTTTTGACCCGAATTTAATCGAGTCGGGTCAAGAAAAATAATAAAATAATATGACCCGACCCGAACCCGACCCGATCCGACCCATTGACACCCCTAATTAGAGCTGAAAATGAGTCGAGTTCGAGCGAGCCGGGTTTGGCTCAAACTCGACTCATGAAAATTCGAGTCGAGTCGAGCCGAGTTCGTGAAACGTTTTGAGCTGAAAAATCTAGCTCAAGCTCGGTTCGTTATTATTCGAACTAACTCGCGAGCAGACTCATGAACCAATACATATATATTGACTTTGTTTGACATTTATATTTAGTACATTTACAAACTATAAAGTTAGTGTATTTACAAGATTGATACATTAGTTGGTATAAAATTAGTATATCAACAAACTATGTTTTCAATTATAACTTTGTTGCACTAATTTGAATAGATTGACTAGTAAAAAACTATTGAGTCAGATTTACGAGTCGAGTCACTAGCGAATAAGAGAAATCCTTAAACTACTGAGATGTTAAGATGATAAGAGATAATGAGAGGTGGATTATCAGATTAGATTTTGATAGAAAAAAAAAGCATAAATTAAACTCAATTCATTTAACGATGAGTCAGAATAACTCGAATCAAATTTGCTCGAGTCAAATTAGCTTGAGTCTGAACCGAATCCGAACTGAGATACGACCCGAACTCTTTTATGAAACCCTAATCTATATCAAGTGTGCACTTAATATATTCATTTAATATATCAATTGTGCATTTACTTTTGGATTTATACGCTGCATTTATGCCTAGTAAGTGGGGACAATATTTTAGTTCTTTGACTCCACTGGTCCGTGAAAGTTGGCGCGAAGGAAGAAGCAACAACAGTCAAGACTACTGTAACCAGGCGTGTTAATGGTCGGATTCAGGTCGGGTCATATTATTTTATTATTATTTTTGACTCAATTCGAACCCGACTCGATTAAATTCGGGTCAAAAAATCTTGACACATATCCGACCCGACGGGTCACGGATCGACCCGATCCGATCCGTGTAAAATAATTAAATATTTATTAATTATTTTTATTTAATTTTAAGCAATAAAATATTGATTAATTTATAATTAATCTTAATTAGTGTATATTTAAGTTTTAATTAGTACTAAATAATAAAATTACTTCAAAAAATATAATTAATCGGGTCAGGTCGGGTTGATCCGAACCCGACCCGATCCGATTCGGATAAAAAAATTAAATCCATGTTCAACTCATTTATTTTCGGATCATGTCGGATCGGATCGGATTCGGATCGAAATCGGATCAAGAATTGACACCCCTATCTGTAACCAAGGCAACACAACGTGTGCAGCAACCTACTTCCCTCGTCTACTTTCATATGTCAGTGACCCGCAATAAAGGGGCGGATCTAAGATGAGTCAAGGAGCAGCTTTTTTTTATTTTATTTTTTATAAGTATTTTTATAATTATATATATTTATAGAAAAAAATTATAAAATATATTTGTATTAAAGAAAATTTTTTAATTTTGACCATGCTGAAAAAAAGTAATTTAGATCCTCCCTCGATTAAAGTCTGAATTCGTTCTTATCGCAGTATTATTTATGTGTCACAAACCTACCTTACAGAAGAATTTAGATCTTGTGTAACCACTAGCAAAATATAACGGGGAAGGTTCATTCATTCAATTTTTCATTGCCATGGTTCCCTTTTCGTTTTGTTTCCACAGTTCTTCTTCTCGGGTGGCGTAGGTGGGATTTAGGAGTGTCAATGATTTTTTTTATTCATTACATACTTTGTATCATATTTGTTAAGTTGGATATGAGTAAAGATTTTTTTTCATTAACTTATTTGATATAAGTATGGATAAGAATTTTTTTCATTAAGTAAATGAGTAAAGATATGAGTAAAAGTTATTTTGTATCTATTCGCGCTATAAGATAAATTATTAGAAATAATTTATATTATTTCTAATTTAATTGTCTCCTCTAATATTTTTCTATATTAGTTGTCTCGAGTTCCTTGAGTTAATTATGATGAATTATAAATTATGATTATTATCTTCCTCAGATTTCATTATCTAATAACTTATAATATTTGAATAATATTTAGTAGAATACTTCTTAAAATGATAGGATGAGATAATATAAAATTTTATTTTAGACAAGATGCTATTTATTTTTAAGATATTTTGTTTTTTAGTTAAAAATTTTAATAAGAGATGCTTGTATTTTTTTAATTTATTTATTTTAAAATGACTCAAACTAGAATTATTGTATAGTTATATTTTGTCTTCATACTAGTAAAATAGAGATGTGTTTGTATGTAAGGAATGAGTTTGACTATTTTTTAATAAATGATAATAAACTAATTAATATATGAGAAGGGATCCAATTACTATTTTGTTATCTATTTATTCTAACAGGATAAGATATGTGTAAGATGAAAATATCTTCATCCATTTTGTATCTATTGACACACCTAGTGAGATCTATATGTGCTATCATAGAAAAAAACTAATGCAATAAAATTCTATAGTTTTTTCATCGCCTGATTAAATTTAAACATATGAGATTTAAATTCAGAGAGTATGTTACTATGTTATTATTCATTGAACCTCCTGCTAGCATAAACACATTTTTTTGTGTCAGATATAAAAATATGGCAACGAATTCGGCGTCTCCATGCATTTTTTTTATGGCCGTAACAACACATAGCTAAAAAGGACGCACAAAGAAGCCATAAACGAGCGAGACCATACGGTCCGTACTGTCCCGTCCCTTTAATGCCAGAAAAATATTTAATTAAACTAATTAATAGAACAAAATAAAAAATGGACCCGAAATCCGTTATTTGTTTCTTTCATTTAGTAAAAAAAATTGTTTTTCAGTCTGTGTTTGTAACTGTACACATCATGTCATCTAGAAGACTAGAAGACTAGAAGAAGGATTGAATCAATCAGATAAGCTAAATTGTCAAACTGTCAAACTGTCAAACTGTCTGATTTCACACTCGTAATTGAGAACTCACATTAGTTAATCAATAAGCGCGGTTGAACTCGGGGTTTGAGTTGACTAGAAAAGGTAGTTGCCTCAACTACATTTAAATACATATCCATTTCTTTTTCGGACTGCTATTTTGCAGTTTTTAGTAATAATATATTTTATTAAATTAATATTATTAAAAATAAGACTGAGAAACGTAAAATTTCAAATATAAATTGCAGCGCGCCACTGTCAGTGGCGCGTTTCATTATTTTTACGAAACGCGTCACTGGCAGGGCGCGTTTCGTCCAAACCTCGTGCAAGTGAGATGGAAAGGCGCTGCGCGTTTTGTATATATAAGAAGCAAACGCGTCACTACCAGTGGTGTGTTTCGTAAAAATAATGAAACGCGCCACTGGCAGTGGCGCGCTGCCATTCGTATATTTGAAATTTTACGTTTCTCACTTTTATTTTTAATAATATTAATTTAATAAAACTTATTATTACTAAAAACTGGCTATTTTGTAAGTAGAGATGGGACTTTGCTATCATGTTATGAAATCTGACAGGGAGGGATCAATGTAGGGGTTTGACTTCAACAATGGGCTTTTTGTCAATAATTGGTGTTAGTAAACACCTCGAAATTGATAACTTCACTGATTGTTTCGACTCTCTAGTCTACATGCTCGGTCAAATTAAGCTCTTATTCTATTCTTTTTCATTATTTTTCTGAATTTGATGCATATACAGTAGAGTTTTGAAAACGGGATGGGGCGGGGTGGTCCGGGTGAAACTCTTTCGGGTCACGGGTGAGCGCGGGGCGTGGATGAGCGCGGGTCAAGGGTGGGGCGGGACGAGTTTGAGCGGCCAAAAATTAGAAAATTCTGACCAGATCCGTGTCAGACTCCCACAGATACGACTCTCACGGGTCGAGACAGGTGGGCCAAGGGGAAGTCCGGGTGGGTCATGACGGATGGGGCGGATCGGGTTTTTTTTATTTCGAAAAAAAAAACAAATATGCCGCCAAAAACTAAAAAAAAATCCAAAAATTCCAGAAAAATTCAAGAAAACAGAAAATTGTCAAAAAATATAATAGAATTTAAAAAGAAATTTAATCATAATATTATATATAATTTTTTTAACTAAATCGGTTTTATTAATTCTAATTATTTAAAAATTAAATTAAATTTGAAAAGTTCTAAATAATTCTAAAATAAATTCAGAAAAATATATAAAAAAGATTAAAGCCGAAAAAAAATATATCATAATTTTTGATATAATTATGTACGATGTCACTGAACTGACATGTGGTATGTATATATTGATTGTAATACCTCAAAAATTAAGTTCTCAGCTTCCTAGTTCCAAGCGCGAATGTCCAAACGAATGTCGCCTTGTTCAAATCATAAGTGACACCCCGTAAATACCAATTAAAACCTCCTTTTAAAGTCAAATCAAATTCAATTTGCAGCACATGTATAACTAACTTGAAAATAAAGAAAGTCTAATCCTAGTATATATTAAATCAATCCATTTATTCAATAGGTGCTATTTTAATGTATTTGAATTCTTCAACGACGTACTCCATAATTCGTTATATTTACGGGCATAATAACTTGAAAATATTTCAAATATTGATGTTTTATTTTTGCATGTTAATTTAGCTTTTTTACCTCAAAAAAATGGCACGTTAAATATTTTCAATTTCAAATTCTATAAATTGATACACATTAAAGTTTTGAAACACATTAATCTTCCTTATAAAATTTAAGCAAAATGAGTGATCCTTTAATAACTCCTAGTTCCCTTCCCTTCATCTCTAGTTACTCCATACTCTTTTGTATAGCTTTCATCCTTTTTAATTATGGAAAGAGAAAAAATGCACGAAAATTAATTTATGCATCCCTGTTTCTGTTAGGTTCATCAATTGATTATCCTGGATATTAATATTAATGAAAAATGATCTATATTTTCTACGGCTTAATACTTATTCTTGTAAGAAAAATTATATACCAATTAGATATATAAATATTCTTAATTTATTTTTTGTTCATGAGTATGTATTATAAAGAAGAATTTAAAAAAATAAAGTTCCTAATTAAAATTTTCTAAATTAGAAACCAAGTTTTTTTATTCTCTTATATTATATTCATTAGTATGTATTATAAAACAGAATAAAAAACACGTTTAATTGACATATTATTTTTCAAAATAGTGTGTAAAGGAAGGAATATAAATGAAAAAATGAACAAAAGGATTTTTTAGTTGACTATTTCAATTAATCTAGGTGAAATTGCCCATTTAAAAGGGAGGGCAAAAATGTCAATCTTTTAATTAAGCTAGGTGAAATTATTGAGATGGTGCATTTGGACTAACAGGCATTTGACGTATTTTCCCAGTCAAATGTCAGCAAAGATTACCCGTCCGGATAGCACGGGTCGGGTCCAGTTTTTAGGTATGAGATCCAAGTAGTACGAGTATTAAGTCCCAGTCTTACGGGTCACCCGTCTGAATTTCATGGGTTTATCCGGTCGGGTCCGGGTAGCGGATTTGGGAGGGTGAGAGCGGGACGGATTTGACGGTTCCGTTTTTAAATCTTGTATACCTAATCCTTATTAGAACCGGACCATTAACGGATCCGGATATACCCACAGATCTATCCCGAAACGATCCGGAACGAATGAGGGACGCAGGTTTGCATGATACAGGTCTACCCGTTCGGATTTTTTCAAAACTCTAATATACACAAAATAAAAAAAAACTTACAAATTATTCTAACGAACCTGCATCAAATTTTTAGCATGATTTGGGAGAGGTGAAAGAGAGGGTTCAGAGTGACAAAGCGAGCAAGTATGCTAGGGTTTACCGTGGTTTAGAAAGAAGAGGGTGAGAAGTTAAGATATCTTTGTCTGCGGCGAAATCTAGTTTTTCCATATTGTTGCATTGCGCTTGCAAATCTTCTAGAGTCTTCTAGAGACAGGAGCGAGAGGGAAAGGACTAAGGAGGTATTTGACAAAGCAGAGCATCGATCGACGACAGAGAGCACCGATCGGCAATGGAGCGATTGACGATGGAGGAGGGAAGAAGAGGACGATGGAGGAGGGAAGAAGAGTTTAGTCAGAAATTAAGGTTTGTCGCTCGTAGTTCATTTTGAAAGCCCATAATTCTTAGCCCAGTTAAATCCATCTGCGATCACTTGGATTTTGGACTAAAATCCGGTCACTGATGGCCTTTTTTGTTATAGATATATAATTAGATTTTGTTTGATTTGTTAAATTACGAACCGAATCAAATTTATAAAAGAATCAACTAAATAAATTTAAAACCAAAAAAATCCAAAATTTTATTTGGTGAAACTAAAATTATATAAGTTAAAAAGTGATACAAAATATTGATAGTTCGAGCTGATGATGATGATGATAAAAAATAAATATTTTAAAAATAAAATAAATAACTAATTACAATCTATAAAAAATAAATATATTTAAATTATTCATAATATAATCCTTATTTATATCAAGTAAAATTATTTTACATAGTAAATTTTGATCTATTTAGTTTATTCGGTTTATCCGATTTAGCAAAATATAAACTAAATAAAAAATAATAGTCAACCAAATCAAATTTTCTAAATCAGAAACCAAACCAAAAGAGTCTAAATTTTGATCTTTTATTTGAAATTCAATTAAATCAATCCATTTACATACCACTAGACAGTATGTTAATTTTCTTATTTCTTTCTTTTGCTTTCCTTGCTTCCTTTAATATCGTAAATAGACATATAAATTTAATTATTACAGATGAAATGAAAAGGAAATCTAAATTATGTAAAAATATGGGGAAAAAATAAATGATTATTAATAAAAGTATTATTAAGTTGTGTTGCGCCAATTGAAGTTCATCATATGAAAACTATAGTAAGGTTTATAATAAATATGATAACAACAATATATATTGGTGCAACTTTTGTAGAAGCAGCAAATTGCGTCGTCTTCATTTTCAATAATTTTGCACAAAATCAGTTCAGGTTTCACAAAGAATGATGGCCCCCTTGAAAGTTTGTCTTGAATTAAATTCCTCTAGGAATATATACCTCATTGACGTAAATTTTTCGAAATTTACCTACAAAATTTTATGTACATGTTCAGAAATAACGTCAAAAGAATTTATTCTCTTTTGCGAGTGACCAGCATGAAATTTTAATTAACTAATTTGACTCATTTTCTTCAAATACTTACAAACTTGCAAAACAGATCCTACACAGTCCCATGAATATTGTTGAAGGCCTTGGTTGTGCTTTCGTGTTATGGAGAAAAGAAAAAGATGGAAAAAGAAAAGAAATAAATCAAGGGATAGAAGAAATGGAACAAAAAGAAAAAGGATCGGTAAAGGGGAAATAATATACTTATACCTCTGATTTGAAGGGGAATAAATTAGGAGAAAGGATCCGGTGTCACTAGCTTTAGTGTTATTCGATACCATCAACTTATCTTTTAATTTTGAATTTAAATCATTGATCTTATTTATTTTATAATAGATGTATGTTCGTAAAATTTTATAATTTTTATTGATCATTTCATACTAGATCAAATAATAATAAAATAAATGAACCTAATTAACTATGATTGATTTATTTTTATGCATTCATTTTATTATCATTTGATCTAGTATTAAATGATCTCTAAAAATCATAAAATTTTAAGAGCATACATATGTTATAAAAATAAACAAGATCAACGATTTGAATTTAAAATTTAAATGTTAAGTTTTGAAATATAAATTAAAAAATAAGTTAATGATATCGAATGACACTAAAGTTAATGACATTGAATGGCTTCTCATAAATCGGAGCGAAATACAGAGAAAATTTGTTTTCTTGTTAATCTCACCGCAAATTGAAATATAATACTGAATTAATATGAAGTAAAATTATCTAGTTAATTTAATCGAATGGCTTCGGGTAAAAAAAAATCAAAAGCAGATTTATTTTCTGCTCTCCTTCCGTTTCTTCCGCTCACCCTCGTTTCCTAACGAGAGCACAACATTAAGATAAAAATATAATACTGAATTAAAATTATCTAGTTAATTTAAAACTGACATTTATATGGAAATTTCATGAAATTTAATAGAGGTGTTTACATCGTTTAGATGTCGTTTAGAAACACCACTCTGAAGTTTCTTTAGGTTTCATTAGTCTCCTTAGTAGTTTAATTCATCTGAACTGCTTTTACTTCATTTTATTTAGAGGTGGTAATTAAACGGTTCAGATCGATCTGATTTTCTAAAAAAAATCATATTCAAGTCAGATTTGGATTAGATCAAATTTTGCCGATTCTAATTTTAATTAGAGTCTTAATCTTGTCTAATTCCTTAGGCCACCACCTCTATTCATGAATTAAGCTTCCTTAGCGTTTCTTTTCCAGAGATTAAAATAAAACCGAAAACGTATATCTTAGCGCAAATTGAAATTTAATCGCATGTACCATTTGCGCAAGGGCCCATAATTTCTACGGGCTCATAAAACCAACGGTCACATGATGTCTCTGCCCGTAATCCAAAACGGTTGCATCTATAAGTGCATACATGATAAAGAATTAGGAGTGTCAAATATTGATCCGATATGACGGGTTAGTTTGATTCGATCTGAATTTGATCCGATCCGAATCTAAATAGGTTAGATATGAATTTAATTTTTTTGATACAAATCAAGTTGGGTCGGGTTCGGGTCAACCCGATCCGACACGATTAATTATGTTTTTTAAATAATTTATGATTTAGTACTAATTATATACTAATTAAGATTAATTATAAATTAATTAATATATAATTACATAAAATAATATAAAAATATTTAATAAATATTTAATTATTTTATACGGATCAGGTCGGGGCGACCCATAACCCGGTTGGGTCGGGTATGAGTCAAGATTTTTTATGTCACACCCCAAAATAAATAAATCGGATTAGGGGTGATTGATCCTGCCACGTACACGACGAGACGTGCGTATGGAAGGCTAAATGAATAAAATAATCCAAGTACAGAATAAATAAAATAATATACAGTCAAGAATAAATAGTAAAAAACGGGGCTGACTCCATCGGAATGGGCATCAAACCTCTCAAATAAAAACCCAAAAGAAAGAACTAAAACCCAATAACCGATGGATCCTAATCAAAACTATCATGCTCACTGTGCGGATGCGACGAAACACATCTGATATCTCGCAAGACTATATCTAGTACCCTCATCAAAATAAATCATGCACCGGTGTACCTGGATCCCACAACCACGGTGAAAACATGAGTAATTTAAAAATTACTCAATATGGATTTAGATCCAGCCTTAAAATTTAATTTTCTTTCCTAGACCGGACCTAAATGTTGATATTAGTGTTTTTAATGTAATATAATAATCATATGTGAATATAGTAGTATTTTTATGCATATTTTGAGAAAGCATCTATATGTTATGACATGACAAGGAAATTTGAAATAGAAAATATATGAAATAAAAATATAGTATAAAATATAAAATACGAGATTCAATCACCCGTAATAAATACCTAGTTTGTAAATCATCAGATCTATCACAAGCGGGCGCCACCAACATCTCAACTTACGAACTTGGGCCTTGCTTAAGTGGGCGCCACCAGCGACCCAACTTACGAATTTAGGAATTTATGTTTATGTGACGTCAATGCCGCATAAACTGACAATTCAAAATCTCGAGGCGATAACGCCCTAGGAGAGTGAGCGTGCAAAAACACGTACTCTGGTTTGCTAAATATGATAATTCACTTTACAAAATAAAAAACAAATGGATATAGTATGACTTCAGTTGCCATATCGCCAAAAAGAGTTATCTACCCGTGAAATGACAAAACAAATATAATAATAAATTGGAGCCTACACTATACCAACCGGGGGACAAAGGATAAAGCCCTTTGGACATACCAAGATCCTAAATAAGCCGGCTAAATAAAATAATATAATAAAATGAGATATGCTCTAGACTCGAATATGGTCGCCCACACTAAACACTGAAAGTCATATTCATTATAAGCGCTCAATTGAATTTAGAATCAAATCATATTATGAATAATAATAAATAATATTGATAAAAAAATAAAACACTCTAGTACGGCCGAACTCATCAAATAAATAGGTCGGTGAATAACCGACAGATAGAGGTGCGCAGTGTATATACAGACTGGTAGGTCCCACGGGCCTATAGGTCACCATATGTAACCGCAATGATCTGGTTATACAAAACAAGCTCAGACTAAGATTATCCGGTCCGCCTCTCAACACTCTCATGCATTTAATGCATGATTAACTACCTAACTTAATTAATTATTAGTGATAGTAATAGTATTATCCTAATATTTATAATCTATAACTTCATTATTTGATTCTAATCTAATCCTATTTCGGGACTATTTTCTAAGTCCTACCTTTATCCTATCTAAATGCAATATGATATGATATGACATGCGAATGCTGGTAGGCCTTAAAAATATTAGTCAATTTATCGGATGCAATTACAGTTCAATTTGGGTCTCAAATCAATGTTTGGTCAAAAAATACCGCAGTTCAGATTTATTTTAATAACATTTTTATTTTCAGTTTGGGTTTCTAATTTTGAAGAAAAAAAAGTAAATCCCAAGAACCCGAACCTGGTAGTGCTAGTGAGGATCGCGGAGCCGCTCAACTCCGGAGCAGGTCGCCCGTGTCGGGGTTAGCGCCTGTGTACACGAGGTCGGGGTCGGCCTCATAGTCTGCGAGTGGATTGCAATTTATTTATAATTAATATTTAATTATAGACGACATTTTGATTAACGACCGTTCGGGATTTAACGTCTTTTTCTTTAAAGATTTGACAACATCTCTATTGTATCTATATGGTGCCAGAATTTTTAAATACCGTGTTTATGTTCATTTTACGGTGTTTTTCATGTTAGTTATTTTTTATACGTCTTTGATTAATTTGTTCGTGATTTGCTAATTTGATCAATTAAATTGTGTTAATTATTTATCGTTAATCCCTTTTATTCTATTCGAGTTTTGATTATGAAACTGTCTTTTAATTGTTTATTATTATTTTTGTTATTGTGTTATTCGAGTTGAGAAATTTGACGTCAAAATTACGATAATTTAGCAGACAGGCCAAATAGAAAAATACACAAGATAACATCCAAGAAATAAAATTTTAAATTCCTTTATTCATTTTATTTTGGTTACATTTACATAGGGATAAATAAAATAAAAACAAAATAAAATAATATAATATAAATTATAACTTAAAAGAAATAGAGAAATTAATTTATATATATATATATATTATAATATTTAAAGTATTATATCTTCTTAAGGAATTTATTAAATACTTTAATTTTGTATTGTATTATGCTTGTTACTTTTGTAAGAAAAATAACAAGAAAATTACCATCGGCATCCAAGAAAATCCTTATTTGAAAAAAAAAAATTACACACCGGTGTTTTTTCTAAAATCCTCTTACACAATCTTGCGTTGTAAAATCCTCAATGTACTTGTAAAATTTCCTGGTAATTTGTGCCTTGTTATCTGACTTTTACTATCCTCCTGGGGTGTGTTTGGATGGTGTATAATAGTATTGTTTTTATGTTAGTAATCATTTAAATACAAAAATAAAATCGAGAATAACAACAGAACAGTGCTAATCCGCTAACCCATAGAAAACGTTGGGTTAGCGAATTAGTGTCCATGAAAATAGTAAAAATAATAAAAAAATATTTTTTTCTTTTATATTAGTATGAAATAGTATTAAATAAATATTATTATTAAATAAAATACTAAAAAATAATTATTTTAACTATTCTCTCTACTATTCTCAAGTTACTATCCAAACAATATTTTACTAACCAGAAATAGTAAAAATTAGCACTCTTCTCATATTTCCCGATATATCACTAACATCATACTATTTTCAACTACTAACCCAAACAATACTATTCTTACACTAATCCTTTCACCATCCAAACACACACCTAATAAATTAGCTTATGAATATAACCAATTTACTAGGTACTCAGGAATTGGTTATATTGATGAATATAATAAATTGGTCATATTGATAAATATTATCAATTTGATTAAGCGCCTGTCCGAGAATATATGCTTTCCGATATAATTAGCTAGCGCCTGGCGCTCCATGCAACAATCCCAATTTTGGGCTTTGGGCCTTCTGGTCTAAGCACTCTAAGGTCAGTGGTAGACGATTCCCGGGCCGGGCCCCCATTTGAACGTGTGGTTCACATCGGAATGCACATCAGCACATGCATCGTCGGATGTAAAATATTTATAAGAAATCATCGAAGCAAACTTTCGTATATCCGAGCTGTGGCGTTCCAAACATCCAATAAGAAATGAAATCCCATTTGTACAATCATATATGGCCCAGTGGCCATAGGAAAATAAAATGGACATAGTCACATAGTCTCCTGGCCCAGATAAACTTTTTAGTCATTTTAATTAACTAGAGGTGAATTTGGGCAGACAATTTTATTCTAAAAATATTTATATCTGACACTCATTTTATTATAAATAAATAATATATTTTGATTTAAATATAATTTATATCTAAATTAATTATAATTTTTAAAATTTAGAATAAATCAATTTATTACTTAATAAAAGATATTGTACAAAATAAAATATTTTTTCTTTTCTGAGTTTGTTTGCACAATGTGTAGTTTCCTTTTATATAATAAAACTTACTAATAGTTTATATTTAATTTATTTGATACATAATTTTTTTTCAAAAAATAATAGTATTTAGCATTTAATTTTATTATGAATAAATAATATATTTTTATTAGAAATAATTATATCTAATTAATTACAAAGGATCTTTAATTTTTAAATAAAATAAAATTTATTATTTAATAAAAGATGATTTATAAAATATAATAAAAATTTAATAATAATTGGTATTTAATTTATTTAATATAAATACATGATAAAAATAACACACGTAATGGAGAGGAAAATGAGTGTGACTGAAATTTTGAATCGTCATTTTTATGAAATCAATCAATCACAATAAATTAAAATATGAGCATTTTGGTCATAACACATTATATGATAATTTTAATGGACAAATCCATTTCATACACTCTTTATAATATAGATATAGATATAGATTATTCGTGTTTTATTCATTGAGGGATGGAAAAAAATATTGGTGAATAAATTCATGAAACATATGTCACGAATCAATGAGTGTATGAATTTATATCTTTACTTTTAAAATCTAAAAAATCAATTCTAGATCGCTTAACATGATCTTCATAATCGAATTAACTTGTAAATCAAATTTCATATTTGTTTAGATATTTTAAATTACATAATTTAATTATTATGAATCATTCGAAGAAATAATTTTCTTAAGCTGCAAAAGATATATATATATATATATATAATTTGGTATATAACTAAATTTACTTATGAATTTCATACTAAGTAATTTAAATGGACTATTTAGATTTTAAAAACGAAGAACTATATTACTGATTAATTTGTGATATGCATATTGTATAATTTTTAAGGATTTTTATTTAAAACAAGAACGTGATGAAGTAGGGCATTATCAAAACTATTTGAACTTATTTTATGCTATACAGATCTGAATGATGCATCTAAGATATAACAATAGGTCCTACTACAACTTAGACACAAGGGACCTAACTGCAAAATTGATAACTTCATTCAACCAAAATTGAACATTAAAATTGATAACTTCATTCAACCAAAACTGAACATTGTTGCACATACAACCTGCCGCAAAGTGCCAGGCGCTTAGTAAATTTTAGATAATAACATCCCTCAACTAAAATTTTACTAAGCAAGTGTACAGTTCATTAAAGTATTTGGCTGACTCTTATGTCCTCAAGTACTTACCTACCTTTAGGTACAAGGGAAGGAAGCGGGTATATCTCAAGGGTTTGAGATGAAAGTTGATTTTAAATTTTATTTTATCCGTCGGATTAGTGTTATTTCATCAATTATAATGTAATTTATTTTTAATCTCACACTTTATTTTAATCTTAATGTTGATATGACTGATGAAATAAAATTTGAGATAGGGGTGTCAATTATTGATCCGACCCGACCCGACTCGAATCCAACCCGACCCGACATGATCTGAAAATAAATGGATCGGGTATGGGTTTATTTTTTTGATTCGAATCGGGTTGGTTCGGGTTCAGATCAACCCAACCCGATTAATTATGTTTTTTGAAGTATTTTTATGATTTAGTACTAATTAAAGCTTAAATATACACTAATTATATACTAATTAAGATTAATTAATATTTTATTATAGAAAATTATATAAAAATAATTAATAAATATTTAATTATTTTACATGGGTCGGGCCGGGTCGACCTGTGACCCGTCGGATCGGGTATGGATAAAATTTTTTGATCCGAATTTAATTGGGTCGGGTTTGGATCGGATAAAAAAAAATAATATGACCTGACCCGAATCCAACCCGACCCGACCCATTGACACCCCTAGTTTGAGACAACTTTGGTCTCACTTGACAATAGTTATCTTGATAATAAATTTTCAAATAAATAAGAAAAAAATTTAGAAATAGAAAAAACTTTATAGATATGTTCTTCTACTTATAGATTGATGATGATTTAAATTTCATACAATTTCGTTATCATTTAGTCGTCCATCAAAAACCATCAAATTATAACTGTTATAAATTATATAAAATTTTGATGATCTTTGATAAAGTAACAAAAGATAATAAAATTATATGAAATTTGAATCACCATCAATTTATAAATAAAAAAACATATTCATAAGATTTTTATAGATCTAAATCGTTAGATCTGTGTGATGATCAGATCAGTCTGGATGATAACGATTTAAATTCATGAAGTAATTATTTTAGAGAATGTAGATTACGCACATGCATAAATTTCAAAAATACTTGTTTAATAAAAAACCACGTTTGTCAATAGTAACGCTTTCAATGAGTATCCGCGCATAATGATTTTAACGTTTTTTTAAAGAAAACAATTATCAGACTTTTCTTTTCTTTTTTTCCCCGGGGGGGGGGGGGGGGGGGGGGAGGTTGAAAATTCAGTATTTCTGTTGTTGACAATTTGACGTGCATTATTCATGGAGGGATCCAAATCTGCTATTATTCTTGGAAATAGTAAGATCTTACTTTTAAGTCTAAATAAATATTTAAAAATAAAAAATGATGGATATATATTTTTAATTATAGATTGATAGTCTATAAAATTTCATACAATTTCATTAATATTTGATAATTCATTAAATATTTTTAAATTTAACGATTTTCACTAATGTTTGTAACGGTTCTATATCAAACATTAATGAAATTATGTGAAATTTGACGGACTATTTATCTATAAGTAAAATAACGTATCTATATTTTTTCTCAATTTTTAAAATTTTTTAATTTAAAATAGGACCTACTGTTATCCAAAAATAATAGCAGATTTAGATCCTTTATCTCGATATCCCTATTCACTAGACAGAGGCAGCTGAAATAGTTTTTGACTGGTGGGTGATGCGATTGAGGGGTAAAAAGGGAAATTAGCCATCTGTGTGCCTAGGGGTTTGCTAAAACCCGCCGGGTACAATCCATACCCGTGCCCGGTACCCGCGGTATCCGTACCCGTTCCCGGGTATAGGCGGGTAAACGAGTACGGGTTTGAAAAGGGCCGGTCAGTTTTTTTTTTGGAAAAACCTCGTTGTACCCGTACTCGTTTACCCACCGCCCGCCGTCCGTGTACCGTACCCGTCTGAACCGTTATAACGATTTGCTGAAACGTTATAACGTTTCATAAATCGTTATAACGTTTCATAAATCGTTATAACGGTTCAGTAAATCGTTATAACGTTTCATAAATCGTTGCAAATGATTTATTGAACTGTTGCAACGATTTACTGAACCGTTATAACGTTTGACCCGCCGACCCGTCCCGTTCCCGACCCGCCGACCCGTGTGCCCGAGTACCCCGTACCCGTACCCGTGTACCCGCGACGGGCACGGATATGAGACAGGTAGGGTACGGTTTTAAAAAAAAACACGTCTACCCATGCCCGCCGTACCCGTGCCCGCCCTACCCGCCGCCCGCCGTGGGTGTACCCGGCCTGTACCCGCGCTACCCGCTGACAAATCACTATGTGTGCCCACGGGACGTAAAACCCACGCTAGATGTGACCTGCAACCAACACTAGATGATACAAATACAATAAATATAAAAATATAAATCAGAACCGGTGATTGACTCATTAATTACCCACCTTTAGGAAGAGTTTGACGTTTAAAACTGTAACCGTACGGCAGCAGCGGATTAAGTTTCTTACAGTTTTTTTTTTTTGCTTTTTAATCCATCTAAAATCTACCCAACAGGCTATCCTTAGATTGGATTTAGTAGGAATTTTAATCCTACCGTGCCCTTCTAGGGGTAGAAAATACATGAAACCAATGACTTTCAATAATTATCATTTTGTCCTTCAAAAAAGTGAGAAAAAATAAATTAAAAAATGTAAAAATTTAATTTTTAAGCATATTTTAAAACGATGATCACTTTGATTGGTTAAATTGGTATTTTCAATTCGAAGATTAAAGATGTGGTATAAAATATAAAAAAATATTTTGTACTTCGTAAGTCACAACTCACCATAGCTCTCTCTACACACACATAGTTGTGTTATGATGGTTCATGAAGTACCATGTGGTCGGTATTTCGGATTTAAATCTATAATTTTAAATTAAAAATAAATAATCTGAACCGTTCTATCTAACCTCCATATCAAAATGTATTAGCAAATCAAGTTTTATATTTTTAGAAACTTTTTTGATATATTTTGAAATCTTTTCTATTTTGTTTGAGAGGTAAAAAAAAATAATGATTTCTAATCATAATATTTTCTATACTTCAAACTGTTAGATTGTTGTATAGACCAGTACACTAGGTTAAAATCATGAAGTGTAATAATTAAATTGTATATAGCTTGGCTAGTTCCAAGAGAGCTTTGTCATTCAACTCATTACTATGCTTAACCTTTTATTTTTCATTATTCCTTTTTTGTGTATTATACCATTGCAACTAACTAATTATGGAGATATATTGACAATATGGATGTTGTTAATCTAGCGGAAAGTAACATGATTGGAAATCAAATTTATTAAAAATTAAGAGTCTATTTATATTAAGTATGCAATGAATTAATTATGAAGTCTTGCACGGCTTCAAACCAGAGTAGAGGGGAGAGAACGGAAAAACAAGATGACTGGATAAAATATTTACCCAATGAAATTGTTTTACTTATTCCATAACGATTAAATTTGATGAGGAGGGAGGGAGAATAGACCATATTGAAAAAAAAATCTTCTATACAAATTATGTCAATTAGTTACCCTTCTATGTTAGAATGTAAATATTTTCTCCTCTCATTCGTTTATTTCATCTTCCCTTCCTTTCCGATCAGGGAAGAACCTGGTAACAATCAGGGGTGAGCTCCTGCATTTTCAAAGTAGTATTTTTAGACTAATATTTTGTTAATTTGATCTTTATGAATTTAATTTTTAATTTCTCTGAATTGTCTAATTTTTTGATTGATAAAAAGATATTTAGTATTATGGGCAAGGTAGTCGGAAGCGAAAGGCGTAGTCAAGACGTAAATGGTTGAAATCATCTGAGGCGCAAAATGCAAAAAAAATACGCGCCTGAGTAATCTAAGACGCATAATTATATTTGATATAATTAGTATAAGAAAATACTTGATAAAAATAAAATTGATATAGAAATACACTATCATTAACTCTATTTCTTATTTTTAAATAATATATAATATCTTAGAATACAAAAACATAAATAACATACTTGAATTTCATTTCAAATAAAACAAAAATATACAATTAAAAGTTTGCATTGTAATTTAATATTCTAAATATTTAATATTAAAATCTCAATAGAACATAACTAAATTTCGATTATGTTTCGCTGCAACTATTATAAAATATAAATATATCGATGATATACAAAATAACAGTAAAATATGTACACATATACAATATTATTCATCATCTCATCAAATTTCTAAATAAAATAAAATTAGTTTATTTACATATTATAATGATAGATTTGATTATTAATTTATTATTTAATTTTTAATTTTTTACATTGTACATTATGATAATTAGAAACTTTTAATTTATTATTTCTTTTATTTTTATTTTATTTTATTGTCATCTCTATTAACATTTCATCAAAATTGTATTTTGAAGGCATATAAAATTTTAAATAAAAAAAAGATAAATGTTTTAAAGTCATATTAAATTTAAATATTATAATAAATTAAATTGGATGTAAAAAAAATTATCAGGCGTGCGCCTCTTTACGTCTCTCGCTTTTTGCGCCTCACCAAAAAGCACACAAAAACTATTATTTTGACATGATTATTTATTATTTTGAATTTTATTTTTATTATTTTTAATATATAAAAAGTTATTATTTTGATAATTTTTTATTAGATAAAAATATATGTTGAATTATTAATTATTTTATTTTATACCCGACAAATTGATGGATTTAAATCCTTTTCCGGTCCCGTGGCCTCTGGGCTCTGCCATGAAACAAACCGAAAGAACAGTTTGCCATTTGTGCAAACATGCGGTATCACTTTGAACTGTTAACCAATCAGGCGCTGTCTCTTTCTGTCAGTTGCCCAGTCGTCTAAAAGAGGTCTAACTTGAAATAAGGCATCCACCCAACCAATCACTCCTGAGTCCTGTCCAACCCAGGATAACATATTATAACACAATTATTTCCCAATATATATGTCGATTTTTTGTTCTTTTGTGAGGATGGATGAACTGGAAGAGGTGACTAAAATTGGTACGGTAACTTCTTTCATAGCCAAAAGCTATGTCGGAATGTCCGAGATATATATAGAAATAATTGTGAGACAGTATACAACTACTAGGGTGGCAAACTTTTAGAAGACATAAATTATAAATATTTTAAAAGTTAAAGTATATTTTTGTAATTTTGTTAGTAGAATCATAGTTTATGTATATTTTTGGAAATATTTCCAGAGTGAGGCATATGATTACAATTATATTGAAAGTCAAGCATTTATTTTATTTTCTTTTAGAGGAGCATTTAAGTAAAGATATAGTTTGAAAATATTTGGAAGTGGCGGTTGCCCTCCTGTATCAAAATTTCAAAACTATAAAAGGCTCATGCATGGCACATAGCTCAGCTCCTAATTGTATTATCACTAGTTTGTCAAAATTTTGATCCGATTTGATTCGAATTTGATCTGATCCAAACACAATCTGATCTCAAATGATCTAATCCAATCTATTTAACTATATTTTTTAAATTTATTTTATGATTTAACGCTAATAAAAATTATATATATAATATAATTATTGAATTAATTATATATTAATTAATTTTAAATTATTTAAAATATATAAAAATAATTAATTAATATTTAATTATTTTATTTGAGTCAGGTTGGGCCAAAGAAATGTTAAATCGATTTTGAATGGATCAGATCGAGTAAGGTAAAAAAATAATAAAATAATAATGATCTCATCCGAACCCGACTCATTGACAATCTTATTTACCACTGCATGTCATACCAACATATATCTTTGCTAAATTCATTTTGAAGCATTCCTTAATATTTGAAAAGTATGAGATCAAGGTTTTATCATTACATTTTTTATCAGATAAATCATTATTTTTTATTTTTTTTCTCTCTTCTAAATTTAAATACCAATAGAACATCAAAAATATTCATAGTAGAAATTCATTGACAACAGTAAATTTGATAATTTTAACAATGGTTTTCATATAAATACAACTTAATTAAAAATAAAAAAAAATATAGACATACTATTTCTTTCAAACTTGTAGATTGATATGATTTTTGCACAGCGCTGCTGAACTCTCTGTCATCAGTCATTGGACATGAACAATGTACTCTTATATTTTGTTCAGACTCCAGACAACAGCTGATGGCCTACCAGTACCACAATGCACATGGACCATTTGATTTTCTTCGTAGATTTTCTGCGGCCTGCGAGGCGACTTTACTGCTTCATTTTTCTTTCATTCATCCGCTATTTGCCATCTTTTTCACTCGCTACACAGACTGTTATACAAATTACGTTACAGAAGACTGAACTGAATTACAGTGGAGCGAGTCCGAGTGATAAATTGAGAAGCAAGAAAGCAAAAAAGTGTGAATAAAGCAGAGTGGCCCATGGTTTTCTTAGTTTTATTTGAGTACAAATTTCCAAATCTCAATAATATTTTTTCATTCAATGGATATTTTACAAAATGGGGAAAGAACTAATTGAGTTGCGCACACAAATCTAATTACACATAAATATTCCAATTTGTCAATACATAGCCCTTCTAAACCCAATTACAATAACCAAAGGGAGTGGTCTTAAGTGAAATTCCACTACTTAAATGCAAGACTCTACCACTAACACAATTCTCTTTACTTGTTCTCTCCAACCTTCTCAGCTTACATAGCTACACTGAATTGGACATGACCGTGGTCAATCTTAGCCGTGCTCCATTTGTGCAATTCCTTCCCGGCGACGTCATAAAACGCAATGTCAGCGTTGGATTTGGTTAATTTAAGTGACATGAAACCCTGGCCATCATAGAAAAATTGCAATTTGTCAGAGTTGGGTGTGTATACACCCCTCCATGCCTTTGAGCCGCCTCCACTGGTAAAGAATTGCAATGGGCTTTTCATACATACAAGCAATGATAACAGAGTTATGTTAGATATGTTTCAGATATTCTGTTTCTGAAATTGAAAGAGCTTAAAAATATCTGGTGAATATTTGCAATTTTCTTTTGTACCTGTGACGTTGAACAAAAATAGCAAAAGTGCTTGTTAAAATACCTGTCAGTGCTGCTAATGTGCTCCAGGCAGTGGTCATGTCCATTGAAGTAGAAGTCAACATTATTTTCCTACATAAATGTAAAAAAAATCAGAGAAGAGAAACTTAAATGATAGCATGTAATAGCACAGAACCATATATGTAAGAAGTACATTAAATAAAACTAATAAGTGCAGAACCATAAACTATTTAAGTACCGTTAGTTGCTTCTTTTCCAATATTACCTTAAGGATGGGAAGCAGATATTGGATGAGCTCTACAGTATCACCATGTATACTAACACTTCTAATGGCATGGTGACCCACCACAATCTTCCACCTTGAATTAGATTCTTGCAATGCATTGTTCAAATCCTATTTAAGAAGAATATTAAATACTTGCAAATGTTACTTGTAAAATATTCTTTTGTAAAAATTTGAAATCGGGTAATGTACCTTCAAGATATTTGAAATATAGGTCTTGCGAGGCTGGATGTTCCTCCAATCATAGTGAGAACCCTCTGGAGTTGTCCAGTACTTCATAACAAATGGAGTTGTGTCCACAAAGAAGAAATCCACAATTTCTGAAAAATAAGAAAACTGGAATATCTAAAACTTGAAATTATAGAAACAAAAGAGAAGTCTAAAAATTCATAATTTCATACCAGCGTTGACTATGAATGATCTCATGCAGAGGAACCGGCTGTCGATCTTTTGTAGCACCGGGCTCAATTGCGCAATCACATCGCCCCGATAATCATGATTTCCCAGAACTGCCAAGAAAATTGCAAAAATATTCAATTAAGATTAGTTCAATAAAAATATCCAAATCTGAGTAATTGCATCATAATTAAAGAGTAATGAGACCTTACCAGTATACCATGGCTTTTGCAAGCTCTCTGCAGTGTAAATATCAGTAAATGACTCCTCAAAACCTTTATCATCAACACCAGTAAGCCCGTTCTCGTAGAAATTGTCACCAGTTGAAATAACAAAATCAATATCTAGATCCTTCCCAACTTTTCCCATCTACATTTAATTGATATCTGTTGTTAATATTTGTTCCAAAGTGTCACAACTCTCGTAGCCAGAAATTGAGAACCAGAAGAAACACAGTGAAACCACATGGGCACAGTGGTTTGAAAAGGAAGGAAGTCTAATTTTCTAATTCATTGTTGAAAGTGATAGATTTATTCACAATGAGAATACAATTATTTTTTATAAGTTGGCTTAGAGGAAGCTGCATTGTTCAAAAGAAACTTGCTTGGAGTTGGAGACTACGGGCAACCAGGAAAAGCAAATTATCAGTTAGGCACAAAAAATATTTGTCCATGAATATATATATATATATATATATATTTTAATTAAATTACCCATGTATCAAGGTTGTGTTTCGAATAGATGACCGAAATGAGGGCCATGGAATGGAGAATAGGAAGAAAGAGGAGAGGGTTACGATTCTAACCCACGTTTTATGGTGAACGATTTTGTCAAAATTCAACTATCGATTCTAACCCACATTTTTTTCCTTTCTCTTTTCCTTCCACCACCTCACCCACTCTTCTCTGCTCGGGAGGACAACCTAGAGGAATGGCCCATCTTAGCATCATTATAATTGCATTACAAAAATGATTCTTTTCTTTTAATAGAAACAAACTCTTTTATTACCAAAAAAAACGCTTTTCCAATTCCTGCATTTCTACTACGTAAAATTTTCACCTCTAACTTCCATTTTCTTATCTATTTCTTTTTCTTTAGTGACGTGAACAGATTTCTTTATCCCTTGGAAAACCATGTCAAAGTTATACCGTATGAAAATCAATAAGATATACATGGAATTTTTTTTTGAATAATCTGAATGGTTAATTTGGAATAGAAAAATAGAACTTAATTTATTCCTTTCTTAAATTGGGCTGCACGATTATTTCAAGCAATCAAAATCCATCATATTGAAAACAGAGGATGGATGAGGAAGCTAAAGGAGTCAGCCAAGAAAAAAAGAAGATAATTCATTGCTATTATTTGTATACTATTATATGTTCCGACAATTCAGTGGATTAGTGGTGAGAAAAGGGAAGGGATTGTTTTCTTGGTTATAACTATCGGAGAATAGAGTGAAAGGGACAAACAGAGAAAGAAATCAATAATGAGGCGAAACAGAGAGAAATCAATAATGAGGCGAAACAGAGCATGTATACAATTGTATGTTAAAATGAAGAAACGAGCCAATATTTTTAAATGCAGAATTTTTCATGCATGCGGAAGGCCACTGCATATCACATATGCGGTATGCGGATGTATATATGCAGATTTTTCTTATTTTTTAAATGAAAAATATAATAAAAACACTTACTTATAACACAAGTCAGTCGTAGTTCAATAATTAAGCGGTAAAAACTTAATTAAATATTTTAAATTTATGTCTATATAAGAGCGAATTTTATTTTCAATGATTTTTATTACTTAACAATTCATATTAATTATCTTTGACGTATTATATCTTGTTTATACGATCAAACCACATGAAAATAACTTTATGAAGATTTTTCATACAGAAACTCACTACATAGGCATAAGTGACCGCATTGAAAAATATTGAAATGAGCTAGTCAATAAAAAAAATCCAGTGGGAATAATCTTACAAGAATAAAGAACCATATTTTCTCTAAAAAAAGGAAACACTTTCAATACCTGCTCAGCAACCAAAGATTGATTGTAGTTGCCTTTTCGGCCCCAATCGCCTATGACCAGAAGAGCAAGAGATTCATCGTTCTTCAAAGGATGTTCAATTCTAGTCAAATCGGAAAGCGCAACAGAGACCAAGACAGAGAACAGTGAGAGGAGGAGAACTTGCGCCATGGATAAACCTTTTCTGGTAATAGTAAAGTTGAGACTTGAGAGTGACACGAGAGCAGCAGAAGGGTAGATTTATATAATAAAGGAGAGATAATTAAACGACAAATGGGAGAGCCATTCTTGGCCAACTGGAAAGGCTCCACTGAGATTGGCAGCCACTCTAAGGAATCTTTATCTTCTGCACAGCACCTTGCAGTGTAATCTATGGACCGTTAGATGTTCTCGTGATTCGTGTGAGAACGAATCTGGAAGTGATTCAAAGGACCATATATTTCGCTGCCCACGTGCCAGGCAGCAGAGGATCAGTGTAGGTTATAAAAGGAGAGAGAGACCAACTTTTTACGCCAGTTGGTTTCGAAATACGCTGGAACTGGTATGGTGGAAATGAAATGGCGCTTGCTTTATTTGAACTTCTAAAGAGAGACTGACGTGTGGGGTATACCATCTATGGTTTCATCTACAAAAATACAGTCAGGGACTCTGGGATCTTTCAATCAGTGGGTAATATTCTGAGAATATACCGTCGAAAAACTTGAACTTTATATAAATTTTTTCATTTATCATTTTGAAGTTGGAATCCTTATAATCATCTACTCATTTATTGTTATGCTGACAATGAAACTAGTTGCTGGAAAAATTCCAAAAAGGTTTTCGGGATATGGTATGATATATTTATTAAATGAAGTTAATAAATCGCCAGAACGATTGAGAGGACGCAAGATAAATGCATAAAATTGTTGGATAATGTTACCCCTGCACCACTTGTCATAATTTTCAAAAATCATATATTTCATATATGTGACAAAATTCAATATTAAAACTATATAGTTTGTAGTTAATTTATAGTAGATGGAATACTAAAGATTTTTATATGTTGAACACCCTTTTTATATGAAAATATCTGTATTTTGACTTTTTTATAAAAATATGAAAAATAGTTAAAAACTTTAAAATAGCAAATTTTAGTACACAATAAGAATTGATATGTAAAATTTATTCCTGAGAAATTTAAATTGAAATTTCAAGCACAAGAAAGTATATTTCGATCTATTTATATTTTGACCGAAATATAAATATTTGCATGCTAACCTATCTCAAAATAATTATTGTTGGGAAATATTTTAGCACTTTAAAAAAATAACCATTAATATTTAAATGTACGCTAAAACAGAGTGTACATAAACAATTTGTATGGATTAGAATTATCCAAATTTCCTTTCTAACATGGTATGAGTCTCCACTACACTAATAATGTACCGGAGCCATTCTCGCTAATATAATATTGATATCACATAGCTTTTTCTTTTTATTAAAACCCGTAGGCATATTTCATTAACCAAATGTAATATTAAAACAGAAAGTAAGCTAAAATAAAACCAACTTCAAATACTAATAATTTAAACTAACCTAGTCATTTGTAATAACCTAGTTATTGTAGAATTAAAGATAATTGTCATATTTTTTTAAAGAGATAATGTGAGAGTTCAAATCTACCAGCTACTAAACACAATCAAATGACATTATATTCTTCTTAATTTTTGGCTTGGAGTGGTTCAAAAAAAGTTGGCCGGGGAAAGTGAACGGCCGGCGAGGCAGTGAAGTCGACGATGATGGACTGCTAGCAACGAAATTTGTCCTACATTGTAGGCAAATGGCCAGAGAGGTCGACGACCCAAGAGCAAGGGGCGAGATAGTCGACGGCCCAGGGACGGCCGAGAGAGATCGACGATCATAACAGTTCGAGATGGATTTATCCACCTCATCGATTCGAACTGTGTTCGATCCTCCCAAAGGTAAGGTCAAAAGGTGAAAGGTGGGTTGTGGTGTTGCTGGTTCTCGCTTGGAGGTGGTTGGGTCGTGGATTTGATCAATGGTGCGATGGAGAAAGGGGTGAGGCGAGGCTCGCTGGAGCGGAGAGCGTGACCCGCTTAAGGGGGCAACCACCAAGGCTTAGATCCCAGCATAGTGGCTTGGTCGCGTTCCCGTCGGATCAAAGGCGAAAGCTCGAGAGGAGGTTGACAGTGGAGAGGCGGCGACAGGAGAAGCGAGGGCTCGGCCAGAGAAGCACGTCCGACGAGCTCCTGGCGGCGTTAATTGTGAGGTTTGATTGTAGAGAGGAGGAGAGAAAGGACGTAAGGGAGGGGAGGAGGTAGGAAAAGAGAGGGGAGGAGAAGAGGGAAGGGGTGAAGGCGGGGGATACCAACGGCGGTGCCACCTCTCGCCTAGGTTTTAAATTTTAGGATTTCTCTCTAAAATGGTTTTATGCATCTCTCATCTCTTTCACTTTACCCCTATCATTGTTATGTATGTGGGCCTGATTCTAGGAGTATGCGGGGGGTGGCAGGGGCGGCCCTGCGCAAGCGTGTCTGAGAAAATTATTTTTGAGAAGTCAAATTATATTGAAATTCTTTCACCGATGGCCCGGATTAAGGTTTAGGGTTTATGAGTTTGTTTATATATATATATATATAATCTCCAATGTAATTATGGATGTAACCGAACCTTGAGTATTAGTGAAAACTATTTTGGCAGCGGCCGTGGGTTTTCTTCCTCTTGAGGGTTTCCCACGTAAAATCTGTGTGTTCTTGTTCTTAATTTTTTTCTTCTTTTGTGTTACGTGATTGCTCTCTGATTATTCGCTTCTCAACAATCATAGCTCATGAATGACAAGCTTTTCTATGACAATTCTTGTTTTTGTCTTATTTTGTTTTCGTTCTTGTTATATGCATTGTCTTTTGTCATGTACTGAATTTTTTTTTTGGAACGATCAGTAATTATTACTTTTCAGTGGACTTAATATGCGGGGAAGAATTTTATTCATTACTGTTGAAAAAAAAAAGATTTTTAATTTATCTTTGTCCAGTTCGAATTTAAATCTAGGTTTCTTAATTAAAGATTGATACTTCACCACTTAAATTAAAGGCCAGGTGTTTAGTTTGTCTAGAAATAATTAGACAACCTAGAACAACTTACATATATAGTTAACATGGTGGCATTAACAAAAGTAAGAGCTAACATTTTTTTCTTGATGATTGACATCTAACAAGTAATAGCTGACGCAATTTTTTTTGGCTTGAGCCAATGGACGAACGACGCACATAGGTTTCTAAATTGAAAATGCTAGTTATCTACTCAAACGAATGCAAAAAGGGAAACCCCAAATTAATTAGTTAGTTAATTTTGTGAGTTGTGCTCATGTAATAACAGCAGCACATCATGAAATATATTAACGGGTTATTGTTTTTATTTTTAAGTATAATATATATAGAGAGATGTGTTATGGTATTTTACAAAGCAAAAAATTCATATTATTTTGGGGTGATATTTAATATTCGAGATCACAAATGATCAATCTAAATTGCTCAATAATTTTTTCATGTCAAAATCTTATGGGATATTAAATTTAATGATTTTTTTAGATTTCTAGTTATTTTTAAAAATATTTTTAAAATCAACCTTGTTTAACATAAAAAAAAAATAGTCTATTTCAGGGCTTATAAGTTCTACATATCAAAATCATGAAATCATGTAGGGTATTAAAAGTTATAAATTTTATATTTTCTGCGAACTTTCCAATAATTTTTAGGATTTTTGAAAGTTGTCTTATCTGGTATACATACATTAGTATTTTTTTTTGTGGCAAATAAGTCCATATTTCAGATGTCCTAAAAATGTATAAAAATTATAAGAGCGATAAAATTTAATATTTTAAAGGACTTTGATATGTAGAATTTGTGTAGTAGGTTATATCGATATTTTAACATGACAAATGAAAATCAATATGTCAGAATATCGCATCATACTAGGACATAATTTTTGATGATATATATTGTGAACACCTCGTGTGATCTTCACACGGAAAAGTGAGTCTCAATCGTATTTTTTTTTTAATTTTTGCTTAAAAGCCCGTAAGAGTCTCAATCGTTATAGATAGATAAAATGAAGTGATGAACCGAAAGGGGAAGAGAAAATCGTCATTACCATGCTAATATATTTTAGTCAACACGTGAACCTAGCTTCAAATTTAAAAATAGGTTGGTGACAGACGCAAGCTAATAAAAAAAATATTATAACGCAATCAAACCCAATTAAAAAGGAGGTTAATCTCAACAGGTTATTATATTTTATGTTATAAAATTTTACTCTACAAATAACTTCAATTAATGAATGATGGCAGTGCGATGCACCGTCAGAACTGTGAATGATAGTGGGGAAAGCATTGGTGGACCTACATAAAACATATCGGTGTCAATTGACCCCACTGAAGAATATTTCTTTATAAAAACCATTATTAATATTATTTTTATGGTAGTGAGATCTCAATTTTAGATTAAATATTCCTTGTGAGTATTATTTTTTTCTTTGAGGGCATTAATAATTAAATTTGAAAAACTTATTCTTAATCTTATCATAAACAAATAAAAAATATTTATAAGCGGCAATTGCAGAGTTACTTGCATTTAGTACTATTATTAAATAGTTCTCTTAATTATAGAATTTGTTTGACGCCTTGGTGCTTTTCTTTAAAAAAAAATATGGAATTTGCGGATGCTAGCGAGGCAAAGCGATTCAAACACAATAATTATTTGGGTCCCAAATAAAGTTTTAAAATGTAAATTTCAATATGCTTGCGGT
This sequence comes from Schoenoplectus tabernaemontani, assembly GCA_037127355.1. Taxonomy (NCBI): domain Eukaryota; kingdom Viridiplantae; phylum Streptophyta; class Magnoliopsida; order Poales; family Cyperaceae; genus Schoenoplectus; species Schoenoplectus tabernaemontani. The sequence goes on from CM073753.1 coordinate 8,739,933, forward strand.
TGATCACTACATAGCGTATATGCGACATGCGGGTGTATATGTGGTTCAGTATACATATTACATATTATATATGCAGATATGTATTCTAAAAAAATCTTATAATATTTGAATTGATCATTTATTTTTGAAGGATTTTAATGTAAAATATTAAAAATTATATTTTAATACGATAAATATTTAAAAAAATAACACGCATTGTTGAATATACGAATGCATACTCTTATGTATACGGTATCGTATCACATAAATATAATCAGACCACATATGCGGTCATACGACCGCATTTTAAAACAATGGTCCCAAGTGATTCAAACACAGCAAAAAAATCGGTGGGCCTGAAAAAAGATTCTTCCTGGCCTACAACTTATTTGGGCCCCAAGTGATTCAAACACAGCATGGAACACAATATTTAGTAATTGCAAACACACCAGCACCTAATTCCAACCAAAAAAATGTATAAGTATTCCCAATTATTTAAATAGAGAGACGTATTAAATTCAAAATGATTAGATATATATATATATATATATATATATAACATTTTATCATATCTTTTTTATTTGTTTAAAGTCTTTTTGATAAATAATTTTAAATTTCAAATTGATTGAAATTGGATACATAGTTAAGCACTAATCTATGGTTTGAAAAATATATTTTAAATATTTATGCCAAAGTAACCACACAATAATTTGATATATCATAAAAAGTTAAAATGCGTAGAATTGCCCAAAAAAGTTCCATAAATAACTTGGCAGTAGGTGTTTCGGATGCTCATCACGTGAACTTAGCCAGCAATTTTGCAATTAGATGAGCATATACTCCCTGACAAAAGACAACAGCCAGATCACTGTCCGTTTTATTGCAAACCCGCTTAGACAAATATTACCAATTGAGGGACCAAATGTAAAACTTCTATAAAAGATAACATATTACAGCCACTCTGCCCCTTGCCTTACTCCTCTCCAAGATTATGGAGACCATCCCTAAAGTGCACCTAAACACACTCTGCGGCCCCATGGCCATGCCATTAATCGGCATGGGCACAGCCGTTTCCCACTTTGTCGAGCCGGAAATAATGCAAGAAGCCATACTGTCAGCAATCAAGCTAGGCTACCGTCATTTCGACACCGCGGCTATCTATCAGTCTGAAAGGGCAGTCGGTGAGGCTGTTGCTAAGGCTATCAAAATGGGTCTCGTGAGATCCCGTGATGAGCTCTTCATTACCTCCAAGCTTTGGTGCAGCGATGCGCATCAGGATAGAGTCAAGGGTGCACTTCAGATGACACTTGGGTAAAGTGGACATACTACAATGCACTTGTTCATAAGAAAATGTTCTAGAAATATGTATAATATCTTCATGCACCACATACATTTTTTTTCCCTTTATTCAGCAATCTCCAAATGGAGTATGTTGATCTATATCTAATCCACTGGCCGCTGAGCACAAAGCCAGGCCGGCATGTGTTTCCTTTTCCGAAGGGTGACATGGAGCGGGAATTTGACATGCAGTCAGTCTGGGAAGCGATGGAGGAGTGCTACTGTCTCGGCCTCGCCAAGTCAATTGGTGTCAGCAATTTCTCATGCAAAAAGTTGGAGCTTCTGCTCTCCTGTGCAAAAATCCCTCCAGCTGTTAATCAGGTCATTAATAAATTTTCAACTGGTTTAAATTATCAACGACTGATATACAAAAATATAATAACAAAAAGTTATAACAAAATCAATGATGGAAATCATTCTTTCATTATTATTGATGTATATAATGTACTTGCAACTTTAATGTGAAGGTGGAGGTAAATCCCCTTTGGCAACAGAAGAAACTAAGAGAGTTTTGCACAAAAAGGGGAATTCAAGTGTGCGCGTACTCTCCTTTGGGGGCTAATGGAGAACCATGGGGCACAGATCAGGTCATGAAATGTAAGGTTTTGCAAGAGATTGCTCAAGCAAAGGGCAAATCTTGGGCTCAGGTACCTAAATATGTCAGCATCCCAAAATCCAACTTCCAGTTGCCATATATGTTTACTGGTGCTCTAATCCCAGCACAACAAAGAGGGCTTTAACATTTTTGGACCTCATAAATACAGTTAAAAATAGAATGTATATCTAATTAAGAAAAAGGAAATGCCCCAAATAAGAGAGAAATGGCAAAAAGTTTCTGCAAACTAACCATATTGCTGTTGTACCAGATTTGTCTAAGATGGGTATTTGAGCAAGGGGACTGTGTGCTGGTGAAAAGCTTCAATGAAGAAAGAATGAAACAGAATCTGGACATATTGAAATGGGAATTGAGTGCTGAAGAAAGAGCAAAAATTGATCAGATACCACAACGCAAGGGTTATCCAGCACTGGAGTTTGTCTCGAGCGATGGGCCCTACAAGACCGTTGAAGAATTTTGGGATGGTGAAATTTAACTGGCTTTTCCAATTAAGCATCAAGGAAACAAATTATAGGACTTGCATGCGTATATATGTATTGTGAAATTATCTTGATGCATGATGCTAATGAAGCATCTTATTCTATGTAACAACAAACATATTAAATTTATATTTACATCATTACAGCACATTATTTGGCTAAGCATGATGTAAATCTCATTCATCCATTGGATTGATCACACGAACCTATACAAAAAATAAGGAGCGTCCTTTTCAACACGACGTTAGAATGGGCCGAACAAGTCTGACACCGGCCTGAATTTCTTTGAAGACAGACCTACCAGTATTCAGAAGAGACAACAGAATCACTGAGGCTCTCTCACAATGGACTTCATATGATCTTATCCTATTTTAACTTGAGATGTAATCAGGTGTAAGTTAAGAGTTGGAATGTGAGTTTAGATCTAGAAATGTACATAAATATCAGTACTTAATTACCAGATAAGAATGAAGAAATAGAAATTCAAATGCAAAAAAAAAAAAAAAAAAAAATTCTGCTGCTTCAATTGCTCAGGTGCATTATGATATACTGGACAAGAAGTAGCTACAAAGGTGAGGACGAAATATGTAGTTTCATCCATAGTTTACCACAGAAGTTACTGGGGTACCTTACCAGTCAGATTCAATTTATACATATTGAACTCCAATTTTAACCTTTGTTGTTTCTTTCGTTGAACCTTTTATATGCAGATGAAATGTAGAGCACAATTAAGAACTTGTTAGAGCAGCTGTGCGCTTGTCCAAAGAGAGGTCCCCTTCTTCAGTAGGAGTCTAAGACTTCGATAATGTACCCAATTACCGAAATGGGCGATCGAAACTCTTCACAGATCACCGGCTAGATCAAACGAATACAGCTGAAAAAACAGATTGAATGCTTAAAAACTGAAGTAGAGTTAATATTTCACAGTGACAGCGATTCAGGAGCTCGGAAAGAAGAGACGATGAGTTGGATTTGGATCTGCCATTATTGAGCTTGGAAAAGGAAAGGCATTGGGAAGAGAAATAGGGAAAGGAGGATATGATTTCTAGGAACACGATGGAGGTTCTCGCCTTCTCGGTACGGGTGGGGGCGACCGGGCGAGTGAAGCTCTCTCAGAGGACCTGCATATTTTCTCTCTTTCTCTTAATTATGTGACTAATCCGTGTAAATTTTAATATAATTAAATATACGGAAGATTTTGCTATGGATGGAATTTTCCACCAATTTTGAGTATTGAATATTGAATGATTAAGATAATTATTTTTGATGTCATCAGAGAAGAGAAGTTAATAAGTGAATATTATTATTGTTGAATAATAAATTAATGGTGCTCCTTAGAATTCATAGTAGAATTTGCCTAAATATATAAATGAATTGAGATTTCAACTCAGAAATATTAAAAACGATAAAACAAATAATCATGAAACATATATATTTTCTCCAATCTCTATACTTATTGAGATGGTACAATAAATCATGAGACCATTTAAGGAGGGATTATATATTTTCAAAAACATTATCCAAAATTATTAATTAAAATTGTATACCTGTTTTAAATAAAAAAACTGTAGAAGTATTTTCAATTACTAAAATAGAGAGACGTATTAGATTTGAGATCATTAGAAAGATAAATTAATTAAGCATTTTATCAATTAACTTTTAATTTTTAGCAGTAAAGTTTTAATAAATTTTAGGTAAATAACTTGAAATTTCAAATTAATAATACTCTATCTAAATAATTAAGCAAACAGCTATAATTTTAAAACTATATTTTAAATATGTATACCATATAAACCGCACAAAAGAATTTGATATATTCTAAAAAAGAAAATGTGCATAGAATTATCCAAAAAATTCCATAAATAACTTGACTGCAGATGTTTCGTATGCTCAACACGAGAACTTAGCCAGCAATTGTGCAATTAGATGCCAATATATGCCTGACAAAAGGATAAGAACCAGATCAGTGTTCTTTTGGTTGTAATCCCGCCAATAACCGACAAATATTACCAAATTGAAGGACCAAAATGTAAACATCTGTAAAAGATAAAATATTACAGCCACTCAGCCACTTGCCCCTTTTTTCCCTCCAAGTGACAATTATGGCAACCATCCCTGAAGTGCACCTAAACACACTCTCCAGCCCCATGGCCATGCCGCTAATCGGCATGGGCACGGCTGTTTACCCCTTTGTCGGGTCAGAAATAATGCGGCTCTCTATCAGTCTGAAAGGCCACTCGGTGAGGCTGTTGCTAAGTCTATCTCAACTGGCCTTGTGGTCCCGTGATGAGTTCTTCATCACCTCCAAGCTTTGGTGTAGCGATGCACATCGGGATCGAGTCAAGGGTGGGCTTCAGAGGACACTTGGGTAAAGTGGATATATCAATTATACTACAGTTGATTGATACACATGCTCAGAGGAGGATGTTCTTGATGCATAATCTCTTTTAACACTACAAACAATTTGTTCTTTTCCTTTTTTATTCAGCAATCTCCAAATGGAGTATGTTGATCTATACCTAATACACTGGCCAGTGAGCACAAAGCCAGGTCGGTATATGCTGCCTTTTCCAAAGGATGAGATGGAGGAATTTGACATGCAGTCGGTCTGGGAAGCGATGGAGGAGTGCTGTCGTCTCGGCCTTGCCAAGTCAATTGGTGTCAGCAATTTCTCAATTAAGAAGTTGGAGCTTCTTCTCTCTTTGCAAAAATCCCTCCAGCTGTTAATCAGGTCATTGATAAACTTTCTATGGTTAAATTATCAATTACTGGTAAAAAATAATAACAAAGTATTATCACAAACTGAATGATGCAAATCTTTCTTTCATTTTTGTTGACGCATATAATGTACTTAGAAACTTGAATTATTAATTTGTCTCCTACCTGATGACAATTAATCCCCTTAAAAAAAGTGAAGGTGGAAGTAAATCCCCTTTGGCAACAGAAGAAACTAAGAGAGTTTTGCAAAGAAAGGGGAATTCAAGTGTGCGCTTACTCTCCCTTGGGGGCTAACGGAGCACTATGGGGCACAGATCAGGTCATGGAATGTAAGGTGTTGCAAGATATTGCTCAAGCAAAGGGCAAATCTTGGGCTCAGGTATATATAGACCTACTAAATATGTCAGCATTTGAAATCAAACTTGTAGTTAATATATACTAGCAAATAATTCATATTATTTACGGGTCTCTCTTAATTCTTAACATAATAAATATTGTGCAGTTGGCTAGTATACTTATAGTTTGTGTCTTAATTATTTTTCATGACTTTCGTTATTAAATTAATTTTATTTTGATGCAGAAAAAAAACATAAAATTATGTAAAAAATAATTTTATATCCAACACAATTATAATTTTCAGGAAGTTTTGATATTTACCTTTCTAATATATGCACAATTAGAACTTCAAAAATAAAGATATTTTAGTTAGTACACTCTTTATTTTTACAAAAATTATATTTGATATTTCATATATATCAGACGCTGAACAAATAAATGCTTTTAATACATATTTTTTTTATAATATAGTATAAATATTTACCGGGCTCTAACGCAACATAACACAAAGGGATAGCTTTAACATCTTTGGACCTCGTAAAAAAGTTCAAAGAATGTGTATCTAAGAAAAGGAATGCTTCAAATAAGCACCAATGGCAAAAATAATTTCCACATTAATTGTATTGCTGTTGTACCAGATTTGTCTGAGATGGGTATTTGAGCAAGGGGACTGTGTGCTGGTGAAAAGATTCAATGAAGAAAGGATCAGACAGAATCTGGACATATTGAACTGGGAACTGACTGCTGAGGAAAGAGCAAAAATTGATCAGATACCACAACGCAAGGGGTTTCCAGCATTAGAGTTTGCTTCAAGCGATGGACCCTACAAGACCCTTGAAGAATTGTGGGATGGTGAAATTTAGCTGGTTTTTCTAATTAAGAATCAAGAATAAATTATAGGACTTGCATGCGTATAGGTGTATTCTGAACTTATCTAGATGCAAGATGCTAATGAAGGAGTTATGACAGTCATGAAATACAAAATGTTTTTTTTGTATTTCATGTTATGTTTTTTATTTTTGAATTTAAAATATCAATTTAATTGTTTAAAATGTTTTTCATATTAAAATATATTTGAATATCAAATTTTATATTTTTCTAATTCTTTTATTATTTTAGAGTTAGAAAATCGTTATTATTAAAAATCATAAACTCTATATATTTTCTATCCCTAAAAAATAAAAAATAAATTTAAAAAAATATAAAATTTATTCACTAAATATATTTTAATACAAAGAACACTTTGAGAGATATAATATGACTATAAAAATATTTTATATTTCATAACTAACGATAGCATACTCCTAATAAAGCATATGTAACAACAACATATTTGAACTTTCATTTACTTTCGTCACAGCAAATTATCAGGCCAAGCATCGTGCAAATCTCATCCATCCATTATATTAGAATATTAGATTGATCAGACGACCCTATACGTAAAAAGATGAAAAATTAAGATCGACCCTTTTCAACTCGATGATTGAATGGGCCGAACAAGTCTGACATGGGTCTGGATTTCTCATTGTTAAACTGCACTTGTCAATGACAAATGGGGCCCGCAAGCATAAAGGTTCCAGCTCAAAGTACACCTTTTCTTCCATTTCAGCAAGTTCGATCGATCTGGTGCTCTCCACCCCTTTTAGGCTTCTAGCCTTCTAATCACGAGCAGTGGAGCACCAGCCTTCTTTCTATCAATGCGAGTCGACCGTTTCTCGTTCAAATTTCCCTCCAAGGGACGGGTCCCACTTTTACTCTCCGCCGTGGCGGCTGCCACCTTGACGGCCGCCGCCGCCTCCTCCGGAGAGAGCGTCGCTCTTGCGGCCGACGGAATCATCCGCTCCTCTCGTTCTATATCCACCGTATGCTTCTCTGAGCCTGACCTTCATATATTGATTCCAATTCCTTTCGATTCGGGCAAGGCACACTCATGATCACGATCCGAATTAATAGATATGTTGATTCATTTTCTGTCAGATTGTTTGTTCTTCTGTTATTTTAACAGTGGGATTATTTATTTTTCCTTATAGATTGCTTTTGTCGTGGCCGATTACAAGTATTCTTTACGCGGGTTGGCTCGGGATTCTGAAGACTACCAGTTTAAGCTATCTGAGGTTAAATCTATTTCTTTGTCCCTTCTCCAGCTATTTGAACTTCAAAAAACCACCATTACTTTCCTTGGTTACATGGTGCTACAGTTCAAACCCGCAGGCAATTACTTCTTTGCTCCTGTGGATGTTCGGTTCCAAAATGGTTAAATCATATGGCCTTTTTACAGGTTCACTTACGATCAGCCAAGAAATTACTCAAACTCTGTGAAGCTAATGGTGGATTTTATGTGAAAGCTGGTCAATTTGTTTCTTCTCTGCGCCAGGTTCCCAAAGAATATACTTCAACTCTCTCATGCTTACAAGATAAGGTGTGTGCTTCAGCATATATTATGTGCCTGATTTTGTATTTGTTGTTGTATAATCTTCTTTTATGGTTCTTGTGGTTCTTAAGCAATTACAACTATTGATTCATGTGTTCTGGATTGTAACTCAGGCAACTCCATATAATTTTAAAGATATCAAAGTGGTGATAGAGAAGAACCTGAGAAGTGACTTGTCTACTTTGTAAGTTATATGACACTTATAGTAAGAAATATATTGATTTGGTGATTTTTCTATTAAAATGCATTGTTGTAATCAACCATCAGTTTGTAAATTGTGGTTATTCAGATTCATGACATTTGATGAACGGCCGATTGCTGCAGCTTCAATTGCTCAGGTGCATTATGGTATACTGAAGAATAAGCAAGAAGTAGCTATAAAGGTAGGGGGAATATATAGTTTTTTTTCTCCACATACAAGAATCAGCTTCATTCATAGTTTACCATAGAACTTACAGACACCATACCAGTCAGAGTCAATGGATACATATTGAACTCCAAATTTTACCTTTTTTGAGCTTTATATATGCAGATGAAATGTAGAGCACAATTAAGTTTTAATCAAGCTCTTAGGTTTAAATGAAAATTTTAAATGCCATCTTCAGGTGCAATATCCAGGACTGGAGCAGAGAATGAAGATAGATATCATGACGATGACTATTTTATCAAAATCCATTTCAAAGGTACAAAAGAAATGCATTGCAGAATTAGACTTACATTTTATTCTTAATTTGTGGTTTATAAATTGTTAAGGGTTTGTTTTATTTTACAGATTTTTCCCGATTTCAGGTTTGAGCGGGTTCTGCAACAATTTAAGCGGACCATGTCACTTGAGCTGGGTGAGTACTATTTTTTCTCCTAATCAGATTTATATTTTGTTTTCAGGCTCTATATTTTCCATAGTATGCTGGACTTAATGTTATCATTAACATGTTTTGTAGATTTTCTGCAAGAGGCAAACAATTCTCAAAGAGTGGCAACCTATTTCAAGAAAAACAAGGCAGTTAAAGTTCCCTTCGTGTTCATGGTAGGAACCTGATTCTACAAAAATTGGTTATTCCTTATGCAACAATGTACTCTGAGAAATAATTATTTATAACATCTTTCTCCAGCATTGTTGGGTATTCCTAATTTGATCTTTATTTTCCAGGATCTAACAACCTCCCAGGTTTTGATGATGGAGTTTTGTCATGGACATAAAGTACATGCCTAAAAAATTGATGCCTGCAGCTCTATTTCTTATTCATTTCAGATATAGCTAACAACAAATTTTCACACTTTAGGTAGATGATTTAGACTACTTGAGAGAAGTGGGCATAAACCCTGCCAAGGTCAATTGTTTGTTAACGCGCTACTTTAATTTACAGATTGTTTTTTTTTCTTTTTCCCTTTTTATTGCTTTTGTTGGATTGTTGTTGTGGCAATTCGGTTAGTAGATAGTATTTTCAAATATGTGGCTGACTAGCTGGGCTACAGTGCATGTCTTGTACATGCTTTAATGTTTATATGAAGAAGCACGAGGTCAATAATTGTCAAAAACATCAAGCATTTATTGCATTTTACAATTATCACTGTATAACTCAAATTTATTGTTATATTTGCATTTTACCCAACTCTTAGATTAAATGGACGTTCTGTTAAAATTTTTAACTCTTAGGTATATGAGAAATATTTACCTGTAAACCTGAGTAATGCTGATAAGAAGAGAATTGTGGGTTTTTAGTTTGTATGACTTAATATCAGGGGTACTTATTATTAGTTTTACTATAGTTTCTTATGGTTAAATAATACCTTGTAACTAACCTCAAGATGTGCTAGGTCTGTTGTCTCGGAACTAATATATTGAGTGTTGAAACATGAAAGTATGATATTTTTGTGTGCATCTTGCTGTGAACCCTTAATTTGGTCCCTCAGGTTAAGATTTTGAAAGAGGTATGTATTTCAGGTAGCTAAAACATTAATGGAGCTCTTTGCTGAAATGATATTTGTCCATGGATTCGTGCATGGTGATCCTCACCCAGGAAACATATTGGTTTCTTCACAAGGCAATGGAAGATTCAGCTTAGGTAACATATGCTATATTCATGAAGAAGATTTCTGGAGTTGTGCACATAGAATCCATGGGGTCATAAATTTGCAGATATGCCCCTATCAAAACCACCCTGTGTTTTTTTACTCTTGAAAGTTTTCCTTTTGCTTCACTGTTGTCTGTTGATTTGATCTTTTTTATTTCCTTCTACTGTTTTTTGCTGTTTTATTTTCTTTGCTTGTTTGGAAAGTTAACTGTTGCAGCCCTGTGCCCTCTTTGACATATGACAAAGGTAGAAAACATTGTTTCAAGGTCACTAAAGAAGACTGCTTGTGCAGCTTATATGCTAATGTTCCTGCTTGATGATATTGATCAAAATATCTCATTTTATTTCTTTGGTTCTTATTGCAGTTCTATTGGATCATGGGATCTACAGGGAGTTGAATGAGGATTTTAGGCTTGACTATTGTCAACTCTGGAAAGCACTTATTATGTTGGATTCTAGAAAAGTACTGGATTTAGGTGAAAAATTTGGTGTTGGAAAATATTCCAAGTATTTCCCTGTTATTTTTACCGGGAGAACCATAGAAAGGTAAGGTTCATGACCCTCAATTATACTGATTATACTTCGACCAAAAGATCTAAATTATGTGGCATAGGCAGATTATGCTGGTGTTAGTACATAATCAGTCACAGTGATTTCTAAGTTTAGCTCAAACTTTTATGTTCATAATAGTAAATCAGTTCTTGGAACACAAATGTCAAAAGAAGAAAGGAATCACTTAAGAGACGAGCTTAAATATCTGACATTCGAAGACATCACAGCATTCATGGATTCATTACCTCCTGATTTTCTCGTGATTCTTAGAACAGAGTAATCTCTCTCTCACCAACCCCCTCCCCCAGCCATTAGGCCTGCAGAAATGAGAAATATTTTATGGATCATATCGTATAGCCCATTAACATCGCTAATTTGCTTTTTAGTTTGGCATTTGCAGGATCATAGAGGAGAAATATTGACCCTATTATAATAGAATATTTTTTTTCATTTTTTATTTGTAGTGGACTGTTGAGGTCCATAATTGGCAAGCTCGGAGTTGGTCGACATGTTCGTCTGCTTGCATATGCTAAACATGCATTGTATGGCCTAGAAAAACAACATGGCTCGAAGGGTGCATACCCCCCCCCCCCCCCCCAAACCTACTCTCTAACACACAAATGAATGCTATCTAATCCATTTTATCTTTATCAGGTTTTATCAAGAACACCTTCTCACAAATTGGAATAAACATTACATATCTCCAGTGGAGGCTTCTATTTGGTGAATTCCTTCTCTTTAACCCTTTTTGTTCCCTTGTTTTGAATTTTTTTCCTTTTATCTTAATTTTGTTCTCTCTGCAGAGTCAATTAGAGTTCTATCGCAAATAAATGATACGAGGCATGCTGTTTCAAGCAAATTGAAGGATCTAATGCGTGGAATTCTTCATTTTCTTCACATAAATATGTTCTTTCTTTAGTTGTCATTTTATCTTTGTTTTCTTCACATAAGTATGTTCTATCGCAAATATATACATGGACAGGATGTGTTCCATATATGGAAATTCTCTACAATTTGGGGCTTAGATTACCGTATTTGTTCTATTGATTTATTCTTACCTTGTACAGTTTATGCTTGTCACTGATAATGACTTTATATTTAGAAAGTTCTTTTCTTTTTCTTTTTGTTTTTTTAGTTTAAGGGTGCCATTTAGAGTAAAACTGTAGAAGTCGAAGGGGGACTAATTACATCTTCCGTTGCAGATTAGCTAAGGGTTTGTTTGTTACTTGATGGAATAGAAAAAGTTGAAATAAAATAGTTATTTCGACGAATTAATTTACCAAATGAATTTTAAACTAAGTAGAAAAGTGCAAGAAGAGTGTTAATTCGGTATACTAAGTTATAGGTGGTATACTGGATTAGTTTTTCGTCGGAATAACGATTATTGTTTGATTATGTTGTATTATATTATTATATTATGATTATAATTATGATTATGATTTATTATTATATTATTATTATTATTATTATGATTTATTATTATATTAATATTATGATAATTATTTTTTTTATTTATTATATTATATTATATTATTATAATAATAATAATATATTAAATACGGTTAGTATTATTATTATATATTAATTTTATTATTATTATATTATATTATTATAATAATAATAATATATTAACATCACGGTTAGTATTATTATTATATGATTAATTTTATTATTATTATATTATAATAATTATGATTCTATTATTATATTATTATGATTATGATTTATTATTATTATTATTATTTTAATATAATGCTTATGATTATTTATGATTATTATATTATATTATATTATGATTATAATTATTATTTTATTATTATTATATATTATTATTATTATATTATAATTATTATTATAATGATTATAATGTTTCTTATTATATTATTATATTATTATGATTATGAGTTTATGACTATGATTATTATTATCATTATTTGATTATTATTTGATTATGTTGTATTGTATTATTATATTATGACTATATTATGATTATGTTTATATTTCTATTATATTATTTTGATTATAACTATGAATATTATTATTTATTATGATTATGATTATGGATTATGATAATTATTTTATTGGTATTATATTATTATTATTATTATTTTACTGTTATCATCATCATCATCATCATCATCATCATTGTTAGTATCACAATTATTCATATATTTTACTATTATGATTAAACAACTGTCAAATAATATTTTCAGTCTTCCAAATAGTCCAAAATAACGCTCTTCTACTACTCTTCCAAAATTATATTATTCTATCACTTTTCCAAATCTACTTTTTAATTTGCCAAACGAACCACAAGTGAATAAATTTATACAAAGCCAAATAGGGGAGACGGCGCAGTAAGTTTGGGCTTAAACATCCAGTCAATGTTAACAAGATTATCTTATACTTAATAAATTAACATTGTTACATACGAAGCTCTATTAGATTATGGACTTTCCTGTAGCTTGACAACATCGTCGCTTTGGCCGAGTGGTTAAGGCGTGTGCCTGCTAAGTACATGGGGTTTCCCCGCGAGAGTTCGAATCTCTCAGGCGACGATAATTTTTTTCTCTTTCCGTCTTCCTATTTCCTAGTGCTCGACTTACCTACTATTTTTTTTTTTTCTCTTTTCCCACTATGCTATCCTCTCAAATAGTTAATCAAAATCGACTCCCATTTTAGTTTTTACATTTTGTAAAACCACCCTGAAATTCTCTTGGAATGTTCTGGGAAGTTTCATTTTCCCATTTTTATTCCACAACAATATTCAGTGCAATCTCAAATGGTATATGTTTGTACATATCAAAGACAGCAGATAAGGTCGAAACTTGATAAAGTTATGGTAAATGTGAGGAGCGGCGTTATTTATTGAGGCAAAGTCGTGCTGACGAGTGACGACTCAACATTACCAGCAGAGGAGCTTAGAAAACCACAATGACGAGATTAATTAAAACTTCGTAACTTTTTTATGGAGCAGCGTTCGAAAGTAGGAAAGAAGAAAACACGATTTGTATAAAAATAGAAGCGACTCCAAAACGAAGGTCAAGTCATTTCGGCGTATTTTTAATACGTATTTACAATAATTTTCGGAATTGAGAAGAAAAAGATGAAACAGAATCCCTTGGCATGTGACCATGTCGTCTGAATGATTAAGCGCATCTAGTTTTGCCAGTATAAAGAGGTCTCTGGTCTCTCACCAAATCAGGGAACTAGCAACCTAGCATGGCCAATGACATATAAAACTTGCACTAATCTGGTAGTAAAAACTAATCAATAATAGTTGGCCAGTTGAATAAAATTTTATATCATCAAGCGGTTTGACATATTTCTCAAAAACAATAGGGTATACTAATTAATAAATAAAATACCGAAATAACCAAATAATGCTGTAATTAATGTACCAACCTAGTTCATCTCATGATAGCTTCTTAGAGAAAACAAGTCAATTAAAAGCTCCAAAAAACCAAAAATTCACCCCCTCTGCACAATAAAGAGGTTCATTTTGGCAAACTTGCCAAGATTTGGGTATCTTTCTGGAAGGAAACACTAAGAACTTAAATCTATTAAACTGAAAATCAAAGAAATATGTTTATTCTATAGAAAAGTGAAAAGTGAAGAACTCTCTCCATATTTGCCTTCATGAGATTCTAGATCGCCAAGCTTTGGACATCTTTCTCCCGAGATATTTGGTGGCATTTAAACCACCAGTAGCAATCAAACCCGACAGAGCTTGCCTCGCACTTGATGTCATAACAAGCCGTCTCAAACCTCTCTTCACACACTTAGCCGCCACATCTTTTGATGAGACTATAATTTTACTTGTTGTTCCTACAAAGAGAGACTCTTTAGTGATAATCAATGATGGAGACATAAGAGTAATTTATGAAAAAAGAAGAATTACCATTGTGACCTAGACTGGATTTGCCTTCTACATGCCTTTGAATCGTCCATGGAAGAGTTGATAAGTGGTAATTTGTGGAGGAAGAGCTGCAGTCCTGCCAAACAGTTTAAAATTACCATATTAAAGCCTTTTGTTTTTCTTTTGTCTTTTGCTGATACAACAGATGAAATTAATTTGTCACTTGAACCTCTAGTTCAAGCCAAAGGTAAACATACAGAAAATATATGCAACCTTCCCACCATAATTTAATTCCAAAACAACTCCCCCATGAAATTCTTTTCATAAAACTTAATTTCACTAATGATTTTTGTTTGGTACTGGTATGAATTTTGGTCTATGCTGGTAGACTGTGTGATGGCCTGACTTTAAAAAATGTGGATGGTCCACATCCTATTTGACTAAGCCCATGAGCATGTTGTTTTGTTTCCCCCCTTCTTTCCACTAACTTAGGATAGGGGATAGGCATCAGTACGGAAAATATGCTTTTGCTGGGTTATGAGGGTGCTTTCACATGATTGTAAACATTGAAGTTTTGTTCAGAAACAGGTTCTCTGTTGTGCACCACTATTTTCATAAAAAGAAAAGAAAACAGAAGTACTGATGTTAGTATAAAGATGTATAATCATCAGAACTAGATTAAATGACAATTAGGAACCTGCTTAAAAGATTTTGTCCCTACAGACGAAGAAATTTTGAGTAGCCTTTCTGACAAATACTCTTGTAATAGTGGTCCATACATTGATTGAAATAACTCCAAGCTTCCTTGAACTATATTTTTCACCTGAAATATAGTTTCACTAGCTTATGACTGTGTACTAAGCATAAGTTTAGCATAAACTCTTAAAACAAGGCTCACTAATTGTAAGCTCTTAAAACAAGAGCAACTAGAACTAATTCGGCCCTTCTGGGCCCAAAATATCAAAAGGGGCTAATGCTTTTGTATTGTGTAGCATTATCTGCTCTGGACAGGTCTGGCCAAATACTGGTTGGTATCAGTAGCAGATCCTACTGTTGTCCTTGATGCTTCAGCACACAAGTGACTAAAATGTTGCAGGTAAAATGATACTCCTGGAGAAAAAAAAATGTTCCAAGATGTCTGTACTGACCTTATTTTTATCTTCTGCGAATAACATCCTCAGGTCACCCATGTATGACAAACTACATATTTTAGCATATAAATCATTCTGAAAAAATAGGAAGGTAAAATAACAAAAAACAATCATTTAGAGGGATCAATCTGAAAAAATAGGAAGGTAATATAACAAGAGGGGTTGCATCTGAGAAGGTAAAGAAAATTCTAAAATTCTAAAAAAAGTAAACCTCGGTGAACTCCTGGGGCAAAAGAAGAAATGAAGCTGACAGTGCTGATTTTAGGTTAAGAGTGTTGACCTTGCTCATCTCCCAATTATCAACAAGTACACAAACCTGCATCAAGATTACATTAGTATACAACAAAATGGAATGATGTGGTGTAATTTAGATACATTAACTCTAATTTTGCTCTCTCTTTGAATCAATACTAATATTATTCTCCTTGTTGCATGCTTAGTTGGAGAAATAGGTTCTAAGATCTAAACAAATTAGCATCAAACAGTCAAAAATCAACATGGCGACCAGCAATCAGCACATATAATAGACAGGCAATCAAGTACAACTGTATAATTAAATACTTACTGGTTCATTGAGAAAAATAACAAATTTCAAGGACCAAAAAAAAACACTGAAAGCAGACCTCAAGTACAAACATACAGGTTTCTGCAAGCGACCGCTCAAGTAGAACCGGTTCCAACTCAGCACATCCATTGCCAAATCATGCATCCTCACAACACCATATTTTATTCTCTGAGATATGTCACATAATCTCAATTGATTTTGAAAGTAAAATTGTAAAGAAATGGAGATTCTGTTCCAGCCCGACCTAAAAGCTGCTTTTTTGCCGGACAATTAATACTTGTAGATTCAGTAACACAAGCTGTATATGAGAACATTGCAGTATTGAAGTTGCTTGTTAAACAATAAAACTTATATCAAGTTCTATCAGTTTTGAAAGGCATGATACACACATGGTATAAATTGCACTCCAAATGTCACATACTATATTAAAAGATATTTTTGAAAACTCCCAAGGTTGTCAATAATTTCCATCCTTCAATTAATAGGCCAAAATTGACTCCCAACATACTTAAAGATAAGTTATGAAAAGCTGAGCCATGTTCCTCTAATACATTCTATCTTTGTTGCTGTCTCATTGCCACCCAGTATTTTGTTGCTAAACCCTAAATCTAACTGACAGAACCTTATTTGTATAGCCTTATTTGCATTAATTGATAAAACCAGTCAAGCAGGTACAAGGATATGCCTAATAATTGAGCAGAACCAGTAGAATAATGAATAAAACGTGCCCCGCTCCATATCATCAACTAACCAGTAAACTGTTTGTAAATGCATCCCTATCTTACCATCCTTATGTGCTGCAAAAGTATAAGATATAAGCAAAAAAAAATTACCTTGTTTCTCCACTCCACAAATGGATTAAAATGCACACCAGCACCAATTACATCAGAAAGTTGTGTAATCTGGACAGTCAAATATTATTGCCAATTAAAAGTTAACATAAGAAACATTAACAGTACACATGCAAAACCACCAGTTATCAGTCTTCAACTCAACGTCCGAATTTTATATTCAAGCTTTGTTAGAAAAGATTTGACATTTTCTCGACTTTTTGAAGAATCACTGGATATCAGTATTACATGCAGAAAAGGACTAGTACCAGTGTTTCCAGAACATGAGATTGAATTCAATTAGAGCTGTTTTGGGATTAAACTGAGATACTGGGGCAAGTTTAGCTAAAAAAATAAAAATAAGATGAGTTGTTGATAAAAGGTAAACCGCTTTTGGACCGAAGAAAGCCATACAACTGGAGTAGTGCTGCCTGTTCCTCTGCAAATTCTGGTTAGAAGAAAATAATTAGGAAAAAAAAAGAACTTTGAGATTTCGGAGTTATATAGAGAAAGTGAACAGCTTTATTTTTATAAAATTATACAGACATTGAACATCCAGTGTCCTGGTGTTCTTATGTTACTCAAAAGTCAGAATTCATTACTCGTCCTGAATGAGCAAAAGAATCAACAAAAACAACCTGGCAGGCCAAATTAGCACCAAATGAGATGTTTCCCTAAACACCCTTTTGCAAAATAACCTCTATCATCCACTTTCAGGAATTCTTGAGGAAAAAAAAATCAGTATTTAGAGAAATTTACAGAAAACTTCAGCCTTTTCTCTATAATGAGAAATAAAAAGACTAAAACCCAGTAAATATAATACACCTTTGGTACTTGAACCTGAAGTATCATAATGAGTCCTGGAGGCTAAGTTTGGAAACAGCTGGTGTAGTATGGATATTATGGATCAGCTACATCTAGAAGACCATTTGTCAAGCCACAATTTTATTTCTGTGAGAGAGTGACTAAAAGAAGAAACCTACCTCAGAATGCCACTCGACAGGATCTGAAACGCCCAGTATGTAGTCAACCATGGTAGCCTGAACAATCAACAAGAAGAAGAAGTCAGAAAATAGGAAATCACACAAGGTCATTAACAATACAGATCATCTAAACTTTGCCTTGTTCAATCCTCAATCCTTTTAGTGCCCCCTTTTGTCTCACAATAGTGCAAGGAAAAGATGTAGGTTTTCCCTCAATGCTGATTTCAATTAACTAAAACAATGTAAGCTCGTCGAGAGAGAGAGAGAGTGAGTGAGAGAGAGAGAGAGAGAGAGAGAGAGAGAGGAGAGGGACCTTATCAGAATTGTTGGGGAGTAGAGAGGAACCATAAGCACAGCAGAAATCAACAGGAGGAAGGATCTCCAGCGGCCCTGCCAGTTCCGCCGCTCTCCCCATGCTTCAACCTTTCCCCAAGAAAGATCAGAAAGAAGGGAGAGGAAGAAGACTTTTACACTGTGTTCGATTCGGTTAGGGTCCGTTTGGTAAATCAAGGAATAGTTATGGGAAGAGTATAATTTTGGAAGAGTGATAGAATAATATTTTTTTTTAAAAAAAAAGTGGTAGAAGAGTGGTATTTTTGATTATTCGGAAGAGTGAAAATATCATTTGGCGGTCGTTACTCAGAATAGTTAAAATATGAATAATTATGATACTAATAATGATGATGATAATAATAATAATAATAGTAAATAGATAATAATAATAATAAAGTAATAAAAAATAATCATAATAAATAATATTATAATAGTAATATAATAAAAATATAAACATAATCATAATATAGTAATATAATAATAAAAAATTATAATTACAATCATAATTATAATAATATAATAATAATAAGTAATCATAATTTTAATAATATAATCATAATCATAATAATCATAATCATAAATCATGATAATAATAATTATAGTCATAATCATAATAATATAACCATAATCCTAATCATAATAATATAATAATAAAAACATAATCATAATCATAAAAATAATTAAAATAATTATAATTATAATAATATAATAATAAATTAATCATAAATATAATCAACATATAATAATATAATACAACATAATAAAATAATAATAAAGTAATAAAAATAATCATAATAAATAATAATATTATAATAGTAATATAATAAAAATATAAACATAATCATAATATAGTAATATAATAATAAAAAATTATAATTACAATATAATTATAATAATATAATAATAATAATAATAATAAGTAATCATAATTTTAATAATATAATCATAATATCATAATCATATCATAATCATAATCATAATCATGATAATAATAATTATTATTATAGTCATAATCATAATAATATAACCATAATCATAATCATAATAATATAATAATAAAAATATAATCATAATCATAAAAATAATTATAAATAATTATAATTATAATAATATAATAATAAATTAATCATCACTATAATCAACATATAATGATATAATACAATATAATAAAATAATAATAAGTAATAATAATCATAATCATAATCATCATAATATAATAATATAATAATAAATAATTTTGATTATAATAATAAAATAATTATATTTATATTCATAATATAATAATATAATATTTAAATTATATTTATAATAATAATAAATAATATAATAATACTAATGGTAATGATAATATAATAACAATAATGATAATAATAATTTAATAATAATAATATAATGATAATAATAATAATAATAAATAATAATCATAATATTAATATAATAATAAATTATAATCATAAATATAATATAATAATATAATAATACTAAATCTTAATCATAATCATAATATAATATAATATAATCAAACAATAATCGTTATTCGATGAGAGCTAATCCTAGTATTCCACCTATAAGTTGGTATAACGGATTAGCACTATTATTCGTACTCTTCTACTTAGTCTAAAATTTGTTTGGCAAATTAATTCGTCGGAATAGCTATTCTATTCCAACTTTTTGCTATTCCATTGAGTGCCAAACACTCCCTTAGATTAGACTGTGTTCGCTTCGGCCATTTGCTTTTGCGTTAGGAAAAACAGTTCATCAACTCATGTTTGATATTTCTAGACGTGTCAATCGGTAGGTCGATTGGATTCAGATCGCGTCATATTATTTTATTATTTTTTTATTTAATTTGAAATCGATCTGATTAAATTTGAATTAAAAATTTTTGATCTATATCCGATCCGATCTAATAAGTATAAAATAAATAATTAATCATTAATTATTGTTATATAATTTTAAATAATAAAATATTAATTAATTTATAATTAATCTTAATTAGTGTATATTTAAACTTTAATTAGTACTAAATCATAAAATTACTTCAAAAAATATAATTAATCGGGTCGGATCGGGTTGATTCAAACCCGACTTGATTCAGTAAAAAAAAATTAAACTCATACCCAACACATTTATCTTCGGATCATGTTGGGTCGGGATCAAGTTCGGGTAAGATCAATAATTGACACCCTAAATATTCCGTTAAAATTTGTCAAATTTAACGAAACAATTGTGTCACGGTGAAAACAGGCGTTGAAACTTCACGTAGATATGAGAAAACTATTCGTTAAATCTGACAATTTTTGACAATAATTTTCTCAACCAAATTCGAGTTATTAATAAATAAAAAGATTTATTGATATTTTATGCAATTTTAACCATAATTTTCAGAACTATTGTTGAATTTGGATTTTATAATTTTTACCATTTTGTGTGAATGATATAACTGAATGAGATAGCATTAAATTAAAAAAATATAGATTTCAAATGGAAAAAATAGTTTTGATGGTTGTTTAAATTGTCGAGTTTATGTAATTCAGCTCATTTAATATTTTATACATTTTCGTTAAATAGAGCATTATAAATTCTGTGACTTTTGATGAACAATAAAATTTGCAATACAGCTTGGCATCAATGGAAATCTCATAATTGTAGGTCGTAGCACGTAAATTATTTATGACATATTTACATTTACACTGGTGAGTGAGCATGCATTCGACTACAAGCAATATGATGTATTTCTCTCACCTCTTAAAGGACAATACAAAATTATATTAACCCCAAAAGACGAAAGCATCACAGTAGTCTCAAACACAGTTGCGCACAAAATGATTCTATAAATCTTTACATTATGATGAAAAAGCAATCATTCATAAAAATTGATTACATAAAGAAGTTGGGAAAATAAGTGCAAAAAACTAATTACTTTTCATGTTAAGACTTTTCTATGCAATAGTAGAGGGGGAAATGAGCAAGTCATAAAACAAACAAACGTGCTTTGTTTTCCTCTCTTCCTATTGTTATTGTGTTAGTTTAGACTTGAATTTGTTGTATATTGTGCCAACATAAAGTAATTTCACCCCCAAAAAAATCTAGCATATCTTTGTCTATACTTTTGCATGGTCTCTGAGAACCGGGATGCCACAATCCGTAGTGGAAATAATTTGAGGAATTGACATGCCACCGGATAGCACAATTTCTACATGAATGAGGTAAAACAAATAAATTTTGGTTTAAAGTTCAACTTAGTTACTGAGAAGGAAAACATTTACAACTGAATTTATTTGACAATTGTGATGACTGGTGTAAAAGTTTATTATACTCAAAATACTGATATAAATGATGTATTAATTGTTATTTAAACAGATTGTATCAAATTTGTTGTACTTGATAATTGCCTGACCAACAGTCACATGCCAATAAAACTTATTTCTTCATTTTTTTACCATTTCTCATGGATGAATGACTAATTTTCAAATTGTACCAATTTGATGCACAAGCTTGTCTCCTTAACTATTAAAAGTTATTCCTCAAAGAAAACTACTAGATGTTAAAGAAAAACATAGGGATAGTCTTGAGACGTACCAATAGCTTCTCTCACAGTTAAGTGCGGTCTGATCACATCATTACTACTCATAAGAAAAATATCACCGAGATAAAGGTGATTGGTCGGTAGGTAGACAGAGAAAAGCTCTTCATCTCCACTTCTAGTACGAAGAATTATGGTTGATGTGATGAAGCCGAATGCGTATTCACCAATTCTGGGGTGGCGAACTATGACTACTTCTTTGAATGCTCGTGAGGTCTGCTCTGAAAAAAATCATTAATTGTGAAAATATACATTAGATTTACCAATTGTGATATACAATCTCACAAAAACTTTGGTTTGACATATGTTGAATAATTTCTTTGATGTGATAAAAAAAAGGAATAATATTAATAGGGAAAAATCTATGTAGTTGATATAAACTGACTTGACCTTAATAAACAACATTAACATTTTCATATTGGCCTCATATATGAAAGAGAATACCATATATAAGTCTTGAGGTGTAACACCTCATATATACCATTATTAAAAAATTCATGAATATGTAATTGCACATACTGGCTTTCAAATTTTTACCTGGTGAAATAGCAGCACTAATCTGCTTTGAGGCAGAATAGAGACTACTGATAAGTGGCATTTTCTTAATAAACCATTCACCGAGACCAAGAAGAGAAGCGCCGAGCCATGATGAAGTGAACACCCCGACCAAAAAAATGAAGGTTATTGAGGTTACAAATCCTATTCCTTTGAAACCACAAACAAGGAACTTATTCAACAATAAGATTCAGATGAGCACATGATAAGATTATTGTTTTAAGATCTTTATTTTTTGAACTTTCTTCATCTGTCTACAATAAATATTGAAATACTGAAAATATAATGTTCTTTCTATAATTTGCGGTAATAAGAGAATGCATGTTTGTAATTTTGACTAAGATATTGTATTACCAAAAACATCGATCCCCAAATGGGCATAAATAGGAGAGAAAATTCTATCAAAGAAGCTGATAAACCACCAAGTTGTGTAGAAAGTGATAGCAATGGGAAACAGAATCACACTGCAAATATAACAAATAATAAATGAACCTTAGTTGATATATAACACATTTTCTATGATAGTTTTTATAAAGTTTTTAGAATATAACAAAATAAGATGAGAGGTGCAAAAGTGGAGGCAAATCAAAGGTCGCATGATAAATTTTTGTTTACTTTTAAAGGCTCTTAAAGTCAAGATTATAGGAACCCTGATGCATCATTGCTTCTTGTTGTATACTTTTGTTTCAAATGCAAAGCAAACAATTGCCTATTGTGTTCAAATAATTTAAAGACACAGAAGCAAAGAACTTACCATCCACTCATGAACTTTTTCCATACCCAGCCTCTTATGTACTTGGAGCTTCCCTATTTATAGTTGAAAGATATACAAAGTAATATAAGCTCAATCTCTTCTTCAAAGGACATTTCAATCCTCCAAGGAAAAGGATTCACTTTATGTATTTAGTATGAAACTAAATTAAATCAACCGATTTCAATTGGTACATCACCACATCCAGTAGAAAAACAATTGTATCTGTTAGTTTTGGATTTTGTGTGCAACGGTGCCACCTTACAAAATCATAGGAAAACAAATTGAAAAATGCAAAAAAAAAAATCTCTGAATTAGCGTACTGCTGCACCATAATTGAATTTAAAGTAACTATGATATAGATAATTAATATATATACCATCTTTAGATCAATTTGAAGCATCATAGAGCAAAAGATGAATCTATTATATATACTAAGATCTAAAGATGGGTATTAGAAGTAAAAAAAAATGTATAAGGAGGCGTAACAACAGAGTCGTCTCTTCTCATCCGAATCATCGCATATTCCAGCAATTAAGAAAATGGAAGGAGAGGGTTGGGGGGAAGGGGGGGACCTCGATGGTCATGGCATGGTAAGGAGGCGCAACAACAATGGTCGGGCTGCTAGGTGTGGGACCCGCAACGTCAGAGCCTCCATTTAGGCCGAGGGTCTCGCTTGTGACGGGAATTAGAAGCTCCCTATCTCTGCCCGCCATCTCTCCCTCTCTCCCTCTCTCTCTTCTGGTTCGTCGGGGCGGAGAATGTGGAGTTGACATGAACCGTAATGGCAGAGATCGCAATGAAATGGGAACCAGTTAGTTTGCCAAGGGTTGGGATAAAAAAAATTATCCGTCTTGTTTTAACCATTAGATGTATCTTTTTTTCATCAATCTGGTTCATACTTTTCTCAATCTCAATGCTAATTCGATAGTTGAAATAAGAGTTAAAACAAATTTTGATCACAAGCCCTTGGAAAATTAACTGTTTCCAACAAAATGTGGAATTGCACTTTGAATGGCATCTCCCACAACGCACGTGCGATCTGGCGGGTCGGACAGGTTCTGTTCGGATCAGATTGATTGGGTCGGATGGGTCTAATCAAGTTAAGTCGGGTTGAGTTGGGTATCAAATTATTTGATGTCGGGTCATTTTGAATTTTAAGTTGTATCAGATCTGATATCGAGTCTAGGGGTGCAAGCGAATCAAATACTGATATTGGTTAAAACCGTATTCGTATTCATTTTGATTTTTGGAATATGAATACGGATAATTCCGGATACAAATACAGATCAGATATTAAACGGATAGAAATATAAATTGAATAATACATGAACACAGATACTAATACAGATATATTTCAGATACAAAATTAAAATATCGCCAACGTAATTAAAAAATAATTACATAATATTTTTTATGATAGATCACTAATTATAAAAATTACATTCTTATAAAAATTAATTATTAATTATTATTATATTATTATATTATTAGTGATTTAATCAATAATTATCATTACTAATTGGTCGTCAAAAAACTATAAAAATTAAAATATTAATTAAAATGTATAAAAAACTATAAAAATAAAATATAAAGTCAAATTATATATAAATTTAGTTTGATTTGTAATCTACATTAAAAATTCAATTGAAAAACATATAATAATTTTTTTATTAGAACTTTAAAATATCCTGATCAGAATAATTATTTGTATTCGTATATATTTCAAATTAAAAATTGTATTCGTATTCATATCCGCTAAAAAGTTATTTGTATCTATATTCGTATCCGAAAATATCTGTATCCGCTAATATCCGAATATGAATTCGGATACAGTCGGATAATATCTAATCCATTTGCACCCCTAAATTCAAGTCATTTGATGTCAGATCATTTTAAGTTTCGGGTCTGATTAGATATCAAGTCATTTAATGTCAAGTTATTTCAATTTTGAATCGGTCGGATCGGATATTAGATCATTCATTATCAAATCATTTCAGATTACAAATCATATTGAATCTTAATGAATCATATGAATTTTTAGGATCGAATCGCATTTTGTCATCTCTAAATTATTATTTGATGTTTGAACTGGGACCGGGTAATTTGGGTTTTTTAGCTCCAACCTATGGACTTCTATTGTGTTGTGGTTTTTTATTTTTGTAGTTCTTGTAAACCTAATTCAGAATTATTTTTTTAGTCCTATCGAGCGGGCAAGAATGTTTTGCTGGATGATTGTTTTTTTTTTCTCAATTCTTCTTGAGGAAAGTATATTGTGTATTATCTAATTAATATTTATAAGTGACAGCCCAAATCAGTCTCATATCGTAAAAGAAATCCTAAAATTAAAATTCATATGATATCATACCATTGATAAACTCACACTTTAGATCTTACACCACAGTTATCATATAATGAGTAAGGCTGCAAAAAAAACTCCGCGGCTAGCAACTCAGGCTTGAGAAAAAGTTCTCATTCGAAATCAACTCAAACCAAGTATGAATTGAACTTAATTGCTAGTCTAGTTCATGAGTCGAGCTTGAACTCAAGAAAAAATAATTGTTTAATAAATATTTCACTAGCTATGAGCTATCACATGAGTTATTTTACTTCATGAGTCAAATTGAGCTGAAATGTATCGAGTATTCTAGTGTGAGTTAGATTTTTAATTCTTTAGTGGCTCATGAAGCTCGACTCGACTAAACTTATTTCAAATTGAGTCGAGTTCGAGCTGACCTTAGTTTGACTCAAACTTAACTAATTTACGGTTTTAACTGTGAGTTTGTATGAAAAAAATAGAAAAATAATATAATTTGAATAGTAGTTAGTAATGTAATTATGAAGTTAAAACTAAGAGCGAATTTAAGCTCACTAACCCACTTAGTGAACGTAGCTCTCTTGTCATTTGATTTTGTTTTTTTTTCCAACAGTTATGTTTATCGAAGTATGTTTAAAGAGATTGGAAAAGTCCTTTGGACTCACCGTTATCTTCTAGATATCCTCTTATTCAAAGAAAAGAGAAAAGAAATTTATTAAATAATACCCGATATAGACTTTATTATTTACATTAAATAATTATTATTCATATTAATGATTTTATTATCTAATTTATTTTGTACAATATTACGTTAAACAAATCATTATTCATATTTGCGTACTGGTTCAAACTAATAAACACTTTTGTGGAATGCTAGAATTTCGATTAGAACTCAAACTCCGTTTTTAGGCCAAACGGTTTAAAAACCAGCATCCTTAAATTTAATTGTTGGATCTGAACTTTAAATATTTATTCAATTATTGGCGTTGCTAATACAAAAGCATATAGATTGATATTGTTAGATTTTTTTTTCAGAAAAAAAGCTGTTATAATATCTGATATTAATTATAAAATCTAAGTAAATCGGTAGGATTTTCTCTTAATTATTTTCTGATTTTCTGTATTATTAGTTTCTTTATTTTCTGTAATCCTCCAAGATCGTTGTTTGAACAAATTAGAGTTCTCAGATTAAGTAATTTTCTCTCCATATAAAAGAATAGCAAATACATTCTTAAAAATATATATTTTAATTTGCTAATACATTTTCATAAGGATAAATATTATTGTCCCCAAGAATCAGTCCCCAAAATTTGTCCCCAATGATTCTTTCCGTTTTTTGACGGTAATTATCATTTGGAAACTTCTTATTTAAGTAAATAAAAGACGCTCCTTCGTAATAACTTTGAAATTTGAATATTTGTTGACCCGCCTACCCCAATTTATTTGGGATTAAAAACTTTGTTGTTATTGACCCGTGGTTATTTATATATGTCTATATCTTTCCAATTCTCATAGAATTAAAATTTTCTTGCATGTTGCTTCAATATTTTGGCAAAAAAATATATTCATATCTCATATCTATTTGGGATTGTTAATCACGGTTAGAGTTTTATGATTGTTTTTTTTTTCATTTTTTTCCATATTATTTCTCGTGTTTTTGCCATAATAATGATTTGGATGCTTATATATTATTTCCACTTTCTATAAGTTTTCTCAATGATTTCATCATAGAAACTTATCAAATTAGTTTTTCTATTTGAGTTTTTAAAATAATAATTACATAAACACAAAAAAAACTGTTACGTAATTTTTTGTATTATGTCTTGATTGCTTTTTATGTTGTATTGAAAAACTTAATCAGTGATTGAATGTTTTTTTTTCTTCTATAATAATCTACCTTTTTGGGGTTATTACTTTCTATCTGAGTTTCATGAAATCACTTCCAATCCATATTTCATTGAAATTAATCTTTGTATCTCTCGATCTAATAATTGTCGGTTTCATAGCATCTCTTAACCTTTTTTTTAACTTTTCAAGCCCGTAAGATTTTTGAACTAATACCGCTCCTAATATGATGCATAAAAAATATATTATTTTAGTAGTTGATATTAATAGCAAATCAAATAGTATAATAAGATCATCTACCATAATAAGTAGGAAGATCATGCATTACCCAACATGAAGAAAACATTGTTGTTATAGCTCTTAATAATTAAATGGTTTAATATAAATAAGATTATTAACAATTATAAATAGCTAAAAACCAAGTTTGTTTATGCCATTTAAAAAATTTCTTTTATTCATCAATAACAATGACCAGTACAATTAAACACTCGAACAAATACGAATAGCTAAAATAAGTGGGTCGCTACGATCGTCATTGATTTTTATATTGTCGCGTTACATTTATATTAATGTGTTTTTATACTTAGTGTATATAATTATTTTGTTATATTTAAATAACCATAGTGTTCAGTATAAATAGCACCCGAATGATGGAGCAAGTAGATTATGAATTTCGTTGTTGACTTTCACATTGATATTGTAATTATAATAAAAAAATTATATACTTAATATAAATTAATACTTTATTATATAAAAATAGACAAAGTATTTAGTTTAAATAGTATCAAAGCAAAGGTGCAAGTGATCCTTACAGTTGTGGAGCGTATTATTGACTTTTGTATTTGCTCCTTGAAGACAATTTTTTTGAGGAAAAAACACTTAGGACCATTATTAACCTCATAATAATAAATTTGTTAAATATAAATAATTATAATATTTGTTATAAATAGCTATGATGATAGGAGGTCTAAAGTCGGATCTAAATGACTATTTCATTAGTTATAAATAATAAGGTTTATTGGTATAAACAACATTGAAAATTTGACCCAGATAAAATTTAGGGACAAATACTTAGGGACAATTATCAGCTCCCAGATTAAGTGGCTCACTCTATAAATTATATAACTTGAGAAATAATCTATAACTAACAATCCATTACAATATATTACACCACTTGCGGTTATCACATCTCCTAATCTACCCAGCTAGCTAAAAGAAATTATCCATTTATGTAAATATATCTCTCAAGCATATCTGTATATTCTGCTTCATAGAACTGAACCTGTTTTATTTTCTAATTGGTTGTTATTTCTAGTTCTTGACCGACTGAACCGACGGCCAACAATTAAATATTAATTTATCCTCGTTTTTATCTTTAAATTCCCCAATCCAGCTCTCTTTTCCTTCCTCTCTCTGTCACACTTGATGGATGCACAGATCAACAACATTAATCTTTCATCTCTCTTTTGTTGGTCTTTGTTTTTTCCATCATTTTCACTGAATGTGTACGTAACGATCTTAAGTTTAGATCATTCATCAAGTATATAGTACAACATGATGATAATTAAAAGAA
This sequence comes from Schoenoplectus tabernaemontani, assembly GCA_037127355.1. Lineage (NCBI taxonomy): Eukaryota > Viridiplantae > Streptophyta > Magnoliopsida > Poales > Cyperaceae > Schoenoplectus > Schoenoplectus tabernaemontani. The sequence goes on from CM073753.1 coordinate 8,768,805, forward strand.
AATTTGTGAAATTAACTAGGATTATTAAGATAATTAGTATGTTGCTTGTTGGTGTATGAAGGTTGTGAAGGAGACTTTGAGGCTGGGAAATGTGGTTAAATTCTTGCATAGGAAGGCCATTCAAGATGTGAAATATCAAGGTAAAAGTACAAGTATTTTGTATATCTTTGTGAAAACATTCATTCTATTATACACAAAATTAACCTTAATAATTAAATGAAGGTTATGACATACCGCGTGGCTGGAAGGTTCTTCCTGTTCTTTCGGCTGTTCATTTGGATGCATCAATTCATAACGATCTTCAAGAGTTCAATCCTTGGAGGTGGCAGGTCAGTAAAGAAAGAGAAAAAAAATTAACAATGATCCAAAATAAATGAACAAAATGTATATGTTTCCATTATTAGTTTTTATATGTCAATATTATACGTTTTCTTAGTAGCAATTAATGATTGAATAACTCAACCATACGGCTCCAAAATTAATTTCACACAAAAGCCCCTAACTTTTACATATATTAAGATCACGTTAAACACTACTTGGATCATATAATTCAACGGTACGGCTTTAAAATTAATTTCACACAAAGGCCCCTGACTTTTACATATATTAAGATCACATTAAACACTAATAGGATCATTCTATGTTTTATTCATCATCCTGAATGTCCGGTGCATATCGACATAAACTAAAAACTTATTGTTATACTCAGCCACTGAGTGATCATATTGATGAAGACCAATGAGTTGTTTCCTTAACTCCTGATCGATCGTACCCAAAAATCAACGACTAAATTGTTCTTCAAACTAATTCCAAGAAATAATATGCGCACCTTCTTGAAAATTTTGTTTGGCTCCTTCCCATCAAAAACTAGCATCATTCTTCAGCTGATGCTCCGCTAACTCGGTTCGATCTTCCTCTGAAACTCTACACAAAACCAACTTAATCTTGATTCTGGCAAGCGATTACTCTGTCACAATATAACCTCTGCTCCCAACAAACTTAGGAGGCCTTAAGTGCATAAAACAGTTATATAAGCATCAAAAGTCATCATCAGTGGCGTCCTGATTCACTGCAAGATCCTGTCTATTTTGATCCGCGGCCTGACGAACTCGCTCATATGCGGCTATCAACCTCGCATCCAAATCTAGATCTCTGTCTTTATTGTTGCACTTCCTCTTGCTGAGCATCTCGACCTTCATGACTCTTAAGCAGTTGCTCGTTTATATGATCTTGTGTTCATGGTCGTCCACGACATCTACCATGCCCTTCCATTTCACTAATATAAATAATCAAATTTTATTACGATAAGATATGTAAATAAAACTTACATTTATTATACTTACCCTGACGTAATTCACTTGTGCATCCTATACAGTCTGATTTAAGGTTAACATGCTCTAGTACCACAACAAGAAACTGTCACACCCCGACTGATAAGACATGACATACCTCGCCATGAAAACACAATCATATGTATCTGTAAATCTATTTACCATGCATATCCAAACAAAATAGACAATATAATACCATAATATTGTATCAATTATAACATGTAACTCAACGAACATTTATATATCTATCACGGAAATAAGAAATTCAACAAGTAGTTATAACACTCCGTATATAATAAGATTTTATAATCCTGAAATATTCATAAATATTTCAACAAAAATTGATTTTAACCAATCGGGATGCAAAATAACACACTGATACGGTATTATAATAGATACAAATAAAAGGCCTATACATTACCTGACCTATCTCACGAGTCACTCCTAAAACCTGTAAAATATTTAAAAATAATATAGTGAGAAATAAAATTTCCCAGTGCGATATTTAGTTACAGTCTTTGATTGACAAGAAATTACATATCTGAAATTAAATACCCACAAATGCATATGTAAATAATAATATAATCAAATCAATGTCAACAACAGACAAACAATAGGAGATACATAAGATCTCTACTTTATTTAGTATAAAATGGTATGATTTCGGTATGATTTTTCAATTCTGGATCATATCACAAGTTCACAACAGATAGAACAATTTTCTCTTCATTTTGGCCAAATAATAGGATATCAAGTCAGTTGATCCAGTGGCATGCCTAGGTCCAGAAAAAAATAATATAACCCCCTTTTCCAACCAACACTGAGCACAGAAAGGGGACAGTTTCAAAATGCGCATAATGAACCTATTTTTCGAAGTCAAGTTGTGACTCTCAACTTTCTATATATTACTTTCACATAATTTCAGTGGTCAGATACAGAAATTCAATAATGGAGAACAATCAATATGATTTACTAGTCAAAATGAAATCATCTCATTCAAATTCAGTAATTCGTACCAATGCAGGATGTCGTCATATACAAAAGATGAAATTCAGTCGATACCCAAAATGCAATAACGAAAGTATATAATTTCAGAAAAGAAATCCCCTGTAATGCCGAAAAAGAAATTACGCACCTTGCATGTACTCACTCATGATATAACTAGTCGCTGAATATCTGCGTCTCTATCGAATTCCCTTGATCCCATGTGAGGTTGTTTAGACCTAAGATACAAAATAACAAACTATTTTAGTCATTTTGTTATTTTGCTTTAGTTTATCTAATTACTTCTTTTATGGAATTATGACTCATTTTTATAATTATTTATTAATTTATCTGGTCCACAATATAAATGAATCGTTCTTGAAGAATTTTAGTGATTACGAACTTACAATGGAAAGAATATAAAAGGTAAATCATAAAAATTAAACTTAAATCATTACCATGGAAACCTGTACATTATTTTTGTATATATCTTAGTGAATTGTAAAATAAATAATTTTGAATTATGTTACTTTAAGTATTAGATTCGTTATTGATATGAACTTTAATGAACTAGAATGAATAAAAGTGAATCCTTAATCAGACTATTTCCAATCAGATGTACTTGATCCTTAATTAGTAAAATATAAAAGAATTTCTAAAGGTATCAAATCATCCAATGTACAATTATGAGTTTAGCTTTAACAGGTCAACATATTGAGGGTTCATTAAGTTGATATCTATAAGTAAAGTATTTTCCTTTTGGAAAATTCTTAACAGTTCCTTGGAATTGTCATAAAATGATAATTTAACTATTAAGCATAATATAACTCTATGTTCCAAGTCCATGTCAACGTGAGGAGATTTATTTAGAACATTTAATTTTCTGTCAAGCTAGGGGTGTCAATTATTGACCCAACCCAACATGATTCGAAAATAAATAGGTCGGGTATAGATTTAATTTTTTTGATCCGAATCGGATCGGGTCGGGTTCGAGTCAATCCGACCCAACCCGATTAATTATATTTTTTGAAGTAATTTTGTGATTTAGTACTAATTAAAACTTAAATATATACTAATTATACACTAATTAAGATTAATTATAAATTCATTAATATTTTATTGTAATTATTTTACATGGATCGGATCGGATCGACCCGTGACCCGTCGGGTTGAGTATATATAAAAAAAATTGACCCGAATTTAATCGGATCGGATTCAAATTAAATCATAAAAATTATTAATGTGACCCGACCCATTGAAACTCCTAGTCAAGCACTACATTAATAAAGCAAATCAAGCACAGAGCTCAAGCGCGGCAAGGAATAAGCACACGTTGTCAGAGGAAAAAGAAGGAAGAACCCAAGTTCAGATTCATACCAGTGAACGAGTCGATGTGGCCAGCAGTTCGGACGACATTCTCACTCTTCCCTTTGGTTCCTTTGGCAAATTAAGAAATAATTTTAGAAGAGTGATAATTTTGGAAGAGTCATAGAATAGTGTTTTTTTAGAAAAGTAGTAGAAGAGTGATATTTTTGACTATTCGGATGAGTGAAAATATCGTTTGACAGTTGTTAATCATAATAATTAAAATATAGTTAATTATGATGCTAAAAATGATGATGATGATAAAAATAATAGTAAAATAATAATAATAATCATAGTACAATAATAATAATAATAAAATAATTATAATCATAGTATAATAATAATAATAATAATAAAATAATCATAATTCATAATCATAATCATAATAAATAATAATATTCATAGCTGAAATCATAATAATATAATAAAAATAAAAATATAATTATAATATAATAATATCATAATAATTATAATTATAATCATAATCATAATAATAATAAATAATTTTAATTTTAATTTTAATAATATAATTATAATATAATAATATCATAATAATTATAATTATAATCATAATCATAATAATAATAAATAATTTTAATTTTAATTTTAATAATATAATTATAATATAATAATATAAAATTACATAATTAAATAATAATAATAAATAATTATAATCATTATAATACAATAATAATATAATAATATAATGATAATATAACTATAATAAAAATATAATAATAAATAATAAATAAACATAATTATAATAATATAATCATAATTATAATATTATAATAATAATATAATAATAATAATATCATAATAATAAATAATAATAATAATAATAATAAAATAATTATAATAATAAATAATCATAATTATATTATCATAGTAATAAATAATCATATTTATATTCATAATATAATAATATAATAATAAATAATATAATTATAATAATATAATAATCATAATAATAATATCAGAATAATAATATCAGAATAATAAATAATTATAATTATAATATCATAATAATAAATAATTATATTTATATTCATAATATAATAATATAATAATATTATAATACTAACAGAGATAATAAAAAATAATAATCATAATATTAATATAATAATAAATTATAATATAATATAATATAATAATACTAATAAATCATAATCATAACCATAATCATAATCATATTATAATAATATAATAAAACATAATCAAACAATAATTGTTATTCCGATGAGAGCTAATCTGGTATACCACATATAACTTGGTATACCGGATTAGCACTCTTCTACTTATTCCAAAATTAGTTTGACAAATTAAATCATCAAAATAACAATTCTATTCTAAATAAAAACTCTTTCGCACTCTTCTATTATGATTTTATTTATTCATATATATAGAGTAAATATACCGTGAGGTTAACTCAAAAACCATATAAAATCGTCTCCAAATTTTAATTTATCATACTCATTAAATTATTTTTATGAAAATCTTATGAGATGTAAAATTTTGGAGTGTTTTGAACTTTTTAAGTCATGATTTTTAATTTTTAAAAATCATCTCTAAAATTAATAATAATATATTCAATACTTGAACATCATTTTAAAAAATTAAAAACGGTGATTTAAAAAGCTCAAAACACTCCAAATTTTTGTCTCCCATAAGAATTTCATATAATTTTTTTAATGAGGATGATAAATTAAATTTAGAGATAATTTAATATACTTTTTGAGTTAAGTTCACGGAAGATCTCCGTGAGCTTAAGCTCAAAGTATCTTTACTCTCTCTCTCTCTCTCTCTCTCTCTCTCTCTATATATATATATATATATATATATATGAGTTTGTCTAGCATGTTTTCGTTAGCATTTTAACCGAAATGCTAACGAGTCAAATTTTAATTTAAGTATCACAATAAAATCTTTATATCATAATCTTGTAGAATATTAATTTTCATCGTGTTTGGATTTAGTTTACTATACTTAATGATTTTTGAAAGATAGCCCTGAAATAATAGAAAAATAATAAAAATTATATGTCAAAAAACTTACTTTCTAAAAATCATTAAGTATAGTAAACTAACTCCAAACACGATGAAAATTAGTATACTATAAGATTATCATATAAAGATTTTATTGAGCTACTTAAATTAAAAATTTGAGCATGAAAAATTAAAATTTGACTCGTTAGCATTTCGAATTGAAATGCTAACGGAAGTATACTAGACACACACACACTCTCTCTATATATATATATATATATATATATATATATATATATATATATATATTGAATCTAGTATAAAATTTGAATAGGAAATTTTTTTTAAGCGAAAGAGATTAGTGAATTTGACAAAGATAAAAAATTCAAACAATTAATGTAATTTTGAAAAAAAAATAAATATAAGATAAATAAATTGTAATATTTTATTTTAATTAATTTAGAGCTTACTAAAACAATACCTTAACAATCAACATACAAATGATAACTCATCAATTAATATTTTATTTTCTTTGCGTTGTTTGGTGTTGGTCCTGACGCCAGTGGAAAAAACGTCACTCTCATTGACGTCTTTCAGTTTTTTTAAGAAAAAAAAAATTAAAAAGTAAAAAAAAAAAGAAAAGACGCCACTGCCAGGAAAGTTTTTGCAACACGCCACTGACAGTGGCGCGTTGATATTCGTATTCTTAAAATTTTGATTTTATAACTCTTATTATTAAAATTAGGATTATTTGAATAATTATAATAAAAAAACTGGGAAATCTTAGTGTATGGTTACTTTTCAAAGAGGAAATATGAGATACGAAACGGCGGACAAGCGTGAGAAGCGTGGAGAACTCAAAATCAATTATGTAATTTAGAAATATCTCATGGAAAGTGACTTAATTTATTTGTTGGTCTTATGAATTATCACATGTGTTGAGGATACACAGATTAATCCACTAACGTCGACACTGCATATAGCGTCAAAGTTTAACAAGAAAAATATTAGACACAACCTATCATTAATGTAATCAATTTCTCTCAAGTTAAATTCATTTTATTTTCTCTGTTACAAGCACTGCAAAATATAAAAACATAGAACATAAGGAAATACAAAACAAATATTAATCCCTAAAATGATAGATAAATCATCCAGTAAACAGATAAGTATAAGTGCTTAAAAAATTCCAATATATAACTTTAAATAATTAAACAAGTAAATATAAGTGCTTAATTAATTAAACAAGTAAATACAAGTGCTTAATTAATTAAACGTGCTCCATATAATTTGTAACACTAGAACTTAACAAGTAATGGGAGATGAAAATTAAACAGATATCTTATCTTTGCAAAATCTTGACTATTTGAATTTGATTTTGAAAGAGTTAGATCTCCACATTGAAGTTATATCATCCTTGATATGTTTCAAGTGTTGTTTAATTGGACCTTAAGTTACCTTTTTCTCAGTTTTTAGTAATAATAAGTTTTATTAAATTAATATTATTAAAAATAAGAGTGAGAAACGTAAAATTTCAAATATATGAATAGCGGCGCGCACACATGGCGATGGGGCGCGTTTTCATGCGCGTTTGAAACGCGCCGCCACCGCAAGTGGCGCGTTTCATTATTTTTACGAAACGCGCCACGCATCGGTGGCGCATTCCATTATTTTTACGAAACGCGCCACTGCCAGTGGCGCGTTTACTTCTTATATATACAAAACGCACAAGTGAGATGGAGGCATTGCGCGGGGTTTGGGTCAGTGGCGCGCTGCCATTCGTATATTTAAAATTTTACGGTTCTCACTCTTATTTTTAATAATATTAATTTAATAATAATTATTAATAATAAAAACTGCCTTTTCCTTTCATAGGATCACATGGATGATAGTGCCTGCGAAACTATTGTGAGTTGCCACCTCAGTGATGATGGCGAGTGAAATGGAAATTAGAATTTCTTGTCCGTTAAATTGTGTTTGCCGCCTAACAACGACTAGTATAAAATGCGTAAAACAAGGTTTGTACGATCAAATTGAAATTAGAATTTCTTGCACCTTAAATTGTGTTTGCCGCCGTAACAACGACAAATATAGTATAAAATGTGTGTAAAACCAGGTTTGTATGATCCTGAAATTGGATTGGTGTAAATTAACCAACGTCACTATGACTTATATCTTTATGAGCATTGAGAGAGTACATTCAATTTCTCGTTACAATATTTTTACCTCATATGCACCCACCCACATGAGTATAAAATTTAAATATCTGACATTATTGTTAACGACGGATAAATATATGTTAAACGCAACATCATGTTTGTTAAAAAGATAGACATAATTATTAAATGTAATATATAATTTTTTTTATCAACCTCAAAAGCTGTCTAAATTTTTGAATCAACATAAAAGGTAAAGTTAAAGCTGTCTAAATTTTTGAAGCTACATGCTACGTAAAAGTTGAACAACCAATATAATTATTAACGATAATTATATATTTATTAAATGGAACATTCATATTTATTAAATGGAACACATAATTGTTAAATGCAAAGTTATCATATTTATTAAATTAAATTTATATTTATTCAAAAATTAAGTATAATTTATATTTATATCATATTATGAGTAAGGCTGTATAAAAATGTTCACGGCTAACAGTTCACTCGGGCTTGAGAAAAACTGAAAAAGCTCATTTATAGCTCGCTTGAAATCAACACAAGCTAAGCTTGAGCCGAACTGAGTTGGCTCGTCTGGTTCATAAGTTCAGTCCGAACTCAAGAAAAAAATTGTTTAATAATTATTTCACAAGGCATGAACCATCACGTGAGTTATGTCATGAGTCATGAGTCAAATTGAGCTGAAATGTGTCGAGTTCGAGCTAGATTTTTAACTCATTAGTGGCTCATGAAGCTCGACTCGACTCGGCTTATTTCAACTCGAGTGAATTCGAGCTGATCTTAGCATGACTGCAAACTTAGCTAGTTTACATTTTCGTATGAAAAAAATAAAAATAATATAATTTGAATATTATTTAGTAATGTAATTATTGAGTTAAAATTAGAGAGAATTTAAGCTAACTGACCCACTTAATGAGCGTAGCTATCTTGTCATTTGATTTATTTATTTTTCAAAAGTTATGTTTTATCGAAGTATGCTGATGGATAGAATGAAATAGAAAAGTCCTTTGGACTTACCGTAATCTTCTAGATCTCCTCTTATTCAAAGAAAAGGGAAAAACAATTTATTAAACAATATCGGAACTTTATTATTTACATTAAATAATTATTATTCATATTAGTAATTTTATAATCAAATTTATTTTGTACAATATTACGTTAAACAAAGAACGCTAGAATTTCGACTAAAACTCAAAATTCTGTGTTTAGGCCAAACGGTTTAAACAAAGCATTCCCAACAAAATTAATTTAATTGTAGGATCTGAACTTTAAATATCCATTCAATATCGGCATTGCTAATACAAAAACATATAGATTGAAATTGTTATAACTTTTTTCAGAAAAAAGCTGTTAGAATATCTGGTATTAATTATAAAATCTAAGTAAATCGGTAGGATTTTCTCTTTTTTTTTTCTGATTTTCTGCATTATTAGTTTCTTTATTTGCTATAATCCTTCAAAGTTATTATTTTTGGACGAATCAGAGTTCTCACATCAAATCATTTTTTGTAAAATATGAAAAAATAGAAAATAAATTCATAAAAATATAAATTTTAATTTGCTAATATATTTTCATACAGAGATTAGATTAAATAGTTTGGATCGGTCATATCTAGTTTGAACTTAGATATTTGAGTCCAAAGCACACTAGCCATCATGCTTCGCGAAGCACAGTATATAGCCTCACTTTATAAATTATATAACTTGATATTTAATCTATAACTAATAATCCATTACAATATATCACACCACATGCAGTTATCATATATCCTAATCCACCCCAGCTAGCTAACAGAAATTATCCATTTATGTAAATATATCTCTCAAGCATATCTGTATATTCTGCTTCATAGAACTGAACCTGTTTTATTTTCTAATTGGTTGTTATTATTTGAAGTACTTGGCCAACTGAACCGACGTCCAACAATTAAATATTAATTTATCCTAGTTTTTATCTTTAAATTCCCCAATCCAGCTCTCTTTTCCTTTCTCTCTCACACTTGATGGATGCACAGATCAACAACATTAATCTTTCGTCCTTCTCTCTTTTGTTGTTGTTTGTTTTTTCCATCATTTTTCTCCTCTATACAAAACATGGAAAAAGGAAGGGTGTGTACAATCTCCCGCCAGGAAGCATGGGGTGGCCATTTATTGGAGAAACATTTGCATACCTTAAACACCATCCCTCCTTTTCGCTTGGTCGGTATTTGAAAGACCACATCCATAGGTAATTAATTACATGTGACCATGTCTAAATTTGTATGTATTATGAGCATATATAATTGTAACTTGCACGACTTCTTGCTATTCGAGCACTTGCCGTACTTATATCACTAGCAAATTAACAATGAGAGTTACAAACATAATGATAGGTATATAAACATTTTATTTTTATCTCTATTTCTACTCCTTATTAAGCACGTAAGTGTTCTGATTCTGTAATGATCTAAATTTTTTGTTGAATTTCTAAAGCTAATATCAATCATTAAATTGAATTATTCGTTACATAATATTATTATCTCTATGGTTATTTGTGTTGAAATTATAATTTTTTCTCAATTTTAATTGTTACACGAAATGCTGTATAATTTAGAAGTACAATTGCTCTACTTTATTTTTTTCTTAGATTGTCATTAATTATGAATTTTAACTTTTCTTAAATTTAAAATGTCAACTTTTCTCTCAATTATGCATCTATTTTACATTAATTATATATTTATGATTAAATTTTACATTAATTACTAAATTATTTTTATTTCCTTTTCCTTTTTTTCACATGAATATATGATTTTTTTTAAAAGACATCATTATCAAGCTCTTCATTCGTAGATATGGAAAGATTTTCCGATCAAGTCTCTTCGGTGAACCGACAATAATATCAACGGATGCAGGGTTCAATCGGTTTATATTGCAAAATGAGGGGCGATATTTTGAAGCCTCTTATCCGGAAAGTGTCATACGAGTACTCGGAAAGTGGTCGATGCTAGCACTGACTGGGGAGGGACACAAAGAGATGAGATCGATTGCACTCAACTTTTTGTCCAGTGACATGCTGCGTACTCGTTTCTTGCCGGATATAGAGCGGTATGCACTCCTCGTTATCGGTACATGGAAAGATGCTTTATGTATTTCTGCTGTAGAGGAGACCAAAAAGGTTTGTTAGTTAATTTGTTATGTAATAATGGCTGATGCACGATTTTGATCAGAGGTTAATTATCGGATTATAATAGTTTATCGGATTCAAATTCATTAACTAATTGGGTACTAAATAAAATAATAATAATTTAATATATATTCTTATCTAATAAAAATATATTAAAATAATAACATTTTATATATTAAAAATAACAACAAAATAAAACTCAAAGTAATAGATAATTAAATTGATGAAGAAAATTTTCATCTATGAAATTTTATATTTTGATATTAGGGGAGGATAAATTACCAAAAAATACTATCTTTCAAAATCCAAAGAGAAGCAGTTGCCCCTCCTAAACCCCTGCCCCTGATAATAACAATAACATGAAAGACCAAAAATTATGTAATGTCATCTACCTCTAAGAATTAACTGTTGAACTTCTAGTTTACAAATCAAACAAATACATAAATTAATTAAAAACCATGTCATAAAATTGTCTAAGCATTTATACAATAATGTTAGAGAACTGATAATTAAAAATGCTTAATAATTAATGTGCGTACTAATTAATGTACATGTACAGATGTACTACGTTTTCTTCTTCATTCACCATTGTACTTTTGATCTATTATTGATCTATGCAGTTTACATTTTATATGATGGCTAAGAATATTTTGAGTATGGAGCCTGGAAAACCAGAAACAGAAAAGATAAGGAAAGAATATACTGCCTTCATGCAAGGGGTTGTATCCCTGCCTCTGGAATTTCCCGGAACTCCATATTGGAAGGCTATCAAGGTTAAAACACTTATTTCTCCAATATCTAATCAAACAAAAAAATATATATAATAACAAAAATAGTTTATCCATGAGTCATTCGACTCACTGTGCATAATTTACAGAATAGAAAAGGTATTAACGATTTTCATCAAATTTTGACAATATAATATTTCAAATTTATGTTATTGCTAATTTAGCTTAGAAATTATAGTTAATATGTGCTTGCAGCTGATGAATTGTCCTTGCATGTCAGAGAAAAAATAGGATTTATCAACATATGAGAGAACAACAAAATAGAGAAACATAGTGGAAATCGTTTTACTTCTACCTTGAATCATCTTATTAGTTATTTAATATTCAATGATACAATTTTAAGCAGAAATAACACACACATATATATATAAAGAGAGAGAGAAAATATGGTTTACGGTGCTTTACAAACCAAAAAATCGTTATTGCTTTGACATTAAATTTATATCTCGACGGCTCAAATAACTAATCTAAATTACTTAATAATTTTTTTATGTCAAAATCTTATGGGACATTAAATTTCATGATTTTTTTAGGTTTTCTAGCTATTTTTTTTAATTATGTTTAAAATCAACCCTAAAATAAATCATTTTCTTATCTTAAACAAGACTATTTTTAAAAATAATTAAAATTTTTTTTAGAAAGTTCAAAAAATCATAAAATTTAATACCCATAAGATTTTGATTAAAAAATTACTAAACAACTTAGATTAACCATTTGAACCACAGGATATGAAATTTGATGTCAAACAAATAATGATTTTTTGCTTTGCAAAGCACCGCAATGCATATATATATATATATATATATAACTATTTTTTCTAAACCGGTAATATTAATTACTAACAAAAATGTTTCCAATAGTCCCGAATAGAGATCTGTAGTGAGATCGGACGTGTGATGGATTCAAGGATGAAGGAGATGATTAGGCGTGGAGATGCTAAAGAAAATTATGACATGGTTTGCTGGTGTCTGACGGAATCAAAGCTGTCAAGGGAACAGATACTTGATCTCCTCTTAAGCATGCTCTTTGCCGGTCATGAGACGTCGACTGTCGCACTCTCTCTCGCCATTTTCTTCCTTGGTCGCTGCCCCAGGGCATTTGAAGAATTAAGGGTTATTAAGTTTTATTTCTTTTTCATATTGTCTACATTTCTTTTACAAATTGTTTATACTGATAAATATTTATGATTGTTTATATCAGAATGAGCACCTTGGAATTGCAAGGGTAAAGACTGAAAGAGGAGAAACAAAGCTAAATTGGGAAGACTACAAACAGATGGAGTTCACTGAATGTGTACGTAACTTATCTTAAGTTTAGATCATTCATCAAGTATGTAGTACAACATGATGATAATTAAAAATATATTGTTAAACTAACTAGGATTATTAAGGTAATTAGTATTTTGCTTGTTGGTGTATTAAGGTTGTGAAGGAGACTTTGAGGCTGGGAAATGTGGTTAAATTCTTGCATAGGAAGGCCATTCAAGATGTAAAATATCAAGGTAAAAGTACAAGTATCTTGTATATCTTTGTGAAAACATTCATTCTATTATACACAAAATTAACCTTAATAATTAAATGAAGGTTATGACATACCAAGTGGCTGGAAGGTTCTTCCTGTTCTTTCGGCAGTTCATTTGGATGAATCAATTCATAACGATCCTCAAGAGTTCAATCCTTGGAGGTGGCAGGTCAGTAAAGAGAAAAAAAAACATTGATCCAAAATAAATGAACAAAATGTATATGTTTCCACTATTAGTTTTTATATGTCAATATTATACGTTTTATTAGTAGGAATTAATGATTGAATAATTCAACCATATGGCTTCAAAACTAATTTCACACAAAGGCCCCTGACTTTTCATATATTAAGATCACAATAAACACTAATTGAATCATTCTATGTTTTACATATAGAATAAGTCGGCAAGCACGGCGGGGTTTATGCCATACGGAGGTGGTAATCGTTTATGTGCCGGAGTGGAACTGGCAAAGTTGGAGTTAGCAGTGTTTTTGCATCATCTTGTTCTGAATTATAGGTGGGAATTGGGAAAGCATGATGAGCCGTTGGCATTTCCATATGTGGAGTTTGAGGAGGGACTACCCATACAAGTTTTTAAGATCAGTAAATATATGCAACAGTACTGAGCTAGTTAATGGGACTTGCAAATAAATAATTGAAATATTTGGATTGTACTAATTAAGGGTGGGATTAATTCGTGTGTACTGGTATGTGTAGTGTAGTACAGGTTCTTTGGCTGGCTTAGAACATATGGTTTTCATCTGGTCAAGTCCATGGTGTTTTTTTGTCTGCTGGTACACAATTCTTTGATTCTGTTGAAGATGAAGACTTACTTGATTGAGCACTTGGATTTGACTTTTAGCTTTATAGTTTTTGGTTTGTTGTGGCATTGATGTCATGCTATTTGTTTGAGACTTTTACACCTGTTATATCTTTCCTTTCTATTTTCTTTTGCTCAAGTTGTTAACTTGAGATCTCTTTGCTATGTTTTATCACTTATAAGCTGTAAATTTGTATAACTGATTGCTTTCAGAAAGTAATGGAAACTGGCACCATGAATTGGTGCTTTTTTTTTTCAAAAAAAAAAAGAAAGTAGAATTAAATTAATACTCTCTATCATATGTACTACAAGTACAAAATTTGTAATGATTTCATACAAAATTTAAATGTACTCAACCAGCTAAAGCCCAAAATCGCCCAGTTTACAACACAACCAAGCCCAATTATCACTCCCCTCTTCAAAACCAGCTCAGGCCCAAAGCCCTAATAACCCACTAAAACCCCTACTGCAACACCAATGTCGGAGGCTCGGAGCGACGAGTGACTTGCTTGGTTTGTTTGCGCCGCTCGCTTCTTCACTTCTCTGTCTTTTTCTCGCGAGAGGCAGGCGCAGCTCTCGTTCTAAACCCTGAACTCTCAAAAGCAAAAGCTTCCTCAATGCTATATTTTGTGTTGCTAATTCAAACATAGTTGAAGTCTTGGTTGATTGAACAAACATGCCACGAACGAGCACGGTGGAGAGCCCCGGGTGCCCTCCTTTGCGCGCTCTAACCACGGATTCTCTTGGTCTGATTAAAGGTACTTCCTTTTGGTTCAATTCGTACGATTACCCTTTCTTGGATTCTGGTATATGGTATCATTGCTTATTTGAGTTTTGCTGATTGAAACGCTGTTTGCAGTTGTGGAAGTGCGTGGGAAGGGCGGGGGCACACCACAGGTGGTGGAGACATGGGGCCCACCGGATGCCTCTAGAAGTGTGATTGCTACATCCTTTGCTGACAGGAAGAAGGATCCTGTGCGTTTTTCTTTTTCAATATTCTAATTTTGCTGAGCTAATGTTTTCAAAATGGGTTAAGCTAGATTATGTTGGCTAATTTTCTTCATCTTATTGAAACCAATGGCACGGATTCTGGGAAGTTAGGCTGGAGTTAGAGGCCACTTAATTAATCTTAGTATATTAAATGAGCTATAATTATATGATAACACCAAATAAAATGAGAAAGGTTGCTTGAAACCACGTACAAATGGTATCAATCAGTCCAAAGTGCGTAATAGCTATCATAGTATATTGAATTTGAACCTGTCTGAAAACTAATTGATGCAGCTTGTTTTGGGTTTCAAAGGAAATATATATTTTTTTCTATTTTTTCCTTTGTTTAACTAACATTGTTTTACTGACAACAATTTCTCAGGTTTTTGCAGTTGCGAGAAAAAATGGCATGGTGAGTCAGTCTATCCTTTTTTCTTTCTTTTGTTTAAAGGCGAATTTTCTTTAGTAGTTAATATCCATCTCCTCAATTTGTCAATTGCAGATTGAATTTTTAAATACTTTAAATGGGGATGTTTTGGGTACTACAAAAGCAAGTGAAAGTGGGCCCACTGATCATTCTTCTGCAAATGATCCCCTTGTTGGATTGCATTTCTTCAAATCAAAGCATGATGATTCATCTTTCATGTAATACCCTCTTCTTATTAGTATCAAGAATTATATATAACCAGTATCATATTTGTCAACTGTTACCATCAACTTGTAAGCATTCTGGTTGGCTTGAAAGCATTCAGATCTTTCAAAAAAGTGAACTAAATATTATATTTTCAATCAGGCATCCAATATTTCTCATATTTGTAATTTTGTATTCTGTGAAGATATTTTTTGGGTATTTTTATGTGAATAATACCATCCATATAATCAATCGGCTAATATCCTAAAATCATAGTACATCAGCAATAATTTAGCTGAAGTTTAACTGACTTATCCATATCAATTCAATCTAATTGCTCCATTACTAATCTTGATACTTTCTGATCTGATATCTTAACAAGCTTGCGCTAATTTGGATTTTAGGAAAGGGAAAAAAATAGGTTAGGAGCAGAATTATCCATTTTTAATGAATTATTCCTTCCAATCAGGCAATACTCTCAAAGGGCACTGGTCATGTCTTCCATAGGCCGACCTAGAAATGGATGAGTCTGGGCTCTAAGTTCCTTATTTCTTGCTGCGTGTTCTCAATAAATCAACCATAAATTGAAATGTTGTCAGGGCTTTAATGAATAACAATTTGGACTTTGTAACGATTCAGTGCCAAAAGTATAACTCAATCAATTTTTGGTTATCCAGTTGCCCTATGAAACTTTAGATAATGTGAAAATTAATAGAAAAATAGAACATAATTTTTGAAATTAAAGAAAAAGTGACAGTAGGATAGCTTTCACTATAGCATGCTATAGTGCGATAGCTTTTTTTATAGAGTCTCCACAATGACGCGATAATCACTATTTAGAACCTAAATTTGGTAAAATTAGCTCTTTGTGAACATGCTTGTGTTAGTCTTGATTTTTGATGAGGCTCACTTGTATAGAAGTAAGAAATCTTGGGTGTTATTTGTTGATGCTCTGAAATATACTTGGCTTAATGTGCTTATTAAGTCCATGACATATTTGTATTTGCCACATTTTGAAGTTCAAATAATACTAACGTCATTAGAATTGCAATTTTTGGTTGTAACAGGTTGGGTACACTTCTGACATGTACAGGGAAAGGAAAAGTTTGTGTCAGATCAATAGCCAAAGGTGATGCACCATCAAATCAAAGTATTGATTCTCCAAGTCAATGGAGTGTCACGAAAGGTGGTGGTCAAGTGTTGTGTTCTTCCCTCGACCCAAGTGAAAATTATGCATTATTTGGAGGGTGTGTTTTCTCTTTTCTTCTGGAGGCTCAAACTCTCTTATTTTTCTTTTTAACAGACCGAATATATTATCCTGATCTTATGCTTTCAGATTGGGTTTCATTTCGAGCCTACCCCAATTTATTTGGGATTAAAGGCGTTGTTGTTGTTGTAGACCCAGCATATTATCCTTTTGGCAAATAACAACCAAAAATTTATACTGCAGCAATGATCATAAATTGGTTATGAGTTTCTAAAAAAAAGGTGTAATTATGTTGTTATAAACTTTTTCTTTCTTTATTTTTTGTAGGAAGCATGTTGAGCTAAATTTATGGGATCTGAACACTTCTAAAAAAGTGTGGACTGCTAAACCGGTGAGCTTGTTCTCTTTAATTCATTTGAGTTTACTGGTCAAAAGTTATCTTCTTTGCGAGTATGATTTTAATTTCTGTTGTTTTTTTCCTTAATTCTTAGCCGTTACCAAATAATATTGGTATATCTTCTCCTACTTGGTTCACTGCTTCAACATTCCTATGCAAAGATGATCACCGTAAAATTATAGTCGGGACAAACAATCATCAGGTGCCATTTTCAAATTTGCCTTTTATAATTTTCAATTATAAACGGGCAAGTCGGAGCAGCAACAGGGGCAAATTTGCCTTTCATAATTTTTCCATTATAAACGGGCAAATTGTTGGAGCAGCAAAAGGGTCAATAATGTTTTTTTTTATTTCGCAGGTGCGTCTTTATGATATCACTTCTCAAAAGAGAGCAATTATTTCAATAGATTTTCGTGAGTCTCCAATTAAAGCAGTGAGAGAGGACACTGATGGCCACACTGTTTATTTGGGCACAGGAATTGGTGACCTTGCATCTTTTGACATGAGAACAGGTACTTATGAATCTTTTCCCATACCGGGCTGTTAATCTTGGTACCAGCAAGCTCGTCAAACTACCAGACTCTTTGGGTCATGTCTGGTCTCACCTCTATTGGTTCACTGGCAAGGATTATTATTTCCTGTTACTGACTAGTAGTGAACTTTTTTAATTGGGTGTTTGATTTGAAATTGATAATAATAAGTATTTGCTTGTGTTACAGGGAGAATGGTAGGGTGCTACAAGGGAAAATGTAGTGGGAGCATAAGGTCTATTGCAAAACACCCACAGTTACCTTTAATAGCATCTTGTGGTAAGTTGATTAAACTAGTATTTTTCATTCTTTTTAATTCTGTTATTGGATATTTTGGTTCTGTTAAGAATGTTTTATTATTTTTAATTCTACTGAGAACTTGTGCTTTTGTTTGTAGGTCTCGACAGCTATTTACGTATATGGGATACAAACACGAGACTTCTTCTTTCTGCGGTATTTTTCCTATATTCAAATTAAGACGAGCCTTACAATGACTGAAAAGTTATAAAGATCTTATCTGAGAGTTGGTATTGGTTCTGTTCTGTAACAGGTCTTCCTCAAGCAGCACCTCACTAGTGTTGTCATTGATTCATATTTTACTGCTCAAGGTCCCCCCCCCCCCCCCCCCCCCTCCTCATCTCTCATGTCAGTTCTTAATTTCCTGATGTTCTCCCCATAATGCATGTCTGTTCTTTGTTTACAGAGTTGGAAGTTACCAAACCAGGAGGACCCACAAGTTATTCAGAGTTGAGTGATCAATCAGACCAAGACAACAGTGATGATGAAGAGAGGAGTAAAAAATATATGAAAAAGAGAAAAGGGGCTGATAAGAAGAAAAAGAAAACCAAAATGCAAGATGATGAGGAACATATTAGTGGGGTCGATGACCCTGCAGAAAAAGACTGGATCGATGAGTTACCCATTTCTAAGAAAAGAAAAAATTCGAAGAAAAGGAGGGAAAAGCGATTGGAGTAGAATTTTCTGCAGATGAATGGTCAAATTATGTAATTTGGATTTGTAAAAGTTGTAGTTGGTTTATCCTTTTGGAGCAAAATTTTGATAGGAAATTTGGACTTTTGAGGTGTTCATTGATGGATATCACATCACACAATTTATTCGCCATAATTATGATAGATTATCTTTTTGATATTTTTGATCTTTTTTGGATTAACCTGGAATTAAAACGTGTCCTGCCTCTTAACTTTAGTTATTAACCAAATATATACTCGTTATCATTGCATTTGAATAAAGCTAAAATACCTTCAAAGATTGATTTAGATGTAACATTCTGAGAAGATCCTCCAAGGAAATTTAACATTTTTAAATTTTAAAAATGTTAATATTTGTCTTGTCAAATAAATAAAATCTAACAATTAAACTCGTCATTTGACAGTAATATCCTTCTAATTTTTAGATCAAGCTCACCGATCTTTTGATGAGCATAAGCTCATAGATTCGTACTTTCTATTTCTCACGGTTAACAAAGAAAGGTTTATAAAAGGAATCATCTTAAAGTTTACCATTATTTTCTTCAAAAAAAAAGAGCATTAAGGGCTTTACAGACCAATCTACTTTCTATAATCCTCTTCAAATTCGACATATTTACAATACTATAAATCACTAACGGAGTTAGAACTTTTTTTTTTTTTAGATAAAAGAAGAAGACCCTACCCGAATTAGAAAATACTTATAGCAGGAGCACATTTTAGGTTAAAATAACAATAAAATGAGAAAAATACACAGAAAGACCGTCTACGATTCAATTTCTTATTTACCAAAAGAATATTTTTGAAGCTTCATAATTAACTGTATATTCTGCTCCGCGATATAATTCAGAATATGTATAAATTATTTAACATAAATTCTTATCAGTGTTTGATATTAATTTCTCAAATTTTAAAGAAGCTCTTGAGTAAATAAAACCTCGCGTGACTGGCTGTGGCATCACAATCAGAAATTGACCGGAGAGACACGTTGTCATTCCTATCAATTATCTATTTTATCATGAAGACGAACTGTGCTTCCGGCTCAGAGAGCATCCGGTGGACCGTGTCCGCGAAAAGACCGACTTTTTTACTACTTGTGATCTTCTATGCTCATAAATTAAGTTTTGGTTTGTGTTGTATCCTCCTTTTTAGCGACTAATTCAGTGCTGTTACCCGCTACACCAACTCTGGTAAGTGCTGACTCTTCAACTCTTATTTATTTTTTCTTTTGCATTTAACGCCCCCGTAGCTCAGCTACCCACATGCCACAGTGACAGTCTCATAGCTCTGAGGAAACTTCATATTCTGTGAGCGAACGTGAGACACGCTTGATATTTTATCTTTCTTTCTTAGAAGAAAGGGATCACAGAAAGTGATCCAGTGAGAGAGGGTCAAGGAATTTATCAAGGTAAAATATTTTATTGAGTCTTCTTTATGCATCCTTACATCCTCTGATGTTATTTTTATTAGTTCGATTTGTGTTAAATCAACCGAATTCCTGCTTTGATCAGCTTCAATTGCTGTTATTGTATTTTTTTTATATATATATGATTGAGATTAGGTTTATCTATCGTAAGCGTAGAGTTGACATCTCGGACTTCATTTTTTTGTTCATCTCGGATATGATTTAGTATCGCCTGACGAGATCTTTCACAAGAAAAGGCGAATTTATACAGTTCACCTAACTTTTGCACAGAAATAAAGGCTAATTTGACCTGCTGCGAAATCAGTATCAGTGATTGTTGCTTTTTGTCATGCTTGCTTGTCTGTAATTAATCCTTCAGTGTAGATATCAATTCCATAATTTGTTAAGACTTTGAAGGAGGGGAGAGATTTTATCTGACAAAAAAAGTTACTTCAGGGATTAAGTTCATCAATTTCATCATTTTTTGTAGATGTTTACAGTGAAATGACCAGGTTTAGTTTTTGCAGATATATGCTTATAGTGAAATGACCAGGTTAAGTTTTTGCAGATCTCTATATGCTTACAGGGCAATCACCAGGTTTAGTTTTTGCAGATGTTTCCGGGAATGGATCTCACGGCTATGGACCCACAGACTCTGACACTTCTAGGTGCAGGCTTCTGTGTGATGCTGTCGATGCACTTCACTGTTCAACTTGTTACTCAGCATCTCTTCTATTGGAAGAATCCAAAGGAACAGAAGGCTATAATAATAATTGTTTTGATGGCCCCTATATATGCCATAGACTCTTTTGTCGGCCTGTTAGATATACAGGGAAGCAAGACATTCTTCACCTTCTTGGATTCAGTGAAAGAATGCTATGAAGCCCTGGTGAGTGGGCTTTTGAAAGAATTTGAACCTTACTGCAAATAACAGTATACTGTGGGTATGATCAGTTTTTCATTTAACTGCAGTGAGTTTTTTCCCGTTTCTGCCAGCTAAAAAAGGAGAACACTTTTAGCATTTTTCCTTTCTGAAGCTTGAATTGAACTATAATCAAGAACTGTAAAGTCAGATGTTGGTTTAGATAAACTAGTTATAAAATGATTCGGTTGATTATTAAAAAGTTCAGGGGCAAATCATTTATTGTGCTTGTCCATGATCTCGAGGATGGTTAGTTTCCGTGTTATCTGCAAGGAGCAATATTGGTTTCAGTTTTCAAAATAGCAAACTCATATGACTTGGAATACCTGATACCTCAAACCATCAAACTATGATTGAGAGGGATATTATCAGCATGACCTTCATAGGCCAAAATCTTTTTCATCTTATTGGATTATACCAGTGAAACGAAGAGCAAATTTGTTGATAGAAAAAGGAATGAAAAAAAACCAATAACTAAAGAATGACGACTTCTTATCACCAAATAGCATTTTGTAATATTTCTCCTTGGAAAGTTCATCGGCATACTTTGAGTTTCCAGAAATGTCCATCAGTACAATTTTCAACTTGTGTGTTTTTGTATGGCTTGTTCTGCTAGATGTTTTCAGCATTGTGTTAATAAGATACATGTTTTGTTTGGTGTATGCAGGTGATTGCTAAATTCATGGCCTTGATGTATAGCTATTTGAACATTTCGCTTAGTCAGAACATAGTGCCTGAAGGAATCAAAGGGAGGGAAATTCACCACTCTTTTCCAGTTTCATTGTTCATGGTAATTTTAATAACCTTACTTTCCTTGATGTCTTCCTATATGCTTCAAGGAATGATAAATAGAAAAAAAAATAGTAGAGATTAAAACCTGTTTGTAAACAATTCATCTGCAAACTGGTAAGGGTCATTATTTTTTTTACCAGAATGAATTATTAATAGCTTTTCAGTTCAAGTCAGTAATCTATTATATTATTGTATGGTCTATGAAAAGATTTAGGCTAAATTGTTATATTACACATCTCCAATTGCAGCCCCGCAAATTGAGACTAGATCACAACACTTTGAGGACCTTAAAGTACTGGACATGGCAATTTGTGGTAATCCGGCCAGTGTGCTCAGTTTTGATGATACTGCTAGAGCTGGTAGGGATGTATCCAGCTTGGCTCGACTGGACCTTCACCATCATACTAAACATATCCATCTCCATGGCACTGTATGCATTGGTACTATTTTACCATGTTTTTGCCAAGGAGCTGGCCCCACACAAGCCTCTTGCGAAGTTCATGTGCATTAAAGGCATTGTCTTTTTCTGCTTTTGGCAGGTAACTTTTTTTAACCTTTTTTCCTTCAGCAAAAACGAATACACCATGCCAGTGTCTACATACTTCCTGTGTGCGCTTCTGATCATGTTTATTGTGCTGCATTTTCTATATAATTGCGAATTTGGTATAGTAATTCTTAGGTTTTACTTGATCACAAGAGATGTAAAATGACCAGTGAACTGCTAAATTGCTGTTTTTTCAAAAGGTTCATGAAGTCCTTACATAAATTCCTCTATAGAAAAGTTGCCACATGAGGGGTGAGGAGAATAATTGCACTCAAAGTTACTATGCTTATTGCGTACTATATTTCTCTGAAAGTCAAAATTTGAAATTATTTCAATTTCACAGGGAGTGTTACTGAAGGTCTTGACAGCGCTAGGAATTATAAATTCAAAACATTTCTGGTTAGATGTTGAGCATATCCAAGAGGCCATTCAAAATGCTCTGGTCGTAGTAGAAATGGTTGGATTCTCTGTCATTCAACAGTATGCTTATCATGTTGCACCATATAGTGGTGCTGACAAGGCTAAATTTGAAAAGAAGAATGAGTGAAATTTGAGCAGACTGTATTTTACTTATCTCATGTTGGTTGTGCTTCATTTTTCTTCTTTTTCTTTTCAAGAAACTCAAGTTTTGGTTCATTATCTGGGAAATAATGTTTTGGATTAGAATTGTAGCTTCCTTTTGCTATAATAATTCTGTAGGCTGGTTCTTTTTGGATCTTTTTAATTCATTTTATAGTTGACTTCGTCCGGTGTTGTTAGCGTAACTTATATCACAAAATTGAAGGTGGGTCGCAATTATTGTAGGATTTTGAACTTCAGTTTTTTTTTTTAATTCAGAGACGAAACTTAATGAACAGCTTCATCCATCTCTTGCAAAATTTTCAGCTGTAGAAGTCTAAAATACTCTCTGGCCGTTGCAAAAAAAAAAAAAGGTTATTCCTGAACGTTTTTAAAACAATTAAATCGGTCTTCAAATTTTTATTTGCGCAAAAAAATATTCCTGAACGTTTTTAAAAATTAAAAAAATCAAGTATCTCTAACTTATCAGCCAAGCATACATAGCTGTTTGAGGGGCCTTTTAAAGCATAAAGTTTCTTGCCCATTGTTTGTGACAGATAAATGATCTGACTGTTCTAATCCCTATTAGTCTATTACATAAACCCGGATCCACCCTACAGTCATAAACTCCTCTCCGGTAGGCTGTCAATGGGTAGGATAGATTACGGATGGAGTATTTTCATATTCATATTCATTAATATTTTTTTATTCATATTTTATTTATATCCATTAAAATTTTTTTACCCATATCCTATCCTTACCCATTAAAAATTTCGGATAATGAACGGATAATGATAGATAACGGATAAAAATAAAAATAATTCAATGAAAAAAAATTATATGGTTTAGACAAATAAATAGGACCAAAATCGAATATATGAGGTGTCAGTTCAGCGGGAAAAACTCAGATGATGGAGATGTGAGTTTGGACGGACGAGTAGTACCCATAAATGACACATTCCGGTATTTGAGATCGATGTTGCAGAGTGACGAGAGATCGATAAACATGTTAGTCATAGAATAAGCTGGATGGGTGAAATGAAGACAAGCATATGGTATTCTCTGTGACAAGGTCCCAAACAAACTAAAAGACAAGTTCTACAGGATGGCGATTAGACTCGCGATTATGTATGGCACAGAATGTTGGGATACAAAAGGACAACACATCCAGAAGATGAGTGTAGCTGAAATACGAATGTTGCGTTGGATATGTGGCCACACAAGGAAAGATCGAATCAGAAATGATGATATTTGAGACAAACTTGGGTAGCACCAATTCAAAAGAAGCTAGTCCAATACCGTTTGCGATGGTTTGGTCATATCCAACGAAGGTCTCCTGAAGCATCAATATGTAGTGGTATTCTAAGTCATCCTAAAAACACAAGAAGAGGAAGAGGTCGACCGAGACTGATATGAGAGAAAACAATAAAAAGAGATTTGAAGGAATGAAATATATCCAAAGAGCTTGTTTTGTATGAGAGTGCTTGGAAGATGACGATTTATGTACCTGAACCATGATTTAGGAATTAGAGTATAGTAGTAGAGTTATAGACTTTAGATTCTTAGAGTTTTAGGATTTTAGAATTTAAAATTTAGGATTTAGAAATAAATTTTATAATAAAAGTTTATTGTACTATTATTATTATTATTAGCATATTATTAGCATCATTATCATCATTATTATTATCATATTGTCATCACCATTATCATTATCATTTTTATTTTTTTATTTATTTTTATTTATTTATTTATTATTATTTTCTTATCATCCTCATTATTATCATTGATATTTGAGATTTTTGATCCTATGCTTTCCGATTGGGTTTCATTTCTAGCCTACCTCAATTTATTTGGGATTAAAAACTTTGTTGTTGTTGTTGTAGACAAATAAATCTATACTATTATATAAAGCATCTAAGAATTGGAGGGTTCAGTTTTTGTCATGATAATTTTTTTAATAATACCCATTTTATCCCTCAATCTGACGGTCTACGTTATTTTCAATTAATCGGATGTACATAAACGCGTCCATTAATCCCCATGTTGATTTCATTTGGTCCTTCCACAAATGTCAGATCCTAACGTTGCTTTTTTGGGGAAAATATTTTTTTCTTTGTTGGTAATAGTATCTAAACAATTACATAAGCAGCCAAAATATATACTTGAAATCATTAAAATATTTTTATGATACTTTCCTTAATTCTTCGCCTTAGTTTTTTTTTTTATCTGTTGGCTCTCTATAAAATCATTTTCATAATCCAACAATCTCATTTCATCTTACTCTCATTGATCTTACTTGGGATATAATTAATTAATGGTCAAGAATACATAGAACGTGCGTAATAAATAATATATGATAATTAGATTGCCGATTAGGACATTTACACAAAAGAAAATTATCCATATGTCAATGCAATTAATTTGATTCCATTTAGGGCAAAATATGATTTTAGAAATTTTCAACAATTTATTGCTTCTTTTAGGAAAAATATTAATATTGAATTTACTTATATTAATCTGTCTTTTCTTATATTGTGATGTTTTGCAGAATTAAGTGGGAGAATTTGAATTAATTAGATTCACCTTATTTTGTGATATTTTATAGAAGAAATTGAAAGAATTTGAATCAGTAACTAATTTTTTGATGATTCTTTTTTTTCATGTTTTGTCGGGTTTAATGCAAGTGTGCTGCTAAAATAAAAGAAATCAATGAAAATATTTGTACCAGACATGCACTACTCATTTCTCTCAAAATTGATTTTATAATTTTTATTTTTTATAATGAAAATCTTTCGCATCATATTATTATATTTATCTATACCATTATATAAAACATCTAAGAATTGGAGAGTTCATTTTTTGTCATTTCCTTCAAATATTTTTATGTTCGAAAATATCCTTGTTGAATTCAATCAGATTAATTCTATTTAAAATTACAAATTGTGATTGTTTTCAATTTAATAAAATCATTTCAAGTTGTATTACATTCATAAATGATATTTTTTAAGACTTCATTCATTTTTGGTTGACATCTCCTCAAAATTTTCTTTATTCTCTTATCAAAGTGACATTCCTTTCTATATTTACTCTTGTTTCCTGTTTCCTTTTTTTTCAAAACACGTTCTTTTAGTTATTTTCAATTGCTATGGCCAGTCTGGGATTTGTTCCATTAATTATTATAATTCAATATATTTTTAAATTTTATTAATTATCATAAATATTATTGCACTATTAGTTCAAAAAAAACATGAATAGCGTAAATAAAATTATTCGCCGTAACGTACGGATATGCTTCTAGTAGTATTAAATAAATATATTAATAAAATATAATAAATAGCATTAAATAAATATACTAATTTGGGATCACAAGATCCCACAAGCATTATCTTACAATGGGCCAGCAAAGCTATGAGTTCATGCTTTAATTTTTGGTGCAATAAACATTCTGATATAATAAATTTAATGAACGATAAGTTCTATCAATTCCTGGATTTCCATTGCAAGAACCCTTGAGTTCAAATATAGCTCCCACACCTGGGAGGGATGCGCTTGATAGAAGTCAATCAGGCTTTGTTGCATAGAAGGGCAAGGGATCTTTGAGGCGATCATACTGTTACTTTGAAGGTTAGTTTTTTTACCCCTGATCGGAATGGAATCGCGAGCCATCAAATGTGAAATGAGAATAGAATTCTCATCACATTCGTGATCGGAAGGAAGAACGATGACGACGGAGAATTCATTTGGCATGATTTTTTCTCTCCAAATCGCGTTTGCAAATCTCGACTCAAATTTTGTCATTCGTACGGACGAGAATCGACGAGGCTATTCTTCCACGATTACCCTTCTTCGTCTCTTCCTCAGCGGATGTCGAAAATAATAAATTTTTCTTCGTCAATTTTTGTTGTCTCTTCCGACTAAGTGAGTATCATCTCCTCCTTTCATTAACGATAACTATCATTTTTTTTCCTTCATTTTTCTTCTCTTTATCTATGTCGATTTCAAACACTAGCCGATGACAATATGATAGATAAGCAAATCATCGTGAATACTCTCTAATTTGTTCACAATGAATTCTCAGATGAAAAAATTTGATTTTTTTATCACAAAAATTCAATTTGATTCATCTCTTTTCTTTTCTTTTCTATTGAATTGAACTGCAAGTTTTTTTTCGTTCCATTCCGTCTTACTTTGATCCAAACGCTTATCATCTTGTATCCCTAATCCAATTTTGGATTCCACGGACCTCAAAAAGCATGCCTTCCCTTATCCAACTAGTTCGCATGCTGTGTTCATCTCTCCAACCCAATCAATGAACCCCGCTGTAAAACCTTCATTTCCTTTCGTGCGAGGAGCTACGCAATTACTCCTTTCTTCGCTCACAGGAACTGCTAACAAGCATACATAATTTGGTACCGAAAAAGAATGTTGCGACTTATTTAATGTAGTTTAAAGAACCAACTTGATATTTTTTTTAAAAAAAAATAGCTCTAGGACGAATCTAGTAACAAAACTTGAGAAATCAAAAAAATTTTCTCTAATGTTGAATAGTATTGGACGAAATATCAAATAGTGTCTAAATTAAATGAAATTTGAAATATGATTAGTTTGCAAATTGTTTAATTTGAAAAACCATTGTTAATAAGTTCTCGCCTTTTCATATAAAACAACTTCATTTATGGTAATGGGTAACAATGATTAATTAGCCGTAAATATATTCGTTTTCATGCAATCAAGAAAACACAATTAAGATTTAATTTTAGCAGTTCCTGCGTAGTGCATAATTGGTCCCATGGTCTAGTGGTTAGGACATTGGACTCTGAATCCAGTAACCCGAGTTCAAATCTCGGTGGGACCTCATGCCAATTCTTTTTTGTTTTACAATTTACACGCGCAATTTCCTACGCTTCAAACAATCTACGAAGCGGAAAATTTATCTGAAGTTGGCTATATTTTTTGTTTTTTGTTTAGAAATATTATTGTAATCCCCATGCACTTGTTTCCATGTTTCAAATCTGTTCCGCGAGAAATTTTCAATTTTAAAAAATCTCGTTGAAAATATGCTATATATATTTGTCATGTGTCTTCTAAACACACATCAATTTAGGACCGCAAATGAGCTGAATACGAGTGAGTTGGGTTTAACTCAAGTTCATAAAAAAACAACTCGAGCTGAATTGAATTCATGAAATATTTCGAACTAAAAAATTTAGCTCAAACTCAGTTTGTCACTTTTTGAGACGACTCACAAACTAATATGTTAAACTGAGTCACGAGCTAATATAGTTGATACATGAGCTTAACATTTATGTTAAACTGAGTTTAATATTTATGTTGACTCACGAGCTAATATAGTTGATATAAAATTAGTATATCAATAAATTATATTTTCAATGGCATCTTACTGCACCAATTTGAATATATGGACTAGTAAAAAACTATCAAGCTGCTGAGATTAGGGCTGCACAAAAAAGCTCGAGCTCATGTCTCAGCTCGGGCTCGAGCTTATCTCGCTCGAGCTAATCTGACTCGAGCTAATTTGGCTCGAGCTAATATGGCTCGATAGTTAAATGAGTTGAGTTTGAGTTGGGGTTGGCTCGGCTCGTAGCTCGACTCGACTCGAATAATAATAGTTTATGTGTTTTTTTTCTGTTAAATTTTAATCTGATAATTCATCTCTCATTATCTCTTATCATCTCACCATTTCAAGGGCTTAACGATTTCTCATACTCACTCGTGACTTGGTTCATATATTTAACTCGATAGTTTTTTTGTCGGCTCATTCATTCAAATTAGTACAACAAAGATGAAAATATAGTTTGTTGATATATCAATTTTGTACTAATTCATGTATCATTTTTGTAGATATACCGAATTTGAAGTTTGTAGGTATACTGAATATAAATATCAAACCGAGTTAACGCACATGTATTGGCTTGTGAGCCAGCTCATGAGGTAGCTCGAATAGTAATGAGCCGAGCTTGAGCTAGTAATTTGTGCAAATGTTTGGCATTCATGAAATTAAAATTATGTAACATTTATTTGAATTTGAATTTGAATTTTGGACGCCAATTGGCAAAGTGCCAGTTGACAATTTTTTTGAATTTGAAAGTATTGTCCTAAAAGAAGGAGGTGATCTTATGTCATAGCACAAAGAAGGATGCGAATTGAGAATGACTTAAGATATAAAACATTTGAAGGATGTGAATTGAGAATTTGTAACGCATTAGTATTGACTTACATGGCCATAATTTTAATTCAGAAATAGTTAAATGACTGATGTTCTAGAAGCAAACCACACAGCTTCAACAAATGGTAAAATCAGGGGATGTTCTAGAAGCAAACCACCAGCTGCATTGAATACCACGCCCTCATCAATCTGAAATTTTCAGAAAGGAAAAAAATGCCAAAAAGACAATAAGATCACAATATAAGCAGTCCATGAGTATTTGGAAAATTAGAGTTGTTTTTGTCGTACAAAAAAAAATTATAGTTTCAACATTTGTGTGCTGCACATAATCTGTTCCAAAACATATATAAACCCTTGGTGAGAAAACAGGCAAGTACAGACAAGATTGTTAAGGTTTTTAACATTTGTTGGTAATCCAAAAATCAATGTTCTTACAGCCACATCAAAAGTTGGGTCTAATTTGCAAATAAATGTAATCCTGAATTAGTTTTCCAAAAATAATCTGAATTGCATTAATAACTAATGAATAAAAAGAACAGAAATTCAAAGCCAAAAAAGTGAGATCAGGAGATGAAAGAAAATACCAAGTTCTGAATGACCTCGTCAGGGATTTCATGGAAGTACACCTGCAATAGGCAATTAGCACACTTCAATAATAATTCTGGTAGAAGATGCATTAGTATATCAGAAAACATAAGGTCTGCAATTGCAAAATGGTAACACAGAATGACTTCAAAAAAATTGTCAGAGAATATACTCACAAAAGTCAACAAATAGAATAAAATAGACCAGTAGATACTGTAAAACAACTGGTCAAACTAATACGAAATATAATGTTTCAGTAAAAGCATAAATGCATACTGCAAGAAATATCTGAAAAATGAAGAAACTGATATTCAGTTTTAAAAGAAGTTCACTTTGAAGCCAAATTCAGCTAAATTCCCAACACAATATGGTCAGGTAGTGTCTATATAGTGGTGCCAGTGGTCTACCTCTGCAATGTCAATGACACTGCATCTCTTGCCAGATTTTATATTGGTGACAACAACAGATCCAATGGTCGATACACACCCTCCAGAATATCCTGTTTTGTTATCCAATGAAGATGATTCACTTCATAGAAAATAAATTACAAAAGAAAGGCAAAGTAAATATAAAAATCAACCTTTCAGAAATTGGCAAGCTTCTTCTTTGCTACTCGGCTTCTCTTTAATGATTCCTTTATGCACGACCACCTAGATTCACTCAGGTCAGCAAGAAGTTCAGACAATAACAATTCAATTATGATCCATCAGAAATTTGCAAGTGAAACACATAATATCTGTATTTCTCCCATCAGTGGGGTATTTAAAATCAAAACACCGAGCGAAGGTAAAATCAATCAAAACAATATCAAGGTTTTCTAGCTGTCCGCAATATGATGTTTGTCTCTTTTTTAGATTTTAGGGCATATATGATGCTTCCTACACTTAGGGCTGTGCATTGCATTTCTCATTTCTCAGGAGTACCATGTTGCTGTGATATCTTATAGGTCCAAATGTGACATGAAACCATTGGATAAATGACACTAAGATATCGAAAAACATAAGACATACTATATCTGAAGTAATCAATAGTGTTGGATTGGCATCATCCTTTTTATAGTCAGAAATGTTCATCTTTGACATAATGGCATCTGCCTGAACAAAAGACCCTTAATAACACAAAAATTAGGTTCTTCAAAAAAGAATAGAAACACTTCATGGAACAAAAATGACACATTTGCCAAGCTTTCATAGACATAACTGCAACAAAAATATATTAATTTTAGCAGCCTAATTAACTTGTGTGTAAGAACTGAGGAGACAATTTGCCAAACCTTTGCTTCAGCAAGAACCAGCACCAACTCTTCTGGTTTTTCTCTCCTTATACTTTTCTCATCAATATTAGCAGTCTAAGCACACAGGAACATGACTAAAATTAAGAAAATATATTAAAAAAATAGAGTAAGGAAAATAAAATAGGATTAATTTGTGAAAAGCACCAAGACTTCAAATTTGTATCCCATCTCAGTCAAAATCTTTCTTCTGGCCGCAGACGACGATCCTAATATCAGCTGCAGTTAAAACAAAAAAAAACTAAATAACCATAATAAAACTCGTAACCATAATAAAGGCACAAACAAAACATGATTTTCAGGAGCACACATGTATCGCATTCTAGTGAGTACGGTCGAAAACGTTGAACTTACAGGCTTCCCAGCTCGCATTGATACACTATGCCAAAATTACAATCAAAGAGAAGAAAATTCGGAAAGAAATAAAATATTTTATAAAGAACTGACTCGAAAAGATGAAGCAGAAGGTGCTGGAGCAGCTTCCGCCGCCATTGAACGAGCAAATGAGCGAGCGAGATGGCGAAAAGCAATTCTAGCAAGAAACTGGAATTGGATGGTCTCGGCAGAGATTTGCAAACTGTGCGGGCCGGTCCGGTCCGGTTCACAGTTTAGGACGGTCCACGGTCTCGTACGATTCATATGGGTCGGTACTAGACGGTCCGAATTTGAAAAAATCGAATTCGTCCCATCGTTGGCCCTCGGGGGCCGGACCCCCACAGGACGGGACAGGCACGGTCCATTTCTTTTTTTACAAATTCAAAAAATTATGAAATTTGAAAAATAAATTTATGATATTTTATAAATAATATTTTTTATTGAATTAATTTTATATTTTTAATTGTTTAAAAATCGAATAATACTCAAAAAATTATAAAAAATTGGTCTGGGTCATGATCCGGTCCGGTCCACGGGTCTACACGGTCCGATTTTGGGTGAAGGGAGGACTGACCCACCGTTGGACCGGACCGTGATAGGACATGGAACGCACAGGTTTGACCACGTCCCGGTCCACGGTCATGAATTGGTCCGAGACGGATTGAACTGGACGCTCCATTTCAAACCTCTAGCTGGAATTAGTTCTCACTTCGTACAAGACGTCTGGAGGAGAATCTATTGGGAGAGATGAAAAAGGTGAGTTTATTTGGCACCTTCGTGGAATAACAAAAATAAAAATAAATTTATTAAATAAATTTTAAACTAGAAGAATATAAAATAGTGCTAATTCGGTATACTAAGATATAAATGGTATACCATATTAACTCTCGTCGAAATAGCGATTATTGTTTGATTATGTTGTATTATATTATTATATTATGATTATGATTATGATTTATTATTATAATAATATTATGATTATTATATTATGATTATGTTTATATTTTTATTATATTATTATATTAAGATTACAACTATGAATATTATTATTTATTATGATTATGATTATTTTATTATTATTAATAATATTATTGTTATTATCATCATCATTGTTAATATCATAATTATCTATATTTTAACTATTCTAATTAACAATCGTCAAAAAATAATTTCACTCTTTCGAATAGTTAAAAATATCACTTTTCCAAAAAAATATTATTCTGTCACCCTTCTAAATATATTTATTTTCTATAGATTTTATTTAATTATTTATTTATTTTTAAAATTATTTGTTTATTCTGTTAATTTTTGTACCTATCAATATTTTTCATTCTTCTTAACTAATATAATTTTAGTTTAACTGAATAAATCGAATAAAATTTTCATTTATTTGGTTTTTAATTTATTAAGTTGATATTTTTATAAGTTTAGTTTAGTTCCTAATTTAACAAACTGAATAAAAATTCAGATGTATATATTTTTTTCAGTTTGAACTGAACCGATGATTGCACACTGTAAACGTGATAAAGACCCCTATTATTACTACTATGATATTTTATACTTTGTCATCTGCCAAAATAAAACTAAAATCTATGTTCTTTCATTTTCCTTTTTTTGAAAATTTAATGACTTATTTGATGTAATTTAAAAGTTAAAAATGAAATTTTTTAAATGAGTTCAAGAATCAATTTTATGATTTTCGATGTAGCAATCCCACTTTTTTTTTAGTTGAATTTGCATCTCTCCGTAGAGAAGTGAGATTCATTATCATTTATACTAAATTTGCAATTCAGTGACAATCCTACTTACATCTGATTACTAGGTTTTCATGTAGTTATAAAAATAGCCTGACAATGGCTATTTTGACAATCTTCATAATGAAATCTTAAATAAATTAAAAAAAATATTAAAAATAAAAATATTATAGGTATATAATAATATCTCAAAATTTATGTAATTTAAATATAATTTGATAATCTATTAAAGACCACTTAATTAAAACCGTTATAAATTACATAAGTTTGAATCGTTGCACAGTTTTTGTGTTTAAGGAGCCTTTGTTTTCTACGTATAATAATATGCAATTCAACTCATTAAAAACAACTCGTACAACTGCTGCTTAGTTATTTGACCAATTAAAATTAGAGCAGTGATATAACGCCTTTGTTTTGCCCCCCAACCTTACTGATGAGTTGGATTTTAGTAAAGAAGTGTATTATATTTTCTATAATTATTATATTGAAAAAACTTGAGATGGTAAAGATTTGTTACGAACAATTTGGTTAGGTTATATTATTGCTGATAAAAATTTACATAATTAATTTATTAGTAAAAAATTACATGCAGTCAGTTCGGTCAGGGAATATTATTATTAGTAAAAATTTGCACAATTAATTTACTGATAAAAATTTGTGTGTGGACAGTTCGATCAGGGAATATTATTGCTAGTAAAAATTTGCACAATCAAATTATTTGTAAAAATTATATGATCAGCTATTTATTAAAACTTCGGTCAACAAATTTATCTACCGCCAATACATCAATATATTGAGAGCAAAACTTGATGAAAAAATTAGTATAAGAATAACACTTTTTGTAAAAACTTATGTCATGTTTTTCATTGTATCCTTGCCAAACACTCATAGGTATCGGGTAACTTCATTGTATCTCCAAGCTTTTTGGGTTAAAACTTGGCAAAAAGATTAGTATAAGAATATCTTTTTGATGGAGGTTTCTTGTATCCCTGCCAAGCTTTTGATATAGGATTCTGTCGTGTTTTTCATTGGCAGTCTGAAGCGTGGCAGGGATACAAGAAACCTCCATCAAAAGCTTGCAACCATTTATGGGACTTCGATTGAAACAGTTTGGTATCAGGAAAAGACTATGAAATCAATTTTGATGAAGGTAAGAAGGTCTATAGACCTGAAACTCTTATTTTCCCGATTTTGCACAATTTTGGATAATTAAAACTCAAATGAAAGTTATAAGTTGGAGGTAACTGCACAAATAAGCATACACAAACAACATTCATTGAGGAGATTAGTAGAACAAGCTCAATTAAATACATTTTCAAATATTTGATTGATAAGGGGGTCCTGGTTTGTAATTATGAGGAATTTAAGATTATAACTAGTTTTTGGTTCAATTTGTGTGGAAGAGGTGGTACCTCTTGTTCTTCTTCAGTTTTTGAACATATTTTTGTTGGAGAGATCGAGAACAGAGGCGAGCATGAAATTCTGGTTTTCACAACTGGATTCAAGCAAGTAATGACATTGATATTAATATTATTACCATCTTAAGAATATTGCAGCAAATATTCTAAGAGTAAAATTGATTTTGTGAATTTCAGTTTTATTTGGAGGAGACAAAAGGGACATTTGATTACTAAGGGTTCATTTTTTAAAGAGGGCGTGGTGAACTGAATTCGTATGGTGAACTGAATTCGTATACTGCGGTGCTTAAAAAGCACCGCACCTGGGATTTTTTATTTGAATCATTTGATCGACGATCAACAGCCCTGATTAAATATTAATAAACTCTCTTGTACATTAAAAGTCATGTTTATTTTTCCCTCAACTAGTTCAGATTAACCTACGGAGATCTCTTCAGAGAAAAAGATCCCCAGAATTGAACTAAGATGGTGGAAGGGAGGGAGTTCACATCCTCTATAGTGGGCAGCAATTTTAAAATGCATATTGGACAAATTTTCTGCAGTTGCAACAGTATCCGAGTAGCATCAAGATCCGCGCTGAACATTTTGAATGGCTGAAATTAATTGAACTGATCACTATAAAAAATACAGTACTACAAAGGATATAATTCTGAAGGAAGGGATAGGGGAAGAGTCGTACAAGTAATTTTAAGGGTAAAAATGAAAATATTAAAAGTTGTATACAAATACAGATTTTTTAATTTAAATACTATGACTAAATAAATAGGATTCCAAGAGAAACTTTTCAAGTGACTAATTTTGAACTTTTAGGTGGTATAAA
Organism: Schoenoplectus tabernaemontani; assembly: GCA_037127355.1. NCBI lineage: Eukaryota > Viridiplantae > Streptophyta > Magnoliopsida > Poales > Cyperaceae > Schoenoplectus > Schoenoplectus tabernaemontani. The sequence continues at coordinate 8,804,330 of CM073753.1, forward strand.
ATCAATTTCCCCAATATTTTAATAGAGATAGATATCATTTTTTATAGTCTTAAAATCTTAGTATATATTCAACATGAGTCACCATCGTATCAAACTGATACCAGTGTCCTAGAGGTGCCAGAAAACAACACCAGTCAACAAGGGTGGTTCAGCACTCAGCACTGGTACAATGGTACTGACTGGTACCAGTGCTCGAGAAGGTTAGGAACTCGGTCAAAAATAGTAGAAGCACAGCATACGTAGTTATAATATGTACAAAGAAAAGACAGAACCAACAACATATCAAGAAACAACAGCAGATCGCACAAAAACAGTTATTTGCATTTGTAAATGATGTGAATGATAATCTAAAATTGAATAATCATAACCAATCTAAGTCGCCCTATATGTGAATTTTATTTCATCAAGTCCAAATGAAGTTCGAACCATATAATTTTTTGTTTTGCTAAGTGTTAGTTTTAATGACAATTTAAATTTATTAATATAGTTAACATGACACGATACACCAGAAATATTGCGGAAGTGTTTCGGAAGGAAATTAGCACAGATTGTATGAAGTCAAGTTTGTAACTTGGCAATTTTGATGGTAATTGTTCAAAACTTATCCTTAAACTTGTAATTTGATCATGTTCCAAATGTATGTGACATTTTATATTTTATAAAAGTTATTAAATTTGAGCAAAAAAGATAAATTTTTAAATTTCATAATTACATGTTTAGTATAATTTAATGAGAAATTTGGTTCTCAAATTTATACATGTTTAGTATAATTTAATGAGAAATATATTTCATATATAATTTATACTAGACGGAGACAAACTTTTGATGATTATCGTTGAAATTAAATACCTTTTCCTCAAAAATAAAAACTACATACCATTACAGCTTTATTTATTTACTTTTTGTGAGAGAATACAGCTATCACCCTCAAAAAAAAGAAAAAAAAAAAAAAAGAGAGAATACAGCTTTATGTTGTGTGTACACTGTACCGAATCCATTGTCTTACTTGTGTTTCCTTCCTCTCTCGCTTTCCAAAGAGACTGCATGCTATTTACAGCCTATTCGCGATTCGCCTGATTACATCATGCGTCAACGATTTTCAACAACCATCTATGACCAAACAGATCGCTCAGTTGAATTAGTTGTTCTCGCTTCTCATCTAGAAAGTAGAAACCACCTTCTCTAGTAGTCTCGAGTCCCGACCATCTGGATCTGGTGCAGCAGGCAACTGCCTCGATATAACAACTATCTTCAACCATCCATCTTAGACTCTGGAGGTGTGTGGATCCAGATAACACCTATTGTAATGAAAGTCAATTAAGCAGAGCTGTTCGTGCGTTCATTTCATGGTCCTGCACTCATTTGAACCAGGTCTAGTCAACATTCGCTCTTTATCTTCCCCCTTCCAAGCTGACCTTCAGGCTTCAGCAGCCCCAGATCAGTCCTGGCGACGCAAAGAATAATATTAAATAATGGACAAACATCAGAAAGAAAAAATTGAACGAAATACTGAGGCACCCAACAAACCCTAACTTCGTGGGATAAGGATCTGAGGATCTCCTCTTTACAGTGCCATATCGCCATGGCGACTGGAGATGTCGAGATCGAGATCGTATCTGATCCCAGGCACCAGCAAAACGGCACATCCAGTGCAATTGCCACTAGCCCCGATCAGAGCAATGTCATTGCTGACGTGTACAGCGCCGCTGCCTACGGAGATTTTGAGAAGCTCCGCGAGTTCGTCGAGAAAGGCGGGAGTTCTTTATCAAAACCCGATGGTAACGGGTACTACGCTCTCCAATGGGCTGCGCTCAATAATTTCCCAGGGATAGCTCAATATATCATCGAGGTAAGCGCATAAAATCGCCTTTGTAATGTAGTATGAATTTGAGTTTATGTGGGATAAGTTAGATTATAGGCCTTATTCGGACTAGTACCATACTCCGATCCTTCCATTAAAATGGCAGGGAAGGGAAAAGACCAGTTGTAACTGATCTACGTAATCTTATATTCTAATTTTCTCATTTTTATAACATTCAGTTCAAGATCCAATCCAAAGTTAAAGTGGAAATGGTCTAATACTCTAATGATAATCTGTCATTCTTATCTTAAAATACACTATCTGGAACAGAATATCCAGCTGTTCATTTTCTTTGTTTCGAAGAATGAGTATGAAATTAAGTCTGAAATCCAATACGGTGTGTGTTATCTCTGGTTCAAATTGTTGATATTTGGAATGCATTGCTCAGAATAGAAAAATAGACATTGGTGGAATCAGTAACATCGGCTCCTGAGTTGACACAATTTCAGGTTTGGAGTAAAACAAGGAACTATCAAATTTAGTAACAGAGCTTTCCTGGATGCCTTTAACTAAGAATATGTCAATCCCTTTAGCAGGATTCCACCACCTATTTTGAGATTAAGTCCGGAAATTCAGAACCAACACAAAGGTTCTATTGCATAACAACCCCTCTGAATATTATTTTGGCAAATAAAACCCAAATTTATGTTTGCAGTTCATACCAAGATTTTTTGCTTAGTCGTAACTTGTCAATTGCAATAATAGAGAATATGCCTACATTGTTTACAACTTTCCATATGAATCTACAATTCACTTTTAAGTAGCCATCCTCTAATTTGTTTGTTTTGACTTAGCTCAAGTTAGAATAACAAATGAGGGAAAGTACTACCATTGAGATTTAAGAGGCCAGATAATCAGTATACTGAATTGGTCATTTTTGTCACATTTACAGTTTCATGTCGTTTGCAAAATCCCAGGAATATTTGGATTCCAATCTTATCCAAATATTTGAAAAATGCTGTGTCTCTTGCCAGCATTTTCCAGAAATAGAACACTTTGAGATGTATTTGCAATACTTCATTTTTCTAATTTTTGTTTGTAGAATGGAGGGGATGTGAATTCAGCTGACCTTGGAGGACAGACTGCATTGCATTGGGCTGCAGTGCGCGGGGCTACTCCAGTTGCTGACATTTTGCTGCAGAATGGAGCCCATCCTGAGGCTGCTGACACTCATGGGTATCAGGTAATTTCCCAGTTCCCACATCATTTTCATGTCCAAAGCCTGGTATAACAAATTTAGAATGTACACTTCTTCCAGTGGCTTTTTTGGAAGTTGGTTTGGGATGTTGGGATTCAAGACCAGGTAAGTCTGGTGCAGCTAGTATTGGCACAGATCAGAATCCATACATATATCCTGTGGTTACTTTCAAAATGCAAACAAACCAAGTATTTTGTGTTAAAAAAAAAAGCACTTCTCAGTTTGAATTTGGTCCATCAAAACTTTGATTAATCACTCAGTGCTTACCAGTATAAGTCTAGTATTTACTCTTTTCCCCTAGGCAGCCAAAGGAGGGATGGAATAGCCACGCTTCTACCTTTTTATTTTTAATTGAAAGAACTGTTAACTTTTCATTCTTAGTTGAATGGATGTTATCTGCAAAAATCCAAAATGTTGGGTGTCATTTCCAAAGTGTATCATGAAAAACTGGTTCAACTCACAAAAAATTTATCCCCTCATTGCCTCTCTGAATCAGGCAGTTCATGTTGCTGCTCAGTATGGTCAAACAGCTTTCTTGAATCATATCATTTCAAAATATGGTGTTGATTTTGATGCTTTGGACGGTGATGGAAGGAGCCCCTTACATTGGTATGCTGAACTTTTTTCTTTAGTTTGTGAAATGAATTGATGAAATTAGCAAAATTATGTATTGTTTGCATCTCTTAATGCAGATGTCCATGTAGATTTTTGCATTACTATGTATCAGTTTTAAGCACCTCTCTTTCAGGCATTAAAACTATCTGGAAATATAATTTTGCATTTTCATTTTCAGGGCAGCCTATAAGGGATACACAGATACAGTTAGGCTATTGTTATTTAGAGATGCATATCAAGGCCACCAAGATAACCATGGTTTGCACTCTGTCCTTTTTTTCTGGCAGTATATCATTCAACACATTCCAAAATTTATTTTGATCCATTAGAAGATTTGATCTGTACATGTGTTATTGTTTATGATATAGTTGAACCTTGTAGGATGCACCCCTTTGCATTGGGCTGCTATAAGAGGTCACTTGGAGGTGTGCACCATTCTTGTTCATGCTGGTAGCAAGAAAGAGCTGCTAGTTAAGGATACTAGCGGTTTGACTCCTGCTCAGCTTGCAGCTGATAAAGGCCACCGCCATCTTGCCAATGTTCTTGTATGTACTAATTCTTTATCATTTGGAAAATTTAAAAAAAAAAACCTCCACTATCAGGAAATTTCGTAAAGGTCCTACCTGGTGGTCATTCCTGACAAAAAGTCACCCAATCGTTCCATTTGGTAGTCTATTACCACATGTTTTTCATACTTGTAACATGCTTTAAGGACCAAGGATGGAGTCATGGAGATACTATGCTGGACGCAATAGAAATAATTTATCATATTTATATGTAATGCTTGAAAGGGTATATTGTTTTCTTACTTGTGCATAGCATTTAGAAAGTCAATTTGCACCATCTTGTTCTTTCAAAGCTAAATATTTTGAGGTGCTAACTGTGAAAACCGTATGCCAGCCAGCCTATAAAGGTACTGGTGCTGATCAGTGTGATACAGTACTTGTAGAAGAAGAGCCTCTAATTGAACTAAACCCCCCTCCTCCCTCAAAAAAACAATGACAGTACATAGACAAAGGCAAGATGGTGATTGTAAGCTACTTCACAATTTCTTGATGAGTCTTATAAATATTGTGCTGGCTCTTCTTATTTCAGACAAATTCGTTAAAAGAGAGCTGGGAAGTCAAGTACTTTGCTGAGAGATTTGGAATTGTTGGATATGCTCCTATCCTATTAATTTTGCTAGTTACACTCATTCTCCTTTTCGTCAATAACATTATATTTGGTAAGTGTGATACTTAGCTTTTCAGGATAAAAAATATTAATGCAATACCTAATAGTTTGCCTGACCCTATGAAATCTGAATGCCCTGAAATATGTGAAATATTATGTGCTTTCATCATATTCCACTGATGTTACATTTATATTTATCAAAAAGTTAACCATCTTTTAAAGAAGCGACAAATAGTAAGGGAAAATGAGATTGGGTATCACTGTAAGGGAAATGAGCTGCAAAGGGTCAATATGATGTTTTTTTTCATTCTGGCGATTCTTATACCACTTGTTTTGTTTTAGAGTAATGTCATGATACTAACAGTTTGGATGATTATAAATGAACTTGTCGTCTGTTACAAGTGTAATTCCAATTTTTGTCTCTAGTAGGCTTTTCTAACCTACTAGTTTAAAAGAAAAAGGGACAACAACAACAACAAAGCCTTTAATCCCAAATAAATTGGGGTAGAGCTAGAAATGAAACCCAATCTGAAACCATAGAGATCAGAGATCTCAAATGTAAAAAAAAAATCAAAAAAATCAATGATACTGATAATAATGATGATGAGAATATTGAGAGAGTTTAAAAGAGGGAAGAAAAATAAATTCTGACTCTTGTACTACTTTTCTTTTTAGCTCCTAATTTTACAAAGATGAGTGCTGTCGCTGGGCTTTGGTCCTGGGCAAGTATTTCTCTTGCATTTGCATCTATTTATATGCTCTACAAATGTAGCAGGTGACTTTCTACTTGTAATATCATGTAAATTACAGTAGTTTTTGATGTAAAGCATCAGTATTTATTGGTTAGCAGATAAACTGATGGTAGAAAGTTTTGACCTATTTTCAGAGCAGATCCCGGTTTTATCCAACCAAATATTAGACGACCCAATGATGCCAAGGTATATAATGCTCCCTCTTCTTTTTATTTGTAATTTACACCCAATATTAAAGGATACTTCTTCGCATGATGCTCATTTCCTGGTTTGTTACAATTGACAACTAACATTTTGGATAAGAAATGATTAATATATGGTCATAGCTTTTGTCCTGTTGGAAGTATCTGCAAGTACGTAAGATCAATCTGATTGGTACTTGCATTTTTTATTTGCTATTCTAAGTTGTGATCTTATTGATAGGATCCATTATTGGAGAGTGATCTGAGCAATTCCCCTGTTTGGACTGGCAACTGGTCCCAACTATGCCCCACTTGCAAGGTATTCTCTTAGATTTTTCTTTAATATCTATATTTTATCATTGTTTAGCCATGTACCATAGTAACAAATTCAAAATCTGAAGATCATTTGGCAAGGTCTAAAAATTGGTTTAGATATTATACATACTTCATGAAAATAATTAGAATAGTTTGTAAAACTCAGTAGCTTGTAGAAATGTCAGTTAAAGCATTTAAAAAAATTATAATAGTCCATAAAGAAATTTTCTCATTTTAACTATTCAAATATTTGTTTGTTTAAATTTAAATTAAGAAGAGAAAAGGTCACATGCAATCTTGCCGCATAAGATATGATTAATTGATTTAAAATGGAAGAAGGAAAAATAAAGCCTGCCCAAGTTATTAACATAAATCGACCTCTGCAAAAGAGAGAAAACGGTTCCTGTGACCAGCTACTAGCCTACTCAGCTACTTCATTCTTGCTTACCATGGTACCCAAAAAGGGGTAAAAGAACAAAAAAAGGGTCACTGTGACCCGGTAGTCAAAATTCTCTTTTTAAACTCTTTACTGACCTTTAAACGTAACTACTGTTTTCTTCAATTTTTTGTTTGGTTTTTATTTATTTATTTATTTATTTTTATCTCTATCAGATTATACGACCTATAAGGTCAAAGCACTGTCCGACCTGCAAACACTGTGTGGAACAGTTTGACCACCACTGCCCGTGGATATCTAATTGTGTTGGAAAGGTAATATTATTTTCAGCGATCTCTTCTTTCTTTTTTTTCACATCCTTCTACTTGTGTTTTATTTTTATAAATATTAATTCTTTTCATGGAACTGCAGAGGAACAAGAGAGACTTCTTTGTGTTTCTTTGTATGGGCACGACAACATTGCTGCTAGGTGCTATTATTAGTATTCACCGTAAGTACTCTTTGCAACCATGCGTTTCTTGACCAGTGATGCATTTCAACAATCATGCACTATGTTGTATCTACCTTTTGCCTTTTGTGATGTCATAAGGACCTTCCCTGTTGGGGGTTTCAGAACTTTTTGTTTCCTTCTTTTCAGAAGTAGGGGTTTCAAAACTTCTCACGTGTAGCAACAATTGTACAGGATGTTGTTCCAACTTCTAAGAGGTCTTTTATATATTCATTTACATTTATGATATGATGACAGGGGTTTGGACAGAGCCAGTGGTGCTGGATCCAACTGAAAAATGGACCCATTACATGGTGGTAAGGCACACAGGAAAAATATTATTTATTTTCTTAGATTGTTTCGTGCTAGCGGGAGCCCTTATTCTAACAGTGGTTCAGATATCACAGGTATAATCTTTAATCTTTGTTTGTTGAGAGAAAAAAGTTATTTTTTGCGAACTGCATCAAACCTAAGTCTGGAAACATGTCATGCCTTGGCGTATACCGAACCTATGTCCAATGCAAGACATGACACTCCTGTCATGTTGATGTAAATGTATTATATCACCTTCTCCATGTATACCTCATGTTGTGCACCTGCATTTATGTCAACTACATTAAGCCTCTGAAGTTTTTAAATTGATCTAACTGCTCTGCCTTCCACAGTGAGCCTAAAAAACGGTGTCCAACCTTCAAAATAATACCAAACTCCTTTGTTGTCTATAACAATCTCGCAACATCACTCAACAATTGTCCTGCTTGAAACCACAAGCAGTTGTTGTGTTATGCAAATAACTAAAATCTGGAAAGTATGTCGATGGTAGTGTCAGTGGCGGATCTAGGATTTTGATTAGGGGGGGGGGCAATTATCGGATTGTAATGGCTTATCGGGTTCAAACCCATTAACTAATCGGGTACTAAATAAAAAAATTAATAATTTAATATATATACTTAACTAATAATTTTTTTTATTAAATAATAATATTTTATATATTAAAATAATAATAAAATAAAGCTCAAAGTAATAGATAATCAAGTTGATGAACAAAGTTTTCGACTAAGTAACTTTATATTTTGATATCTTTGCATAATTATTTCATTATGCACGGTATTAAATATTTTTTTCTCAATAAAAATAACCGGACAATTCGGGGGGGGCAAAAAAAATTTCCAGGGGGGGGCCAATTACCGAAAACATTACCGAAAAGCATTATTTTCCCTGGGTAGTGTCCAGTAAATAATAATAATTTGTCCACAACTTGGGTTTTTTTTTTCCTATGTCATGATTGAACTAAGCTCAAACCAAATGAGCTAACTGGCATATGGTACAATATACAAAAATAATGAAACTAAAATTATGTATTTCTTTTCTGATTTTAGATAGCTAGAAACATTACAACAAATGAGATGGCCAACTCCAGACGGTATGACTATCTCCAAGGACCTGAGGGCCGTTTTAGAAATCCATACAATCATGGCTGCCGCAAAAACTGTACTGATTTCTGGGTGCATGGCCATACCACTGATAATGAGATAGGGTGGCCTTCCCTTAATCAGACTCTGCAATTACAGTAATTGATGCTAAGGATATCAGCAATGAATTTCTGGTAAGATGCTCAGCATATTGCTGTATGCACTTTGTTTGAGTTATGGGATGTGTTGCTTCGTATCTCATTGATTAATTATTTGGGAAATGAAGTATGTGGTCGTATATAGTTTTTGTTACATTTGCAATGTGCTTTTTGTATTTGTGGTGTTTCATAGGCATTTGCAATGATGACGATGAGAAATAATAGGAACCAAGAGATGTGGTGATGAACTTGTATCTAATAGATTTTGTACAGCTTTCACATTTGAAAATGTGTAATCTGACTATTGAATCTTTTGAGACCTTTTTAATTGAAGGCTATGTTCTAGAAGTTATCAATATACTCTGTTGAAGGATCTGTATCGGCTTTCATACTTACACTATGGTAGCTTGCTGTCATCAAATCAAAACGGTCCATTTTGATCACAACGGCTCAGGTTTTGACAATAGAGGGGATATTTTAATACTTTATTTATGGATCCCATCTGTCAAAGACAGAATGGCAGCAAGCTGCCATAGAGGATTTGACTTGCTCTGTTGCATATGCCTGACACTCCGTAGTAAAGATCCCTATACAGAATTTGGCTTATTTTGTTGCGACCAACCTTGTCCAGTTGTCCGGAAAATAAATGCGATAGGAAAGAAGTGCAAAAATAAGTACGAGCTAGTTCTGTTTCACCTTCCAAAAATATCAACGGCTGATAATAAGAACAGTTTGTTGGGAGGATTAGGACTTTTGGAGTATTGAAAAACTTAATCCACAACTAACTCGAGCGCATGAAGTTTCCATAACTGCAAATATTTACATAGCATCTCTTAGTTGTAATCGATTTTTCAAATAATAAAAATATAACGAAATTTCTCCTCTATATTTTATTAAAAAAAATGTCGGGTCACCGGTCTGATTTCAGTTGATCTATGTCAGACTTTTTCAGGAACAATTCAAATCGAAGCGGGTCATGTTTCAAGGTCAGATCATTCGAGTTCCGAATTGAAACAAAATTCAAAAGTAACCAATAACAGATGACTTGAACTTGACCCAACTTGAACTCGAAATAAGACGACCTGGGCAAAAAAAAAGAATAAAAATAATATTGATTTAAAAACTCTATGATGCAGGAATTACTGAGTCAATCCGGGGATTTATATTGAGGTCGGGGATAGTTAGGTTCTGATTTATCTATTGTTTGTTGTGTAATTATTGTTTCAATGAAACAGACAGTTTTATATTTTTTTTAAATATTAATTTAAAAAGTTCGGAACTAATTTAAATTTTAAAAAATGTAAGGATCAAATTAATCCTTGTATTAAAAGTATAAGAATTTATTTGATGCACTTCAAAGCCCAAGTACTTTTTTTTTGAAGTAGTTCAAAAGCTGACTCGTTGTTTTTTTGAACTACAAGAACTAACTTAATACAAATAAAAAAGGGCGGAGCTATTTTGAGCGCAAAATTTACTATATTGAGAGCATAAATATTTGTATCAATTAATCTTTGATATATTTGATAAGATATTTTAATAATTAAGATGATATTAAATAAGACTTTATGGATAATAAATATTTAAATTTTTTTCAGCTAAACTATATCAAAATTACATTTTTTTTATACCATTCAAATTTTCTCTTAGCTCTCAATTTTATGAATTTAGCTCTCAAAATAGCGTTGCCCATAAAAAAATTAAGAACTAACTTGTTTTTTTACAGTTCAGGGACCATGATGAATTTTCCCTAAAATAAATTATGACCATGGAGTACCCAACGATTTGCTCATTTTGTGAAGGTGATATCTAGCGTGAATCACGATTTATTAAATTGCATGGAAGTTTGAATGTGAATCACGACTTATTAAATTGCATGAAGTTTGATCATTTAAAATAATGTGTATAATATTTAAATAAAACTTACTTTTATTATTAATTATTTATTTAAAAATATTATATCTAAAAAAATTAAATATAAAATTTTATTAAATATATTTAAATTTTATATTATTAATTATTAATTTAAGAACCGGAACGAAATCCGAATTACAGTAACATCAGTTGCCGCTTCTCAGATTGTTGATTCTCAAGTGTATGGCACTGCCACGTGCCACCGTATCCTTGAAACAAATTTATCCTAACGTACCACTCATTTCTAGCATTATTAAAGAAAATTCATCTTTTTTGGGGGTGATTCTAACATTGTTCTGGTAAGAAACTATAACTCTCCACAGAGTTCGTGGCAGCATTAAATACATAACATTAAAGTTAACGTGTTGATTTACATTTATGGGAGTGAAACATGGTATCATGAAAGAAATACAACACGAATTTGACATGGTGTAGCTACTATCTATCTTGCAATGTGTAATTTGTTCACATTTTAGAAGCTTCAGATAGCCGTTCATCTTCAAGAAGTTTGTATGGATCAATGTAAGGAGGTGGTGAGATCGGTGTCTTGCTTGCATCATGAATGAAGCTTGGGCCGAAATACTACACAAATCAATTGAAAACATAGGCTCAGAAAATATTACACTGCTTATTGTCATCCAAACAAGATAGCTTGATGCAAGACAACTGAACTGAACCATGTCAATGCCAAAACAGAAAGAATGGGATGCTGGGTTAGTCTGGTTAAGGTAATGGTACGTAACTGGATCAAATAGTACTTTTTTTCATTTTGCAAACATATAAAAAAAAAATCTCCAAGCCCACTTCCAGGCTTCAAATGCAATAAGATTGAGATTGATTCCCAGGTTCCAGATCCAATGGCTGCGGGTTAGATCGACTCCAGTATGACCTCTATAACTTTAGGGGGAATAAAATTTCCAGCGACAAGCATACAATACTACCATCTTTAGCATAAAGCCACTTCAATTTAAGTGGACATTTGATTTTATCAGAAGCGTTCAACTTTCCTGAACAATTTTTGTCAAAGAAAAAGAAACTGGAAGGGTAAGAAGGGGCTTACAAAGTATAAAACTGCAAATAAACCAAAAGTGACTGTTATTAGAGGCCAAAATCCCAAAAAGAAAGTGCTGCCAAGAGACAATAGCAACTTTGCCCTTGGAACCAAACCCTGTCAAGTATTGAAGAAATTAGAATTTTTATTATGTATCTTATCTTATGGGTTGATTTATGCAATTAACTTAAACAACATAACAGAAATTTAAAATATGATGCAAAAAAATCTCACCACATAGGACAAAAGTTTGCATCAACCAAATCTGGTATACAAGTAGCTAATTCGTTTTTGTTATCAGCCATATCAGACATCTCGCTAACAGAGTACTATGTTATTATTACTAAATATTAGTCTCTACAGACATACATTTTTTTACACCACAAGCTAAAACACATGAATAATTGCCCCTTAAATACCATGCGATACTGATCAGGCTATGTGCGTAGATCTAACAGCAGATCAGCCAAAGTTGGAACCCTTTGTAAAATATTAAACTGCTTGACCTCCAAAATTTGTACAGAGTTTCATGTTTTCGGTAACTTCATTGCTCACAACTCAATCTGACTGCTCAATGATGTTTAGTTGAACCCTTGACCAAAACTCCTTGTACAATTGTACAAGTTAGAGGAACTGATAGAATTCTCTACATGTCACTTTCATTTACTCCAACTGCTGTGTCCCAATTCTATTTTTTTTTATACTAACAACTAACAAGCTATTACTGCACTGTTCAATTCTTAAAGGCCTATCAACTTAAATAAAGAAAAGAATCAGATAGTGACACCTTTATAAGATTCTGAAATTTGCATTATTCAATAATGAAGGGAACTTTCACAAAATATTTTTTGCAAATAAAGATCAAAATTATTAGAATACCGTCACCTTCACCATAACCCACTTAATCAAACTTTCAGGGGCTTGAGTATTGTTTATTTGTGGAGAACAGGCTTTCAGCCTTCCTAATTAATATTTTATTCCGGAGAAATATAAACTGCTTAGATATATGTTGCTTAAATGCATAGTATGGCAAATTTGTAATATGTACTCTTTCCATAGTTTGGTCATATCTGCACATTGAATGCTCCGACCTGTATCAGAGGTTTTCGCTCTTCCATTTCTTTAGCCTCAGTTGGGTCCACAAATTACACAGTATCCAGTGGTGGTTTACCAGTACTGTTCATAAAGTTATGATCAACCAACATCATAATTCAAAGCTAAAAAGAAATTATTTCTAAATGAAAATTCACAATTTATGCACGGACCTCAAGGCCCTCACTGTTCAATGCCATTGATCGCTTCCTCTGATCTGATATATCCTTCTCAAATTCCAGGTCTGAGTTGGGTCCAGTCCCCTCTTCGGCATCGATGATATCCTTTTCCAAAAGGGACCCGGGTGTCATCCCCCGCCTCTTCAACTCTTTCATGAACAAAGACTCCGGTGGCTCCTCCCCTTTCAAATGTTTTAAAATAAAGATATTAAAGTATTACAATCACAGCATCACTCTTGAATTACTCAAGTTTCAACATCTCTGCCTTTGAAAAGCTATAATTTCAGGCAAAATTAAAGTTTTGGAAAACTGCAAAAAGACTAAATTATACAATACAATTGCTACCCACAATAATTCTCGACTCCCTCTCTCTCTCCGTTAAAACAAATATGATAATAAGACAAAAAAAAAATTCCCCAGCAGCAACCAAAATAATTAAAAGAGGAAAACAGCTACCATTATTGTCCCCACCGAGGCGGCAGCTGACGTGGAAGACAGGGCCCACGGCACAGCGGTGGCGCGGGAAGCTCCGAAAGGATGGCACCAGGCCGGATCGAGAGAGCTGGAGACATGCCATTTTTCTCTCCTTTTAAAATTTATTTCTTTTTATTTCTTCACTCCTATTTCTCCGCCTCGCTTGCAAGTAACAAAGTTGCAAGGGAATGGTACGAAGAGTGGATTGAATCGGATCACCGCTCGTACCGGTAATCACACCGGATATATAAGAGAAATTTCGAGATTCTTTATTGTGCGGTGGGGTTTGGGGTAACGCCGTAAACTCGGAGTCTTGGAGAAGATTTGCTGAGAAGCTCGTAACGTAATTGCTCCCAAAATACAATTTTTTATACTCCAGGACCCACCATCCAGTGTGAGTTAATATCTAGGAAGATAAATGTACCGGGCCTAGATGGATTTCTGAGTCGGGAGACGACGACTTCAGCTCAATTAGTGATGGAAGCGGTGCATCGTGTATTGAGACCACTGACTACTGAATGCACGTCTACTGATTAGTCTGATCTGACAAATTTTTGTCGCTTTTGCGGCTTTGAAATTGACAAATTAAATGCAAGCAATTAACTGATGAAATTGAATGTGGTGCATTCGTGTATACTCGGGTTCGTTTGACAAATTCAGCACTACTTGCTAAGTTCCAACTCTCAGTTCTGTTTTTTTTTAATTCTAACATTTTTCTGATTTAGATTGGTTTTATTTTGAGAAACAGTATTTGATTTAGTAGTAAAAAATAATATTTTTTTGTATAGGAGGTCGTATATCCAAAACTCAGATGAAACATGATTTTTGATTTAGTAGTAAAAAATAATATTTTTTTGTATAGAGGTCGATCCTATGAATATTTATAAATTTTAAAAACTCCAATGTGCAAATATCATGTAAATCAGTCTCTAAGAAAGTAAAAATATTATATTGAGTTATCCATTATCAAATATAATGTATATAAGAATATTGTACAAATAAATAAAATAATTTTATAATAGTTGTAATTTTAAAAGAGTGATGGAATTAGGGGTGTCAATTATTGATCGATTCGATGGATTAATCCGATTTGAACCGACATGATCCGAACATAAATGGGTCGGATATGAGTTTAATTTTTTTTACCCAAATTAAGTGGGTCGGGTTCGGATCAACCCGACCCGCCCCAATTAATTATATTTTTTGAAGTAATTTTATAATTTAGTACTAATTAAAACTTAAATATACACTAATTAAGATTAATTATAAATTAATTAATATTTTATTGCTTAAAATTATATAAAAATAATTAATAAATATTTAATTATTTTACACGGGTTGGGTATGGGTCAAAATTTTTTGACCCGAATTTAATCGGGTCGGGTTCGAGTCGGATCAAGAAAAATAATAAAATAATATGACCCGACCCATTGACACTCCAAGATAGATAGTGTTTTTTTTTTGGAAAAGTGGTAGAAGAATGATATTCTTGACTATTTGGAAGAGCAAAAATATCGTTTGGAAGTTGTTAATCAGAATAGTTAAAATATGAATAATTATGATATTAACAATGATGATGATGATAATAATAATAATAGTAGTAGTAGTAGTAGTAATAATACTAATAATAATGATAATATAATAATAAAATAATAATCATAATCATAATAATCATAAATAATATAATAATAAAAATAATATTAATCATTATCATAATAATAATATAATAATAATAAATCATAATAATAATCATAATTATAATATAATAATATATAGTCCGACTATGGTGCTATGCAAAGCACAGAAGCGTTGTGTGTTTTGCGCTCTATTTTTTAATTCAAGTCAGAAATAATCAATTCAAACCGTTCAATTTAATGTTCATATCAAAATCTATTAGTAAACTAAATTTTATATTTTTTTACAATTTTTTTGCTATTTTTTATGATAAGGAGAAAATGACTTGATCTGAGAATTCTAGTTCATCAAAAAATGATGGTTTTCCCCTTTCAAAAAAAATAGCAAATGAATTCCAAAAAATATAAAATTTAGTTTACTAATAGATTTTGATATGGAGATTAGATTGAGCGGTATGGATCGATTATTTCTGACTTAAAATTAATAATAGAGCGCAAAACACACAATGCTCTTATGTTTTTCAAAGCACCATAGCCTAATTCTAATAATATAATACAACATAATCAAACAATAATCGCTATTCCGATGAGAGCTAATCCAGTATACCACCTATAGGTTGTTATACCGGATTAGCACTATTTTGGACTCTTCTACTTAGTCTAAAATTTGTTTGGCAAATTAAATCATCAAAATAGCAATTATATTCCTACTTTTTGCTATTTCATTGAGTGCTGACGGATGGTGGGTTCGTATTTTAATGTAAACAATTCAAATAAAAGATAAAGTTTATTACATATTATTTGATAATATATTATTTACTAAATTTATTTTAGAAATAATAAGAGAATTTAAATCTTTAAAGTCATGATCTTTAATCATATTGACAAAAATAAAAATATAATAAGGATTTGCTGATTTTTTTTTTTATTCGGATGAAAGGTTTTAAAAAAATTACCCGTATTGGTGAAACATTCATCTTGTAAAAACATAATCAATTTAAAATAATTGAGAACTATATAGATACCTTATTAAGAGCAATAACATATTTATGAGTTGCAGTAAAAATATTATACCATTGAATTTTCATTAAAGCAAAAAAAAAATTATAAATTTTAAGACACTCAAAGTCCATTTTCAATAAAAAAAAAGGATAGTTCCTCTTTATGATTTGTTTTATAAACAAAATATAGTGCAAATTAATAAATGCAAATAAATATTATAATTTCTATAGATGTCCTATTGAGTATGATTAAATTCTGTGAAGACTATAGAGTTTTAGATTATCAAAATTAGAGTCTGTATGGAATTAAAAAGATATGACTTGAACCAGTAACATTGCACTAGTCTGGAAAATTAATCAGTCAATTAATAGGATTTGGTGGTCAACTAATCTGTTTTGTGGCTGATTAATAGGATTTGGTGGGTGATTAGTCGTTCATTTCCACAAAATGCCCCCCAAATACATCACAGATAATGGTTTATCGACCAACTATAACTAATTCACCAATTAATCGGCCTATACAGCTGACTTTTTACAACACTGGTGTACACGTCAAGAATTAATTCATGTAACTACTGTATAATTTAAACACGGATATAGCACAGAAGATGGTGTAAAGATATAAATTCAAATTTTATGTAAAAAATAACGAAATATCGAAACTATGTAAGCCTTTATAAAGAAAAAAACGAATAACTATTGCCAAAAATTTATCTGAAATCCCTGTGAAATTTGAACGAAGGACAGTTATTATATATATTAAAGTTAAGCTCATCATGAAGGATATTGATAACCTTAAAAAATATACAAGATTTGTTCTGAATATCTCTTCAGTTATAAAAATCTACGGTTGTAAAATTTATGAATCTAATTGAAGTCCTCAATTAAATCATTTTTTGGTTTTAAATATCATATATTTAATTTGCTCTTCATATTTATATTTTATTTCCTTTGGATAAATTTTAATTTTCTATTAAGATAGAATTATACCAAGGGTTATCACCGAGTCTATATATTTTTACTTTAGTGATGGATAAGGTCACAAAACACATACAAAGAGACATTCTTTCGTGCATGTTTTTTTACTGATGACGTAGTGCTGATTAATGATAGCAGGAACATAATCGATAAAAACTAGAGTTATGAAGATGAACTTTAGAATCGAAAGGTTCTAGACTTAGTAGGATTAAAATCAAATATATGAGGTGTTAGTTCAGCGCAGTGACTGCTTAGATGATAAAGATGTTAGTTTGGACGAACAAGTAGAATACATTAAGGACACATTTTGATATTTGAGATTGATGTTATAGAGTGGTGGAGGGATCAATGAAGATGTTATCCGTAGAATAAGAGCAAGATGTATGAAATGACGATAAACATATGGTATTATTTGTGATAAAGTATCAAATAAACTAATATATAAGTTTTACATAATGATAATTAGACCTGTGATGATGTATGATACAGAATGTTGGATTGTAAAATGACAACACATTCATAAGATGAGTGTAGTCGAAATACGAATGTTACGTTGGATGTATAATCATACAAGAAGAGATCAAATAAAAAATGATGATGCATGAAACAAATTTGGGTAGCACAAATTCAAAAGAAGTTGATCCAAACACTATTTATAATGGTTTGATCTATCCAATGAAGACCACCTGAGGCACCGGTATACAGTATTATTCTAATTTGTTCTGAAAATATAAGAAAAAATATAAAGTTGACCGAGACTAACATGTGAGACAACAATAATTTTTTTTAAATGAATAGAGTATATCTAAAAAGTTTACTTTGAATAGGAGTGTCTGAAAGATGATTTTTAAATTCTAACAATAAAATTATAGACTTCAGATTTTTAGATTTTCAGTTTTAAAATTCTAGAATTTATAACTTAAAATTATATTTCATAGTATACATTTAGTGTGATCATTATTATTAAAATTATTATTATTATTAACATCACTATTACTACTACTATTATTTGCATTATTATTATTATTATTATTATTATCATTATCATATTATTATCATTATTATTAGTATTATTGTTTTTTGAATTGAGTTTTATTTCTAACCTATTCTAATATATTTGAGATTAGATGTTTTGTCATTTTTGTTATTGTTGTTACTATGTAGTATGACAAGACAGTAGACCAAGAGCGTTACTCAAGCCCATATTTCGCGTTGTCTATGTTGAGGCCCGGTTCTTTCATGTCCTGTCCATCACTCAGACAGTCTTAATCGGCTGAGAGCCTGAGAGTGGGAGTAGGGATGGTCAGACCAGAGTGAATAGGTGGATCGTAGGTCTTTTTTCCATACCTATCAGGCCAGTTTAATTAGTGGCTTGTTTTTGTTTCTGAGAGACTAAAACCAAGAGGCCTGTAGTGTGCACTTAAGAGGCGAATATCTTGGGCTGAATTGATGTAATTCTGTTGCTCACAGTCCCATGATTAAGCTGAATTGATGTAATCTACAGTCCAATAAATTCATTATTATATTTGTTTCTCTTTCTCTGAAATTCGCAATTCTTCTGTTATTAATCCAGACGGATATGGAATATACAAATGCCCAAAAGGTTACTCATAAAAAGGATTTGATATAATCATCTTTTCTTAGGAGAACAACGATAATAACAAGGATCTGATTTTCTCAATCACTGGTTAAAAGGGCCCAATTCAACAAGAGCGACTTTTAATTCTAGTCCGGATCAGTACGTCAGGTTATATTTTTTTCATGATTACTGTTATTTAAATCTAATATGCATTTCTAGGATGATGATGGCAGATAATAATGCTAATGGAAATGCTATCGTGCAACCACAAATACAGCCCGAAAATCCTGACATCTCTTGCTTCATTGTTCTCCCTTACAATAGCAACTCAAATGAGAAGGACCGGCCATTCGTTTGCTTCGTCTTCATATTTTATACAGGAAATATGATATGTTTGATCGTGTATCTTCATTATAACTGTGAACATGATCTTGTGGTGGCACAAAGATGGAAATGGTGAGCGGGTTAGGATACCCGCTATGTTTGGACTTTGATACGTTTTGGTTTAGAAATTCAGACTTTATGTAAAAGTGAGAGAATAAGAGAGAATATATATGTGTACACGAAAGTTATTCTGATTTATATACTTTCGCATGTGTGATAATGATCGTCCCTATAAAGATCATCAGCAAACCTTTATATAAGGGATGACTCATAATTGTGGGTCATTTATGTGAGTTAACGAGTCATTATATGTTAGATTGTAGCCTTAATTATGTGAAACGTTAGTGAGTTATTGAACATTAATGACCCAACAACGACCATATATATTTGAGATCAATATCAAGTTATTCTCAAGCTCAGAAATATCTAGCTCGAAAATATTTCGAATGAATTTCTTAATGGATTTATATAGATATATCTGCCCAAGAAACGTTTTAGAGCTCTAAGTATCCTATCAGACTTGAAAATGCTACCACAGTTTTGGACGGTCTTTGCATGGATAATATTCGGAATCCATTTCCTGATAACAGTATTGCTGAACTGTGGTTTGAGAAAATCATGGCTTTGTCTTTGTCAGAAAGCAGTTCATCCTCAACCTTCGGAGGTGGTGGCACCCGCACAGCCGGGTCCTACTCAAGGTGCATAGTCAGTCATCCTTGGTTGTGATTTCGGTTAAATCACGTCCCTTACCTTAATTTGCAAGTCTATCACAGCTTGTGTTTGATTGATTCTAGCAATCTGTAGGATCATGAATTGATCGTATGATTGGGAAGGATGTTGTGCATGATTTGGCACAGAAGCAGAGACTGAATTATAGCGGTTGTTATTGCCTTTCTTTCAAGCTAATTTTTAGTGTCGACACAAATAATGAAGCTTCGGAAAACAACACTCTTTGTGAGATGTTTATATTTTGAACTATAAAATAGCACGACATATTCCATCATTTCTTTTCATTTTACTGTTTGTTCTTTTAAATTGCCAATACGATCAAACCTGAAAAGTGAAAATAAGGGACTAACGATAATCCAATCAATCGACCCATTAATTTAAAGTAAACTCAATTGAACAACTCCAATAATTAGCAAAATACAGAATGCAAAACTAGAGGCATTTCGACAAATACGTAATGAAATTACAAAAGCAAAGATACATGACTAAAAACCATAGAAGAAGCACCACCAATCTCGCTCACATCCTCACCCATCCACCGGTTGCTCCACCACCGCCACCTCCGTCGTGGCCGAGCTAATGCCGGACTCTAAGAGCGTCCATTCCGGAGGCATTGGTGGAAGCGGCGGGTACTTGGTGGGACCACGCTTTTTGTCCCATAGTGAGTGCTTCTTGGGCCGTGTCTTGGCGTGGTGAGCTGTGGCCTTCTTCTGCGGTCGAGCAGAGCACTCGATCGTGATAGGCGTCGGCCTCAGGTAAAGAGAAGTTCTCGGCTTGGTGGAGACTGGGATGGGAATTGGAGTTCCAGTTACGAGGCTCGTGAGAGAAGCCATTGCTGAGTCTGAGTGGATGTGAAGCGCTTCAACAGGTTCGAATTAAAAAGATAGGATGGTTGGAGAAGTGATAAGGAGTTGGATGTGTGTGGCCCTCCACTCTCCAGTTCGGGATGAAATGGAGGTCCATAGTTCATTCAAGCCCAGCCCAGAAGGAAGCTGGATTCTCTGTCTGGAATACTGGAATTGGATTAGGTAGATATTGGGCTTTCAGTGATCAAATTAATTTTTGTATAAAAAAATTTAAGAATTTATTTGATGTACTTTAAAGGACCAATTTGGTTTTTGTGAAAAAGATTCAATTATCAACTTGATGGTTTTTTTATAAAATTCAAGGGCCAATTTGGTTTTTCTGAAAAAAATTCAATTATCAACTTGATGATTTTTTTTTTATAAAATTCAAGGGCCAATTTGGTGCAATTAAAAATTTAAGGATCAACTTTTTTTTGTTTGTGAAAATTTAAGAACTAAAAGGTGAATTCTCCCAAGTGCATTTCTTTCTTCAGAAACATGTTTTGTAAATTCCAATTTTTAAAAATACTGTTATTTTTTTTTGTCTATTTTATCATTTTAATACCTTTTATTTGTGTTTCTTACTTAATTCCTGTTGCAGTTGATTAATTTGAGCACATTTAATAAATATTGCATTTTTATTTATCATTTTACTTTTTAAATGTCATAAATTATCGATTTAATTAGATAGACAAGGATACAAAAGATTCAACATCAATAATGACACTATTATTAAATGTCTAAACTTGGGTTAAATTCTATTTCAATCTTGGTCTCTGTTTTTTTGGTCTTTGTTTTGACAAAGAATGAACTGTATTTATTTGTGTTAAACTTTATAAATTGGAAAAGATCTAACATAAAAGACATCTTAGTTACATACAAAGTGAGCAATACCAGTATCTACTTCGACAATTTGATTTCATATCAATTTTATATCTTTTTTCCCATTTTTAAACTAGAACATGAAATTTATAGATTAAATTAACTGATTTACTGATTAGTTTAATACGTTACAGGTTTTAATTCTGCTTTGATAGCACTGGTTTGGTGCTTCTTCAATTGATGGGTAAATCTTGGAGTAAATCCGTTAATTTCAGGATAGTCGTCTTCCTTTTATTTTTCTTCTTAATTTTTTTAGCAGAAATAATATAGATTCAAGTGTAAAATTGTTTGAGTTTTCTCGTTTGTGCTCTTTTGATTGAGTAATTTCTCAATTAGGCGTTCGATAGAGGAAAATATGCGAGCAAACTATAATAGTGGACCTGATTATGATGTGTACATTTAAAACTGATATAATCAACTTTACAATGTCTATCCCTAATTTATTACTAAGAACAATTGTTTGAAGGTTCCGACCATATAAAATTGATATAATCAACTTTACAATCTTTCACCCTGTTTTATTTTGATGCCTGTTTACAAGATGATTTTTTGTCTTAATATTTTCCAATATATTTTAGTGGGAAGGGATCCTTGACAATGGTTAATTTGCAATGAATTTTTAAATACATACGAAAAAATTTTAAAAATAAAAATTATAGATATGTTATTTTATTTATAGATTGACGTTATTTTAAATTTCATGCAATTCCATTATCGTTTGATGTGACATCAAAAATCATCAAAATTTTATGTAATTTATAATTGTTCATATTTAACGGTCTTTGATAGATTAACAAACTATAATAAAATTACATTAAAATTGAAACACTATTAATCTATAAGTAAAATAATATATCTATAAAAGTTTTTCTATTTATAATTTTTTTTGAATTTATTTAAAAATTCATTGTGATTGACAAAATAGCCATCGTCAAGGATCTCTCTTCCCCCGTATATATATATGCAATTAGTTGGCCCTTCTATATATTCACAAAACAGATTACTTAGACATTTCGAAGATAATTAATCATCAATGAATTGTAAATATGAAGTACGATGAGAGCACAAATGAAAATATATCCTTCGGAAGCATGAAAACTAACTTTTAAATTAAAACAGGGGAGGGATCCATTGTCTGGCTATTTTCACAATCTTGATAATTAATTTTTAAATAAATTCAAATAATTAAAAATAGAAAAAATTATAGTCATATCCTTTACTTATAGATTAATAGTATTTTAAATTTAATATAATTTTATTATCATTTGATAGTCAATCAGATACTATAAAATTGAAATCATTACAAATTATATAAAATTTTAACAGTCTTTGATGGACCATCAAATAATAATGAAATTGCATAAAATTTTAAATTAGTAATATATATATATATATATATATATATATATTTAAAATTATTTGTCAAAATTGTCAAAATAACCCGGGATCCCTCCTCTATATATACATAGATTCATATAGAGAACCAAGTCTAGTTCAATAGTTGAGAAATTAATTACTCTCTCTCTCTCCATGAGGTTATATGTCAAAATCTGGTGCTCACAATCTAATTCGAAGGATGTTAACATGATCATTTTATTTCCTCAAAAAAATGATCATTTTAATAATCACTTGTATGCAGCGTGCAAAATCATCTTACATCGTCATTTCAATGGGTCTCCCTATCTCTAAATACAATTGGGAAAAAAAAAGCTGCAAAGTGAGCTTGGAATAATGATAGATGAAGCTTCTCTGTAAAGTGTAAAGAGATGTTGAAGCAATCTCACAAATTAATGGTGTGGCTTTTTTTCCTTTTCTTTTTATCATATCTACAAGAGATAACGCATGAGTGGAAGAGAAAACTTACAATTAGTCCAGTCTAAGTCAATCAGTCAACTCCCAGCTGCTAATAAGAAATGGGGACGTGCTACTAAACAACAAGGATTACAACATATATATGATTGGACAGGAGGTGATGCTTATAGTGTGGAATCATTTTTCTACATGCGTGTTTGACAAATTAAGAACTATCATATATTAGAAGTGAGTCTCCGATATATTATATTTTTTGGGAGAAAAAAATATTTGAAATGATTTGTAACGCATGATGAAATAATAGTATGAGAATGAGTAAAAACGCATATATTTAGAAAGTAATTTATGCTCAATATTAAATGATTGTACCTTTCATTTTAAGTATTATATGATTTAGTCATTTACCTCATTTCTATGACGGTAATATTGTAAATTAAATTTCAACATTTGGATCAAAACTATTCTGACCATTCAACTTTTTTTGGTGTATAATGGAGCAATTCTCCCTTATTAATTATCTTATTTTGTTTGTTTTGTCTATCAATTAAATAAAATCAACAAAAAAAGCTCTCCACTGGCCAGCTGTGTCCATGTAATTTAAATTTGAAGTTCGAACCACTAATTGCTATGTCTTATGTGGTCCACCCGGTTAATAGCTCATGTTAATTGTGAATTTTCTCTAAACACAATGTAATATAACCATTCACTAAGTAAAAGACTGGTATAATTAACCAGAAATTAGAAACTTTCATCCGTCACAAGCTACTATTCAGAATGTAAAGAAATAAAGCTACTATTCAAAATGTAAAGAAATAAAGATGCCACTCCATCAAAAGGTGGAGTCACCATGGAATAAGTCCAGTAGAGCAAGTCATTGTCAAGAAAAAAAATTTCCCATGAAAATTGGGGAAACATGCGTGTCTTCACAGCTTAGCCAAGTCTATGAATTTTCCAACAAGTGAATGGCTTATTTAAAAAGCAGTTAGCTCTGTTATCTCATTCTCAGAGGCAAGAAAGAAAGAGAAAACATGATATCTCTTCTTAGAGTTATTCTATTGCTCGTCATAATAAATATTCCTATCATAGCAAATGGGTGTTTTGAAGTGGAGAGGATGCCCTTCTCATCTTTAAGGTTGGTTTACATGATTCTGGCAACCTTATGTCTTCATGGTACGATCAAAATTGTTGTAATTGGAGTGGTGTCACATATGACAAATTAACAGAGCATGTTGTGAAGCTTAATCTTAGAAATCCATATGTTAGTTACTATCCGATGATTACTTTGATTGGGTATTTCATGCCTTGTCATGTAAGATAAATTTATATTTACTTTCTCTATGGCATCTGACTCATCTTGATCTTAGTGGCCATGATTTCTCAAACCTTAATATTCCAAAGTTCATCGGTTCCTTTGAAAAATTGGTTCATCTCAACCTCTCCTTTTCAGATTTCCAAGATGTCACACCTTATGAATTTGGAAATCTTTCAGGATTTCAAGTTCTTGACATTGGTGATTCTTAGCTCAGCGGCATGGTACCGTCTCAATTTGAGAATCTCTCCAACCTTCAATATCTAAGCTTAAGATATAATTTATATCCAAGCTTAAGTCAATCATTGCCAATGGCGGAGCTCTTCATTAAATATTTGGGCTATGGCCCGCCCTTAAAATTTTAAAATATATAATGAGTTATTAATATTAGACATATTTTTTATCTGAATCACAAAACTACTCCCTCTTCTCTCACAGATAAAATTATTCGTTCCTGCTAAAATTTTCTGTTCAAAACTTGGCTTCCTTCAAAATTTTCTTCTCAAAACATTGCTCCCGTCAAAATTTATATTCATGAGCTTTGGACTTTCCAAACCCAGCGAAACTGAAGTTTCAGTTTTGTTTTTAATTTGTCATGGTACCAGATGCATAACATTACCCATCTCTTTTCCCTGAAGTTTTAACCTTCCATTTGGTTCTTACATATCAAATATATCAAATGATTTTATCCGACTGTCATCTATCAAATATACCAAATGATTTTATCCGACTGTCATCTATCAAATATACCAAATGATCTATCTCATGTTAATTTAATATTTTTAACAAAGCTCGATGTTTCTTTTAATTTATTTAATACTACACTACCCAATTGGTTGTGGAACCTCACTGGCCTTTTGTATCTCGATCTAGGATATTCTGGATTTCATAAAAACATCCCTCATGCTCTTTCCAATTTGATTTCACTAAATTACCTGGACATAGGAGGGAATAACTTTGAGCATGTGTTTCTTGAACCAATGAGAAAATTGTATAACCTAAGAAGCCTATGTTTGAGTAGCTTAAATATAGAAGGGGATATTGTCAATTTGATCAATGGATTGGGTCACATGTGGTATGGTCTGTAGGTGGTGAGTTTGACCAACAATAATCTTTTAGGACATATATCTAGCTGGATTGCACATATGAAAAATCATTCATATATTGATTTACGGGACAATTTGCCCTCAGGCAATATAATTAGTGATATAGGAACACTTACTCAACTAAACATGTTATATCTTGCTAATAATTTTCTGTCGGGTGTTATAGTTGAAGCTCATTTTTTTAATCTTTCAAATTAAGAGTTTTTAGATTTGTATCGTAACATGTTAACAATGAATATCAAAGACAAGTGGGTACCACCATTTCAACTTCTGGTTTTTGATTTACACTCATGCAAGGTGGGGCCTAATTTTCCTAATTGGCTCCAAGGGCAAACACGAATTTGTTATATGGATTTATCTAACACAAGCATCGGTGATGTTATACCAAATTTGTTGTGGAATATGTCATCTCTAGAAATTGTTTACCTGTCTGACAATAATATCACAAGAAATCTATCTTTATCCTTTCTGATAGAATGAGAGAGTGAGAAGAATCTTTATTATCTTTGAGTTCAATTGATTACAATGTCTAAGCCTCTATTTATAGGCTAATTGTCTAACTAACTAATCCTAAATACTAAACATCTCCCAAACTACATCTCACACAATATCTCCTATACAATTCTACTAATCTCAACCTATATCTCTAACATCCCCCCTCAAACTCATCGTGCGGTACGCAAGATGAGTTTGCACATCTCAATTTATGAATTTGATCTCCAATTACATCACGGGTCTCCTTGAAGAAAAAAAAAAAAAGATGGGAGAAGAGCTTTTTGGCTCAAGAAAAAAAAAATAAAAAATAAAAAAAATATTGATTGCTTCATGCTCTTTTGAGTCATTTTGAAACATCAATTTGAGTATCTTTTATCATCTTGAACTAACATTTTGAGATTCTTTGATCTTCTTCGTTGAGGTTCTTGTGACCTCTTGAAATAATATGTTGAGACTCTTTGGTCTTCATCTTGGATGCTCTCTTGACATCTCCAAATAACATTGAGAGGTTGTTTGGTCCTCGTCTTCGGACAAATTTGAAGGTTCTTTTGACCTTTTTAATCACAAATTGAGACTCGTTTGAGTTCTCTTCAAAAAGAAAAAAAAAATGAAATAAAATGAAGGTTTGTCTCGGCTTGAAAGAAGAATATATAATGTCTAGTAATGGGCTTTTGAAACTCAACAGAGAGAGGAAAGAGAGTGGGTTTGGGTAAAGAAAAGCAAGATCCGGGTTGTTAAGGCAAACCGATATCCAGGTAGCAGGTCCATCATTCTTTGATTTCTTGATTTTCATTCGAAATCACCTCCAATGGAAGTACAGAACCAACTCACCACTCGCGATAATCGAGTGGAAGATCGACGATATCAAGATAGCCAGAAGTGTTCCTGATTTGACATTTCTCTGGTGAACTACACCTTCGAGGTGCAAGCCATGAGCGTCGAGAAATTGCCACTCATCCTCCCGGTGGGCTTCACCATCAGACCTAGGACCGACGACCAGGAGGCGCTCTTGAAGTACGCGAAATTGATCTCTTCGCACGACAAGCTCTCCAACCAGGTCAACAAAGTCGTGCAAGGTGTGATTGAAGGAGAGACACACGTTCTTGCGGAGTGACCCTATTCCCGCTCTTGATGCAACGCACACTCGTTCCAGTTTAGAGATCAGCTGTGATGTGATTGCATCGAGTGAGATCGGAGATGTTCCATAGCTGAAGACATAGATTGAATAGAGGTCGAGCGAAGTACAGGATTTGGTTCCGACAGTCTGACACTGGTTCTGACAATCTAATCTGTTGTCGATGGCGATCATCAAGATCTGTGCGAGAGGAAAGGCGGTGTGCTCATGGAATTGAGGAGGGCCTTCTAACATGTCAGAGGTGAATTTTCTGAATAGCTAAAGCTTCGCATCGGCCGTATCGCCTAATTCGTACGCCACTCTTTTTGTACCACCTGATGCTTCTGGTACACTATTTTTTACCAGCCGATGCTTCTGTTTCAGTTCTTGCCAGGGAAAGAATAAAGAGGGTAATATCTATGAGTAGAAGCAAAATTATGTGTAGAAAAGGAATCAAGAATATTTATTCTGGTTAGTAATTGGAATTGGGTAAGACTAGACTAGACTTTCAGTTTAGCAAGATACAACAATTATATCTAAGTTCTAATAACATCCATGGCGCAATACCAAGTATTCCCGATATGATAATTGAATTGGATCTCTCAGAAAATCAAATTAATGATAATTTTCCATCTGAGATATGTGACAAGATAGATTTAGTAGGGTTGGATTTATCAAATAATGCTATATCAGGGAATATCCCTAATAGTTGTTGAAAGTTTCAAATTTGGAAATCATTAATTTGGCCAACAACCAGATTACCAGAGAGCTTCCTACTTCTATCGGATCGTTGCAATATCTGAACAATTTGAATCTTTATAATAATAAGCTCTATGGAGAAATTCCATCAACCTTACAATAGTGCAAATACCAAGTCGTTTGGAGTTCCCTACAGAGAGTTTTGACTATTTTAGTGGATAAATATCAGCTAAAACAGTCGTTGTTTGGTATTCCATTTTTAATACGATTTTTTTAGATACTTATGTTGTCTTAGCGTATAAATAGAGTTGTAATCTATTATTTGATATGTAAGAAAGATATAATAGTGTCTAATAATATGAAAGCTTATTTTATTCATCTCTTATTTTATCTCAAAGTGTGATATTCATCATTCTCTTTTAACAAAGTGGTATCAGAGTCAGGTTCATTCGATCAAGAGAGACCTACCATGGCGAAGAAAAAGAAAAAAAAAAAGAAAAAGATGTTGAAAAAAATATGGTGAGTCTTGATGTTTGTTTTAAAGAAAGTTAAGTGTTAAGAGTGTTTTTTTGAGTTTATTTTAGTATATGAGTTTTTTCTGTGTTGTTGGGAGTATTGAAAAAAAATGAGTGAAAAAAATTGAATCCCCTTATTTTGTGAGAAAAAAAAAGTGTCGCGATAATGAAAAAATTATCATGTGTTGATTTTTTGTTAAAAAAAGAGTGTTTTTGTGGTGTTTTTTTTTGTGAAGATAGTTTTAGAGATATTATAAGAGGAAAAAAAAAAGAAAACTTGTCAATGATTAGAGCAATATATCAAGCAGCGAATGTTATAAAAGCATGGTGAAATCTTTGTCAGTGGTCTTGAAGAATCGGTGAGTGAAACCGACATGAGCAATGACTCATGATAGCCTGTACAATGAATGTCAGGATAAGAGAACTAGCAACATTATGAGATGTTTTGTTGGAAGTATGCGAAGATCATGAGACGATGTGTTGTGGAGTCGCGGTGTGAGTGTGGATCTCACATATACATGACCTGAAGAGTCAGACAAATTGGATGACATATGAGATGAAACCATGATTGATTTTTTGAATTTTCTAGATCAATGAATCGAGAAGAAACCGTCAATGGATGGCGTCGCTATTCGCTATGAGTTATGAAGAAGTACAATGATGATATAAAGACAAGTTAACAAGAAAGACAAGTGTTGAGTTCATAAAAATCGACAAGATAGAATAACTACATATGAGGAGATAGAAGAAACACCACAATCGACACTAATGAGTAAAAATATAAGTTCTCAAAATTAAATTTATGGGGGAGTTTTTTTGAAATATAAACTTAATTATCATTAATAATATTAAGTCTAGTGGAAAATAAATGAGACTTTTAGAATTCAACGGTTATAAAATTTTTGGGCTGATTAATAAAGGGATATGAAAGATTAAACGATGTATGTTTTGGTTGTATGATATGGATGGAAAGATCTTGAAGTATAGTTTCCAATGGTTCAAATACCAAGTTGTTTGGAGTTCACTACAGAGAGTTATGATTGTTTTAGTGAACAGGATGTCAGCTGAAACAGCTGTTGTTTGGTATTCCATTTTTAATATGATTTTTTGAGATACTTCTGTTGTCTTAGCCTATAAATAAAGTTATAATCGTTGTTTAATATGTAAGAAAAATATAAGAGTGTCTAATAGTAAGAAAATTTATTTTGTCTATCTCTTTTCTTATCTCAAAGTGTGATATTCATCATTATCTTTTAACACATGCAATCTTTAGAATGTCTGAACCTTTCATTTAACAATCTCTCAGGTCCAATTCCACAGGGATTATCAGCCTTGTCCTCATTACACAATTTTGAACTTATCTTATAATAACTTCTTAGGAAAAAATCCCAACTGAAAGACAATTAGATATTCTAAATGACTCATCAATCTATGCTGGCAACTCCTATCTCTGTGGGTCTCTGATTAACAAGAATTGTTCTGAAGAGCAAGCATCTATAGGTATTGATTCTGCTCATGGTGACAGAAGAGCAACGGTGTTGTTTTATTTGATATTAGCTTTAGGTTTCATTTTGGGGTTTTGGTCTGTTTGGGGTGTTCTAATTTTCAAAAATGCTTGGATGGCTGCTTTTTCTCGTATGATGGATAGATTATTTGATAAAATGCATGTACACATAATGATTGCTATGAGGAGACTTAGCTGGTGGTAATGATAAAATAAGGGTGATGGTGATGTTCAGTGTGGTAGGACGTCTAAGTGTGGTAATTGAATTTTGCAATTCAATGTTTTTTCATCTCATGGAAGTATGTATAATATTTTCTATATTATGTTAAGAGGTGTCAAAATATATAAACATTACTATGGTTAATTCTGACAAAGGTTGTTTATTATTAATTGTCTCATATTTTTTATTCACGAGCAACAAAAATAGTAAAGCAAAATACTTTGTCTACAATATTATGTAGCTAATATCTGATGATGAATCATATAAATTTTGTTTTGATTTGTTTTTCCAATTTGCCATTCCGTATTTTTAGCCATTCTTTTCTTCATTTTTACATTTGTTTGGTTCTTTTGTTTTAATTGTCCTCATCTTTGATTATTCAGAAAATAGCATTTTCCTCAGATTGCATGTTAGCAGAATAACTCTTGTGCTAAGTTCCGTTTCATGTGAGAAAGAATATAAAAATATAATAGAAATAATGTTCCTTTAGAATTTTGGATAGCCAACTAAATGTTGTGTCATTAAAATATGGTATCAAATCAATATGCATATCATCCAAACATAAGTTTATCTAATTTGAAAAATATGGATGATATTTTCAGAGCGTTTATACCCCATACAGTTTAGGGAAAATTATTGAATAGAAGTATATTTCAACTGCAATATAAAATCATATATTAATCTATGGTACATCAGTTTCACTTTATTTAATAGAAAACAAGCCGACCGTGTGAACCATTATAATATTAATATTGCTATCGATATTTATTTTATGAACTTTTCTCATACACTGAATATTAGGAACTAAAATTGTACAATGTGTTATTTAGACGCGTCCTCTGTGCCTCAGGCGATTTAAGACATTTGTGTCTTAATTGTGACTTCGCCTTCTGAGTGCATGCATTGATTGGAAAACACTTTTTGTGACAAAATATATCAAATGCAAACATGACATAAGAAAGGTCATTTAGTTATATCTAAACATGGTTTATTATTTTTACATGTCGGATTTTTTTGAATAGGTGAAGGACAACCTACTCCTATTCGGTACTTGTTGCTAATTATTATTATTATTTAGCTTGAGATGGTCCGCTAAGGAATTCACATCCACTATCAAGGTGTGATGGCAGAATTTTATCACTGTGTCTATAGCAGATAGAGTCATTAAAATAAAAAATAAAATGCATCTTTATTCATTATAAGTTAAATTTGAACTGTTTAAATTTCTTTGGGATCATCCCATTGTAGAGCCTTGTCATAGACGCGGATGCATAAGCTAAGGGGTGTTGAGGGCAACGACAAAACGGAGAAGGAAAGCAACTCTGAAAAATGTAGATTTCAAGAAAGTTACAAAGAAAAATATTTGAAAATAAATATAAATAAAGTGGGGTCGTATTCTACAAAGAACATTTTTGTTTGTGTCACATCTAATCGGATTTGCCAGCAAACTGAGCAAGTTCTTAATAAACAATTGTTGGGGCAGGAATTCTCTTATAATGATGTCACAAATATAGTAATATCTCGATAATATAAATTATGACACAAACGCAATAAATTTGATAATATGGGTCCGAACTATCATATTAGATAGGCCAAGGTCTGGTCCGATCAGTCGATCATAATCATTTATCATTCAGTAGTCACTAGTCACAGTCGAGTTAGAAAACAAGTGGTTCTCCCTCAAGGCAAAAAAAAAAAAGAAAAGAAAAAAAGATGCAAGTGGTCGAATTTTGTCTTTATGTTAATAACATCCTGTTTGTTTGGATAGAGGTCAATAGAAGATAAGAATGGGATGAAAGTAGGGGTGTTAAAACTTAGATCTAATTCCCTGGATCAATCTGATTTCAAATAAATCATGAATAAATGAGTTGAATATGAATTAAAATTATTCGACATGTCATGATTGACCTGACTCATCCTAACTAGTTTAATTCTATTTTTTAGATTTATTTTATGATTTAAAGTTAATCAAAAAATATATATATACACTAATTAAAATTTATTATATATTAATTAATATTAAATTACTTAAAAATATATAAATGAATTAATCGCCGTTTTTAATACTTAATTATTTTATTTGAACATCATTTTCAAAAATTCGGATTTGCTCAAAGAAATTTTGCATCCCATGAGATTTTCTTAATTTAATGAGAATGATAAATTAAAATTTTAAGATCATT
This sequence comes from Schoenoplectus tabernaemontani, assembly GCA_037127355.1. Lineage (NCBI taxonomy): Eukaryota > Viridiplantae > Streptophyta > Magnoliopsida > Poales > Cyperaceae > Schoenoplectus > Schoenoplectus tabernaemontani. Next base: position 8,836,576 of record CM073753.1, read on the forward strand.
TATTATGTTTTTTGAGTTAAGCTCACGGAAGCCTCCGTGAGCTTAAGCTCAGCTATCTCCACTCTATATATATATATACACTAATTAAAATCTATTATATATTAATTAATATTAAATTACTTAAAAATATATAAATAAATTAATACATACTTAATTACTTTATTCGAATCGGATCTGCTCAAAGAAATTTTGGATCATGTCAAATATGATCCAAATATGATCCATTGACACCCCTAATTATACCAATTTTATAAATCAATCCAATAATGTTATTAATGAAATATCAATTGACATCCAAATTATATAAAATTTGCAACACAATCATTCTATAAGCTTTAGAATATGTTTATAAAGTTTTTTTATTTTTAAGATTTTGTGTGTATCTCTAAAAAGTAGGTTGTCGAAATTATCAAGAACTAAATAATTGCCAACTAATCCCACCCTAAATTAATTAATTCATGATATTGAGCCATGCATGTTATGTTGTGATGAAAAATGTCTCTTAATTTTTGACAATTTTAATAATACCACAGTAAGAAAAATAATAAAAGGAAAGGAATGCAAATCTTGTGTCACATGATGTAAACATAGTATTTTTTTTTCACCTTTCATAAGTCATGTTCTATAAAGTTAAATCATCAAAATATTTTAGCTCACATGATAATCATTCAATTCATGTAATATATGATTCAATTCATGTGATATGTGTGACAAAAAAATACAAAAAGATAATTTTGTATCAATCTGTTATTTCTAAAAAACCTCCTGATGTAAGTTGAATTAGTTGGGATATTAGAGGACGAAATATAAAATGAAGTTTACACTGATTTTCAATTATTAATATTTCTCACTTAAATTATTTCAATGAGACATTAGAGTAAATCAAAATTATACTGTATTTATAAAAGAGTTTGACATTAGTTGATTGAGTATATAATTGTTATTATTGTCTAAAAAAAATAGTTACTAAAAATGCAATAAAATATCATTGTAGTGAAAATATTTTTGTTACAAAAATATAAAAAATAAAAATTAAGACATGAGGATTATGGTTATTGGAGTATCTTCAAAATTTATTTATTGTTTTACTAATAATCCAAAAAAAATTAAAACAGGTAAAAGACAATATTTGCGATTCGGGTATCTATTTGCAATTTTTAAATTTCTGGAGGATCATCATCAGGAAAACGATGTTGGCAACAACAAAATATGGGGGGGAATGATGATAAGAAAGAAGTCAGTTCTTGATGTCAATCTTAAATAAATTATAATTATTGTGTAATATGTGATAATGCATTTTTTTATATTAGTACTATATATATTTTTTTCCTTTCTAGTTTTATTTAAATTTTTTAAGGTCAATACATGAGAATCATATTTAATAAAAAATGATATTTAAATAATTATCTAAATATAATGTTAATTAGAGTTTAAATATTTAATCACATCGGAATTATATTTCAAACAAATTTTCATTGAAATATTCATTAAATGATAGTAATCTAATCAATCAAGTCTACATAACACGTGGTCTTATAATCTACCCAGATGATAGAATCATACTACTTACCAGAAAAAAAGTTTAATTGATCTTGAATTCAGATCCTTCAAAATTCAGATGTAAATGTTTTTTAGTAGAGATCGATAGAGCTCAATGCCCTCATTTTTTTTTTCTTCCCTGATCATGCGAATTTCAATTTTTGATTTTTTTAGTACTAATTAGCTATCATTTAAAATTAGCTATCATTTAAAGCCATTTACGGTCTACATTCTATCTTTTTTAGGTAAAGATGGAAGTCGCGATCTAGATTTATATTAGGGATGTAAATGAGTAAGCTCGGGTCGGTTTCGGATCATCATTATTTTATTATTTTTAATCTGATTTATTTAAAATTGGTTTAAAATATCTTTAATTTGATCCGACTCGAATAAAATAATTAAGTATTTTTAATTAATTTTATATATTTTAAGTAATTTAATATTAGTTAATATATAATTAATATCGATTAGAGCAAGGTTTGATAAATATATAATTTAATATTATATAATATTTTTCTAACTAAAAAACGTTGGTATTATAAATTATATCTAAAATACCCTCGAAAAATTCTAATGTTCTCTCCTCTGCCCCCTACCCACCCCTTATTGCCCTCAATCGACAAAAACCCTAACCCCTGACCAGATTGACTCCCTCTAACGCCCTCATCTCCACCAACCTTCAAGGCAGATTGCGAGTCGCCACCAACGAACTTCACAGGATTGCAAGTCGCCACCAACGAACTCCATCGGATTTCAATCGTCCAACCGTTCTATGTCACACATCCGAGTCAGATCGGATTGACTGGCTCTTACCAATCAACCGAGATTTTTTGCTGTGTATAGGATGGATAATTCATGGATACCCTGTGGGTAAGATTTATATACTAAATTTATGCATTTCTAACTGATATGATTGTGTGAACAGCTTCATATTTTTTTGCTGTTAATTTTTAACTGTGAATGATTTAAGAAACGAGCTATTGAAGATTTTTTAACTGTGAATGAATTAAGAAACGAGTCACATGCAAAGAAGGGCTTATAAAAAATCTTATACCAAGCACCAATAAGAGAGAGGCATGCATGAGTCAAGAAGTATATGTATGATTCTACACCATTTTTTTCTATTGCACATCAATCTTAGTATTAATGTCAGTATTACACCTCTAAACCAGTATTTAAAATACCATTCTGCACCATTATATTCTGAAGTATATGGATAGAAGTATACGCAGGGGCGGATCCAAGAGGGGGCTGGGGTGGGCCCGACCCCTTAATTTTTTAAAAACGTCCGATAAATATGTATAATTTTGTAAAAAATTAAAAATTTATATATTTGATTCCTTTTAATATTTTTTTTCTGTAGTAAACATCTGACCCTTCTAGTCCCGGACCCCCTCAATCTAAAATCTTGGCTCCGCCTCTTAGTATATGCTCATGTTATTAATTTCAAAATTTCTTTGTATTTGCAGGAAGAGATATGGTGGTGGTACAAGTACATTTTAGACAAATGGTGGTGATACAAGTACATCTGTGTTAGGATTTTCATTTTTTGAATTATGTTAGGAATTTGAATTTTGAATTATGTTTAGACTATGTTGAACTATGGTTGAATTATGTTAGGAATTTCTCTGTATTTGAATTATGTTAGGAATTTGAATTTTAATATTTGAATTATGTTTAAGTTATGAATTATGAATTTCAATGTATGCATTCTGGATAAATATAAGCAATTTGCTCTCAGGTCACATCTGGTAATGAACTAAGCGAATTCATTTGATAATTGCAACTGATAAATGAAACTGAAGCGATTTTATTTGTTTTCAACTGATAAATGAAACTGAAATGCTACTGGTGAATGCACTGGTAATTTTCAGTGAGACCATGCGCTGGTAAATGCAAACTGAAAAGGAAATGGGATATCGCAATCTAGCATAACTATGCAATGGTAAATTCGAACTAAATAGAAGAGCACTTTCAATCTAGCACAACTACGCAATGCTAGCATTTAGTTTTTCCAAAATTAAAATCGCAATCTAACTTTTCAGTGAGATCCTCAGAAACAAAGGAAATGGGAAACCAAAAAGTACTCACATTTTTGTTGTAAGATGTCGATTGCATATCGCTTCGCCGAGTAGAGTAAGAATAGTGCATTATCGGTGGGAGGAAGGAGGAGGATGAAGGAGGAGGAGAGAGGACAGAGAGAGAGGGGAATGTCTGGTATTTGTGAAAGAAGAAATGGAGATGGTATTATTGAAATTACATATTCAAATATATATGTTTTTAATTAAAAAAATACTATATTAGTATTAGAATGGCATAATTATAAGCCAAATGAGATTTTATTGACAATTAGCTAAATTCTAAGTTTGAAGTGATATTTTTTAAAATTTCAGACTTTGTAATGGCATTTAAATAATTTTCCCAAAGTAATATAATGTGCTTGGTTGATATAAATATAGTAACATAATTCATAAATTATTCTTGAATTTTTCATTTGCAGTAAATGGACGGTTGATTTAAATTGACCTCATAAATTATTTTCCAAAAATATTATATAACAGTGATGAGGACAATGGCAGGTTCACGCGACACAAAATTACACACCGCAGCTGCAGCAAACGATCCAAGATCCGTTGGACTATTTCATAAATTAATCCAATTGACCAGTGAATAAAATTTAAATATAATACAGCAAATATATTTCCTGACGAGGCAAATCCATATTTCTTACAAAACCGGATGTCTCAATAACTCAATACCAGTTATACAAGCGATTAATGATACCTCATAACAAGACATGACTGCCGCTCCTCCTTTTACAACTGGAATTGCTTGTAAAAAGAGACAAACAGGATATTTTCATGCATACCCAGATAAAATTGCTTAATGTCGTCTGTATATATAGCAAACACAAGAAAAACCTGCACCGAGGTTATATCTTACTTATGAATATCAATTTATTTAAAATAAAAACACCAACTTTTTTTTTTCCTTTTTTTCTAAAAAATAAATTGCACTTGTCTTCCTCATTATTCATGAGAAAAAATGTAAGAAGGGTTGATTTCATATTGTATAATTCAGAGGGTTAGAATAAAATTATGGCCAAGAGGAATAGCGCAAAAACGGTTGAAGGCCCGTTGAAATGTAGTGTCACTTGTTTATTTCAGGATTTGATTTAGATCCCGTTTGATTTTGATATGACTTTTCATAGAGACTAAGCAGGCATTGGCCTTGGTGGAGTGACTGAGAGTGTCATATCTCATATCTCATATCATGTTTGGATAAACGTCAAGATTTCCATAAAAGGATGGATAAAAATAAAACCCAGATGTTTTCTTTTTGTTTCAGCATTTTGCCAGAGGTACATGACAATTTTGCGAAATTAACATCAAAAGGCGAATATCGTGCCGAATCTTTGACAAAAACAGTAAAATTTGGAAAATTAATTTTTATCACAGTATGAATGGTAAAAAAATGTTATCAATTTTAATTTCCACTCATTTTGTACATACCGTTGTCAGAGTATTTTTATTGGATGATTATATTATGTTGTAGGGATTTTTTACAATCAAATAATGAAGAAATTGAGAGAGGGAACAGAGAAATGATGGTTGATAATTTTTATTATCAAGTAACATAAAAATGTTACACTGACTAAGAGCCGTATATATACATGAGTGAGAAAGTAACGAAAAAAAATGTTATTGTTGGCACAGTGTGTACCGTTGGTACCGTCTCTATTTCTAAGAATAAAATAAGATTACTAATAACTCTTTGCTAATTACAAAGTTGGATGTTTTAATTTTATCTTAGTCTATGATGAGTATTAATCTTAACAAATAAGAAAGATATAAAAATAATTATGTTCAATCTTATACTTATTATCAATATGTGTCTTACTAATATTTATATATTCAAGCCTTAAAAGAAAGTAATTAACGTACTTGAGAGTAGAGACTCATTTTCTACGTAATATTTTTTTGGGACATTTTTCATGTATATTTGATCAGATTGTACTACGTTATTTTTCTGAAATCAAAAAAGAAAAATGCAAAACTAATTTTCTCTGACCTATGTTTATTATGAATATCTTTATGAATGTCTAGGCACAGGGGCGGACCCAGCTTATACCAGGGGGCAGCTGCCCCCTTGGATTTTGAAAATCAGTGCTTTTTGGTAATGCTTTCGGTAATTTGCCCCCCCGAATTTTTTTTTTGCCTCCCTAGTTTGTCTGATTAATTTTATTGAGAAAAAATGTTTAATATCGTGCATAATAAAATAATTATACAAAGATATCAAAATATAAAGATCCGTAAACGAAAACTTTGTTCATCAACTTGATTATCTATTAGTTTGAGATTTATTTTGTTATTATTTTTAATATATAAAATGTTATTATTTTAATAAATATTTTATTAGATAATAATATATATTAAATTATTATTTTTTATTTAGTAACCGATTAGTTAATGAATTTAAATCGATAAACTATTACAATCGATAATTATCCACTGATCAAAATCTACATCTGCCCTGTCTAGACAGGTCATGAAAGTGAAATAAATATTTTGACCCATCCTTGGTTAGATAGTCGATAAATAATTAGGTTCAAATTATGAATACGTAGGCAGGTCATGAAAGTGACACAAAAGAGAAGTTGTGATGACAAATAATGCGGTTGATTCTTTATCTTCGAAGCAAGTTAATTTGAGAAAAAATATATAATATATATATATAATAATAATAATAATAATAATAATAATAATTTTAATAATTTATTCTATACATTGAGAGAAATTAACGATAATATTATGCTGAATTAAATGCCACTGAAGTGGCAATAGCCAATAAGTTTCGGAGAGCAATAAATGATACAATTTCTGTAATAATTCCCACAGTGCTACGAGTCAACAATGAATCTCGTACCAGTACCAGAAGGCTCAGTTGTGGGGCTGGGGCACATGATTTATATATCTCCATACACGGTATAAAGCAATACAACAATATCATCTGACATGTCACATGAGTGAGTGGCATTTAGTGAAAGATGGCAGATGCTGTGCAACATTACATTTTTCTCATTTTCTGTGTTCGAAGACAGCATTCAATTTTCATCAGCGCCATAAATACAAATTATGAACCATGCATAAATATAAGAACACACTTAAGATGAAAAAAACGCTTATTTCATTAATTGCCTCGAGAGCTGCATCATAAAAAGAAAGAATAAAAATAGAATGCTCCAAGTTATCCTCTCAATGTATTGATGTGTTGGCATTGGATAAATATTGCCCGAAATCATTTATTAGTATATGTGAGGAGTTGCTAGTAAATCATAAATCAAACAGTTTATTATATAGTTAATTATTTGTATCATTTTATAAACTTATCATTTGTTAAGGCTCATATATTATTTATAACTATACTTAATATTTGATTAAAAAATTATATAATAAAATATTGTATGGTGAAGATATGTAACATGATTTGAACTGGTAAGAATTTATTAATTAGATTCTAAGTCATATTTCCATCACTTTATCTTAGTTGGACAGCCTCTAACCATATCTTTACCACCATAAACTATATATAAATATATGTAATATCTAATATTATCTCAAGCCCCTAACCATCTCTATACCAACATGAACTATTTATAAATATATGTAATCTCTAATGTTATCTCATTTATTGTACTATTTGACGATAGAATAGTTATTCCGACGAATTAATTTGCCAAATGAATTTTAGACTAAGTAGAAGAGTGCGGAATAGTGCTAATCTGGTATATAAATTTATAGGTGGAATATGGATTAGCTCTCGTCGGAATAACGATTATTATTTGATTATGATGTATTATATTATTATATTATGATTATAATTAAGATTTAGTATTATTATATTATTATATTATATTTATGATTATAATTTATTATTATATTAATATTATGATTTTATTTATTATTATTATTATCATTATATTATTATTATCATTATTGTTATTATATTATCGTTACATAGTATTATTATATTATTTATTATTATTATAAATATAATTTTAATATCATATTATTATATTATGAATATAAATATAATTATTTTATTATTATATTATTATGATCAAGATTATTATTATTATATTATTATATTATGATGATTATGATTATGATTATTATTACTTATTATTATTTTATTATGTATTATATTATTATATATTGATTATAGTGATGATTAATTTATTATTATATAATTATAATTATAATTATTTTTAATTATTTTTATGATTATGATTATATTTTTATTATTATATTATTATGATTATGACTATAATTATTATTATCATGATTATGATTATGATTATTATATTATGATTATATTATTAAAATTATGATTACTTATTATTATTATATTATTATAATTATGATTGTAATTATATTTTTTATTATTATATTACTATATTATGATTATGTTTATATTTTTATTATATTACTATTATAATATTATTATTTATTATGATTATTTTTATTACTTTATTATTATTTTATTATGTTGTATTATATTATTATATGTTGATTATATTTATGATTAATTTATTATTATATTATTATAATTATTTTTATGATTATGATTATATTTTTATTATTATATTATTATGATTATGATTATGGTTATATTATTATGATTATGACTATAATTATTATTATCATGATTATGATTATGATTATTATATTATGATTTCTTATTATTATTATATTATTATAATTATGATTGTAATTATAATTTTTTATTATTATATTACTATATTATGATTATGTTTATATTTTTATTATATTATTATTATAATATTATTATTTATTATGATTATTTTTATTACTTTATTATTATTATTATTATCTTACTATTATGATTATTATTTACCCTAATAGAAATTGCCTCCAAAATAAGAAACCTTTCTTCACAACAAGTACCTTAATTAATCCTCTCCATCAAAATTACATCTGTTTCATTCAAAAAAAAAAAAGTAAATATGTCACGAAATGGAACCGAGACGCATCTCTCCCACATTTATAGTACTCAATTATTAGTGATGGAAAAAAATATTCGGATTTCATTTTCAAATCTGGTTACAACAAACAAATTAGATGCGTGAGCACATCTCCTACTCCTAGCAAGCTAGTCGTACATACAAATCCCCAACCTAATAATAAAACCAAAAGGAGGGATCTTTATACCGTCAGCAACAAAAATAAAACAAAAGACGCCATCAAAATTACAACATAGAGAAGTAGAGAACTGAAAGAGGAATGTAGCATTTGTAATTCGACACTAAAATCAAAATTAAGGGTTGATGATCACATCCCCACACTTGCATTTCCAGTTGAGAGGCTTGTAATTTGTGTCCTCATCTCTCCTTGAAAGAATCTCATGGAAGAAACTTCTGAACTTATTTTGTGGGGCAATCGGCACTTGAACCGCTTCGCAGTGACCGCAAGAGATACATCTTCCTTCACACCTCGGCGGCCTCGACCCGATCAACGCTACTCCCACCATTCTTTCTTCCTGCATTTTAATTTATTTTGTTGAAGTTGTAGCCTATATATTGCGCCAAATTAACTTGACCATTTATAATTAATATTTGGGTAAGGAGATTACCTTTGTGGGCTCTTGAGGAATGGGTCTACCTGAAATTTGATAAATTAAACAAGACATTTAGTGATTTTGGTTGGAGAAAAATGAAAAATAATCAACATAACTGTGTAATAATCAATTAAGTATCCACTGGTTGGGGTTGAAGGAAATGTAAGTACCGATTAATGTATCGTCACAGAAAGATTGGCATTATCTAAAAAGGGTAAAACATCACCAAGCATAAATGATACAAGTTAAGGTACACTACGATAGGTACAAGAGCTTGAGAAAAAGGAGAACTTGGCAAATGTTCTATGGGATTTAAAACTTTCCAGAAGAAGCAAGAAAAGTGAAAACCATTTGAGACGAAGATTAACAAGGAGGAGAGATTAAGTGATGCGTACCATTAACATAGAGTACGGAGAGAGAGGATGTGATAAGTAGAAAGATTGAGAAGAGATGAAAGGAAAGACATCTCCTGGTACTGGAGGTGAAGTGGAGGAGGCAAACCATTTGAAGTTGCGTTTGATTTGAATGGTGAAGAATAAATGGGACTGAGTGATGGTGCTGATGGAGATGAGTTTATTTATACGGCTAACAGGATTGTTGAGACTGAGAGAGAGAGAGAGAGAGTTAGAGATGCTGAGGTTTTGGGGGTTTGATATGGCTCGCCGAACATTCTTCTCAAAATTCACCAAATGCGTTATTAGCATTTAATAGTTCATTTAAAAAAATCATTTAATACTTCAATTATTATCATTTTTAGTATTTATTTATATTTAAATGACATGAGAACAACGAAATAAAAGTAACGTCAGTGTAATCAAAAGCAAATTTATTATTACGAAACATTGAGAATAGTTATCAATCTGCTATTCTGAGGAGGAGATAAAATAATTATTGTTCTTCTCAACTTCCATTACTATTCTAAATAAACAATCCAAATAGCATTTTATCATTTAGAATGACATCATTTTTTTATTATATTCACCCTAATCGAAAAATCACTATTTTTTTATTATTATTATTTGCTATTTTCATTTCCTTTATTCTTACTTTATTCTTCATTTTTCAGTCCGTTGACAAATTACTATTTTTTTATTTTTCTCTCTTGATGGTGTTTCTAAACTTAGTTTTTTATAAACAGTTCTAATAATTTGTTTTATATTAGTTGGTGTGCATTATGTTCAAGTTTATAGAAAGAACATATTTCGTTTGATTTGGATAGAAAAAAATACACAAATTAGGTATATTAAATAAGAGAGTGAAAAATATAGCTCATTCAAGGATTTGATTAAATTTTTCTGTCATTAATAAACAAATTAACATTGTTGTCATCACAAAAAAATAAAATTTTCTGTCATTAACAAAAAAAATAATTCCTGTCATCAATAGAAATTAATAATTTCAGTTCAAAATATTTAAGAGTACATAGATGAAGAACTTTATTGAGTACTTAGCTCTAAACTTTTCTATTAAAATTGTAATAAATAAACAGAAAACATACAAAGATTATTTCCAACATTGTTTTTTTTTTTCGATTTGTTTCTTTTTACCGCCTTATGGTTAGACATTGTAACACCAAATTAAATAAAAAAACATATCATAATTTTGTAGAGGGACACTTCTCATCCACACGTTTCTCTTCTTTATTGACGAAAACTCACCAAGCGAAAAAAGAAAGAAGAACAACAACTCTAAATCATTTTCATTTCTGTTCCATTTAGTTTTTACATCCTATTTAGCAAATCATTTAAGATTATAATGTGTTTGGTGTAAGAAGATGATTGGTTGGTAGTGGTGAACAGATGGCAATGGAGGTGCAAGGTACCTGGAAAGATGTACAAAATAGTCCGGGCATTGAATGCTCTCATAACTATATGAATATAATATAAATATATAATCAACCCAACCCTGCTCTGTCACTGTCTTGGCCTTTTATCCTTTTCAGTTCCTGAGCAAGAAAGAGAAAGAGATCCGCTCAGAGAGAGAAAGAAACGGAGAGATTGGGATTTGGGGAGAGAGGACATAACAGTTGGATCAGAGATTACGCAAAAAAAGGAAAGAAGGTAAAATTTTAATAGCACAGAGGTAGCTCAGTAGCTCAGTTTTTGCATAGGCCCCTAAACTGAGCAACATATTAACCAAGAAAATTTGCAAAATTGAAGGGTCTTGCACATCACGCTATGACCCCGTATTTTTTCACAAATTGGTGCAACAATGTTTTCCCCGCTGGTTGCATGGATCACATTGTTTGCTCAACCCAGTAAATATGTAGATTTTCAAAACATTTTTACCCCACAATTTGTACCAAAAGTTACAGCAACCGACCCATCCAAAATTTTGATGCTTAATAAAATCAAATTTGTATCTATTTAGGTAATTATTGAAACCAGAAAAGAAAAATAAAGTGGACTTAACTGGACATATATCGTAAAAAAAAAAATTTTGGTTTGTTTCTTCAAGGGGAACAGTAGTTGAGGAGCCCAAATTACCAATTCCTTCTTGTATTTTGTACCTTGCTTTGGAATATTATCCATTGATTAATACATCTCATGCACGTCTTGCACAGTGTTGCTTGGAAAACAGGTGCTAGAATCAGGTTACTAGAAACGGGTTGATCATTTCGCCTTAGTCAATATTATTGTACCATAGTATTAAAATTTTTCTAAGATCAAATTTTTCGAGGCAAAATCAATTTTAAATATGAATCTAAAATAATAATAAAATTATTTTGTCGGATAAAAGTTTGAACTCAATAATATTAATCATGTTAGATTGTTTTCATTTTTTAAGCATCTTTGTTATGCCACCTAAATAGGCGGACAACGAAATGATTTTACAAAGTAATTTCCTGAAAAGAATAAAAATTAAGTTCTTAGAATGATTGGATTGTCAATATGCTACTTTTATAATTCTTAAAAGGATAAAAAATAAGTTTCCATTCTACCTCTAAGGAATTAAAAAAATGTTAATTAACACAACAAAACATTTCACAAGATGAGGTTCATTAGTGAAATATTATATGAAATTCATGGGTACGGATGCATATGATTATTGAAAATTAAACTATACTAGAGCTGGGCCTTTGCCCCGATAATATAGTCCTCGAGTAAATAATTAACAATATAAAATATAAAATTTATTTAATAAAATTTCACATTAAAGAAAATTTAGACAAAATATTTTTAAATACTAAGAAATAATAATAATTATAATAATAATAATATATCTAATTAAACACATAATAATCTATAAATGATCATATAAAAAAGTTGAATCATTTTAAAAGTTAAGTTTCAGCTTAAGTATATTATACACATTATTTTAAATGAGGAAAGAAAAACTATTTTATATAAACTCTTAGATTCAAGAAGATGAAAATATTTAAACAAAATCAATGGTTAAGAAAAATGATGATGTGGTATGCTTAAAAAGTTTGAAAGTTTAACCCTCTTTATATATTAAGAATTAGTATTAAATTTACTAAAATAGTAGCTATAACTAATAAACAAATGGAGGATATTAATCTCCATCGAATATACTTAAATATGCCAATGACAACAACCACAAAATTTTAACTATAACGAATTTCGTACAACGTAGAAATTATTTGACTATCTGCTCGATAATAATAAAAATAAACCATAAAGTATTCAAGTACTTGATTGTTGATCAATTGAATTTAAATTTACATCGATTTCAAACGCACTCATAATCTATATAGAATGCACTAATTTCTGTTCCAGATATAAGTTATAGTTATGTAGTAATTTCAATATATATTTTTTTCAATTAGAGTTGTCATTCGGGCTTCGTCTCAGAAATTAAAATTTATAAATAAAATGGTTTCTTATTCAGTTTCAATGAAATTGGTGGGTTTTCCACTTTTTTCAAAAAAAAAATAAACTCATAAAATTGAAAAAATATGAAATGAAATAAATACTATAAGTTACGTCAAAATTATTTACACAAGATTTAATAAGTCGTGATTGATGCTTATGAAAAAAATAATATTGTGGATCACTGTATTATCCTTCTTTAAAAAAAAATTATGAATTAATGAGTCCTCCGAAAAGTTGAAAAATCAGGATTAATTCACGCGAAAGAAACTAAACTGGACAAACAACAATGGGGGAGAGGATCAAATGAGAAGGGCAAAAACGACTGAAATATAGGGTCCCGCATAAGTGGAATCTAAATAAATAGCGTGGTTCTGGCTTCTTGGATAGAAATAAATACAAAGCTGCGTAAGCTGACATGAAATTGCAAAAGCACGTGTAAGCTGAGTAAAAACAAATACACACATGAGTGTGGATTTAATGCAATTAAAGTTCATCTCTGGAAAATTTCTCAGAATTATTCCTCTAAAGAAAACAAATACACACGAGTGTGGATTCGTGTAATCAACTGTATATTGAGACCCTATGCTTGTACTGTGGCCGACTGGTCGTCGAATCTCAACCTGTCAACCCGCACAAAATGAGATGAAACCAAAAACCAAATAGGTACCATGTCTTAAACGATGTGCCGTGATTGTTGTTTATATTAGTGCACACTAATAATCTTTTTGGGTCAAGGGCGGATCTGATGTGTACATCGGTTAGCTGTCTCTTTTGGATTTTGAAAAATATTACTTTTCGGTAATTTGTCCTTTTTCTTCAGAAATTTTTTTTGCCCTCCTAAATTGTCTAATTAATTTTATTGAGAAAAAAAATTTAATATCATGCATAATGAAATAATTATACAAAATTTTTAAAATATAAAGTTTCGTAGACAGAAACTTTTTTCATCAACTTGATTATCTATTACTTTAAACTTTATTTTATTGTTATTTTTAATATATAAAATGTTATTATTTTAATAAATTTTTTATTAGATAAGAATATATATTAAATTATTAATTTTTTATTTAGTACCCAATTAGTTAATAAATTTGAACCCGATAAACTATAACAATCCGATAATATTGATGTCTACTTACTGGTTCCGGAATTAATTTCTTTTTGTCACAATTATCTGTATTTTTTAGGAAGTGATCGAATTCCTTGGTCAAAGAATTCCCCATCCCACTCAATCTCTGTGTTTCATCATGTATGCATTGACGACTGACCTAACGCTCCATCACAACACCCAAATTCGCGCCCCATCAGTAGTTTTTTTTTTTTTTTAAATATTTATCTTAACAAGGTGTAAGTTCGAATTTATTTTGAAGCCGGGAATAGGAAAAAATAGAACATAGTGCTGGATTAAAAAAATATATAAAAAGGCGATTTTAATTCTCGCCGAAACGGGACGGAGAGAGTAACAATTAAAAAATAGGGTGGGATGACTTGACACTTGATTATTTTGATAATCTTGACAATAAATTTTTAAATAAATACTAAAAAAATAGAAAAAATCTTATGATATGTTCTTCAATTTATATTTATTATACATTAATTATGTATTCATGATTGAAATTTACATTATTACTAAATTATTTTTATTTTCCTTATTTTTCACATGAAGATATACATTTTTATATTTCTAAAAGATATCACCGTAGCAACGTACGGTCAAGATACTAGTAATTTACAACGGATATAATTTAACGGCATTTAATTGGCTATCAAATAATAATGAAATTGCATGAAATTTGAATGACCATCAATTTATAAGTAGAAAAATATATTCATAAGATTTTTTATTTTTAAAACTTTTTCGTATGTATTTAAAATTTCATTATTAAAATTATCAAGATAATCATTGTCAAATGGTTCTTTCCCTACAAAATAACAATACAAGAGAGAAGTTTTGTTTGGTTTTGGAATTTGGAGATGGTGAAAAATCAAATCCACTCTTGTTGCTTTTTTTTTTCTAAATCAACTTCTGTTGTTTTTCACTTGTTGTGCTCATGGATTCTGATTTCTGAGCAGTCCCATCTATACACGCTATACCACTTCTCCATTTTTTTTTCATTTTTGCCTCTGGCTTGGAACTGTGCTGACTGCTGGTACTGTAGTAGTACAAGTATGGAACCGGATCTGCTGCCGCGCAGCAACGTGCAGCCCAGCGCGTGATCCGTTTGATCACTTCGAGATTTGAGTTAGTATGAATCTCAAAGTGATCGAACGGACCACATTCTTGCGCTGCGCGGCAGCGGATCTGATTCCGTACAAGTATGGATTCTCTTTCGTTTTCCTTTTCTTTGTTTGTTTCTTGGGAATCCATGATGAGTTGAAATCGATTTGAATCGAAATTAGCTAATTTATCATCCTAACTCGATTGAAGCTAAATTATTATAATGTTATTAAGAATAATTAGAGTGTAAAATAATAATTTTCTCAAATTTTGTTTTTTGATTATCGATATTTTTCATTATTATCTTAATGAAGATTTGAGAAAATTACATTGAAAATAAACAATTTGAACATTATATTGTATTAAAATTGCTGCTGCCAATATGTAGAAACATAACTTTAAAAGGAAACATAGCATAAAGTCTACGTACTAAAAACGTGGTCCCATATATTGTAAGCGAGCGCCGTTCATTAAAAAAAAAACAGTTATAATTTTTTTTCATTTCACACGCAGTATAAAATTTGAATGGCTAATATAATTATTAATGATGATTATATATTTATTAAGTTGAACATAGATATTCGGATTTAAATAGTAAATAATTTTTCTGAATCTAAATACTATCTTTTTTAATGTAGTATTATTTATATGAGAGAAACTGATCACTATAAAATTTAAAATTTACAGTGTAACACATATGTACGATCGGAGCATGCATCGTTATCGGAAGTTCACTGTTCGCAAGTTCCAAATTACTCAGGGAAGGAAGATAGAATTATATTCATAGAATGTAGATAGAAGGTAAGGTTTTGGGCTGATGAACTCATCTTGACCCGGCCTATTTGGGCCTATTTCGGCCTATTTAAAACAGAGGAGGTATCAATTGTCCGCTTTCACCAACTTCTTGTGGATTTGCTTTTTTTTTTGGGTTTAAGGGCTTTTTTGTTTAGGTAGAAGTAGGAGTGTGTAAACGATTGATCGGTTCAAATTAAAATAATTATATATATTTAAAGTATTTTTTAGTTTATTAAAATATAAATCGAATCAAATTTTTAAAAATATCAACCGAATAAACCAAAATTTTATTTAGTTTATTCGGTTAAACGAAATTATATTATTTAAAGAGGAATAAAAATATCAAAAATTATAAAAATTGATAGAAGAAATATATAGTTTAAAAAAGTAAAATAAATAACTAAATAAATATATTTTGATTATTTTTGATATAATTCTTATTTATATCAAGTAAAATAAAATTGTTTGATAAATTTTGGACTATTCGGTTTATTCAATTTAGAAAAATTAAAACCGAACCAAAGAACAAAAACTAAATTAGCTAAAATTTTCAACCGAACCAAAATTTTTAAACTGAAAAACCAAACCAAATAGTCTAAAATTTAACGATTCAGTTCAAAACCAATTAAACCGATCCATTTGCACACACCTAGGTAGAAACAAGAACAGACACCTCTTAAGTCTCGGAAATATTAAGAGACTAAAATTTATATTTATTTTATTATTTTTAAAATCTTAATGATTTATTTTGTAATTTCAAGTTCACGGACCAACTTTTTTTAAAAGTTCAACTACTAATTTTGCTAGGGAATAAATTGTTCTTTTAAAAAGAAATTAATTAAGTTCAGAAATCAAAACATAAAATCTTCATATATTTTCTTTAAACTTTGTTCAATCCACATAAATTTCGGAATTAGAGAAATTATATTATTGTTTTAAGATTCGTTATTTTTCATCTTTTTATCATTCTGACTAAAATAACTTCGTAATAAGCATAAATAAGGCTTTTTATAGATTAATTACAAAGCTCCTATACTTCAAATCTTTGACGAGAAATTTACAAGACAAAAATGACTACAAGTCTACAATATATGCACGAGGTTTTCCTTCTCTTCTTTTGGTTGCAAATTAATCATGCACAAGTTTTGATGGAAAAAACGCGCCAAGCATTAAATTGCTAAAACACAGCATGTATGTTACAACGATGCGAGCATGGTACGAAATTAATGACCCCTAGCTCAGTTTCCTCGCTACAAGAACATGCAATGCAAATAGGGCTGTCAACCTGTGTTGTACGAGTGTGGGTGCGAGTATCGTATCGGGTACGGTGCGGGTACGGCGGTACGTCAATTTTAAATATTTTAGGATACGGGTACGGTAATATATATAATATTTTTAAATAAAAATAAATATATAATACATAAAAAATAAAAAAATAGATAAGTATAATATATATATCAATCACTACTAACACAAGTGAAAAGATTTTGTAGCGGTCTAATGCATTAACAGGTGTATCTTATTTTTTGGATTCAAAATATCACTTATGCACTTGATTTTTTAAATTTTTTGAGTTTGACTACATCCAGTGCATCGGAACGTACCGATGACCGTATCGGTACGGTCAAACCGATTAAAATAATTCAAGATGCCGTACCGCACTAACGCGTGCCGTATCCGATACGCACCCGTACTTGTTAATTTGGGTATATGAAGTAACCGGATAATATAGTCATCAACGCATCCGTTTATTTGTTTCTTAGTTGTTTCGTGGCAAACGAAACGATCGAGATAAAAAATTTCGTTGTGTTTCGTTAACGAAAATTAGCGTTAACGTACTCTATTCCATTTCGTTTGTGGAATGAAACGGATAACGAAATTTATCTATTCTATTTCGTCGTTTCGTTTGTTTCGTAAAAAAATCTTCACTACGCTATATAGGAATTGCAGAGATGAACAGGCTAGGGTTGGATATAATCTATTCCGAATTCCAATCGTCTATCTCTCTCTCTCGTCTTATCCGCCTGCGCGGTGCTCTCGTTTCTTTCGCTCCTCTCTGAGAGAAAACCCTAACTCTAAATCCCCTACCTGCCGCTGTCTCGCTTATCCGATCTGGCGATTTCCTCTCTGATCTCTATCTCCTCTCCGCCACTGTCACACTTTTAACCACTCTCTCTTGTCTCGCTCACTCAGAATTTGTTAGTGGGGTTTTAAGTAAGAAGTGCTAGATAATGATCCATCATGGCCGTAAATCTTGTCCATGGTGTGCGCGTGCGCCTGTCGTCAGCGATCTATCATTGTTTCCGGTACGGCAGCCAAGGGCTAAGAGAAAGGTGAAATATCAGCTACCTAACCGAGAGACAGGTGACAGTGGTAGTTGATGCAGCCTCGTCATCGCTCGCAAGTAAGCATAGGTGATGAAATCCTTGTTTATATATTATTTTGTTCAAGTTCGAGATTTATCTTCTTGTCTTGCTCTTCGACCGTTCTTATTGTTCTTCTTGTCTTGCTCTTACTATAAGAGAGAGAAGGAAAAAAAGAGAGAGAAGGCGAAATTTAAGATTGGTCTTACCGACTTCTTCTTGTCTTGTCTTACTAACTCTTACTTGTCGCTCTTACTATCTTCTTGTCTCGCTCTTCTTGTCTTGCTCTTCTTGTCTTACTCTTGTCTTGTCTTCTTCTTGTCTTGCTTCTTTCTTATCTTGTAGATTTGAGAAGAATATTATTGTTGTTGCCCTTACTGTCTTGTCTTGCTTCTTTACCGACTCTTTCTTGTCTTTGCTCTTCCGACTTCTTCTTCTTTCTTGCTTTCTTCTTGTCTTGTTATTTCTTTTACTGTCTTACTCTTACTATCTTGCAGATTTGAGAGGAATATTGTTGTTGTTGCCCTTACTGTCCTTATTGTGTGAATATGGTATCAGTGACTAAATCTGAGCCTGATATTTCCTCTGATGAGTATGTCTCCTCACTCTAACTATGTTACAATCTTACTATCTTGCTTGTTCTTACTGTCTTGCTTTGTTGGCTAGTTGGCATGTTGTCTTGCTGGCTTGTTAGTTGTTGCCTTAATAGTTTGTTGGTTTGTTGCCTTTGGCTCCCTAGATCACAAGCAGTGAAATTCAATGATGTTAGAGACTTTAATTATTTACATACTTAGTCATTGGTTAAGATTGGTATATGTTAATATGGCTGAGATTGGTATATTGATGAGAAACCTGCTTGAGATTTGGGTTGAGACCAAGAGTATTATCTTATAAATTAGAATGTTAATATGGCTGAGATTAGTATTTTGAGATCCGGGTTGAGCTTGGTATTTTGATGTAATATCTGGTTTTGTTGCTCGCTGTAATATTTGCTGGGTTGTTGTTGTTGTTGTAATATCTGATTTGATGTAATATCTGGTTTGTTACAGTTGTTGTAAACGATTGAAATTTTTAACGCAATATTTTTTAACCGTTTATTTCGTTCAACTCGTTTCATAAAACGAAACGATCAGCGCAAAATTTTTTCCTTTCGTTAATTTCAAATAACGGTTAACGCAAAAAAAATATTAACCGTTAATTAAACGCAACAGTTAACGCAAATTAAATTTGCGTGACTGTTATACACGTTAGACAACACTAAATCCAAAGGTGCAAACACATACAAATTCTTTTATCTTATCCAAACTTCGACGTGGCATTCAATGGAGGCGCGCCGACGAGACCCCCACAGGCCATATATATAGCTGTCTCCAATTCAGAGAGCTGGAAGATGGGAACAAAAACATTAATTAAAATTAATTAATCAATGAGAGGCAAGGGCCGAAGGGCGTCATCTGACAAGTGGACCCACAGTTCCATATGCGTATCATGTATGTTATGACTTATGAAGGGATGGTGAGGTGGCCGCTGTGATCTCTGTGCTTGAATGAATGAAACTATTAACCAGAATAGAGACAGAGGAGCGAGCTCACTCGGAGCTGTCTTTGGACCCCCTTTGTTTGTCGTCTATTTATTTATTTATTTGAGTTTTTTTTTATCTCCGGCTTCTTCAGTTTACCTATCTAAATATTTATCTATCTACATATTTAATTTATTTATCTAAATATTTAATTCTCTATTCATTTATTTAAATATCCATTTTATATATTTAAATAGTTAAGACATATATAAAGAGAAGAGATCGATTGATAATAGATTATTTTGACAATCTTGATAATAGACCTCTAAATAAATAGAAAAAAATAGAAAAAAAAAATATAGATGTGTTCTTCTACCTTTAGATTGATGGTCATTTAAATTTCATGCAATTTCATTATCGTTTGATAGTCCATCAAATGAAAATAAAATTACATGAAATTTAAATGACCATCAATCTAAAAGTAGAAGAACACATCTATAAATTTTTTTTTATTTTTAAGATTTTTTTTATATTTATTTCGAGGTTCATTGTCAAAGTTGACAAAATTGTCAATGAATCCCCACTCATATATAAATGTTTAAATCATTTTTATTTTCTGAGGCTTACTTTCTCTCATTCATCACACACATTTTTCGCGTATAATTCATGTAATGTTTGTCAGTTTCTCCCATGTGATTTAATTATCGAGACTTTTTTCTTTCTCTTGTTGTTTTTTTACTAAGGGTTGAGTCAGACTTCTCAAATACAGGGCCTAGCGGGCCTACGAGAGATCATGTAAGGATCAGATTTTATAAAGAACTTTTAGAGAATCGGGTTTGAAAGGATTAAATTTTAAGGGGTGAAATCGGCTCTTGAGAAACCCAGCCCTTTGGACTCTAAGACCCGGATAATAGCCGAATAAGGGTCAGTCCGGCCCTTAGCATGCATTTTGTTTTTTTTTTTTGACAGAATATATGTACACGAAAATTGAGAACGGAATTGAAATTTTTGAATAGAAGAGTAGAAGATAATTGATAGGTTATTAAAAAGACAGAATATCAAAATTCTCATATTTTATTACTAAAATTATACAATAATTATTCAATTTTTTTTAAAGTTAATTTGGCCCTGCTCGTTCGCCCCTCCCTCCGTCACTGACAGAAATGTTAAGCAAATGAACAATTGAATCTTGATTATCGAACCATACATAATTTGTTTTTTTTATGACATAAAATTTTTGTTTTGATGAAACATACATAATTGGTTTGTATATATCGATATGTTGTCTTTTCTGTTTAAAAATTATGTACGCAGACAACTACCATCTTTGTAGGGTACAGTATCGCAGGAAATGAAAATTCGGCGTTTTTTAATGGGGAAGTTGGGTTTATTATTTCAATTTGAATCGTTGGATTAAAATAAAAACCCAGATTTATCTTAAAAGGTTCTAAAATTTAAACAAAAAATCGTATTTATCTAAAAGTGGTCCTCTAAAGTTTAAATCCGACCGGAATTGAAATAACTGAGTTATTTTTCATTTGAAAAAGGTACAGAGAAATAATATTAAAAAAGAATTGGTAATGCCTGCATAAAATTAGACATCAATTAATATATACAAAATTATAGGAGTAATTCCATCGTACGTCTAGGTTTTCATCTACATTCTCTGTTTGGGCAAATTTCGTTGGCCACAATTCTTTTTAAAACTATGCCTGTGATGATTATTTTTTAAAAGAAAACAATATAAATATGCTTATGATTCAAATAATCACAAACATATATCTTAGATCGGTTTACAATGAGTTATTTTGACAACTCTGATAATGAGTTTCTTAATAAATTTAAAAAAATTAAAAAAAATTTATAGATATATTTTTCTATCTATAATTGATGATCATTCAAATTTTATGTAATTTCATTATCATTAAGTTAACCAATCGTATAACAATTCTAGCTCCACCAGACAATAATTATCTTAGTACAAATGAGAAGGTCACCGTGCTATGTGATTATTAACTTGTGAAAGAAAAGGTTAAATAAAGACTTATTTTATAGAGATGATGGTGTTTTGCAGAATAATTTTTTTTGTTGTTTTGATATAAGATTTTACATTCTAACGGCTCAAATAATCAATCTAAGTTGTTCAATAATTTTTATCAAAATTTTAAGAATATTAAATTTCATATTTTTTTTTGAGTTTTCCAGTTATTTTTTAAATTATTTTTAAAAATAGCTCTGAATAAATTATTTTTTTTATGTTAAACAAGTTTGTTTTTAAAAATAATTTTATAAAATAGCTAGAAAGCTTCAAAAATTATGAAATTTAATATTCCGTAAGATTTTAACATAAAGAAATTATTAAATAGCTTAGATTGACCGTTTGAGTCGTCAGAATATGAAATCTCATACCAAAATAAAAGAG
The DNA here is from genome assembly GCA_037127355.1 of Schoenoplectus tabernaemontani. Classification (NCBI taxonomy): domain Eukaryota; kingdom Viridiplantae; phylum Streptophyta; class Magnoliopsida; order Poales; family Cyperaceae; genus Schoenoplectus; species Schoenoplectus tabernaemontani. Next base: position 8,858,906 of record CM073753.1, read on the forward strand.
TTTTTTTTTACTTTACAAAACACCATAATGAATATCTTATTTTATATGATTTATATGTGCACAAGATCCAGTTAATATAAGAATAGAAATATCAAAAGTTAAGACTTCTTGTAAATCGGTGTTGCTAGGTGCTATACGAGTTCAAACAAATAAAAGACTGCTGCTGCCTGCTGTCATTTCTAATTCTTTTACAGAGACGATTGATCCTCTTTCGAGCATTTAATTCCGGTCTATAAAAGCACCTGAATATCTCATGTTGCCATTCATAGCCTGCCATTCTCTCTTTTTACATGCGCCACTGAACCAAATTTGAAACCAAAAAAAAATACATAAACCTTCTTTTTGTGCCCTCATTTTTTCATATGGAATACACCAGCATTCATTCTATTAGCCTTCTCTTCTTCTGTGTTGCTGGAGTTTTTCATCTGTGCAGTGTCTCGGCAAGACCAGCCACTTTTCTTCAGGATTTTCAAATAACCTGGTCAGACAATCATATCAGGCAACTGGATGGTGGGAGAGCAATACAACTCATTCTCGATCAGTCGTCAGGTTGATCTCTCGCACGTACTGACATACACTTCATCTTTTCATCGGGGTATATATGTAAACAATACAAAAGGAACTATTTTGACAGTCAATTTAGTTGCATATATACCAGAGTACTAGCTGGTAATTCAAGCGAGATTTCAAATCGGCATTTGTCAAAATAATTCACTAGTTAATACATTCCTTTAACTCAAAGTGATAGAAATTGCTATGTAAAAATCACATCTGTTTTCCAATTTTATCAATCCAGGATGTGGATTTGCTTCCAGGAAACAGTACATGTTTGGCCATGTCAGCATGAAGATCAAGCTCATTCCTGGCGACTCAGCAGGAACTGTTGCTGCCTTCTATGTAAGTATTTGTGTTTTCAAATTTTACGTTACTTTTTTTTTTATTTTATATCTCTATATTTAAGTCAGTACTTTGTGGGAATGATAACACAAATCAAAAGATTCATTTTCCCATACCCAATTTAACTGACAGTACAAACTTAAAAACCTGAGAAGAATACTGTGATGCCAAGTTTCTGCAATAACCCAAAATTACACACAATTTGATCTTACTGACTCGTCAATTTGCCAATCTGGAAGTCTTCAGAATACTACTTGATCTCAATCTCACCACATTCTTTTTCACTTACAAAATGCAGATGAACTCGGATACAAATACCATCAGAGATGAGCTCGATTTTGAATTCTTAGGGAATCGTTCAGGGCACCCATACACGGTTCAGACGAATGTGTATGCTCACGGCAAAGGTGACCGGGAGCAGCGCGTCAACCTGTGGTTTGATCCTGCTGCTGAGTTCCACACCTACTCTATCCTCTGGAACCATTACCACATTGTGTAAGTATTTGTTTGACCATCTAGTAACACTTAATCAAGTAAATTTGACTTGATATTCAATGGCATGGGTTTGAATCATAATTGATTTCCATAATATTACGCTTATTACTTGTATAACGGTAGAACCCAACTACACCTTGATCCAGCCCATTAAAATCCGTTTGTTGAAGTGTTATCCCACACAAGACAAATATTCCAATATATATCTTCCCTTCACCAATAGCATCTTAGAAATTCAAATTTAAAAATGCGGAATCATTTTATTTTCCATTTAGGGCAATGGAGAGACTAATATATATATTATTTTTTTTCTGTAGTTTCTTTGTGGATAGTGTTCCGATAAGGGTTTACAAAAACAACGAAGCCCGGGGCATCCCGTTTCCGAAGACGCAACCAATGGGGGTGTACTCCACACTATGGGAGGCTGACGACTGGGCCACACGCGGAGGCCTAGAGAAGATAGATTGGAACAGGGCTCCTTTTTTTGCATACTACAGGGATTTCGACATCGAGGGTTGTGACGTGCCGGGTCCAAGATCATGCATTCTGAATCCTAACAACAACTGGTGGGAGGGTCCTGCTTATCGCCAACTCAGCCCTCGACAAGCCCGGATGTATAGGTGGGTCCGGACAAACCACATGATTTATGACTACTGTACTGACAAATCAAGGTACCCGATCCCACCACGAGAATGCAGAGCAGGCTACTGATGTGTCTCTGATCTTACTACATGCTTCCTCTATTTTAAGTTGGATAAATTTCTGAAATTTGTGTAATTCTGTCATTTTGTTTTGAGAAATATCACGTTTCTTGAGTTTTTGGTGGCTTTTCATGCAGAGTTTTTCAAGATGTGGAAGGGTAAGTGGGTTTGTTTCACGGGAAAAGGGGAGTTTCGATGCCCATCGGACCGAAAATGGTTCAATGGGCCGGTTCTCACCGTTGGATTTTCGATCTGCGCGATTCTCAAAGCTATGATGAAATTTAAGTACGAATCATAATATAACTGAATGGTAGATTTTAACATCGAACCAAAACTATCCGATACCCATCGGAACTCCACCTTTCCTTGTTTCACTCTATAATCATGTATTTATTTATTTATGTACCAATTCTCAACATATGGAAATAAAAGCGTTATTTGGGCTGTTAAATACTGTGTTCCTAATAGATACTGCACTCCTACAACATAAGAACATAAGCTTTATTGGGCCGTTAAATATTTCAATTTGTACAGGACCGTTAAATATTTCAGTATAAATACTGCATATTTTCCAACATATGGGAAAGCGTTATTGGGCCATTTAAATAATGCAAATTTGAAAGGTATAAATTTGCATATTTTCAGCGTATGAAAAGAATTGTTATTGGGCCGTTAAATATTGCTGCTTCACTAGCTTACAAGTTGTTTTTTATCCGTGTCGAGTTTTTTTATTTGGTCAGGAAAATGCAAATGTGCAACAGTTTAATTACGAATATGTTTGTAAAAGTCTTTTAATAATATTTTTAAATTTAAAATTTATTATCAAAATTTTAAAATAAATAATTGCTAAGGCTCCTAACTAAAAGACATAATTGGTCATCTTTAAATTTTAATATACATTTTGTTTAGTATTTTTGTATATTAAAATCTTGTGAAATATTAAAAAAATATTTTAAGAGATTTTTAAGTATTGTTTCGATTTTATAAGATGTCTTATAATAACTTTTTTACATCACAAACCCAACCATTTTTTTTAAATCACAACAGACAAACACATTTTTTTTACATCTTTAAACATTCGGGCATTATTTTCTTAATTTTATACGGTCGAGACACTTATGAATATATTCTCAATATATGCATTTGAACTGTTTGTGGCTGTAAGTTGCGATTCCACATCGGTTCCATAACTAAAACTATTCATAAAATCGCGCAAATCCCAACTCTGAGAACATGCAGAAGAGACACTTCTCCAACACTTTGTTTCCTAAACAATGTTTGATTAGAGATTAATGATTTGATTAGTGTTGTTTTCCCATCCTCTTTTGCATGTGAGCTGGCGCATGCATATGACTCTCGGTTAACGAGAAACGACCCTAGCAGAGGCAGTAGAGGTTTTGCAATTGGCACTATATATGATATATCATCTATTCAAAGGGAATAGCGAGCTAGAGATACTTGTCTCCAACATGTCTCTAAAGTGTCATCTCACTTCACCTGTGTATGTTATTACACCCAATATAATACAAGGAAGATCACTTCAAATCGTTGTTTTAACAATTCTAATAGTGATGTTTCTTTTTCCAAAATGTCAAATAAAGTTGAATAGTGAGAGGTAAATTATAGATATGTCATAGGTAAATTCCAAATAATATAAGTAATTTATGATAATAAATAGTTGAATTTTCAATTAATTTGATGTACGGTGAAACATGCATCAAAATTCGTTTCTTTTTCTTGATATCATCCCGAGAGTAATTAATTTGGAATTAGGGATTTCTTGTTAATTTGTAGTTAACGTTTTTAAATTTTTTTTTTTTGTAAATGTCTTAATTGTCATACCTTAAAACGACGACTTCCGAAAAGGTGCTCGAGCTCCACACTGGGGTAATAAAACCCAAAAGCCCAAAACCATCAACAAACTTTACCTAGACCTAAAACATTATAAAACAAAATCAAGAAAGAACATCTAGGAAGAGGTGCATTAGCAAGCGAGCACCCCAACCAAGCAAATTCGGATGCATGTAGGATTGTAGGTTGTTGGCCTAAATCTTTTCCCAAACGGTGGGTGGCACCTTGATGTCTTTCTAGGAGTGTGTATAGTGTTAACTAATTTTATTTCTACCTAGCTAGAGACAAAGCCATTGGGAAGCTTTCCATAACACAACCGTAGAGATAGACAATCGGACATGTTAGTCGGGTTTGGATTTGAACGAATTAGATTAAGTCAGTTCGATCTCTAAAAGAAATTGCATTGGATCGATTGAGGTCGGGTCAGGATTAGATCGAGTAAAGTCAATTTATTTGTTGAATATTTTTGGATTATGAATTGATTTTAATTAAATTATAAATTATTTGATCTCGAATTAAATTAGATCAAATTAAATTCAAATTGAATTGATCGGATGAATTTCTTAAGTCGATCCTATTTCGCCTCTATACTATCGAAACCAAACAACTTGTCTTTTGTTATTTCCTTATTAGTGGCTTAGTGCTAATGCTATAAAACATATTTACACATGTACACATATACAATTTAGTTTACTAATATAATTACTACTTTTTAAGAGTTGAAATCTGGAAACATCCATGATGAAATTCAGAGGCACCATCCTTTGAATGAAAAATATCGACAAGGTGACATTGAAATTATAGCGCAATCAGAAGAAAATATACAATAGAAGAGATATTGACAACCAGCTTCATAATTTAAAGAAAAAATTGCACAAGAATTTTTCAAGAAAAGAACAAAACAGTTTTAGAACTTGTGCGAGAAATATTGAGAGAGTACAAAGAATGGTTTAAAGAATAAGAGCATTATAAATAGTAACAGTTTATCTTTTTATTTTGTTTTAGTTTTATTTTATTTTATTATTTGTTTCAATCTGTAAGAAACGAATCACTCATTTGTGATCCATATACTCTTTGAGATATATAAAATTTGGATAGACTCCATCTTTTTGATAAAAAAAAATAAAGGGTGGGGTTCACTGGCAATGGGTTATTTTGATACTTTTAATATGAATTTTTAAATAAATACTTAAAAATAGAAAAAAAAATATTATAGATATGTCATTTTACTTATAGATTGATGATAATTTAAATTTTATGTAATTTATTTTCGTTTGATACTTTATCAAGGACCATCAAAATTTTATATAATTTATAACGGTTATAATTTAACGGTCTTTATGGACTATCAAACAATAACGAAATTATATGAAATTTGAATCACTATCAATCTATAAGTAGAAAAATATATTCATAAAATATTTTTATTTTTATTTTTTTATATTTATTTGAAAATTTATTATTAAAATTATCAAAATACAAGTGATCCTTCCAAAAATAAAAGAGTTGAGACGAGACTACGCACATCAACCGTCAGGCAGTGTTTTGTGTAGTGGAATCATACCACCTCAAAAAAAAAAAATGTTTATGATAACTTATTTTCTATTGACAAACAGCGGGCAGGGCACCGAGATTTGTGAAGGCTGCATCACATTCGTATCTTGGGATTTGGAGCAGTTTTTGCTTCGCTCCGCTTCCAAGTTTGTCTTCTTTTAAACAGTGTATTTTTTTTTCTTTTGAGAAATAAAACAGTGTAAATTAACTTCGTTGCAGCGAGGGAACTAAGCATGAGACCAGTAGTTCATGTCTGCTGCCACCTCAAGGTACCTTCACATTCAGTACAGTGATATATGATGTTATGAACCGTTTGATTGGCATATATCACCGATAAAAATTTCCATCCATAAGTCGATTTGAAGATCAAATGAATAACTTAGGTGCTATGTATAGATATATATAGAGAGATAGGTTGTGGTGCTATACATAGTATGGATCGTCTTCCGTATTATGGATTAGTTTTTTACTATTAAATGTAAATGGTTGATTTAACCGTACAAAATATTTTTCATATGAATATTTCGAAGTAGATCAAATTTTATATTTTAGAAAAAATTATTATATTTTAAGATAGTTAGAAAATCATCTCTTTTGAATGACTCATAATAACTAAATTAAGTAATTTTTTAATTATCTTAAAAAATAGTAAAAAAATCTAAAAAATATAAAATTTGATCTACATCGAGATATTCATATGAAAATTATTTTGTATGGTTTAGATCAACCATTTGAATTTTGAAAATAAAAAAAATAATCCATAATATGAGAACGATCCGTACTATGCATAGCACCAAAATCTAATTTTATATATATCCCGTTTAGTAAGTGTAGTAGAAAATGCAGTAGTGATGATTTAAGAGGCTTAATGTGCTTTAATTAATTCCTTGAACAAAAGTAATTTAAGGTGAAATAATTTAAAGCATCTGTGAAAGTACTTCAAAATTAAATTATTAAATTTTTTTACTTACATTACTTCATTCATTTACTTCATCATCATTAAACATCATTATTTTAAAGTGATTTAATATTTATTCTGCTTTAATTTACTTCATCATCATTAAACATCATTATTTTAAAGTGATTTAATATTTATTCTGCTTTAATTTTATTTTGCTTGCTAAAAGGATAGAAAGTCGGTCTTTAATGTGGTAGTAAAGATAATATTCCTTATATAGTTCGTAAATTTGAAATCTAAATGCAAATTTCTTTATAAATATGTGAAATTATATTTAAATATTAATATTTATCTCCAAAAACTTTTGAATGCTACTTGTACTTAGGATAATTCGGTACTTGACAGTGAAAACAGACTGCACCGTCTGTAGTCACGAGAGGCTGCTTGTCAGGAGATGAAGAGACGTAAGATGACCCTCCCTCAATCAATAATGGCTCGTCGCCTACGGGCTTGACAGCCAACGGACTCTCCTGCTCAAGAGAAGTCTCCTCTGATCTCACAAGTGTGAGTACCGGCCCCAGAACCACATCAAACGAGTCGCATCTCCGATAGGCACTAGCAAGATCGACGGTGAGGCAGGACCGTCATGAAAGAAAGACTCTGAGCGATGTGGAGATGCCATATCATCATGATCAGCCTTAGGGCCTGTAAAATCAGTATGTAAGGATGAAAATGCTAATACAGACTAGCAACCAAGTATTAAAGGATATACATGGACCTGCGATGGTAAGGTCGGTGTCAAAGCCCGAAAGAACAATGCTCGATGGCGCCGGTGAATCTACCACGGTATCATCTCGGGCTGCCTCGAAAGAAGATGTCCCGTGAGCTGGAAAATAAACCCTAATCAGAGCTGTAAATAAAGTGTGCCTGAGTAAGAGTAGACAAGTCAGTAAAGAAAATCACCCGAAATGGGAGAAGAAAAGAAAATGGGGAAGGCGACCGAGAAATGCTATCATGATCTCCTCCCACGGTGGCTGAAGTCGGTGGCTCGGCAGGTGGCTGAGAATAAACGCCAATAACTCGTGAGCGAGGGACTGAGAACCCGGGCTCCGCATGATCATACTCATAAGCCAACTCTAAATCAAAAAGAGAATCGATCGAGATGCGGACGAGACTTACCAAAAGAAAAGTAACCTAAAAGGGTGATGAAACATATCTGTAAGGATAGTCCTGACAGAAGAATGAGAAAATCGACTGTCTAAGCCCTGAAAATCAATGGGCTCTATGGCAATGTCCGGAAAAAAGCTGTGATCACGCAAGACAGTGTCGTCCAATAAAGGTTGCCCATCTCGTGGGCACGTACTCCGAACGACCACCAGAGAAATATATGACTGATAAGAGCGAATAGCCTCGTAGTAGAAGATAGAAGCCCTAGAAGTGGATATCATACCACTTTGACATATTTTGGACATTGGACATTCGATCAAATCGAACAATTCAAAATTTAGATAAAAAAAATCGACCAGTTGCACAACACTGCAAGTCTCTAAAATATTTTTTGTACATATTGGGCGTAGGAAGGCACACCGAAAAGTGCTAGCGAAGCTCTGAAGATGTGGACAATTTATCGAAATCCGCTAACATATCTTGTGTGTGTGTTTTTTTTTTTGCCTCTTTATTCACTTTAATATTTTGGTTATCGATTTGCATAGCGGACATACGTTAATATGGTGCATTAATTGATATAGTTCAATGTGAAAACTAATGAGATAATAAAGAGATTAATCAAGTGTAGTCTTAAGTATCATTAGAACACAAAGTACATGTAAATAGTCTAGTAGTTTAAAAGCTCATGGATTTAAGTTCACATGAACACAAAACAAAAAAGAAGAACCCTGAAATCTACCTTTACTAAAAAAAATATTACGAAGTACTTCAAAGACAATAGGTAAAGCATTAACAAAATTTTGTTCAAGTATAGAATTTAACTTTTGTCGCTCAAAAATAAAAAAAAAATGAATTTCATATGATTTCGAAAGCAAAAAAAACACAATAGAAAAAGAAAACCAGCTTAATTTCGTCTCTACTTTTAGAAATTTTTACTGGTGCACTGAACTGTTTACAGCACAAGATAAAATTAAATGCCCAATTGAATATCTCTTCTTTACTTGTAGCAAGGACCGCAAAATCTATTGGAGTAAAAATGGATCCATTATTGCTCCTTCTCTAACCCCACACATAACATGCACTTGGTCTAAGTTTCAGATGTTTGGTGTAATTGGACCCCTTGGAGCCCCTCTCTCAGCTGTTTTGATTGTGACCCAATTCCTAGATTTAAATATCTGGATCTCCTTTTGGTAAGTTCACACCTTTACAAACCGTAATTGGAGAGCGAGAGAGAAGAACGGGTGATAACGCAGTTGGTTAGAATTTTTTTTTTATATATTTATATATTGAGAGTTAAATATTTGTTCATCACTTTACAATCACTGTGAAGCTTTCAAAAAAAAGGGAAACAAAAGAGGGGCAAGAGGTGAGAGAGTAAGCGAGAGTTGAGAGTCAAGAAATTTTTTTTGAGAGAAAAATAAGAATTTAGTTCATAAATTTTATTTTATGTTTATGGGAATTTGAGTTTATAATCTCTTTGAGATCATTCTAATTAGCTATCACTCGAAAAATTAAGCGTAGAGAATTAAACTCCTAAAAATATAAGTGGTAGGTTGTTTGTTTGATTGATTGGTTGTTTGTTTGTTTGTTTCTTAGCCCATCCGAGGGCAAACTGTGTACATAACCTTAATTACACATATCTCCATTTGTAAGCTTCAAAACGAATTTTCAACAAAATCTTATAAAATAACTGAAAAATAATTTCTACCGACTGATTGGACGATTTCGATAGCGTCCACAAGTTCTTTAGGCAAACTAAATTTCCCGAGGAAAAAATAGCTACTCAGAAAAAAAATTAAAAAAATGAAAAAGGAACTTGTTGAAAAAAGATCAAGTATTAAAAAAAAAGTAATTGTCTCCAAAAATCCATTTTTTTATTTAGTAAGAAGCAATCAAAAATTATGTTTCCGCTTTTTAACTCTGTAATTCGAAAAACTTACTCTATCTTTATTTAAAAATAAAACAAAAAATAAATAATGAATTAATAATGAATAAGAGCGAGAAATATCTCAGTCATACCAGGATTGAGACGGATCAGGAAACCAATTTAATGAGGCATCTGGTGAGGCCCACTATCATGTTGGCCACGAGGAAACGAACTGGTTTTAGTCCCCTTCTCTAAATGTCTTCCCCAAAAATAATTATTTGCAACCACTAACCAGGCTTTAAATACACCAAAGCTCTCGAGTCTCTGGACTCTTGATACTTATCTTGTCCTCATATCAGGCAGGGTGGATCTGAAGTGGTTTAGGGGGCAGGTAGGGAGTGTGTAAATGGTCGGTTCGATTCAAACTGAAATGATTATATTTATTTGAAGTTTTTTTTTGATTTGTTAAATTACTAACTAAATCAAATTTCTAAAAATATTAACCGAATAAACTGAAAAAAAAATCAGTAATTTTGTTAAACTGAAATTATATTATTTAAAAAAGAATAAAAATATCAAAAATTATTAAAATTGATGGAAGAAATAAATAATTTAAAAGATAAAAAAATTAATAAATAAAACTAATAGAAAATAAATATATTTAGATTATTTTTTATATAATCCTCATTTATATCAAGTAAAATAAAATTATTTGATAAATTTTGGACCATTCGGTTTATTCGGTTTATCCGATTTAGAAAAATCAAAACCGAACCAAAGAACAAAAAATTTAAACCGAAAAACCGGAACAAATAATCCAAAATTTAACGATTCGGTTCAAAACCAATTAAAGTGATCCGTTTGCACATCCTTAGGGGTAGGTGTCCTTCTAGATTGTGAAAAATAGTGTTTTTCAGTAATGCTTTCGATAATTTGTCCCCCTGAAATTTATTTTTTTGCCCCCTCTAAATTTTCTTATTATTTTTATTGAGAAAAAATATTTAATATCATACATAATGAAATAATTATGCAAAAATATCAAAATATAAAGTTACGTAGACGAAAACTTTTTTCATCAACTTGATTATCTATTACTTTGGGCTTTATTTTGTTGTTATTTTTAATATATAAAATGTTATTATTTTAATTTTTTTATTAGGTAAGAATATACATTAAATTATTAATTTTTCATTTAGTACCCGATTAGTTAATGAGTTTGAATCCGATAAACTATTACAATCCGATAATTGTCCTCTGATCAAAATTCTGCCTCCGTCTCTCCGATATCAGCTGTCCATCAAGCATCAAGATTCTGATTTGAATCCCCATTAATGTCTTGGATCGACGTGGGTCCCTTGAAAGATTGAAAATAGTATTCGTAACCAGTTTGGTCTGAAATTTCGAGATCATATAGTAGGGATTTGTACAGTAAAATAGTAAAGATTCGCTTTTTGGGCAATTTGGCCTGGATAATTTTCTGATTTAACAGTTAATTTTTTTATCTTTAATGGGAGGACATATCCTAGAGGTGATAGCTGTGCGACTTGGCTTTTTTTAAAGAAGGATCGATCTAATATGTATCGAAAGTTAGATTATTTAATTTAATTGAACATTATGATATATACATGTTGTCAAACAAACTATTTTTTGTATTTAACCTTTATTGAACAATACTTTGCATGACACAATTTGAATTTTTTGCACACTCAAATAATATTTTTTTGAGGAGAAAATTAAATTATTTAAACTTAAAAACATATATATCTTAATTAAGTTATCCACAATTTATTTTGGGAATTTTTTTTTTGAGCAATAAGACGAGGGTCAGCCTCTTATCTAAAATATCCATGGCAATCAATTATTCGAGTTTAAAACATACAATATTTTAGGCGAGTATAACTTTAGTAACCAAAATTAAATTTGTTCTCATAAGTCCTTATTTAGGATCCTTTTTAATCAATTAGAAAATATAATAGTGCTAAATGTTTCGATTTTGAATTAAGATCTTTTAATCAACGCGTAAAAAAAAGTGCTAAATTTTTCGATTTTTTAAAATGGTTGCATCATTTAAAAAAAAAACACGTTTGTGAAAATCCCATTGAATAAAAAAAAAACAAATTTGCAACTATATCTGGATCTCCGAGGAGTCGAGCTGTCTTGGACAAAATATTTGGCGCATATGCAGCTAGAGATAAGAAAACCTTGTCAAAGGCCAAATAGACAAATGAGCAATATATTTGATTCATTCTTCAATGAATAAATGTAGGTATAGTTATGTCTCACAACTTCATGCAAATTGCAAGAATATAGTCATATAGATGCATATACATACCAACACTAGATTCAGGGGTCGCTTTTGGAAAGCTGTTGATTTTGTGGTTCACCCCACTGCATGTGATGTTGCTTGGTGGGATTGTTATTGAAATTCCTTTGACTAGTGAGTTGATTTGTATTTTATTCAGCGTGAATAGATAGATAAGGATCGATGATGAATTTCCTTATTTGTTTATTTTGTTGGGCAAATACGAGTAAATAAAATATTTAGTTAATATATGGGAGGTGATGCAGAAATTAAGAAGTTATTTATTCTAGCTATGAACTAGTAATTGTTGTGCAATTAATTAAGTACCCAAAAAATGATATTTGTTTCTGTCATTTTTTTATATTTAAAAATGACTTGACCAAAGGATGTAGTCTATTTTTACCTTAATTGACCAATTAAAAATGACTTGACCAAAACATGATGTAGAGCCCAAAATCCAAATTACCTTAATTGCGATTTGTAAGTGTTGATATTTTTAATTTAAATCTTAATTAATTATTTTTACGTATCAATCAAGAGAAATGACCTTGTGAATATTTAAAGTAGGAGACCTCACCGCATCTCAAAGAAATAAGTAAATAAACTTAATATTTTCAAGCTCATTTTGCAAGATAAAAAATAAATGAATAAATTACCACAATTGAGGGCTCAGATCAATTGGCAAGATGGAAATAGAAGGGCCTCAATTGAACTACTTGGATAGTCTCAAATGTGATATATCAAAACTTCCGCTCCACCTTCTCAAAAATAATGTTCTTTTACTTTATAATTTAATATATTAACAACTTCTTCACCGTGTTAATTTTGTTAGACAATGAACATTGTATTTAATGGGAGGACCATACTTCGGATCTAAAATATCCATCAAACTTTGAAGTTCAAAATTTGAATGAGAGGTGCTTATAAATATTTAAATTAAGTTAGATAACATAAGCTTTTATTTTTATTCAAAAAAATCTAATAATCTTGATTATAAAATTTTGTAAGTATAGATAAATCAACTATTGGTTTAGCAGCTAAAGAATATTTTTCACTAAAAAATACATTTTCAAATCCGGATTTTCTTTTTTGTAAATATTTAAATCTGAGATAAAAGAGAAGCATGAGTTATATTTTTGCCTAAAGAGGCAAGCTATTGAGTTAGGGTGGGGTTTAATTCATCATTTGTAGTATATGAGGGTGATTAAATGTCGGAGCAGAGAGTAAAAATGTGGTACTTCAATAAACATCATTGCCTATTTTATTCTAGCTAACTTTCTTACAATTATATAATGAAACTTTTTAACTGTAGCATGCTTGCTTCGAATCCAAGTTGGACCAGGTCCACCCCACGTGCATTACACGTGAGGTATACCAATATATCTTCCACTTGTCATAGCTACTGCATATTAATAAATTGAACTAGCATATATATATATATATATATAGGAGCAATTTGACTAACCCTCTCTCTCTTAATTTGTTTCATTCATGCCCATTTTATTTTGCATTTTCTGCCTTGAGTGTTTTTTCCCTCGGTCTCTCCAAATATTATTACGATAATATGGATTTTAAATTTATATATAGTGAACCTTACTAGGTAATCAAGGCTCCCCTTTATTATCTAAACAAAAATATATGACAGATAATGTTACCCTTTATTGTCAATTTGCTTCTACTTTTTGCTGGTTCGGCTGTTGGTGGTTACAAACTTACAATTAGTATAAACTCTACTACTCTAGCACATTAATCTCTCTTAACAAATAAACCCAACTATATATATTATCTCGAGAAAAAAATTTAGGGCAATCGGTAAGACATGAAACTATAAAAGACTACTAAATACCATATATAAAAAATTTAGAAATAAACCGATCAACTAAAACACCCTGCTTGAAGATCTTTTAGCCCCCATCTAGCTAGTGTAGTAGAGATAATTTAAGTGATTCAAGACTCTAATAAGTGATTTAAGGTGAAAAACGTTAAAGACATTTATAGATGATTTAAAGTTATAACATCATTTTTTTGCTTTTAACATTTTTTACTCAAATTACTTCATTATCATCAAACATCACTATATTATGGAGATTTAACATTAACCTCACTTATCAAATACAAAATGGAGAGCTTTTATTTCTTTTTTCCAAAGATAATAAATTATAGAGTCAATTGAGGATATTTTCATATGTATACACTAAGGGAGACGAGTAAACTAATAATTTTCCATTGGACAATTGTCAGTTATTTATAAGTTTAGATGATAATATCATTTTTTTAGCTTTTTTTTGTATTAGTCCAAGGTTACATTTTTTTCTTAAATCATAGCTAAAATTTGCATGTATCTGAGGATCAACATTTAATTTAGTGTAAAAAGTAAAAACAACACTCTTTGCGTGGAAAACTATAGGTTTAAATTTTCAATTTAGGAGAGAAAGGCATGGAGAGGTCCTTTGTAGATATGTAAAGTTGAATGGTAGATTCATCTTTTAATCCTAAAATAAATTGCATGCACCTTGGAGGATTAGCTCGATCGGTAATTGATTATTATTCAGAGTTGAGAAGGATAAGCACAATTCATCAAAAAAAAAAAAAAAGAGAAGGATAAGCACAAAAAAAGATGTAGATAAGAGAAGGAAACAACATATGCGAGTGAGCGGATCTCTCCAAACATGATTCCTTATTTCAAATTTAGAAATTGAAAGAATTGAAAGAAAAATCTAACAGTTTTCGAATTGACATATTTAAATTCTCTTATATTTTTGTTCGTCTTTCCGCATTATGTCATCACTTATTTAGGGCAGGTACATTCTTTAAATAAGCTCTAGAGATGAAAAGAAAATGAAGGACAAAAAAATAAAAATAAAACGTAAGGTTTCTTCTTTTGAGGGAAAAAGGGTTAAGTTATTCTCCAAATGGATAAAAAAAACTCTTAAAAAGGTTATTTTTCGTTTTACCTCAATTATGCTATTTTTTTTCTTTGACCAAAATCAAATAGTGTAATAAGGGGAAGGGGGACTTCTACTCTTCAAAACATTCTTTTTATTAATATTTTAATCTTCATAATGATATAAAAATAAAAAATTTCTATATAATATTCATTAGTATTATGCGAAAAAATTATCTAACATTATTATTAAATTTGTCAAATGAGCCTTATGAGCTTAATGACTTCTTACTGTTTGCATCTTCAAGTAGTTTGTATAATTGTATCTAGCTATTGGTTTAAATATGTAATTAAAAAGTTATTCCTGAAAGACATCCTCTCTAGGGCTGTCACTGTATCAATGGGTCGGATTGAGTTCATATCATATCACATTATTTTTTAATTTTTTAATTCGATTTGAATCCGATTCATTTAAATTCAGATCAAAAATCTTAATTCATATCCAATCTTATCCATATAAAATAATCAAATATTTATTAATTATTTTTATATAATTTTATACAATTAAATATTAATTAATTTATAACTAATTTTAATTAGTATATAACTAATATATATTTAATCTTTAATTAGTATTAAATTATAAAATTACTTTAAAAAATATAATTAATTGAATCGATCAGATTGATCCGAACCCGATCTAAATAACGGATACAAAAATAAATTTATATCCAATTAATTTATTTTCTAATCATATTATATCAGATATCAAATTCAAATTAAATCAGATTAACTCATGCCATCACATCAATAATTAACACCCTGCCCCCTCTCTCACTCTCTCTCGCACACAGAAGCATCCTTTCTCCAAAAAGAAAACCATCCCGTCTCTAGAGCAAAGCCCAAACTCAAAACCTTTCCACCATTAAAAATGGCTCTCTCTACAACTCTCCCTCTGTCTCACACATACCATCACATTCCCACATGATACCAAGCTAGAACTTGGCGTTTTTGGGCTGTTGTAATAAACCATGGATTTTGGTGGGGTACTAACCATGGACAACTTTTTGGCATCTTCGTCTTCTTCCTCCTCTTCACTAAGCACTAGCAATGGCATCTTTTCCGAGCATAACAAAGGTCTATTCGGGCCGACTTGCCTCAAGCATGCAAGGACTAGTGGTGATCTGGAGGCTACTGATTTGGGATTTCCGAAAATAGCAAGGACTGAGATGAAAATGCGGCATGAGCACTCAAACTATTCTTGTAGACCTGGTTCAGGATCCCTGTTTCCTGGTGGGACACAGATGCTGAGCTTCTCCTCTCCGGTGAAAGAGAGTGCCTCGGTTCTCTCAAGTCATATTGCATTGCCTTACCACCAGCACCATTCATCTCAATCTTCTCTTGAGACTTCGTATTTTAGAAATGGAGGTAAAGTCAATACTTATATTTTTTGGGGGGTTTTTGGGCGCTTTTTGTTCCTTCCTGTATTTTTGGGATTTCTTTTATTCCGTTAATGATTGGAAGGAAAATCATTAGTTATTAAAAGAAAAAACCGTTGGGATTTTTAATGGACTTTTTCTCATATTTATTTATTTTATTTCTTTATGTGAAAATGCTAAAAAAAATTAGCATTAGTACCGTGTACAGTTTAATATTTTTCCTGGTCCTGTTTGTCAAAGAAAAAAATAATAATAACAGAAACAAGGTCTTTCCATCTCGTCTTAGATATGAAGGTAATAATGGCATCTCTCTTGGTACTGTTTTCAAATTTAATGTGGGGTTATATCATGAGGTTCTCTATTTGATTCTTGTAGTAATGCCAACCCAGATCATTCTCTCTCTTCCTTATATTAGATGCTAACGCTGTAGCTCACGAACCTTATCTGGAGAAAAGCAAGTTTCTCTGTGTTTTTTCCTGTTATCTCTAGATCTTTTTTTTTTTTTACTTCAATACCTGCCTCTTGTCTCTTTGATTCCAGTAGATTGAAATGAGGTCTCTTTCGTTGCATTTTAAACATAGTTTGGTGGTCATGTCAATGGAAAAAGTATGCAAGCTGTTTTCCAACTTTTTTATAATTACAGTGATGGTTATGTTTTTTTTTATCCAAAGAAGAAAAAAGAGTCAGTAGTAACTGATTGGTAGAGAGGTCGTTGTCATGGTAACATTCTTTGATTTTTATTAAAAAATTTACAAATGTGGATTGATGAGTCTTGTCAAGAGAAAAAGTGAGAAAAAGGCCCCTTCTTTTTCTTTTGTCCCCATAGCTGTGGCTTCTTATTCTTAGAGATTATTTTCCCTTTTTAAGGTAAAAGTTAAAATAGAAAATGTAAAAAGAGGCATCTTTCGGTGTGAAAACAGCAGAGAATAAGAAACAGTGTAACTGATTGTTCTGTTTCCCACCTTTCTCGCATAGTTATTCCATCTAAACTTTGCAATCTGTACATGTTATAGAAAAGACATTATTAATTAATCTTCCTTAATACCTAGTAGAGCTGATAAAACCTGATCCGAAATTCCGAACCGAATACCATGTAAATCTGACCCATATATGAATTCACCTGAAATTACAAGACATGCAAGCAATAGCAGTCAGAACTGATGTGAGCTGAACCCAAAATGTATCTGATCTGATTTGAGAACAGAACAGAACTCGACTTGATATGAAGTGAAGCTGATCAAACTTGGCTGTTAGCCATCTTTATTAGCTGTTCTCTATTAATTGATACTGGACTTAAGCTATTATTTCTAACACTAATGTATGTTTAATTTCAGAAGGAAGCTTGAATAATGGAATAATATCAAGGATAAGAGGTCCCTTCACACCATCACAGTGGATGGAATTGGAACACCAAGCTTTGATTTACAAGTACATTGTAGCAAATGCCCCTGTACCAACTACCCTTCTCATCCCTATTAGGAGGAGCCTTGCCCCTGCTGCTTTCTCTCCTTTCTCCTCCTTCGCAACTAGCCCTAGTAAGATATGTTCTGTATAGAAAAATTATAATGCTCTCAGGCACCTTCCTAGTACCATAAGCGTGCTCACACAGAGATAAAGAAAGAAAAGAAAAGAAAATCTTGAAATTTTTTCGTTAACTGCTATCCAAAATATATGACTCAGTACTTACTGGTACAGTCATACAGTCATACTAGTATTAAATCAGTTATATGAGCAAAAATCATGTTGATCCATAAAGAAATAGAAATTGAAACTGGATTCAAATTACAAAAAGAAGTGATTTTTTATGGTACTCTCTGATTCCTGTTCATGCATGCTGATGCTGCCCGATATAACCATACTGTCCAAGTGTCCATTGTGGTATGATTTCAGAAAATTTGTGGGCTGACTTATACCTTTCTTCCTTGTTGCAGTGGGATGGGGGTCCCTACACATAGGGTATGCTGGCAGTACTGACCCTGAGCCAGGAAGGTGCCGTCGGACTGACGGGAAGAAGTGGCGGTGCTCCAGGGATGCAGTCCCTGACCAGAAGTACTGCGAGCGCCACATCAATCGAGGCCGCCACCGTTCAAGAAAGCATGTGGAAGGCCGGAATGCCAATGCTGGCCAGGCCCCAACAAGATCCGCACCAGCCCTTGGCACTAATGGTGAGGGCTCAAGTGCTGCTGCCCATACTTCTGCTGGAGATCTGAATAAGTATGATTACAACTGCTTGGCTTTGCATAGCATAACTTGATCAAAGCAATATAGATAGCTCAATTGATAAATATGTAGACATTTGGGAGAAATATGATGATGTAATTGCAAGATAGTTGCAAAAATGCCAGAACAAACAAGCTAATAACAAGCTGGACCTTATTATTATATGAATAAACCTCTACTTTTACAGTTTAGGAATGTGAAACTATTCTCTTGTAGATAAAATATGTTAATTATACTATCTTTTCTGAGTAAAAATAAAATATTCGAATTGCAAACATTTAGACACTGTAACTTAGGTCTGAACCAACTATATAACATTGCTGGAACAATGATCATAACTTAACAGTACCTAATGATGTTATCTCATGCTCATTTGGGAATAAGTTTTTATCAAGAACTATATTATTTTTACTCTTGGCACAATTTTTATTAAATTATATTGATCTTTTTTTTTATTTTGTGCTTTGCAGGAGCTTGCTAAGTGAGCCAACTGATACGCACAAACCTCAAAGTCTCTCTCTCCTGAACCAGAACACACTAGCAGCTTCATTTCCCAACCGAAATAAACCCGAAAACCTGTTTGAAGCTGCTACCAGGTGGACCCAGATTGAAGAGGCCCCATCCAATGCAACACAGCTCTCTATAGCCATACCTGTTGCTCCCTCCAATTTTTCTTCTTCATCTTCCCCTAGTCATGACAACATAATTGTTGCACCACCTGCTTTATCTCATAACTTCAATGATGCCATACAAGTGTCATGGGAATCTTCTGTTGGTGGTCCATTAGGGGAGGTTCTAAACAATTCAAACACTAATTACACATCGACGGATCAACAAAACAATCTTGGGTCTCTAAATTTATCAACTGACAACTGGGATTTAAGCTCAAATTTGAATTCATCTCCGACAGGTGTACTTCAAAAGAACAGTTTTGGATCTGTGTCCAGTAGCAATGCCAGTAGCCCAAGGCCAGACAACGGGGTTATCTTTAGCGATCAATCAATTACATTACTTTAAAGGATTCTAGAAGAGAACTTGTTGTTAAGGTCTCTTTAACGTGACATTGTACTGTTGAGAGTGCATTGAGGTTTGCAAATGCATACTGCACCAACTATGCCCCAGCATGTGCCCCTCCCACCTATGTATGCAACCAGGTCTCACTGTTGTGTGGGGAAATGTGATGAGGGGGCGGTACAGAGCGACAGTAGTACTGAAGGTTTTACTCCGTTTGTTGGTTAATATGTTTCTTTGAATTTTGTGTTTTTTAATTTAATTAGGTTATGTAGTTTGTTCATCGTGTTGTGTTAGAAGGACCTGTTAGGCCGAAGGTTTTGATATGTGGCCTTGATAAATGTAAAAGTTTGGATTTAGGTGTACGGTTAGCAACTGTCTAATTTGTTGTGTAATGTGTTTGATCTTTAGTTCTTTACTGGCGTTGGACAGGATTTCTTTGGTTGAAGAGAGTCGTTTTATCTTAAAGATTTCTTATTATTTCAAGCATTATCTACTGTATTCTTTAACTGTGCACAAACTACGATAATTTGAGAAAGCATTATGACTCATGGCAAGTACACTGAAGGAGAAATTGAGATAAAATGCATGCTTGATGTAAATCATGACTCATGAAAGGAAACGCGCATATCTTTCCCTCCAGTAGTAATTCGCAATTCAAGTACCCTACTCTCTCTCTATGCTGTTATGCATGCATCCTTGGACCTTGACACTTTGGGATCATTGCCTCTACAGTACCATACAGATACAGTTGATGAGAGAGAGAAAGAGAGACAACTTGCCATCAGCAGCTGGCATGACTTTCAGAGAGAGAGAGAGGAGGGGTATTCTTGGATTTCAGAGTAGTGGCTTTAATTGTCTGTTTAGTTTATTGGGAGCTACTTTTTTTCTGGTAATTTTGAACATTAATGGTACTAAAATTTCAGTCAATTTTCTTAACTTTCTTGACTGGCAAAGCTGTCGGACAAAGATCTGGATTATTTACAGTTTGGCTAATTATGCTGTGGATTGAAAAGCGTAAATGTTAATTTGTTAATGGTAATGATTTTACTCACCATTCCCTCTTATCTAATTACACCCAAAAAATTATCTTAACCATTTAATACTTAAATTAAATAGTTAAAACTTATTTTGATTCATAGCAGAATCTCCTTCAAAGTGTTGAAATATAAACTTAATTATCATTAATAATATTAAGTCTAGTGAAAAATAAAGGAGACTCTTAGAATTCAGCAATTGTAGAATTTTTGGGATTGATGAGAGAATACGAAAGATCAAATGACGTTCATTTTGGCTATATGATCTATGGATGGAAAGATCTTGAAGTCTAGTTTCCAATGATTTAAATTTCAAGTCGTTTAGAGTTTTCTACAGAGAGTTATGGTTGTTTTAGTGGACAGGGGCAGCTGAAACAGCTGTTGTTTAGTATTCCGTTTTTAATACGAATTTTCTAGATATTTCTGTTGTCTTAGCCTATAAATAGAGTTGTAATATGTTGTTTGATATATAAGAAAGATACAAGAGTTTCTAATAGAAAGAAAACTTATTTTATCCATCCCTTTCTCTTATCTCAAAGTGTGATATCTACCATTCTCTTTTAACAAAGTGGTATCAAAGTCAGGTTCAGTTGATCAAGAGAGACATGCCATGGCGAATAAAAAAAAAAAAAAAAAAGAGATGTCAAAAAAAAGAAAAAATATGGTGAGTCTCGATATTTGTTTTAAAGAAAGTTAAGTGTTAAGAGTGTTTTCTGAACTTATTTTAGTATATGAGTTTTTCTGTGTTGTTAGGAGCATTAAAAAAAAAAAAATGAGTGAAAAAAATTGAATCCTCTTATTTTTTTGAGAGAAAAGAAAAAATGTCAGGATAATGAAAAAAATATCATATGTTGATTTTTTTTAAAAAAAAGAAAAGATTGTTTTTTTTGTGGTGTTCTTTTTCGTGAAGATAGTTTTAGAGATATTGTAAGAAAAAAAATTGTTAATGATGAGAGCTATGTATCAAGCAGCAAATGTTATAAAAGCGTGATGAAATTTTTACCAGTGGTCTTTGAAGAATCGGTGAGTGAAACTGACGTGAGCAATGACTCATGATAGCATGTGCAATGAGTGTCATGATAAGTTAACTAGCAACATCATGAGATGTTTTGTTGGAAGTATGCGAAGACCATGAGTAGATGTGGTGTGGAGCCACATGAAAAAAATATGGTGTGGAGCCGCAATGTGGGTGTGAATCTCACATATACATGTCATGAAGAGTAAGACAATTGGATGACATATGAGATGAAATCATGACCGATTTTTTGGTTTTCTAGCTCAATGAATCGAGAAGAATCCGTCAATGAATGTCGTCGTTATTCGCTGCGAGTTATGAAGAAGTGTAATGATGATATGAAGACAAGTTAACAAGAAAGACAAGTGTTGAGTTCACAAAAATCGACAAGGGAGAATAACTACAGATGAGGAGATTGAAAAACACCACAATCAACACTAATGAAGAAAAATATAAGTTCTTAAAATTAAGTTTATGGAGGAGTTTTGTTGAAATATAAACTTAATTATCATTAATAATATTAAGTCTAGTGAAAAATAAATGAGACTCCTAGAATTCAACAATTGCAGAATTTTTGGGTTGATTGATGAGGGGATATGAAAAATCAAACGATGTCCGTTTTGAGTGTATGACTTATGAATGGAAAGCTCTTGAAGTCTAGTTTCCAATGGTTTAAATTCTAAGTCGTTTGAAATTCTCTACAGAGGTTTATGGTTATTTTAGTGGATATGGGTCAGCTGAAACAGTTGTTATTTAGTATTCGTTTTTAATACGAATTTTCTAAATACTTATGTTGTCTTAGCTTATAAATAGAGTTGTAATCCGTTGTTTGATATGTAAAAAAGATACAAGAGTTTCTAATAGAAAGAAAACTTATTTTATCCATCATTCTCTTATCTTAAAGTGTGATATCCATTCTTCTCTTTTAACACAAAGTAAGCACAAATAAATGTAAATGATTTAAAAATAGCGTAAAATTAAAATAATTTTATAAGTGCTTTAAAGTTAAGTCATTAAAAAAAATTTAATATTTTTTACACAAACTACTTTATCTATTTACTTTATAGTTATCAAACATCATTGTTTTAAGATGACTTAATTTTTACTCCGTTTTAATTTTACTATGCTTGTTAAATGGAGGATAATTATATAAAATACATAGTTCTAATGAAGCCTTTTCCCAGACAAAGTTGTCTCGGGTGATTATTCTTTTTTCAACCAAAATAGCGTAGAAAGTATTTTATCACTCTCAGAGATTTAACATATCATACATCTTAACATAAGAGCAGATTTTCCTATTCACTAAATTAGTTGATCCAAAATAGCGTAGAAAGTATTTTATCACTCTCAGAGATTTAACATATCATACATCTTAACATAAGAGCAGATTTTCCTATTCACTAAATTAGTTGATGTAATTAGGAGAGAAGATATAATATATGCACACTTTTAATTAGAATCCAAGCTTGTTTAAACGCTAAACAAGCAATTCCTCGATCAAATCAGTTTCGGACTCCCCAAAGCATGGAAATTCCAACTACCCAAAATTTCAAAGGAACAATTATATCTTGTTTTACAGGATTGCAATGCATATCCATTTTTAGGAACTGCTTTAAAAAGATAACTGCTTGCTCTATCATGGATATACAGTAGGATTCTCTTTTTTAAATCAATGTTCTTTGGCTCTGCCTCAGTGACTGATAAAAGCAGGACTACTGGGGTGCTGTCTGCTGCAACTGTGCCACTGACATCAAACTAATTGAAGTTTTTTCATTGCATATGTGTTTCTCTTTTTTAACTAATCTTTTATCCCCTTTGACTAAATTTCTTGTCACTGTTGCTATTTTCTATGGTACAAAGAAAAAAAATCTGTCATCTAACTGGATTTAAATAGTTCGGATTTTTTTTTCTGAAAAAAATTAATACATTTTTTCTAATATATACTTCAATTATTTGGAATCAAATGCTTTATTTTTGTTGTTGTTGTCTATACTTAAATAGCCTTCTTCTGGATAGTTTATGTTAGAAAAAACTCAAAACAGAAATTAATTAATTATTTTATGAATATGAGCATTAAAATGGCGGAAACCAAAGAAAGACTACTTAAATCTGGAAGTCTGATACACTGTCTGATGAAAAACCTTTCTTTTTTTTGCGTTGGAAAAGACAAAAGGGATCAGTCAATGGCCTTTTAAAGCAAAGAAATGTTAAACTGATTTCATTTCTTCTTAATCGGATGTTTATATGAGTGGACTATTTATAGCCATTACAATCATCTAGAATTATCTTCTCTAATCCGTAACAAACTTCTTAACAACTTTCTTAACAATTCCTATTATCTTAATAGAATCTTATCTCCTGATAACTGTATAACAGAAAATATATAACAGACTTGACCATCATTAATCTGTTGCTTAGTATTGCTATCACACCCCTGATCAAGCTCAACGTGGAAGGAAGGACACAAAAATTGGTGCGCAATATTAATTATCCATGTTTTATTCGTATCCGTTAAAATAAATGGATAATGAAATAATAATAGATGTTAGTGAATAATACTAATATATTAATTAGTTTTATAATTATTTATAAAAAAATATCTGAACTCATTCCTAACATACAAATGCAACTCTATTTTACTAATATAAAATCAAAATATAAATATACAATCAAAACTTGAGTCATTTCAAAATAAATAAACAAAAAATAATATTATTTTGTATTTGTTATGCTTGCTCTCATGACACCCCATCCATTCCTAGTAGCATTCTATATATAATAATTTAAATTAATTAATTAATTAACTTTCCAATAAACATGCATAGTACATATAATTGAGTGGGATAGTGTGATTATTTTGTTCTTGAAAGAAAGTCCTCAAACCAACTAAATTGTATTGAAAAAAAAGAAGACAGTAACTTTAATTAAGTAGTTTCAACTTTATGTATTGAGAAGAAAAGAGTTAATTAATTCACAGAAATCAAATCAACTAAATCTGTATTGAAAAGAGAAGAAAATTATTATATATAATAATTATATTTAAAATAGTATAAATAGTTTCTTAATAATTTACCTTATAGGTTAACAGATAAGAAATTATCTTTACTCATACATATACTGATTTACTTAATAAAAAAGTAGTTAATCCATACTCATATTAAATAAATTAATAAAAATAATCTTTATCATACTCATCTCATCAAATATGATACGAATGAGACAAATAAATAAAAATTAAGGTTGTGCCCTAAACCCGATCCTTCCTCATAATAATATATACTTAGCGTTACATAGAAAGGTTGTGCCCGGCGCAACCAGTTATCTAGCTATCTATAAACTAAAAAAAAAAAAACATTAGTTCATTTTTTGTTATATTAAAAATTAACTGTATTGATATCAGCCTCAAAAATGGACGGTCCAAATTTAAATAGGGATATACTTCACTCATCGTCAAATGTGCTTTCAAAATAGAAAACAAGATAATTAGTTGGGAATAAATTTATTTGGAGAATTAAATTTCGATGTTGCTTATTAGAATGTGTATTGATTTGTGCGATGTGATTGACACGGTTTGCTTGTCTCTATTGGTATTGGTTTTCTCCATTAGCTGATTGATCAATTAATTCAGCTAACTTTGATGGTTATTTTCATGAATTATCTATAAATGAGTAACATACATGTTATTGCAACTGTTTAATTTTGTCAGCAGGTGAGCTAAATATAAGGATATCCGATCTCGCAAAAATTGTGTATTAAACTATTCATTTTTTTTTCATTTCCATGATTTTATTTGTGACATTTTACCTATCTCATGTTGTCTCAAGTTCACTGCATTTATATGACTACATCAGTTTATAAAGAACCCGACCCGACCCGAGAAACCCGCTCGACCCGTCCGGACCTGAACCCGATCCGAACCCGACCCGATCTAATTTTTTAAGAAAGTCAAACCGACCCGACCCGACCCGAACTCGACCCGACCCGACCCGACCCGAGATCAAATGGCCTTTAATCCAATCGAAATCTATCAACGATCTGAAAAAACACAACATATAAATTGACCCGACCCGACCCGGTCCGACCCGATCCTCACCCGACCCGGCCCAACCCGATCCTCACCCGACCCGGCCCAACCCGATTTCTTCTAAAAAGTCAAACTGACCCGACCCGTCAAACCCGAACCCGAACCCGACCCGACCCGTCCGATTGCCACCTCTACAGTTTATTTGTGTCTCGATGACTCGATTCATTTTGTTTTGTTTACTATGTCTTGATCTAACCTATATATAACTGGAAAAAATTTTAATTTTTAGGTGGCACCAATTTAATTCTTTAATGCTCCTCTTATAATTCAATTGCCAGTTTCACAGCAACCCTATTGTGCCAAGCTTAGTCCTTGTCTTTTAAAAGGTAACAAATATAGGTGCGGATTCAGACTTTGGTCCATGAAGGTAAAAATTAATTTTTTTACGAGTTAAAATTGAAATTTTTTTAATATAAATATATTTTTTATTTTTTCTAAAAATATATATAATTATAAGAGCATCTGTAACAAAAAAATTCAGGGGCAACCTTTTTGAATTCGCCCCTGAACATATATACAGAACAGAGAAGAACTCGATATTATAAGAGAAAAATTGTTCTGTTGTATCGCAACTTAATTTGTACTAAGAAAATGAACAAATCTAAAATTATAATAATCATATTAAATACTATGATGATGAACTTAGCCTCTTTGGAAGGAGCAGGATTATCCTTTGTTTAAAAGTTATAACAGCAAACTAATTTTGAATACAAATTATAGATCAACTTGATTTTTCATTTTTTAAAATGTTCGAGGTGTGTAACCTCATTTTGGTTTTCCTTCATTATTTTGGTTATTGCAACGAAAATTACAAAAAAAAAACCAAAAAAATATTAAGACTGGTAATAATTGTCTTTGGCGTAAATATATCCTCACCTCATCCTTAACCAGAGATTATTAGATAAATTAATATAGTCTGAGTTGCACGTTTACCAGATACCACGCCCCTAAGAAAGATGGAAGCTTCATTCAAAAGGGAATGAATGGACGTTCAACAATCCCCACTCTTATTAAAAATATAAATCTCAATGCAAAATTAACAGTTCGAGAAGACTACAAACTCAAAAATTAGTTCGAAAGACTGTGAACCTACCTCCGACCCTCAGTTTTATGACCGTGGAAAGGATAAATAGTTGTTTAGTTTGCATATCATGTACATGGTGATAATTTAATCGAAAGTAAATGGTTTTTATAGTCTAATTAATAAGAATAGTATCTTTTCGAATTACAGTTTTATAATAGGGAAAATTAGTCTCATGCCACCTCAAAACTTTAAATTTAACAAAATGTCACTTCAAAACTTTAACTCCCTCTAATGTCATTCTAAAATAAGTTTATTTAGTCTTTTGCCACACTTATATATTTTTTGTTCATTTTTAATTAAGTTCAGCAAAATATCACTGTATTTTTTGAAAGTATTTTTTTTTAATTCCAAAAATACCCTTATTTTTGTCTGATATATCTTTTCCTACTAATTTCGTCTGTTAAAAATCGTTGATATCTCTGCAAAATGCGTAATGCAGAAAGCAAATTTCAGACTATGAGCATCATGATTCGAACTTTAAAAGCGAATATTATATTCGTAAGCATATATAAATGTATTTTTGTAATTTTCTTTATGGGTCATTTGGATAGAAGATTTTAGTATGATTTATTTGTTGACTGTTTTCTCTATTGTAGAATAAAATAAAAAAGTGTTTGGTTTGACATTTGCTAAAATAATTACGCATTTTGCAGAGATATCAATGATTTTAACAGACGAAATTAGATGGAAAAGATATATCAGACAGAAATGAGGGTATTTTTGGAATTAAAAAAATACATCCAAAAAATACAGTGATATTTTACTGAACTTAATTAAAAATGAACAAAAAATATATAAGTGTGGCAAAAGACTAAATAAACTTATTTTATGATGGCATTAGAGGGAGTTAAAGTTTTGAAGTGATATTTTGCTAAATTTAAAGTTTTGAGGTGGCATGAGACTAATTTTCCCTTTATAATATGGCTGTTGTTTTATGTGAGTGCTTGTTGCGTGTGCTGTGTGCATGCCCTTGTCCTTGTTTTCAAGTAGCTGAAAGAATTAATCTGTTTGGAGTTTGTTACTCAGCTAATAAAGAAAACAGATGTCAACAAAATCAGGTTCATTTTTTAGTACAAAAATCAGGGTCATTTTCTACCAAAAATTCCCTTCTCTTCTATAGATCCGGTGTGAATATGTTTTGCTTAGAATTATTGCTAGATGCGAAATATTGTAATGCTTTCAACAATCATTTAATTATTTTGCAACTATAAGAAGCCAAATGCTAGAAGGAAAATATAGTTACAAAATAACTTTTGTGAAAAATTATTTTGTAACTATATTTTCTTCTATAATAAGAGAGTTCATGCATTTGCTAATCTTGGCTTTTTCAATAGGTTGCATTCTTTTCTCTACAGAGAGACAGCTCATTATCATAGGTTGCAAGAAGACAGAATAATCTTGGCTTTTTCAATAAATTTAGAGCAATTATAAATAGTGACGGAGCTACCTTTACTATATTGAGTGCAAACTTATTATATATATATAACAAATTAGATGATTTTTTAACTATTTTTTAAATAATATTGTTGACACTAGTAAAATTATTTCTCCTTCCACCATTGATTATAAAATATTTAATGTTTTGTGTTAGTCTACAGGGGTTAGAGTTCCAATATTTTTATTTAAATTGTTGTTAATTCTAACTACAATAGATTATCCTCATTTAACTATAATATGAAAGTGGAAGTGGGAGATACTCTATATTGTTCAAAGGTCCAAAACAGACTACTTTCTTTAACATTATTACAAAAGTGGAAGAATAATGATATACTTAAAAAATTAATACAATGGTTTAAGTGAATAAAATTGTAGTTACATGATCAATCATATTTAGTTTTTGCATTATCCTACAAATTATCAAACCGAGGGCCTCTCTTCACGTTAAGTTTATTATAAATCCGTGTTTACAAATTATAAAATGTTGATAAATGGATTATGTTAATAACATAAGGGCTTATTTATCATCTAGTATAACTCCAATAAAAGATTTTGCTCTTATTTTTTTTGTTAAAAAAAATAATGTCTTGACAATAATGATACCGTCTTTAGGTTCATTTAGGAGGATAAAGCAATCTTCCAATACAAAAAAATTATTGTATTCACTTTTACCGTGAAGATAGCAAAGTATGTCGATAAAGCCTCTGCAAATTAATATACAAGTTATTAACAATTTAGTTTATATACTCTATTTGCATGGTAGTAGTTATACATCTTAACTGTGTTTAGCATCGTATTAAAATTGAACAAATACATTATATTAAGTAAACACCGATAACAAAATACTATAAAAGAAGACCCATTGGGTTTCAGTAACAAGAGAAAAATATTAAAATATTATGTTTCCACAAACACAAAGAAGGTAAGTATTTGATAAATCAGTGTGAGAAATATTAAAGTAATGTAGTTATTGTAGGTTAATTAGCATATTGAACTTGTTAATAATTCAATTATTTTTATCAAATTTATAATTGTCTAGGGATCACTTTGACAATAGTTATTTTGACAATCTTGACAATAAATATTCGAATAAATACAAAAAAATCTTAAAATAAAAAAATAGAGATTATTTTATACTTATAGATTGATAGTGATTCAATTTTTATGTAATTTCATTATTGTTTGATAATCCATCAAAATTTTATGTAATTCGTAACTTTTTCAATTTAAAGGTCTTTAAAGGACTATTAAATTTGAATCATTATCATTCAAGTAAAATAACATATTTATAAATATTTTGAAGACTTTTTCATTTTTTTTAAAAATAATTGTCAAGATTGTCAAAATAACCCATTGTCAAGGGATCCTCCCCTTTTAATTTATGCAACATCAAAATCATCATCAACAAGTTAAATAGTTTGATAGATAATATGTACCGCATTGTATAAACTTGAGAGAAGAGAATATTATGTTGAATGGATTAAAATTTCAATATCAAACCTTATATATGTTTTTGGATATTACAACAATTAATGACATATGTTTATCTAATTATATGAACTTAATTAAAATAAATTTTTAGTTAATTATTAAAGTTTAAATGATATTATCAAATTTTAAATCTACTTACATTTTTCAATTTTCTCCCATATCTTATTCTCACAATTATATATCATAGTTTTATTACATTAACGCCTCAAGTATATATTATAGTGTTGGGTCTTCCATAGAAGAAAACTTATATGTTTTTACGTTAATAGTTCATAAAAAAACGTGTTGCCCTCACATAAGTTGTTCATTCCGTATTCTTTCACAAATTAATAAAAGTAGCTTGGACTTGAGTATATATGCAACAAGATTTCTTTGCTCCTATTCATCAATGTATACCATGGACTTGAGCCCATATTGTTTTGCCAGAGGCCTATAGTCCTCGGCCTATCTCTTATTTCCAGCCCTTTTTTTTTCAATGAATGCATGCTCCAGAACACGCGATGTAAAAGAAAAAACCAAGAACTTAAAGACTTTTATTTTTATTTTTTACCAACTCTTGGTTAATTTTAAAGTGAGAATTTAACTTTGTGAGCTGTCTTGATTTGCTTGCTTGAGTCAGGCTTGATGCTTCATAAAGAAGCTTAAGAATTAAAGAAAAGAAACGATCAAGAGTGTATGCCTGTATGGTAAACCGTATGGTTAATTTTCTTTAAACGTGTCAACTCAATGTGGTGACCTTGATACTGAAACTACTTTTGCAAGTGTGCTACTTCAAATTTCAAACTAACCTAACCTGTTAAGTGTTAACAAATCCCCACATATGAATATAATATAATAATAATAATAATAATAATAATAATAATATGTTGAATTATCGTAGTTAAGTTGAACATGACAGGAGTATTTCTAGGGCGTGGGCATTTTTCCCTTCCATTTTTCTTTTCCACATGATGCTCATAATTTCTGTTTTGAGTTTTTTCTAAAAAAAGAAAGGTTTTTCATCAGACAGTGTATCAGACTTCCAGATTTAAGTAGTCTTTCTTTGGTTTCCGCCATTTTAATGCTCATATTCATAAAATAATTAATTAATTTATTTTCCACGTGATGCTCATATATCGGAAAAATGATGCTCATATATTGAAAAAGACGAACAAAGAGCTTTGAGAGTGCAAACTATCACAAGGCAAAATCAATTTCAGTATCGGTCCTTGTCCTCTCACCTAGTCGAAGCAAAACATTAAATAATAGAAATGATTATAATTTTGTATCCACTAGCCACTGCCATTAAATTTTTGAAACAGACCTTACTATGATTAATCAATTAATAGATTTTTAATATCCATCAAACTTGACTCTATAAACATTAAATACCCACTGCTTATTTTTGGTTCTCTATAAAAATACCAAAAAAACGATTCTTTATAAAATTAAAGCACAGTGGCCCACTGCCAGTGTGTTAAATAGGAGGTACATGAATATGTTTGAGACTTGGGGTCATGACAGTGCATCACTTGGATAAGAGACTAAGAGTTGGTGCACTTTCGCTTGTTGGAGCTGATTAAAATTTCTGTGCTCCCCAGTCATTAAATCCACGGCCAACTCAACAAAAGTGTTTTTTAATTTTCTGTGGCATAATATGGTGCTACAATCATATGTGAAACTGTGTACCTGCGTATTTTTTTTGTCTTAATTTACAAAATTGTTTGTTTCAATATCTGCAATATCTACATTTCACATTTGTTATTGAAAATCTAAAATGTAAATTATTTTGTATCTTTGTTTCAATATTGATATTTCTTACTTTGTTATTCAAAGTTTAATTGTCAGTTATTTTGCATCTTTATTACAACAATACATTTTGTAATAGAATCATAATTTTATGAAAAAAAAATCATTAAAAATATCAAGTTACAAAAAAAATAACTACATGAGCTGACTTAGCATGACGCATTTTAATATTTTCTTCACTCCAAACCACATTAGTGTCACAGAAGATCAAAATCCTTGTTCAATAATTGGGAAGTAGCAACAACCAAACTAACGTGAAAAGGCAAATGGGATAGTCTAAAAAGGAACAGAAAAGAAAAGAAAAGGGTATGGGTTTCTAACATAGAATTACAAGTGCTCTGTGTGCTCATACACATTTCATGGGACCAACGACTTAAAATTGATAGATACCACATTTTCTTGCGAAACATACTAATTGATTGATCATATCATTACATAAATGTTTTCTTAAAGTAATCTAAACAACCGAGACACTGTAGCTTTAATATAATCACGCAGCTGGTGCTTTTATTACCTAAAAGAAATTGATAAGGCACTAAAGTTGGAACATCACAATCATTACTGAAACTTATAGAAAGGGTAAACTCTTATTTAACTTTAATCAAAATAGCTTGTCTACAATTTGATTCAAGGAATTATTGTCCGTATCTTTTTCCCTTGCTTGTTAACATGACACTAGACCCACATATATTAAATCTATTTACAAAGGTATTTTTGTAAGAAAGAATAAATAACTTATCCTAACTATACAAGGATTAGTATTTCTACAATGTACAACTACATAAATCTAAGATGATATTATCAAGTATTTTATCTTCTATCTCCATTGCAATCCCTCTGATATCAGAACTGAAATCATCCCATCTTGGTGTCTCTGTAATTTCTTTAATGATTTTATTGCTTAATTTTTCCAGCTCTACTTTGTGATTTTGCAATAAATCAGGCTGCTTTTTCTGTACATTCAATGCTTCCTTTTTCTCCTCTGACCTCAAAATATGGCCTCCGCAGTCCCAATTTCTCTCTTGATTCTCTCTATTAGCAGAATATAGGGATTTCCTCTTGGACTGGTTTTGATCAAGGGGTTTTAAAGTTTTCTCAAATTCAGGGGTGTATGCTGTTTCAAGAAATTTTTTGAAAATATCCAAGATTTTGGGCTCAAGGATGAATTGTTTTGATGGTTTCTCTTCTTCACCTATAATAAAAAGATCACAAACAAATGATGTAAATTCTTATGAAATAAATGGAATCTCAAACATATGCTTTTCTTACCTACTCATGAAAGGGAAAAAAAACTTCATTGTTTTGAATTTCATAAGCAATTCAAACATGAAATATCAAAAAGGTATCACAAACCAAAAATCTGAAACTTACTGTTGCTAACAGGGGAGCTTCTGTAAGAACCCAAATCAAAAACTGAGACTGGGCTGAGCTGCTTGATATCCATCTTGTGCATCTTATTCTCACAAAATCTCTCTGAATTCTCAAATTCCTTATCTCTTCTAACATCACCACCCCTGTCTGATGCCCTTTTTGCATATTTTAATTGCGGAAGTTTAGAAAGCAGTGATCTTTTCAAGAATCCTTCTCTCCTCTTCCTTTTGAATTGGCTACTGGTAAATTTGTAAAGCATTCTTTTGTCATTTCCAGGCCAACACATGCTTGGAGCTTCATCCAAAAACCTTGTAGAGTATCCATTTTCCAGAAGGTATATGTCTAGAAAGAAAGGCTCCTGCTGTTCTTCCAGAAGCTCGCAGAGGCGCCGTGCTTTCGGTGAAGATGTAGAGGAGGGATGTGCCATGTTGGAATTAAATGAAGGAGAAGAGACATAGGACACGAAGAGATGGAGAAGGAGATGGGTCATTGGGGCTTTATTGATACATACTTGGAAAAAATAAATGATAAATTACGCTAACATATGTTACATATCAGACAATTTTCCATTTCAACGTCTTAAGTTTTAAAATTTTCTTTCTGATCCCTATATTTCTTCATTCAAATCAAATTTTGTTCGCCTGGCAAACCAAATTTCATTATTAGGACAATGATGCGAAGAGGAATATTTTTGGTTGTTTCACAGTATGATGACATCTATATTATTAGTGCATGATTTAAGTGAAAATGTAGAGAAATATACGCTAAAGATAAATATTTCTGGCTCATGGGAATTAGTGAAAATGTAGAAAAATAAACTCTAACAATAATGTTTTTGGCTCTTGGGAGAATTAGTGAAAATGTAGAAAAATAAACGCTGATCGGCTGATGTCTCAATCTACATTATTAATGCATAATTAAAGTGACAATAACACAAACATGCATATGATGGGTCGACATTCATTCAGTTACACAAATATATTTCTCATCAATATTGGAATTCACTTCACGGCATATACACATTGGCATGGATTGATGTACATGTTGCGATGTTGATATGAATTTCTCTCTATATATAACATATGTAAGCTGTATGACTATTCCTGTAATTCAGTATTTTCATATAAATTGATTTTGTGCATAAAAATTGAGAAAGAACATGCAACCTCTAAGGACCATTATTATCTGTATTTGGATTTGGAATCATGTTAGCGAGATTAAGTTCCAAATATATTGACCAGAAAAACAGTTAATGCGCGATCCTCAAGAAAAAGTAAAAATGTTGTGGATCTTCTTGCATTAATTTGTCAAAACTCAAAACAAGAGAGATTGTACATTTATACTATTTTTTAGTCAATGGAATTTTCCTTCGTAAAGGAAAACGAAAGGCTAGAACTCCTTTTCTTATTTACACAAATACTTCGTTATTTTATTATTTTTTTACGAAACAGGAGGGATGATATATCATATATGCTCGTTTTGGGTTTCCTGTTTCTTTTTCCCTTTTATTTAAAGATCCGTAGGGTTGTACTTATCTTGTAGGTCAGACTTCACATTTGCCACCATACATAGAAAAATTATATAATTATTACGATTGTTTGTATGTGCAACTTCCGATCAAAATTATATATAATAATTATTGTTTTATTTAGATATCGGATCATATTAAAAAATCATAAAAAGTTAAATATATAATTTAAACTGCTTGATATTTTATTGAACGCGTATGGAAGTATGCTAGTCAAATTACAAAAGCGCCCTCAGTCCCCTCGTGGCATTCAATCTATGCATTAAAACTCAATTTGCATAAAAATCATCATGTAAAATATGACTTAAAATTACTGTGCTGTAACATTGGACAGACCGTAACCAAAGTATGGTAGAGTTACTAACAAGGGACCTCACAAGGGAACAATCAAATTTGAATAACAAACAAAACAAGAAAAAAATATTTAATTCCTCTCCGTACAAAATATAACAAGTAATAGAAGGTCCTCAGGATATGTCAGCTATCAACCACTCTAAGCACTAATGTTGTATAATCAGGAATTATTGTAATTTGGCATTTGGAATTTTGGATGTAGTGAAATTGGGGCCGCCTAAATTTTATCTTATATTGAAAAGTGAACCACCGGATCTTGTTTTTCCTTTCCTGTGTCGCTTTACTTCTTATAGAACAAGCCATATTATGAAATTCTCCAAACTTTGTCATGTATAAAGGCAAATGAAAAGGAAGTACCACATTCTGCTTTATGCAATTTCCTCCAGTTCTTATGTCTTTTTCCATTAGAGATTCTCCATTGGATCCCTAATCATTTAAATGTCACACGATATCATGTTTTTGAATTCCCACTTGTGGAAAGGCCAACTGGCCCAACTCTTTGAACAATACTAGTTATTCTTATATTCCCCTTTGTCACTTTACTGTTCCATATTATATTATACATATGTATAAAATATCAACCTGTTGGACATGAACAAGAGTTTTTCTTCTTCCCACTGTCCTTTTTTAATGTTTTATTCGATCATGAGAGCTTATGCCAGCGAGTCGACACATGTTGAAGGAACTCGGATCTTTGGTGCTTAAGTTGTAATCTGAAAAGATGACTCAAGATGAAAGTTCTAATCTGAAAAGGACCAAGCATCAACAATCTAAAGAGTAATGGCTAT
Organism: Schoenoplectus tabernaemontani; assembly: GCA_037127355.1. NCBI lineage: Eukaryota > Viridiplantae > Streptophyta > Magnoliopsida > Poales > Cyperaceae > Schoenoplectus > Schoenoplectus tabernaemontani. The sequence goes on from CM073753.1 coordinate 8,894,169, forward strand.
ATCATGAGAGAAATAGAGGTTAATATTCCTATGCATCTTCTTTCCTCGTCCTTATCTTCTTTGAATCACCCAACAAAGAGATATTGAAAAATAAAAATTAAAGTAGAATAAAAAAATATTGTTCATGGCTAATCTAGAATATTTTTAAAAAATGAAGTCCGCTATAACATAGTAAAAGTACTCTTGATTTTAGAAATGTCAAGCCAAATAATGCAACTTGAGTTGCAATCGCAAACCCTCAACCAATAACCATCTTTTTCAACTACTCAGGAGGGCAACAGGACCTGGTTTGATGTTCGCAACAATGGCTCTGGATTTAGAACAAAGGGAGGTGAGCTACGCTTCCCTTTGAGAAAAGGCTGCAATTAAACGACGCACCTCATCTCTCGGATCATTCAGCTTTCTTTTCTCTTCCTTCAACTCCTCAACAATGCCTTGTTTTTCACTTTTCAGTTGATTCATTTCATTCTCCAAGCCTGCCACATCATCTCCCAGGCCAATTTTTTCTTCCTTCAAAGCATTTTTCTCTCCTTCCAACTTTGAGCATTGTTCTTTTAAGACCTCATTTTGCTTCAACAAATCATCCAACTCTTCTTCAAGTCCATACCTCTTTGTGTCAAGTTCTTCCTTTGATGGCAAACCTTGTTTTCAATAAAATAATGGAGCGGTTAATGTCATTAGTTAATAACACATGAAAATATATTACAGCCTTACAGCACCATGCGGTGATTTATTACTATACTATGCAGTGTGGCCAGGGTTAAATATATATAAATAATACAGGTTAGTAAAATACTGACCCGCATGCTTTTCACCTGCTACATTAACAACAACAACAATAAAGTCTTTAATTTCAAATAAATTGAAGTAGGCTAAAAATAAAATCAATCTGAAAACATAAGATGAGAGATCTCAAATATCAATAATAATAATGATGATGATGAAAAAATAATAATAACAATAAATAAATAAAAAAATAAAAATGATGATGATGATGATGATGATAATAACAAATGATAATACTAATAACAATGCCTTTAATAATAAAAATAATAATAAAATAATAAAGTATAAATCAAAGATTTCTACGTTATAAACATTATTTCTAAATCCTAAAATTAATAAATAATATAAAATAAAGATGATAAAAATCTAAGAACTATGAAAAATAATAAAAATGATGCTAATAATATGCTAATAAAAATAATAATAAAATAATACAATAAATCTACGTTATAAACATTATTTCTAAATCCTCAATTCTAAATCTTAAAATTCTAAAATCTAAGAACTGAAAAATAAGAATCGGAAGTCTATAACTTCCAAATCATATTTCGCTTGCTAATCGTCACTTTCCAAATCATATTTCGCTTGCTACAAAAAAAATACAAGCCCATACAGCAATATGGCATGTCTCGAAGTACACTGATGAACCAGTTCAGGACCTAGATCATCATAGAATTATCGAAACAAATTAAACTTACATGAGAGGTCTCGCTGGATGGAAATGCACAATTTGGAAAGCCAGGAGTCATCTGAAGTGCATCAAGATCAGTAATGCACCCATTGTTGAGGCGAGTCCAGAGATCCTCATCTGCCACATCAGCAAAGTTGTCGGGGATTGGGCTGGACTCGAGATCCTTATAGCTGGGCCTCCTCACAACAAAATCAACTGATGGCTGTTTGAAATTTGGAGTTTTTAAGGCATCAAACTCCAAAATGTGTCTCTCGTCTGGTGTTGCAGTTCCTTCACCAATCTTTTTCTACAGAATAGTCAGACTAACATGTACAATTAATGATTTCGTCGAATTCAAAACTGATGTTCATGTGGCATTGACCTGTAAAAGAACTATATGCTGTACAATAACGGCAGTATGGATCTTGACATGTCAGCATTTAGATTTTAAAAAGAAACAAAATTCTGATCACCAATACTAGGGACTAGATAACTGAATCCAGACACCAATTTTTTAGTTGACATGCCAGTCTATGAAGGTCAGATCTGCTCTTAAAGCCAGCAAAATTCTGACAAAATTTGGAGTTTTGAACCTGAAGCCAAAGAAACTTTCTTTTCTTGATAAGCACAACCTATATCTGGCCACACCAGTATCTAATGCGAAGCCAATGAGATATGCCAAAATCCACCAAAAAGGTTTTAAAGTTTGTTTGTACCAAGAGTATCATATTGCCCAGTGTATAAACGTACTGGATCTGACTTCTAGATACTGAGCTGCTTGGTATTGAACTGAAACAATTATAAAGGCAAGCCTTGGTTTTTCTGTTCATCAGGGCTATTGTTTAAGGATCAAACCTAATTAATTTAAATAGATGGCGCAGAGCCGCAGACATTATTCAGTTTTGACAGGTTCAAAAGCTAACTTGCATCATATCAGTCAGGGAAATACACCAAATCAAAACAGAAAAGAATAGAAAGAGAAAAGTTCTACCCAATTCACATGCCATACGTAGATATATCAACAAATGATGACTATTTAAGTACCATTACCTGAGCAGATGCGCTGAAATAGAGTGGCTCAAGAGATTTTCTATTTTCTTTTCTTGCTCGAATATATGTTTCTCTAGAACATGGCGAACTTTCCTTTCCTCCTCCAGTTCCATTGCTAGCCTATCTCTCTCCAATTAAGACTAAGCAATAACAAAACATATTAAGGACTATTTATAAAAAAAAAGTTCTAGCTGAGTTTGTACTGTTTTCCTCTCTGATAAAAGGCATTAAATATTTTGACCAATGAATAATGCATCCAAACTTTGTTGACATGAAATTATATCAAGAACAAACCTTGTGCATGTCGTTTTTTTGTTTCAGGAGCACTTGTTCTAGCACCTCAGATTGGGGACCCTATCATTCAAAGGTACTTGATGTTAATATATCAAGGAATAATGACATAAGAAAATGAAACTGAAATTATAAGAAAAGGAGAAAAAACCAACCTGAAGTTTCTTCCTAAGCTCCTCAATCTCTAGCTTTTGCCTCTTCAGCAGAGCAGCGTCTGTTAGAATCTGTGTTACATACCAAAACAAACTTTCAGTGCCTGAAATTTTCCTCTAATTTTGAAAATTATTCATCTTTGGAAGTAATGTACCTCATTAACTCGAACACAGTTTGTGATCCTTTTGGCTCTACTGGCAAATTGGAGGGTCCCCCTAGATTCTTCTATATGGACCTGTTTAACAAGTTACTATGAAAACTCTTCAATGTGGAAGCGGGAAAAAATATTAAGAAAGAAAATTGACGTCTCTAGCATCTGAAATGAGATGTTCTAATTGTATATGAACTGGTTTTAAAATCTTGGATCAGGATAGTTCATTATTTAGCCCTCAGTTGAGTACCTGTATATAATAAAACAACAGATATAAAGCTGCATGACAATATGTAAAAAAGAAGACCAAGAAAAAATATTATGGAAACTTTTGCCAAGCATCAACTGTTTGGTGTTGTATGAAGCCCACAATAGCCACTATAAATCTAGTTCAGCAAGGTGAATAATAGAATGTACATACATCTTCTGGTGCAACTGTACAAATTATAGAGGTCTTTGCATTTCCACCAAGAGCAGGTTGAAGTATAAGCATCAACTTACTATCACGGTAAGGAATGTGACCCCTGCATTAGAAAACTTAACCATTGAGAAAGCATATAAACAAGCAAAAATACATCTTATTGTTACCCCATCTTAGGTTACTATAATAAAAAAAATTAATCAAGAAATATGTTGCTGTAAAAGGAAATGGAACTAATATGAATTATTCCCTTAAGAGTGGTGTGCTACGTGCTCAATACAGATACAGATACTAAAACAAAGGTAACAATTTCAAGTGTGCTCCAAGGTCTCCGACAAATGACACATTGCTGCAAATGAGAAGTTTCTCACACCTCACCCTGAATAGCACTGAAGATTCCACTTATATCCTTATTTACAAACAGATAGAGCGAAATAATTAAAATAGATTTTGATTTTTACCATTTTTTATGTTGAGAAGAGGAGGTAATTTTGGAGAGAGTATATTTTGTTACATTTTGATTGCAATAAAGGTTAAGGCGTAGGTACTTCTGGGATGTTGTGATGTTTGGAAAATGCATGATGATTTCTCCTTTCATGAGGATATTTATTACCATTCGGAACAAAACACATGAAATTGATCTTATACAATATAAAGGAACATATGATACCTGATACTTATGATATTGATATATGCAATTTAAAGGAACTGATGCTAATTTAGTTTTCCACTTTCACTTAGTTTGTTAATAACATTGCCAAGAACCATTAAACTTTTGTTAATGTGTTTGCCCTCCTTAACTAGTAGAAAAGGGCACTCGAAGCAAATCCTAATCCTGATGAAACCAGAAAACGTGATGCCAAAGCCTTGATGTTAATTCAACAAGGCATGGATGACTCAATCTTTCCAAAGATTGCATCATGCAGCAAAGCCAAGGAGGCCTGGGACATCTTGCAAACTTCCTTCCAAGGCTCAGCCAAGGTGATGACTGTAAAACTGCAAAGTCTGAAAAGAGAATTTGAAACCATACAAATGGAAAGGGAGGAGAAGGTGTTACCATTTCTGACAAGGGTGCAGAAAATTGTGAATCAAATGAAGATCTATGGAGAGCCCATGACTGATAAAACCGTGGTGTGTAAGATCTTGAGAAGTTTGACAGCAAAATTTGGTCATGTTGTTGCTGCCATAGAAGAATCCAAAGACCTTGAGACATATACCTTTAATGAACTCATGGGTTCTCTTCAAAGTCATGAAGCCAGATTGATGAAAGAAGATGAGAAGTCTGAAGAAAAAGCCTTTTATGCACAGGGACAATTCAATAGAGGTAGAAGTAGAGGCAGAAGTAGAGGAACCTCAAACCTGTTCAGTAGAGGCGGAAGAGGAGGAGGAAGAAGAGCAGGAGGAAGAACATCAGACTCATCTGGTTATGAGTCAATGGAAGAAAGTAGCAGGAGAGTCAAGTGCTATAACTGCAACCAATTTGGGCACTACCAGTCAGAATGTCCAACCTCATCAAAGAAGCATGTGGAATGCCACTACTGTCACAAACTTGGACATTACAAGTCTGAATGCTACAAGAGAATCAGAGAAGAAGAGCATGCGAGTTATGTACATGAAAAAGATGAAGAGAAGGAAGAAAGTGATGAAAGGTTGTTCATGGCCTACATCAACCATCAAGAAACAGCCAAGGATGTATGGTTTGTTGACAGTGGCAGTTCAAGTCACATGACCTACCAAAGAGAGATGTTTGAGGAGTTAGATGAAAATCTCAAATTGAAGGTGAAGCTAGGAGACAACAACTCCATGCAAGTGGAAGGTAAAGGCACTGTAATAGTAAATACATCAAATGGTTTGAAAAAACTAAAAGATGTATACTTTATTCCAAGTTTGTCTCAGAATTTATTAAGTGTGGGACAATTGACTAAGAGTGGATGTTCAGTTGTGTTTGAGAAAGAGTACTGCAAAATTCTAGACCAAAACACATCTCAAGTATTAGCACAAACCAAGATGACTGAGAACAAGTTGTTTCCTCTGATTATAACTGGTGTAAGAGAGAGGGCTTTGTTAGTTCAAGAAAGAAGTCAGTCAGATCTTTGGCACTGGAGATTTGGTCATTTAAGTGAATCTGGTTTGAAAACTTTGAGTCAGAAGAAGTTGGTTCTTGGTTTACCAGAAATGAAAGGTATTGGTTTCTGTGAGAGTTGTGTGTATGGTAAACACTCTAGAGCCTCATTTCCAAAAGGTCAAGTCAAGAGATCATCTCAAGTCCTTGAACTAGTTCATGCAGACTTGTGTGGACCCATGAAAACTGATTCGATTGGAGGCAGCAAATACTTCTTTCTTCTTACTGATGACTTTAGCAGAATGAGTTGGATTTACTTTCAGAGCAACAAGTCTGAAACTTTCCAAAACTTCAAGAAGTTTAAAGCAGCTGTAGAGAAGAAGTCAGGTAAGAACATTAAATCACTGAGAACTGATAGAGGAGGTGAGTTCCTGTCAAAGGAGTTCATTGAATTCTGTGAAGCCGAAGGGATCCATCATGAACTGACCAACCCTTACACCCCAGAACAGAATGGGGTCTCAGAAAGGAAGAACAGAACAGTGGTGGAATTTGGAAGAAGTATGCTGAAGCATAGAAGGTTGTCAGATAAGTTTTGGGCGGAGGCAGTGGCAACAGCTGTATATGTGCTGAATGTTTCACCAACCAAAGCTGTGACCGGCATGACACCTTTTGAAGTCTGGAATGGTCACAAGCCTGATGTCTCTCATCTCAGAGTTTTTGGATGCATTGGGTATGTATTTGTTGAACAACACAAGAGATCAAAGCTGGATGATAAGTCTGTTAAATGTATCTTCATTGGTTATTGCTCACAAACCAAGGGATATAAAATGTACAATCCAGCAGATGGCAAAGTTATTGTGTCAAGGAATGTTAAGTTCGATGAGAATTCAAGTTGGAAGTGGAATGATGAAGAGGAGTCTGATGGAATAAGAATAGAAGGTGAAATTGATGATGATGAGTAAGAGAGTAACTCAAGTGAAAGTGATGAGGAAGAAGAGAGGTCGTTAAAGGTGTACGCTAGACGCAAGACAAGAGTGCCTAATGATACAGTCAGTAAGAAAACTAGACCAGTTGAAGATCTGTACAATGCAACTCAAGCATTGTTGGTAGTAGATCCTGAGAGTTTTGAAGAGGCAGTCACAAGAGAAGAATGGATGGGAGCAATGAAAGAAGAGATCAACTCAATTGAGAAAAACAAGACATGGAGTTTGGTGGAAATGCCAAGGGGTAAAAATATCATTGGAGTAAAGTGGATATTCAGGACTAAAGTTGGTTCAGATGGTGAGATAATCAAGTACAAGGCAAGGTTAGTTGCAAAGGGGTACAAACAACAGCAGGGTATTGATTATGAAGAGACATTTTCTCCTGTTGCAAGGTTTGAGACAATAAAAATAGTGCTGGCAGTTGCAGCAAAATTGGGGGTACCAGTATATCAATTTGATGTCAAGTCAGCTTTTCTAAATGGAGAGATTGCAGAAGAAGTCTTTGTAGAACAGCCTCAAGGCTTCAAGGTGGAAGGCAAAGAAGAGTGGGTCTACAAACTGCACAAGGCCCTGTATGGACTGAAACAGGCTCCTAGGGCCTGGTACAGCAGAATTGACAGTTTCTTTATTGATGCAGGTTTCAGAAGATGCAAAAGTGAACCTAATCTATATGTGAAGAGCAGTCAAGATGGTGGAACTATGCTAGTATGTCTTTATGTAGATGACATGATCTACTTAGGCACAAACTCTGAGATGGTAGAAGATTTCAGAAACAAGATGCAGAAGGAATTTGAGATGACAGATCTTGGTCTTCTCAAATTTTTCCTGGGACTGGAAGTAGCACAAGAAGGAGATGGAATCTTTCTATCTCAACAGAAGTATGCAAAGGATTTGCTGGACAGATTTGGGATGTCAAACTACAACACATGCTCAACACCAATGAATGTCAAAGAGAAACTGATGAAGAAGGACAATACCGAAGCTACAGATGTAATGAGGTTCAGGAGTCTGGTTGGTGGCTTGTTGTATCTCACTCATTCCAGACCTGACATAACCTATTCTGTGAGTATCATTTCAAGGTTCATGCAAGCTCCATCAGCACAGCACATGGGGGCTGCTAAAAGAGTGCTAAGGTATGTAGCAGGAACTCAAAACCTGGGGACTCGTGGTACAAGAGAACGAGATGAGATCAAACTTGTTGGATATAGTGACGGTGATTGGCCGGCGCTTTGATGATAAGAAAAGTACCTCGGGTATTTGTTCACTATCTTAAGACGAACTCCTCCTGCACCTGTCTTGGCAATCCTCTCAGAACCAGCAAGATCTACCAAGTTCTACAAATAAGATTTGTTTATAGTTAGGCATCAAGAAAACTCTCATTGGTCACATTTTGTTATTTTCTTGGTCTGTCGTGTATTTACAGCTGATTCAAAGCCGATACAAGTGGTTTTTTTGGGACTTGCAAAACCATGTTTCAGCGAGAAAACCTCTTGTTGGTGAAAATTAGATGGATTTAAAACATACCAAAACTGATACACGTATAGCATCTGTGATAGCGTCTTCATTGGAAGAATTTTCTTCTTTTGCACGGCGTTCAATTACCTAGAAGAAGAAAATAAGGTGATGTACATTTATTTGAAGAAAACAGAAAAGGCACCAAGAAATTAGGTTCTGCATCTTGTGCCATTCTGAATATAGTGTGTGATCTGCTGCTTCTTGCATTCATGTTTGTTTCTCCAAAGTGCCTATTTGCTGAATAAGAAGATGCAGGAGGCTTAGTGAAATGAAAGAAAACAACAACAACAACAACAAAGCCTTTAATCCCAAATAAATTGGGTTAGACTAGAAATGAAAAAAAAAAAGTATCTTTCTAGTAGTTTTAGATACTCCTATTTTCTTCAAGGATGTCCTGGCATTGTTCTTATTGATTTTAATGTTAGTAAAATGTCAAAAAAAAAGTAGTTTCAGTAATTTTGAAGAAATTAGGAGAATAGAAGTGGCAACAGTATTATACATCTTTTATAGGAGCCTACAAAATGTTTCTCATTTTACAATAGTATTCGTAGATATTTTGAATTTCTAGGGGTCTAAAAGTTCTCTTCCTGATAAAAACAATACCTTCTCCAAGGTTAAGAAGCTGAAGAACTTGTTCAGCATTACTGACAATTTCTTCTCTAATTCCAGCCACATACACACCACGCTATAATTTAAACATCATTAATAAAAGTATCTCAGGTAGAACTTATGTATAATTTTTAAACCATTTTTCCAGCCATCACCATGCTTTTTAAACCATTTTTCCAAACAGAACAATAATGCTAGCAGCCTGGCACTCATTAAGCACCTCTCAGCAGAATCATGCTTGTAAGGTGTGCTTACATGCACATATATTATCTGACGTAGGCTTACAGATGATAATATGTTCTAGACGGCTTCACGAATATTGGTGCTGACAACCTTGATTCGTATCATTTTTTATTGCATAAAACAAGATACAGAAAATGGTCATGTGGGTTGTAAATTTTTCATAATATAAAGCCAAATAAAAGTTCAATTAAGTTCAATTAAGTTCGTGAAAATTCATATGAACACTTCTAATATTGTCTATTATAAGATTTTATAATTAAATGTTCAATTTGAACTTTCTGCGACACTCATTTTGGTCAGAGCTTCATCCGTATGTATTGAAAAATGCTGTTTAGACATGTTAATTTTATTTTATATTATTTTTGGCCTCATTACTGTGCATAAATTCATAAAAATTCACATGGACACTTCAAATATTGTCTATTATATATTTTTATAATTAAATAATCAATATCAGGATTTTACAACACTAATTTGGCTAAAATTCATCTAGATGCATTGAAAACTGCTGTTTGAACGAGTTGTTTGCGTTTTATGTTATTTTGGCCTCAAAACAACGCATAAATCCATGCAAATTCATATGAACACTCATAATATTATCTATTATGTGTTTTCATAATTAAATATTCAATAGGACTATTCTACGACACTTATTTTTCATAAAACATCATCCGTATGTATTAAAAACTGTCGTTCAAATAAGTTTGTTGCATTTTATGTTATTTTGGCCTAATAACTATGAATAAATTCGTGAAAATACATATGGACACTTATAAGTTTTTCTATTATATATTTTTATAATTAAACAATCAATATTAAGATTCTACGACACTTATTTTGCCTAAAATATCATACAAATGAATTAAAAATTGTTGTTTAAATGAGTTCTTTGAGTTTTACGTTATTTTGACCTCACAATTAAATTCGTTCAAATTCATATGAGCACTCCTAATATTGTCTATTATATGTTTTTACAGTTGAATATTCAACATGAATATTCCACGACACTCATTTTGCACAAAACATCCTCTGGATGAATTAAAAACTATTATTTAAATAAGTTGATTGCGTTTTATGTTATTTTGGCCTCATTACTGCAATTAAATTCGTAAAAATTCATATGAACACATCTAATATTGTCTATTATATGATTTTATAATTAAATGTTCAATATGAATTTTTTGCGACACTTATTTTGCTCAAAATTTCATTCGTATTTATTAAAAACTGTTGTTTAAACATGATTAAATATTCAAAATTAAGATTTTAGAAAACTAACTATGCCTAAACATGTTGTTTGCATCATTTTTTGCGACACTCATTTTGCTGAAAACATCATCCATATGTATTAAAACTGTTGCTTAAACATGTTGTTTGCATTTTATGTTAATTCTTAGCCTCATTACTGTACATAAATTCACAAAAATTCACATGGACGCTTTAAATATTGTCTATTATATATTTTTATCATTAAATAATCAATATCAGGATTTTACAACACTAATTTCGCTAAAGTTCATCCAGATACATTGAAAACTGCTGTTTAAACGAGTTATTTGCGTTTTATGTTATTTTTGCCTCATAACTGCGCATAAATTTGTGCAAATTCATATGAACACTCCTAATATTTTATATTATGTGTTCTTATAATTAAATATTCAATATGAGTATTCTACGACACTCATTTTTCACAAAACATCATCCGTATCTATTAAAAACGGTCGTTCAAATAAGTTGGTTGCATTTTAAGTTATTTTGGCCTCATAACTATGAATAAATTCGAGAAAATACATATGGACACTTGTAGTTTTTTTTATTATATGTTTTTATAATTAAATATTCAATATTAAGATTCTAGACACTTATTTTTGCCTAAAACGTCATCCAGATGAATTAAAAACAGCTATTCAAACGTGTCCTTTGAGTTTTATGTTATTTTTGGCCTCACAGTTGTGCGTAAATTCGTTCAAATTCATATGAGCACTCCTTATATTGTCTATTATATATTTTTACAGTTGAATATTCAACATGAATATTCTACGACACTCATTTTTCACAAAACATCCTCTCGGATGAATTAAAAACTGTTTGTTTAATAAGTTGATTGCGTTTTATGTTATTTTGGCCTCATTACTGCAATTAAATTCGTGAAAATTCATATGAACACTCCTAATATTGTCTCGTTATATGATTTTATAATTAAATGTTCGATATGAATTTTCTGCGACACCTATTTTGCTCAAAACATCATTCGTATGTATTAAAACCTGCAGTTTAAACATGTTGTTTGCGTTTTATGTTATTTTTTGCGTCCTTACTGCGCATAAATTCATGAAAATTCACGTGGACACTTTAAATATTGTCTATTATATATTTTTATAATTACATATTCTATATTAAGATTTTAGAAAACTAACTTTGCCTAAAATTTCATGCAGATGCATTGAAAACTGCGGTTTAAATGAGTTGTTTGCGTTTTATGTTATTTTGGCCTCATAACTCGGCATAAATTCGTGCAAATTCATATCAACACTCCTAATATTTTATATAATGTGTTTTTATAATTAAATATTCAATATGAATATTCTACAACACTCATTTTGCACAAAACTTCATCAGTATGTATTAAAAACTATTGTTTAAACAAGTTACTTGTATTTTATGTTATTTTGGCCTCATAACTATGCATAAATTCATGAAAATACACATGGACACTTATAATTTTGTCTATCATACGATTTCATAACTAAATATTTAATATTAAAATTCTACGACACTTATTTTTCCTAAAACGTAATCCAGAAGAATTAAAAACTGCTGTTTAAACTGCTGTTTAAACGAGTTGTTTGCGTTTTTAATTCACCTCTAATATTGTCTACTATATGATTTTATAATGAAATATTCAATATGAATTTTCTGCGATGCTCATTTTGCTCAAAACATCATCCATATGTATTAAATTTTCTGCGACGCTCATTTTGCTCAAAACATCATCCATATGTATTAAAACTGCTGCTTAAACATGTTGTTTGCATTTTATGTTAATTCTTAGCCTCATAGTAGCACATAAATTAACAAAAATTCACATGGACGCTTTAAATATTGTCTATTATATATTTTTATCATTAAATTATCAATATCAGGATTTTACAACACTAATTTGGCTAAAGTTCATCCAGATAGATTGAAAACTGCTGTTTAAACGAGTTGTATGCGTTTTATGTTATTTTTGCCTCATAACTGCGCATAAATTTGTGCAAATTCATATGAACACTCCTAATATTTTATATTATGTGTTCTTATAATTAAATATTCAATGTGAGTATTCTACGACACTCATTTTTCACAAAACATCATCCGTATCTATTGAAAACGGTCGTTCAAATAAGTTGGTTGCATTTTAAGTTATTTTGGCCTCATAACTATGAATAAATTCGAAAAAATACATATGGACACTTGTAGTTTTTTTTATTATATGTTTTTATAATTAAGTATTCAATATTAAGATTCTACGACACTTATTTTTGCCTAAAACGTCATCCAGATGAATTAAAAACATTTGTTCAAACGTGTCCTTTGAGTTTTATGTTATTTTTGGCCTCACAGTTGCGCGTAAATTCGTTCAAATTCATATGAGCACTCCTTATATTGTCTATTATATATTTTTACGGTTGAATATTCAACATGAATATTCTACGACACTCATTTTTCACAAAACATCCCGGATGAATTAAAAACTGTTTGTTTAATAAGTTGATTGCGTTTTATGTTATTTTGGCCTCATTACTGCAATTATATTCGTGAAAATTAATATGAACACTCCTAATATTGTCTGTTATATGATTTTATAATTAAATGTTCGATATGAATTTTCTGCGACACCTATTTTGCTCAAAACATCATTCGTATGTATTTAAACCTGCAGTTTAAACATGTTGTTTGCGTTTTATGTTATTTTTTACGTCCTTACTGCGCATAAATTCATGAAAATTCACGTGGACACTTTAAATATTGTCTATTATATATTTTTATAATTAAATATTCTATATTAAGATTTTAGAAAACTAACTTTGCCTAAAACTTCATGCAGATGCATTGAAAACTGCGGTTTAAATTAGTTGTTTGCGTTTTATGTTATTTTGGCCTCATAACTCCGCATAAATTCGTGCAAATTCATATCAACACTCCTAATATTTTATATAATGTATTTTTATAATTAAATATTCAATATGAATATTCTACAACACTCATTTTGCACAAAACTTCATCCGTATGTATTAAAAACTGTTGTTTAAACAAGTTACTTGTATTTTATGTTATTTTGGCCTCATAACTATGCATTAAATTCATGAAAATACGCATGGACACTTATAATTTTGTCTATCATATGATTTCATCATTAAATATTCAATATTAAGATTCAACGACACTTATTTTGCCTAAAACGTAATCCAGAAGAATTAAAAACTGCTGTTTAAACGAGTTGTTTCCGTTTTATGTTATTTTGGACTCACAACTTCACGTAAATTCGTTCAAATTCACATGAACACTCATAATATTGTCTATTATATGTTTTTACAATTGAATATCCAATATGAATATTCTACGACACTCATTTTGCACAAAATATCCTCTGGATACATTAAAAACTGTTGTTTAAATAAGCTGTTTGTGTTTTTTGTTACATTTTTCCTCATAACTGAAAGTAAATTGGTGAAAATTAATATGAACACCTCTAATATTGTCTAATATATGATTTTATAATGAAATATTCAATATGAATTTTCTGCGACGCTCATTTTGCTCAAAACATCATCCATATGTATTAAAACTGCTGCTTAAACATGTTGTTTGCATTTTATGTTAATTCTTAGCCTCATAGTAGCACATAAATTAACAAAAATTCACATGGACGCTTTAAATATTATCTATTATATATTTTTATCATTAAATAATCAATATCAGGATTTTACAACACTAATTTGGCTAAAGTTCATCCAGATAGATTGAAAACTGCTGTTTAAACGAGTTGTATGCGTTTTATGTTATTTTTGCCTCATAACTGCGCATAAATTTGTGCAAATTCATATGAACACTCCTAATATTTTATATTATGTGTTCTTATAATTAAATATTCAATGTGAGTATTCTACGACACTCATTTTTCACAAAACATCATCCGTATCTATTGAAAACGGTCGTTCAAATAAGTTGGTTGCATTTTAAGTTATTTTGGCCTCATAACTATGAATAAATTCGAGAAAAATACATATGGACACTTGTAGTTTTTTTTATTATATGTTTTTATAATTAAGTATTCAATATTAAGATTCTACGACACTTATTTTTGCCTAAAACGTCATCCAGATGAATTAAAAACAAATTGTTCAAACGTGTCCTTTGAGTTTTATGTTATTTTTGGCCTCACAGTTGTTGCGCGTAAATTCGTTCAAATTCATATGAGCACTTCTTATATTGTCTATTATATATTTTTACGGTTGAATATTCAACATGAATATTCTACGACACTCATTTTCACAAAACATCCTCTGGATGAATTAAAAACTGTTTGTTTAATAAGTTGATTGCGTTTTATGTTATTTTGGCCTCATTATTGCAATTATATTCGTAAAAATTCATATGAACACTCCTAATATTGTCTGTTATATGATTTTATAATTAAATGTTCGATATGAATTTTCTGCGACACCTATTTTGCTCAAAACATCATTCGTATGTATTAAAACCTGCAGTTTAAACATGTTGTTTGCGTTTTATGTTATTTTTTGCGTCCTTACTGCGCATAAATTCATGAAAATTCACGTGGACACTTTAAATATTGTCTATTATATATTTTTATAATTAAATATTCTATATTAAGATTTTAGAAAACTAACTTTGCCTAAAACTTCATGCAGATGCATTGAAAACTGCGGTTTAAATGAGTTGTTTGCGTTTTATGTTATGTTGGCCTCATAACTCCGCATAAATTCGTCCAAATTCATATCAACACTCCTAATATTTTATATAATGTGTTTTTATAATTAAATATTCAATATGAATATTCTACAACACTCATTTTGCACAAAACTTCATCCGTATGTATTAAAAACTGTTGTTTAAACAAGTTACTTGTATTTTATGTTAATATGGCCTCATAACTATGCATAAATTCATGAAAATACGCATGGACACTTATAATTTTGTCTATCATATGATTTCATAATTAAATATTCAATATTAAGATTCAACGACACTTATTTTGCCTAAAACGTAATCCAGAAGAATTAAAAATTCTTTGTTTAAACGAGTTGTTTCCGTTTTATGTTATTTTGGACTCACAACTGCACGTAAATTCGTTCAAATTCATATGAACACTCATAATATTGTCTATTATATGTTTTTACAATTGAATATCCAATATGAATATTCTACGACACACATTTTGCACAAAATATCCTCTGGATACATTAAAAACTGTTGTTTAAATAAGTTGTTTGTGTTTTTTGTTACATTTTTCCTCATAACTGAAATTAAATTGGTGAAAATTAATATGAACACCTCTAATATTGTCTACTATATGATTTTATAATGAAATATTCAATATGAATTTTCTGCGACGCTCATTTTGCTCAAAACATCATCCATATGTATTAAAACTGCTGCTTAAACATGTTGTTTGCATTTTATGTTAATTCTTAGCCTCTTAGTAGCACATAAATTCACAAAAATTCACATGGACGCTTTAAATATTGTCTATTATATATTTTTATCATTAAATAATCAATATCAGGATTTTACAACACTAATTTGGCTAAAGTTCATCCAGATAGATTGAAAACTCATTGTTTAAACGAGTTGTATGCGTTTTATGTTATTTTTGCCTCATAACTGCGCATAAATTTGTGCAAATTCATATGAACACTCCTAATATTTTATATTATGTGTTCTTATAATTAAATATTCAATGTGAGTATTCTACGACACTCATTTTTCACAAAACATCATCCGTATCTATTGAAAACGGTCGTTCAAATAAGTTGGTTTCATTTTAAGTTATTTTGGCCTCATAACTATGAATAAATTCGAGAAAAATACATATGGACACTTGTAGTTTATTTTATTATATGTTTTTATAATTAAGTATTCAATATTAAGATTCTACGATACTTATTTTTGCCTAAAACGTCATCCAGATGAATTAAAAACAGCTGTTCAAACGTGTCCTTTGAGTTTTATGTTATTTTTGGCCTCACAGTTGCGCGTAAATTCGTTCAAATTCATATGAGCACTCCTTATATTGTCTATTATATATTTTTACGGTTGAATATTCAACATAAATATTCTACGACACTCATTTTTCACAATACATCCTCTGGATGAATTAAAAACTGTTTGTTTAATAAGTTGATTGCGTTTTATGTTAGTTTGGCCTCATTACTGCAATTATATTCGTGAAAATTCATATGAACACTCCTAATATTGTCTGTTATATGATTTTATAATTAAATGTTCGATATGAATTTTCTGCGACACCTATTTTGCTCAAAACATCATTCGTATGTATTAAAACCTGCAGTTTAAACATGTTGTTTGCGTTTTATGTTATTTTTTGCGTCCTTACTGCGCATAAATTCATGAAAATTCACGTGGACACTTTAAATATTGTCTATTATATATTTTTATAATTAAATATTCTATATTAAGATTTTAGAAAACTAACTTTGCCTAAAACTTCATGCAGATGCATTGAAAACTGCGGTTTAAATTAGTTGTTTGCGTTTCATGTTATTTTGGCCTCATAACTCCGCATAAATTCGTGCAAATTCATATCAACACTCCTAATATTTTATATAATGTGTTTTTATAATTAAATATTCAATATGAATATTCTACAACACTCATTTTGCACAAAACTTCATCCGTATGTATTAAAAACTGTTGTTTAAACAAGTTACTTGTATTTTATGTTATTTTGGCCTCATAACTATGCATAAATTCATGAAAATACGCATGGACACTTATAATTTTGTCTATCATATGATTTCATAATTAAATATTCAATATTAAGATTCAACGACACTTATTTTGCCTAAAACGTAATCCAGAAGAATTAAAAACTGCTGTTTAAACGAGTTGTTTCCGTTTTATGTTATTTTGGACTCACAACTGCACGTAAATTCGTTCAAATTCATATGAACACTCATAATATTGTCTATTATATGTTTTTACAATTGAATATCCAATATGAATATTCTACGACACTCATTTTGCACAAAATATCCTCTGGATACATTAAAAACTGTTGTTTAAATAAGCTGTTTGTGTTTTTTGTTACATTTTTCCTCATAACTGAAATTAAATTGGTGAAAATTAATATGAACACCTCTAATATTGTCTACTATATGATTTTATAATGAAATATTCAATATGAATTTTCTGCGACGCTCATTTTGCTCAAAACATCATCCATATGTATTAAAACTGCTGCTTAAACATGTTGTTTGCATTTTATGTTAATTCTTAGCCTCATAGTAGCACATAAATTCACAAAAATTCACATGGACGCTTTAAATATTGTCTATTATATATTTTTATCATTAAATAATCAATATCAGGATTTTACAACACTAATTTGGCTAAAGTTCATCCAGATAGATTGAAAACTGCTGTTTAAACGAGTTGTATGCGTTTTATGTTATTTTTGCCTCATAACTGCGCATAAATTTGTGCAAATTCATATGAACACTCCTAATATTTTATATTATGTGTTCTTATAATTAAATATTCAATGTGAGTATTCTACGACACTCATTTTTCATAAAACATCATCCGTATCTATTGAAAACGGTCGTTCAAATAAGTTGGTTTCATTTTAAGTTATTTTGGCCTCATAACTATGAATAAATTCGAGAAAAATACATATGGACACTTGTAGTTTTTTTTATTATATGTTTTTATAATTAAGTATTCAATATTAAGATTCTACGACACTTATTTTTGCCTAAAACGTCATCCAGATGAATTAAAAACAGCTGTTCAAACGTGTCCTTTGAGTTTTATGTTATTTTTGGCCTCACAGTTGCGCGTAAATTCGTTCAAATTCATATGAGCACTCCTTATATTGTCTATTATATATTTTTACGGTTGAATATTCAACATGAATATTCTACGACACTCATTTTTCGCAAAACATCCTCTGGATGAATTAAAAACTGTTTGTTTAATAAGTTGATTGCGTTTTATGTTATTTTGGCCTCATTACTGCAATTATATTCGTAAAAATTCATATGAACACTCCTAATATTGTCTGTTATATGATTTTATAATTAAATGTTCGATATGAATTTTCTGCGACACCTATTTTGCTCAAAACATCATTCGTATGTATTAAAACCTGCAGTTTAAACATGTTGTTTGCGTTTTATGTTATTTTTTGCGTCCTTACTGCGCATAAATTCATGAAAATTCACGTGGACACTTTAAATATTGTCTATTATATATTTTTATAATCAAATATTCTATATTAAGATTTTAGAAAACTAACTTTGCCTAAAACTTCATGCAGATGCATTGAAAACTGCGGTTTAAATGAGTTGTTTGCGTTTTATGTTATTTTGGCCTCATAACTCCGCATAAATTCGTGCAAATTCATATCAACACTCCTAATATTTTATATAATGTGTTTTTATAATTAAATATTCAATATGAATATTCTACAACACTCATTTTGCACAAAACTTCATCCGTATGTATTAAAAACTGTTGTTTAAACAAGTTACTTGTATTTTATGTTATTTTGGCCTCATAACTATTCATAAATTCATGAAAATACGCATGGACACTTATAATTTTGTCTATCATAAGATTTCATAATTAAATATTCAATATTAAGATTCTACGACACTTATTTTGCCTAAAACGTAATCCAGAAGAATTAAAAACTGCTGTTTAAACGAGTTGTTTGTGTTTTATGTTATTTTGGACTCACAACTGCACGTAAATTCGTTCAAATTCATATGAACACTCATAATATTGTCTATTATATGTTTTTACAATTGAATATCCAATATGAATATTCTACGACACTCATTTTGCACAAAATATCCTCTGGATACATTAAAAACTTTTGTTTAAATAAGTTGTTTGTGTTTTTTGTTACATTTTTCCTCATAACTGAAATTAAATTGGTGAAAATTAATATGAACACCTCTAATATTGTCTACTATATGATTTTATAATGAAATATTCAATATGAATTTTCTGCGACGCTCATTTTGCTCAAAACATCATCCATATGTATTAAAACTGCTGCTTAAACATGTTGTTTGCATTTTATGTTAATTCTTAGCCTCATAGTAGCACATAAATTCACAAAAATTCACAAAAATTCACATGGACGCTTTAAATATTGTCTATTATATATTTTTATCATTAAATAATCAATATCAGGATTTTACAACACTAATTTGGCTAAAGTTCATCCAGATACATTGAAAACTGCTGTTTAAACGAGTTGTATGCGTTTTATGTTATTTTTGCCTCATAACTGCGCATCAATTTGTGCAAAATTCATATGAACACTCCTAATATTTTATATTATGTGTTCTTATAATTAAATATTCAATGTGAGTATTCTACGACACTCATTTTTCACAAAACATCATCCGTATCTATTAAAAACGGTCGTTCAAATAAGTTGGTTGCATTTTAAGTTATTTTGGCCTCATAACTATGAATAAATTCGAGAAAAATACATATGGACACTTGTAGTTTTTTTATTATATGTTTTTATAATTAAGTATTCAATATTAAGATTCTACGACACTTATTTTTGCCTAAAACGTCATCCAGATGAATTAAAAACAGCTGTTCAAACGTGTCCTTTGAGTTTTATGTTATTTTTGGCCTCACAGTTGCGCGTAAATTCGTTCAAATTCATATGAGCACTCCTTATATTGTCTATTATATATTTTTACGGTTGAATATTCAACATGAATATTCTACGACACTCATTTTTCACAAAACATCCTCTGGATGAATTAAAAACTGTTTGTTTAATAAGTTGATTGCGTTTTATGATATTTTGGCCTCATTACTGCAATTATATTCGTGAAAATTCATATGAACACTCCGAATATTGTCTGTTATATGATTTTATAATTAAATGTTCGATATGAATTTTCTGCGACACCTATTTTGCTCAAAACATCATTCGTATGTATTAAAACCTGCAGTTTAAACATGTTGTTTGCGTTTTATGTTATTTTTTGCGTCCTTACTGCGCATAAATTCATGAAAATTCACGTGGACACTTTAAATATTGTCTATTATATATTTTTATAATCAAATATTCTATATTAAGATTTTAGAAAACTAACTTTGCCTAAAACTTCATGCAGATGCATTGAAAACTGCGGTTTAAATGAGTTGTTTGCGTTTTATGTTATTTTGGCCTCATAACTCCGCATAAATTCGTGCAAATTCATATCAACACTCCTAATATTTTATATAATGTGTTTTTATAATTAAATATTCAATATGAATATTCTACAACACTCATTTTGCACAAAACTTCATCCGTATGTATTAAAAACTGTTGTTTAAACAAGTTACTTGTATTTTATGTTATTTTGGCCTCATAACTATTCATAAATTCATGAAAATACGCATGGACACTTATAATTTTGTCTATCATATGATTTCATAATTAAATATTCAATATTAAGATTCTACGACACTTATTTTGCCTAAAACGTAATCCAGAAGAATTAAAAATTGCTGTTTAAACGAGTTGTTTCCGTTTTATGTTATTTTGGACTCACAACTGCACGTAAATTCGTTCAAATTCATATGAACACTCATAATATTGTCTATTATATGTTTTTACAATTGAATATCCAATATGAATATTCTACGACACTCATTTTGCACAAAATATCCTCTGGATACATTAAAAACTTTTGTTTAAATAAGTTGTTTGTGTTTTTTGTTACATTTTTCCTCATAACTGAAATTAAATTGGTGAAAATTAATATGAACACCTCTAATATTGTCTACTATATGATTTTATAATGAAATATTCAATATGAATTTTCTGCGACGCTCATTTTGCTCAAAACATCATCCATATGTATTAAAACTGCTGCTTAAACATGTTGTTTGCATTTTATGTTAATTCTTAGCCTGATAGTAGCACATAAATTCACAAAAATTCACAAAAATTCACATGGACGCTTTAAATATTGTCTATTATATATTTTTATCATTAAATAATCAATATCAGGATTTTACAACACTAATTTGGCTAAAGTTCATCCAGATACATTGAAAACTGCTTGTTTAAACGAGTTGTATGCGTTTTATGTTATTTTTGCCTCATAACTGCGCATCAATTTGTGCAAAATTCATATGAACACTCCTAATATTTTATATTATGTGTTCTTATAATTAAATATTCAATGTGAGTATTCTACGACACTCATTTTTCACAAAACATCATCCGTATCTATTAAAAACGGTCGTTCAAATAAGTTGGTTGCATTTTAAGTTACTTTGGCCTCATAACTATGAATAAATTCGAGAAAAATACATATGGACACTTGTAGTTTTTTTATTATATGTTTTTATAATTAAGTATTCAATATTAAGATTCTACGACACTTATTTTTGCCTAAAACGTCATCCAGATGAATTAAAAACAGCTGTTCAAACGTGTCCTTTGAGTTTTATGTTATTTTTGGCCTCACAGTTGCGCGTAAATTCGTTCAAATTCATATGAGCACTCCTTATATTGTCTATTATATATTTTTACGGTTGAATATTCAACATGAATATTCTACGACACTCAGTTTTCACAAAACATCCTCTGGATGAATTAAAAACTGTTTGTTTAATAAGTTGATTGCGTTTTATGATATTTTGGCCTCATTACTGCAATTATATTCGTGAAAATTTATATGAACACTCCGAATATTGTCTGTTATATGATTTTATAATTAAATATTCGATATGAATTTTCTGCGACACCTATTTTGCTCAAAACATCATTCATATGTATTAAAACCTGCAGTTTAAACATGTTGTTTGCGTTTTATGTTATTTTTTGCGTCCTTACTGCGCATAAATTCATGAAAATTCACGTGGACACTTTAAATATTGTCTATTATATATTTTTATAATCAAATATTCTATATTAAGATTTTAGAAAACTAACTTTGCCTAAAACTTCATGCAGATGCATTGAAAACTGCGGTTTAAATGAGTTGTTTGCGTTTTATGTTATTTTGGCCTCATAACTCCGCATAAATTCGTGCAAATTCATATCAACACTCCTAATATTTTATATAATGTGTTTTTATAATTAAATATTCAATATGAATATTTTACAACACTCATTTTGCACAAAACTTCATCCGTATGTATTAAAAACTGTTGTTTAAACAAGTTACTTGTATTTTATGTTATTTTGGCCTCATAACTATTCATAAATTCATGAAAATACGCATGGACACTTATAATTTTGTCTATCATAAGATTTCATAATTAAATATTCAATATTAAGATTCTACGACACTTATTTTGCCTAAAACGTAATCCAGAAGAATTAAAAACTGCTGTTTAAACGAGTTGTTTGTGTTTTATGTTATTTTGGACTCACAACTGCACGTAAATTCGTTCAAATTCATATTAACACTCATAATATTGTCTATTATATGTTTTTACAATTGAATATCCAATATGAATATTCTACGACACTCATTTTGCACAAAATATCCTCTGGATACATTAAAAACTTTTGTTTAAATAAGTTGTTTGTGTTTGTTGTTACATTTTTCCTCATAACTGAAATTAAATTGGTGAAAATTAATATGAACACCTCTAATATTGTCTACTATATGATTTTATAATGAAATATTCAATATGAATTTTCTGCGACGCTCATTTTGCTCAAAACATCATCCATATGTATTAAAACTGCTGCTTAAACATGTTGTTTGCATTTTATGTTAATTCTTAGCCTCATAGTAGCACATAAATTCACAAAAATTCACAAAAATTCACATGGACGCTTTAAATATTGTCTATTATATATTTTTATCATTAAATAATAAATATCAGGATTTTACAACACTAATTTGGCTAAAGTTCATCCAGATACATTGAAAACTGCTGTTTAAACGAGTTGTATGCGTTTTATGTTATTTTTGCCTCATAACTGCGCATCAATTTGTGCAAAATTCATATGAACACTCCTAATATTTTATATTATGTGTTCTTATAATTAAATATTCAATGTGAGTATTCTACGACACTCATTTTTCACAAAACATCATCCGTATCTATTAAAAACGGTCGTTCAAATAAGTTGGTTGCATTTTAAGTTATTTTGGCCTCATAACTATGAATAAATTCGAGAAAAATACATATGGACACTTGTAGTTTTTTTATTATAAATTTTTATAATTAAGTATTCAATATTAAGATTCTACGACACTTATTTTTGCCTAAAACGTCATCCAGATGAATTAAAAACAGCTGTTCAAACGTGTCCTTTGAGTTTTATGTTATTTTTGGCCTCACAGTTGCGCGTAAATTCGTTCAAATTCATATGAGCACTCCTTATATTGTCTATTATATATTTTTACGGTTGAATATTCAACATGAATATTCTACGACACTCAGTTTTCACAAAACATCCTCTGGATGAATTAAAAACTGTTTGTTTAATAAGTTGATTGCGTTTTATGATATTTTGGCCTCATTACTGCAATTATATTCGTGAAAATTCATATGAACACTCCGAATATTGTCTGTTATATGATTTTATAATTAAATGTTCGATATGAATTTTCTGCGACACCTATTTTGCTCAAAACATCATTCGTATGTATTAAAACCTGCAGTTTAAACATGTTGTTTGCGTTTTATGTTATTTTTTGCGTCCTTACTGCGCATAAATTCATGAAAATTCACGTGGACACTTTAAATATTGTCTATTATATATTTTTATAATCAAATATTCTATATTAAGATTTTAGAAAACTAACTTTGCCTAAAACTTCATGCAGATGCATTGAAAACTGCGGTTTAAATGAGTTGTTTGCGTTTTATGTTATTTTGGCCTCATAACTCCGCATAAATTCGTGCAAATTCATATCAACACTCCTAATATTTTATATAATGTGTTTTTATAATTAAATATTCAATATGAATATTCTACAACACTCATTTTGCACAAAACTTCATCCGTATGTATTAAAAACTGTTGTTTAAACAAGTTACTTGTATTTTATGTTATTTTGGCCTCATAACTATTCATAAATTCATGAAAATACGCATGGACACTTATAATTTTGTCTATCATAAGATTTCATAATTAAATATTCAATATTAAGATTCTACGACACTTATTTTGCCTAAAACGTAATCCAGAAGAATTAAAAACTGCTGTTTAAACGAGTTGTTTGTGTTTTATGTTATTTTGGACTCACAACTGCACGTAAATTCGTTCAAATTCATATGAACACTCATAATATTGTCTATTATATGTTTTTACAATTGAATATCCAATATGAATATTCTACGACACTCATTTTGCACAAAATATCCTCTGGATACATTAAAAACTTTTGTTTAAATAAGTTGTTTGTGTTTTTTGTTACATTTTTCCTCATAACTGAAATTAAATTGGTGAAAATTAATATGAACACCTCTAATATTGTCTACTATATGATTTTATAATGAAATGTTCAATATGAATTTTCTGCGACGCTCATTTTGCTCAAAACATCATCCATATGTATTAAAACTGCTGCTTAAACATGTTGTTTGCATTTTATGTTAATTCTTAGCCTCATAGTAGCACATAAATTCACAAAAATTCACATGGACGCTTTAAATATTGTCTATTATATATTTTTATCATTAAATAATCAATATCAGGATTTTACAACACTAATTTGGCTAAAGTTCATCCAGATAGATTGAAAACTGCTGTTTAAACGAGTTGTATGCGTTTTATGTTATTTTTGCCTCATAACTGCGCATAAATTTGTGCAAATTCATATGAACACTCCTAATATTTTATATTATGTGTTCTTATAATTAAATATTCAATGTGAGTATTCTACGACACTCATTTTTCACAAAACATCATCCGTATCTATTGAAAACGGTCGTTCAAATAAGTTGGTTTCATTTTAAGTTATTTTGGCCTCATAACTATGAATAAATTCGAGAAAAATACATATGGACACTTGTAGTTTTTTTTATTATATGTTTTTATAATTAAGTATTCAATATTAAGATTCTACGACACTTATTTTTGCCTAAAACGTCATCCAGATGAATTAAAAACAGCTGTTCAAACGTGTCCTTTGAGTTTTATGTTATTTTTGGCCTCACAGTTGCGCGTAAATTCGTTCAAATTCATATGAGCACTCCTTATATTGTCTATTATATATTTTTACGGTTGAATATTCAACATGAATATTCTACGACACTCAGTTTTCGCAAAACATCCTCTGGATGAATTAAAAACTGTTTGTTTAATAAGTTGATTGCGTTTTATGTTATTTTGGCCTCATTACTGCAATTATATTCGTAAAAATTCATATGAACACTCCTAATATTGTCTGTTATATGATTTTATAATTAAATGTTCGATATGAATTTTCTGCGACACCTATTTTGCTCAAAACATCATTCGTATGTATTAAAACCTGCAGTTTAAACATGTTGTTTGCGTTTTATGTTATTTTTTGCGTCCTTACTGCGCATAAATTCATGAAAATTCACGTGGACACTTTAAATATTGTCTATTATATATTTTTATAATCAAATATTCTATATTAAGATTTTAGAAAACTAACTTTGCCTAAAACTTCATGCAGATGCATTAAAAACTGCGGTTTAAATGAGTTGTTTGCGTTTTATGTTATTTTGGCCTCATAACTCCGCATAAATTCGTGCAAATTCATATCAACACTCCTAATATTTTATATAATGTGTTTTTATAATTAAATATTCAATATGAATATTCTACAACACTCATTTTGCACAAAACTTCATCCGTATGTATTAAAAACTGTTGTTTAAACAAGTTACTTGTATTTTATGTTATTTTGGCCTCATAACTATTCATAAATTCATGAAAATACGCATGGACACTTATAATTTTGTCTATCATAAGATTTCATAATTAAATATTCAATATTAAGATTCTACGACACTTATTTTGCCTAAAACGTAATCCAGAAGAATTAAAAACTGCTGTTTAAACGAGTTGTTTGTGTTTTATGTTATTTTGGACTCACAACTGCACGTAAATTCGTTCAAATTCATATGAACACTCATAATATTGTCTATTATATGTTTTTACAATTGAATATCCAATATGAATATTCTACGACACTCATTTTGCACAAAATATCCTCTGGATACATTAAAAACTTTTGTTTAAATAAGTTGTTTGTGTTTTTTGTTACATTTTTCCTCATAACTGAAATTAAATTGGTGAAAATTAATATGAACACCTCTAATATTGTCTACTATATGATTTTATAATGAAATATTCAATATGAATTTTCTGCGACGCTCATTTTGCTCAAAACATCATCCATATGTATTAAAACTGCTGCTTAAACATGTTGTTTGCATTTTATGTTAATTCTTAGCCTCATAGTAGCACATAAATTCACAAAAATTCACAAAAATTCACATGGACGCTTTAAATATTGTCTATTATATATTTTTATCATTAAATAATAAATATCAGGATTTTACAACACTAATTTGGCTAAAGTTCATCCAGATACATTGAAAACTGCTGTTTAAACGAGTTGTATGCGTTTTATGTTATTTTTGCCTCATAACTGCGCATCAATTTGTGCAAAATTCATATGAACACTCCTAATATTTTATATTATGTGTTCTTATAATTAAATATTCAATGTGAGTATTCTACGACACTCATTTTTCACAAAACATCATCCGTATCTATTAAAAACGGTCGTTCAAATAAGTTGGTTGCATTTTAAGTTATTTTGGCCTCATAACTATGAATAAATTCGAGAAAAATACATATGGACACTTGTAGTTTTTTTATTATATGTTTTTATAATTAAGTATTCAATATTAAGATTCTACGACACTTATTTTTGCCTAAAACGTCATCCAGATGAATTAAAAACAGCTGTTCAAACGTGTCCTTTGAGTTTTATGTTATTTTTGGCCTCACAGTTGCGCGTAAATTCGTTCAAATTCATATGAGCACTCCTTATATTGTCTATTATATATTTTTACGGTTGAATATTCAACATGAATATTCTACGACACTCAGTTTTCACAAAACATCCTCTGGATGAATTAAAAACTGTTTGTTTAATAAGTTGATTGCGTTTTATGATATTTTGGCCTCATTACTGCAATTATATTCGTGAAAATTCATATGAACACTCCGAATATTGTCTGTTATATGATTTTATAATTAAATGTTCGATATGAATTTTCTGCGACACCTATTTTGCTCAAAACATCATTCGTATGTATTAAAACCTGCAGTTTAAACATGTTGTTTGCGTTTTATGTTATTTTTTGCGTCCTTACTGCGCATAAATTCATGAAAATTCACGTGGACACTTTAAATATTGTCTATTATATATTTTTATAATCAAATATTCTATATTAAGATTTTAGAAAACTAACTTTGCCTAAAACTTCATGCAGATGCATTGAAAACTGCGGTTTAAATGAGTTGTTTGCGTTTTATGTTATTTTGGCCTCATAACTCCGCATAAATTCGTGCAAATTCATATCAACACTCCTAATATTTTATATAATGTGTTTTTATAATTAAATATTCAATATGAATATTCTACAACACTCATTTTGCACAAAACTTCATCCGTATGTATTAAAAACTGTTGTTTAAACAAGTTACTTGTATTTTATGTTATTTTGGCCTCATAACTATTCATAAATTCATGAAAATACGCATGGACACTTATAATTTTGTCTATCATAAGATTTCATAATTAAATATTCAATATTAAGATTCTACGACACTTATTTTGCCTAAAACGTAATCCAGAAGAATTAAAAACTGCTGTTTAAACGAGTTGTTTGTGTTTTATGTTATTTTGGACTCACAACTGCACGTAAATTCGTTCAAATTCATATGAACACTCATAATATTGTCTATTATATGTTTTTACAATTGAATATCCAATATGAATATTCTACGACACTCATTTTGCACAAAATATCCTCTGGATACATTAAAAACTTTTGTTTAAATAAGTTGTTTGTGTTTTTTGTTACATTTTTCCTCATAACTGAAATTAAATTGGTGAAAATTAATATGAACACCTCTAATATTGTCTACTATATGATTTTATAATGAAATATTCAATATGAATTTTCTGCGACGCTCATTTTGCTCAAAACATCATCCATATGTATTAAAACTGCTGCTTAAACATGTTGTTTGCATTTTATGTTAATTCTTAGCCTCATAGTAGCACATAAATTCACAAAAATTCACAAAAATTCACATGGACGCTTTAAATATTGTCTATTATATATTTTTATCATTAAATAATCAATATCAGGATTTTACAACACTAATTTGGCTAAAGTTCATCCAGATACATTGAAAACTGCTGTTTAAACGAGTTGTATGCGTTTTATGTTATTTTTGCCTCATAACTGCGCATCAATTTGTGCAAAATTCATATGAACACTCCTAATATTTTATATTATGTGTTCTTATAATTAAATATTCAATGTGAGTATTCTACGACACTCATTTTTCACAAAACATCATCCGTATCTATTAAAAACGGTCGTTCAAATAAGTTGGTTGCATTTTAAGTTATTTTGGCCTCATAACTATGAATAAATTCGAGAAAAATACATATGGACACTTGTAGTTTTTTTATTATATGTTTTTATAATTAAGTATTCAATATTAAGATTCTACGACACTTATTTTTGCCTAAAACGTCATCCAGATGAATTAAAAACAGCTGTTCAAACGTGTCCTTTGAGTTTTATGTTATTTTTGGCCTCACAGTTGCGCGTAAATTCGTTCAAATTCATATGAGCACTCCTTATATTGTCTATTATATATTTTTATGGTTGAATATTCAACATGAATATTCTACGACACTCAGTTTTCACAAAACATCCTCTGGATGAATTAAAAACTGTTTGTTTAATAAGTTGATTGCGTTTTATGATATTTTGGCCTCATTACTGCAATTATATTCGTGAAAATTCATATGAACACTCCGAATATTGTCTGTTATATGATTTTATAATTAAATGTTCGATATGAATTTTCTGCGACACCTATTTTGCTCAAAACATCATTCGTATGTATTAAAACCTGCAGTTTAAACATGTTGTTTGCGTTTTATGTTATTTTTTGCGTCCTTACTGCGCATAAATTCATGAAAATTCACGTGGACACTTTAAATATTGTCTATTATATATTTTTATAATCAAATATTCTATATTAAGATTTTAGAAAACTAACTTTGCCTAAAACTTCATGCAGATGCATTGAAAACTGCGGTTTAAATGAGTTGTTTGCGTTTTATGTTATTTTGGCCTCATAACTCCGCATAAATTCGTGCAAATTCATATCAACACTCCTAATATTTTATATAATGTGTTTTTATAATTAAATATTCAATATGAATATTCTACAACACTCATTTTGCACAAAACTTCATCCGTATGTATTAAAAACTGTTGTTTAAACAAGTTACTTGTATTTTATGTTATTTTGGCCTCATAACTATTCATAAATTCATGAAAATACGCATGGACACTTATAATTTTGTCTATCATAAGATTTCATAATTAAATATTCAATATTAAGATTCTACGACACTTATTTTGCCTAAAACGTAATCCAGAAGAATTAAAAACTGCTGTTTAAACGAGTTGTTTGCGTTTTATGTTATTTTGGACTCACAACTGCACGTAAATTCGTTCAAATTCATATGAACACTCATAATATTGTCTATTATATGTTTTTACAATTGAATATCCAATATGAATATTCTACGACACTCATTTTGCACAAAATATCCTCTGGATACATTAAAAACTTTTGTTTAAATAAGTTGTTTGTGTTTTTTGTTACATTTTTCCTCATAACTGAAATTAAATTGGTGAAAATTAATATGAGCACCTCTAATATTGTCTACTATATGATTTTATAATGAAATATTCAATATGAATTTTCTGCGACGCTCATTTTGCTCAAAACATCATCCATATGTATTAAAACTGCTGCTTAAACATGTTGTTTGCATTTTATGTTAATTCTTAGCCTCATAGTAGCACATAAATTCACAAAAATTCACATGGACGCTTTAAATATTGTCTATTATATATTTTTATCATTAAATAATCAATATCAGGATTTTACAACACTAATTTGGCTAAAGTTCATCCAGATACATTGAAAACTGCTGTTTAAACGAGTTGTATGCGTTTTATGTTATTTTTGCCTCATAACTGCGCATAAATTTGTGCAAATTCATATGAACACTCCTAATATTTTATATTATGTGTTCTTATAATTAAATATTCAATGTGAGTATTCTACGACACTCATTTTTCACAAAACATCATCCGTATCTATTAAAAACGGTCGTTCAAATAAGTTGGTTGCATTTTAAGTTATTTTGGCCTCATAACTATGAATAAATTCGAGACAAATACATATGGACACTTGTAGTTTTTTTTATTATATGTTTTTATAATTAAGTATTCAATATTAAGATTCTACGACACTTATTTTTGCCTAAAACGTCATCCAGATGAATTAAAAACAGCTGTTCAAACGTGTCCTTTGAGTTTTATGTTATTTTTGGCCTCACAGTTGCGCGTAAATTCGATCAAATTAATATGAGCACTCCTTATATTGTCTATTATATATTTTTACGGTTGAATATTCAACATGAATATTCTACGACACTCATTTTTCACAAAACATCCTCTGGATGAATTAAAAACTGTTTGTTTAATAAGTTGATTGCGTTTTATGCTATTTTGGCCTCATTACTGCAATTATATTCGTGAAAATTCATATGAACACTCCTAATATTGTCTGTTATATGATTTTATAATTAAATGTTCGATATGAATTTTCTGCGACACCTATTTTGCTCAAAACATCATTCGTATGTATTAAAACCTGCAGTTTAAACATGTTGTGTGCGTTTTATGTTATTTTTTGCGTCCTTACTGCGCATAAATTCATGAAAATTCACGTGGACACTTTAAATATTGTCTATTATATATTTTTATAATTAAATATTCTATATTAAGATTTTAGAAAACTAACTTTGCCTAAAACTTCATGCAGATGCATTGAAAACTGCGGTTTAAATGAGTTGTTTGCGTTTTATGTTATTTTGGCCTCATAACTCCGCATAAATTCGTGCAAATTCATATCAACACTCCTAATATTTTATATAATGTGTTTTTATAATTAAATATTCAATATGAATATTCTACAACACTCATTTTGCACAAAACTTCATCCGTATGTATTAAAAACTGTTGTTTAAACAAGTTACTTGTATTTTATGTTATTTTGGCCTCATAACTATGCATAAATTCATGAAAATACGCATGGACACTTATAATTTTGTCTATCATAAGATTTCATAATTAAATATTCAATATTATTAAGATTCTACGACACTTATTTTGCCTAAAACGTAATCCAGAAGAATTAAAAACTGCTGTTTAAACGAGTTGTTTGCGTTTTATGTTATTTTGGACTCACAACTGCACGTAAATTCGTTCAAATTCATATGAACACTCATAATATTGTCTATTATATGTTTTTACAATTGAATATCCAATATGAATATTCTACGACACTCATTTTGCACAAAATATCCTCTGGATACATTAAAAACTTTTGTTTAAATAAGTTGTTTGTGTTTTTTGTTACATTTTTCCTCATAACTGAAATTAAATTGGTGAAAATTAATATGAACACCTCTAATATTGTCTACTATATGATTTTATAATGAAATATTCAATATGAATTTTCTGCGACGCTCATTTTGCTCAAAACATCATCCATATGTATTAAAACTGCTGCTTAAACATGTTGTTTGCATTTTATGTTAATTCTTAGCCTCATAGTAGCACATAAATTCACAAAAATTCACATGGACGCTTTAAATATTGTCTATTATATATTTTTATCATTAAATAATCAATATCAGGATTTTACAACACTAATTTGGCTAAAGTTCATCCAGATACATTGAAAACTGCTGTTTAAACGAGTTGTATGCGTTTTATGTTATTTTTGCCTCATAACTGCGCATCAATTTGTGCAAAATTCATATGAACACTCCTAATATTTTATATTATGTGTTCTTATAATTAAATATTCAATGTGAGTATTCTACGACACTCATTTTTCACAAAACATCATCCGTATCTATTAAAAACGGTCGTTCAAATAAGTTGGTTGCATTTTAAGTTATTTTGGCCTCATAACTATGAATAAATTCGAGAAAAATACATATGGACACTTGTAGTTTTTTTTATTATATGTTTTTATAATTAAGTATTCAATATTAAGATTCTACGACACTTATTTTTGCCTAAAACGTCATCCAGATGAATTAAAAACAGCTGTTCAAACGTGTCCTTTGAGTTTTATGTTATTTTTGGCCTCACAGTTGCGCGTAAATTCGTTCAAATTCATATGAGCACTCCTTATATTGTCTATTATATATTTTTACGGTTGAATATTCAACATGAATATTCTACGACACTCATTTTTCACAAAACATCCTCTGGATGAATTAAAAACTGTTTGTTTAATAAGTTGATTGCGTTTTATGATATTTTGGCCTCATTACTGCAATTATATTCGTGAAAATTCATATGAACACTCCGAATATTGTCTGTTATATGATTTTATAATTAAATGTTCGATATGAATTTTCTGCGACACCTATTTTGCTCAAAACATCATTCGTATGTATTAAAACCTGCAGTTTAAACATGTTGTTTGTGTTTTATGTTATTTTTTGCGTCCTTACTGCGCATAAATTCATGAAAATTCACGTGGACACTTTAAATATTGTCTATTATATATTTTTATAATTAAATATTCTATATTAAGATTTTAGAAAACTAACTTTGCCTAAAACTTCATGCAGATGCATTGAAAACTGCGGTTTAAATGAGTTGTTTGCGTTTTATGTTATTTTGGCCTCATAACTCCGCATAAATTCGTGCAAATTCATATCAACACTCCTAATATTTTATATAATGTGTTTTTATAATTAAATATTCAATATGAATATTCTACAACACTCATTTTGCACAAAACTTCATCCGTATGTATTAAAAACTGTTGTTTAAACAAGTTACTTGTATTTTATGTCATTTTGACCTCATAACTATGCATAAATTCATGAAAATAAACATGGACACTTATAATTTTGTCTATCATATGATTTCATAATTAAATATTCAATATTAAGATTCTACGACACTTATTTTGCCTAAAACGTAATCCAGAAGAATTAAAAACTGCTGTTTAAACGAGTTGTTTGCGTTTTATGTTATTTTGGACTCACAACTGCACGTAAATTCGTTCAAATTCATATGAACACTCATAATATTGTCTATTATATGTTTTTATAATTGAATATCCAATATGAATATTCTACGACACTCATTTTGCACAAAATATCCTCTGGATACATTAAAAACTTTTGTTTAAATAAGTTGTTTGTGTTTTTTGTTACATTTTTCCTCATAACTGAAATTAAATTGGTGAAAATTAATATGAACACCTCTAATATTGTCTACTATATGATTTTATAATGAAATATTCAATATGAATTTTCTGCGACGCTCATTTTGCTCAAAACATCATCCATATGTATTAAAACTGCTGCTTAAACATGTTGTTTGTATTTTATGTTAATTCTTAGCCTCATAGTAGCACATAAATTCACAAAAATTCACATGGACGCTTTAAATATTGTCTATTATATATTTTTATCATTAAATAATCAATATCAGGATTTTACAACACTAATTTGGCTAAAGTTCATCCAGATACATTGAAAACTGCTGTTTAAACGAGTTGTATGCGTTTTATGTTATTTTTGCCTCATAACTGCGCATAAATTTGTGCAAATTCATATGAACACTCCTAATATTTTATATTATGTGTTCTTATAATTAAATATTCAATGTGAGTATTCTACGACACTCATTTTTCACAAAACATCATCCGTATCTATTAAAAACGGTCGTTCAAATAAGTTGGTTGCATTTTAAGTTATTTTGGCCTCATAACTATGAATAAATTCGAGAAAATACATATGGACACTTGTAGTTTTTTTTATTATATGTTTTTATAATTAAGTATTCAATATTAAGATTCTACGACACTTATTTTTGCCTAAAACGTCATCCAGATGAATTAAAAACAGCTGTTCAAATGTGTCCTTTGAGTTTTATGTTATTTTTGGCCTCACAGTTGCGCGTAAATTCGATCAAATTCATATGAGCACTCCTTATATTGTCTATTATATATTTTTACGGTTGAATATTCAACATGAATATTCTACGACACTCATTTTTCACAAAACATCCTCTGGATGAATTAAAAACTGTTTGTTTAATAAGTTGATTGCGTTTTATGCTATTTTGGCCTCATTACTGCAATTATATTCGTGAAAATTCATATGAACACTCCTAATATTGTCTGTTATATGATTTTATAATTAAATGTTCGATATGAATTTTCTGCGACACCTATTTTGCTCAAAACATCATTCGTATGTATTAAAACCTGCAGTTTAAACATGTTGTTTGCGTTTTATGTTATTTTTTGCGTCCTTACTGCGCATAAATTCATGAAAATTCACGTGGACACTTTAAATATTGTCTATTATATATTTTTATAATTAAATATTCTATATTAAGATTTTAGAAAACTAACTTTGCCTAAAACTTCATGCAGATGCATTGAAAACTGCGGTTTAAATGAGTTGTTTGCGTTTTATGTTATTTTGGCCTCATAACTCCGCATAAATTCGTGCAAATTCATATCAACACTCCTAATATTTTATATAATGTGTTTTTATAATTAAATATTCAATATGAATATTCTACAACACTCATTTTGCACAAAACTTCATCCGTATGTATTAAAAACTGTTGTTTAAACAAGTTACTTGTATTTTATGTTATTTTGGCCTCATAACTATGCATAAATTCATGAAAATACGCATGGACACTTATAATTTTGTCTATCATAAGATTTCATAATTAAATATTCAATATTCAATATTAAGATTCTACGACACTTATTTTGCCTAAAACGTAATCCAGAAGAATTAAAAACTGCTGTTTAAACGAGTTGTTTGCGTTTTATGTTATTTTGGACTCACAACTGCACGTAAATTCGTTCAAATTCATATGAACACTCATAATATTGTCTATTATATGTTTTTACAATTGAATATCCAATATGAATATTCTACGACACTCATTTTGCACAAAATATCCTCTGGATACATTAAAAACTTTTGTTTAAATAAGTTGTTTGTGTTTTTTGTTACATTTTTCCTCATAACTGAAATTAAATTGGTGAAAATTAATATGAACACCTCTAATATTGTCTACTATATGATTTTATAATGAAATATTCAATATGAATTTTCTGCGACGCTCATCATCCATATGTATTAAAACTGCTGCTTAAACATGTTGTTTGCATTTTATGTTAATTCTTAGCCTCATAGTAGCACATAAATTCACAAAAATTCACATGGACGCTTTAAATATTGTCTATTATATATTTTTATCATTAAATAATCAATATCAGGATTTTACAACACTAATTTGGCTAAAGTTCATCCAGATACATTGAAAACTGCTGTTTAAACGAGTTGTATGCGTTTTATGTTATTTTTGCCTCATAACTGCGCATAAATTTGTGCAAATTCATATGAACACTCCTAATATTTTATATTATGTGTTCTTATAATTAAATATTCAATGTGAGTATTCTACGACACTCATTTTTCACAAAACATCATCCGTATCTATTAAAAACGGTCGTTCAAATAAGTTGGTTGCATTTTAAGTTATTTTGGCCTCATAACTATGAATAAATTCGAGAAAAATACATATGGACACTTGTAGTTTTTTTTATTATATGCTTTTATAATTAAGTATTCAATATTAAGATTCTACGACACTTATTTTTGCCTAAAACGTCATCCAGATGAATTAAAAACAGCTGTTCAAACGTGTCCTTTGAGTTTTATGTTATTTTTGGCCTCACAGTTGTGCGTAAATTCGTTCAAATTCATATGAGCACTCCTTATATTGTCTATTATATATTTTTACGGTTGAATATTCAACATGAATATTCTACGACACTCAGTTTTCACAAAACATACTCTGGATGAATTAAAAACTGTTTGTTTAATAAGTTGATTGCGTTTTATGTTATTTTGGCCTCATTACTGCAATTATATTCGTGAAAATTCATATGAACACTCCTAATATTGTCTGTTATATGATTTTATAATTAAATGTTCGATATGAATTTTCTGCGACACCTATTTTGCTCAAAACATCATTCGTATGTATTAAAACCTGCAGTTTAAACATGTTGTTTGCATTTTATGTTATTTTTTGCGTCCTTACTGCGCATAAATTCATGAAAATTCACGTGGACACTTTAAATATTGTCTATTATATATTTTTATAATTAAATATTCTATATTAAGATTTTAGAAAACTAACTTTGCCTAAAACTTCATGCAGATGCATTGAAAACTGCGGTTTAAATGAGTTGTTTGCGTTTTATGTTATTTTGGCCTCATAACTCCGCATAAATTCGTGCAAATTCATATCAACACTCCTAATATTTTATATAATGTGTTTTTATAATTAAATATTCAATATGAATATTCTACAACACTCATTTTGCACAAAACTTCATCCGTATGTATTAAAAACTGTTGTTTAAACAAGTTACTTGTATTTTATGTTATTTTGGCCTCATAACTATGCATAAATTCATGAAAATACGCATGGACACTTATAATTTTGTCTATCATAAGATTTCATAATTAAATATTCAATATTAAGATTCTACGACACTTATTTTGCCTAAAACGTAATCCAGAAGAATTAAAAACTGCTGTTTAAACGAGTTGTTTGCGTTTTATGTTATTTTGGACTCACAACTGCACGTAAATTCGTTCAAATTCATATGAACACTCATAATATTGTCTATTATATGTTTTTACAATTGAATATCCAATATGAATATTCTACGACACTCATTTTGCACAAAATATCCTCTGGATACATTAAAAACTTTTGTTTAAATAAGTTGTTTGTGTTTTTTGTTACATTTTTCCTCATAACTGAAATTAAATTGGTGAAAATTAATATGAACACCTCTAATATTGTCTACTATATGATTTTATAATGAAATATTCAATATGAATTTTCTGCGACGCTCATTTTGCTCAAAACATCATCCATATGTATTAAAACTGCTGCTTAAACATGTTGTTTGCATTTTATGTTAATTCTTAGCCTCATAGTAGCACATAAATTCACAAAAATTCACATGGACGCTTTAAATATTGTCTATTATATATTTTTATCATTAAATAATCAATATCAGGATTTTACAACACTAATTTGGCTAAAGTTCATCCAGATACATTGAAAACTGCTGTTTAAACGAGTTGTATGCGTTTTATGTTATTTTTGCCTCATAACTGCGCATAAATTTGTGCAAATTCATATGAACACTCCTAATATTTTATATTATGTGTTCTTATAATTAAATATTCAATGTGAGTATTCTACGACACTCATTTTTCACAAAACATCATCCGTATCTATTAAAAACGGTCGTTCAAATAAGTTGGTTGCATTTTAAGTTATTTTGGCCTCATAACTATGAATAAATTCGAGAAAATACATATGGACACTTGTAGTTTTTTTTATTATATGTTTTTATAATTAAGTATTCAATATTAAGATTCTACGACACTTATTTTTGCCTAAAACGTCATCCAGATGAATTAAAAACAGCTGTTCAAACGTGTCCTTTGAGTTTTATGTTATTTTTGGCCTCACAGTTGCGCGTAAATTCGTTCAAATTCATATGAGCACTCCTTATATTGTCTATTATATATTTTTACGGTTGAATATTCAACATGAATATTCTACGACACTCATTTTTCACAAAACATCCTCTGGATGAATTAAAAACTGTTTGTTTAATAAGTTGATTGCGTTTTATGTTATTTTGGCCTCATTACTGCAATTATATTCGTGAAAATTCATATGAACACTCCTAATATTGTCTGTTATATGATTTTATAATTAAATGTTCGATATGAATTTTCTGCGACACCTATTTTGCTCAAAACATCATTCGTATGTATTAAAACCTGCAGTTTAAACATGTTGTTTGCGTTTTATGTTATTTTTTGCGTCCTTACTGCGCATAAATTCATGAAAATTCACGTGGACACTTTAAATATTGTCTATTATATATTTTTATAATTAAATATTCTATATTAAGATTTTAGAAAACTAACTTTGCCTAAAACTTCATGCAGATGCATTGAAAACTGCGGTTTAAATGAGTTGTTTGCGTTTTATGTTATTTTGGCCTCATAACTCCGCATAAATTCGTGCAAATTCATATCAACACTCCTAATATTTTATATAATGTGTTTTTATAATTAAATATTCAATATGAATATTCTACAACACTCATTTTGCACAAAACTTCATCCGTATGTATTAAAAACTGTTGTTTAAACAAGTTACTTGTATTTTATGTTATTTTGGCCTCATAACTATGCATAAATTCATGAAAATACACATGGACACTTATAATTTTGTCTATCATATGATTTCATAATTAAATATTCAATATTAAGATTCTACGACACTTATTTTGCCTAAAACGTAATCCAGAAGAATTAAAAACTGCTGTTTAAACGAGTTGTTTGCGTTTTATGTTATTTTGGACTCACAACTGCACGTAAATTCGTTCAAATTCATATGAACACTCATAATATTGTCTATTATATGTTTTTACAATTGAATATCCAATATGAATATTCTACGACACTCATTTTGCACAAAATATCCTCTGGATACATTAAAAACTTTTGTTTAAATAAGTTGTTTGTGTTTTTTGTTACATTTTTCCTCATAACTGAAATTAAATTGGTGAAAATTAATATGAACACCTCTAATATTGTCTACTATATGATTTTATAATGAAATATTCAATATGAATTTTCTGCGACGCTCATTTTGCTCAAAACATCATCCATATGTATTAAAACTGCTGCTTAAACATGTTGTTTGCATTTTATGTTAATTCTTAGCCTCATAGTAGCACATAAATTCACAAAAATTCACATGGACGCTTTAAATATTGTCTATTATATATTTTTATCATTAAATAATCAATATCAGGATTTTACAACACTAATTTGGCTAAAGTTCATCCAGATACATTGAAAACTGCTGTTTAAACGAGTTGTATGCGTTTTATGTTATTTTTGCCTCATAACTGCGCATAAATTTGTGCAAATTCATATGAACACTCCTAATATTTTATATTATGTGTTCTTATAATTAAATATTCAATGTGAGTATTCTACGACACTCATTTTTCACAAAACATCATCCGTATCTATTAAAAACGGTCGTTCAAATAAGTTGGTTGCATTTTAAGTTATTTTGGCCTCATAACTATGAATAAATTCGAGAAAATACATATGGACACTTGTAGTTTTTTTTTATTATATGTTTTTATAATTAAGTATTCAATATTAAGATTCTACGACACTTATTTTTGCCTAAAACGTCATCCAGATGAATTAAAAACAGCTGTTCAAACGTGTCCTTTGAGTTTTATGTTATTTTTGGCCTCACAGTTGCGCGTAAATTCGTTCAAATTCATATGAGCACTCCTTATATTGTCTATTATATATTTTTACGGTTGAATATTCAACATGAATATTCTACGACACTCATTTTTCACAAAACATCCTCTGGATGAATTAAAAACTGTTTGTTTAATAAGTTGATTGCGTTTTATGTTATTTTGGCCTCATTACTGCAATTATATTCGTGAAAATTCATATGAACACTCCTAATATTGTCTGTTATATGATTTTATAATTAAATGTTCGATATGAATTTTCTGCGACACCTATTTTGCTCAAAACATCATTCGTATGTATTAAAACCTGCAGTTTAAACATGTTGTTTGCGTTTTATGTTATTTTTTGCGTCCTTACTGCGCATAAATTCATGAAAATTCACGTGGACACTTTAAATATTGTCTATTATATATTTTTATAATTAAATATTCTATATTAAGATTTTAGAAAACTAACTTTGCCTAAAACTTCATGCAGATGCATTGAAAACTGCGGTTTAAATGAGTTGTTTGCGTTTTATGTTATTTTGGCCTCATAACTCCGCATAAATTCGTGCAAATTCATATCAACACTCCTAATATTTTATATAATGTGTTTTTATAATTAAATATTCAATATGAATATTCTACAACACTCATTTTGCACAAAACTTCATCCGTATGTATTAAAAACTGTTGTTTAAACAAGTTACTTGTATTTTATGTTATTTTGGCCTCATAACTATGCATAAATTCATGAAAATACGCATGGACACTTATAATTTTGTCTATCATAAGATTTCATAATTAAATATTCAATATTAAGATTCTACGACACTTATTTTGCCTAAAACGTAATCCAGAAGAATTAAAAACTGCTGTTTAAACGAGTTGTTTGCGTTTTATGTTATTTTGGACTCACAACTGCACGTAAATTCGTTCAAATTCATATGAACACTCATAATATTGTCTATTATATGTTTTTACAATTGAATATCCAATATGAATATTCTACGACACTCATTTTGCACAAAATATCCTCTGGATACATTAAAAACTTTTGTTTAAATAAGTTGTTTGTGTTTTTTGTTACATTTTTCCTCATAACTGAAATTAAATTGGTGAAAATTAATATGAACACCTCTAATATTGTCTACTATATGATT
This sequence comes from Schoenoplectus tabernaemontani, assembly GCA_037127355.1. NCBI lineage: Eukaryota > Viridiplantae > Streptophyta > Magnoliopsida > Poales > Cyperaceae > Schoenoplectus > Schoenoplectus tabernaemontani. Next base: position 8,935,272 of record CM073753.1, read on the forward strand.
TTATAATGAAATATTCAATATGAATTTTCTGCGACGCTCATTTTGCTCAAAACATCATCCATATGTATTAAAACTGCTGCTTAAACATGTTGTTTGCATTTTATGTTAATTCTTAGCCTCATAGTAGCACATAAATTCACAAAAATTCACATGGACGCTTTAAATATTGTCTATTATATATTTTTATCATTAAATAATCAATATCAGGATTTTACAACACTAATTTGGCTAAAGTTCATCCAGATACATTGAAAACTGCTGTTTAAACGAGTTGTATGCGTTTTATGTTATTTTTGCCTCATAACTGCGCATAAATTTGTGCAAATTCATATGAACACTCCTAATATTTTATATTATGTGTTCTTATAATTAAATATTCAATGTGAGTATTCTACGACACTCATTTTTCACAAAACATCATCCGTATCTATTAAAAACGGTCGTTCAAATAAGTTGGTTGCATTTTAAGTTATTTTGGCCTCATAACTATGAATAAATTCGAGAAAATACATATGGACACTTGTAGTTTTTTTTTATTATATGTTTTTATAATTAAGTATTCAATATTAAGATTCTACGACACTTATTTTTGCCTAAAACGTCATCCAGATGAATTAAAAACAGCTGTTCAAACGTGTCCTTTGAGTTTTATGTTATTTTTGGCCTCACAGTTGCGCGTAAATTCGATCAAATTCATATGAGCACTCCTTATATTGTCTATTATATATTTTTACGGTTGAATATTCAACATGAATATTCTACGACACTCATTTTTCACAAAACATCCTCTGGATGAATTAAAAACTGTTTGTTTAATAAGTTGATTGTGTTTTATGCTATTTTGGCCTCATTACTGCAATTATATTCGTGAAAATTCATATGAACACTTCTAATATTGTCTGTTATATGATTTTATAATTAAATGTTCGATATGAATTTTCTGCGACACCTATTTTGCTCAAAACATCATTCGTATGTATTAAAACCTGCAGTTTAAACATGTTGTTTGCGTTTTATGTTATTTTTTGCGTCCTTACTGTGTATAAATTCATGAAAATTCACGTGGACACTTTAAATATTGTCTATTATATATTTTTATAATTAAATATTCTATATTAAGATTTTAGAAAACTAACTTTGCCTAAAACTTCATGCAGATGCATTGAAAACTGCGGTTTAAATGAGTTGTTTGCGTTTTATGTTATTTTGGCCTCATAACTCCGCATAAATTCGTGCAAATTCATATCAACACTCCTAATATTTTATATAATGTGTTTTTATAATTAAATATTCAATATGAATATTCTACAACACTCATTTTGCACAAAACTTCATCCGTATGTATTAAAAACTGTTGTTTAAACAAGTTACTTGTATTTTATGTCATTTTGGCCTCATAACTATGCATAAATTCATGAAAATAAACATGGACACTTATAATTTTGTCTATCATATGATTTCATAATTAAATATTCAATATTAAGATTCTACGACACTTATTTTGCCTAAAACGTAATCCAGAAGAATTAAAAACTGCTGTTTAAACGAGTTGTTTGCGTTTTATGTTATTTTGGACTCACAACTGCACGTAAATTCGTTCAAATTCATATGAACACTCATAATATTGTCTATTATATGTTTTTACAATTGAATATCCAATTTGAATATTCTACGACACTCATTTTGCACAAAATATCCTCTGGATACATTAAAAACTTTTGTTTAAATAAGTTGTTTGTGTTTTTTGTTACATTTTTCCTCATAACTGAAATTAAATTGGTGAAAATTAATATGAACACCTCTAATATTGTCTACTATATGATTTTATAATGAAATATTCAATATGAATTTTCTGCGACGCTCATTTTGCTCAAAACATCATCCATATGTATTAAAACTGTTGCTTAAACATGTTGTTTGCATTTTATGTTAATTCTTAGCCTCATAGTAGCACATAAATTCACAAAAATTCACATGGACGCTTTAAATATTGTCTATTATATATTTTTATCATTAAATAATCAATATCAGGATTTTACAACACTAATTTGGCTAAAGTTCATCCAGATACATTGAAAACTGCTGTTTAAACGAGTTGTATGCGTTTTATGTTATTTTTGCCTCATAACTGCGCATAAATTTGTGCAAATTCATATGAACACTCCTAATATTTTATATTATGTGTTCTTATAATTAAATATTCAATGTGAGTATTCTTCGACACTCATTTTTCACAAAACATCATCCGTATCTATTAAAAACGGTCGTTCAAATAAGTTGGTTGCATTTTAAGTTATTTTGGCCTCATAACTATGAATAAATTCGAGACAAATACATATGGACACTTGTAGTTTTTTTTATTATATGTTTTTATAATTAAATATTCAATATTAAGATTCTACGACACTTATTTTTGCCTAAAACGTCATGCAGATGAATTAAAAACAGCTGTTCAAACGTGTCCTTTGAGTTTTATGTTATTTTTGGCCTCACAGTTGCGCGTAAATTCGATCAAATTAATATGAGCACTCCTTATATTGTCTATTATATATTTTTACGGTTGAATATTCAACATGAATATTCTACGACACTCATTTTTCACAAAACATCCTCTGGATGAATTAAAAACTGTTTGTTTAATAAGTTGATTGCGTTTTATGCTATTTTGGCCTCATTACTGCAATTATATTCGTGAAAATTCATATGAACACTCCTAATATTGTCTGTTATATGATTTTATAATTAAATGTTCGATATGAATTTTCTGCGACACCTATTTTGCTCAAAACATCATTCGTATGTATTAAAACCTGTAGTTTAAACATGTTGTTTGCGTTTTATGTTATTTTTTGCGTCCTTACTGCGCATAAATTCATGAAAATTCACGTGGACACTTTAAATATTGTCTATTATATATTTTTATAATTAAATATTCTATATTAAGATTTTAGAAAACTAACTTTGCCTAAAACTTCATGCAGATGCATTGAAAACTGCGGTTTAAATGAGTTGTTTGCGTTTTATGTTATTTTGGCCTCATAACTCCGCATAAATTCGTGCAAATTCATATCAACACTCCTAATATTTTATATAATGTGTTTTTATAATTAAATATTCAATATGAATATTCTACAACACTCATTTTGCACAAAACTTCATCCGTATGTATTAAAAACTGTTGTTTAAACAAGTTACTTGTATTTTATGTTATTTTGGCCTGATAACTATGCATAAATTCATGAAAATACGCATGGACACTTATAATTTTGTCTATCATAAGATTTCATAATTAAATATTCAATATTAAGATTCTACGACACTTATTTTGCCTAAAACGTAATCCAGAAGAATTAAAAACTGCTGTTTAAACGAGTTGTTTGCGTTTTATGTTATTTTGGACTCACAACTGCACGTAAATTCGTTCAAATTCATATGAACACTCATAATATTGTCTATTATATGTTTTTACAATTGAATATCCAATTTGAATATTCTACGACACTCATTTTGCACAAAATATCCTCTGGATACATTAAAAACTTTTGTTTAAATAAGTTGTTTGTGTTTTTTGTTACATTTTTCCTCATAACTGAAATTAAATTGGTGAAAATTAATATGAACACCTCTAATATTGTCTACTATATGATTTTATAATGAAATATTCAATATGAATTTTCTGCGACGCTCATTTTGCTCAAAACATCATCCATATGTATTAAAATTTCTGCTTAAACATGTTGTTTGCATTTTATGTTAATTCTTAGCCTCATAGTAGCACATAAATTCACAAAAATTCACATGGACGCTTTAAATATTGTCTATTATATATTTTTATCATTAAATAATCAATATCAGGATTTTACAACACTAATTTGGCTAAAGTTCATCCAGATACATTGAAAACTGCTGTTTAAACGAGTTGTATGCGTTTTATGTTATTTTTGCCTCATAACTGCGCATAAATTTGTGCAAATTCATATGAACACTCCTAATATTTTATATTATGTGTTCTTATAATTAAATATTCAATGTGAGTATTCTACGACACTCATTTTTCACAAAACATCATCCGTATCTATTAAAAACGGTCGTTCAAATAAGTTGGTTGCATTTTAAGTTATTTTGGCCTCATAACTATGAATAAATTCGAGACAAATACATATGGACACTTGTAGTTTTTTTTATTATATGTTTTTATAATTAAGTATTCAATATTAAGATTCTACGACACTTATTTTTGCCTAAAACGTCATCCAGATGACTTAAAAACAGCTGTTCAAACGTGTCCTTTGAGTTTTATGTTATTTTTGGCCTCACAGTTGCGCGTAAATTCGATCAAATTCATATGAGCACTCCTTATATTGTCTATTATATATTTTTACAGTTGAATATTCAACATGAATATTCTACGACACTCATTTTTCACAAAACATCCTCTGGATGAATTAAAAACTGTTTGTTTAATAAGTTGATTGTGTTTTATGCTATTTTGGCCTCATTACTGCAATTATATTCGTGAAAATTCATATGAACACTCCTAATATTGTCTGTTATATGATTTTATAATTAAGTGCTCCATATGAATTTTCTGCGACACCTATTTTGCTCAAAACATCATTCGTATGTATTAAAACCTGCAGTTTAAACATGTTGTTTGCGTTTTATGTTATTTTTTGCGTCCTTACTGCGTATAAATTCATGAAAATTCACGTGGACACTTTAAATATTGTCTATTATATATTTTTATAATTAAATATTCTATATTAAGATTTTAGAAAACTAACTTTGCCTAAAACTTCATGCAGATGCATTGAAAACTGCGGTTTAAATGAGTTGTTTGCGTTTTATGTTATTTTGGCCTCATAACTCCGCATAAATTCGTGCAAATTCATATCAACACTCCTAATATTTTATATAATGTGTTTTTATAATTAAATATTCAATATGAATATTCTACAACACTCATTTTGCACAAAACTTCATCCGTATGTATTAAAAACTGTTGTTTAAACAAGTTACTTGTATTTTATGTCATTTTGGGCTCATAACTACGCATAAATTCATGAAAATACACATGGACACTTATAATTTTGTCTATCATATGATTTCATAATTAAATATTCAATATTAAGATTCTACGACACTTATTTTGCCTAAAACGTAATCCAGAAGAATTAAAAACTGCTGTTTAAACGAGTTGTTTGCGTTTTATGTTATTTTGGACTCACAACTGCACGTAAATTCGTTCAAATTCATATGAACACTCATAATATTGTCTATTATATGTTTTTACAATTGAATATCCAATTTGAATATTCTACGACACTCATTTTGCACAAAATATCCTCTGGATACATTAAAAACTTTTGTTTAAATAAGTTGTTTGTGTTTTTTGTTACATTTTTCCTCATAACTGAAATTAAATTGGTGAAAATTAATATGAACACCTCTAATATTGTCTACTATATGATTTTATAATGAAATATTCAATATGAATTTTCTGCGACGCTCATTTTGCTCAAAACATCATCCATATGTATTAAAACTGCTGCTTAAACATGTTGTTTGCATTTTATGTTAATTCTTAGCCTCATAGTAGCACATAAATTCACAAAAATTCACATGGACGCTTTAAATATTGTCTATTATATATTTTTATCATTAAATAATCAATATCAGGATTTTACAACACTAATTTGGCTAAAGTTCATCCAGATACATTGAAAACTGCTGTTTAAACGAGTTGTATGCGTTTTATGTTATTTTTGCCTCATAACTGCGCATAAATTTGTGCAAATTCATATGAACACTCCTAATATTTTATATTATGTGTTCTTATAATTAAATATTCAATGTGAGTATTCTTCGACACTCATTTTTCACAAAACATCATCCGTATCTATTAAAAACGGTCGTTCAAATAAGTTGGTTGCATTTTAAGTTATTTTGGCCTCATAACTATGAATAAATTCGAGACAAATACATATGGACACTTGTAGTTTTTTTTAGTATATGTTTTTATAATTAAGTATTCAATATTAAGATTCTACGACACTTATTTTTGCCTAAAACGTCATGCGGATGAATTAAAAACATTTGTTCAAACGTGTCCTTTGAGTTTTATGTTATTTTTGGCCTCACGGTTGCGCGTAAATTCGATCAAATTAATATGAGCACTCCTTATATTGTCTATTATATATTTTTACGGTTGAATATTCAACATGAATATTCTACGACACTCATTTTTCACAAAACATCCTCTGGATGAATTAAAAACTGTTTGTTTAATAAGTTGATTGCGTTTTATGCTATTTTGGCCTCATTACTGCAATTATATTCGTGAAAATTCATATGAACACTCCTAATATTGTCTGTTATATGATTTTATAATTAAATGTTCGATATGAATTTTTTGCGACACCTATTTTGCTCAAAACATCATTCGTATGTATTAAAACCTGCAGTTTAAACATGTTGTTTGCGTTTTATGTTATTTTTTGCGTCCTTACTGCACATAAATTCATGAAAATTCACGTGGACACTTTAAATATTGTCTATTATATAATTTTATAATTAAATATTCTATATTAAGATTTTAGAAAACTAACTTTGCCTAAAACTTCATGCAGATGCATTGAAAACTGCGGTTTAAATGAGTTGTTTGCGTTTTATGTTATTTTGGCCTCATAACTCCGCATAAATTCGTGCAAATTCATATCAACACTCCTAATATTTTATATAATGTGTTTTTATAATTAAATATTCAATATGAATATTCTACAACACTCATTTTGCACAAAACTTCATCCGTATGTATTAAAAACTGTTGTTTAAACAAGTTACTTGTATTTTATGTCATTTTGGCCTCATAACTATGCATAAATTCATGAAAATACACATGGACACTTATAATTTTGTCTATCATATGATTTCATAATTAAATATTCAATATTAAGATTCTACGACACTTATTTTGCCTAAAACGTAATCCAGAAGAATTAAAAACTGCTGTTTAAATGAGTTGTTTGCGTTTTATGTTATTTTGGACTCACAACTGCACGTAAATTCGTTCAAATTCATATGAACACTCATAATATTGTCTATTATATGTTTTTACAATTGAATATCCAATATGAATATTCTACGACACTCATTTCGCATAAAATATTCTCTGGATACATTAAAAACTGTTGTTTAAATAAGTTGTTTGTGTTTTTTGTTACATTTTTCCTCATAACTGAAATTAAATTGGTGAAAATTAAGATGAACACCTCTAATATTGTCTACTATATGATTTTATAATGAAATATTCAATATGAATTTTCTGCGACGCTCATTTTTCTCAAAACATCATCCATATGTATTAAAACTGCTGCTTAAACATGTTGTTTGCATTTTATGTTAATTCTTAGCCTCATAGTAGCACATAAATTCACAAAAATTCACATGGACGCTTTAAATATTGTCTATTATATATTTTTATCATTAAAAACTGCTGTTTAAACGAGTTATTTGCGTTTTATGTTATTTTTGCCTCATAACTGCGCATAAATTTGTGCAAATTCATATGAACACTCCTAATATTTTATATTATGTGTTTTTGTAATTAAATATTCAATATGAATATTCTACGACACTCATTTTGTGGAAAACTTCATCCATATGTATTAAAAATTGTTGTTTAAACAAGTTACTTGCATTTTATGTTATTTTTGCCTCATAACTATGCATAAATTCGTGAAAATATATATGGACACTTATAATTTTTTCTATCATATTTTTTCATAATTAAATATTTAATATTAAGATTCTACCACACTTATTTTACCAAAAACGTCATCCAAAAGAATTAAATCTGCTGTTTAAACGAGTTGTTTGTGTTCTATGTTATTTCGGTCTCATAATTGCCCGTAAATTCATTCAAATTCATATGAGCACTTCTAGTATGGTCTATTATATGATTCTACACTTGAATATTCAATATGAATATTCTACGACACTCATTTTGCACAAAACATCCTCTAGATTCATTAAAAACTGCTGTTTATATACGTTAATTGCGTTTTATGTTATTTTGGCCTCATGACTGCAATTAAATTCATGAAAATTCATATGAATACTTCTAATATTATCTTTATTTGATTTTGTAATTAAATGATCTATCTGAATTTTCTGCGACACTCATTTTTCTCAATGCTTCATTCGTATGTATTAAAAACTGCTGTTTAAACATGTTATTTGCATTTTATGTTATTTTTTGCATTCTTACTGCACATAAAATCATGCAAATTCACACGGACACTTGAAATATTTTCTATATGTTTTCATAATTAAATATTCAATATTAAGATTTTAGGAAACTAGCTTTGCCTAAAACTTCATGCAGATGCATTGAAAACTGCAGTTTAAACGAGTTTTTTTGCGTTTTATGTTATTTTGGCCTCCGAACTACGCATAAATTCGTGAAAATTCATATAAATACTCCTAATATTTTATGTTATGTGTTTTTATAATAAAATATTCAATATGAATATTCTACAACACTCATTTTACATAGAACTTTATCCGTATGTATTAAAAACTATTGTTTAAACAAGTTACTTGCATTTTTGTTATATTGGCCTCATAACTTTGCATAAATTCATACAAATACTTATGGACACTTATAATTCTATCTATTAGATATTTTTATAATTAAATATTCCATATTAAGATTCTATGATACTTATTTTGTCTAAAACATCATCCAGAAGAATTAAATCTGTTGTTTAAACGAGTTGTTTGCGTTCTATGTTATTTTGGTCTCACAACTGCGCGTAAATTCGTTCAAATTCATGTGAGCACTCTTAGTATTATCTATTATGTGTTTTTACAGCTGAATATTCATTATGAATATTCTACGATACTCTTTTTGCACAAAACGTCCTCTGGATACATAAAAAACTGTTATTTAAATAAGTTAATTGTGTTTTATATTATTTTTGCCTCATGACTACAATTAAATTCATAAAAAATCATATAACACTCCTAATATTATTTATTATATGATTTTATAATTAAATGTTCAATATGAACTTTCTTATACTCTCATTTTTCTCAAATTTCATCCGTATGTATTAAAAACTGTCATTCAAATAAGTTGGTTGCATTTTATTTTATTTCGGCCTCATAAATATGAATAAATTCATGCAAACACATATGGACACTTATAATTTTATCTATTATATATTTTTATAATTAAATATTCAATATTAAGATTCTGCGACACTTATTTTGTCTAAAACGTCATACATATGAATTAAAAACTATTGTTTAAACGAGTTGTTTGAGTTTTACGTTATTTTTGCCTCATAATTAAATTCGTTCAAATTCATGTGAGCACTTCTAATATTGTCTATTATTTTTTTTACAGTTGAATATTCAACATGAATATTCCACGACACTCATTTTGCACAAAACATCATCTTGATGAATTAGAAACTGTTGTTTAAATAAATTGATTGTGTTTTATGTTATTTGGCCTCATTACTGCAATTAAATTCATGAAAATTTATATGAACACTTTTAATATTATCTATTTATATTATTTTATAATTAAATATTCAATATAAATTTTTTACGATACTTATTTTGCTTAAAACTTCATTCGTATGTATTAAAAACTGCTGTTTAAACATGTTATTTGTATTTTATGTTATTTTTACCTCTTTACTGTGGATAAATTAATGCAAATTCACTTGGACACTTTAAATATTGTCGAGTGCAATGTATTGCAGAAACTTTTTCTGTCGTATAAATTCTGTAGTTAGAAATTTATGTGAAGATAGTGTGTATCTCAATGTGGTTTTGAAGGTACACTATTGATGTTACTTTTTGATGTTTCTTTTAAAATTTGAACATGTGTCACTATGTAAAGATGTAGAGACATGAGACCCATTATATATCAATATCATCTTTTTACGTTAGTTTACCTAATAACATATATATGATGTCGTATCTCAACGTTGTTCTAAAGGTACAACATTGAGATTAGCTTTTACATTAATTTATTTAATAAAAAATAATTATTATATTTATTAGTCAAATTCATGTGCTCGCATTTTCATACAAAAGAAATATTCCTATACGGATAGCTTCCCAAAGTCTACTCATAGTCTTTACTGATTATCACTTTTTTTTTAAAGATTTATAAAGTTATCAAAAGATGGAGAGTAATCAATATTTTTATTATTTTGGATTTGTTATATTGATCTTGGTTTAGACATTTATGGTTGTCAAAAAATCTACAGAATAAAATTAAAATCTCCTGTTTTGACATAAAAAATTAATAAATAAATAAGTACAAAATAATATAAATTAAAAAATTAAAAAATCTCCAAGTATTAGCAAAGAAATTTAAGTAGATATATATGTTGTGATTTTTTCTAAAATGTGTCACAATAGATATTTCATAATGGATATGGTGAATATATGTAGAAAATTTTGCGACAAGAAAAATAAAAAAATAGATAACATTTGGTTGGAACAATTATGTAAGATATTCAGTTACTATATTAATTTATGTGAAATATATAAACACTTATATTAAAACAAGTATATTTTATTATAGTATAAGAACGTGTATTTTATCAGATATGAAACATATCCTTTTAGTATACATACGTTGAATTGTTCTAAATATCTATTACATTTGTACGATTACTCATTGTCTAGTACTTGTACTCGTCATATCAATATAAACGTTGTTTTAGTATAAAAACCCAAAGTTTTAGTAACATATATTTACTATTTTTTAGGGCATATGGGACTACTCTTTATAATTAATAAAAGTAAATAAAAATTTTTGCAAATAGAGATTAAAAACTATTAAATGTTCTCAACTTATATATAATACCGCAGTGTTTATGTGTGGTAAATTGCATATTGAAAATTTGAAGAAATTTGTATAAATATTTAATGATGAAAAGCATAAAATGGTGGTTGAAACAAACGCTTACATACAATTATCGTATCACTATAATCACTATTTAAAGTTTTAAACTTTAGTCCGAGTATCCAACCTAGAAAATGCATATGTTGTCATATTTATTTCTATAATAATTTGTTGTGATTTTTTTGTATTAATGATTATAAGTCTTACTTAATAATAATAATCTCTATATTTAATTACGGTCGTTTAAATAAAATCTGACGGTCCAAAATTCAGTGTCATAGTAATCCATCCGACTTATATCACATATTCATCACATCCAAAAATATACTCTGAGCGACGCACCTCACTGCACAACGGGTCCGTTGGGTCGTGCTCACAACAGAGGATCCAGTTATTATTATTATTAATTATTATTAAATTAATATTATTAAAAATAAGAGTAAGAACCGTAAAATTTCAAATATACGAATGGCGTATGGCGCGCTACGCTTGCCCTTGCGCGGATTGAAACGCGCGTATCGTGGCGTGTTATTATTTTTATGAAAACGCGCGGCGGTGGCGCATTTCGTTCAAACTTTGCGCAAGTGAGCGCAAGTGAGATGGAGAGGCGCGCGTTTTGTATATATAAAAGCACGCGCGCTTTGGCGCGCGTAAAAATAATGAAACGCGCGCCATGGCGATGCGCGTTTCGTAAAAATAATGAAACGCGCCACTGACAGTGGCGCGCTGCCATTCATATATTTAAATTTTACATTTCTCACTTTTATTTTTAATAATATTAATTTAATAAAACTTATTATTACTAAAAACTGGAGAGGATGTATGAACAGATTCAGCCTCGGGTTGACAAAGAGCAGCATGATTGGAGGTTGTGGCCGTGGGGCGTGGGAACGACGCCGAACGCGATAAAGTGCAGAGCCTGGCAGAGATGCTCTGCACCAGTGTGTACACTAACACTGCACAGTTTAGACTTTAGACCGCTTCACCTGCCCGAAATTATTGTCCCCAAGAAACAACATGTCATGCTATACACTCATTTAGATTATGTCAACTTTATGTCTTTATCCATCCACCATTGGTTAGTTCCCAACTTATTTATTGGGAAATGGATTCTCACACCAGACCTTCAAATTTTCAAATTTACTGAATTCATACCTCTTCTGTTATGATACAACTCATAGTAGTGATTTGTCGGCGGGTACCGTGGATACGGGCCGGGTACACCCGCGGCGGGCGGCGGGTAGGTCGGGCACGTGTACGGTGGGTAGACGGGTACGGCGGGTACGGGTAGACAGGTTTTTTTTTTCAAAACCGTACCCTACCCGTCGCGGGTACACGGGTACCACGAGTACGGGTACGGAGGTACTCGGGCACACGGGTCGGCGGGTCAACCGTTATAACGGTTTACCGAACCGTTATAACGATTTATGAAACATTATAACGTTTCAGCAAACCGTTATAACGATTTATGAAACGTTATAACGTTTCAGCAAACCGTTATAACGGTTTGCTGAAACGTTATAATGTTTCATAAATCGTTATAACGGTTTCTGAAATCATTATAACGACGAGTACGGGCACAGACGGCGGGCGGCGGGTAAACGGGTACGGGTACAAACGAGTTTTTTTCAAAAAAAAAAACTGACCGCCCTTCTCAAACCCATACCCGTGTACCCGTGTACCCGCCTATACCCGGGCACGGATACGGATACCGCGGGTACCGGACACAGGTACACGGGTACGGATTGTACCCGGCGGGTTTTAGCAAACCTCTAACTCACAGTACATGGGCATCACGAGTATATTGCAAATAGAAATGAGCAAAAATACTGTCAGCTCGATAATTTTTTTGATGAACTTAATTCAAAATATTTATTTTACTATTTCTAAACTTTGAATTATATTGTTCACTAAATTATTTTATATTAAAATACTGTGGGACGCAAAAAAAATTTAGAGTTTTTTAAACTATTTTCATATTTTTTTAAGATGGCTTTAAAATAATAATAATAATAATAATAAAGTAATGCATATTTGCATATGAAATACATAATATTAAGAAACTATCAAACAGATATTTAAGAAATTTTAAAATTACAAAAATGTATTCCATAATATTTTAATATAAAGGATTGAACAGTATAAACTGAAATCTAGAGATATTAAAAAAATATAATATATTTTTTTAGAAGCGGAATTTATTGTCTATTACAAATTGTTTCACGGAATTGCATGCGGTTTTATTCACAAATGTAATTGATTATTTAGTCGATCGTTCAGATGTCATGGTATCGAAGGAAGAAAATTAATCAACTCAACGAATGATAAAGAATGTCATTGATATAGAGGCCTTGATGGATTTAAATTAACTTATCACAATTATATCATATTAACCACTATATTAATCTAATTTATTTCCTATAAAGGAGAAATTAAAAACATGTACATTATGGGTGGTCTTTAATTCCTATCACTTATATCCTGAAGAATATAAAAAAAAAGTTAATTTGACTAAAATCATAAAACATAATTTAAAGCGAGCACTTTTACATAGTACAATAAAAAGTTATGATATTGAGGAATGTCAATCATCCAAATCTTATTTTTCTACAGCATGTCATCGCGCTGTACGTCACAGGGGCCGTCTGATTTTCTAGTGATGGGTGAAAAAAATAAGTCCCTTAAAATCACCAATAAATGTGTGTGCAACGTGATGTGGCACGTTAGAAGATCAGCGCGCCAACCACCCAGCCAAAATTTAACAAATATATAAAAAACAATGTAATAACTAATAACGTATATTGCAGTATTGCACCAGTTTTTTTTAATAATAATTATTCAAATAATTCTAATTTTAATAATAAGAGTGATAAACTTGAAATTTTAAGAATACGAATGGCAGCACGTCACTGCTAGTGGCGTTGTGTAAAAGCGTCAGTCCCACTGACGCGTTTGTGCAAAAACGTCATTCCCAAGGGCATCTTTCAGTTTTTTCTTTAAACTTAGAGTTGTGTAAGTTTGTGTTGCTGGTTGGTCCGGACACCAATGGGAAATACGCCACTCCCACTGGCGTCTTTCATTTTTTTTAAGAAAAAAACTGAAAGTAAAAAAAAAGATGCTACTGCTAGTGGTGTCTTTGCAACATGTAACTGGCAGGGGCGGAGCCAGAAACAATCAATATGGGGTGCCCGGTTCAAATAAATAGAATATTCATGTCAAAAGAAAATTTATTTTTTATCATTCGACCTTTATTTTTCAGGGTGCTCGGGCGCCAGCTGACGCCTACCTTGGATCCGCCCCTGGCAGCGGCGCGCGACCATTCATATTTTTAAAATTTTGATTTTATGATTCTTATTATTAAAATTAGAATTATTTAAATAATTATAATAAAAACCCGGTATTAGGGTTGCAAACGGATAGTAAATTATCCGATTTTATCCGTGATCCGATCCGAAAAATAACAAAAATTATCCGATCCGTATTCAAAATTTTTAATGGATATGGATACAGTTTGGCTATTACCTATCTGTAACCGTCCGTTTAGCTATTATTCGTCAACATCTGACATTATCCAAAGGTATCCGATCTTATCCAAATACATATTATCCGATTTTATCCGAATACATATCCGAAAAAAATCTCATTATATATTTTTAATTATATATTTTTTGCATACATTACAAATCTAACTAATTTTATATATAATTTGTGCTAATATATTATGTTTTTTTAATAATTCATTGATACATTTGAACTACTAATATAATGATAATTAATATTTAATTTTTATAATTAATAATTCTATCAAAAAATAATATGTAATTTTTTAATGATATATATAATATTTTTACTTAATATCCGAAATATATCCGTATTTATATATGTATCCGTCCGATATCTGATCCGTGTCCGACATCCGTTGAATATCTGATCCGTATCCGTATCCGAAATATTAAAACAGATATGATACGATAAAAATATTATCCGTTCATATCCGATCCGTTTGCAACCCTACTGATATTGCACGGAATCATTCGACATTTTTTTAAGGGTATCATCAGAAAGATTCCTGTCTGATAAAGTCAACAACCACATGACCAAACTATTTATAAACCCAATAACAGATACACATACACCCAACTGCCCTTTGGTAACTGCCTCCAAATGAATTAAAGAGGGAAAAAAATTCAACGCAGCCATGAAACCAAAGCTTGCATCTGTCTTTCTAGTAACCCTTCTTTTTCTCTATGCATCTCTCTCTCATGGAATGAGGCCATTTCCAACTGAGTCGAGTTTAAGTCACCATGAAGTGGTATGTACAGTTTAACTTTTTTTTTCTGCAGTAGTATATTATACATTTTTTTTTATTTCTGTTTGTTGTTTCATGAAATTTTTTTATCTTGTTGATCAGGAAGTTATAATTGTATTAGAAAGTAGAAATTCAACAATGCAATTTCCCATCTACGTAACCTGAAAACCATCACTCAATTCAATTAAAGGATTAATTTTATTTTCAAGCGCTGTATTTTTTATTGTATATGTGCCAGGAGAAGTTTGCTGTCGAAAATTTTAAATTGACCAACTTCAATTTATGAGCAAACTAGTGCTTTTCTCAAACTAATTATTCCAATTTCCACCCTATAGATAAATGAAGAGATTGATTTGGATCGATTGGATATAGAAGTATGTGACAAATCTGAAGATGAGTGCATGATGAGAAGAACACTAGTGGCACACACCGACTACATCTACACTCAAGGCAACCACCACTAAAAGAATAATAATAATAATAACAATAATGGCATATATGCTATTTGGTTTATACTATATAGCATGAATCGTCATGTTATTTCCCTAATATTTCTAATGCACTTGGTGAGACTGTTTTTCCCCCAATTAGTTTGTTCTTGATCAGTCATAATTAAGTCATTGCATGTTTCTTCTTGAATTTGTTATGTATGATGTCATGAAATATTTATCCGAGTCGTTCCTAATTTAATATTATATAATATTAGTTATTAATTTGTCTTATCATTTACCATTTTGTAAATATTTTATTTCGACGAGTATATATTGTTTGTTTGACCAATAATCAGTAGCCAACATTGCGACATTCAACCGTGACTGCCTGAAATGGTTCGGATAAAGTTGGATCACTTTACACTTTACAGTAGTTATTTTTGATAATTCTCATAATGGAATTTCAAATACATCCGAGAAATTTTTAAAAAATAGAAAAAACTTATAGAAAATTCTTTTATCTGTTAATAATATTTTATTTTTTATATAATTTAAATATTATTTGATAGTCAATAAAAAAATCATCCAAAAATTATATAATTTATAACTGGTCAGTTAATGGGCCTTTGATAGACTATTCTATGACACTTAAATTACGTAAAATTTAAAATATAATCAATATATAACTTTAACAACATGTCTGTAAATTCTTTTTTTTATTATTTTCAAGATGGTTTTAATATTATTTAAAATTTTGTTGTCAAAATTATCAAAATTGTGTCAAAGTAACCATTGTCATGTGATCCCTCTCCTTTATTTTTATGGTAGTACGCGTAGAAACATTAATTTGAGTAGATAACACTCTGTATCTGTTTATCTTTCATTATCTTTCTTTATTTTGCAAGTTGCAACTCTTTTCTCTTTGGTCAAGAGTCAAGACTGGGATAGAAGTGGGCAAAACATCAATATCTCTTTTGAAATACAAATATATGTGTGTTTTATATATCATATATGTATGTTATCATTATAAAAAAAAAATTGTGATCCTTTCACATATATTAGTTACACTAAACTTTCTTATAATGATATTTTAATATCAGTTAGAATTAATTGCAAACAATAATGAGACAATTACGACATTAACAGTAAAGACGTGAAACATTTATTGTTTGGTAAAGCCGCTTGTTAGGTTGAACTTGTCACGCCAATATAACCCCAATAAATAATTGTTGTTTAATTGCCAAACGTCCAAATTAATTATTGTTTTTTAATACCTCAAATATTAAAATGAAAATCAAAGTAAATTGCATGCAGGATAAAAAGGATAATATATCTAGTTATATAAATAATGGATTTCGCTTCTCTGAGGAGAGAGAAATATTCAAATTTCACGAGGAACATAAAAAAAATGATATTGGAGTGATATATAATTTGAAATGACGGGATTAAAGTAATATTAATAAAATTTAAGAAACAATTACTAAAATTACTCCCTATTCATGATATATAATACCAGCTACTCCGCTAGATTAGTTCTGATCAACAATTGTACCACCATAGTTATTAATACCTCTCTAATAATGTTCCTAATCTTTCCCGAGAAAAATAAAAACACGAAAAGTGGCGTCTCACATGAGTCCCATCATCATTAAATACATGAGATGTTGTGTTTGCTGCTGCAGTATATTATATAATTTGTTCCATGATCCTAAACAGGGGCGGACCTAGGTTATGTTAGGGGAGCTGTTTTTCTGAATTTTGAAAATCAATATTTTTCGGTAATATTTTTGATAATTTGTCTTTTCTGAAATAATTTTTGTTTCTCTTGAATTATCTGATTAATTTTATTGAGAAAAAAATATTTAATATCATGCATAATAAAATAATTATACAAATATATCAAAATATAAAGATCCGTAAACGAAAACTTTCTTCATCAACTTGATTATCTTTAGTTTGAGATTTATTTTATTATTATTTTTAATATATAAAATATTATTATTTTAATTTTTAAATTTTTTTATTAGATAATAATATATATTAAATTATTATATTTTATTTAGTACCCGATTAGTTAATGAATTTAAACCCGATAAACTATTACAATCCGATAATTATCCCGATCAAAATCCTGTATCGGACCTTGATCCTAAATGATACAATTATAGTCTGTGACTGTGGGTAGCATTAGCATCATATATCAGAGTTCAGACCAGCTATGCAACTGCAACATGACCATCAGACCATGACAACTGACCTATTTTTGAGGTACGCCTACCATGAAACATAGGTTAAACAGGTCCAATACTCCAATAAGAGGCAAGACACGTGTACAACGATGTAAATTAGAAAACAATTTGCTGAGATTGAAAGCCTGACAATGCCAAAAGATTACGAAGACCAATCACCAGAGACAGAGACAGTGCTGCTCAGTGCTTCTGAATACTGACTTTTGAGACGGAGAAAAAGAAAAATAAAACAACAACTTGACAGATCACATGCAGCTGCCTATGAACTGGTAATTTATTTTTTTTTAATGAAAAAAATAGGAGTTAAGACCTCCCTCGTAAATATAAATAATGCTGCTTATCCGAATTTTAAATATATAATTTTTGATACGAAGTATATTATCTTTTTTCAGACTGATTCTTTGAGTCATAAATTTTAATCCGATTCAAAATGATCAAGGAAAAAGAGCTGGGATCTGTGATATGGATTAAGAATTTTTAATTAATCTTAAATTGGGTCTGATCAATATGTTTAATCGTGTTTTTCCAATTTATTTTGAAATTTTGCAATTAAAGTTTATTTATTGTACTACCTAAAATTAATTTTGTTATAAATCAATCTTATTTATTCTTTTGTTATACAAAATTTGATCATGGTAGAATTAGCCTTATAAATGTCACTGATGTAATGTTACAAATATGTTTTATGAAAAATTGAGTGCTGTATTATAACTTGAAATGTAAGAAAGATGCGTTTTATTGCTATGAAAGCAACTGAGTGATCACCATCCTTCATCGAATGAAGAGCTGATGCATGTGCAGTGCTGTTCTTACCGGAGGCCATTATGAAGGGACCCGGATCCACTGTCGCGCGGCACGTGGTCCGTTCGATCACTTCGAGATTCGAGTTAATACTTTAAGATTCGAGTTAGCACGAATCTCGAAGTGATCGAACGGACCGCGTCTTTGCGCCGCCGTGTCGCGCGACAATGAGATCTGGTTCCCATTATGAAGTGCCGGTGCAGTGGTGCTAGCATTAAAAAAATCAAACCCTTCTAAAGCCCTCAAAAGTTTGATCCGATCCTTTTTAATGATAAAGACCAAACTGAATTTTAAAAAAATAAATCCTTCTAATCCGGTTGTTATCAAATTCGGTCATTTTCAGATATTTTTTTTAATATTTTATATTATATATTAGTTACATTTAAAAATCAACAAAATTAAAAAATTAAAATAAAATGCCACAATAAAAAAATATAATTTAATATTATTTTATAAATATAAATTAACATATAATATATATATATATATATATATATATATATATATATATATATATATATATAAAGAGAGAAGGAATCAGTTGACAATGGATTATTTTGACAACCTTCACAATGGATCTCTAAAAAAATAAAAAAATCTTAAAAAAAGAAAAAAAAGTTTATATGTTATTATATCTTTAGATTGATAGTCATTCAAATTTCATATAATTTCATTATCGTTTGATAGTCCATCAAATATCATTAAATTGGAACCGTTGTAAATTATATGAAAATTTGATGGTCTTTGATGGACTATCAAACGATAATGAAATTACATGAAATTTGAATGACCATCAATCTAAACGTAGAAGAACACATCTATAAACTTTTTCTATTTTTAAGATTTTTTTATATTTTTTTAGAGATTCATTGTCAAAGTTGTCAAAATAATCCATTGTCAACTGATCCCTTCTCATATATATATAGAAAGAGAGAGATATAGACTATTGTGAAAACGTTTGCATTTCAGCTGATATGCAAACCAATAAAAAATTATATATTAAAATCTCAAAAAATTCAATTCATGATTTTCATTAAATTCTTCATATGAAAGCCTTATGAGATGCAATAATTTGGAGTGTTTTGAGTTTTTTAAGTCACTCTTTTGAATTAAAAAAAAACAACATAAACATTGAATATTTATTATTATTTTTAGAGTTATTTTTTTAAAAATTTAAAAGAGTGACTTAAAAAACTCAAAACACTCCACTAGCAGTGACATTTTTTTTTTTTTACTTTTCAATTTTTTTTCTTAAAAAAAATGAAAGACACCAGTGGGAGTGACGTTTTTCCCACTGGCGTCTGGACCAACCAGCAACGCAAACTTACGCAACTCTAAGTTTAAAGAAAAAACTGAAAGACGCCATTGGAGAATGATATTTTTGCACAAACATATCAGTCACAGCGCCACTAGCACTGGCACGCTATTCATATTCTTAAAATTTCAATTTTATCACTCTTATTATTAAAATTAGGATTATTTGAATAATTATTATAAAAAAACTGGTGCAATACTACAATATACGTTATTAGTTATTACATTGTTTTTTTTTATATTTGTTAAATTTTGGCTGGGTGGTTGCCACTTGCCAGTGGTTGGCGCGCTGATCTTCTAACGTGCCGCATCGCGTGTTGCACATACATTTATTGGTGGTTTTAAGGGGCTTATTTTTATCACCCATCACTAGAAAATCAGACGGTCCCTGTGACGTACAGCGCGATGACATGCTGTAGAAAAATAAGATTTGGATGATTGACATTCCTCAGTATCATAACTTTTTATTGTACTATGTAAAAGTGCTCGCTTTAAATTATGTTTTATGATTTTAGTCAATTTTTTTTTATATTCTCAGGATATAAGTGATAGGAATTAAAGATCACCCATAATGTACATGTTTTTAATTTCTCCTTTATAGGAAATAAATTAGATTAATATAGTGGTTAATATGATATAATTGTGATAAGTTAATTGTAATAGACAATAAATTCCGCTTCTCAAAAAAATATTACAATTTTTTAACATCTCTAAATTTCAGTTTATACTGCTCAATCCTTTATATTAAAATATTATGGAATACATTTTTCTAATTTTAAAATTTCTTAAGTATTTGTTTGATAGTTTCTTAATATTATGTATTTCATATGCAAATATGCATTACTTTATTATTATTATTATTATTTTAAAGCCATCTTAAAAAACTCTAAATTTTTTTTAGCGTCCCACAGTATTTTAATATAAAATAATTTAGTGAACAATATAATTCAAAGTTTATAAATAGT
The DNA here is from genome assembly GCA_037127355.1 of Schoenoplectus tabernaemontani. Lineage (NCBI taxonomy): Eukaryota > Viridiplantae > Streptophyta > Magnoliopsida > Poales > Cyperaceae > Schoenoplectus > Schoenoplectus tabernaemontani. The sequence goes on from CM073753.1 coordinate 8,956,274, forward strand.
AAAATAAATATTTTGAATTAAGTTCATAAAAAAAATTAGCGAGCATATGTACATGAAATTAGCGACCATATTTTGAATTAGTACATTAATCAAAGCCATCTTTAGAAAACCCAAAACAAATACGAAATAACATATGTACAAGAAATTGGTTGTCATAATATTAAAATGTTCCGCAAGACCGTAACTCAATATTTTCTGAAAAAAAAAACTATATATTTGGTGGTGAACAAAGAGAAAAACATTACCACCCGATAAAACAGGAATACATTAGTCATGCATCATGGTTTGAAATAGAGTAACGACAAATAATAGCATATTTATTTACACAAACCATTAAGATTGAAAACATATACACGAAGTAAACGTGAAGCAACATGCAGCAAGATGCTCGATAATACTCCTAATCAACATCATTTCTTGTCATCTTCATCCTCAAGGTCGCTAAATGAAACATCCTCGTCATCTACTAAAGGTACACTTGCCATATTTTGTGAAGCTCCTGTTGTATTGTCAGTTGCGTCCTCTTGCAACCACTCATCATCTCCATCTGAATCGTCTGAACTCTCAGCATTTTGAACTGCAACATGAACTTTTATGGGTGGTTCCTCTTCTTTTATCACTGACTTGTCTACTATTTTCACCTCAGTTACTTCCACCGGGTGCTTTTCCGTCTCAAAGTCTGATATGGGGATTGTGGTGAGGGTTTCTCCTTCTTTACTCTTAGATGATGATGATGGTGATGATGGTGCTGGGATGTCATATATGTCTTTCGATGGTGCTTCTTCAGCTACTTGTTCAAGTGATGCGGTGATTTCGTCTGGGGTTTTCTGGGGTACATTCAAAGAAGGAACCTCTACAGTGCCATCATACTCTTGCACTTCCTTGTTCTTCTGACTTTGGGTTTTATCCGACAATTGCATTCTGGCATCATTAATCTGCAAAAGTCAGGTGTTATTAATAATGCCACAAATTCTTTTTATATGAAAAATAAAAAAGTGCTATATAGAGAATGAGTCGATCATTGTTCTCAATTGCATCTTTTAGAAAAAGGCTAACAAGGTTGCCAATCGTATTCTTTTTAAGAGAATTGAGATGATCTCTGTAGCAAAGTACCAAAATTTCACTCAACAACTTCACACTTTTACTATATCAAGAACTTTTATCAGAAGCAATACTGATCATGGTAATATTTTTTTCCAACTCCTTAATGGTCTGATGGCGTTGTAGCACAAGCTTAAATAATACCTCCACAGAGTAAAATCCAGTAGACAGATTCCTAAATCATTTCTGTTAGTCTGAAAGGCCACAACAGAAATTACTCTATCCCACTTAAAAATTTTAGCTTCACCAGCCCAAAGGCATGTAACAAAATTGATTATAGCACAATAATTGAAAGAAGTACATCCCAAATTCCCAATGAATTATAGCAAACTAATTGAAATAGGTTATGAATATCAGAAATGACAAAAACAAGTTGTCAAGATATACTAGTTCACAGTCAATAACAGTCATATATGCACTGACAAAGATTCATCATGTACACCTTGCAGAATAATAAATACTATATAACATATCATCACTTCCACCTCCCACCTGATCCTTTCACAAAGGAACAAAATACCCTTTTCTCTTCCACATTCATGTGAAATTTAAACAATAAGACTCAGAATTGTTCCTATATTCATATGGGAATGGAACTATGGAAGATATTTCTCATTTGCCATAACATACAAAACATTTATATGACATGTTTACCAATAAATATGTAATTATGTACCATTTACAACAACAGATGTATCACAAAAAAAGAACCTGGAAATGAGAGGAAACAGACCTGGGGCGAAAAGAGCAACTCAGCATCTTTCTCATCCAGTCTGGGGTAGACAAGCATGAAATAAATTTTCCAAAAGCATCTTTCACTCATATGGTTTGGGCAGAGTTCAATCCTCAATGCTCCTAATCTCGGCACAAGCTGTTCGATTGCAAGAGCATGCTCTTGTTGAACATCTGACATCTCAAAATCTGTCACATGTAATAAAAGTTGTAATTTCACCTGCTAGACTCCAAAAAGAGAAAGAGCATAATTAATTTCAATTCGAGCTCCCCAAAGATTTGGTTGGTGTACTCAGGCCAAACTCACTCACAACAAGCTGTACATTGCTACAATTGGAGTTGGAATAGTAGTGTATGAAACATAAAATGAGCCATTGAGGATTACATCTTTTAAAAACACAATTTTACCAAGCTATCAGTTGCTATCAATGCAGTTGGTAAGTTGAGGCGTGAAATTTAAACAATAAGATTCAGAATTGAACAGTTCTAAAAGGGGAATCACAATTGAGTTGTTAGTTCTTTCTGTGTAATATTTGATTTTGGGACCACTGGTACCACAGATAGATAGCACACAATATATATGTATGCAAGAGATAATTTTTCGTGCCAACATATACACCGCCAAAAGATCATAAATCATGGATATAGGTAGCATGCCCACACATACGCTGCCCAAAGATCAAATCATGGATGAAAGGATGAGGATATACATAACATGTTAATTACCAGTACTTTGCTAAATTTTGACTTAACTACATCTGAATATCTGCAATTTTCCTGTTTAACTGGAACTACAAATAGCAAAGTTGCAACCAACTGTTTTAAATAGGAATATACACATTTGACCATGAAAAAACCAATGCATTCAGCATAGGCCATTAAAGGACATTTGCATATAAAATTTTCAAATGCCACGTACTTATGCTACCCAAATACTTCATATACTTCACCGCATACGTATTGGATGCTTATCTGATACAGATTCATATCTGATACGGTTTGGGAGTATCGGTTATGCCATGTTACTTTTATTCACTTGGACTGACCAATACAGTCTCCAGTACTTCTAGATATGTTCTGAAACATGGCGTATATGATTATTTTATTCACTTTGACTGACTGATATGGTCTTCAATATGTCTAGATACAATCTGACAGTCTTAGTGAGCCTCAGGTGTGTTCCTGATTCATTTTGGATAATACAGTGGAAGCTACATGTGCTGCCGCAGCTGATCCCATAAATTCGCTCAGAAATTTCTTGGAAAATCAAAGGAGCAGAGGGATTCAAACCTGCGTAGATGTGTTCCCATCAAATTGCACTACCACTCCACCATTGTTACCATTGTGCTTACAGAAACATTTTATATTATATATTCAGAATTTTAGATATAAAGACACATATTGCATGTACCCTTCTCTAATTTCTGTTTAATTAAATAAGAATTATTATATATAGCCACACCAATATCCAAGATTTTTTAAAATTGCCGATCGCCGCACCAACATCATATCCAATACAATACCCACACTGCACCGTTATGTTCACACTCAACCCTACTATTTTTTTCTTTCAAAAAATGCAATATGTGCTTGCTCTATCAATCCACACACAAGAGAAGTTCCTCTATAATTGTAATGCAGACTGTAATAGGTTAAGAGGCAAAGAACACTAACCATCGCACTCTTCCTCAAGCAAAGGGAAGTCAAGCCAAGTCCCTGGATGCATTGAAATATTCTCCACAAATATCAACACCTCCTCAGTCACACCAATCAGAACAGTGTCCTCAGCATCTTCGTCCTCATCAGATCCAAGTGGTAGAAAACTGGAGGCAATCTTAGCTATCTCTGAAACGGCCACATGTTCTGATATCTTAGATATCCCACTCCGAACTCTCCCCCCAATCTCAGCAAAGTCATTTCGAATACCTGTCAAGCTTTCTAAGTCATTAATTAAAGAGAATATGCAAAAATTTTAAAGAAAATAAAAAGGTAATTTAGAAACAGTTCTTGATTTGGGCAAGTGATGTATACCATAATCACATCTTACCAGATTTTTGAAAGAGTGATATCATGATCTCTAGTATATTTTAGAAATCCATAAATGTGGGAATGGTAATTATACTGGCTCTATTTCTTATTTTTGTCCTAATAGGAGTAATTAAGAAATTCATATATCTATTTAATTCTATCATGGCCTGCATTATCTGCAATTAAAGATTTGATCTCAACCTCACACAATGTTGTTGGAATAGCCAAGCAGTTTGTTCTCTACATAATACCCTCTAACTAGCAGAGCTGTAGTGCTCCTATCTAATGACCTTTATCTATCCATATGCCTCCCCTTTTAAAGTTCATTTGCACTGATCTAAAGTTACACATAAATCATGGTAACAAGACGTAGTCTAGATACGGTTTGTAACTTCACCTGGCATTTTTCTCAACTCATCAGATGCCTCCACGTCGTCACCATCTTCAGGTAAAATTTTGGATTCTGATTGGGATTGCGGGGGCGGAGCAAGGAAAGAGGCGATCCCACGAAATTGACGGGTTAGAGTTTGCGTGAGCTCGGAAATGTCCTCCTTCACACCTTTCGTCGGAGATTGAGGTTCTCCAGCGGTGTTCGAGGCGGCAGATGTGGTTGCGGAGGGTTTCTCTTGCTCCTCCTCTTCGTCGTCGGATGGGAGAAGAGTTTTGGCGATAGATCTCGCTAACCATGCCATTTTTGCTGAGATCTTTTGCTGGATTATTACTTCTTCTCTTCTTCTTACTATAATTATGTTTTCCTTCAATTTTTAGATCGCATTGCCATTCAGTAGTCGTCTAGTCGATGATGGATGGAGATGAGGTAGAGTTTTGTCGGATTGTTTGTTGCTTGTTTAGTTCATTAGTTGTTTCCTTTGATCAATTGGGAGACCGGAAAAAGAGGAGATCATGAGATGTGGAATTGTGGATTCAGTATTGGGCCTTCTGATTTGGGTTTTAATTTCGTTTAATGTTGTTACTCATGTAGCAAGAGGCCCGCTGGTCTTGTAGGATGAAATATCAAATATATTTTTCTTTTTTTTGGGGGGTAAAATACCTGTAGGCTGTAGGCATGGGATGAAATATTTTAGATAAACAATTATTGATTTTGAAAATTATTTTAGTGCATAAAATCAAGATAAATATTAACACTGCACAAAAAGTGTGGGCTTCCAAAATGTTCAACTATGTCACATCAATTTGTTTGTTTAACTCAAATGTGTTTTTATTCTTGTATCATTCTTCACTCTCTCCTTTCAATTTGATATGTTTGATGTGTGGAAGATTTTTAACATAAACATTGTTTCTTTGTTAAATTGTCCCGTATATAACCGTATTGCTTATTATATGCAAATTATGCATCTTTCACGTCTGAAAATTATATTTACTTCTGTCTAAAATTTTCTAGAAAATTTGTAGAATTTGTCTCATATTAAATATTAATCTCTTATTCATAATTTTCCTAAACTACGTAGATTTTTTAGGAATTGTAACTTTGTACTATTTTGTAACCTTATTAACCTCAAAACTTAAAAATTAACAAATTGTCATCCAAAAACTTGAACTCCCTCTGATTATCTAATACCACTTTAAAACATATATTTAGTTTTCTGTCACATTTGTATAATTTTTATACAACCTTAATATATATATATAGTAAAGATACTATGAGCTTAAGCTCACGGAGACCTTCCGTGAGTTTAACTCAAAAAATATATCAAATCATCTTCAAATTTTAACTTATCATTGTCATTAAATTCTTTATATGAAAATATCATGGGATGAAAAAAATTTGGAGTGTTTTGAATTTTTTAAGTCATGATTTTTAATTTTTGAAAATCAACTCTAAAAATAATAATAAAATATTTAATATTTGAACATCATTTTAGAAAATTAAAAAAAGGTAGGTTAAAAAGCTCAAAACACTCCAAAATTTTGCATCCCACAAGATTTTCATATAAAAATTTAATGAGCATGATAAATTAAAATTTGAAGATGATTTGATTTACTTTTTGAGTTAAATCGCGTGAGCTTAAGCTCACGGTATCTTTACTTTTTTTTCTCTTTCTCTCTCTATATATATAGTCCGACTACGGTGCTTTGCAAAGCAAAAAACATATTAAATCATCTCGAAATTTTAATTTATCATTCTCATTAAACTTTATATAAAAAGAGCGTTGTGTGTTTTACGCTCTATTCTCCATTTCAAGTCAGAAATGATCAATCTGAACCGTTCAATTTAATCTTCATATCAAAATCTATTAGGAACCAAATTTTATATTTTTTAAATTTTTTTCTATTTTTTCTGATGAGGAGAAAATGACTCGATCTGAGAATTCCGGTTCATCAAAAAATGACGGCTTTCTCCCTATCCGAAAAAATAGCAAATAAATTTCAAAAAAATATAAAATTTGGTTTACTAATAGATTTTGATATAGAGATTAGATTGAGCGATTTGGATCGATCATTTCTAACTTGAAATGAAAAATAGAGCGCAAAACACACAACGCTCTTATGCTTTACAAAACACCGTAGTCTAATTCTATATATATATATATATATACACTGTATATTGAGATGGATGTTTACAATTCCCAAAATACCTTTTTCCCCTTCACATATGTCTCTTCCCACGCCCCCATTCTCCTTCCCACACTGCCATGTTTCGCTCTAGTTCTAATAACGATCTCACACTGATTTTCCTTTCAAGTTTCACCTGACGCAACCTGCTCCACATGAGGCAGTTTTTTTGGAGTAAATTTGATTGAGACGGATATGTGTGATCTTTCATATCTAGATCAATATTAGAGGTATCATTCAATTCAAATTTGACCTGATTAAATTTAAATAATTTTTTTTAATTCATATCCGATCCGATGGGTCATGGGTCGACCCGACCCGATTTATGTAAAATAATTAAATATTAATTAATTATTTTATATATTTTTAAGTAATAAAATATTAATTAATTTATAATTAATCTTAATTAATATATAATTAGTATATATTTAAGTTTTAATTAGTACTAAATAATAAAATTACTTCAAAAAATATAATTAATCGGGTCGGGTTGATCCGAACCCGACCCGACCTGATTCGGATCAAAAAATTAAATCCATACCCGACCCATTTATTTTTGAGTCATATCGGATCGAATTGAAAATTGACACCCCTAAATTCAGTACTATGCTTCTTACCAGCTAGCACTAAGCTGCTCATAGATACAGGAAAAGCCTTTCGAGTTCCGAATAAGGGACACTTGATGCTTCTTACAGCACTTAGTTATAAAAAAATTAATAAGAATACTTTTGACAATTAGTAGATATGTTGAGTATATTTCAGATTTTATGCATTTATAGTGTCATAAATTAGAGTAAATGTATTTTAATGAATTATATATTTGTTAATTGAGGCATTCTCTCTAATTATTTTGTGCTTACATAATTACTTTAAATTAAATATGTATACAGTTAGTAAATACAATAAGAGCTCATTGAGATTATTTTGACCTATATAATTATTTTTATTCATCTTTCTTCTTATTATATCATAGATATAATATATTATATGAAGTTATTGCTATTTTTCATAAAAGTAAAGGTTAATTGTTTTAGTATTATTTATATGATTTTTTTTACTTAACATCACTTAATGGTGATAATTGTATATTGTTGTGATATTTATTCAATTGATTGAATGCATTTTCTCTTACTGTCAAGCGTTGATCACATTGATATGAAGATTCTATTTGAAATTGCTCGATAGAAACTTGTCATTCATGATTAGTATATATTGCCTTCAGGCTATTCTACAGCCATTCATAAGCTATTTGTGTTTGGCATCCGAATAATGAGTTTTCTTTGATGAGTACTGTTGCAGTACTGTAGAGATACAGTAGAAGGGAGACACAAAAGTAATACTTATATAATATAGATATAGATTTTGAATTAAAAATAATAATTAATTTGGTCAAATTTTCAAGGCTAATAATTAAATTTCTTTTAAAGTTTAAGGACCAAACATATTTTTTTTCAAAATTTTAAAACTTATTTATTTAGTATAATTTAAAATTTAATGACTAACTTGATTTGATACTTTTTGAAAAAAAATAAAAAATCAATTTAGTATGAATAAAAGCATTAAGGATTAACTTGATTTTTATAAAAAAGTTCAAGGACAATGAATTTTCCATACCATTTATTATAGTGATTCTCTCTCTCTCCACCACTGCATGAGGTTGTTTGCAAGAAGAGGTATCTGCTTTGCAGGGAATTTTGAATTTCATGACCACACATTTTTATTTTAATTAAAAGTTTGAATGACTTTTGCTACAGTTAGGAACAGTGATAAATCTGGTCCGTTAATTTTACTTACTTTTCATCATAACTAGCCTATAAATGTTGTTTGCTACAGTTAATGACACCGATTTTGCTATGCCGAACAAGATTGAGTGATTGATAACTAATCTCAGAACCTGCACTGCCTATCTAGTTGAAGTGTGGAACGGACTTGCGAATAACTTTGAAATTTGCACACGTCAGCAAATCAAAAGGGGTTTCGAAGTTTCTATTTTGAACTTTTTTATGATAGGAAGCACTAAAGTTGTCAATTATTGACCCGATCAGATTGGGTTAATCTAATTCAATTTGAATCCGATTCGATCCGAAAATAAATGGGCCGAGTATGATTTTTTGATCCGAATCGGATCGGGTCGGGTCCGATTAATTATGTTTTTTGAAATAATTTTGTGGTTTAGTACTAATTAAAGCTTAAATATATACTAATTAAGATTAATTATAAATTAATTAATATTTTATTGCTTAAAATTATATAAATATAATTAATAAATATTTAATTATTTTACACGGTCGGATTGTGTCAATCCGTGACCCGTCGGATCGGATATAGGTTAAGATTTTTTATCCGGATTTAATCGGGTCAGATTCGGATCACATAAAAAAAAATAATAAATAATGTGACCCGACCCGATCTATTGACATCCTTGAAGCACACAAAATTTAATTACGGTCATTGGTACAGGAAGAGTATATTCATTTTAACCGGCCCTGCGATAAAGATATTTATATCTAACGATATGATATTTATAATTTTAATTAAAAAGTACTTAACAAATAATAATCGTGATTAATTAGTAATTTTACTTTAATAATATTTTGTAATTACTTTGTCAATGTTTTGAGTATGTTTATTTTTGCAATTTCAAAATAATTGATTTTATTGCTAAATCACGAACTTAGCATAAAAAATCTTGATTAATTAGTAATATCATAAAAACTTTTGCAGTTACTTTGTAAATGTTATAAATAGGTCCATTTTTTTCAATCGTCAATTATTGATTCTATTGCTAAACACACGAAAGTAGCATAAAAATAATATTTTCAATTGCGGGATGAAGTTACTTAAATTTAATATTCATGAAGTAGAGAAATAACATATCTTTGATAACAATCCATTGTCGTCTAGTCCGGTTAGGATACCTGGCTTTCACCCAGGCGACCCGGGTTCAAATCCCGGCAATGGAAATGTTTTTTCTATTGACAACTTTCACATACAATAAAAAATTTTCATACTAAGCTTGAAATACATCTCATAAACTAACCTGGAAGTCACGATTATGCAAGGGCTCTTTTATTTTCTTCTTATTGTCAATCTTTAGAAAAAAAATGATGAGAAGATAAAATTATACAAAGAATTATGTTAATTTAAATTATAGGTTGTTTTCAAAATACAACCGTTGAAATCTTTTCAAAATTTGAACTTAATTTTTAACAATTATGGTCGTACTTTTGGAAAAAAATCACCATTTAAATGTTCAAATTTTTTTCTCAGACTTTAACTTCATTGGTTGCCTGCATGAAATTTCGTGATCTAATACCTCAAATTACTAAATCTTCGCATAAAGGCGCATGAAGAAAGCTGGTGCCATTTCAAGAAAAATATTCAAATGTTCGTTTATTTGCAGTTTGCAGAGATTTTTAATAAAAGTTGCTATCGGGAAAACTCTTTTCATAAACTGATTATTTACAGGGTCTTTTTGGAATAACCCACTACACTATTCTTTGCCAAGTATTTTCTATTTTTCTTTCTGGTAAACTTTTGAGAAAATCTTGAAATTTTATGTGATGTGTGCTTAGGCAGATCTCCGCCGCCATGGATGCCGCCCCTCGTACTGTCTCCGGGTACCGGGACCCCACCTATTGGTAACTCATCTCATCTCCTACAACCCTTTCTCCATTATTATAGTCCGTGTTGTTTTCATGAATCAAATCCTTTCAGGGAGGAGAGATTCTCATCAGAGGAACACTACGAATGGCTGAAGGATTACTCTCACTTTCGTCACCTCCTTACTCCTATCCTTTCTGCTTCTCTATCTGTGCGTACTCTCCTCTCTCTTCTCTCTCTCACCGTCGCACGTGCACACAAGCAGACACACACATACACAAACTTCAGAGTTTGTTTTGTTACTCTCGTTTTGAAAATAAAAATTTGAATACTTAATCAATATTAGCATACTATCCTGTATCAATACTTGTTGGCAGACTTGCCTCGCAATGTTGGTTGAGTGCAAATATTTTATGAGGTTATGAAAACTTTTATTTATAATAGGTTCTGGAGTTGGGATGTGGGAACTCACGCCTCAGTGAAGAACTCAGGAAAGAGGGGGTTATTGACATCACCTGCATTGATCTCGCGTCAGCAGCTATTGAGAGAATGAAGAAGCGCCTCTCTGACAAGGGCATTTCTGGTAATGTATTCTGATTAATGGCAATTAAGGTGCTAAATTTTGGCATGCTACCAGTTACTTCAGCTGTAAATGCTGTTACCAGGAGGTGTGGTGGCGATCTAACCTGCCATCGTCAACAATTAGAGTTTGATTGTGGAAACTAAATGCTGGTAATGGATGTGGCTGACCTGGTATCAGATTGATTCAGCGTTAGCATTTGGCAATAATTTAACTTCAGACCATTATTGGATAAATTATGGCTAATAAAAAGATCATCCTTTCCTGATATACAACCCAAGTGCTATAATTTGGAATTTGAGGCATTATTCCTTGATATATACAAAACAGAAAATAAATTATATACTGATAACTGTTGGTAGGAATGAAGATTTTGGTGGCTGACATGCTTGACTTGCCATTTGAGCCTGAAACTTTTGACCTTGTGATTGAGAAAGGGACCATGGTATGCACTTTGATTTCTTTCTTTCAAACATTTCAAATTTCCTGTGAGGTTAATTTATGATTCAAGAAATCTTGGTTGTACTTTTTTGGTTTTTGATAACAAACTGGTTCTGGCCTTCCAAGGGAAAATTTTATTTTATTTTATTCATCCATTGATTTTACTTGTTTATATTTTCTGTTCTCATGGATAAAGTAAAGGCATTTTTTACTTAGATGCTAAGTGGTAAATAAAGTACTTGTTGTTTTGAAGGATGTCTTGTTTGTGGATAGTGGCGACCCATGGGACCCCAACCCCGAAAATGTAAGCAAAGTTATGAAAATGCTTGAAGGCATCCACAAGATTTTGAAACCAGATGGAGTGTACATCTCCATCTCCTTTGGCCAGGTGAAGCTCACTTCTTCTTCTTTTTTTTTTCTTATTTTTTATGATGTAGTTTTTTTTTTCCTAATATCTGGCTTGCATTTTCTTAGCCACATTTTCGCTGGAAATATTTTGATGACCCGGAGTTTACATGGTCAGTAGAATACAACAAATTCGGAGATGAATTCTATTACTTCTTTTACATTCTTAAGAAGGTTAATATACCACTTGTTAAATTTCTTTATCAAATGTCAGTACAACTGTCAATTTTGGGTTCACTTATAGGCATAATTAGACAATTGTTAATTCATTATCTAAGTAAGCACCTTTGGACATGATATGAACGGACATTATAATTTCCCAACAATATATATCAGTTCTAGTTCTACCTGTATTTGAGAAGAGTCTTTGAAGCAAGATTTATTGAAATTTACCAAGGTTATAGTCATGTAGGGAACTATCAATATGAAGGCTTTGGTTGGTAAAATATTGAAAAAACCGTTATTGTCGCACATCTGATGGTAAAGTTTGGATGGGAAAATATCTAATTGAGGCCACTGAATTCCAGAAAAAGAAAAATTAAGTTGAAATTGCACTCTAGGCAAGCCTGATATGTTTATTAATTTTGTTTATGCTTTGTCATATCATTTACCATAGCCTAACAAAAAAAAAAGGTGTCCTCAGATGTGCTGGATCTGTAGTTCCTGGTAAGTTATGTTGAATTATGACTCTTCTCACTTTTCATGATCACCAGGGTAAGAGGTCCTTGCACAGTAAGAGCAGTCAAAATGAACCAGCTGAGAAGCCATCAATAAATCTATTTCACGAGGAGTTGGAGTGTGAAGATTTTCTTTTTCGTACTGTAGTGGATGAGTAATGGACTATGTTTTTAATTAGAAATTGTAAATTATAACAGGGAAGACCGTGTTTCTTTCTTCATTTTGCTAGAAAATACCATCCTTTATGTTGTATTTTTTTTCATGATATAATGTTTTTTTAAAAACAAAAAAGTTAGCTATGGCAACTTGAGCTTCATGATGCTGTACCAGATGAACCAGAATCAACCATCTTTGTAAATAATTTTAATAAGTGTAACAGATATGCAGTGAAAGAATTTCCATAAATGCTGCTTTTAACCTATGTGGTTTTCTGGGGGTTGATTATATAGGCATAGCACAAAATTGACAGATCCATTCTAAAATCTTACATCTTATGGCTCTAATAGCTCGCTAAAACATTGATTTTCTTTTTTTTTTTAGTTAGGCGCAGTTGACCAGAGAATAGGCCTTAAGAGATCCTCAAAGGACTTTTATCTACACACAAATCGGACGAACCACATGATGTAGGTAGCACAAGTAAAATCTATTTTGAAACAACCATACCAAACATGAACAAATGATCGAAAGATACAGAAAATAAATGACTAAACAGAAATGCTTGCTCTTGTGATAACACAGCAAACAAATACTACCATAATCAATCAAGAAGTGTGAAATTCCGCCCGATTACATATCTGTACAGCAAAAAGAGACCAATGACAAGGTGAAAATTTAGAAGTATTTGCATGTGAAAACAGCCCTCTAAAGCTAACTACTAGAACCTTTCTCGGAAGGAGAATAACACGATTAAACAACCAAGTCATCACCCAGAAAAGAATCACACCCGACAACTTTTCACACTCTAAACAAGCAGTAGAAAATATCAGATAAGTAAACAGACACTGATAGATTAATGACACAAATAAGTAAACAGACACTGATAGGGCATGTGTATTTTGCTTATGCCTGTTTCTGTCAGAGAGATGTCCGCTGAGAATCTGATATACATGGTTCAGCTAGAGGAAGGACCAGCTTGATTTTGATTATACAGGCTGCGGTTGCTTCATTTAGAATTTGGAACTACATATATAATGCATCATCATGTACATATGTATAAAACTAAAAAATGGTAGAGAAGATATAGTTGAATTTTTATGACATATTTTAAGTTGAAAGTATAAATTGGCAATGACAGATTTTAAAGAACTTCTTAACAGATACCTGTTCCATACATTAAAACTGTTTCAATCCATCCAGCATCTGTATTTCTGTACAGTTCACTTTCTGTAACCCATATAACAGCTTCGTCTTATCAAATTCATGAAGTTAAAATGTTGCTTATTCAGGTACGTTGGCTTTCCATACAGAAGCAAATCCCAGGACTTAGCAAGTATCCATCACAAATTCAAGGTAATCAACTAATCTTTGTTCAATAAGCAACATCTCAAACCAGATATCTAAGAAATAATAGGGCATGTCCAGAGCGGCGGGTCATAACATAATCCATAAATGCAAGACATATGACTTGTGAACTTCAAGGACACAATTGGACCCTATTTAGCTTGAATCCAAAATTAATCCTGGCAAGAAACATATCCAGAGAAAAAATTGCATCATTTTTTCACCGCTCTCTGCAGAATAATTCTCATTTGACAGCACACAGGCAAACCATGGTTAACTCTACTTTCCCCACCTTTGTATCTTATTGTCAGTTTGCCATTGCCAGAAAACTGATATCACTGTTACTGTGACTCACTCTGAGACGTAAATTGTACCCGTTTATTAGTAGTCAAACTTTAATGCATGCATTGCCCTATAGCTTGCAGTCGAAGTACAGTGCATGTAAAATCAGCATACCTGTAAGAAGATGGTGGGAGCCACATTTTGTAACTGAAGAGGTTGTCTATCATACCCTCCCCAAATAGAATCTGTTCATTCCTGCACATGAACAGCCTCAATAAAAACCTTACACAAGAAACTCATGATTCCCACAGGCATCATGGGAACGGAATAGGAGGGTCTTCTCTGATCAGAGGAAGGCCAGCACTGAGCTAGGGAATGCTGCTGAGCAAGATATTCGACTATGGTTTCAATTCTGTTAGATAGTCCTGTTGTCATGTAATTATAGTTTTCTGCATTTATGTGTGGTACATGCAGGGAGATGCCTGTTTCTGATGGTAACTTTTAAATCATGCTTTGTGATGTAAAACTTCTGTTAATTAATGAAATTGTTGGTTGGCATTTCGTCAACCGGCCTTAAAAAAAAAAGAAACTCATGATTCAGCTGAATTAATTTCTCACATTTACTGATTTTCTAGTGGCAGTGCTGACAATTTGCTGAATCATAGAAGAACTCGATCAGAAGGGATGCCACAGTGAAATGGCAAAACAAGAGTTAGCTTCCTCTGAGAGCAATCTTTTATAGTGACACCCCAGTCCACACACACACACATACATGCTGGAAAGTGAAAGAGACGTTTTGGTTAGTCAGTTGTGATGGAGTGCAGAGCGGTACCAGTGTAGGTGCTCCCGTAGCACAGTGGTTGTTGCGTTCGCTTAGTAAGCGAAAGGTCGCGAGTTCAATCCTCGCCGGGAGCTTCCAAACTTTTTGATTCGTTTTTCTTTTTGAGTTTCTGGAAATATGCGATAAGGTGTGAGTGGTTTAGCTTTTCTTGCTGTGTACACTGTACACTACACTTGGCTAGGTGAGAATGACACTGAGATGAGGACAGGTGTCACTATATAATACACTTGGTAGCTTCCCAAGTGCTTCGTTGGGCTGCACGTGCATCTCCAGTCATCAACTGAGAGTGTCATGACGTGTCTTTTATCATTTTTTGCACCCTCCTTATTGAATTATTATTCTTTGTGTTGTATGTTTTACTAATGATATAATGCTGTGTTATTGATTGGTGGTAGAATAATTAGTACTTCCAGAAAACAAAATGTGCCAGTACCAGCTATTGGAACTTTAGATCTTGATACAGTACAAAACATGCACCCAGATTCTTCAATGTAACATTGATGCAGTAACTTTGTAAGAAATTTTCACAGTTGCTGCTTGTAACTGTAATGTGGTTTCCTGGGAAATTACATGAGCGTATTACAAATTAGAGTTTCCATTCCCTGTTCTTTTTAATGAAAAAGCAAGATTCTATTATCCTAGTTGGAACAGTAAATTCAAAACGAATGAGCCAGATCGATTCGATCTGCGATTCAGAAATCTTGTGTTAAATTAAATAAATCCGATCACATGAAACTCTACACTTCCACACTAAAACTAAAACCAGTGACGGATCTAGAATTTCATTCAGAGTTAGGCATTGGACCACTGGACGGTCCGAGCGGAGATCAGAGAGACTGAAAGAGGAGTGGAGACCAGCGAGACAGGTGGAGATCAACGAGATCAGGCAAGCGAGTAGGAGATTGGCGGGCGGCGGAGGTGCGAGCAAATTCGCAATTCCCGAATCGTCAGGTTAGGCTTCGTCGTTCGCGACTCAATCGATTTGATTTTTTTTTAGTTTGGCACACCCGTTAACTCCAGCGGACCTGTTAACTCTAGTAGATGGATACGCGACGCGATTCAGATTCTGGACTGAATTTTTTCACCTAAAGTTTATTCTGAGTCCAGCGTCATGCCTAATTTGAATCTAGAGTCGGTATTAGAGTATAGAAATAGAATTGTATAGGTGTTGAATATGAGATAATATGTGATGTATAATGTTGGAGATGCTTAGTGTTTAGTGGTTAGTTTGTTAGATCATTAGTCTATAAATAGAGAATTAGTCATTATAATCATTATTCCAAGATAATCAAAAGATTGTTCTCTCTCTTATTCTCCAATTCTATCATGGTATCAGAGCCAAGTCACCGTTGAAATTAGACTCATGCCTATTCCAAAAATTATGCATCTATTCCAGCTTCTATCCTCTTTTTCTCTTCTATTTCAGAAAACTAATCTTTTATTCTAGTCTAGTAACCTCCTATTCCAAAAATTTCCCATTTATTCTCAGCAATAACCTCTATTCTCCTTTCTATTCTTGTCTTTTCTATTCAATAATTAATTCTACTTCTCTCTCTGCCCGATCTAGCGCTCAAGATCAGATCAAGATATCAACACAAACCCCAGACGCCACTGCCACCTATTCTATTTTTCTATTTTTTTTCTTCCGCGTGATCAAGATCAAGATCAGACTGGATCGCGTTTTCTTATCTCTATTTCTGATCGCAATTTCTGCTCAGTCGGTGTCGTGTGCTTCCTGATCACAATTTCTCCATCTCTGATTGCTTCTTGTCCATGGCACAAGAGACTTCGTCTTCTGATCAGAAGACCCTTGAGGCCTTCGCTGAACCCGAGCTCACTCGCACTGGATCCTCAAGTCATCTCAATGCGAAGGCACCTGATGTAATGATTCCTTTGGAATCAATTACTGTTTTGAATAAAATTGCTAAAAGGAAATTAAATTGGAAAAGAATTTTGGGATTAAGATGTTTATTGGATAATAAGAGTTGAGTTCATAGAGATTTTCAAAGATTTAATCGATAAAATTACAATAACAGAAACTAAGAACTTATATAGTAGATTACAATCTCAGTAACTAAGTAAAAATAATTTTGTAATTAAGTAATAGTAAAACTTCAACTGTCGCTTACTCTCCAACGATCTCTGACTCGCCTAACCACCTTCAACATTATTGATCTTCTGTGGCCATCACCTGTGAATGAGCCTTACTCGCCAACGGTTAATTCTACTTTCAGCTGGGCCTTCATAGTGTTGTGCCTTTGACCCATTTGTTCTGCTTTTCGCGCACAATCCATTTCGCTTTCCGCACCGTATTTGAATTTAAATCTTTCTCCCACGGCTCCCAGCCGCTTTTGGCTTACGCAGCCATAGTTGGTTCATGACACCTGAGTTCGTCCCATGCACGTCTGATCGGGTCGTGGTGCCGATCCATTACCATCCGCATCTGATTCATGTTTTTCACCCGGCTTCGCCTCGTGCCGCATACTATGGGGCCGCAGCCTCTCAGTTCAAGTATTATGGCGGATCTGTGGAGAATGCTGTGGTAACTAGTCGGAGTTGAACTCCGATCCGAATCCTCCTCAGCCTGTGGCTGGGAAGGAAATGAGCGACAACTTATCTGATGACGTCATCCAGCAAATCATCAAACAGTTTGCTACAGCTCTCCGGACGTCATCAAAGCTTGTTGTTAATGATGATGGTAAGAAAGTCAAACGCCAGCTACATTTCATTGAGGCAGATATGGAAGAACTTCAGTCCAGGATAGTGGTGGCTGAGAATCTACCTGAGGATCATTGCTACCATAATCTCATTAAGATTTTTTTAGCTGTTGACAGTGTGAAGACAATTCGTACTTGCTATCCTCAAACCTTCAATGGCACCAGTTCCGCTACCAATCGATCTGCCAAGTTAGTCATGTTTTTTTTGCAAACAAGTTGCATGCATTTGTGGAGTACGAGACTATTGAGGATGTACAGTGAAGATGAAGGCCGGCCCAAATTCTCATCTAATTTCATCTACAATTCACAACTTAACTCTTACTTCCAATCAAATTTCAAATGATCCAATCATGCACCAGGCTTCTATTTCTTTTTTTTTCTTTCAAGAGAACTCAAACGAGTCCCGAATTGTTGTTAAAAGGACAAAGCTCCTTCTATTTAATGTTTCAAAATGACTCAAACGAGCATGAAACAATCAATAATTTTCTTGAGCCAAAAAAAACTATTCTTCCTTCTACCTTTCTTCAAGACGACCCATGATACATTTGGAGATCAAATTCATGAATCGAGATGTTAGAACTCGAGAGATGTGCAAACTCACCATGCGTATCGCACGATGAGTTTGAGGGGGGATGTTAGAGTATAGTAGGGGTGTCAATGGGTCGGGTCGGGTCATATTATTTTATTATTATTTTTGATCCGACCCGATTAAATTCGGGTCAAAAAAATCTTAACCCATACCCGACCTGTGTAAAATAATTAAATATTTTTATATAATTTTAAGCAATTAAATATTAATTAATTTATAATTAATCTTAATTAGCATATAATTAGTGTAGATTTAAGGTTTAATTAGTACAAAATCATAAAATTACTTTAAAAATCATAATTAATCGGGTCGAATCGGGTTGACCCGAATCCAACCCAATCCGATTCGGGTCAAAAAAATTAAATCCATACTCGACTCATTTATCTTCGGGTCATGTCGGGTCGATAATTGACACCCCTAGAGTATAGGAATATAATTGTATAGGTGTTGGATAGGAGATAATATGTGATGTATAATGTTGGAGATGCTTACGTTTAGTGATTAGTTTTACTAGATTATTAGTCTATAAATAGATACTTAGTCATTGTAATCATTTATTTCAAGATAATTAAAAGATTGTTCTCTCTCTTATTCTCCAATTCTATCAGAATGAGAGAGTTAAAGAGAAATATTTGATTATCTTGAGTGAATTGATTATAATGTCTAAACCTCTATTTATAAGTCAATGATCTAACAAACTAACCATTTAGTCTAACTAACTAATTTCAATCACTAAACATCTCCTATATCATACATCACACAATATCTCCAATTAACCTATACAATTCTATTCCTATACTCTAACAGTCGGACACAATCAACAAATATTATTAAATTTCTAATGAATACTAGAATCCAAAGTTGATACTTGTCTGACTCTTAAGTACTGTAGATCCATCTCTAACCAAAACAATGCGATTGTGAGCCCACCACAAAACTGCCATGCAGATCCAGTCTCTCCGTAAAGCCCCTTTTGTGCAACTCTCAGATCTTCGTTTGGCGCAGTTAATAACGGAGCAAGGCTTTAGTTTAGGTCCGAAAGAAGCTCAACTTAAACACAAATCAGACGAAGTGGGCCACATAATGTTGCCATCACGAGATCTTGAAGAGACCATACAAATACTCCCTCCACAAAATGTAAGAATAAATGCTACCGCAAACGGTAAAAGAAATATGAAATTTGACACACAGACACAGTTCTCTCTCCATCAGAAAGAAACCAACAGCAAGGCGAAATATAAGGAAGCATTCGCACACGGAAGCAACTCCTAAAGTCAAACATCTCATAGAAACATCCAGAAAAAGAATCAGAACTTGACAACTTCCTACGGTCTAAACAGGCACTAAAACCTCTGAACACATCAAGCAAATCCAGCTCAAGAAAAAAGTACTAATACATGACAAAGATACAAGAAACTACACATTAGAGCAGCACTGCTCACATCTCCATCTTGACAATGGGTCCTGGCGTGGTAGGCTCCATGACAGTAGTCGGCATGTACTGCAACCAGTCCTTGGTGCAGAAGATTGCCTCAAGCGTGTCAGGCCTCATGGAGCTCCTGTACTCATCCAGAACTCTGTTTGCACTTCCAGCACTGAAGACTGACAACCCAGTCCCACCACCAGCCATTGCCATTGGTATGGCCAAAATATCACGTGCAAGCTGAGAGAGTGTGGGGTACTTGAATGAATTCATTTTCCACCAAGTCAAGATGTTGAAATCATTAGTGCGGGGCTGAAGCATTTCTTCAAGGTACTGCTCCAACTCAGGCTTCTTGGGCTGGTTCACCGCCATCTCAGATAGGTAGATATCAAAATCTAAGAGCCCATCTCCAGTAGAGGAGATTGGGGCTGCAGGCTGGATATCACTTCTCTCGTTGCTCTCCTCTTCAGTCTGTATGCTCACGTTGTTATTCACCTCAATATCCTCAGTCTGTATGGTGACATTATTATTCGCCTCTATTTCAGCGTCAACCGGGGCTTCACCAGAATCTACCTCAATCTTCATACCCATGTCTGCTTCAGCTTCCGTTGCTTGTTCACAGCCATTTTCATGCTCCTGAACACCATTAGCATTGCCAACACCAGTATTGATACCAGCATCGACAGGCTCAACAGCCTCAGTAGCAACTTCTTGCTGCTGTTGTTCAACATAGGCTGGGGTGAGAGGAAGAGGCGGGGTCACATACTCGTTATACAGCTCCATGAGAGCATCCTCCACAGCTTTCACATATCTAGGACTCTCTTCACTGCCATATATCCTCTTGAAACTAAAATCAACAAGCTTCATCTTGTAGCGGGGGTCCATCACCACTGCAATGGCCAGAATGAGGCTACAATCCCTCCAGTATTTTTCAAATTTGTCATACATCTCTCTTGCTATGCTGCTCACCACTGGATCCTTGCTCTGCACAGAACCTTTCAGCTCCAGCTGGATCTTCCACGCTTCATGGTAGAATATGTTTGATGTTGGCTCATCAGTGCTGTTGACAGTGTTTGCTGAGTCATAAAGCAGCTTCAGAAATACAGAAGCCACCTCTACCTTCCTCCAATCCTCAGCAGATGGTGCCTCATTGTAGTTATCATCACATGTTTCAAGCAAATCAAAAGCCTGTTTGTATTCCAGCGCAGCACAGAGCATGGAGTAGGTTGTGTTCCACTGAGTGGTGGTGTCAAGGGACAGAGTTTTTGTACTTGGGATTTCAAGCTGTAATGCAATTTCAGCAAATTTCTCTTCACGTGATGGTGATGCCTTGATGAACTTCACACTTTCACGGATATTGTAAATGATGCCATGGATAGAGGCAATCACATCCTGAGCAACCACATTCAACACATGTGCGTAACAGCGCACCACAAAAAGCTGCCCCTTCAGTAAGAGAGCATCCTTGTTGGACAGGTGGTCCTGCAGGTTTGCACTGTAGATATCATGGGAGGAGCAGTTGTTATCGAGTGTAATTGTAAAGAGCTTTGACTTGAGGTTCCAGTCGGAGAGGCTGACATCAATGGCCTCACTAAGGGCATTTTCAGAATGCGGTGAGGTCACCATCAGAAAATTGAGCATCCTACGGTGTAGCTTCCATTCGCTGTCTATGAACTGCCCATGCAATGCCACATAACCCAGAGTCTGACTGGTGGTCCAAAGGCTGATAGCCAGGCTAATTCGGCCAGGAATAGAGCTAAAAACTTGCATCAGGTTGTTCTTCTCCTTGTGATAAAGCGACAAGACCTCAGCTTCCACGGAGGTTGCATCGTGAACCTGAAACCTCGGCTGGAGACTCTCCACAAAGGCAAGAAAAGACGGCTGCTCGACCACATGAAGGGGATAATCATTTAGGAGTACCATCTTAGCAAGGTTGCTCAGGCTGAGGTTGTGATCAAAAGTGGCCCCACTGAAGCCAGAGACACGGTACCGCCTCTTGGCTGGCCGTTCTTCGGGGATGGAGTCTGGAGTCTGGGCAGAAGGAGGGCCTGGGGTGAGTGAGTACTGGTGGTCACGATCAGTGGCCTTGAGCATGGGGCAAGATCCAAGGGTGATGTGGCGCTTGAGGTGGCTGGTGCCAGCAACCTTTGACCCGTCGCTGTATGCAAACGTTTGCTTGCAGAGGTTGCAACATGCACGCTTCATCCTGCCAGGTCCACTGACCACTGTGAAATGCTGCCACACAAGGGACTTCTTTTTCCTCCCCCTGGTTGCAGTAGGAGCTGGCTCTTCTTCTTGCTCCTGCTCCTGTTCATGCTCAAGCTCATGCTCATGCTCATGCTCATGCTCATGATCATGCATATGTTCTTGATCAATTTCTCCAACCAGAACAAGCTGATTGTGCTGCTCAGTATCCATCAATTCAGCCATGATAAGCTCGTGTATTAGTCTGAAATAGATAAGGGAGTTGTGAAACATAGATGAATGAATTTCAATTAAATGCAGGAAATAAAATACGATGCATCTCTGTTCCTGTGGTGGGAACCTCCATACAGGTAAATACTGCAATTGGACCAAAACCTCATATTTCAAGCACACAAAATTTAATAATTCAAACTTATGATGCTTGTTTTAACAAATTAAATGACATTAAACTGTCTCCTTATGATGATGGACCATATTAGGAAAACAAGGAGTTTTAAAGACAACAAAATAGAAAATTTCTTTGCTACAATTTTTTTGTTTTGACCTATGAGAGTTGGTTACTTCTTTTCTGCATGGAATTTTCCATCTTGCCAATTATTTCCAGTAGGTTTCAGCCTTTTGGGACTGTTAATCCCTTCCATTTTACTAATGAATTCTAGATACAACATCTGAATCCAAATTTATACCAGAGAATAAAAAACTAACAAAACACTTTGGTACTTCAGAAAATAATTTAAAAAAGTGCATAAAGTAGAAAAAAAAACTCGAAGAAAACCAAAAGTATTTAGTGCTGTTAATGAATGCAATAGTCAGGCATTGAATATATAGACTACCAAGAAAGAACTCATAAGTGGCATTTGCATAGACTCAATGTTAACAAATCAAAGTAACAACAGAAACCTCTGTAATATTAATTTAGCATCTTTAATTTCAGGAATTAAAAAAAAACATATTTTTAATTAAACTTGAAAGGTTTACATATATGACATGCAAAATGTAATAATACAATAGACATGGAAAGGTAGTTAAAAGTAAAGACAAAAAAGCATACAAACTGCTCGTCTCATGTTACAACTTCTTTTAAGTTTATACAAAAATGATATTTGCAACAAGTAGCAACAAAATCCAAGCTTTAGAAATCAGAAGTGTAACACTGAACAGTCAAAATATCAGATGTCATGATTTTCTAGACATGAAGTACACAGAGTTGTATGTTTCCTTGTTTTAAACAGAATTTCAATAAATCAGTTCCAAACTTGAAAGATTTAGTGAAGATAAGTATCAATAACTAAATAGATTCCAGGAAAGCTTCATTCCTTACTATTATACTAGAAAATACCATGACGATTCCAATTGCCGTACGAAAATAATTTGTACTGGAAGAAAAATTGTACAAAAGAAAACTCCGAAATGATACAAAAACAACAACGAATTGTTGAAAGAAAAAGAACGACAACTCCGATTTGCATATCACACGTGGGTTGCACTCAAGGTGCTCGAAGAAATGGGAAAGGCAAATTGATGCACAATTGGGCTTGGTCTACCCCAAAATAGAAGAAGGAACCCACCATCATGGAGACAATACACGGGCTTTTCTTCCATGACTGCATTTAATTTGGGTCTCGGTACTCTTATATACACATGTTAGTTCACAATTCTTCGGAAACCTCCAGATCCCCAAAGGGGAGAGACTAATTCGAGTAATTGAACTCCCCATACAAACCCTAAACCAACTCACAAACATATGTAGTGGAAAGAGAGAACAAAACAGCACAGACAAAAACAAAGAAGAGAGAGGGGGGGAGGGAGAAGGAGAAGAGGGGAGAAGAGATTCGTACCGGAGAGACGAAGCGGGAGAGGCAGATCGAGCCGAGCCGGATGGATCGAAACCCTAGATTTGGGCTGGAGATGGATCGCAGCCCGACGAAACCCTAGAATCGGGGACGAGATGAATTGAAGAGATAAGAGGAGAAATAGAGATGAGAGACAGAGAGAATGGGAAGAGAGAGGCGGCGCTGAATTGAGTCGGGTTTGGGCTGGGAGCCCAGTCCAGTGGGCTCCTTATATGTTGACCATCGAGTCAGGACCTACGACGAGTCGGTTCACACTTAACATGATATGATATCAGGGTTTGCGATTTTTCTTTTCTTACAAGAATTGGATGCCTCCAGTGGCCGGATCTTTTTTTGAGGGGACTGGAAGGAAAGCCATGCGGGTTTGGATCTGTTCGGTGCAGAGTTCGGGTCCGCTGGGCTTGCATGTGTTGCTTTAACTTTGCCCTGTGTTGTTAAAAAAATGTTTGAATTTTCTGAAAGGCTTCTAATTCTAGCCCTCTATGTCAATCAATAAAAAATGCACGGAGATCTTATGTTTTGAATATCCAGAAAAATACCCATCGTGTGTTGGACACTTGACAGTTCTTAGTTGTTATTTAATAAGAGAAAAATATTTGAGACAGTCATATTTTGTTACGACTTTATGAATTAGTTGTATTTTTATTTTATTTGTATCAAAGTGCTTAGACTTTCAAAATATCAATTAACACAACAAATATAATAGGTGGGGATCATTTGGCAGTGGGTTATTTTGACAAACTTGATAATGAATTTAAAATAAATAAAAAAATCTGAATAATATACATATCTTCTTTTAGTTATAGTTTGATAGTGTTTCAAATTTTATGTAATTTTATTATCGTTTGATAATCCATAAAAAATCGTTAAATTAAAGTTGTATAGAGAACATATCTACAAGCTTTCCCCCCATTTTTATGATTTTTGTATATTTATTTTAAAGTCCACTGTAAATATTGTCAAAATAACTCATTATCAAGGATCCCACCCTAATAATATGTCCAATTTGTTGCTATTATGTTTGTTATAAATTATAATCTAAGTTGGGTTAAGTGGGTTCGGATGTTCTATTGGGCTGCTAATCATGTTTTCATGTTCCTATTATGGTTCAGTTAGGTTCAAGTCACAAGCTTTCATCGAAACCTCCTTTTTCTTTCCTTCCGAATAAAAATCATGTTTGGGAGTTGGGACAGGTTGCAAGGGTCATTTTAATTGGATTGAAGGAAGGATCACACCAACTTAGAGTATTGACACGTGATCGGTCCAAGCCGGACTCCACGGCCCCGCACGGCCCCACGGTTCACGGTCCCGCACGGTCCACGGTCCACGGTCCCGCACGGTCCATGTGGTCCGGTCAAAGGCGGTCCAAATTCGAAAAACCCGAACCGTCCCACCATTGGCCCCAGGGGCCGGACCCTACTGGGACGGTCGGGGACGGTCCACTGATCCGGTCCGGTCGGTCCAAATTTTTTTATAAATTGGAAAAAATTATAATTTATCATATTTTTAATAATAATTTTTAACTAATTCGAATTATTATTTTTAATTGTTTAAAAATCTAATAGTACTAAAAAATTAAAAAATTTGTAAAAAAATAAAATTTGAGAAAATTATAATTGTGAGTTATTATATTTTGATGTTATCTAGAACATATTTTTTTACTACACCAATAATTATTACTATTTTCATTTTATTTAAAACTACACATAATAGTTATTATATTTTGATGTTATCTAGAATATTTTTTACTACACCAATAATTATTGTTATTTTCATTTTATTTAAACTACACATAAAACACTAATTGTTATTTTCATTTTTAACACTGGGGGTGTTATTTCCATTCGGTCCACGGGTCGGCACGGGAGCATTTGAGTCGGCACGGTCCATTTTCGGGTGAAGGAGGGGAGGAGCCCAGCCGTTGGGCCCCGGACCGTGATAAGCACGGTCGGTCCACGGTCCGCCACGGTCGGTCCATGTCACGGCCCGGTCGTCACGGACAGAGTCGGACCGTCGGTCCACACCAACTCCATCCAATCCGTCTAAAGCCCAATTGCCCCATATGACACCATGATATTGATGGTACTGAAAATGGAAAATCTGGACACCTGCCACTCACTTGGTTTCGTTTATTGTGGGACACGTATAGGAGCGGATGTAAGATTTGATGGATATAATTATGGGTTCAAACACATTAATTAATCGGATATTAAATAAAAAATTAATAATTTAATAAATATTTTGTCTAATAAAAAATTATCAAAATAATATCATTTTATATATTAAAAATAATAAAAAAATAAATTATTAAGTTGATGAAGAAAGTTTTTATCTACGGAATTTCATATTTTAAAATTTTTGTATAATTATTTTATTTTGTACAATATTAAATATTTTTTTCAATAAAAATAAATAAATTACGGAAATATTATAAAAAATACTATTTTTAAAATTCATTGGCAACTCCTTACCCTCTATACATCCGGATAAGTAACTCGTTGGTAGCGAGTGGTAACATTGTAACAAATTGCAACTGTACATGGATTATGGATGCGTTAATCGTTATGCGTCATGACAAGAACATGTGTTTCCGGCTTTCAGCTGAAGTCTGAAGTTGCCCAAATTCTTACTTACAAGTTTTACATGAAGACACTTTTATTTGGTTCCAACTTGTAAGTGGCAATGGAAGTCTGAAACGGTGCCAGATTGCTTAGAGCCTTCTCTGAATTTCTCTTTTATTTATTCCTCTTTTCCATTTTAGCCTTTTGGTCCCTATTTACCTCGGTGTTGCTGGCCTTCAACTATTAAAGGGAAAGGTTAAAAAATTAAATTGAGTCGGGGGCCTCGGGGGTCGAATCAATTTATTTTATTATTTTTTATGAGACTTCGATTAGAATCGGATTAAATTTTTGATCGACTCTATCCAAATAAAATATTTGAGCATTTTTAATTATTTATATATATTTTCAAGCAATTTAATATTAATTAATATATTATTAAACTTACTGTATATATAAATTTTGATTAGTATTAAATCACAAAATAAATCCAAAAGTATAATTAAATGGAGGTGGATCCAAATCTTGATCTATATCAGATTTATTTACTCTTAATCATTTCAAATCAAACTGAATTTTGGTCAAAATAGATTAAAAATTGACAACCTAATTTATACCGGCCAAATTTGAATGTGGTTCATAGGCCAACAATTTTCTTTCCGCTTGGCTTTTCTAAAGACAAGGGTAGTTGACAAATTCACATCTCTTCGTATTGCATAAATTTGTTAGTCTCTTATTCATGATTTGAAATTGATAAAGTAAAACTACTAAACTAGTATGAGTTTATACTCGTGAAGCACTTTAACGAGCTTGACTCAAAAATATTTTTTCATATCTTTAAATTTGATTTGTATTGTTTAATAAATTCTTTGTATCAAAATCTTTTGGGTACACAAATTTTTATTTTTAGAAATTTTTAATATCAATTTTGATTTTTTTAAATGATCTATGTTCATATATGCAATCATACATTATTAATTCAAAACAAATACTTCACAAATGAAGAATTTTTGTTCTATGAGATTTTAATATAAAAATTTTATTGAGTAAAATTAAAAATATTAAAGTATAATGTTTAGTCAAGCTCACCCAAAAAAAAACGTAGTGAGCTTGGGCTCAGTATGACTTTACTCTTTTTATATATACTTGCTATATACCCGCGCGTTGCAGCAGACTTTTTTATTTAAATATTAAAATATTATAAGATAAAAAAATTCACATTTATCTAATATTAAATTATAAATTCACCAAATTATGGAGAAAACCTATAATAAAGACTATATTTTTATTTAAACATTAAAATATTATAAGATAAAAAAATTCATATTTATCTAATATTAAATTATAAATTCACCAAATTATGGAGAAAATCTATAATAAAGACTATATTTAATCTTGGATGAGATTTTTGCACAATATGAGTTAATAATTTATGATTTTTATGGCAAGAAAAGTAAATTATTCTAACATATATTATCACCATTAATTTCTTACCAAATATGCACAAGGTTGCTAAATAAAAAAACAATATTATGAAAATAATGTATATAAGGGAAAGAAATGGAGAGAAAGAGAGGATCAATGGACGCGATCACATACGTTCGATCAACCGAAAATAAATATTATCCATCTAATTGAGGGATAAAATGGGTATAATAAAAAATTATCATGATAAAAAATGGACCCTCCAATTCTTAGATGCTTTATATAATAGTATAGATTTGATCCATCCAATCTCCAACAGATGAATTATGTTATGTCAAATTATTCAATTAAAAGTGTCGGAATATCCAATTAAGTCCTTTGTTTTGGATCGGTGGAATTGAATATATTAAGAAGCAGAATTTCATTCAAAGTACAAATATTATCACATACAAAACCTATAATTTGCATCAGCCAGTTAACTATAATGCGTGATTTGAGTTGTCCGAGACCTAATTCGTTTTGGATTATAGTTCGACATATATAAATGTTTTCATGAATGTGAAGGCTCATCGTTTTTTAGTCTCTTACAAAAAAAACAAAACACGCATCATACTCATTATAAAAAAGAAAGAAAGAAAAACATAAAATCGATAAACATCCAACGAAATATTTTTACGACAGGGGATTGGAGCTCACTGCTAAATTGCTCAGTATTTTTTGAGGTGTAAAATTTTAACAAAGGGGTCCATGGCTATTACTTGGCGGTCAGGTTTTAGTGCTACCCAACTGCCACATTGTGGTAACTGATGAGATGAGGCTCACAATCAAAATGTTCATAAATGCACCTCCATTGGTTGTTAGGACCGTCAAAATAGATAAATTAAAATTCATCAACCCAAAATGTTCCCTCTTGTGATGCACGGTGAGTCACGTTAAATAATCTTAAATAAATAGTTGAACAGCTAATTGTTGTGTATTTAAATAAGAATGGACTTTCCGTTCCATTATATGCTAGAGATATTTAGACATTAATATAATCTTAATATTGCTCTTAATGTTATTAACTCTTTGAAAAAAAAACAGAAAGCTGTACTAGTAGTTTTGAGATTGATAGAATATATTAAACGTAATTAATTTTATCGATATTTAACCATTTATCTGTTATAATAAACCTCTCCAGAAGTACTGCGTTATTGGTTTACATTTTCAAAGTGTAGTTATTATTGAGCAAAGCTAGTTAGTATGAGTCTAAGCTCACCAAGCTTTTTGGTAAGCTGGACTAAAAAATATACTTTAATATTTTAATTTATAATTTATGTCGTTCAATAAATTTTTATATGAAAATCTATTGGGATATTTCTAAGGACATTTTGGATTTTTTTAAATGCCCTATTTTCATTTACATTCATTAGTTATTTTATTATTATTTTAGAATCATCTTAAAAAATTCAAAATAAATATTTAAAAATTCTAAAAATGAAAATTATTGTATCCAATGAGATTTTGATATAAAAAATTTACTGAGAAAAAAAATTAAAAAAATTAAAGTATGTTTTTTAGTCAAGCTCATCATAATGCTTGCTGAGCTTAAGTTTATACTAGCTTTGCTATATTACATTTATATATATATATATATATATATATATAATGGGTTTTAATAACATCCAACTTATTTCAATTGATGATCCGTCAGGATTATGTTAAAATCGATAGCATAGACAATCTCTCTATCATATATATAGATTAGATAACACATATATTTATAGTGAAATAATTTTATTTATTTGATGGTTCGTCAAAAGCGAATCATTTTGATGTTGTGTTTAAATGGAATGGAATTATAGAGAATCATTTTGATGCTAATCACCACATGGGTAGTCAATACTGGGAATTAAGAACTTATCTCATTTAAATGAATAACTAAAAGATTAATGATGATGAAATATAATTGTGAAACAAAGATACTTGGAATCAATTGTAATAAAATAAAGGAACTATATAAAAAGAAGATAAGAGCTGTCCGAACATAAATTGGATTAACGAATGATAAAACTACGTGAAAGAAATAAATCGTCAGAAAAACTAAAGTACTTTATTATTTTGCATTTAGGTTCCGATACATCATGACAATCAAGAGGAATCTATAGACGTGCAGATATTCAACGACTAATTATACTGTGAGTGATTACATATCATGTGCATAGTTTTTTTGGCATTACAGAGATTTTTTTTTTTTGAAATTATGAACTTTTATCATTGCAATTTGAATTATATTTTTTGTATATGATAGCATTTGCATTAGTATTGTTTACTAAATTTGTATGAGTTGATTTTTATTTTGACTGATAAATCATATTAACTGTTCTTTGATATTGAACTTCTTAAATGAAAATGTATATCTGACCATCAAATTTTGTGAAAGTAATACATAGAGGCCGAGAGTCGCAACCGGACTTAAAATTGGATAAAGAAAAAAAAATGTATTGCAATTTATTGGTGCAAATTGGAAGATGATATCGTAGGCATTAAACAAATTATCTTGTTCCCATACAAGTCCTCGTGCCGTGTTAAATTGCCACCCATGGTAGATGGAACTGATAAATAACACTAGATTTTGATTTCTAAACTTCTATGTTTACTCACAACTCCACCCTTCTTCAGGCTTAAACCACACATGGAGGTTTACACAGTTAAGGTGGAAGAAGCTACACCGGGGAAGGGCGACAAGCCATCCGCGGGCCCGGTTTACAGGAGCATTTATGCGAGAAATGGGCTGTCGCAACTCCCCGATGAGATCAACTCACCATGGGACTTGTTTAGGTCAAATTCACTGATTTTCTTAATATTAACATAGCTAATGCTATATGATCAGCCTGACAACTACAAGGGTAGACAAAATGCTATGTAGTATAAACAAAATTACTCCATAATATAAACAAAATTTCAATCTTGTTTTCCAGTGAAGCAGTCAAGAAGTATCCACAAAATCCAATGCTGGGCCGCCGTCAAGTTACCGACGGCAAGGTAAGTGCACATCTGAACAGAATTGCAAATTTTCTTTCATCAATGGACATTTAGTAAGCTCTGCACTCTAATCATCATATTATTTGCTATATTTGAAACTTTTTAGGCTGCTGGATATATGTGGCAAACATATCAGCAAGTACATGATATGGTTATGAACATTGGATCTGCTCTTAGGAGGCGCGGCATAAACCCTGTAAGCCAAATAATTTTATACGAGTCTGATAATGCTTCATGATTCGTCATTGCTCAATCATGCAAAGAGGTTCCAATTCGAACAAGAATAGCAAAGGGTATTTCTAGTGAGGATTCATGTTTTTATGCACATCATATTTTAGCAAATCACATTTAAGGCTAAATAGCCAATTTGACAATTTTTTTTCTTGGAAACTATTTTCTCAAGTTAACGAATATAAAAATTATTATTGAAAGAGAATTACTTGTCAGAAGTGAAAATTTTGGTTTATTTTTATTTTTATTTTTTTTGTTAGGGAAACAGATGTGGAATTTATGGACCCAACTGTCCTGAATGGGTCATGGCCATGGAGGTACTTCTTCTTTGGATAATTACACTATAACAGTACAACTGCATCTTTTTTTTCATTGTTTACCCAAATTTTTTCATCCATTCACCTAAATACTAGACTTTCATCATTAGTAATATGTAGCTCTCTACCAACCTCCAATTTTCATTTATAACGTCAGCTGTAATTTGGATAACCGATGATTATTTTTACTTTTTAGTATATTTTTTTATTAAAAAAAATTGTTGGCAATTGCAATATGACATGGTGGGGATCAGGGATCACTTGACAATTGT
The DNA here is from genome assembly GCA_037127355.1 of Schoenoplectus tabernaemontani. Taxonomy (NCBI): domain Eukaryota; kingdom Viridiplantae; phylum Streptophyta; class Magnoliopsida; order Poales; family Cyperaceae; genus Schoenoplectus; species Schoenoplectus tabernaemontani. Next base: position 8,987,653 of record CM073753.1, read on the forward strand.
TATCTTGATAATGGATTTTCAAATAAATATGAAAAAATCTTAAAAATAGAAAAAATCTTTTAGATATGTTTTTTTACTCATAGATTGATGGTCATTTAAATTTTATATAATTTTATTATCATTTGATAGTCCATCAAATACCATTAAATTAGAACCATTACAAAATACATAATATTTTGATAGTCTTTCATGAACTAGCAAACAATAATGATATTACATAAAAATTGTAATCACCATCAATTTATAAGTATAAGAACATATCTATAATGTTATTTTATTTTTAAAATTTATTTTATATTTATTTGAAAATTTATTATCAACATTGTCAAGATAACCCATTATCAAGGATTCCTTCTCATCAAGTAAACGACGAAAGCATATTATCTAGAAAAAGCAAGGCCACGACAGTTACCAACAACCTTAGGAAAATAAGGTTTGCTTAGGATGTCCTGTAATTGTGAAGTAATAGGTGAAAAGCATACTATTAATTTTCATTAATAAAAGAGAAAAGGAGATTGCAGAGTTTAGTAGAAAAAAGAAAAAGACAGAAAAAAAAACAAATACAATAGTCATACAGATAAGATAAGGTAAGAATAGGGTAGGAACGTAAGGGGTTGTAAATCATAGAGATAGAGAGGATGCTCTGTAATTAGAAATATTGACATTAAAGACGTGCATTTGGAATTTTAAATAAATTATTGTTATTATTTTGCAGGCATGTAACAGCCAGGGGATTTGCTATGTGCCATTGTACGATACACTAGGTAAGCATTCATACCATCATTAATGGAATTCGACCGGCTCATTGCCAGTATGCATTTTGCCATCAAAAGAAAAAGAGAAGCGAAAAAAGTGCAAGTAAAAATTTGGAATTGGACTTAGTGAAGCTGCGTTCAAATAAAAAAATGGTTTTTAGCTCTTAAGGTGAGAATACCCCTAAAGTGCCAGTAGATGTTTATTGAACTGACCTGAAATCACTGGAAATTTAACAGGTGCAAATGCGGTTGAGTTTATCATCAATCATGCTGAAATGTCAATTGCTTTTGTGCATGAAAACAAGCTATCATCTGTAAGCTTATGTCACTAACAGTACTCTTAAAAAAATCAACTTGTGTTTCCTATGAGAACTTCTGATTGTTATATTTCAATTTACTAAGACCTAAATTAAGTTTGTCTTCTGGTTTTGTGAATTTCAGATGTGGAAGTGCCTTTCAAAATGCAATGCCCATCTCAGAAGTATCTTTTTCTATCATTTTTATGTCATTTTGTATGTTAATACATAAAAAATATTTCTATGTTTCATGAATAATTTGGTTAACAAGACATTAGACTGAATTTATAATGTCTCGTCTCTTAGGCATAGGTCCTGGATTCAATGGCAAGATCTTCCACTTTTAATTAACACGAGTAATATTTGAAAATGTCACATTAGGTTCCTCATTGAATAATCCCCTCAGAAATGGCAGGTTTGGTAGTTGGTATGTACCAAAATATACCTGGCCTAAATTGAAATTATTATATGAAACTATGTGATCTATGAAAAAATTGCAGCCATCATCAGCTTTGGAGGAATGACAAAGGAGCAAAAAAGAGAAGCTGAAATTTTGGGAATTTCCTGCTTCTCGTGGCAGGAGTTCATATCCCTGGTTAGTCCATAACTTCTTAATATTTCACATGCAGATGTCAATTTTAAATGTAAATTTCTGAACATATTAAGTATAATCTTGATATTTCAACCAACATGGTTTTATAACTCGATAACCAGCAAATGAAAATTAGCTCAACTGAGCAACATTTAAGCCTTAATTGTCTTTAAAAAGTACGATTCTTCTCAACCTTTAGTTTCTCAAATTTAGTATATGCAACAGATTCAAACAATTTTTGCATGCTTCGAATAGCTGGTCCATCTCATTGGATGTTACTTTTTAACTATGCACTTGTGCAGGGAAATGCCGATTTCGGGCTTCCCACAATGAACAAAGACGATATATGCACAATTATGTATACCAGTGGTACGACTGGGGACCCAAAAGGTGTAATACTGACAAATAAAGCTCTCGTTGCTGAAGTGCTCACTTATGAGCACCTTTTCCGAGAAACAGACAAAGTGGTAAATTCCAGTTCATTGTAATTGAAAATTTTCAAGTACTAACTCTGCCCTTAATTAAGTTGACCATAAAGAGAAGATATCTCCCTTTGATAAATGGTGCATTTGGAACAAAATTTTTAGTTAATTGATCAATAATACTATTGCCTTAATGCTGAATTTATTTTAACGTACTGGTAACAGTCTAACAGAGAACATTTCTATTTCTGGGAACCGTTTTATATAATAAGCATCCTTAGCTATTTTAATGATTTATCTTTCCATTTAATTTGACAAATACTACAATTTTTTATCAACAGGTGACTGAAGAAGACTCATATTTCTCATTCTTGCCACTAGCCCACATATTTGATCAGATCATGGAGAACTATTGCATTTATAAGGGCGCCTCTATTGGATTCTGGCAAGGGGTAACTCATTTGACAGTTCTCCAGATTTACTTTTCTTACAGTTTGATTTATAGAATCTATTTACTAGAAGGGACAATTTCATCATCGGTTAACAACTTTGTAATTTCTTTTTATAATAGCTTTTTCCTTCCTTTTGTTTTGTCATTTGCATGACAAAATAAGATATGTTAAAGAGTACTGTTATACTTCATATTGGCAATTAATGTTCCCCACCTTACTTGTTGAAGAAGCATTGATAAAAAAAGAAAAAAAGAAAAAAAGGAGTAACGATTGAAGTCTTGGTAGTTAAATGCTGTGGAAAAAATGGGTTTTCATATTAATTGCCGTTCTTCAAGAAAAGGGAGTACTTACAATAAAGCTTGACCCAACTCAATTGTTTTTTTAAAAAAAATCATAGGACATCAGATACTTGATGGAGGATATTCAAGAGATGAAACCCACAGTCTTTTGCGGTGTCCCCAGGGTGTATGATCGTATCTACACTGGTACACTAGCAATCTATTTACTTTTTCTATTATCATTTGGTTTGAAACATTGTCAGGTCATCCTAATTGTTTCTCTTTAATTGAAGGCATACAGCAGAAAATTGCATCTGGAGGATTTTTGGCTCGGAAACTTTTTGAATATGCTTATAACTAGTAAGCTATAAAATATAAATTTGACTTTTATAGTTCAATTTTAAAAGCAAAAAAATAATCATAACTCCCTTTCCTATCGCAACATACAGCCCTTTATTTCTTGTTGTTTGTCTGGTGTGTTGAGTTTTGCACATCTGACGTGTAGTTAAAGTGAGGCTGATATGGGTTAGTTACATTCTGTTACTGTGAAACAATATGGATACTGGTTATTTTGCCAATTATGTTACATTGAGAATCTATTACAAATTTAGCCATAATAGTGATCATATTTTTAACAGGCATATCCAAATCAGAAACTATACTCCTCACTAAGAACTATTAGTAGCATTAATTTTTTTTTTACTTCCAGCAAGCTGGGAAATATGAAGAGGGGGCTGACACAACACGAGGCATCGCCTTTTTTCGACAATCTGGTCTTCAACAAGGTAACTGATTTTCAATGTAAAATTACAGTGAATTTCAATGTGAAACAAATTACCACACTCAAAAGTCTCCATCAATCACAGATCAAACAATGTCTAGGAGGGAGAGTTAGAATCATGATATCCGGTGCTGCACCATTGCCAAAACATGTCGAAGAATTCATGAGGGTTACAAGTGGCAGCATGTTCGTACAAGGATATGGTATAATTTCTTCAATTATGCACCAAAAGAGAACAGAAAAAAATGAGATAAATACCTAGCCTTTCCATAGAGAGAAAAAACAAAAGTACAGACATACCCCTAGTTGTTTTGCAAGAGGTGGATTGTATCAACAAATGTATATTATTATACCAGAAAGATACTTATGGGCAATTTTGCAGTGTCTCGTTTGTGATCAAAATTATTTCTTATAATATCAACTCTTGCACTTTGAGTAGGTTTGTCAGAAAGTACTGCGGGGTGTTTCACATCAATTGCAAATAAACTCTCCATGATGGGTACTGTTGGTGTACCAGTTACCACAATCGAAGCACGACTTGAGTCAGTGCCTGAGATGGGATATGATGCACTCTCTCATGTGCCACGTGGAGAGATTTGCCTTAGGGGCACAACATTGTTTTCAGGCTACCACAAGAGACCGGACCTCAACAATGAAGTGATTGTAGATGGATGGTTTCACACTGGTACGTTAAACAAACCAATATCTTTTCTTTTTTAATCCAGAAGAGCTCTTGAGCTGGCTCTTACTAGCATAGCTAGAATTTTTTTACTAATCTAACATTTCTTACTGGCCAGACATGAATTTTAGCATCTTATGTTGGATCTTCTTCATTTGGTTCGACCGTGCATATCTAAAAACACATTTTAGTACCCTACCAGTAAACTAGCTTGCTTGGATGGTACAAAATCAGTTACCAAGGGTGTTAATGTTAAAAGAGAATGGTGAATATCACACTTTGAGATAAGAGAAGAAATAAATAAAATAAGATTTCTTTCTATTAGACATTATTGTATCTTTCTTATATATTAAACAACAGATTATAACTCTATTTATAGGCTAAGACAACATAAATATCTAAAAAATTCGTATTAAAAACGGAATATCAAACAACAGCTGTTTCAGCTGACCTCTGTCCACTAAAATAATCATAACTCTCTGTAGGGAACTCCAAACGACTTGATATTTGAACCATTGAAAACTAGACTTCAAGATCTTTCCATCCATAGGTCATACAGCCAAAATGGACGTCATTTGATCTTTAATATCTTCTCATCAATCAGCCCATAAATTCTGCAACTGCTGAATTCTAAGAGTCTCCTTTATTTTCCGCTAGATTTAATATCATTAATGATAATTAAGTTTATATTTCAACAAAACTCCCCCATAAACTTAATTTGCTTATACCATCCGTCATGCCAATCATCATTGCACTTCTTCATAACTCGCAACGAATAACAACGTCATCCATTGACGGCTTCTTCTCGATTCATTGATCTAGAAAATTTAAAAAATAAGTTGTGGTTTCATCTTATATATCATCCAATTTACCTGACTCTTCAGGTCATGTATATGTGAGATTCACACCCACACCGCGGCTCCACACCGTATTTTTTCATGTGGTTCCACACCACATCTTTTCATGGTCTTCGCACACTTCCAGCAAAACATCTCATAATGTTGCTAGTTCTCTTATCCTGACACTCATTGCACAGGCTATAATGAGTCATTACTCATGTCAACTTCACTCACCGATTCTTCGAAAACCACTGGCAAAAATTTCACCACGTTTTTGTAACATTAGCTGCTTGATACATAGCTCTCATGATTGACAAGTTTTCCTTCTTTTTTTCTTACATTGTTCGTGTGCCTCGAGAGAACCGGCAAGCTCGTCGACTGTGAGCTTCGCAAGGTCCTTTGACTCTTCTATCGCGCACACAATATTCTCAAAATTTTCAGTTAATGATCTCAAAATCTTCTCCACAACTCGCGCATCGGTTAACGCTTCGCCATTACGAATGAGTTGGTTCACCACGGCTTGTACACGCGTGATGTAGTCAGATACACTTTCTGACTCCTTCATCTTCATGCTCTCCAACTCGCCACGAAGAGTTTGGAGACGCACTTGCTTGACTCGGTCGCCTCCTTTGAACACTTTTTCTAAAATATCCCATACTTCTTTTGAAGTAGTTGCACCGGCAATCTTCTCAAAACCCGACTCGATGTTGGAATAATTTGATTGGCCGCCTCTCCCACGACCAATTTTGTTGGCTTGATTGCCCATTCTCCTCATAATACCCTTCTTGACCACGGCCTTTGCCACTGTGACCATTTCCTCGACTTCCACGGCCATGCCCTCTACCTCAAAATTTTTGAGAATAGAGTACTTTTTCGTCTTTGATTGACGTCTTGGTTTGAAGTGCTTGCTCGAGTGTCTCCTCCTTTTTTGAGTTTCTTTTTTTCTCTTCATATTTTTCCGACATCTCTCTTTTTTCTTCTTCTTTTTCTTCTTTTTCTTTGTCATGGAAAGTTTCTCTTGATCGACTGAACCTGGCTCTGATACCACTTTGTTAAAAGAGAATGATGGATATCACACTTTGAGATAAGAGAAGAGATGGATAAAACAAGATTTCTTTCTATTAGACATTCTTGTATCTTTCTTATATATCAAACAACAGATTACAACTCTATTTATAGGCTAAGACAACATAAATATCTAGAAAATTCGTATTAAAAACGGAATATCAAACAGCAGCTGTTTCAGTTGACCCCTGTCCACTAAAATAGTCATAACTCTCTGTAGGGAACTCCAAACGACTTGGTATTTGAACCATTGAAAACTAGACTTCAAGATCTTTCCATCCATAGGTCATACAGCCAAAATGGACATCATTTGATCTTTAATATCCTCTCATCAATCAGCCCATAAATTCTACAACTGCTGAATTCTAAGAGTCTCTTTTATTTTCCGCTAGATTTAATATCATTAATGATAATTAAGTTTATATTTTAACAGTTAATTGATGTCATAGATGAATACAAATAGACAATGGTAGTACCGTTTTAAAAGATTATAACATTAACTTGCAATACAGGTGATATTGGTGAATGGCAACTAAATGGTACAATGAAGATAATAGACAGGAAGAAGAATATATTTAAGTTGTCCCAAGGAGAATATGTAGCAGTGGAGGTCCTAGAAAGTGCTTACACGCAGTGTCCTCTTGTCACAATGGTAAAACACTGCTATAATTTTTTTTTATCAACTACAATGAAACAAGGAATTTCAGTACCAAATATCCTTTTTGGGATATCATTTTTCTGCTTTTAATTAATGTCAATTTATAGGTGTAAACTTTCATTCATATTTTTTTTCCAACAGCAACGTCTCATATAATCGTACATGAAGCAACTAACAATTTACTACAATGTCAGGTCTGGGTCTATGGAAACAGTTTTGAATCATTTCTGGTTGGAGTGGTGGTGCCAGAAAGGCAAGCACTAGAAGACTGGGCTTTATTAAATAATGTACCAGGAAGCTTTGAAGAATTATGCAATTATCCGAAAGCCAAAAATTATGTTTTAGAAGAAATCAATAACACCGGTCGTAAATTTGGGGTATGCATAATTTATGAAGTCATTTTATAAAATCCAAAGTCTTTGGGACTTTCCTCTGTGTTCCTGCAATAACCTCAAAATTTCATTGTTAGTCTTCCGCAAAAGTATCAATACTCAAGAAAGTATGTATGGGGAAATGTCTCATGCATTTCATTTCTCATTTTGCACAAGAGTGCCCAAATAACTGTTGTTAGTCTTGCTGGAATGCCCAACACAAAGGGTACTTTTATCATTTTCATAACATAGGAAGTCTACGACTACAAGATCAATTCTCTTATCAGCATAGGAAATTCCAATATTATCTAAATAAGAGAACTTAATAATGATTGAATGGTAAATGCAGTTAAAAGGTTTTGAGATGCTGAAAGCAATCATTCTTGATCCAACATCATTCAGCATAGAAAGAGATCTCATTACTCCTACATTTAAGCTGAAGCGGCCTCAACTTCTCAAGTATTACAAGGTTAGTGAAAAGTTCATTTTGATGTTTTTCTTTGATAAAGAACAATACGGTGCGAGTACTGGTAACTGTACCAGTTGCCAATCAGACTGATGGAGTGAGCTTAGTACCATATAACTTTGTACAACCACAAGTATAGTTTCTGGAATAGAAAATATAATTATCAGACAATGTGTAATTCAAGTTGTAATGAACTCAAAATTTCATTACCTGAATGTTATTGAGAGTCGAACATCAAATTGTGGTGATAAACACTGAAAACATAAAATTCCCTCTTGATGTTGATGTTGAACCAGCCTGATCTGAACCCAACCAATAATTCAATATCTTATCTATTGTCTTTTTTTTATATATATATATATAACATGAAATATGATCCTACTGAATTTCTATCCTAGGAGCGAATTGATTCTATGTATGAAGAGGTAAAAGGAGCTACATTTTGATTTTTCTCTTTGAATTGAAGAACTGTGAGATTATCTTCTGCAAAGTTGATTGCCAGATCATTAGCTATTTTATTTTTATCTTCAAGTAAAACAGAAGGAATATATTATTAGCTCATCAAATAAAGCCGGGGTACTATTAAAATAACACAAAACATGAACTATTAGAGGCACTACTAAATATGAATTATGTTCTAGTAAAAAAAATGATATTTGAGTGATCTCTATGATTTTGGATTGGTTTTCATTTTTATCCTACCACAATTGTTGGATTGATTTTCATTTTTAGCCTACCATAATTTATTTGAAATTAAAGAGTTTGTCATTGTTATTGTACAAAAATCGCACGAAGCGTACTTATGAATTAGAAATCACACGAATTATGTTCCAGTACCAACTGATTTATGATCTCAAGCCTGTTTTCTGGCTGTGATTCAAACTTTTGGGCACACAATTCCAGAGTGTGAATAACTGAAATGAGGAAAAATCAGTGAAGTTATGAAAGGAACTAAAGAGTGCAAGAAGCTTTTTAAATTTTCACAGGTTAATGCATAAAATGCATTGCGCAAAGCAAATTAATCAAATAAAGGTGCAGAAGCGCCTAGTACATATGAGATTTAATTCTTTCATGATGATAAAAAGGCGGAGGTGATATATCATTCAAAATTGACAAAATCACTATATCTGCACTTCAGTCGAGCATTTCATCGAGCGACTTTTGTGCTGTTTTTCAGAATCCAGCCATCATGTTAAATTAATACCAGCAACACAGAGAATTCAGAAACAAGCCAAGGCCAAAATACGAAGCTTCTTTTTAATCGCTTTTTGTTGAAATATCCAAGGCCTGTACAATACAATCGATCTATTACAGCGGTGTATTACACCAATACGGTGAAACATTAAATTGAAGCACAACAAACGAAATTCAACTAAATAAACAAGCAATCCCATATTCAGGTAGGTGCAACGCGATTCATCAGCATCCAAATTCCACCCTCTGATAAACAATTAGTAGTAATATCAGCTCTTTCACATAGGTCTTGTTTGTTCTTCACGGAGAACATTTCGATGAGAGACTGCTTCAGGGACCCACTGTCAGAGGTGTTAATGGTAGATCTCTCCTCCGCTCTCTCTCGGATCCTTGCAAACTCGTATGTCCATATGTCTATTAGACCAGACATGGATAACTGGATTATAAAACACACTCTGTTTCCTCTTTTGCTTTAATCGTGGAGATCGTAGTTTCAACTGCTAGTACAAGGAGCAAGAAGACTTCCTATTGTTTATAGAGAGAGTAAAGAATCCTGTAAACGGATAAGTTGCCTGTTCTTCTGTGCACAGGAATTTTATAGTAATATGTGCACTCCCGCCTATTGAGTTTATTTTTTTTGAAAAATAAAAACTTTATTGTGTACGTAGTCGGTTTATATTTATACTGTAGCATCGCATGTATAAAAATATAATATTTTTTGTAAAATTTAAAATTATATTAATATTTTATTGTATATTTATTTTAAATTAATTTTTAATATATAATTAATTTAAATTATTTAATAATTAATTAAAAATATATCTATATATAATATGTATATAAAATTATATATATATATATATATATATATATATATATATATATATATTTGTATATCATATATACACTATATAATCTTAGGATGAAATTAAAATTTTAATATAAAGAGATAGAAATACGAATTATATCATTAAAGAATTAAAATTGATAAATTAAAATGAGAGACAATATATCTTATGAAATAAAAAATATATAATAAATTTTAATTTTGATATATAATTTTTGTGAGATTGAGAATTCTCTGCACCTGTGGAAGACACAGAGTAGCTAGCCGAACGGTTTTACACAAGAACGGAAGTGATATGGATAAGAATGAATTGAATCACGATTGAATCATCAAAAGTGGAAACTAGGATGGGTCCATGGAATTTGCCTTTTCTTTTAGCGTGTCAGTGTGACGCATGCTGTGGGCCATTACGGCCCACTGCTCAGCAATTCTGTGATCATCAGCCCCTGGATTGTTGGCATCTTGTGGGCATCTAGATGGATCCGCATTAGCATTTGGAACGCGTTGGATTAGGATTCTATTCAATGGAATTCCTAATTATTAAAATAAATTTAAAGCCTCAGATTCAATTTATGTACTACCAAAGTTTTAAAATATGGAGGTATGAAATGCATATGTAGTTTAATATATTTATTACATATAGAATATGTATTTAAAAATATTTAAATATTTAAATTGATTATATATCTTAAAAGAATTTTAATTTAAAACAAAAAATATATATTAAAATATTAATATAATTAAATATATATATATATATAATATTTTTCTACTAATTTTATAGTTTTATTGTGATAAAAAATTAAAAATATTATGCAGATGCATACTTTTATATATATAATATCGTATATGTGATCATGTGACTGCATTATGCAGCACAAAATAAATGCTGAAATCATCCATTTTTAATGAAATCAAGGTTCTGAGTTTGATCGCATACTCGCATTCATGTTATTTTATATATATTGAAGATTACTTTTGCAATATATATGGATCCTTATATTTTTTATGAATTATGCTCATCTGTTAATATTAATTATCAGTTCATATATTCATTGGTCAAATATTCAAATCCTAAATTTTATGTTAAATTATTCACCCAAGCCTCTCAATTAAATCTATGTATCAAAATTTTAGAGAGTACTATTTTTGAAGAATGAACATAAAATAATAAACACAGTATCTTTTAAGAAAATATCTAGAAAAAAATAGTTACAAGATTCTAAACATTGTAAAGTCTGATATTTTGCAAAGTTTCGGTGTGCAAATTTATTGGCATGTTTGGATGTCATTTGATCCAATACTATTACTTAGGAGTGTCAATGGGTCGGATTCAGGTCGAGTCATATTATTTTATTATTTATTTTGACCCGATTCGATTAAATTCGGGTCAAAAAATCTTGACCCATACCCGACCCGATCGATGTAAAATAATTAATTATTTTTATATAATTTTAAATAATAAAATATTAATTAATTTATAATTAATCTTAATTAGTGTATATTTAAGTTTTAATTAGTACTAAATCATAAAATTAATTCAAAAATATAATTAATCGGGTCGGATCTGATCATGTTGATCCAAACCCGACCCGATCCGATTCAGGTCAAAAAAATTAAATTCATATCTAATTTATTTATTTTCAGATTATGTCGGATCAGATCAGATTTAGATCAATAATTGACATCCCTTAAGTATTACTATATCCTCTGTGATTCCCGGAGAAATCTGGAGAGTTGGTAGACATTATCTTTGATCTTAATCTTTTCAGAAAGCTTTGAGACGAACAGTCTAACTAATATTTGGTCTGAGATTTTTTTTTTTTTTTTGCGACTTCTTTTCCACTAGCCCGTTGGCCCCACTCTCCAGCACTTTTGGCATCATCCAATTTTCGTCAAAAACTAATGTGCAATTTGCAAATACAGATTGCAACAATTTTTTTAGAAAATATTAAATTATTTTTTGAAATCTAAGATATTTATTTTATTTGTACAAAATTAAAAAAAATTGAAATAAAATTTCAATCGTTTAAAGGGACCGAATTTTATCTCCATTTCCTTATATATTATATTATTTTATTATAAGAACAAAATAGTGTAAAAAATAAAAAATAAATAAAGTATAAAATTCCATGAAGTAAAAAATAAAGTAGTCTAGATCAGAGAAAAAAAATTGATTTTTTTTTAAATAAAAAAGTTGCAGCTAAGCACGACACGTCACTTAAAGAAGGATGTAAATAAAGTGGTTATCACATCATGAGTTTCTTCTGAGATACTCAGATTTGACCCACTCTTTTTGAATTAAAGGAATATCCCACTCTTGTTTAAAAATTAAAAATATCCCACTTTTTTTTAATTAAAAATAACCCACTCTTTTTTATTAAAAATATCCCACTCGTAGTTCTGCCTTTATCCAAAAAGACGCAAGGAAACCCAAAAAAAATTATATTTAAGTGAAAATAAAGTTAAAATTAAATATTAAAATAAATTATAAATGAAATTCGGGATCTATGTGAAATGCTCTCATTCCACGAGATTATCGTCAACGTGGAGTGATAGTCACTTATGTGACGTGACTGAATTTTGAATTTTAATTTTTTCCTCATCTTTATCTCTCACATTAGATTGAATAAAATAAATAAATAAATTGACTCCACGTGGATAACAATCTCATGAGAGCACTCCATGTGAGTGCTAAATTTGTAAGTGCTAAATCTATAAAGTGTAGATCTCGAATTTCATCTAAAATGTATCTCAATATTTAATTTTAGTTTTATTTTTACTTAAATATAAAAATTTCGGCAGGAAACACCGAAACTGTCCCACGAATTTTAATATTTGTCTTAGTTCTCGGTTGCAGCTTATATTGCTGACATAATAATTCTATCTGCAGACCACCAAGGATTGTTATTTGGATATTTCTTATTTCGTACTGATTATACAAATGTAACTAAAAAAATTCCATCGAAAAAAATGTTTATCTCAAAGAAAACAAAATAAATAGCTAGGAATCTCATCCATAAAAAAAAATGGAAACCCAAACGAAAAAAGTTTGAATTCTGATCCTACCAACGAAAACTCAAGTTTATGGCTGAATCTAGAAAAAAAAAAGAAATCGAACCATTATTAATATTTTTTCCTCTTTGCATTAGTAAAAAAAACAGCGAGGGCATCAAGATAGTGCCAGCCGATTGGTTCGCTAAAAAAATAAATTCGTATAGTAAAAAATAAAATCTATTTTGATTCAGATATTTTATTTTTTTAACCCAGACCGATCGTTTCTGATTCATTAGGTCCATAATTCTTTTCATTCGAACGTTCTGCATTTTAGATTCGTTAAACATTTACCAGAAAATTTAATTTAAAATCATATAATTCTCAAATAAAAGAATTTCGGATTAAGAACTTATGTAAAATCATTTCACTTAACATAGCCATTTAATACTTGAAAATAAAAGAAAAATATACTCAATTTATCATTCTATTAGAAAACATCGTAATTCAAAATATCTTGATATTTATCCCAAATATATATATATATATACATCAGATGAGAGTACACAGACAAACACTTATTTAATTTAATTTAATTACACAACCCATTTCATATTTTTCCTGATTCATGATCTTTTTAAATATATAAACAGCAACCAGCAGAAAGGAGCTGACTTGATCTACCAGTATCATTATTCTGATTTTTCTACGGGCTGACACAGTCGACCATCATAGAGACCGCAGCATCGGTGAAGATGTTCGGCGGAGACCGGTGCTTGGTACTCGGAGCTTGACTCAAAAAGGCAGGATACTGTACTGATTTCACACTCTCCATTTCTGATTTCTCGCTTGCCGGGAATGCCGAGCGGCTCTTCTCATGCAGTTTCTTCATGTTGGTATTGAACATATCTATTAGGCTTGACATGGCTATTTGATGTTATTACTGGATGTTGGAATCTGATGGAGAGATGATGCTTTTCTTAAAGAAAACTTGTGTGTTTGTAGAATTATAGTGAAGCAGTGAGGTGAAACGTGATGGTTGGGAATATATATAGAGGAAAGAGTTTTATTGTGATATTTTTGTCGTTTGGGAAATTATTCTATGCGCCAATTGAGGGGAACCTTATCTGGATCAGCAAACCATGGGTTGGGTTGGCTAGTTTAACCTGACCAGTGACCACATCATGCGTGGTTTTATAATAAGGGCTGGTTTCGTGACTTGACTTCGTCTCTACATGAGGCAAATATCTTCTCCATTCAAGGAGAAATGGATGCAACCTTAACGATTCAAATTGTCACTTTCTTTCTCCATTCAAAGAATCATTTATTTTATCTCAGTTTTCTCTCTTACTGCCCCCCCCCCCCCCCCCCATGGAACACATACTGGAATGCATTAGTATGATGATCTTTTCTGCCAAAAATTGAGAAGTCTACAAGGGATTTTCGAATTGAGTAGATGATGTGAATTCAAATAGTGCGCTAGAGAAAGGATAAATTATTTTGGACGAAAATTGAGAATGTACCTCTTCACCTTGCACTGCTACTTCCAGAGAGTTCTACAGTACTGTTCTTATTTTTCCAGAGAAGTTGCCTTTTGGCCCAAAAAAGGAGATGATCAAGAAAGCAACTTGACGACTGAGCTCGGGAGCGACAATAGGGAAAGCCATAAGAAATGGATAACCGAGATTTAACTTGGTTGTTAATTATTTGATGGAAAAATAACAGAGTGATTAAATATGAACAAACAATAAAACCGAGGGATTAAAAAATGAAAAAAATAAAATTCAGCAATTAAAAATGAATTTAATATGATATTTAGTGACCTCTAAAAAATTTATCCAAAAGAATGATATAAAATAGTAATATAAAAATAGTAAAAATACGAGAGCAGCAGAAGAACATATGAATTAAGAATTATAAATGAAAATAGAGAAAAGATAGGGATTTAGAATAGTAATAAATAATAGTAAATTGTGATACCTAGAAATATTATTTAAATTATATATTTTAAATAATGAGAGAGAAAATGAATAAACTAATGATAATATTTTTTTCTCGTCCAACGAACTATCATTTCTTTTTCTCTTTGCAACTCTTAATTAAAAATATCCCAAAATTCAAGTTTAATTGAATATTAAAATTTTTATTTATCAGAATTAGAAGAAATAAATAATATAGAGTAAACGAGAATTAATAAAGTGAATGTACTTAAAAATTAAAATATTGAATTTTCGCATCCTGGGAAAACCAGCCTCGCCGAAAATGCTTATATTATACAGACTAAAAGTACAAGGTGTGTAACCTTTGCACTTCCAAACAATTTAGGCATATTGATATTCATCTCAGATTTAGTCCGTTCTAGTTGTTCAAAACTACCATTCTGTTCAAGTGCTCCGGACAAACAATATGTCAGTTTCGTACTGAAAAACTTGAAAATTTTAATCATATTGTTCCAACTTTGATGTCACATTTAGCATGAATAGCTACCATTTGTTGTCATGTCACCACTTTTGTTAGTCAAAATATGAAATTATGGACTCCCAACGCATCTACTTCCTGATAAGAAACTTAGTCTTAAGCTACTTTTAGATTTGAAAATTACGGCAACGGACTAAGAGCACCCACGTTTCACTAGTCTATATTCATACTTCCTTCTGACGGCTCCTAAGCCTACTGGCAATGGGACCAGGTGCAAAATTACCACAATGCACCTCTCCTTGCTTTCTCTTAACCTGACGACGCTTTGCCATGCTTTGTCCATCATCAGCAGCACTACTCTCATCCAAACTAATCGCTCTTATGCTGACATCACTCTTCTCTGATACAATTTCAGGTTTTGGCTGGTTTGTATCTGCAGCTTCTGTGTTATCTGATATGACAGCTTCTGTTTCAGAAGTAGGTGCCTCACTTGAGTTTGCTGGCTTACGGCGAGTTTGGATCAAATAATGTGCCACTGATTTGTAACCGAGACTCGCAACCTACA
The DNA here is from genome assembly GCA_037127355.1 of Schoenoplectus tabernaemontani. Taxonomy (NCBI): domain Eukaryota; kingdom Viridiplantae; phylum Streptophyta; class Magnoliopsida; order Poales; family Cyperaceae; genus Schoenoplectus; species Schoenoplectus tabernaemontani. The sequence continues at coordinate 9,003,325 of CM073753.1, forward strand.
TTTCCATTTACAAAGATTTGATAAGGGTGAGCATAAAAGAGAGAAATTATCAATGTACTCCAAGAGAGATAAAGAGAGAAGTTTCTTCTGTAAATGTGTAAATTACATCCCTTTATCAATTATCAAAGGAGAAGTTACATTTGTACCCCTGGCGAAACCACAAAACTAGTATCTTGAATACCCCCAAGATGGTGGCCAAGGCATCAAAATGTCCAATCTAAGATCCTGATTTTGGTGCTAGATATTCAAAACAAGTAAACAACAATGCAATTCCTAATATGTCATTACGGATAAAGCATATACTATAAATGCAGGATAAACTAAAAGGATATAAGGAATAATTGGAAGATTTTTTTATCTTGCATATGCATTTGTGACCCATCTAAGATCCTGATTTTGATGGAATAATTGAAAGTATTTATGAATCTAAAAATCTTGCATATGCATTTGTGACCAATCTAAGATCCTGATTTTGATGTTAATATTTTCAAGACAACAATGCAATTCCTAATATGTCGTTACCGACCAAGCATATACTATAGATGCAGGAGAAACTAAAAGGATTTAAGGAATAATTGGAAGTATTTTATGTTAGAATTAATTATTATTAATTACAACATGTATGGGTTTATATGTAATAAATATATATTATATAATAGACTGTTAAATTATATCCGTTATGAAGTGATCAAATTCTGTATTATTAATCGGGTTTAATATGTGTCATGAGAATTGAGCCCTTTAATATGTAAAATGCGTATTAATAACTTTATGATTTAGTCATGGTCTAAATTATATAAAGTTTGATAATAATAAATTATACTATTGGTCTCTGGAGAACACAACTATAAATAGTTTTCTGATTAAGCAGCGAACCCGTTAAGAGAGAATTTGAATCTGATATGGACCCACTAAGAAAAAACCGTTGGCTCAGTTATGGGCGTTCATTATATATAGGGAGACTGTTGGTTTTCGAGACCATTCCCTCATTCTCTATTTTCTGGCATCTTTTCGTTTTCCAACAGAATCCAATTATTCTCTCAAGACAGAGTTCCAGAAGAGACGAAAACTGTCTACGCCGGTCCTCTCAGTCTCTCCATCGGATTAAAAGAAGATCGCTAGAAGATTTAAAGGAAGATCGCTAGAAGATCGACAACATGAATCAAGATAATCTAATTTATGATTAAGGGGGTTCATTAGAGGATCACGGCCTAAAAAAATTCTATTATTTTATGAATCTAAGAATCTTGCACATGCATTTAGGATTTGTGACCCATCTAAGATCCTGATTTTGATGTTAGTATTTTGAAGACAACAATGCAATTCCTACATGTCATTACTGACCAAGCAGATACTATAGATGCAGGATAAACTAAAAGAGATTTAAGGAATAATTGGAAGTATTTTATGAATCAAAGAGTCTTGCATATGCATTTGTGATACTTTACTGATCCTGTAGGGGGTTATTTAAGGAATAATTGGAAGTATTTTATGAATCAAAGAGTCTTGCATATGCATTTGTGATACTTTACTGATCCTGTAGGGGGTTATTTATAAAATCTGTGTATTGCAAGGAGCATATGTTGAGGTATGCAAGAGTTTGCTTTTGTTAATATACCCGACCTGCTCTCTCCTCACCTTCTTCTATGAACAGGTACAAGTGAAAGAAGTTTCATTATCTAAAAACAGGCCATAGTTGCATCGGGAGCATATATTTCTATTAACACCAGACTATTCTGTAGTTCAACAAATTCTTAACATGACATCTGAATTTGCATCTCCCATTTTTGTTGTGGTTCGCATTCATTGGTTCAACAGAGGGATTTAATTACTTGCAAACAAAATAAACCAAAGATGGTACCTTCTTATAGAGAGGTCCGGTGGGGTTCCATCCTTTTTTGAGCCTACAAAAGCTGCAGTTGCAAATGCCCCTACAAGCTGGACAAATCCAGTCAGTGTTTTTCATTGCTTCTAAAACATTTTCGCCGTATCTGCATTACATTAACAATAAATTACAATTAAAATATATGTAGAAGCTTGTAAGTTGTAATATAAGCCAATTAAAAGATGGGCAGTAAACAAAAGAAAAGAAAAGAAAATAAGTAGAATGGTGGACATAAAACCAGAATGTATCCCCAAGCTGGTAAGGTAAGTCACTTTCCAAACTCCACAAGAATTTGAGTCAGTGACTCACCTCATGTAAAGACAGTCTCCACAGAATTGACCCTGCACAAGCTGACATCTGCAACAGCTGGTATGATAACCCAAAGTCTTCTGCCTGAAATTAAAATTTTAACCAAACAAAGATTATTGTTAATAAAGTAACTATCATTTGAGGTTCCACTAAGGACCAATTTCAGAATAATGGTACAAATAGTTTTTGAAGTAAACCTTCATGTAGCCAAATTTTAGGCCGATTGACCCCAGTTTGTACACAACATTGTGGAAACGAAGAGTTGAAAACTAGCAATTGTCTCCCAGTTCCCAGTTAGAAAGCAAACATGCTAGTAAAAGAGACCAGAGAACACAAAAAGAACTAACACGACATGATTGCAAATTTGCAATACTTACAACAAAGTTGTGACTTGTGGGTGTGCCTGTATTGTTTCCCCATCTTACTATATATTACAGCTGTACTATGGTAAAGGAACACTAATTTTGCATCTAGAGCTCACTCTACTAGAATTTTGCGCCCCCACACCCTCTCCAACAAGAAAAAAAATACCTAGTTGAAAATAAGAAAAGGAAACACATGAACCTGCATTGGTGGCAAGTTTTCCCTTTAACTGGATCATATATGCGCATGCCATCTTTAGTATATCCATCCACAAATAGAGTCCAAGGCAACTCAGTTGAACCCAGCAATTTCTCATGCTCTTCCGTGTAATACTCCTCTCTCCTGCCTTCCTCAATCAGAGCTGTAGTGGTTCCAGCCAGATCACAGCTTTTCTTGCCGCAGGCTTCCATATAGTCAACAGGTGACAATTTTTGCAGCCTTTTTAGACAACAGGAAATAAGATGTTATCCTATAGAGAAGCATTTCGGCCGGTCATAAGTCATAACCATCACGAAAGAGTGTACAAGTTATGTTTACCTGACTTGGACAAATATACTTTTCCTATTCTAAAACACTATTCTTGACTAGAATTTGAGAAGTTCCCATTAAGCAGCACGTCCACGCTCCAGTTTATATAATATAATGTGTACTTGGTAATTTGCAAATGATAGTAACAAACTGACAAATCTCCTCTCATAGTACAATCAAGTTTATAAACTTACGTTGCTCAAGATTTTTGGTTTATCCATAGTTATGTTTGCTCATTTATCCGAGATGATTAAAACAGAACGTTTGACAAAAAAAAAAAAAAAAAAACATACATAAAGAGGAATAACCGGAAAATTGAAAAAAAAAAACAGCTATTCCCGCAATGTGCTATTTCTATATTTGTCTCTAGTTAGTAGTTACACTATCAGTCTATCATCCATGGGTTCGATGAAGAAAGTCTTAAATCCGCCAAAATACAACGAAATACAAACCTGGATGAGCGCCTAGGAGGCAACGGAGGGTAGAGATCAATCTTCTTCTTCGATCCATCGCTCGGCAAAATAACCCGCCTTTTATGGAGTGTGCTCAAATTAGGGGTATGGAAAACACTTTTAACATCGCGAGAAAGATCGAGGAGGCCAAGCTTCTGCATTCTCTCCATGTTTGCCTTGATCCTTTCCTCCCTGTACTTCTCGTAATCCGATGGACCTTTCTCCATCCCTTCGGATTTCATCAATGGAGGCGACCTTGCTCGCTTCGTACGCACGGCCTCAGTGGCTTTTTGTGGCGTATGAGGGATTGAAGGTGCGATATTAACCTCAACTGTTGTCTTCACTTTGGTCGCCATTGTTGCTCTTCAAAAATCTTCTTACCACACCAGTAAATAGTGGTGCTAGTCTGCTAGAAGCTCGAGAAAGGGTTTAAGGCTGAAATATAATTTTTCCCTTTTCGAAGGTTTAAGGCTTTAAGATTTTCTTTTTTGATTTGTTGAGAAAGGTTTAAGCGTACTTGAATTAAACCCGTCCTGTCGTGTCCGTACCTTACTTTCTCGAGACACGTCGAGACATGAAAAGTGCAGCAGGTTATAATTATATATTGTTTATCCCTAGAATATAGATGTAGTGAAAGATCCGTCTAGTACTTGTGATGGTTTCGTTGATCCACCCCAGATGTCAGTGAAAAATAAAATTGTTAAGAGAGGTAGCCCAGGTCCAGCGAGATATTTATTTTTCAAACGGTCGATTGCAAGCTGACGGAAGCAATTTGAAATTATACTAACATTCTTTCTATCAAGTATGAACAGATTTTTTTATTTTAGTAAATGGAAAAAAATAGAAAAATGATAAGATTGAACGTTTTTTTAGCTTTACTGGTCTGAACTGAGTTTTAAACTCGGTTTTAGATGCCGAAACCGAGTTTTAAATTTGGTCCTAATTTTTTTTACGTTTGTGTATTATATTAAAAATAAAACACAACAGTCAGTAAATTGATCTAAAATATTATAAAAAGAATTAAAATAATATTTTATAAAGTCAAATATAAACATGATTAATATATTGTTCTAAAAATAATGTCAAACAAATTGAATATTACAACAATAAATAAAATTCATATACCTTGGTAAAGATAACAATAAAATATAAACACTGCTAATTTAAATCATGCTCTGTTGGAACGACGAGTTCGACCTCGAGTTGGTAGCCTGTTGATATAACCCTTCATTTCATCCATAACCATTAAAATGCGTATCTTCCTTTGTTGATTTTTGCTGGACAGACCGTTGTACAATGGTCAATCTCGTTTATTGACATAACTACGCCAATGACCAGACCATGTGTTGATGTAGTACTGAATTGTATAATATGGACTAACGTACCGAGTGTAATCTAACTTTCTGAATGAACAAACAGCAAGCAAGTTATCGCATGGGATGTCGATCAACTGTAGTTTCTGACACCAACAATTACTAATTTTCGTCATCCAAATAGAAATTACAAATTATTGCTTAAATTTTTAAGATAAATAAAAATTATATAAGTATAGAATATTACCGTCTTGATAAGTCAATTTCTATTATAAATATCGTAGTTGTTAATACCCTAATTCAGTGGTATGACATCGTAAGTTCTCCCCTTATCACCGCGATGTTTTATCAGTTCGGTGACCTTTTGGGAGAACATCAGACCTTGGGCTTCCCAAGCCGCTGTAACTTCTCGACATTTATAAAACCACTCAACACATTTGTGCCACGTGTTCTTGATGATAGCACATACTGGAAGTTGTCTTTGCAGCTTGTTTGAAAAGAACCTTTATTCTTTTCATATGACAGTTCTTATATACATTTTGTGCAATGTATTGAGTACAATAACGGTGAATAGCCTCGCATACTGATTCCCGTCATCCAAAATCTGGTCTTTCAAATACCGCCCTTATACCTAAATGTTTATCTGAGATAACGGTAATTCTACCAGGACTGACAATCTCTTTACACACCCACTGCATAAACCAACCCCAGTTTGTTACACTTTCCTCGCGCTGCTACAACAGCAAATACAAGTGGTAGTAGTTGTTGCTATGCATCATAACCACATGCCATAAATAGTTTATCGGCATACCGACCCGATAAAAATCCAGTATCGATAGTTAGGACTGGTCGTAAATAAGGCCATGCTGCAATGCATAGACCAAATGCCCATGCAACACGATTAAAAATTTCAACACCAAACTTTATTGAGGGCGATGTCTCTATGATGTATTTCGTGTCATATATGAAATTTTGTATGGTTGCTAGCAGAGACGGAAGCATCTCGTATGACCTCTCTCAACTACCAAAAAGGTCTACAATTGTCAGTTTCATTCCTCTCCATAATTTATTATAACTCGGTTGTACTGTGGGGAACTTTTATTTAACTAAACCCCTTACTTATTTAACTATCATTTCTAAGTTTTTCTCAATCGATTGTTAATAATATCTGATATCATTTCAGAAGTCATCTGACTGTGGTCCGCCCTAGTAGCACTGCCAAAATAAGAGTGCTTGAGTGGATTTGTTCTGATCTCTCATATACTCGTTATATTGGGTGTGACATACATCATTCATGGAAATTTAGAATCTTTACATTTCATCACTAACTTTGATTTGCTATTCGTTATCTCCAATTCTATATTCCGTTGAACATGCAAATTAGTGATTTTCAATTTCAACTCTGATTTTGTATTGAACTACTGACCGACACTAAATTATTCATCAATTCTAAGTGGTTTGCGAAAATAAGGGTCGTCTGCATACGTCATTGACGTATTATCAGTAAATTATGCATGCGAGTGTTTCATTCCCCGATTAATGAAAGGAACAAACATTTGTCACTCTTTAACTATTTCTTCGAAATCTATCGCATCCTCAATTTCATCCATATTTATATCCGTTGCATCCTGGATGTCATCCTCTTCGACATCCAGGTGTCACTCTTCCTCTTCGTCATTCTCATCCACATTCACATCCATATTTTATACCGAGCTCGGGAGTGGGTTCTTTCCTCAGCCATGACTGAGTTACTACTTTCAGGAATACTAGTCGGATCATAGTTATCAGAACTGGATATTAGTTCAGATTCAACTACTAGCTCAGTGTTTTATACCCGAGTAATTGGTACAAAGTTGTTGTTTTAACCATTCACCAAATTTCATCAGAAAATAATCCCAAATAAGCTATAAAAAAAACTACCTGAACCTGCTGGTGCAGTGTTGATTCGTGCACTAATGCTGATGTTGAATTGGCTAAGAAGCAGCTCCAAATCAGCATGAATCTACCTCTTCAAGTCACAAAGATTGATTATCTCGTCGGCAGAAAATGTGCACGCGATATGAATGTCGTAACCTACGACAGTTGAAGTGTTCAGGATTTGACCTCCGTGATACATATTGATCAGCAACATTTTCGTCTCTACTGTATGAACAATAAACCCTACTGTTAGTGTATTTTAATTTTATAGCAACAAATAATAGTCCAAATAGAAAAAAAAAACTTACAATGTTGATGAGACGGGAGTGGTGAATACGAATCGGCTCCAGATCTATCAAAAAATAATTTTTCAGTTGGAAGCTCTTACAACAATAACAATGACGATTTTGAAGAAATGGTTGGTTGAAGGAAGACGAAGGAGAAATGTGCTGGATATGCTATATAATAGCAGGGAAGATCGAGTTTAAAACTCTGTCCCAGATGTCTAAACCGAGTTTGAAACTCTGTCCCAGCTTCCTGCATTTTTCAAATAAATAGAAACGTAAAAAAAAACTGGGACCGAGTTTGAAATTCGGTCCAGGCCAGTTAGACTAAAAAACGCTCAATTTTATCAGTTCCCTATTTTTTATTTACTAAAATAAATAAAAAATCTGAAGTATCAACACGTTGCACGGTGTGCAACTGTGCATGATTTTAGTAAGGAAACAAAGAAGAGAGGTTACTAACTTTACGCGCATTTATAATTCAAATAATTCAAAAGAGATTCAATTACCAATTGATGCTCATAGTATTTATTTATTTATTTATAAATTTAAAAATATAAACCGTTGAATGTATTTTATATCATCTCAATTATATGTATATGAAAAATCATAAAATTTTAACTTCATTTGAATAACCATTAAATCTTAATTATATGTATATGAAAAATAATAAAATTTTAACTTCATTTGAATAACCATTAAATCTTAATTATATGTATATGAAAAATAATAAAATTTTAACTTCATTTGAATAACCATTAAATAATGAGTTTAAATAATAAATTTTGGTCCATTAATTTTATTAACACTTGATGAAAATATAAATAATATTAAAATAATATGATTATTTTGTATACATATATAAGATGATATTTATAAAATATTTCTTCAATTAATTTTATTATTTAAAAATTTAAATAATAATTATTTAATATTTAATTTTAATCACGCCGATATGACATCAAAATGATGATAATTGAATCCCTTCTTTTTATAATTTCCGAACTCGCTACACACAACAATACACATATCGGGCTATAGAAAAATTCCATAAATGATATATGAGAGCATTTCCAACCTTGATATATTTCAATAGCACTGAAAACCAAACAAAATTGTACCACTTGAACTCTTCATTTTTTATGCAGTTGTGATATTTTCATCTTTCTTTGAAATAGTCAAATAGTGTAATATTATGTCAATAGTAAATATTAACTTACGTTAGTATTTTTTTCACACATCACATAATTTCTATTGAAGATATACACTATTGTCTGAAAAGAATTTACATTCATTAATTTTTTGATACAAATGTACATTTTTGATCTGATACGAATCCACTCAATCCGAATAAAATAATTAAGTATTTATTAATTTTTTTTATTATAAAATAATTTAATATTAATTATTATATAATTAATTTTAATTACTGTATATATAAAATTTGATTTAAATCATAAAATAAATCTAAACAATATAATTAAATGAGTCAGAACAATCCAATCCATACCCAAACGGATCAAAAAATCTTAGCATAGACGATATCAATTTGAATCCATACTATGTCGTCTATGCTTCATTTTAGATTAAGATAAATTAGTTCGAATTGGGTTTGTGTCATGGATAAATTTGGACACCCTTGACTGATTGGTTTCAAATTTATACATTTTTTACTAGAGTTAATATCATGAATTTACCAAATTTTAGGGTAATATAGTCATTTTACTTTCATTTATATTCCGAGATTGAGATACTATTATATTTCATTTGTAATTACATAAATAATACAATTTGGGGATGATCGGATCGAAATGGGACAATTAAATATAATTGAGAAGAATTCAAATGCGAATGGAATCAAGCCGGATCATGAGTAACAAATCATATCAAATTCTAATCATAAACCCTTATAAAATGACTAAGATAATATGTTAATTTTATAGACCTTATTCTTAGCTTTTTGAGGATCTTAAATCATTTAAATTGGAGTTCAGATGAAAAATGAAAAAAATTATGGTCAAAATATACACCGCTGCATAGCAAAAATCGTCTCTATACGGACTGTATGTATCTCTACACAGGTCGTATGTCCCTGATCCGAAAATCATAATAGAAGTGGTAATTGCTAATTGTCTAATTTCCTTACCTATATAAGGCACCTCCTGGAGCAAATTAGATCATCCTGGAAACCCTAACCGTCTAGAACATCTATGGTTTTCATTGTTTAAAACTTTAGAAGAGATCTAGCACCCTTTAGAGACAAAATAGAAGATCTAGATGCTGAAGTACTCGAGCGAGAGTTTTAATTAAATTTTTTCTTCTCCTTTTTTGTTGTGCTATGTTCTCTTTTATTGCTATGAATTTTTATTGTTTGATCTTGAATATGCATGGGTAATCACCTTCTAGGGGTGATGACTTATAGTACTTAAATCTCTTTAGTTAATTTACTCGGTATTTGATCTTTGTAACAAGTGCTTGTGTGATTTATCATTTGAATTGATTGTTTGCATGCTTGAACTATAATTGATACTTGTTATGTGATTGACCCTAGGGATTGTAGTTGATCTTGCTAGAATTTCTATCCTCGAAGGGTAAACCCTAGGTGATTATAGTTTGCAACATAGGTGATTATACTTAAAATTGAATCAAATATCTATGTCTAACTTATAATTGTGTAGCATCTTTGGTAATGTTTTAATAGCAAAAAATATAAAGGGTTTACACTTTTAGGACGAGGTATTTAACCGTGAAGTCTGAATAGTTTAAACACGATATTAACACGCTAAAGCGTCAATTAAGTCAGACTTAAATTATTAATCTCACACTATATATTGTCTAAAAAGTGAAAAGCCTAAACCCCTAATATTTCATCATCTGATTTAAATAGTATTTTATTTGCTATTTAGTTTAAATTTTAGAACTAATAAGCACTCATTTTTGTTAGTCTAGATTGGTGAACTTGTAAATTCGATATCCCAATTGTTATCCGATAAAGTCATATGCTTGTGACTGAAATTAGATACAAAATAGAGTAATTATTAATTATTATATAAAACCCATCACTAACACAAGTTAATTTAAATGTATAGCGTGAAGAATGGAGGAATAGAACCAATCTGATTTGAACATACAAGGAGAGGGAAGCTTAAAAGTACAGCCATAAAAAATATACGAGGAGAATGAAACAGATTAGATTGATGGAAGCATAGATATATCAGACATAAATAAAAAAATAAGGCTAATTCTGTTATGAATTAGGAAGAAGTACCGTTAACGTATTAATTAATGACAGTAATTTTAACACATCAACCTCTCTTCTTTAATCACATTAAAATAAATTTATCTTAACAATTCAATACTTAAAATTGAAAAGCTTAAAATTATTTTGATACATAAGTTTTTTGTGTCAAATTTATTATTCTTGTAAATAATCCAAACATTTATGGTCAATTAATATAAACTAACGGTTGATTATAAATTAATCGACCAGTTGCCTAGAAACAGAAAAAAATAGTGAATCTAATTGATGTCGCTGAGATTGCATGTTATGGTCACAAAAAATAGCGATTTTTTTGTGCCAAATGATTGCAGTTACGGTCAACTCGCGAAGATTCAAAATTTTTATTTGTCTCTGCGATTATGGTCAAATCACGAAAGACTTTTGGCGTTTCAACTGCTAAATTCGCAGGAGTCAAAGTTTGAGGATATTTGTGGGGATAAATGCTTGGGGATTATTATCAGCCTCCTTTTTTTAATCTCATAAAAAAATTATCACTTTATACTTACTTCCAAAAATCAAGTCCGGACACCAGTTCAGACTCGCTTCACCATAAAGAAAGGCGGAAGACATGGAAAAAAATCAGTACCAGCTCATATCGGTGACAATGAGGAGATGTCAAATATGCATCAATTAAGCATCTGTATATCAAATTTGGGATTGTAATTAGGTGTTATATTTAGTCTTTCAAAAATAATTACTTGGAGAAAAAAGAAAAAAAAATATTATTTAACATGGAAGAGACGCAGATTTTTTTATTTTAGTAAATAAAAAAAACAAATATAGGAAAGTAGCTAAATCGCGTCCAACTTTTGCACACATAGCCAGATCCGAGTTTCAAACTCGGGTCCAGCTCCCTGGCCCGAGTTTGAAACTCAGGTCCGAGATTTTTTTTTTACGTTTTTAAAATTGCAGGTGTCTGAACACTTGTTCCGTTGGGAGATTGATCTAAAATATTACAACAAAAATTAAAATAAAGTTTTATAAAACTAAATATAAGCACGATTAATACATTATTCTAAAATAGTGTCAAACAAATTGAAATATTACAACAACAATTAAAATCCATTGTTCTAGTAAATATAACAATAAAAAATATAAACACACTGGTAATCTAAATCAAAGTGATCGCATGAGATGCTGGTCAATTGTGATTTCTGACACCAATAATTATCAATTTCCGTCATCGTTAATTCAACCTCATATAGTCATATTTCATTTCACCCCTTTGTCCCTATTATTTAAAATAGAAATTACAAATTATTGCTTAAATTTTAAAATTAAATAAAAAATTATATAAGTATAGAATATTATCGTCTCGATAAGTCCATTTCTGTTGTAAACATCAAAGTTGTTGATACCCCAATTTAGTGGTATGACATCGTAAGTTCTTCCCTTATCACCGCGATATTTTATCAGTTCGGTGACCTTTTGGGAGAATACCAAACCTTGGACTTCCTAAGCTGTTGTAATTTGTCGACGCTGATAGAACCACTCAACACATTTGCGCCACGTGTTCTCGACGATAGCACATACCGAAAGTTGTATGGCGATCCTGAACACATTGTTCAGTGATTCTGAACCGTTGCTTGTCATTATTCCCCACCGATTGAGACCCTCGTCTAGATGTTGTGCCCATTTTTTTTGATGCAATGCGGCCACTTGCTCTAGGGTTAACTCCTCGTAATGGAATTCCTCGGCTGACACTTCCTCAGCTGTGGCGGGTTGATTATTGCGGTTTCTGTTATTTCGTGTCTTTCTGTTGGTCACTTGTTCCGTTGGGAGATTTTCTTGCATGATTTCTATTTTTCTGACGAATTTATAGGATACCAGTCTAATACTGTTAAATTTTTTTATATATTTCTCGCATCTCCATGGCTTCTTATGTCTTGCAGCTTGTTTGAAAAGAGCTTTATTCTTTTTATATGGCAGTTCTTATACACATTTTGAACAATGTATTGAGTACAATAACGATGAACGACCTCGTCTGCTAATTCCTGCCATCCAAAATATGATCTCTCAAATACTGGCCTTATACCTAGATGTTGATCTGAGATAACAATAATTTTATCAGGACCGACAACCTCTTTACGCAACCACTTCATGAGCCAACCCAGTTTGCCACACTTTCCTTGCCTGCTATAACAACAAATGCAAGTGATAGTAGTTGTTGCTCCGCATCATAACCACATGTCATAAATAGTTTACCGACATACCGACCCGATAAAAATCCAGCATCGATAGTTAAGACTGGTCATAAGTAAGGTCATGCTGCAATACACGGACCAAATACCCGTTATATTAGGTGTGACATACATCCTACATGAACAGTTAGAATTTTACATTTCTTCACTAATTTTGATTTGCTGCTATTTGTTACTTTCAATTCTATATTCCGTTGAACATGAAAATCAGTGATTTTCACTTTCAAATCTGATTTCGTACTGAACTGCTGACCGACACCAAATTGTTCATCAATTTTAGGTGGTTTGCGAAAATAAGGCTCGTCTACATACGACATTGGCGTATTATCAGCAAATTGTGCACACGGATGCTTCATTCCCCGATTGATAAAAGGAATAAATATTTACCACTCCTTAACTATTTCTTCGACATCTACCGAATCATCAGTTTCATCCATATTTATATCTGTTGCATCCTGGATGTCATCCTTCTCGACATCCAAGTGCCACTCTTCCATTTCATCATCCTCATCCACATCCATATCCATATTTTATACCGAAACACGGGATGGTCGCTGCTCCTGAGCTCGGGAGTGGGTTCTTTCCTCAGCCATTACTGGATTACTACTTCCAGGAATACTAGTCGGATCATAGTTATCAAAACTGGATATTGGTTCGGATTCAACTACTAGCTCCAGTGTTTTATACCCGGGTAATTGGTACAAAGCTGTTGTTTTAATCATTCCCCAAATTTCATCAGAAACAACCCCAAATAAACTATAAAAACAAACCACCCGAACCTGCTGGGGCAGTATTGATCCGTGCACTAATGCTGATGTTGAATTGGCTAGGGAGTAGCTCCAAACTAGCATGAATCTGGCTCTTCAAGTCACAAATATTGATTATCTCGTCGGCAGAAAATGTGTACGCGACATGAATATTGTAATCCGTGCTGGTTGAAGTTTTCAAGATTTGACCTCCATGATACACATTGATCAACAATATTTTCGTCTATACAGTATGAACGATAAACCCTACTGTTAGTGTATTTTAATTTTATAGCAAAAATTAATAGTCTAAATAGAAAAAAAAACTTACAACGTTGATGAGACGAGAGTGGTGAATACGGATCAGTTCTGGATCTGTCGAAAAATAAATTTCTAGTTGGAAGCTCTTGCAATAGTAACAATGGCGATTTTGAAGAAATTGTTAGCTGAAGTAAGATGAAGAAGAAATGTACTGGGTGTGCTATATAATAGCAGGATGCTGGGGCCGAGTTTAAAACTCGGTTTCAGGTGTACAAGGCCGAGTTTAAAATTCGGTCCAGACACCTGTAATTTTCAAAACATAAAAAAAAATTTCCAGACCCGAGTTTCAAACTCGGGCCAGGGAGCTAGACCCGAGTTTGAAACTCGGATCTGACTATGCGCGCAAAAGTTAGAGGCGATTTGACCACTTTCCTATATTTGTTTTTTTTTTATTTACTAAAATAAAAAAAATCTGGAAGAAATGCACCTGATAATTGTAATAAAAATATACCAAAAATGAATTTCTGAATATATAAAATATGGAAGGGAACTAGGAGTTTTGGCAGACTTATTTATAAAACCACTGGATATGCATCTACATCACACCCCAGTTCTATCTGCTCTCCTAATCTCTTTTAGTCCCTACATGGCCTGTTATAGCCTGGCATCCATTAACCACACTGTTCGCTTCCTCTTCCTCCTGGTTTTGGTGCATTTTAGTGAAACTCAAGGAGAGAAAATCACTCATCTCCATTTCTACTTCCATGAAATCTATTCCGGGCCTAATGCAACCACTGTTCCTGTTGTTATTCCCCCGAGAAGTGATTCGTCTTTCGGCTCAATCGGTATGGTCGATGACATGATAAAGGAAGGACCAGATCCAAGCTCCAAATTGATTGGTACTGAAGTTGTAATTACAATTTTTATATTTCCACATTATTTTTTGCAGCTAATAGTTACTTTTTGAAAATAATTTGTGTAGTAGACTAATAGTACACCATAGAACCTCTTAGAAGGAGAATGGGTTAATTTCCCAATGGTTTGGGATCAAAATTTGTCTCAAATCTTGTTTCAACCATTGAATTAGTATTGAAATTGGAAAAAGTATAAAATGAAAAATGAGTTTGCATCTTGATTCAATGGTTAAAAAAAGGCTTGAGACAAATTTTAGTCCCAAGTCATTGAGAAATTAACTGGTTCCCTTAGAAGGTTGCATCCATTAAAACGAAAAATGCAAGGAGGTACTTAAATTAGTCGAAATTTAAGTAAGAATGTCAGAAGAAAGAATTATAAAATGAATTATCTGGTATAATTTGATCTGAGATAACTACCTAATGCAGTAATGCTCCGTCTTCCATCTCTCAAACAGAGCTCGTTACCTCCCCCACCCCAAAATACTTTGTTTCTCTATTTTTCTTACCATAATGCCTAGCTACCAGGCCATCCTAATCGTGTCTCTGGTGAAAAGTTGATCCAACGGTCTAGCTAGACTTATTTGATGTGAATGTTTTTATTAATTGTATAAGAAATAAGCATCCGGTATTCCTATCTGGTCCATCCAATATTAATCAAACAGCCCAGATTGTGATTGCAGGGTTTTACCATTATATATCTCGGCCTGAGTGGGAGCGGTTAATTAAGAACTTTCCAGACTGTTTAGTTGAGCCTGTCCCCCTCTGTCTGTCTTTCCAAATTTAAATGTAACTCCTAATCTCCTAGTCTTAAATATTCAATTATTGCATTATTCACCCTCCCAGCCTAATTTTTGGTTATTGCATGCTATGAACTTTCTTGTGTGAAATGGTAGAACATATATATAATTATAATTTGTTGTTGTTTTCTTTTGAAATTTAATGAAACCTTGTGTGTTGTTTTGTTTTTGTGATATTAATTTCCCAAAAGCTGCTAATGTTAGATTTAGTTACCGGTCTCTGTTTCTGCAAATGCATGTTATAAATGTTTTGTGAGCAATCTTTTAAATGTAAAAGTTTGGAAACGTGATGACCTCCCCACTATTGGTTCTTTTCTGAAAAATCCTGTTGCAAATATTTATTCAGCATTACTATCAAAATTATAACAAAAAATTTCATTAATTTTGGAAGTTCAAAATAACTTGTTTGCATCACTGCAGGTAGGGCCCAAGGAATGGTTTCAGTACCGTCCATGGAAAAAGGCGGCGGCATTCTGACAATGCTCAATTTTGCATTCACTGACGGGTCATACAACGGCAGCACCCTGTCCATTTTTGGCAGAGCTGTTTTGGGGACTGTGATGGAGAGGGGAATCGTCGGGGGCACCGGAGAATTCAGGATGGCTCGAGGATACACCTTGAGCAAGCAAGTGCCTTCCCCACAGGGATTGTTGGTTTTAGAATATGATGCTTATATTTCACACTAGCAAATAGGTTAATTTGACATCTTGACAAATTAATAAGTTATTATTCTGGTATTATCATCCTCTTTTGTTGCATCTCTTGTTTATTGTGACCTCAATGGAGAAAAAAAGAGATGTTATTTATTATTGTTTTATATGTCTCCTGGGACAAATTTCGGAAAATAGTCAATTGGGCTGAGATGTTCTTTATCATATATTCATATATATAGCTTGTTCTACTGGTGCTTTATAGTGTGCAAGGTATTCTACAGTTTACTCGATTGTGTCCTTGAGAAAAGTAAGTACCACTTAGGTATTAATAAGCCATTCTTTGATCCAGCAAGGGTTTATAGATACTTTTTACATTATGCCTTTATTTGTTTTCTTTTTCATGTCATTCAGTCTGACTTCACTTTACTGCTGATCCTGAAATTCTTATCTAGGATGGCATCGACAACAGCTTCAAAACTATTATTTCGTCCTAATAATTTATCTGCTACTCTTCGATAACAAGTCAACAACTGCCGATCTATAACTTGTTTTGCATAAAATTGTTCGTCAAAATTATCAACCATTTATTTTGATAATATGGTTGATAATTTTGACAACCAATTTTAAATGTTTTCAATAATTATAACTTGTTTTGTGAAAAGAATAGTTGCGATAATTGGAATGAATTCAGAATAAGAAATATGTTTTCTTTTTGCTGGAAACAATTATTGGTCCATAAATGTAAACTAATATACTACCCGTGCGTTGCAATGAATGATATTTATATAAAAAATCACAATAAGTAAAAACAATATGTAGAAACTTTCAAGAAGTGTTATCATATCTAACAATACTTCAAAATTTTAAAATGTAAATTATTGCAAAAAAAAAACCAATGAAAAATATACAATGCTGTACATCAAAATGGTGAAAAGATGGCCCCACTAAGTTTGATTAGAAAATATACAAAATTAATAAAATTAAATTTCAGTTCCACAAGAGAAGCCTTATTAAAAGTGAAAAATCATAATGTCTCAATTCAATCACAATTAATATTGATCCAGAAATAAAAAATTCTTTCTCAATTACTAAAATTATAAATAGAAAAATATTATGTGTTTCATTGTTTTTGAGAGAGATAGCACAAAAGGAAAGAAATTAATGGGAAAAAATCATTCAAGTTATCTGATAAATTGATATTTAATGATCAAATCTTAAAAGGCGAGATAAATGACCATTGATTTTCTTAATCCATAATGGAATGCAAAATTAATTACGCTTATCATAATAAGAAGTAAAAATTATTCCAGCATATTTTATCACCTTTAATTTCTTACCTAACATGTTCAAGATTTTTAAGTGCAATATACAGCTTGCAAAACAGCCTCCTTCCTATTGTGTAGGGGAAAACTCATTATCTGAACCCTGACAAACAGAAATATTGTATAGAGAATACAAATAACAAAATCATGACGTGAATTTTCTAATATTGTTCACTATTTATCTTGGTTTCTTAGTTTATTGGGATCATTACTGCACAGTGCATAAAACTTGTTGGCCAAAAGCAGACACAGGCTTATAAAACCTTTATACAATAAATCTTTCCTTTGTTGAACTTGCATGATGTTTATATAAACTTTATAAAACCTAGCTAATGAAGCACAAGCACATAGCAAGTAAAGCTAGTTCTTCAATGGAAGTCCAATACTCAAACTATAAGCTAATTCAAGTGCTGGTAAGTTCGCCCAAATTTATCAACCACAAAAGCTCGTACAAATCATACAATCAAAGTAAGGAAAAGTACCTCCTAAAAAGTAACAATAACAATCCTCTCACCAGATCCTACACCAGGATCTCTGATCCTGACATCAACACCCACATCAGAGCAAAGCGTCTCCAATATCCCACGTGGTGGTCCCTTCCGTGACAACATCAACCTTCTCACTTGGACAAAATCTGAAACACAATGGCCAGATTTTCCCTTTGATGGCATTTGACTCAAAATTGTGTTTTATTATGCTCAAATGATAAAGTGATCAAAATAAAAGTTGTTTGCAATAGTTAGTTCAACATCTCTATAATAATGATATCTATATCACTGACACAAACAAAATGTCCAGAATATTGAATTTCATAATTTTTACTTTTAAGGCAACAAACAATTACTTAATTTAAATTCAATTGAATTCATCCAAAACATAGATTTTCAGGCTTGATGACCCCCAGACCAACTTGTCCCAAAATCTATGTTTGTACAGGAGCTTTCATCAAGTGAAAAAAAAAAAACAGAATACTTGCACAAAGGCCAAAAAGAACATAAATACATATTACCTTAATACAATAAACAGAAAAAAGTTCTCTAAAGAACTTACATGGTTTCTGAGAAAAAAAATACTGAACCTCTACAAACTTGAATCCATTGTCCAGGAACAATGGCATTGGATGCAGGAACTATCCCTTGTACTGTAACAGTGCCAGCAGTTGAGTTTTGAGAACCCCAGTAATCCATTCTTATGTTCAAGTTTGTGGCAGGACCTGCTGCCGTAGATTCCCCAGCTGTGGGTTGATTCAGCATTGCCTGCGATGGAGTTCTAGCCATGCCATTCTCTGAACCCTGACCAGATCCTGGTCCATGTAAAAATAATAAATGGAAATTCCAACGTTATCCTTTACCAACAAGTTCTTGCTTATTTACTTTGTTGTCAAGGATGAAAAATTAACCTCGTACTCTGGATAAGCGGTAGCATTTGAGAAACAACATACTAATTCTATTTAGGCGCACTTGAGATTTTTCCCATGTGCCTGAGCAAGAGTCCCAGTCTACTGCCACATATGTCATGGTACCATAACTACAGCATGTGATCATGTCTGATCGAGCCACAAGCACCAAATCTGGTGTGGCATTTCTATGAAAATTTTGAGATTGGAGCTAGATTTGAATTACACCGTTCAGATCACATACCATAATTATTGTACTATTTCAGTTATGGAAGTGGATACGAACTCGTCTGAGCAAAATACAACTGCATAGCAGTTCTAATATACCCTTATCATTCAGCAGTTGAAAAAAAACAAAATGGTTTCTGGAACATGCCTTCCTGCAATTTCATTTGATTCAAGGAATTTAAGGAATCTAACCTGTATTGTTAACCATATCAGTTATTGATCAATTTAAAATCTCCAAATTACATCGCAAGAAATGGAAAGACAACAAGACAAGATCAATTAATTTGAGAAAATTAAATGGACTATTATGTACAAAATCTTTTCAATATATTTAGATAATTTTCATAAATGACGTCACATAATTGGAAAGAAAGCTTTACAGGACCCAATAGTTACCAAATTGAGAAATTCTATGAATAATATCAGAAGAGACGGAAAGAAATTCAACATTTACAAATATTTTCCATACCTTTAAATTCCATAAATAAATGAATTGTTCATGCCTGCACAGTATTTTTATCTCTAAAAAACCAAAATAAATCTCATCAAAATAAGCAATTGGAGATGTACTTACATGAAATTTGTGTCCAATATACTGCAATTGTTGAAAGAACTATCACTCGAAAATGACAAAAGATTAAGAGATATAACTGAAAAATTAACTGATAAATATTTCTAAACTTCAAACTACCTTTTGGAAATTAAACAAGAAAATAAGTGGATTGCATCTAATATTTTTGAGACATGCTTCTTTAATTCATCATCCAATGAGACTTTAATGTGCTCCACAATTTTCATCTCTGTGGAAAGTTTGAATGCAAAATTATAAGGTAACCGTGCAAAAATTCAAACGAAAATTAAGAAAAGAAAAGAAAGCAGACTAATATTTATAATCCAAGAACTTACAATGTTATCAATCACAAGAGCTTTTCAGTTCATAGAATCAGCAAGATTAAGAGAGCGAGAGTGCAGGAAAGGAGCGAATTTGTCCAAGCAAGATGTAGGCGGCTACACATAGAAAGTAATCATCAAAATTCGAAAAGAAAATAATATCAATAACTAAGATCTAGAAATTGCAACACCTTTAGATTGTAGAGCTTAGTAATCCTTGGAAGGGGAGTGGAGTAGGCTGAGTGGCAGACAACACAAGTTGAGGAGTTGGAGCACGAGGTTTGTGCCGATTGAGAAGGAGAGGGAGAGTGAAGCGAAGACAAGAGAGATGGGTTTCTGTCGGAAGTGGAGAGGAGGCAGAGAGGAGGCAGAGAGAAGGCGGAGTGGAGAGAGAGACTTGATCGACAGTTAAGTTTAGATTTGAGAGGTTTGTGCCGATTGAGAAGGAGAGGGAGAGTGAAGTGAAGAGAAGAGAAGAGAGACTGGATTTTGTCAGAAGACGAGAGGAGGCAGAAAGAGAGGGCGGAGGTGCGTAATTCGTGTCACCTGACGCGCTGCACCGTCATGCAGCACGTACGGAATGACAGCCGATACACATTAAATTCCGTACTTCATTATGTCATCGGATGACTGTCACTCCGCGCTGCATGATGCAGCGCTTCAGGGTATATGCACTCGGGCGGGGCGAGAGAGCTTTGGGAGGGGCGAGCGAAACAGGAGCGGGAGAGAGACTCAAGTGTCAAGATTGCAGATTTTTTATTTTATTTTAGTAAATAAAAAAAAGTAGGAAACTAATAAGGTTATTCAGTTTTTGAGTCATACTGGTGTGGACTGAGTCTTACAAATTCAAATATAAACATGATTAATATATTATTTTAAAATAATGTCAAACAAATTGAAATATTACAACAACAATTAAAATCTAATTATTCTGATAAATATAACAATAAAACATAAACACTCTGCTAATATAAATCATGTTCTGTTTCGAGTTAGTAGTTTATTGATACGACCTTTCATTTCATCCATAACCATTGAAATATGTATCTTCTTTCTTTTTCCTTTGTTGATTTTTGCCGGATCTCGCCTAATGATCGGACCGTTGTACATTGGTAAATCTCATTTATTGCCATAACTACGCCAATGACCAGACCATGTATTAATGTAGTATTGGATCGTATAATATGGACTAACATAATGAGTGTAATTCAGTCTTCTGAATGAACAAACGGCAAGCAAGTGGTCCCATGGGATGCCGGTCAATTACGGTTTCTGACACCAATAATTACCAATTCTCGTCATCGCTAATTCAACCTCATATTTTATTTCACCCCTTTGTCCATATTATTTAAAATATAAATTATAAATTATTACTTAAATTTTGAATTAAAATAAAAATTATATAAGTATAGAATATTACTGTCTCGATAAGTCCATTTCTGTTGTAAACATCGTAGTTGTTGATACCCCAATCCAGTGGTATAACATCGTAAGTTTTTCCCTTATCACTGTGATGTTTTATCAGTTCGGTGACATTTTGGGAGAACATCAAACCTTGAGATTCTCAAGCCGCTGCAACTTCTCGGTGATTATAGAACGACTCAACACATTTGCGCCATGTATTATCAATGATAGCACATATCGGAAGTTGTCTGACGATCCTAAACACATTGTTCAGTGATTCTGAATTGTTGCTTGTCATTATTCCCCACCGATTGAGATCCCCGTTTAGATGTTGTGCCCATCTTTCTTGATGGAATGCAACCACTTGATCTGGGGTTAACTTCTCATAATGGAATTTCTCGGTTGACACTTCCTCAGTTGCAGCAGGTTGGTTATTGCGATTTCTGTTATTTCGTATCCTTTTGTTTGACAATTGTTCTGTTGAGATACTTCCTTGCATGATTCCTGCTTTTCTGACAAACTTATAGGATGCTGGTCTAATGTGATTAATTTTTTTCATATATTCCTCGCACTTCCATAGTTTTTTATGTCTTACAACTTGTTTGAAAAGAGCATTTGTTCTATTCATATGATAGTCTTTATACACATTTTGTGCAACGTGTTAAGTAAAATAACGGTGAACAGTCTCGTCTGCTGATTCTTGCCAACCAAAATCCGGTATCTCAAATACTGCTCTTATACCTAGATGTTAATCCGAGATAATAGTAATTTTACCAGGACCAACAACCTCTTTACGCAACCACTGCATGAACTAACCCCAGTTTGCCATATTTTCCTCGCCTGCTACAACAACAAATGCAAGTGGTAGTAGTTGTTGCTCCGCATTATAATCACATGCCATAAATAGTTTACCGGCATACCGACCTCATAAAAATTTAGCATTGATAGTTAAAACTGGCCATAAGTAAAGTCATGCTACAATGCACGGACCAAATGCCCATGCAACACGATCAAAAATTTCAATACCAAACTTTGTTGAGGGCGTCGTCTCTATGATATATTTCGTGTCATGAATTTTGTATGGCTACTAGCAGAGATGGAAGCATCTCGTATGATCTCTCCCAACTACCAAAAAGATCTGTAATTGTCAGTTCCATTTCTCTCCGTAATTTATTATAACTCGGTTGTACTGAGAGGAACTTTTATTTAACCAAACACATTACTTCTTTAACTGTCATTTCTAAGTTCTCTCTCAACTGATTCTTAACAATATCTGCTATCATTCTAGAAGTCATCTGACTGTAATCCGCCCTAGTAGCACTGCCAAAATAAGAGTGCTCGAGAGGTTTATTTTGATCTCCTAAATATCTGTTGTATTGGGTGTGACATACATCTTCCATGAGTAGTTAGAATCTTTACATTTCATCACTATTTTTGATTTGCTGCTATTTATTACCTCCAATTTTATATTCTGTTGAACATGAAAATCAACGATTTTCATTTTCAACTCTGATTTTGTACTAAACTGTTGACCGACACCAAATTGTTCATCAATTATAGGTGGTTTGCGAAAGTAAGGGTCGTCTGCATACAACATCGGCATATTATCAACAAATTATGCACACGAGTGCTTCATTCCCCGATTGATAAAAGGAACAGACATTTGTCACTCCTTAACTATTTCTTTGACATCTATCACATTCTCAATTTTAACCATATTTATATCTGTTGTATCTTGGATGTCATCCTCATCGACATCCAGGTACCACTCTTCCTCTTTCTCATCTTCATCAACATCCACATCTACATCCATATTTTATACCGGAACACGGGATGGTCGCTGCTCCCAAGCTCGGGAGTGGGTTCTTTCCTCAGCCATGACTAGGTTATTACTTTCAGGAATACTAGTCGGATCATAATAATTAGAACTGGATATTAGTTCAGATTCAACTACTAGCTCCAGTGTTTTATATCCGAGTAATTGGTACGGAGCTATTGTTTTAATCATTCCCCAAATTTCATCAGAAACAATCCCAAATAAGCTATAAAAAAAACCACCCGAACCTGCTGGGGCAGTGTTGATCCGTGCACTAATGCTAATATTGAATTGACTAGAGAGCAGCTCCAAACCAGCATGAATCTACCTCTTCAGGTCACGAAGATTGATTATCTCGTCGACAGAAAATGTGCACGCGGCACGAATGTCGTAACCCACACCAGTTGAAGTGTTTAGGATTTGATCTCCGTGATACACATTGATCAGCAACATTTTCGTCTGTACAGTATGAACAATAAACTCTAATGTTAGTGTATTTAATTTTACAGCAAAAATTAATAGTCCAAATAGAAAAAAAAACTTACAATATTGATGAGACGAGAGTGGTGAATATGGATCGGATTTGGATCTGTCGAAAAATAAATTTTCAGTTGGAACCTCGTAGAACAGTAACAATGACGATTTTGAAGAAATGGTTGGCTGAAGAAAGATGAAGAAGAAATGTGTTGGGTGTGCTATATAATAGCAGAAAGTTGAGATCGAATTTAAAACTCAGCCCAGACATCTGGGACCGAGTTTTAAACTCAGTCCAGACATCTGGGACCGAGTTTTAAATTCAGTCTCAACTTTCTGCTATTTTCAAATACACTCAAACGTAAAAAAAAAATAACCTGAGACCGAATTTCAAACTCAGTCCCAGCACCTAAAACCGAGTTTGAAACTCAATTCAGGCCAGTATAGCTCAGAAACCAGGTACTAGTTCCCTATTTTTATTTTTTTTTATTTACTAAAGTAAAACAAATCTGTCAAGATTGTATTCTGAAGTGGTTTGAGAGAGAGGTGGAGCGAGCGAAACGAGAGTGCTATAATCTTGCGTGTAACAGTCGCAGAATAAAAGAATTGATGGCTTCTACACATATGCCACATTTCTAATAGCACAGATTAGAAAAAAGTTCATCTATGGTTAATATTTAATTCGAAAATTAAAAAAGTGAACCGTTACTTATGTATCAAGGATCCGTGTTGCTTCATGAGCGCTAAAGAGTTATTTGATGCTCTCCTCGTGCCAGCATGAAGCCCTACTATCATCATGGCTCCGTCGTAAAACACATTGGTAACTCATCACTCATCAATTCCATATATAAAATGACAAACAATTATTTCGTCCAGATGTCTACATTCCTTATTCCAGCAGTTGAACCGGATACTTTTAGGATTTGTTTGAACGAATATTTTTGAAAGAGTGATAATTTTAGAAGAATGATAGAATAATATTTTTTTGAAAGAGTGATAGAATAATGATATTTTTGACTATTTGAAAGAATGGAAATATCGTTTGGCACTTGTTAATCAGAATAGTTAAAATATGAATAATTATGATACTAATAATGATGATGATAATAAAAATAATAGTACAACAATAATAATGATAGTAATAATAATATAATCATAATAAATAACCATATTCATAGTTATAATCATAATAATATAATAAAAATATAAACATAATTATAATATAGTAATATAATAATAATAAATAATCATAATATAATAATATAACACAACATAAACAAATAATAATCATAAATAAAATCATGAAAATAATAATTATAATCGTGATCATAATAATATAATAATATAATTATAATCATAATGATATAATAATAATATAATAATATAATACAACATAATATAATAATAATAAAATAATAATAATAAGTAATAATAATCATAGTCATAATCATAATCATCATAATATAATATAATAATAATAATAAATAATCATAATTATAATAATATAATCATAATCATAACATAATATAATAATAATATAATATTAATAAATAAACATGATCATAATAATATAATAATATTTATATTCATAATATAATAATATAATACTAAAATCATATTTATTATAATATAATAATAATAATAAATAATAAAAATCATTATAATAATATAATAATAAATAAAAATAATCATAATCATAATATAATAATAAATTATAATAATAATATAATAATATAATAATAATAAATCATAATCATAATCTAATAATATAATATAATATAATATAATATAATATAATCAAACAATAATCACGATTCCGACGAGAGCTAATTTGATATTCCACCTATAAATTGATATACCGGATTAACACTCTTTCGCATTCTTCTACTTAGTTTAAAATTCATTTGACAAATTAATTCGTCGAAATAGCAATTATATTCCTATTTTTTGCTATTCCACGGAGTGCCAAACAAACCCAAATAACTACCTTTACCATCTAATATGTATTCCCAAGCCCCAAGGACAGGCCAGAACAAATTCTATTAAAAAGGTCCTTAACGCACGGACCATAATTCTTAACATGCTATGAACACAAATACACCAAGCGCAGGATGAATTCAAATCACCTGCAGTGCAGTACTTTACAGATGTAAAGTGCCCGTTTTTGACACCCCGTGAATCTCAATCTTTGTCGTAGTGACCGCGAACAGCCGTAATACTGATCCGACGGTTACGAATTCAAACGGACAGTTACTCCACGGTGGAGTACTACAGACGATATGAACTCGCGCAAGACCACCGGATACTATATCGTCTATGGAATCTGTTAATTTTTCAAGAACTTGGGATCAAAATTTATCCCAAATTTTATTTCAACCATTGAATTAGCATTGAAATTGAAAAAAAATATGAAATAGAAAATAAATTACATCGAGATTGATGAAAAAAATTAATCCAATAGTTGAAACAAGACATGGGATAAATTTTAATCTCAAGTCCTTGAGAAACTAACCGATTCCATCGTCTATGGGCTATGGCTCTATGCTCCAATAATAAATAAATATTCTCGTTTCATTTTCGCCGGTACCGTGACGTTTTGAAATACTGTTTCTAACATCTCATTGTAGCAAAATACCAATTAGGCAGGCTTTGCTTTGTGGAAGAGGATCGATACATGTTTGTGCCTCGACTTCATATACATACAACCATAGCTCTAACTGCAAATCGACCAACAACACTCAGTTTAAACTCGGTTGACAGAAAAGGTTGCCAATTGCGCGAGCACAATCTTAATTAAACTACCTAGGAATAATTTCCATTCGAGCAACAGCAGCCACAAAATAGGTAGCTGTTACCAAGTTAGAAACTTGACAAAACAGTGAGACCAACATTCGTCTGACAAGAGCACATGAACAGAACTACTAATTTTTTTCCCATAAAAGAAAATTTGGTTGATGTGAACTGAGGCTATGCACGGGACTATCTCCTTTTTATAGAACCATAATTCCTGGGTACCTGTCAACCAAAAGTTGAAGCAACACAATTAGAAAGAGAACAGATCTAGAGAGAATTAAATGTTTAAAATAACATCACCCAAATTATGAGGCAACGCATCGCAATGCTAAGCTAGCCATTCACTTGGGATTTTTTTTTATCTAAGACCCAACATAAACTAAAAACAAAAAGGTCAAAGAATCAGCTTACACGAGGTTGAGGTGGAGCCTTCTTCATCCGATTTGATGCCCCAACATCATCATCGTCATCTTCATCTTGGTCTTGCTGCATAAACAAGTTTTGCACGAAAGAGCTTTCTGCCTTCCTACCCCTTTTAGCTGGTGTAGAGCCTCTACCTTTCCCTCTTGTCACAGCCCGTTTGTGACCTCTCCCTGGTATACTTTCTTCTGGCTCCTAAAAATGAGGAGAAAAAAAAAGCTTCGTGTATAACAAGTATATAGATTTGTAATTGAGTATTCATTTAAATCAAAGGAGAGGAGAGTATACAGAATTTTCAATGATTTCATTAGCATCATAAGTCTCTTCTTCTTCACTTGCAGAAGAATTCACCTCTTCTACTATGGTTCTCACTGACGCTATGGCTGAGGCTGATGCTGCTCTGCTTAGAAACAATACCACCACTTCAAAAATTAATTTTATTTAATCTCCAATCTTTCCTTATTTTCCTGTTCTTTCAAGGAAAGAATTTTAATAAGCCTTATAAAATAGTATAAGACATCTTTTCACTAGAGGAAGCAAATGGGGTGATGGTGTGAAAGGATTTTAATAAGCCTTATAAAATAGTATAAGACATTTTTTCACTAGAGGAAGCAAATGGGGTGATGGTGTGGTCAGGGTTCAAGGGGCTGCCAGCTTATTTGGCACAGAAAATTTAAGATATCACTCATTTGAATTGGATCATTTTGTGTTTCTATCAATTTGAAGCCTTGGTTTACTCAGTTAAATTTAAGTCCAGCCATCAGCTTCTGGCATCTGGTCTCTTAGCTGCATAGGTCCAGTCATTACATGTTATTGTCCTGACAATCTACGTTGGGTCAGGTTCTAATGCTCACACAAGCCCACTGGGAATTTGGATTCTACCATATAGGTACAGAGAGTTTTTAATCTAGGTTTAAGTTGAAAGGAATAAATAGAAAAACGCAAACAGATGAATAAAGGCAACAATTTACAAGTAATGAACCTAGAAGATTGGCGCGATTTGAGAGTATCGAGAGTTAACTGCTTGAAGCCGCTCGATCCTTCTTTCCCTCCACGCCCTCTTCCTCTCCCTCTCTTTGAAGGAACCGAGTCTCCACCATATGTTGAACCCCTACCAGACCTAGATCTCCCCCTTCCTCTGCCCAAATTGGAGGCCGGCATTGACAGCCTCTCACCATAATCTTCATCATCGCTAAATGCATTGGGGCTACTCGGACCCGCCTCAGTTTTGCCTCTGTCGTTACCCTGCTAAAGAATAATTTAGCTCCTTATAAGAAAATTACAGCTAAATTAGAGCTGATTTTGGTTAAATAGTTTATTGTGAACCTGCTGTCAAAGAGTGAATGAGGATTTTCCCAACTAATACAGCACATTAGTAAGTAGATTTGACAATCTAACCATCATAAAGTGATGAATGAGTTATATGAGAGAGTTATTTGAAGTTTATGAATTCTAGAGTTAATGGGGTCATATGACAGAGAAGAAGTGATGCAAAGGAAAATAAAATTACTGACAGGTATATTCTGCGAACTTGAAGAGACTCCTAGACAATCCTTGGGTCTTAGTACCCTTTCCTTCGCCCTTTCCTGAAACGCAATTAGAAAAGCAAAGAAAATGATAAAAAATGGGAATAAGCAGAAAGACTTTGATGCAATCTTATCAACAAATAAAGAATTAGACAGCATAATAACTTGACAATATAAGAGCTTAGTACCTGCATGCATTCGCTCACTTTAACAATGATTTCTTCTTCTTGAATGCTCGAAGTATTAGCTTCGGAATTTAGTTTGCTCTGCAAATATTAAGAACGACTGAGTTATAATATATCAGACTAAAGCCCCATTAGCAGTAAGGAACAAGAGAACTCAGTTTAATGGAGAATTGCCAGATGTTAATATCCACTTGTCTGTTTGAGTCAAGTTAGGGTTGTAATGGCTGTTATCTTTTATAAAAAGGATAAACGTTACTCAGAACTGGAATCAACCAGCAATCTGAAAGACCACTCCGCATATTTGCAAGGTTGTCATATAATGGTGTTGCCTCATAGAATGACAAATAATAGAGTTGCTGGGATGTTGAACTATAATTCTAAACATAAATTTGCAAATTTAACATTTAATTATAGTCTGCTGGTTGATAACTATCAGGTCCAGAACCAGTTCGATAAACAACGAGATCAGGTCATCTTCAAAAAGAGAAAACACTCTTATTGTAATCCCAGCAACCATCATTTCCCTACTCCACAGATATAGGAAAGAAAAGAAAATCAACCAAATTTGAATGTGGAAGTGTTACAAATATTAATGCTAACTCAGGGGCTTTATGTATTTGTGGTCCTTCCATAAAATATGAAAATGTGGCAAATATTAAATTACTTGGGAGGTTGACCTTTTAAATTAAACATTATATAATTGACAGAAGCCTGGGACCAACCAACAAAGCAATAACAAGCCAGTTTAGCTCAGCAGGTCCATAACCCTGAACCAAACCACTAACAACAATCAAGGTGCGCCTGGTGCAGTAAAAAGGAGAACACAACAAATCATGATACACAACAGGATTCTAAAAAGATAAAACAGAACCCACTCTTGTTTCCTCAAGGTTTCGCTTAAGACAAGCATAAAATGCAGTTTTGTCATCCTTGTTCACAAAATCATGCAATGCAATATCCAAGTCGTTTACTGGCAGTATCTCCATTTTCTGTAAAGTTTATTGGAAAATATTGTCAAGACTCTTTTGCTGAACAGGCATACCCGATAACTTATCTCATTAACACAATGTTAGGATAACAATAATTCCTGTGCATACCAGTACAGCACATCAGTGAATGGGATTGTGATATTAGAAGAAATTAACCAAAACTTAATTTTAGGTTCTTAATTAAGCATGTGTTCAAACATAACAAGGAAGAACCATAACTAAACCAAAATCCAAAAATAAATAAAGTTTCAGGTTTATTTCATAAAAGTTTTTAAACTAAAAGTCAAAATGAAGATATTCGGAATTAGAATACCAAATTGCTCTCTGCAACAAGAGCCTCGATATTTTGCTGATTTAATTCCTCTGGCCGAAGTCTCTCTGATTCATCTATTGTCTCTGCATAAGAAACAATGCGTCTAGTAACAATCACATTAATAGCTCATATGCCACCATGTGCTATAGTACAGTAAAATTAGCAAGTACCATGAACAGATTGGCGCCTCCTTGTGGCCTTAGAAAATATGAGAATGTCTTGTGGATTGGCAACCTACAAGTCAAATGATAACTGGGTTCACTGTTTAATAAACACACTGCATAAATAAACACTTTGCTGATAAATTATAACCAAACTACCTTCCCTACATACTTCTGTCCAAACCTCTGAGGGTTTATTGTTGAAAATCCTGAGTAGTCAACCTCAAATTATAACGTGGAAAGTTTAGTTAGTATGTAAGTTATATAATTTTCAATAAGTTACTAAAAATAACAAAGTTAATTATAATGAAAAAGGTTACTTTTATTCTAACTAATGGGAGTTTCAGCTCTGATTTACTTGGTGTAGACCTGCTACCCTTCTCAATCAAATCTCTCACCTAATTGTTCAACAGTGAATGAAATATGAGTGAGAGAGAGAGAGAGAGAGAGAGAGAGAGAGATTTTTGTATTCAAAGATCTAATACAAGAACTAGAATGCCAAATTGTGAGGTACTGATGAGTGATGACATTGCACAGAAAAGACGTGATGTAGTATGAATGAATGAAATCCTAAACTGAACCATTGATACCAATAAAAGAAATATAATGTTGACGAACTTACAACTTTATCCAAATATTCAAGCACGGAGTCCTGATCATTTGGATCAACATCAGCTTCATCTTTCAACACAACCTATGAAGTAAGCAACTAAGCATTAATATAACACGCCAATGAAAAGATTAGATTAAAGAAAAATTTAAAGGGTATAACGAAAAGGTCTTGAACAAAATGGAAAAGAAGTTCCAGCATGCTCATACCTCAGCATACTCGAAAGGTCTGACTGATTTGAGCGGTATCTTAGTAGGCCTGTACTGAGTACCCTATTTATTTTGAAAAGGAAAGGACAAAATTACAATCTAGTAAAATGGAGGAACTTCTGTTTAACACTTTTAGCCCAGAAACCTGTTGATTTGTGCAAAGAATACCCCACGTTTATTATATTTCCAGGCTACTGGGTGGCTGGGTTTCTAGATTTGCATGACCAAAAGACTATACTGTTTGCCAATCTCCTCTCATGACTCTTTCCCGAATCCTTATCGGCAAAGAGAATCTGATTTTTGTAAAGAACTTGTATAAATGAGCTTTCCAGCAATTATTACCCCTCATATGAACTATGATTTGACAGTTCAGTCACCTTTCTTTTTTTTTATTTCTTTTTGGTTGATTTAACTGGGGTTTTAACAATGAGAGGGCTCTTATTTACAACTGAAAAAACAAACGATTCATTTACTTGAAACTGGAAGAAAACTTTTAAGTTATTTACAAGGCAAAAACAAAAGAAAAGTTATAATTTGCACAACATAAACCTTGATTTCTACAAGAAGAACATGTTTAGGTTTTGCTTCTCCATCAATCAATGATGTTGCCACTGAAGAGCCTGGCTGAGTAATGTGAAATCCCATGCCTGGAACTTCCTGTAAGGTTGAATCCAAGTGTAATACTTATAAGTTGAATTTGAAAGGCATAAAAGTAACTGAAAATTTCCTTACTTGTGGATCAACAAGGCATTCATGCTCATGGCCCCAAATTATGAAGTCCAGGAAACGTGGCAAGAAATGCTCATTGATGGCATTCTTGGGATTTGTCTTTATCCTGTAACGAACTTAAATATAAGCGAATATTGAGGCGATAAAATATAGTAGAACAATAGGATTCAAAACAAAAACCTTCCATTTTATTGAATAACAATGAAAATACGTGCTTTAAAACTAAAATTAAATTTACATATTAACTGGTTATCCCACACAAACAAGATGGTGAATACAAAAATAATTAGATAACAGCAGGTTTGGTGGCCAATGGACAAGGATTGAGGAATAAATATGTACAGCATCAAATAGAATGTAACAGGTCTACAGGCGTTCTTTCATGAGCAGTAATATACTAATATTAGGTCCAATCTGTACATAATTTCAGTTCACTGTACTTGTAGTATAATTTATCCAAACACAACTACTGGAAATTAAACCATTGGAATATCTTTAGACAAGCAGTAAATTGCCAAGGCTTCAGTGTAATCTTCAGAAATACCAAGGTAACCTTTGAAAAGATTTCTTAAAGAAAAGAAATGACCTGTTCTGATGAAGAACCAAAATGTTGAACCAGTCAGAAATGGACGCTCCCTCTTGAGTTCCAGGTCGCATCCATTGTACAGCATGTGGAGTCTGAAATAAGACAAACAAAGACATACTTGTACATAAGTATCTCAACTGCTACCATCCTACTTCCAAAAATCATAATAAGGATAGACATGTTTATTTTAATCTTGCTTTAAACGAGAAATTCTAAGGAACAAAACCTGAAACATTCTATTCAAGCGCTCATCTCTAATATTCCCAAGGCCATATAATGCTACTGAAGTTGTACCCTGAAAAGGCGAAACCGCAAAAGCATGTGTTAGACAGATGCTAAATGGCAAACCTGTACATTTAGTCAAACGAACGAACTAACCTTTTTAATAAGTATAGGATAAACTGTTATTTGGCCTACTCCGGAACCACCAAGAACCATCTTGCCAAAATAATTCACCAAATTGCATGCTGATAGAATATCGATCGCCGAAAGGTTATCCTATAAAGATCAATATAACAAGACAATTGTTACTGTTAGTCATAGTTACAAATAAACATTCAAGCATTCAGGCCTTATCAAGAAAAGAAGAAAAGAAGAAGAAGAAGAAGAAGATATGATGCATGTAGAAGTCATGACCTCATTAGACAAATAGAAAAGGCAAATGGAAACAAAATTATGAAGTTCAAAAAAAGTGAAAAAGATACCCTTAATTACACACTGGACTTGTCCTGGTCAATAACAAATTGGTACCAAAAAATTAAAGAAAAAGGAGGTACCACTCCAGCAGGATCATCATGATTCCCATGGATCGTGAAAACTGGCAAGCCAACATTGAAGTGGGGATCTTCATAATTTACATGACCAAATCTAACAAAATGACAATGGTATGAGCTAGCTAAGCTTAATTGGATCAATTATCTAACATTTAATTCTGCACGGAATACTATATCAGCTTGACAACTTGTTGGCCAATGGCTTTTTGCTGGAGCATACTTTTAATCAAGTAGCAAGTGCAAAAGAAATGAACATTTAGGCAAGTATCTAAGATTATTTGGCTAGTAATGACTGTTTAACCTGAGTAACCTTTGGGATGAGCAAAGAAATAAAAATACAAGAACCCACGATAAAAACAAAGTAACGAGGATACTCCTTTCTGTCCCTTTCAAAACCTGTTCACAGTTTTCCAAAGACCCCAAGGTAGCTCCAGAACAGATGTCATTTAGTTGAACAAATAAATCTCTAATTAGACATACATGTTTGGAAAATTAACGGTCTGGTCACTGACGACCTGGAACTGTATGGGGCGATCATTCAGGCAGTGGCGCCTCAATATTTCTATGCACTTCACCAGTGTTGACCTTGATGGCTTATTCTCATGGAACAAATCCCCACCCAGAAGTAATAAATCAACCTGCCATTAGTTCAATATAGCTCAATTAATTGTTGCTAAGAGCTGACAAGTGGCATCTAGGAGTGCATATTTGGGGCTCTTTTTTCTCTTCTTCTCCACCAGAAGAGTTAGATGTCACTTTTTGCGCCCACTTAATTTCAAAGACCAACAAAGCTGATTGAGTAATCTAATCACACACATGCCAGAAAGAACTGACAGGAGAGAGATTAAAACCTGCTTCTGCTCGGCAACTGAGCAGATCTCCTCGAAAGCATGGAAAGAGTCAAACCTTCGGATTTCATCCTTCTCCATGTAGCCCAAATGACAGTCGGTCGCAACTAATACTCTTAATGTGTTGTCGATGTCTTCCCTATACAAATCAAGAAAAAAAAACATAGTGAAAGAAAAAAAAATGTATGAACTGAGAAGAATAGTTGAGACTGTCAAAAGGCAGACTGGGGAAACTTAAAGTTCAGGTGGCAAACCACATAAAGTATGAGCGGTGCTAGTGCAAGTACTGAAGTACACTGAGGTTGTATATTAGTCAAGCAATGTTGGATGAACCAATGAAGAACACGATCAACCATTTTTGGGAACAATATTAAGTTAATTTCAAAAGAAAAAGGTATAACTTAAATAGCCAGGATGCCATAATACTCGAGTTAGGAGAGAATATTAAGTATTGTAATCGTGATGTAGCTCACCAAAAGAAGGTAAAACTCACATGAACTCGGATGTAACAATTTACAGCCTCGTGCAGTATACAACAACACCTCCCAGCATCCGAATTCTAGAGTTGTGATGCACCTTACAACAGAGACGGATAGAAATGCCCAATCCACATCACCAGCGCACCTCCAGTCTCCGGAATAACTTCAGATATCTTACCTATTCCTAGAATAGATGAAAATTAGCATTTATCGGATAAATCTTTCTCACAGGCATTTTAGCGATCACCTCGTGTGCTTCCCCAGCACACCCACGAATTCCTCATTTAGGCTGCCACTGTATTCGACAAGCACAAGTATTTTGCTCTCCTTTTCTCGGTTGTAAATGATACCAAAAGAGAAGACGCATGTGCTCAAATAACAAAACCGAATGCGAAAAGGTTTTCACATGTTGGTACGAACCTGCTACGCGAAGGGGAGGAGACTTGATCGTTGATTTCTTACTTCTAAACCTTGAATTGAATTGACCCAGTAACTAGTCTCAATGAGAGACAGAAACCGTGAAGTTATATTAATACTCCGGCTTTATTATATTTATTTCTTTTACCCTTTTTCTAGCAACGGCGCCTTGTGGGGGTTTAGGGTTTATAGGGTTTTGGTTTCTTTGGCGCAATAGTAGAAAGTTAAATATAATAACTATTTTGATGAATTAATTTGTCAAATAAATTTTAGACTAAGTAGAAAAATACGGAAGAGTGCTAACCGGTATATCAAGTTATAGATGGTATACCGGATTAGCTCTCGTCGGAATAGCGATTATTGTTTGATTATGTTGTATTATATTATTATATTATGATTATTGTTTGATTATGATTATGATTTATTATTATATTATTATTATTATTATTATTTATTATTATATTAATATTATAATGATTATTTATTATTATTATTATATTATATTATTATAATAATAATTGTTATTAATATATTAACTTCACTATTAGTATTATTATTATATAATTAATTTTATTATTATTTATTAGGAATATTATTATCGTCCCCAGCCTTTTATCCCCATTTGTTGTCCCCAAGCGAAAAATTTCCATTTTAAACATTCAATTAACTTTTTATATGCTTCCGACTTTCCATTTTTATAACTGCATAGCACATTAATAATTCAAAATAAAATAAAATTGAAATGACGTCTCTTTAAGAAAATTAGAGAGAGTTAGCACTTGGTAAAAACTATCAAATTTACTTATATCTATTATGTTGTGCTATTTATATCAAGTGTTGTGATTATTTATTTGTATAAATGGTGGAATTTAACCATCAAAGCCGGTTGATGTATATAGCAAAAATTAATAGATATAAATAAAATTGATAGTTGATGCCAATAGATACAACAATTACCAAAAACGTAGATATAAATAACATGGATATCAAATAACAATATTTTAAGTTATTAGAATTTTAGTAACTGGCACAGTAAATATAAATAGAGACAACTAACGATATAAATAATGTCAGAATGAAAATCAATTGATGGCGCGCTGATTTTTTGTGTCAAATTTATTGTTGCTGTAAATAATCCAAACATTTATGGTCAATTAATATAAACTAACGGTTGATTATAAATTAATCGTCCAGTTGCCTAGAAACAGAAAAAAATAGTGAATCTAATTGATGTCGTTGAGATTGCATGTTATGGTCACAAAAAATAGCGGTTTTTTTTTGTGCGAAATGATTGCAGTTACGGTCAACTCACGAAGATTCAAAATTTTTATTTGTCTCTGCGATTATGGTCAAATCACGAAAGACTTTTGGCGTTTCAACTACTAAATTCGCGGGAGTCAAAGTTTGGGGATATTTGTGGGGATAAATGCTTGGGGATTATTATCAGCCTCCTATTATATTATATTTTTATAATAATTATTGTTATTATTATATTAACATCACTATTAGTATTATAATTATTATATTATAATAATTATGATTTTAATATTATATTATTATATTATGATTATAAATATAATTATATTATTATTATATTATTATGATTATGATTATTTATTATTATTATATTATTATGATTATGATTATTTATATTATTATTATTATTATTATTATTATTATTATTATTATTTATTATTGTTATATTATATTATTATGATTATAATTTTTTTATTATTATATTATGATTATGGTTATATTATTATTATATTATTATGATTATGACTATGATTACTATTACTTATTATTATTATTATTATATTATTATATTATATTATATTATTATTATTATTATAGCTATGATTATATTATAATTATATTATGATGATCATAATTATTTATTATTATTATTATGATTATGATTATGATTATAATTATATTATTATTATTATTATTATCATGATTATGATTATGATTTTATTATGATTTGATTATGTTGTATTGTCTTATTATATTATGATTATGAATTATAATCATTATTTTATTGTTATTATTACTATTATTATTATCATCATCATTGTTAGTATCATAATTATTTATATTTTAACTATTCTGATTAACAACTGTCAAATGATATTTTCGCTCTTCCGAATAGTCAAGAATGTCACTCTTCTATCACTCTTTCAAAAATATAATATTCTATCACTCTTCCAAAATTACCACTCTTCCAAAGTTGTTCCTTGATTTGCCAAACGAACCCTTTAGTAATTGATAGGAATTCACCTCTTTCTTTCTCTTTTTCTTATTATTATTAAACTCAGTTATTGATGATGTGCTTTGGCCACTTTTGTTTTATTGATCCAATATAAACAAGAATTTAGTGATTTACATGAGGATAAAAGTGGAATTGAAGATGTCAGTAAAAGACGATTTTTAAGAAAACTACAAGAAACTTGAGGAGAAGATTGTTTCTAACTAGAGTCTGCAAAATAACTTATACAACTGAGAAGTTAATATAGAGAACCCATAATAATTTTGAAATATCTTAAAGGCTTAGCTGTACTTGATTTATTCTGATATTTGCATTGTACTCGTATGTTTTATTTATAATAATCATTTGTAGTTTGAGATATGGCGCAAAACAGTACATATTGGATACCAAGAGGTTATATGAAGATGTTATTTTTTTCTTCGAATAACAATAGTGCCCCTGTGTACTGTGAAGAAACAAATTGAACTTTAGTCTGTAATAATCAGACTAATCAGACTTTCGAGTATTTGTTGGATTTTTTCCACTCAACCTTACATAGATGTGCTCTTCCATATTATATTCTATCATAAGCTATTCATTTGAGGAGCAATAAAATCATTCTGTTAGTTTAGTACACAAGAAGATTCACTATTAGCTGATACCAACATTTTGAATGACAAAAGTTGAATTATATTTCATCTTTCTATTGACATAATCATTGTTGAGTTGTATACCTTGGTTGTTGTTTCCTAAATTGCATCTGTGAACCAAAATATAAATGTTTTAGGCTGCCGAGCTATGTTGATTTTCTGTTGATCTATACTTGATCAAGTCGAAATGGAATGGTACCAGTTTCAAAATTTTGAATTCTAATATATTCATTCAAGCTCACATTATTATGCTAAATTTATTCCCTTTATCTTAAATTATATTTTTTTTTCTTACCTCAAGCATTTTGCCAGAAATAATTTGTTCTTCAATTTAGATAATTTATTAAGTACAACAAAAGTTTTATATTTATTGTTTTTTTATTTTCTCCAACTTTAATTTGAAGCACTCTTTTTACCAATATCAATTGGCATCTTGAGAAATGAACATATGTATATGTAAATAACAACGGAATGGTAACAAATAGAACATATATGAATATATATATATATATATAGAGTGGAGATACCGTGAGCTTAAGCTCACGGAGGCCTTCCGTGAGCTTAACTAAAAAAACATATTAAATCATCTCGAAATTTTAATTTATTATTCTCATTAAATTCTTTATATAAAAATCTCATGGGATGCAAAAATTTGAAGTGTTTTGAGCTTTTTAAGTCACCGTTTTTAATTTTTTAAAATGATGTTCAAGTATTGAATATATTATTATTATTTTTAGAGCTGATTTTCAAAAATTAAAAACCATAACTTAAAAAACTCAAAACGCTCCAAATTTTTGCATCCCATGAGATTTTCATATAAAGAATTTAATGAGAATGATAAATTAAAATTTCAAGATAATTTAATATGTTTTTTGAATTAAGCTCACGGAAAGCCTCCGTAAGCTTAAGCTCACGCTATCTCCACTCTATATATATATATATTATATAAAATAGAAAGCTAAAGAACAGCTCAGTCGAGAGGATACGAGCAACAGTTTCCCGAAAAGAGTCATCCTCTATTACATATGATAGCGGGTGAGTCCCAAACCCTTGAAATAAAAAATAGTTCCAAAGACATGTTTTAACTTTTGGATCAACATTGAGATTGAAGTAAAGTATGATATTAAAATAAGTTGCATCGAGATTAGTGATTAGATGCTAATCTAATGATCAAAATGTCTTAGAACCATTTTTGGTTCCAGAGCCTTGGGACTTCCCCCTTGGGACTTCCCCCTTCCATTTTTAGTGATTAGATGCTAATCTATTGATGCAGGAAATCTAAATAAAATATTGAAAAAAATAACATGAACTATTGGATATTAACTCCATGCAGGAAAGATAATGAACCAGTTATACAATGTGGTGTTGTCTCTATCAGTTACATTTGCAAGGAGTTATTGATGATTTAAAATTTATTAAGCATGATAAATCTTATTATGGCGAAGTGCTATCATGATTTACTGTCACCAAACAACAAATGATACCCCCAAGGCCCCAACCCCACCCATACACACACATTAAAAGGCGCATGACACTTCTCAAATTATGAAAAACCGAGATACTAAAAAGCATTTGAACTAATAAAAGACTAACACTGGGTCAACATGACCTCTTCGACAGATTCGGTAGGCTCTCCAAAATCTCCCAATCTTCTTCAGTTGCTGGTTTCATATTAACAGTAAGGGATTTTGACAGTTCTGGAATTGCTTTCATTCTTGCTTTTATTTTATCTGGCAAAGAGATGCACTCTGCCAGCTTTTGGGGTACCTGCAGAGCAACTTCCTATTATCATATGCCCTAATTTTTGCACTTTAAAAAATTTCAACTACATGAAATACCACGCGGGACTTAATAAACTGGTTATGTAGCTCAAAACCCCTACTCTGAAAATAACGAAAAAGGAATGTCTAAACATCTCTCTGAGGTCTTGCAAAAAGGATAGTGCTGGATTATGGCATACTGGTACTAGTTATATTCCTTTTTTCTTTCTCAATTTGCTTGCTCTATGCTAAATTTCCCAAATAGGGCGGGATAGAGTCGTTAAATTGAGCAATTAGGGAGAAACAGAAACCTTCTTTTAGGTAGAATTGTTCGTAATAGGAACAATTGAGGCACTTTTAAATTTAATCGCTGCATCAGGATCAGCAAGGCTTAACAGTTGGGAATCACCTATCCGGGGAAATGAACAAGCAGTCAGATTCCTTTTAGAAGTACACAGTGCTCCATACTAATATTTGTTCTTCTGTTAGAAGAGCAAATATGACACCAACTGTAAAAATAAAATTAGAGTCATTATTTCTGTGAGTAATGTCAATATTCCTGTGAGTAATAATGAAAATGAAGTCAAACTGCTCAAATTCCAGAAAATAAGGTTTTCTAACAGAAGAAAAGGGGCACGGGGCTCAGTCCTTGGCATTGCGAGATGGCACGCTAGGCTAGGAAAATAAAAGAAAAGGAGTACCAGAATGTCAAGGCGATGACAGGGAGCAAGGTACAAGAAGGGGAGCTTGGCCAAGATCAGCCCGAGATTGTGTCGACTGTGTCGAGGCGACCACAAGTGGGGAGGCGAATGGTGGTCGCAAAGTGGGTAAGCGAGGAAAAAGGTCTTTGGGATGAGCGCTCGACGACCACTAATGGCTGAGTGGCGAGGGTTTCACAGCGGAACCCTAACTTGGAGATGAGAATGGTGGGGAAATGAAGACAGAGATATAGCTTGGAGGATATATGTGTACTCTTTTTTCAAAAGATGTCTCATCTTTCCTAATTTTAGGCCCCTGAAATTGCTAATGGACCGTTAGATTTATGATGTGATGCATTTACGGGCGTTGCGTATTTTATGGTTTCTCTCCAATGCAATTTATTTACGGGTGAAATGTTTAGGGGGAGGGGGATTTCGGCGGAGGGAAATGAGAGTTTTGGCCTCCCTCCCAAAAATTTCACTCTCATTTGTGTTTTTCAAACATATAAAAAGTTCTAGAGTATTTCCGTGAAAACATAAATTATATTCCGTGGATTTTATTTCCGTACAAATTTCTTCCGTGGACTTGTCTACAGAAATGATGAGCGTCACACGCCAATCTCTTTATTTCCGTAGAACCCAAATTTACCACGGAAAAAATATCAACTAACCACGGTAATAACTCAAATTCTAGTAGTGTACATATATATATATATATATATATATATATATATAACAACCAAAAGATGTTATAGTAACTAAGACAAGGAAACTACAACATCCAACAACGCAACAAACTTGCACGTCACTAACAGACACTAATCAAGTTATGGAGGCAGAAGATGTACTACAACCCAAAATAGCTGTCTAACCCTAGAACATAAGACCACAAAATAAAAAGAATATGATAATAACAGCAAGTGTATAGTCATAGTTGCACTGATACACATCCATCACTGGGCACGGGGTGGATTGTTCAATTTTTTAACCAACATGAGCAGCAGTTCATGCCCAGCACTGTTAGTCGGGGTAGAGCTCATGAGAAACTTATTCTGCTTAGCATATGTCCGCCCACGTACATCAGCCGCACGACACATCTCTACAAGCTGTTGAATGTCGTTGTGAAGCTTGTCATTCTCCTTACTGACATGATCTCTCTCTCAGCCATCGCTGTGGCAAGCTTTGCATCAAGATCAGCTAGTTGTGACTGCAGTCTGCAGATGAAGGAGGGAAAGGGAAGTCTCGCATGCCAACTGGTCTCCATGCATGCTCCTTGTCCAGATCATCAAAAAATTGAGCTGTCTTTGTTCTCCTAGCCAAGAGTAGTCTCGGCATAAGTTTTAGCATGAATGACTTCCTGTTGTTCGGACTCCTTGATTATCCTTTTTTCATCAACCTAGCGGCATAGCTCCTCAGTAACCCGTGTCGTAGTACCAGCCTCCTCCAAAGTAGCTTCGACCTCTTTGAAGGCAAATTTAACAGCCTGTAAAGAAGCCTCTGCCTTATGACACTGATTCCTCTCTCAGATGGCTCTGTTTGTTTATTTTCTGACACGGTCCCTGGTGACACAGAGCTTATTGTGCTGGCAAGTTTGTACAGACTCACTTAAAATCTCTTCAAGACGCACAATCACATCAAAAATAGCTTCGTGACACAGAGCTTATCGTGCTGATAAGTTTGGACAGACTCACAGAGCCTGCCTGTGAGGCAAAAGGGTAGTTGTTGAAAACATCATCCTGCTCCTTAACAATTGAGAACCACAGAGCAAATAACAGCTCCCGACATGTAGGTTTATGCAATGCGAGCCCACCGCCGCTGCATTTTGGTGATCAATGTTTGTAAGAGCTAACGTTCTTCGGCATCACCACCATGATGATATAAGTGTAAAGGAGTGTCAAGAAAGAAAGGCAAACAATGAAAAATTATAACCTCGATGACTGAAGTAGGACCTAACAGATTGGAAATTCATATGCATGACCAAAACACCCAAAAAACAGAAAGCCAAGAGAAAGAGGACTAAACCAAAATATAGAGAAGATTATATTCTAAAGGGATATGTTGAGTTACAGCAGAACTAAAAAACGCTAAACAAAGCAGAGTATATTGGATCAATGTAAAAATATAAATGAAGTGTACCATCTTTTCCAAGCCACGCTAAGTCATTGTAGAAACACAGAAAACTCAGAGCCTTGTAGCTATGTCACTAAAATAGAGAAGAGTTCATGAAGTTATGTGTGTGCATGACCAACTGACTCTATACAAATGGATCAGCATGGCATGATTCTTTCTAACAAATACATGTATTTTTAGAGAATGAAATGATCAGCATTACATGATGTAAAAATGAGGAATAAACATACAAAAACTGTGTAACACACATAAAAACCTGAATGTTTTCTTAGAAAGTTGCAAATAAACAACCTAATCATACATGTTTTATTTTTTTATAAATGAGTTATGTTATATCCTACATAATATAGGGATAAAGTATCAACCTCAAACAGATGCGACAGAGAATGTGTGTCCTCTTAGAACAACCTTTTTTTCAGTTCCTACGATACAATAAATCATTCACCGCACCACACAAATAATAGTTTTTAGTAATAATAATGATTATTAAATTAATATTATTAAAAATAAGAGTGAGAATCATAAAATTTCAAATATACGAATGGCAGCGCGCCACTGTTAGTGGCGCGGACGAAATGAGTCACTGCCAGTGGCGCGTTTCATTATTTTTATAAAACGCGCCACTGGCAATGGCGCATTTGCTTCTTATATATATAAAACGCGCAGCGCCTCCATCTCATTTGCGCGGGGTTTGGACGAAACGCGCCACTGGCAGGGACGCGCTGCCATTCGTATATTTGAAATTTTACGGTTCTCACTCTTATTTTTAATAATATTAATTTAATAATAATTATTATTAATAAAAACTGCACAAATAATGACTAATGCAACCTCTATTTATATAACAGGTGAGGAAATAGTTATACTCCCTTTTTTAGCAAATGAAACCTTCAACATAGAGTGGCATTAAATTCTAGACA
The DNA here is from genome assembly GCA_037127355.1 of Schoenoplectus tabernaemontani. Taxonomy (NCBI): domain Eukaryota; kingdom Viridiplantae; phylum Streptophyta; class Magnoliopsida; order Poales; family Cyperaceae; genus Schoenoplectus; species Schoenoplectus tabernaemontani. The sequence continues at coordinate 9,046,203 of CM073753.1, forward strand.
AAAATTATATCTAACAATGTCATGTAAACATTGTCTAAGCAATTTCACTCTCAAATAATAGTAAACTATTATCTTCTCTGTGCGTTACTACGGTGATGTTTTTTAAAAATATAAAAATTTATATCTTCATATGAAAAAAAGGTAATAAAAATAAAGATAATTTAGTAATTAATATAAATTTCTATCATGAATACATAATTAATGTAAAATAAATATAGAATTGAGAGAAAAATTGACATTCAAAATTTAAGGAAGGTTGAAGTTCAAAATTGATGACAATCTAAGAAAAAAAAGAAAAAAGTAGAACAATTGTACTCTTAAATTATGCAGTATTTCGTATAACAATTAAAATTGAGAGAAAATTATAACTTCCACACAAATGATTATAGAAATAGTAATATTATTTGACGAATAACTCAATCTGATGATTGATATTAGCTCTAGAAATTTAACAAAAAAATCTAAATTGTTACAGAATTAGAGCATTTACGTGCTTAATAATAAGGAGAAAAGATACATATGTGCATCATTATACCTCTAAAAGGCAAATCTAGAGACTTAATTAGACTGGATAATAAAATAATAAAGCGATTCTCCTTCAACACCTGGCGAATAATGAATGGTGACTGGCAAAAGAAAGCAATCAATTCTTTCTCATCCAATATCTGATAATGAATCAAACCCAAGTTGCCTAGAATGTTGTAGGTGAATATATTAACTACGGTATGACATGAAATTAATATTCTTTTAGCAGTTGGAAGGATCCGAAATCAAAGAAAGATCATTTGCGATGCACTAACTCACTGCTAAAGAACGATTGTTAACTCATCAATTACATAATGGTTCCTAATTAACTGCAGTATGACACCGAGTTAATTATGTAATTACATAGGAATTATTAATAGCAAAGGCCAAAATAATCTTCGAATAAATGTAATCACGCACACTGGATTCACAGTGTATGTCCATTAATTACTTCATGATAATATTCACACACAACAACTAGAGTGCAATTAGGTGTCCAAAAATCGGGACAATACAATCCAAGCAAAAAAAACATCATATATAGTACAAATTAACAACAAAAATTAGCGCACAAGAATACAAGTTCACAACAGAAAATCAACATACACAATACAAACAATAGAAACTAATCCAACAATTTATCTAGACACAACTGAATGGAATGAGACTCTTAAGTATAAAACAAATCGATAGAATTAATATAAACAGCAAATCATTCTAAAATCATTCTACCCTCTTTCTCCTCCTATATCTTGAGTTGGCCCAACAAACATATTGGAGTTATGTCCTAGAAGGTAATCATTTGATGATTCATTTACTTTATGTTACTAATGATATTTTGTATCATATGTTCTTTAAGTTTATTATTGACAGATCATTTAAGTTGAGAATTTAAATTATAGATCTTTGTGTATTATTTATTTAGATGATAATAATAACTCTAAAAGTATCTAATCTTAGTAATTAAAAAAGAACATTAATTATTCATAAAAAAATTAGTATGCAATTAAGTGATGATTGAGTTCTATAGATCATGGGTATATATTACCAACTTAATTGCATGAATATATCTTATATGAACATAGCATTGGACTTGACCTATGAATAATTATATGGATTGTGTTATATGTCATTAATTATTTCATTAGCGTTCGATTTTAAAATTTGAGACGATTCATCTTTTTCATATAAGAATTATTTGTTATGAATAGTTTCTAACGTTGTCCGTAACTAACTGCTATAAAAATTCTATTTGGCATTCATGAATTGTGCGGGGAAAAATATTTATCAAAAAGATTATATGCCCCTTATAATATAAATATTAATGAGTGATGATATTTATTGGGTCATTTGATGAAGTTGGATTGTTTGCATGCAAATTATGTACAATTAACTCTAAATAAAAAAAAATGAATAATCTGTAATAATGACATTTTCCAACCTTGAATTATTTCATGATATTATGTGATATAAGAATCATACAATGAAAAATTATATTTTTCTATGCATGATTGAAATGTTATATTTGTATGTTTTTATTTATATTAATTGAAAATCACGACGTGTTGCTAGATATTACTTGTGATTATTGGACTTAAACATGTTGATTTATTTTTATGACCAATATGACGTAAATCCTTCAGACTCTTACTAAACAAACTCTTAATCATTATTCTATTATTATCATGCACTTTGCGTATAATCAAAATTGAAAACGTAAACGAACTAGGGAAGAACGTTGCTGGCTAAAGCGACAGTTGAGACCATCCTTCTTCATACTTTATTTTATTAACGTTTATTATATATAAAGCATTTTGCAATCTAATACTTACAAGTTGCTGTAATATTTGCATCTTCGAAATTCCTGCTGCCACCTTTTTTTTATTTCTCTGTGATAATGAAATTGTATGAAAATTTAATTTACATTAATCTATAGGTAGAAGAACACATTTATATATTTTTATTTTATTTTATTTGAACATCCATTGTCAAGATTGTCATGATAACTCGTTATCAACTGATCACACATTTGATAATTATAATGATGTTTTAAAAAAGTGTAAAAATAAAATATACATTGTTATTTTTACATATTGAATATATTTTAGGTTTTAAATTTAGTTGAATATATCTAATTATTTTTTTGTCAAATATTGTTAAATATGAATTCTGTAAATTCAATGTCACTTGAGTGTTAAAATCTTCAACTGAAGCAGACATCAGTGACTGAGCATTGCTCTCCGGTCAATTAAATTGATCCAGTCATCGTAGTGACTACTGACTACTGACTACTAGGGTGTGCAAACGGTCAGTTCGGTTCAAACCGAAATAATTATATGCATCCGAAGTTTTTTTTGTTTTGTCAAATTATGAACTGAACCAAATTTCTAAAAATATCAACCGAATAAATCAATTTTTTTTTTGTTTTATTCGGTTAAACCAAAAAAATTTTGGTTTATTCGGTTAAACCGAAATTATATCATTTAAAGAGAGAAAAAAATCAAAAGTTATAAAAATTGATAAAAGAAATATTAAAATGATAAAATAAATAGCTAAATAAAACGTATAGAAAATAAATATATTCGGATTATCTTTGATATAATCCTTATTTATATCAAGTAAAATAAAATTATTTGAAAAACTTTGGATTATTCGGTTTATCCGATTTAGAAAAAATAAAACCGAACCAAAGAATAAAAACCGAATTAGCTAAAATTTTTAACCGATCTGAAATTTATAAACCGAAAAACCGAATCAAATAGTCCAAAATTTAACGGTTCAGTTCAAAACCAATTAAACCGATCCGTTTGCACACCCCTACTGACTACTGACATTGCACTGGCTCCATCAGCCCCGCTGCACCATCAGTGTTCAGTATTCAGTACCACCCCCACCACCAGCAATAAGAAGTCACTGTAGAAGAGTATGTGAACCAACTTCCGCTGATACACCCATTGGCCTGCTTTTGTAATTGCCTAATTGCCTATGCCTATGCCTTCATGGGCCTTGGTGCTGCTAGCTGTAATAAGGAAATCTTAGTTTCTGGCTATTTAAATTCTACACCATACTCAGGAATTTGCTTAGACACGCTTTTATTCCATTAATTATAGACCTTGTTTCGACAAAGAAAAAAATTCTTAAAACATAAAGAGAATTAAATTTTCAATCTTTTTAAGTATGTCATATCATCATTTTTTTCCACAATTAATTTTTTTAAATTTTTTCATCTTCTTGAATTCAAGGTTTATATAAAATAGTTTATCTCTCCTCATTTAAAATAATGTATGTAATTTACTTAAAGTGAAACTTAACTCTTAAAATGATCAAACTTTTTTATATGATGATTTATAGATTATTATATATTTAATTATATTATTTATTATTATAATAATTATTATTATAATTATCATTATTACTTAGCATTTAAAAATATTGTGTCTAAATTTTCTTCAATGTGAAATTTTATTAATTATATTTAAAATTTTATATTGTTAATTATTTATTTGAGTATTATATTTTCAGGGCAAAATCCGAGTTATAACCCTAGTAATACATAAATAGAGTTAAACTTTCAAACTTTTTAAGTATGTCATATCATCATTTTTCTCCACCATTGATTTTGTTTTAATATCTTCATCCTTTTAAATCCAAGAGTTCATATAAAATAATTTCTCTCTCATTTAAAATAATGTGTGTAATATATTTAAGGTGAAATTTAATTCTTAAAATGATCTAACTGTTTTATATGATCATTTATAGATTATTAGGTGTTTAATTATATTATTTATTATTATTATTATTATTATTATTATTATTATTATTATTATTACTACTACTACTACTACTACTACTACTTATCATTTAAAAATATTGTGTCTAAAATTTCTTTAATGTGAAATTTTATTAAATATATTTAAAGTTTATATTTTTAATTATTTATTCAAAGACTATATTATTGGGTAAAACTCGAGTTACAGCCCTAGTATTATTAATCTTTCAAATTTAAATTTACTAAATAGTAACTTATTTACATTAACGACTATATAATGCAATTTGTGATATATAATATTTTTATTATTTAATTTAAATTTACTAAATAGTAACTCATTTACCATGAATGACAAAATTGATATCAATAGAAGTACATGTGCATAAGCTCCCAATGGAAAAAAAAAAAGTCTGAAGAATAAACAGTTCGTTTTAGAAATTTAAGTTCAAACCTGTCACTGCCTTTACATCCTCACCGAACTGCGTCCAATAGTCAACTTGATTTAAAACAATAAATGCTAAAATAACATTCAGATATGTACATATTTATCTCATGGATCATAGGTTGGAACCTTTTACACGTTTTATTTTCGAAGCAATGTCTATGGTAGTCAACTGTAGTAGATGAGGACTCAATGCCATCGGTTATTAGGTCTTAATTGTAATTCTCTGTTTCTCTTGCTTAAATAGAGAGGAATCTTTCTCCAAATATATTTCATAACTTGCATATTTTTCATAAAATTTCTAGAGAACTTTCAATAAATTTTAAGAATCTAGAAAAATACGTTTTATTATCATCAAAGGTGTATTTTGCACATTGTCTTTCATTAATATACGAATAGAAAAAATCTCTGAATAAATTTGAGGCAAATTTATCATTTTTTGCTTTTCCAGTGTCAAATGTACCAATAAATGGCGGCTTACTTAAACATTACTCCGTTTGAAATAAGTGTATATATAACCTTTAAATTTTGTACGACCATTTCTTTTATTTTATTATTATTTTTTTTTTGGGGGGGGGGGGACTCTGAATGAATTTGCATCCTCTGTGTTATCGCAGAGAGAAAAATATTGTCCGTGTTTTAAAATTAATAAGGACCACATCATCATTTTCCTTAACCTACAATACCGTACCATAGAAGATACTGATCCACCTGAATAAAGTACATGTACTCTAAATTACACATAAATATTCAATTTAAGGACTTCTCAAGGAATTGTTTCAAGTAACGAGACATTAATTGCCATGATAAATTTGTTTTTAATTGCTTAAGAGGCATGCATTTAATTTCCAGAGAAACTTTTTTGAGGTAATGTTAAATGAGAGAGAATTTCAAGAGCAGACAGAATGTCAATGTAATGTTAAAACATGAAAGATTTGCATCTTTCTGTCGCATTCAATAAAAACATCAAACACGAAAGTCAACATTATTTTTTTAAACATTCAGAAATCAACAATTTAAGAATTAAACTTTAACATAAAATAAAGTTAGGAAGATTATGAAACGAATTTTACGCATGGTATAAATTCCCGTTTTCTTTTTGTTTTGATATAAGGATTTCTATTAACCACAATCTTTTATTTTGGCAAAATTTAGTATATACTTCTCAATACACTTCAATTTAAATATTTATCCCTCTTAAAAATTAAATATTTGTCTCTCAAAATATTAAAATCATAAATATTTTTAAAAAATATTTTTATCCTCATAAAAATTAAATTAATAATTAATTAAATTATAAAATGACAAAAGTACCCCTCAATCAGTCAACAACTAGGCTCAATTTCGTTGAAAGCTAGCAAATTAAGAAGTACTAATTTCATTTTTACCATATGATCAAGTTGAATAATACTAATTTCAAATTTTAATTTCCTTCACCTTTTAAATCTGAAACTCTCAACAAAAATATATCTTTTTATTCACAATTAAGATCTAGGAGAAGAAGCAAAATAGAAATGACATGAATTGAAGAAAGAAGAGAAGATACAACTTCAAGAGAATCGATGCAGTCATATTGTGGGGTCCATATGAGCAACTAGATCAATCTTTTGTAAGAAAGATCACTAATATAGCGATCCAGTCACATATATCTTAAGGAGACTGTTAGAGCTCAATCAGTTTTTTAAGAAAACTAATGATTATATTGAAGATTATTAATTATCTTTTCTCGAGCTCATAAAATCTATGAAAAGATAGACATCTCACTGTTCACTTCGAATAAACATAATTCGGATCGATCTCGAAGGTATGTCCGCCTTTTTTTGACCGATTATACTAATATAAAGTTAGACCCGATGCAGAGCATTCAACCTAAAATTAACAATTAAAGAGAGTCGAATCTTTTTATCTTTTCGGAACCTTCTAATGAAATTAACATTTTATCTTTGAACTGGATGCTAGATCAATTCTTAATCTTTATCTTCTTTTTTTTTGTGTGTGTGTGTGTGGGGGGGGGGGGGGGGGGGGGTTAATCCATAGACGGGAATGCATTAATGAAACGTTGTGTCACAAGGCTTTTACACAATTAGATATCCAGCTTAATTGTAGAAACAAAGCAGAACTAACATAGCCCAAACATTTTTTTTTTTAAAATAAAATCCAAGAAAAATACAATTAGGGAACTAGTTCATAAAATAGCAGGGGATATTAGGAAATGGGCCCGTATCAAACTATCAATTAGCACATTAATCAGAGAATACATCTACATCTACTTGTATATTCTTCCTATTACCTGTACATAAAACTCTCTTTTGTTTCTTTATGAAAATTAAAATAGGTTGGCCTGCTTACTTAAAAAAATGTAAATTAACAAAATAAAATAAAAGGGAAAAAAACAATCTTGTAACTTGTAAGGACAGGATAGCAAGCACTTGCTGGTGCTTTGCTGGAGACTGAATGAAGTTGTCAGACTTTTTGTGGGTTCTCTCATTCATAAATATAAAATAATAAATATAATTGGAACATGTCATGATTGTAATGAATGAATTGGTTCCATAAAGTTTCTATGATATTTTTAAATATCTCAATAGCTTCAAATGATTCTAAACAAAATAATCAAACTATAATTTTTAAATAACTTTATGGCTTCAAATGATTCTAATTTGTTTTGGAGGAAAATTCAAATGATTAATATTGTTCAAGAAATAAACTCACCAAATTATTATTTTATGAAGATTCAATATTTTGGAACGTTCGAGATATATGACATCCGTTATGAATTTTGATTGGGGTTTTAAACGAGCTGAGTCAGACTAAACTAAAATCGCCTCATTAATTGAACGAGCCAAATACATATGGCTTGAGATTGATTTGTTATGTTAACTAACACATTTAATAATTAATAATATTTTATACAAATACTTCATGCTTAATTTCATAAAAAAAAATTTAATAAGAACCAATGAGAATTGAGAACAAAGTTTTACATATATTTCATACAATCATTTCATATATATTGAATTATAAATTATATAATACACTAAAAATTTATAATAAAATAATATAAAGAATAAATATTAATAGTTTAATAAATTTAATAAACTTATCGAATCAAATCAGGACTAATTTAAATTCAGCTCATTAACTTAACGAGATTAAAGAATAAACTAAATTTGAATTGACGAATAATCCATGAGTTCTGAGCTTTCTCATTGCCCCTAATTTCGATGGACTTTAGTTGTCGTGGGACTCTGCAAATTAGATTGACATGATCAACAAAAAAAATATTGAGCTGTGTTCCAAGTCCTATAATAAATTGGAACTCTTTGGAGTCGAATATCGTAAAAGACCAACAAATATGTTCTAAACATTCTTTAACTTATTGTCCTTGAATTTTTTATGTACTCATTAATTTGATACATGAAATATTATAAAAGCAATAAAATTCGTTAAAAATGCATTTAGAGACATCCTTTTTGCTTCTATCGATCATGTTTTTTATCAGTTGGTGCCTCATTTCATCTAACAATCGTCAAAACCAACATATATGATGTAAATTTTCATATATACTTTGATCATGAATTTTATGTTCTAGTTTAAATCAACGAATCATGACAATAAAAACAATTCTACGACACTTTTAATGCATCTATTCATGTTTTTAATCAACAAAAGGCCACATTTCAAGTTCAAACACATTAAAACCCCACAAATTTGATTAAAATATTTGTCATGCTTTTTTATCTAAGAGTTTTTATATGATTATTTAAATGGATGAATAATAATAATAATAATAATAATAATAATAATATGCAGAACAAATTGCTACAATACATTTACAGAAATATCACGTCCATCTTATTGTGTTTTATTTAATTGGAGCTGCAGTTCAGATCGAATAACAATCCAAACCAAAAAAAAAAAATCAAAACAATTTTCTATGAATTTTATATGCACATGCATCCATCCAAATCGGTCCACCGAACACCATGCAATTCCAAAGCATTGTGATTTTTTTTTTAATTTGAGATGCATTTCAAGTCTCATGATCATTAAAATCAAAAAAAATGATGTAAATATCGTCAGGCTTAGCGTATGATTTCTGAAAATGCTTCTTCAAATTAACACGTCAAATATTGTGCAAACAAAATGGAGTGCGTTTTCAAGTTCAACTGTTGAAGTATAAATTTTGGAGAAAATAGGTACATTTACGATAATTCTAAAAAACGAAGGTGTTTCAGATTGTATAAAAAAATCCTCAATTGTAAATAAAACATGTATGACTGTAACCCGTCTATTTTTTTCATTTGATAATTGATAGAAATAATTGTACGATAATGTTGCTGTATATTTTCTAATTATAGATATTTACAATAAGATTTGAAGGATAATAGATTTTTTTTTTTTAGTAAATAAAAAAAATAAAAATGGTAAGATTATCTCAAAAATTAGCCCATATAGCCTGGACCGAGTTTCAAACTCGGTCCCAGTTGCCTGGATCGAGTTTGAAACTCTATCTCAGTTTTTTTTACGTGTGTGTTATATTAAAAATAAAATACAACAGTCAGTAGATTGATCTAAAATATTATAACAAAAATTAAAATAAAGTTTTATAAAGCCAAATATAAGCATGATTAATATATTTTTCTAAAATAGTATCAAACAAATAGAAATATTACAACAACAATTGAAATCCAATTGTTCTAGTAAATATAACAACAAAAAACATAAACACACTGATAATTTAAATCATGCTCTGTTGGAACGATCTCGATCTCGATCTCGAGTTGGCAGCTTGTTGATATAATCCTCAATTTCATCCATAACCATTGGAATGCGTATCTTCCATCTCCTTCCTTTATTGATTTTTGCTGGATTTGGTCTAATGATCGGACCGTTGTACAATAAATCATATTGTTAGTGTATTTTAATTTTACAATAAAAATTAATAGTTAAAATAGAAAAAAAATTACAATGTTGATGAGACGAGAGTGGTGAATACGGATCGGCTCTGGATTTGTCGAAAAATAAATTTTCAGTTGGAAGCTTTTGCAATAGTAACAATGGCGATTTTGAAGAAATGGTTGGCTGAAGGAAAATGAAGGAGAAAGGTGCTGAGTGTGCTATATAATAGCAGAATGTTGGGACTAAGTTTAAAACTCGGTCCCAGATGTCTTGATCGAGTTTTAAACTTGGTCCAATCACCTGCAATTTTCAAATACACACAAACGTTGTAATTTTTAAATGTTGGGACTGAGTTTAATTTTTAGATCAATCTACTAACTGTTGTATTTTGTTTTTAATATAACACACAAACATGAAAAAAAAAAAAACTGGGACTGAGTTTCAAACTCGGTCCAGGTAACTGGGACTGAGTTTCAAACTTGATCCAGACAACTGAGATCGAGTTTGAAACTTGGTCCAAGCTATATGAACTAATTTTCGAGTTAATCTTACTATTTTCATTTTTTTATTTTTTTATTTACTAAAATAAAAAAAATCTGGAAGGATAACGTTAGCTTAACTTTAGAATGAGCTCCTATGATATGTCAGTAAGCATCGAATCAAGCCATCAACCTACATTTATTAGGAGAACAAACCTCAATAAGGGCCTGTCGGCCAGACCTTTTATCTGAGATCCAAAACTGACATCCTTTGCAATTTGCAAAGTTTAGTGTTTTTTTTTTTGCAAAATTAAATATATACCTCTCAATATATTTTAATTTATATATTTACCTCTCTAAATTTAAAAATTAAATATCTATCATTTAAAATATCAAAAACTTAAATATTTTATCCATAACTATATTATCTTCATAAAAATTAAATTATAATTAATTATAACAGGATAAAAATATTTTTTGCTTTCACTCACTCCATTTGCTTAAATCTATAACGGTCTCTTTAAATATTTTTTCTCTTTATTTTTTCATGGACTCCATGGCTGCATCAATTCTCTTGAAATTGCATCTTATCCTTTTTCTTCAATTTGTTTTATTTTTGTTTTGCTTCTTCTTCTAAATCTTGACTGTGAATAAAAAATATGTTTTTTGTTGAGAATTTGAGATTTGAGAGGTGAAAAAAATTAAAGTTTGAATTGATGCTATTCAATTTGAGTAGATGGTAAAGATGAAGTTAGCGCTTCTCAATTTGCTAGTTCTCAACGAAATTGAAGTGAGTTGTTGCTTGGTGGAGCGGTATTTTTATCTTTTTATAATTTTAATTAATTATCAATTTGATTTTTATGAGGATAATAGTAGTTTTTGATCAATATCTAAAATTTTGTCATTTTGAGGGATAAATATTAAATTTTCAAATTTGAAGGGATAAATATCCAAATTAAAATATGTTGAGAGGGTATAAATCTAATTTTGTCTTTTCTAATTGTCCTATTTAACATTTCTAATTTAAAAATCATCTTACATTAAAAATTATATTTACGCTTTTCTAATTGTCCTATTTAACATTTCTAATTTAAAAATCATCTTACATTAAAAATTATATTTACGCTTTCTCACAGTCGTCCAAATTAAATTGTACAGTCCAAATTAACCTATGAAATTCTTCTCACACAAAAATCTCTCCAGACGATTTCGATCCATAAAATGCACTGAAGCATTTTCTTGATTCCAGCGACATGGGTAAATAAAAAATAAGATCAGATCAAAAAATTTATTCCTCAGACAAATGTAAAGAATAAACACTTTATAAACTATGTTGATGAATTTTGTACTCCAATCCTATGTCTTTTCAAATTAGCAACTGAACAAGTATGGAAAAAAAATATAGATTTTTGATGGGATTTATATCCTAATCTCATGACATGGGATGTAAACCTACATACTCTAATAATATCGAAGTTAAGTTATGATACTATTTATTATGTTTTCAAGTGATCTGGATGGGTTACCCACTCTTTTTTAAAATAAAGTAGTTTGGTATGTAATCTTTTAAGTTATCTAATTAAAAATTTTCATCTAAATTTTAAATCTACAACATCTTACATTAAAAATATTTTCTTTACCCACCAGATCAAAAACTAATTCTCACTTACATACTGTAATTTTGCTCAACTTCAAGAATAAATCACGAGTTCTCAGAGACTAAACTTTTAATGGTCGTAACCTCAAAGTTTTCAATAATAATTTAAATCCCTTCTTAAGGACCCATTCAGTATGAAGGTTTTGGTTAGATTTCAGGGTCTCAATGTTTTTTAAGTTCATGAATGTCCGGTGAGCAGAAAAAAATCACCCTAAATCAAGTTTGGACACGCAAATAAAAAAAATTATAAGGAGGAAAAGTAATATGTATCTGGCTTTCTAAAAATCTTGTCAGACCTAAATTTTTAATCTTAACATGCGTCATTTAGAACTCAGCTAGTTAGAATTAGAATTATGCGCTATCCAAAAATGAAAAAGAAACAAGACCTAATTAATTAGAATTACACGCTGTCCAAAAATGAAAAAGAAAACATGACCTAATTATTATTTTTTCCATACTCAAAGTCGAGTAGACGACTAATGAAAAAAAAATTACGTATTTTTAATATATATTTTTTATGTTTACAACCCCAATTTTTTCCTCGAAATAAAATGTTTACAGCCCCAATATTTTTCCAACCTAAATCTCCAATTGAAATTCTCCTTTTTATATCTGCTTATAAGTTATAATTGAACTCTTCTATTGAAATTCTCCTTGAATTCGTATTCAGAAGTTTACATACGAATAATTATATCTAAATATCCGAATGAAAAATGATATAAATACACCTTTAAATCTTAATTATCCGTATTTTAATACTAGATATATAATATATTATCTCATATATATCATAAAAAATATTATTCTACGTTATAATTGGATAGAAATTAAAAAAATTAATATTTTTTAGATTAGCAATATATTTTTAAATAAATAATAATAGTGAAAAGATATTTTATTATATATTTCAATAGATTTTATAAATTTTAAATGAAATTTATATTTATCTTTAACAATATTATATATTATTTGTGTCTATATTCGAAATTATCTATATTTATATCCATATTAAAAAATATTAATATTCATATTCAAAAGTATCCATATTAATTTTTATATCTAAAATATTTATATTTATATATTTATATTAAAAAATTAAAACAAATATGAATATAATTATGGCCACTACCAATCGTACCGATTCGTTTGCACCCCTTTACTCTCCAGAACTTGAGCACAAGTTCAGAAATATAGTTTTCTCCAAGGATATAACAAAAAAATTCCGACCTTTCTTCTTCCCGAGTAAAAACAGCATATCTGGCCGCAAACTGTCTGTCACTGTCAAACCAATTAGTCAACAAGCTCTCTTAATTCTTCAATTCTTAACCCCACGCTAATTCCATCTCACCTCACCTTTTTCCAAAGCGGTGATTTTTTACTTCTTATTCCTACGCAATCCTTCCAAACTACACAAATGCCGTCTCCATCTTCCCCTCCCCTCCTTCCTCTCGCATCAAACCCCTCCTCTCTCTGTTCACTGGCGGCTCAAAAATGGCTTCTTGCAGAGCGATCCATCGCTGGACGCTTTGTTCTCTGATTGGAGCTTTCCTAGACTTAGGTCTAGCCTATCTCTTTCTCTGCGCAGCTTCTCTGGTTTTTATCGCCTCTAAGTTCCTCTCTTTCTTTCACCTCTCGCTGCCATGCCCCTGTAACGGCCTCTTCGGCCACCCCGATCCCCCTATCTGCATCCAATCCCTGCTCGTTGATCAACCTACGGCCACAATTCAGGCTGTGCACAACCGAGTTCGGACTTTATCTCCGTTTGATGGTCATGCTGTCACAGAAGGGAGAGAACTATCCGTTCAACTTGGAGATGCGAATCAAAGACGAAATCAGTCGAGAAGTAGCAGTATTCGTAGTGGCAATTTTAATCCTAGGTTGACACCTTTGCATATTGAATTAGAAGAAGTGGATAGAGAAGCAGAACCTGGGTCGGGTTCTGTATCGGGCAATTCGTCAGGTGGGTACAAAAATCAGCTGGTTAACATTGATACCCATAAATGTTGTGGAATGTGTAGACTTAGCACATATATTTGGCAGGTTTTTATGGTATAAAATAAAAAAATAAATTTGTGTTGGTAACATATGCTATTGATGGAGACATTATTTGACCAATGGAAGATTATCAACTACATATAATCCATACTGATGTGCGAAGTATTCTCATTTTTTTATACTCAGTTGGCGAACTATTTGAACTTGGAATTGGTATTCTATTTTAGGTGAGAGGGAAGTTGATATAAATAGCGATTCAGAGGATTCACATGACAGTTCTCTGTACGAGACCAAGTTAGAACAAGACGGGCCAGAAATTGACCCGGCCATGACAATACAAACCTTGAAGAAAGCTTTAGAGAAAGAGCGCTTGCTACGAATAGCCCTGACCCTAGAATTAGAGAAAGAGAGAAATGCATCCTCTAGTGCAGCTGATGAGGCGATGGCCATGATTTTGCGGCTCCAAAAGGAGAAATCAGAGATTGAAATTGAGACTAGACAGTACAGGCGAATGACCGAAGAGAAATCAGTCTACGATTTACAGGAAATGGAGATCTTAAAGGAGATAATTATCAGGAGAGAAATGGAGAACTTCTCTTTGGAGAAAGAACTTGAAGAGTGCCATAAGCTGATTGATGGGGTCCACTTGTCAGGAGAGGATAATAGCGGAGAGAACAAACAACCCAATCGAGATAGTAAACCTGATACTGAATCTCTGGAGAATCAGGACACAAATGTTTCTGATTCAAATAAAATAGGGATGCCCGAGGGTCATGAAGAGAATGATGTTTTGGTTTACGATGTTCATGTTGTAGATGATAAAGCTGACAAAATTACAGAAATGCCCCTTGTATCAGACTTGTCCAAAGTGTCAAATGGAAAAGAGGTGGAGAGAGGTTCAAAGTCACGCAGAAAACCCACAAGAGAAAATCTGAGGAGGATTTCAGAACCAGCTTTGTACATGGAGAAATTTAAGCTTGAAAATGAGGTGGATATGTTACGGAAAAGGCTGAAGCTTATACAAAAAGAGAGAGAAAAGTTGGGGTTTTCCGTGGATCAGAATAAAGAGGCAGATGCATCTCAGTTAAGGTTATTAGAGGAGATATCACAGCAGCTAAAAGAACTAAAAGTTTCGATTGGAACAGGTCAAAGTTCACACCAGGTGTCAGCACCTCATTCATCAAAGGTTAGTAGGTTTTGTTTGTGACTCTTTGTATGGGATATTGCCAGTGTGCTAGCTATTTTTATGCCAAATTCATTTTCAGACTGCAAATGGATATGCTTAAAACTGGAAGTGAAAACCTGCAGAAAGGATTGGATGAATTTCTCAGCACACCCAGCCTTCCTGGTATTGCTACTAAGCTTGTTCTTTTCAGCCCAATTCATTTTGCCACTGCACATAAACATCTCAATACCTTAAAACTAAAATGTGTCCAAAGGACTACAAGATGTCTTGGTACAATCTTGAACACTTGTGCACCGAGATTTGGAATTGAACCTGTTATCTTCATGGCAGACATTAGCTGGTGCCAGATGAATACCTCAATTATCTTTTGTGCTCTTGGTGTTTCTTAATCTAATATTCTGGATACGGTGGTTGTTCATTTATTGTTATATCTATTTTTGCATCTATAAAGCATCACCATGCACAGTCTTGTTCCTCTTGTACTTTATTACATGTCAGATTGCTACTTTGTATCTATGGTATTACTGAGTTCATGAGGGAGTGTAATAGCTCCTACGTATATAGTAAATAGGAACAATGTACATGCACATGCTAGTCCCCTTCTTGTGGTTAAGAAAAACTAATGTTGTTTTATATAGTTTACAACAACAACAAAGCCTTTAATCCCAAAAAAATTGGGGTAGGCTAGAAATGAAACCCAATCGGAAAACATAAGATCAAAAATCTCAAATATCAGTGATAATAATGAATATGATGAAAGAAAAAGAAAATAAATAATAATAATAATAATAAATAAATAAATAAGTACTAATATATTAGAGTTTTTTTACAGATAATTTTTTTTGTTTTATATAGTTTATATAATTTAGTTTTAAAATGAATAAATTTAATGTGCTTCCATTTGAGATACCCTTCGCACCCCGATTTATTCACTGATCTGTTGTTCTTGCTTGATAATTGCATGAAATTGAAGTATTAAACTATTCTCTCTCTCTCTCTCTCTCTCTCTCTCTCTCTCTTTTGCAGACCATACGTGGAAGATGAATCTATTTATTCATAGTTCAATTTAATTTTTTGGGCTGGTAAGTTTTCTAAAATTGTAGTTTGTAAATAACTTGTAAATGTAACTATTCCTTTGTAATTATTGGTATTGTATATTCAGCGGTATCTTGTGTGCATGTGCACGTCTTTTTTGTCATCATATTACACCTCTGGGTGCCTTTCAAGTTTGTTTCTGTTGTACGCATTTCTGTTTGGTTCAATTGTGTCTGTTGCACAGACAATTATAAATTGTTTGAAGACAGATTTTTTTTTTTACCTTTTTATAACATAGTTTATTAGAGTTTCTGTAAGAGGAATCTATGGTGTAGTGGTATTGTGTTGGTCACCAATATGATGTCTTCCATCAAAATCTGTCAATCATAAATGGGCCTAAAGAACCTCATTTCAGCCCAAAATGATTTGACAATACTAAATAAGAAACTTTTCATTTTTGTTCTCCGTTTTTGCAAGGACGGTAACGAACGGTAAAGCAATGTTTTTGGTTTCACATATTGGAACGAGCTGAATGTACGAAAGAAATCGTTGTATCATAAACCAACACAAAAAACGTTCTAACCGTCCCTTACAAAAATCCTTCACAAAAATTCCCCGACTTTTTATAATAATTTTAAGGTCCTATATGAACATATATTTATAGTAAATATGAACACCTGAATGTACGAAAAATCATTCCTGAACATCACCTTTTTAGCGATTGTTCTAATTAACATTTAAGTATGTACAAATTAATTCAGCAACATTTTGAAATTAAGCACGCTAAAATCCCTCAATTTTTTAACACACACATTAGTTATTAACACATTTTATTTTCAGTATAAATACAATGATAATATGTATGAACACCCCATAATAATAGGTATGAACATCTCGAGCAGATTAAAATTTATTTTTAATAATGATGGGTGTCTTATACCCTACGCGTCCAACCTCTCATTTGAATAACGTAAAAATACTTATATGGATGTTCATTCTTAAAATGAAAAATTCATATCTAATCAATAGAGTATTTATGTTTAGTCATTCGTGTGTTCATATGTGATCGTGGAATACAAAAAAATATCAAAAATAGAAATATTATTAAAAATAAAAAGTTGAAAGATAAAACAGTTAGGGATAGATTTAAGAATAGAAATATTATTGAAAATGAAAAGTTGAAAGAAAAGATATTTGGGGAATAGATTCATATGATTTTTGCTAGGATGAAAATATTTCCTCAAAAAGAAAACTAACATTTGAAAAGAATATAAGGTGCATTCAGCTAGAACGAATAGTCAGTAAGGTATATACTAAACTCGTATAAGGGGAAATTCCCGCTCAAATAGCCTGTTGTTGTCAATAGAACTAATATATATAAAACAAATGTTGTATCAGTAAAACTGTTAAAATTCTAAAAGGAATAGCGGATATATTGTTTTTTTTGGTATTCTTATTGAATAATATAGATATTTACAGAATTAGTATTTATAAGTGGTATCAATGGTACACTAACGACTAGTTCTTAATTGGGTCTGATACGTCTTATCTTAGGAGGACATGTCGTGTCAAGGAAAAACGGGATATGTAAGTGTGTGTCGAGAGTGCACAAAAGCTACTCCGATCTATAAGTTTTTGTGCGTGTATAAAAACTGGATCCCTTCCCCTGTCCTAGGCGAGGCCTTATATAAAGGAAGAAAGGCGTGAAATTATGATCGGTTCCCACACAATATTAATGGATACTGCTAAAAGTAGCATCTGTATGTAATGGTAAGTCGGTGAACTTACCTTATTTAGTAATATTATTTTAGGTCGTGACCAATGATAACCGTTATTCATAGTAGTGGATAGTTATCAAGATTATGATCAGTTATAGCAGTTATTCATAGCAACGGGTGGACCTTGAGCTTGTGTATACCTATCTCGAGGCATGTTTAGTTGAGGTATGCTCTAAGCGAAGGAGACATATTTAGGGTCCTTTATGAATTTTAGGGGTTGTGTCGAGGCCGGCTGATAAATGAAACCCGAGAACACAACCCTATCATTTGTCCCGCAGGCCGAAAAATGTATTAGTAAGTAACACTTTCGGGTTATAGCTACGAGTATATGTGGAGGACAGAATTGATTGGATATCAGGGAAACCTAGCCCTATCACTTGCCCCGTAGCCAAAATGTGTTAGTGAATAACACTTTCGGGTTGTAGTTACGAGAATATCTATGGGCAAAGTCGACTAGGTATGAGAGAAATCTAGTCCTATCATTTGCCCCGCAGCCGGAATGTGTCATAATGACATTTTTGAATTATGAATAAATAATTTAGGAACGTAGTCCTCAGGTCTATGATTAATTACTCTGAGGTCCGTCTAATAAACCTAAATACTTTATTTTATTTACGCATTCCCTAATTTTATTGTTTAACAAAAACCAATAAAAGATCATTGTTTCATCAGAAAAAAAAAAAACAAAATCGAAAAAGGAAAAGTTTCTGTCAGATAATTTGCTCAAAAAAGAAAAATACGAAGCTGGAAGCAAGCACATCTCGATACCTCATGAAAACACCCCACAACCAAGGAACCGCAAACCGAGTTATCACAAAATCAGAGAAACTTGCGTGGAATATCGTGCTCCAGACATCAACAATGGAGGCTCTTAATGAACCTCGGATCAGAAACGCAAAGTCCCATCATTGCTTAAAAACCGACCATTATGGAGATCATTGTTGGGTTCTTCATCTTTTTGAGAACGGAAAGAGGAGGGTGGATGGAAACAAGGAAGGCATAATAGGGGAGATGAAATGACGAAGGGAAGATGTCCACCGAATTGGAATTTAAGGAGAGAGAGGAGGAGCAGAGTTTGGAAGCACAACTCAGTTCGTTTTTCCGAAAGAGCGGAACAATCATTTTATGCAATTATGCACCAGAATGCGAGTATGAAAAGAAACAAGAGATTATTCGACAGAAAGAAAACGGTGACTGGTGTGTGAACGGCATGATTCATTACTATTAGATGTATCTTATAACGGCTACTTGGAGAAATATGAAACGAGTAGACTCTGCTCCTCGTCCCAGTCATCTAGCGCGAGTGAAAGAGAAACAGAGAGAAATACAGATCACGATCGGTATGGTACGAATAAAAAACGGGTCTAGCAGCATGCTAACACGAACTCTATTTATTGGGCCTGAAGAACCTCATCTCAGCCCAAAATGATTTAGCAATACAAAAGATAATGTTTGAAGAAGTATATTAGCTCATTAGCTCTTACATTATCTTTTGGTTCCAATCAACGCTCCGACCATCTATAACGGTTCAATCGGCCCCTTCCATCCACTTGAGACCTGAGGTTGAGAAGGTTGGTGGTTTAGAAGATCATTATCATTCATTCCTGATGAAAAAGATTTTGCTTAGGCCGATACTGCTGCAGTATAACATATATAGAGCTGAAGCTTTCAATGGTTCAAGAAGTTGGATGCTGTTTACTGTTTTCACTTTCGATTTTCTTTGTATTACTTTCGATTATCGATTTTTTTATGCCTATTGGTTTCTCAAGAAATACAACTTTGTATTCAAAAATAAAACAACCAACGCAATTTTGTGGATTTATGATTCATATTGATTAATTAGCTGAATGATGAGTTCACTTTCACTTGTTTCCTATACAATTAATTTTTACTGAAGCATAATGGGTACAGTTGCATCAGCTCAATAATCTTCATTGCAAATTTTACTTAATTTTGCATATAGATAACCGAAACCAAGTAACGTTCCAAACTATAAAAGCAAATGTACAATTCTCCCATAATTAGCCTCATGTACTATATTTCTCTCAAAAACAGCCATAAATTGAAAATGAAAAGAAACGATTTGCATGGATCAACTTTATCAATTTTATTTGTGATATGATTTTTTATATGAAATAGTAATATGATTTTTTATATGAAATAGTAATATGATTTATCATAATTTAAATATCTGTTTGTTTATATGTAAGGAAAGCCCTCAAATAGATTTCCTTAATTTCAGTATGTACAAAATTGAGGAAAGCCCTCAACATAATCCTCTAGTGAGATCAAGATGTTACTCTATTGGAGAGAGAAAGAGAAAAGGAAGTGTCAGTTGCCTAACTTCCTAATTGTCTTTATTCTTCATACCACTGTAATAGATGGATAGAAACTCTTGACTTCAAATTGAAATAGATGCAAAATGTAATAGTTAAAAGGGCTAAATTTAGACTTTTCTGATTTTCTCATATTTTAAATCAAACTTGGCTTTCAAGGGGACTCTTGACTTCTCTCACTTAAAATATGAAAATGATTAACAGAGCCGGATAGATAAGTTAAAATATGATAGATTCAACGCCAATCAACTATGGTATTTCTGATTTCCGATGAAGGTGAGTTCACTGGATTGAGTTTCAACTGATGCAAGAAATGAAAGTGATATATATAGTAGAAGTTTTTATTTTATACCCCAATTATAGAAGGTAGAGAAAAACTGAAAATCACGCATGTTTACAATTTTACAGGTCAAATATTTATCATTTTAGGTATTGATAGTGATGGAGCAGTCACAGTTTGTCTAGATTTATTTCTTTGGTGCAGTTGACCAAATGACTATAGAGAGGTAGAAAGATAACTGAGCACAGGTGAATAGATGTTTTGCACATACAAAATGTCGGATATACAAGCTGTTACAGATCTGGCATGCTTGGAAATAAAGCAGAGAGATTGGTAATCAAACAGTTGTATGAGACAGTAGACGAAGTCGGAAGAAATAATGGAATGAAGCATCAAGAATTATATTATAATTGTCTAGTCTTAGAATTATTTCTTGATGTAATATTTTGTTTCTAAATATAGAGAATTAGAGTATGATAAGAAGAGGCAGCTGCATCTAAAGATGTACAAAAGAGAGAGAAGAATTTTTTTCTGTAAACTGATTTTATTTATGAAATAAAATTGAGGGAAAAAAGGGTTGGATGGGAGTTTTGTGTTCTTGTGTGATTGCTTGTGCGAAAGATTACAAATCATAATTAAGTTGACAACTGTTTGATTAATAACTAGATATGATACAGAGAGGTAAAAAAATAAAAAAAAATAAAAAAAAATAACAAAGAACTATACGCTGAGATCTGTGA
This sequence comes from Schoenoplectus tabernaemontani, assembly GCA_037127355.1. Lineage (NCBI taxonomy): Eukaryota > Viridiplantae > Streptophyta > Magnoliopsida > Poales > Cyperaceae > Schoenoplectus > Schoenoplectus tabernaemontani. The sequence continues at coordinate 9,067,327 of CM073753.1, forward strand.
ACAGTCAGGTAAAAAAAGAAAAAATAACATTCAGGGGAAAAGATACAGTGTCATATTCCACATGACATGATAAAAGAAAAAACAGTAAACTATGATGGAGGTCCTTAAATTATGCAGCTTTTAGACTTAAATTTTAACCCCGTGCTTTAACAAAACCTCAAATTTGCTCAACCTTGTAGACCAAAAGTTATGATCCAATTGATCATTAAACATGATCTGGAAAAGATTCGGGTCTATTTGTGAGAGGAGAGTATCATTTGAGGTTCAAAAAATAGAAGTTCTAATTTCTAAATGCTGCGCCTAAAAGCTCAAATTTGAGCCACCATCATCTTTAAGAAAACAAAAAAAAATGAAGATCAGATAAGAGGGGACTGTCACGAATCGAATGCAAAGCTGTGGATTGAATCCCAAATGATATCCATATCAAGAGAAGGAATTCTGCTAAGAAAAACATCCTCAGTCTCTCCAATTTCAGATACCCGCTTACCAGAGGGAGCGGCGTAATGTTCATCGGATATGTCAGTAGTGCATTCGATCTTCTGCTTCTTATTCAGAGGCAATTCACAATCTCCAAAACCCATATCATCGCACTTACTCTCTGATTTACCTGATGAAGAGTTACTGCTACTGCTGCTGCTGCTAGTAGCAGTATTACTAGTTTTATCGTTGAATGCCTTCAGCTTTGCCTCCAATAGTGCAATTGTATTGTAAGGGTCTTGCAACTTATGCTTCATATGAGGGAAGTTGAGGTGAGCGGTGTCGCCTCTTAGCCGATATGCTGCCACATCATATGCTGTAGCGGCCTCTTCAGCTGTGTCAAATGTGCCTAGCCAGACTCGTGTGCGAGTTTTGGGTAGGCGTATCTCAGCCACCCATTTACCCCAGTGCCTTTGCCTCACTCCTCTGTACAACTTTTGTTGGTGATATCTCGGAGAGCACTGCATGGCAGTTGCGGGATTCATTGTTGTGAATTCCATGAAGCTGGCTGGAAGTGTAGTTACAGGGGATTTCATGTACCCTTGTTTTGGTGGGAGGAGAGTGAACACAGACGGTTGCGAAATCTGTTTCAAAATGTCATTTGAAAACACATTCGGATCATAAAAGTAGAAGTAATTCTCAGTTTTGGGGCTTAGAAAGCTCAGAAACGACGGTTTAGAAGGTTCTCTATACTCCATGATTTAAGATTAGGAAAAACAATACAGAATGTAAACCAGAGCCAGAGGTGGTGGGTATGAGGTTTGTAAAGGGAATGTGAATGAGTTGTGTCTTGTGTGTTTGATTTGCCTATAATTTATGGAAGGAGGTGGTGTTGTTTTTTAAATCTAAGCAAAATTGGAGTTGCAAAAGTGGCTATGTGAGCTTGCAGTTGCAGGTTCTGTGAAGCATATGCTTGGCAATCTATTTTATAGCAGGCTACTTTTGTCAGTATGACCTTGTAAAAATAACAACATTCCAGAATACCTAATAATTAATATAAGAATCAATATTGTTTTCTACTATTCTCATTGAACGTGCACAGGCAGAGCAAAAAGTTTCTACTTTCTAGAGGGTAGCAATGCAAAACTTTAAGTACTCGTCATGGCGTCATCTTTGTTGATTTTTAATAAAGAAATCATTTTTCACATAAATGAACACATCCTGATTTATTGATGGTGTTCGATTTTAACTACATATATGCATTTTATTTTAATTTCCAGTCCTAAACATACATGTCGTATTTTTAGCACGGAACAGTATTTTTATTATGTATATACATTTATCTATTTTTAAGGGTTTTTATCTTCCTCCTTTAACAAATAGAAATTAATGAGCATTGAATACAGAATTTATTATTACGAACTTAAAGAATATATTAGTTATTTTCTTTGTTCTTGTAGATTTTGATAATAACGTTTGAAGAGCTAAATGCTATTGTATTTTGCGTATTTTATCATTCAGAGATCCAATGATCATGGTCATTGTTATCTGCTGTGTCTAGTTATTTATCCATGCATAAATTTATAAATGTAAATCGTTTGATATATTCTACATCAACTCAATTGTGTGTACACTAAAAATTATAAAATTTTAATAATATTTCTTTAATTAATTTTATTATTTAAGAATTTAAATAAAAATTATTTAATATTTAACTTTATAAACATCGATATGACACCAATGATCATGCTTATTTGATCCTCCTCTTTATCCTTTATACGTTATGGTGGTAGAGAACACCAAAACAAAATTTTGAAGAAAATACAATGAAAATACTAATCTTTTTTTTTTTTACTTTTTTCTCTCCATTCTATTTGGGTTAGTGTTGATCAAAGTTTTTTCTCTTCAGGTTCTATCAAAATATACATTAAGTTATATTATCGGCTAATTCTGCTATGGATCAGAGGATACTGTTAATTTATTAATCAATGACAATGATTTTTACTTATCAACCTCTTTCCTTAGTATCACCAAAAGAAGTTTATTTTAAACATCTAATACTCAAAATTGAACGGTCTAAAATTATTCTGATTAATCTCTTTCTTATAATTTATGATAGATTAGTACATCCAAACTCATCAGAGTATTGCAACATATCAAGCGACAATTTCCAGAAAACAATAATTTACAATCAGATTATTTATGTGCCCATTAGAAAAATATTTTTAAATGAAAAAATGATTTCAAAGATGTTTGATGTATGCGTTGTTGCTAATATAGTAATATACAATTATTTAGAATTTTGATCACGAACTTCAGATTTTTTTTATGCGTTTTACAAGTTAATATTATGAATTTATGTTTTTATCAGCACACGACAATTAATGCATTTATTTAGATGTACACAACTTTTATCAGCTTTTAAAAACTATTAAGGATTTTTTATCGTTTTGAAAAAAACGGGGCTAAGAGGAAAAAATTTCAACTACTTCAGTTGGTATCTGTCATTGACCCCACCGACTATTGAGAGAAGTACCAAAAGCGCAATTTTTTTAAGGGCCAATAAATATAAAATAAGCATATAATCAATGTTTCTTTGTCGTTGATTCCTCAATCATTTGCGATGTCCTTTTTTCATGTCTGATTGAAATTAGGTCTTAGTTGCCAAACGTTGAGCTCGAATTAGAATCCATTAGTAAATGTAGTGTTTTACGGTTTTAGATTAGGCCAAATTAAATGCCCTATAGAGTGTATCAGTATATACTAATTTTTTTTGTTCAGGTGGCGTCTCAATATACTAGAAGAAATTTGAATGATTTATATTAATTTATCTAACGTGTTAATTAGTTAATTAGAGATTTTATAGTCATGAGAGCATTAGAGTTATTTTAATCTTAAAAAAATATAAAGAGAATATATAATGGGTCCAGCAAATCTTATGTGTGTCTAGCTTTCAATTATCACAGATTCATAATTCAATCTAATATAAAATTGTTACCAAAAAGTCAAAATGAAATGATATTTTTTCTATCGTCCTTAGTTAATCAAAGGGATAATGTCAATCCTTATACGTATTTATCATGCTATAATTTATACAAGTAAATAGAAAAATACGTATTAGGATTGACATTATCCCTTCGATTGACTTGTATAAACTATAGCATCCTCAGAGTTGTGTTCTTTCATGTACACGCATCATTAATTTAATTGAATTTTATCCGATCTGAAAGTGCCAACAAAATATTTAAGTGTTAACGATAAAAATTAAACATTTTTTTTGTTGAATGACCAATAAAATCTCATTTTTAAATGAATATGCTATTTGTATATATGATGCAGAATGCATCTATATTTTTAATCTTTTTTGCTTACATAAAATGGGTGCAATTAGAACTGACATATATGTACATATGTGATTCTTATTTATTTTTAGCTTTTTGGACGTCAAGCGTGATCATATGGATTGTTATTTTGCTATGGTGACTGGTGAAATTAGCATACTTGGAAGAAAGTTCAAGAGACAGTAACTACATAAAAATCAATATGTGTTGCTTGATTTGAGTAGCAAGTAATGATAGAAAACAACATGATAATCAGCGCGTGAAAGCCACAATTCAGTAGTCGGTTGCATGTTTTGATTCAGTGATGATATACACAAAAAATTAATGTTGATTTATGTCACAACAAGTGTCGATGATTCCACCGTTGTAACTGCTAGAAATCTCTTAATTTGAGATTAGCACTTCCTGTCCAATGAAGTTGGAGGTTAATTATTAATGTAAAAGCGTTTAGCAATTAGGGATAAGCATCGATAAAATGTAATTGGTTAGGATCACGACGGATTAACAACTACACTCAACACATCATATGAGTTTAAAAAATTGTGGTAGCAGAGATGATGATAACGCTAATTATTTCAGCTCATTAACGCTGATAACCATCTCCCGTTATTTATTCACATATATATTACAGGGTATATTATATATGCTCACAAATACAGTCAACTAAAGGGCAGGGGTAAACCCTAATTAATTCTCGTGTCATAACTACAAGCTAGGTAGCCTTTTTATTTTTATTTTTCCTTTCTAGATTGATTATTGTATTAGCTTATTGGGCTATAGACTTTTTTAAGTAACACAGTAAAGAACCTAACTGTATGGTGAAACATCAATTTTTTGGGATCTAGTTCTTACAATATTTGTTGAAACATCTATTATATATCACGAATCATGAACTAATTCCTTTATATGAGATCCACATAAGATAATTAAAGCACGTTTTACATAAGAAGTACTCCACTTGATCAAATAGCTTTTTTGAAACTTGCTCATCAATTAACACTACCACAAAAAATATTTTAGAACCGGTTATATAAAGGATTTAGCACCGGTTATACAACCGGTTCTAAAACTATGCGGTGCTAAATGTTTTAAAAACCGGCGCTAAGAGGAGGTGCTAAACGGGGTATTTAAAACCGATTATTTCAAATAACCGATTCTAAATTCTAACCTTTAAAACCGGTTATTTCAAAATAACCGATTCTAAGAACCTTTAGAACCGGTTGATGCAAAGAATTTCTTTAGAGCCGATTTTTATTAAAAAGCGGTTCTAATTCATATTAATTAGAACCGGTTTTTATTAAAAAGTTGTTCTAATTCATATTAATTAGAACCGGTTTTTATTAAAAAGCGGTTCTAATTCATAAAATTAAATTAGAACCGGTTTTTATTAAAAAGCGGTTCTAATTCATAAAATTGAATTAGAACCGGTTTTTATAAAAAGCGGTTCTAATTCAATTTTATGAATTAGAACCGATTTTTATAAAAGTTGTTCTAATTCAATTTTATGAATTAGAACCGGTTTTTATAAAAAGCGGTTCTAATTCAATTTTATGAATTAGAACCGGTTTTAATTACTATGAATTAGATTTTAGTTTAGAACTGGTTTTATTAATAACCGGATTGAATTTTCTTAGAATTTAGAACCTATTTTTGCTAAAACCGGTTTTAAAATAAAAAATTTAGAACCGATTATTTATAACCGATTTTAATCGATTCAATTGGAACTGATTTTTACATAACCGGTTATAATAAAAAAATTGTAACCGGTTGTTTTCAAAATCGGTTTTAATAATTTTAATAAAATTTACAACCATGCCACTCTAATCTTTTAGCATCTACTTTTAAAAAAACCGATTCTAAATAGCCGGTTCTAAATCCAATTTTTCTAGTAGTGTAATGGCTTTGTCCTGCACTTGTAATCATGAATTATACAAAAATTTGAATGTTTATATGTTCTATACTTCACGAAATCAAATCATAATTTTTTGTGTTATTCTTTTGTTTACAATGTTGATTTTTTTTAATTAAGGATTTGGAAGTGTTTGGAGAAAAAGATTGTGGAAGGGTATTGGGGATCTTAATCAAAGACTGCTAAGAAACAAAGCATGACAATGGACATGATGAATTGATGACCATTCCTCTCCCACTAAAAAAGAAATATTGAAACTGTTCTCTGGAGTAGTTTCCAAGCCTCTTATTTTTTTTTTATATTATTTCTTTGTTTCTTATTCTGCAATAAAGAAGGTTATCTATTGCCAGGACAAACTTTCTTCGCGTGCTCATGATGCAATAAGCAATGTTGTCAGTTGCCTTGAGGAAAAAAAATGAACCACGAATTATTTATTCTATTTTGAGATGATATGATCCATACAATATATAGCTATTTTTAAATGGAGATAGCTAAAAGGCGGTGGGGGATCCAAGAAGCTTGTGGTGAATCTGATGCAGTAGGCGTTAAATCTAGCGCTCAGTTTTTGTACCTGACTCGTAGGTTTACAAATTAAACTGTTGATTTTTTTTATAATATATTGTAAAAAATATATATAAAAATCAACGGCAGATATCTTTGCATTGTGGTGATCAGATATAGAAATTGTGGGTAACTGTTTTTTGTTAGAAAATAAATGTCTTAAGTTTTTTTTAAAAGGAGTGGACAGAATGTTTTAAACACATGAAGTTCGTTATTCCCTACATACAAAAATAACAAATAAAAAGCATATATTTTTTTCCCTTTGTGCTATGCATAATGCACCCTTAATAACAATGAAGTTCGTTATTATGGTTTCCTCATTATGTACAATGATTAATTCCTGAAAGCACATGGGTATACTTGGCATATCATCGCTTTAGCAAAGCTTGTAAGTTGTGAACTTGTGATTGGTGTTCATGAGCATTTTATATTTTTTTTCCCTTGTCATTTTTGTCCTGCTTTAGGAGATTTTGGTTCTTCTGTGACACCATCTTGTGCAACCCTGACGAGACCTTCATCGAAGATTCTATCATAGATCCTGAAACTATCAACAGTTCCTTCAATAATTTCATTTAACACTTGAGTAATTCAAATTTGGGGCAACCGTAAATATATACAAACAAAAAGGGCATAATTTGATATTGACACTATATTTGTATACACTGCCTTGGGCACAGAAGAGCCTGATTTATTTTACTAATGGAGAACTCCATCCACTTGGATGTTAAAGATGTAATGTCAGCAAGGTTTCAACCAATGAGAAAACATAGGCGGAAAAATTTAAGCAGTATCAGCAGAAATACTATTCAACAATCATTCTAGCTAGAATTAAAAATCTTGTAATTATTTATGTTGAAGATGAGGTTTGAAGGCCTCTATACGACTTTAGGTCAAATATTAATTTTAGAATTCAAATAAAAATGTTAAATGTGACAAGTATTATTTTTTTTATGTGCATGCAAAATTATTGTTATATCTCGCATCATTGCTACTTAATAGGTATCAAAAGGTTGGAGAACTGCACTAACATAGACACAATTTGGTTATTGTATTTAATTGTTATTAATGTCTATATAAAAAAGAGAAGCATAAAACAACTATATCTTTACTTGCACGTAAAAAAAATGATATGATTGCACATAGTGATATAATTCATTTAGTTTTAGATTCTTTTACTATTGTTGAGTTATTGAAATTAAATGCATGGATGAGGCAAAAAGGAAAAAAATGAAAAGAAAATTAAGTAAATACATATTTGATGCAAATTAATACTCTAGTGTTATATATTAAAAAAAGACTAATATTACAGAGATCATAATTCTTCGTAAAAAAATTATCTCTAATTTTGTTATTTTCTTTTTGCCAAACAAGTAAAGCAATATCGCATTAGTTTTTTCAACGACTATATGCAAGTGTGTTACACTCATTTTAACATAAATTTATTTATCTGTTGTATATATGTTGCTTAGAAAATGAAAAAAAAAAACAGAAAATGATTGCCACATGTTTGTCTGATCCTATCATGTTTTTCCATGTTATAGAAGTAAAATTTCAACGATGCTATTGTAGAGTTGAGAAGTAACAGAGAATATTAGCTTGAAAAGAAGAAAGGAGAAATTAATAGTACATGTCATTGTTTGTTGCAACCACCAAACATGAATGTTTCTCCTTGCGGCCGCATGCTATTATATGTTTTCCTACTTTGTGGACATGAAATGTATTCGGGTGAAAGATAATGTAGTATATACATTGCAGGTTTCACAACAATCATCGTTAACGAGCATGAAACAGTGTTTGCTACTTTGCTTAATTAATACTGCCTGATTATTTGAGAAGGCCTCGATACCACAATTTAATACTTATTTAATACTATGAGTTGTTAGTTTGTTACATAATTTTAGGAGTAATTTCTTAGACAAAGTTTATGACTTTTATTTTTTAATTAATAATCATGGTATCAATTTCAAATTATAAATTTGAACCCTTGATGTGAACTTATTTTATGTGCCAATAATATATCTTGAATAAAATTGAGTTACTAATATATCTTTATTAAAAGAAATATGAATTTGAAAAAAGTTATATCAACTTCAAACTATGAACAAAAACCACTGATTTTAATTTATTTATTAAGCCAATTTGAGCCATTGATATTAAGTTTTTTTCTCTTTTGTTTCTTTGTTCTTTATGTGTTGTCGAACTCTACATTGACCATTAAAATTTTACATTTAGTTTCTCATCATTTAAGTTAATCTGAAATTACAATCGGCCATGATAAAAAGATCTACTAAATGAAATATTTGAATTTTTTATTATTATTTAATAAAAAATCATA